>OX439051.1:9384927-10696141 GCA_949317995.1 Acholoe squamosa | reverse complement strand
GGTCCTTCTTTATCAGAGGACCTGGTTAACAATTTGGTAAAGAAGATTACTGAAAATCTTAGGAGGCCTAAGCCTGATAGGACTGTTGTGACATGCTTCCGATGTCAGGAAACTGGGCATTATGCTGCCGAGTGTGAGGCAGATAAGCCAGTTTATAGAAACACTCGTTACCGGAGCAATCCGGGTAAGGAGGACTCAGTGAAGAAGGAAAACTGAGAGGGGGTGTCCACAATGGCAACCGGATTACCCCCAGAGTGAGTGATTGCCATGACTGCCAGCCTATCGCAGCTTGCGGTACTGGCAAGAATCCTCTAGCGATTTCGCCCAGCAGTGAAGCTAAGGAGCCTGATCAGTTCCTTACTCATGAGGCTGGGGAGACTGATAGTACACCAGGTGTCAAGAACCGGCAGAAGAACACAGAGGGGAAACCCGATATCAGTCCAGAGGGAGCGGCCAATGAGTTGGCCAGGGTGGGGTGTGCCCAGTTCCCCCCGGGTCATCCTTGTCTCGAATTCTTAAAGGGATGTGGATTTGACCTCGGCGCTAAGACGGAACTTGCTAAGTATGCAAGTAGTCCTACCTACTTGAAAGGTAGGAGGTGGTACGCAGTTGTATCTGTGAGTGGTAGATCCGCTGAGTTTCTTGTCGATACGGGTGCTAGCCACTCCTGTATTGCTAAGAGATTCTACGATCTTTTGCCTACGAATCATGAAACTTTCACAACGGAAGGAAATGCTCGTACGGCCGACGGTAGCATGATACAAACGTTCGGTAGAACATGTATGAGGTTCAGTCTACAGGAAGATAAGGACTTCATCCTTACCCCTACTGTGGCGAACATCGCGGATGATGGTATACTCGGTCTGGATTTTGCTGCATTATATGGAGCAAGGTTAGATTCCCAGAGGGGAATATTGGAAGTGAGAGACCCGTACCATCTCGAAGTACAATGTGTACTTAGGCAAGTAAGCAGTGTAGCCAGTGTAGCCCAGACTGTTAAGATACCACCAGGCACAGCCTGTGATGTCTTATGTCGAGCGGACAGACAGTTTTCAGGAAAAACTGGAGTTGTAGAGCCAGACATGGCCATGTTGTCAAGTATCGGATTGGAATCCGCTGATGTTCTAGTAGCTAACGCTGCTTGGACGGTGGTTCCTATATCCAATACCGGTAACAAGACTGTCTATGTACAGAAGGATACGATCCTTGGATCGGTTGTCTTATCCGAATTGATAGAAGACTGTAAACATGTTTCGGCACCCGGAGCCCCTTCCTCACCCGAAAGGAGCCCGGAACTAGACACTCTAGTAGCCGAAAGCCATGTAGAAAGTGATGAACAACGTGAAGCTCTAACTGACTTGTTGTACAAGTACCGTAAAGCTTTTGCAGCACCGAGTGAACAATTGGGGCGTACCGATAAAGTACTGCATACGATTGACACTGGTGAGAATGAACCTTTTAAGATTCCTTATAGAAGACTCCCACTAGCCAAAAAAAAGGTAGCTGAGGAGGAGATAGCTAAAATGCTTGAACAGGATGTAATAATTCCATCAACCAGTCCTTGGTCTAGCCCTGTGTGCATGGTGACCAAGAAAGATGGTAGCATCCGTTTCTGCATAGATTACCGGAAATTGAATGGTATGACCAAGAAGAATTCATATCCCTTACCACGGATCGATGAGACTATAGACTCCCTTGGAGGTAAGCAATGGTATTGCTCTCTAGACTTACAATCCGGGTACTGGCAAGTGGGTATGCATCCGAAAGATATGGAGAAGACGGCCTTTTCCAGTCATATTGGATTATTCCAGTATAATGTGATGCCGTTTGGATTGTGCAATGCACCGGCGACATTTGAAGCCATGATGGAAACTTTATTAAGTGACCTTTTATGGAAGAAATGTCTCGTCTATCTAGACGATGTGATTGTCTTTGGAAAGACATACGAAGAATGCTTGGAAAATTTAGGTATGGTCCTGGAAAGGATCATAACTAATGGTTTGAAGCTGAAACCCAAGAAGTGCGATCTTTTCAAAAGATCTATTAATTACTTGGGGCGAATAATCTCGAATGAAGGGATTAAAGCCGATCCGGAGAAACTGGATGCCGTGTCAAATTGGCAAGCACCCACGAATGCGAAAGAAGTTAGGTCCTTCCTCGGATTCTGTTCCTACTACCGGGACTTTATCCCAGGATATTCAAGGGTTGCCTTTCCTATCCAGAGTTTGTCCCACTGGACACCCGGGATCAGAAAGGAACGATTCCCTTGGGGACCCGAGCAAGACGAGGCCTTTATGAAAATAAAGGATTTGTTTGCTATCACACCTGTGTTGAGATACCCCACGGAGAATGATCATTTCATTCTAGATACTGATGCTAGTAATGAAAGCATAGGAGCCGCCCTTTCTCAGGTCCAGGATGGGGTCGAAGTTCCTATAGCCTTCGCTAGTAACACGTTGAGTAAATCTCAAAGAAACTATTGTACCACTAAACGTGAGTTGTTGGCTGTGGTGGTCTATACGAAGAAGTTCAAGCACTTTTTGTGGGGGAGTGATTTCACTCTACGGACTGATCACTCTTCCCTCAGATGGTTATTGAACTTCAAAGATGCAGAGGGGATGATAGGTCGCTGGTTAGCGCACCTATCCGAATTCGGTCTAAATCACAGCCAGATTGAACACCGAGCCGGGGCAAAGCATTTGAATGCAGATGCTTTGTCTAGAATCCCAGTGAGGAAATGTGCAAATGCTGAGTGCACTGATTGTGGAGCACACAATGCTGTGTTGGCAGGGGTTCGAGTTCCATTCGAAACCCATCCGGAACATGTCTTGAATTGGTCCTTGGAGACCATCAGGCAGTTCCAGAAGTCTGATGCAGTCACATCACGTTTGATTAAATTCCTTAATCAGGGTATCTGTCCCCCAAGACCCGTAGTGTCATTGGAGAACAGAGAGATGAGACGATTCTTAGCTCAATGGGCCGAGCTAAAAGTCCGGGATGGTATTCTGTTTCGATGGAAGAACCATTCTAATAGGAACAAAACCTTGCAAGTTGTCATACCTAGTGCTATGCGACGAGATATTATGTATTTCTGTCATGGACATAGAACTAGTGGGCACTTTGGAAAGAAAAGGTCTCTAGAACGTCTGACCAGACGATACTATTGGCCCGGCATGAGTACAGATCTCACCCGATGGGTGGAGACCTGTCCCGAGTGCTGTAAGAACAAACCAGGACCCGGGTTAGGCAAGCTGCCATTATCCCAGGAACTGTTTGGTGTAAGGTTTGCTAGAATAGCTGTTGACATTATTAGTGGGATTCCCCCCACTCCTAGTGGCAACACGTGTATGATGGTCGTGTCTGATTATTATACCAAGTACACCCGAGTGTTCCCTTTACCGGATCATAAGGCTGTTACTTGTGCTATGGCCTTTGTAAAAGGGTGGGTGCTGCACCTAGGTGTCCCACTCATGTTACATAGTGACCAAGGCAGAGAATTTGAGTCTAGTCTGTGGCAGGAGATGTGTAATTGTCTGGCGATCTGCAAGACAAGAACTAATCCCTATAGACCACAGAGCGATGGACAAGTAGAGAGATTCAATAGGACTTTGATCCAAGTATTGAAGTCTCTGGTAAATGAGCAGATGGATGATTGGGATGAACAATGTGAATTCGTGGTACATGCCTATAATGGCACTGTGCATTCGAGCACAAACTGTTCTCCTAATCTCCTCGTTTTTGGAGAGGATTTGATTATGCCAGCCGATTTGGTGTTCGGCGTAATAAGAATGAATCCGGAAGCCCCTTGCCAGGTGATGTTTGTAGAATCCCTACGGGATAATTTCAAACAAGCCTATGAGAGGGTTAGAGACGAGTTGCAGAAAACTGCGCGTTGGCAGAAAGTTGGCTATGACACAGGTCTAAAAGCTAGATTTTTTAATCTAGGGGATAGAGTACTGCGTCTACACCAACCTCTAGCTAACCTGAAATTAGCCAGTAATTGGGATGGACCTTTCACTATAACTCAGGTTATTAGTGATTGCACAGTGATTATTAAATCACAGCTTGGTAAATGTTACAAGTCAAATGTAGCGAGACTACGCCCATGGAGGGGGAGGGATACCTCCACCGAAATGTACGGCGATGGTCTATTGGAAGTAATGGAACAGAGTCGTGTTAAGCAACTCGAAGTGGTACCGACCCGAAAGCGAGGACCCGGGCGGCCACGGAAGGTTGCAGACCCGAAGAGGGTGGTGCCCCCTGTCGTAACATCCGGAAAGCAGGGGAAGATACAAAAAGTCTCGGCAGGCGCAGGTAAAAATAAGAGGAAAGGTCCCTCTAAGGCTAAGAAGACCTTGGAAAAGGCTCTTATGGATACCAGGTCAATAAAAGAGGCCTCAAAACCTCTTAGACGCAGTCCAAGGTTGCTACAGACTGCCGTAACCTAGCCTGTTAACACAACGAGTGTGTTGTCCTGTACTGTGTACTGTTATATGTTGTAACCTAGTTCAATGTATATTTGAGCCGGTCAAGAGTCTCTGGAAAAGGTCCTATGACAATGAACCCATGGTTTTGGACGGATAATCCGGTGGATATGCTTATGCTATCCATAAACTCCAGAATACCTAGCGAATTGTCATAGTCGAACCCTGAGTACGGACGGACGACCGATCGGGTATTGTATTGTTTTTATGTAAGGGCGCGTGACCTAATTAAGGGCACGCGGGAAAGTTGTTGACCCATTTTCGAATGGTCACGTGAGGCGCCGGTTTGATCATGCGCAGCGATTCAAGTTCGAGTATCCCGCCATATTGTCTTATTCCTGCGAAGGAAGAAGACGTGGCCGAGGGTGGTCTTGCTCTTGTTGGAGTCTGATAGCCCGTGACAGCCATATTCCGAGGTGTGCCCTCGTTAAAAGGCACCCGCCTTTCACTGGGTAAGCAGTACTCACTGCTTATCCGGTGGATTGGGATATTTTATCCCCGAACAGCCACTTCTGTCGATGGCAGAAGAGGCCGTCCGTCTTGGCGGCGGTGCCGGTGCCAGCACCCCGCCAGAGTATGGAAGTGGTTCTCCCAAGAGTCCCACTTATACATACGACGATCAGCAATACGATGCTGATTGTGATCAAATGGATCAACAAATGAATGTTGATCAGTACTTCTCTGGAGTAGACGATAGCGACGTAGAATCGTTCTACGACGCATCCGACAACTCCAGACAAGTTAGTCCTGAACGCCGAGGCGTTCAACAACAAATTGATGTAGGTGAGCCTTATGTAGCCCCTCCATCCGAAGGTTTGAGTGGAGAACCGGCAGGAGCCCAGTCTCTTGACAGGGCTCTGATGCCACCTCCCCCTCAACTGCCGCCCCGTCTTGGTGGGAGTACCTCATTCGGTGCTTTGGGACCTGCTTCTCCGGTTGACAGGCCAATGCACCTAGAGCTGCCCTTCCCAGACAGTCCCGAATGGCATGATGTAGCCGGTCCATATGACGGACGGATGTTAGCAATTTCCGAGGAAATGCTGATACCCACCTGTTATGGGACGCCCAGAGAGGTTGACGAGCGTGTTGTCAACGCAATCTGGGAATGTGCTCATCCGCAGTGGGCTAATACCTTTCCGGAGTCCTGGTTGATGGATTACCATCAGATGGCCAAAGGATTGGTAGTCCACTTATGGTTTCGTAAAGCCGTCTGGGACGCAGAAATGGCTTTCCGAAGGAATACCTCTTATAGGCCTTCCTATGTGTCTGACAAAACGGGTTACACCGGTGTCAAGGCAGATGAGGTCTCTAGATACATAGACAGAGACCAGATCCTACTGTTAAGCACAGCGGATGAGTATGAAGCAGCAGGTAACGCTGTTGTGGATTACTGTCCAGGGGTCCCTATTACGTCTCAAACCATTGAGGCAGAAGAGGCCCGTATTGGTGTGTCTCCACTAGACAGACTCGGGGTAATACAAGACCTCGTAGTACGTCTATTGGAGAGACAGTATGCACTGGCGCATCCGGAGTTAGTACCCGGACCCGCACCCGTGCAAGTAACAGCCAAGATGGCCGATCGGATGGACCGTCTCATGTCTCCTGCTGAAGCTCCCACCTTGGGAGGCGCAGCAGTAGTACCTGAGAAGGCCCTACCTGATGCAGATGTTTCCCTTAAAACTGCTCAGTCTACCCCTACGAAGACTGAGCAAGTAAAGGAGAAAGCAGCTGGTGGAAAGGGTAAAACAACCCCCACCAAAGGTAAGGGTAAAGGGAAGCGGTCAGGAACCGAACCCTCTACCAGCACGAGTGTGGACGACAGTACCCGAACCCGTCGGGTGTCTCCACGCTCGGCCAATAAGAAGGGCGCTAAGGCTTCGGATGTCTCCGGCAACGAGACGGACGCATCCGAGCCTGGCACTTCTACTAACGGCAGATCCCGCAGGAGGAATAAGAAGAAGGTTGACCAACGCAAACCTGAACCTATCGAGGTAGACGTTAAAGCTGATAATACAGAAGCTGAACCGGCTGTCCCAACCGTAAAAGTTGAGCTCGGTGTGCCAATCGTCAAGCTACACGACGTAATGGCCGATTTGAGTGGAGACGCTCAAGATGCTGCAGCCCAGGTCCTCGCGGGTCAACAACCCGTTGTGCAACCTGTGGATGTACCATCCGACCCGGAGGGAGAGGAGCCGGTTGACCCAGTTGTGGATGTCACTCCGACTGACGAGCAAGAGGCTGCTATCTGGGCTAACGCCAATAGCAACTTTGCCGACTTCATTCCTCTACACAGGGGACACCTGAAGGGGAGTAAATCCGTATGGAGACTGCCCCCTCGGATCACCTGTGAGAGGCAGGAAGATATGGAGGAGTGGCTTCGCAAGAAGCTCTCTGATAGAAAGCCGGCCAATATGTACTGGATCTATTGGGAATTCGTTAAGAATTCGCCCAATGGTCTGTACAATTATGACCAGAAGGGCAAGCTCAAGTTTGCTCTAGATGAGTACTACGGGGAGGATCGTAAGGATTGTCCCTTCCAACGTTGTACTCAAAGTGAGGGTGAGGTTGAATTCTTCATCGAGAAAGACGCGTTCCTTCGTCATCTCGTGGAGGTTCATATGCACCAGAGGCCGGAATATGTCTGCGACCGAGAGGTTGGCAAGAAATGTGCTAAATGCACAGGATGTGTCACCCCCCGACGCGGAGACATGGTCCGGCACTATGTGACTTCGCATGGAGAGGGCCTGGAGGCAGCCATAGATCGGGTGATGAAAATTCACTCCGAACTCTATGGCAACCTTAGGGGCCTCAATGCAGAGAAGTTGGCTTCCCTCACACCGAGTACGAAGCAGTTTGCGCCTACGGTTCCTGGTACTAACCAGAAACTAAAGGCTCGGTTTGCCCAGACTCCCGGGTCCGGCAAACTAGAGTACGCTCAGGAGGAGTACGATCTGTTAAACGAATGGAGAAGCAACAAGGCCCGCCGTCGTGGTGGGGCTTATGTAACTCCATCCGGAGAACAGGTCCGAAGCCGCAGGGATTACCGCCAGGGACCCTCTGTAGCAGATAGGAAGAGACAGGCGTCTGAATCTCCAAGCCGAGCCAGGTCACCACTGGAGGCGCTGGAGAGACAGACAAATGGGGGAAGGAAGAAGCCACATCTTCCATCTCCTACTGGAACTCCTTCCCATTATGGGCGAGCACCAACTCCACGAGGTGCACAGAACCCGACATTCTTTGGTGTCAGTGGACCGAGTGGCCAGTCCGCCCGGAAACACGCGCCTTTGAATGTCAAAGACCCGAAGCAGTACCCTGCTATAGGCCCACCCGGACCAGAGATGCAAATCTTTGATCAGTACGGGAGGGTCAAGCAGGAACTGCCGACAGTAGGAGGTCAAGCTCCCCGACCTACAATGAGTGCTGTGGTGAGACAACGTCCACCCGCACCATTGTTGACGGCCAAAGACCTTAGAAGGGAATTGTCACGGTTGCCCCTGGTTCAGGGATTACCAACTCAAGGCCCTTCTTCGACCACTGCTAGTGCGGTTACTACTGCGGTTGCTTCTTCGCACACGCAGGTAGCTGTCACTGCGAGTGGGTCTGGAGCACAGCCGAAGCCTCAGGGTCAGGTACCCCCACCTGGTGCTGTGGTTCATCGGCCTAAGCTGATCCAGACAGTGGAGACCTTCTTCAAGAAGGAGGACAAATTGTCTTGCAATATCCAGAGCAAACAATTTGAGACGCTACAGCACCATCTGGAAAACCTCCACCTGGACATGTATCGTCGGACCGTGTCGAGCACTCTCCAGTGTATTGACGCGATCCAGAAGTCAGAGATCAACCGAATCTCGACTCAGATCAAAGCGGATGTTGCCAAAGATAAGCAGGAAGCTGCTAATCTGCGGCAGGAGGCCCTATCCGAGAAGGAAACAGCTTCTCAGATGCTCGACCTAGAACGAGCAACGAACATGAAGAACCAGCAAAAGTTCTTCAAGGTCTTCGGAGTTATCATGGATAACTGGGACGGTACACCTGAGCATGCTTTGAAGCTGTTCGAAGCACGCCAAAAGGTGAAACTTACACCTGCTGTCCCCGCATTGGCACCTACGGATGGAACTGGTATGAACCCCCCTGTTCAGCCACTGGCTCAACAACCGGGTCCAAACCAGCCACCCGAGGAGAACATGGAACAGTAAAAAACTGTTGCATGAAGATCGGACATAATTGTGTGTCCCGGGGTTCTATTACCCATGCATTGTTGGATAAGAAACCATTTTTTTATCCAACCCGTATTGATTCGGGTACCAAACTGTACCCTAATCCGGAAACTGAAAACAGAAGGAGAAAACAAACAAGTCACTCTGGAGGAGGAGTACGAATGCTGTAAACACCATAATTGTACTGTGCCACAATGTAATGACTGTGCCTATTATAAAATCATGGACAATTTACACTAATATGGACTTTTGAACTACAAACCGGATTTACTACTACACCACTACTATTTGTGAGCTAGCACTACAGGCATCAGGGTTTAGCTACGCCCATAGAGTCCATCAACAGTCTACAACTGGATCTACTATAACCTCCAGTTAGCTAGCACTACAGGCATCAGGGTTTAGCTACACCCACCAACAAGTTTTACTATAGCACTTCAGGCATCAGGGTTCAGCTCGCCCATACCAAGCCATCAGCAGCATCCGACTCCTGTTACATCCTCCAATCATGAAAACAAGTAACTTTGTTGATATTATTATATTGTATGTAAAATTGTATTTATAACTATATAATATCTTTTATAAAGATATATTATTATATAAGGGTACCTATAAATATACTGGATCTGCGAATCCTAAAAGTTATTTAAGGTAATCCTAGACCTATAACTGTCTATATAGGTCATTCCTGGTCTCAATATATTAAGAGACTATAATTCTTCTGTAACTTGTAAATATAAAACACTAAGGTATAAACTGAGCTGCGTCTCAAAAGTATAAATATTTTTCTATAAAATAAGAGAAGGTCCAACGGATTTCTCTAAACTTAGTATTGTATTACTCAGGTTAATACCTAATTGTGTTCATATAGTATCAGATTAATTGTCCATATCTGATCATTAATATTTAATTCACTCTGTAAAGTAGACAGAGCTGTTAATTTAAAAAGTCGAAAATTTTTTTTCCGGGTTCAATAACCATAATACGATCATTGTTAACAACCACCGGTCCTTTTCAGGACCCTACTGTTGTCAAAACGTTACTATAAATCTGTGATAATTGTATATTTATCATTTATGGTTGTTATAAGCTAGTGATGGAAATAACATGAACGACACTCGATGCTATTATTGTATAATTTTTCAGAAATAGGATAGTCTTATACTATAGCCTATTTCACATCGAGCAAGTGTAATTAATACCCCTTTTTAGTATTGTAAACAATCACTTACTAGGTTATTAATACACTGCGGTTTAATTACCCCCAAGTTATTGTCTAAGGGGGGCAGTGTAGGGGTATGGTATTTTACACTTTAACGTTCATGCACCCGTGAGACTCAGACCTAGGTCCTTCGGGTGTGGTGGGGGAATCCGGATGGCAGGTGGCAGCACCTGCCTCTGGGTTCGTATCCACTACACCAGGGGGCCTACCACTCGTCCGCCACACGTCACGTGGCCGGTCTGAGTTTCGCGGGCTTTTCCCCTATATAAGGCTGGTCCTAGCCCTAGGTTCCTCAGTAGTGGTTTACCCACTGCTCAACCAGGTTGTTACCCGAAAGGGTAACCGAATGCACTAGCAGCATGTAGTCCTCTGAGGCTGTGATCGTATGTAACGCAAGCTCTGAAATAAAAGCTCGGTTGCCTACCCGGAAACTTTTCTCTCTCTTCGTTATGATTTAATCTAACTTAACGAGACGAACCACTACACATCTTATCTGATCATCAATTTCCTGGAGCTGGAACGATTTGGTTGCCGTCTTACATTCCAGTTCCTCAAGAATCCTTTTCAGATTTATTTTTTCTCTCCGTAAACTCCCATTTTCATATACAAAATCATTAACAGAAGCCTCGAGCTCTAATAATTGAGTTTTCTTACTTTCACATTCTTCTTTCTGAAATCCTACCAACTTTTCACTCCGCAACTTCTCCTGATCACATCTCTTCCTCCATTCCAGATGAGCCCTTCATTCAGTTTCGAATCCACTTCTCTCCTCACGATACCTGTCAAGCCCGAAAGCACCCATCGGAGCGGATTGGCTCGACCCACCAGGATTAAAAATGGATTCTGACAACATAACTGTACCTAGCTGATTTAGAAAAACTCCCTGATTGGACAAAGGCATGACATAAATGGACTCCCTCCTATGAGGTTCAGTCACTGGTAGCTGAGCTACCAGTATAGGACTACCGAAGGTCCCCTCCCCAAGTAATTCTGAATTCCTAATATTCGGAACCGTCTGGTTGACTGCTAAGGCCCCATCAGGGACCATAGAGGTGTCCACAGAGGTTTCTGAGTCTTTACTTCCAGAGTCCTCAACATCCTGAACTGGTTCCCTATCCTATAATCCATATAAGCAGCCCCCTCAACACTTGGAGTTAAAGGAGCTTTCTCATTCCTATTAACTGAATTACCTTGTTCAGCCACAGCTGCGCATCCTTACCTAACCAATCCTGGTTACAGCACCAGTGTAATGTTCAAGTATTCTGAGTTTGTATGTTGTATGCGGAAAGAACTACCAAATGACAGTCTCTTGTTAAATAAGAGGCAACAAGGATTTATTCAGAATTCCTAACTACAGACCAACTAAGGGTTTCCGAGTTCCGTATCAATCGTATCAAAGTGTTAGCTACCCAGATAACTTCTCCGAGCCAGAGGAGAGAAAGCACTCCTTGTTTGTACACAGAGTCCCTAAGGATTCTGTCTCCGCCAGTCACCGACCGGCTTTATATAGCCACAGGGGTTGGGTGGTGACCCCTTGAGTCTAAGCCGGGAGGCCCAGAAAGCAGTGCTGCCACCGCTCGCCCAGCCCACCCGACCCGGATCCAAGTGTCTACCCCTTTCATCTACTTGATAGAAGCCAATGTATCCAAAATTTGGGCATTGACTGCTACCGGAAGGGAGCAGATGGCATGGAAGTCATGAACTGGAGCATGTGAGAAGCAGACAGACTGCGAGGATGTAATAATCCGGCTCGTAGACAGGCAAGGATATCCCCTCCCTATGATTCGAATGATCCATGGAAGGATAGGTATCAGGCTTTTGTCGATGAAGTCAACTGTAGTGGTTGGACAAAAGAAGAAGCTCTGCCTTACTTAATCTGTTGGTTGAACAAAGGCGGAAAAGTAGCCCTCAACCAGTGGAGAGCAGCATACGGAATATACGGCACCTATGATCAATTGGTCAAGTGCGCCGCGTACCTATTTGGCTCGATCGTTAGAGAAGATCCATGGGTAAGCTTTAAGAAGAGGACTCAGAAACCTAAAGAATCTCATAAAGTCTTTGGTTTGGAGCTACAGGACTTGCTATCCAAGGCATGTCCGAATTGGGCTCATGATGATGACTGCTATCTGCAAGAATTATTGACACAATTCTATAGTGGATTGCGGGATCCGGATCACAACCAAGTAGTTTGGGATTCTTGGAAGGATGATACATCCTTCAGTGATCTCTTTATATCAATCGACGGTCACGATATGAAGAAAAGGTTAGTTGGTCTAGGACCTAACCCGGTACGAGCAGCTCCATTACAATACGGAGGCTCCCCTGCTCAAGTATACGAAACTTCTCAACTAGCCCCAGTTGATTTGCAGGAGGCAGACCAGGAAGATGAATATGTCTCCGATGAAAATGGAGAATATATTGGTTCAGTCCAGGTAGCTGGAAAGTACTACCGACAGAAACAGTATAGAAAAGTGTATCTGAAAGGAAAAGGAGGGTCTGTTGCTAATAAAATAGCTTCCGGACCGATTCAAGCTGGTAACATGACATCTACAGTCACTCCTACCGTAGCATCCGCTGCTGCTCCAACAAATCTGGTAGAGACATTGATAGCCGGATTGACAGAGGCTCTGAAAAGACCTCGGGTGGATAAATCCCAGAGGAGATGTTTCAGATGCCAGAAATTAGGACACTATGCATCCGAATGTATAGCTGAGAAACCTGTCCCTCGTAGACAGGAAGGTGTCTCTGGTTTAACAGCAGAGGAAAACTAAGGAGGGGTCCCCCTATGGGCAGAGAAGGGGATCCCAGTGACAAATCTTGCCATGATATCACCATCCGTAACGATAGTTCGCATAAAGTAGCAAACTCGCCTAACACCGAGGTGGTTGTAGACACACGGAAGGTTAGGGAAGCTGATATAACAGGTGCCCAGGGAGCACAGGGGAAACCCAATATCAGTGACGAGGTAGGCGGCTATTTTTTAGCCAGGGTTGGTAGTGCCCACCTACCCCCAGGTCATCCTTGTTTGGAATACCTGAAAGGATGTGGATTGACTCCAGGTGTGAACAATGACGTCCCAATCGTCACGGACACGCCCTCTGTTCTAAACGGAAGGCGGTGGTATGTTTGCCTCACTGTTAACAGAAGATCTGCCGAATTTCTTATGGATATGGGTGCTAGCAACTCCTGTATTTCCAAGAGATTCTATGATCTTATACCGAATGAACACGATACTCTCAAATCGAGAGGAAATGCTCAAACGGCCGATGGCAGTACCATGCAAACGTATGGAAGAACTTGTGTGAAGTTGCAATTGGATGGAATACATGACTATGTCATGAGTGCCACCGTTGCGGATATAGCAGATGAGGGGATACTCGGGTTGGATTTCGCATCCTTGTACGGGTTGGTTTTAGAACCACAATCAGGAGTGTTGAGTGTGAAATACCCGTATCCTGTAAAGGTTAGGTGTGTACTGAGGCAAGTAAGCAGTATGGCTAGCGTTGCACACACTGTGCAGATTCCCGCAGGTGTAGCCTGTGATGTGCTTGTGAGAAGCGATCCTGCAATGCGCAATAAGCCTGCAGTGATATAACCGGATGTAGTTACTTTGTCAAGTATCGGATTAACTTCTGTAGACACCATAGTAGCAAATGCATCCTGGTCGGTAGTACCTGTTTCCAATACTGGAAACACTACTATCTACCTAAAAAAGGGACAAGTTTTTGGAAACGTGACCCTTTCGGAAACTGTAACGGATAGTAAGTTAAACTTACGAAAGGTAACAGAAGATGATGGAATTTCGGATGACTTGTTAAACAGTTGTTAAACATCGGAAAGATTTTTATGAATTGCTCTGTCAGTATAGTAATGCCTTTGCCAAACCTGGTGAAAAACTAGGTACGACAAATAAGGTAGTACACAAAATAGATACTGGAGATGCAGAACCCTTTAAAATACCGTATAGGTGGTTACCTTTAGCAAAGAAAAGAGTAGCTGAAGAGGAAATAAACAAGATGTTGGATCAGGATGTAATAGTCCCATCCAATAGTCCATGGAGTAGTCCTGTATGTATGGTAAGCAAAAAAGATGGTACTATACGCTTTTACATAGACTACAGGAAGTTAAATGGAGTAACGAAAAAGAATTCGTATCCATTACCGAGAATAGACGAAACCATCGACTCCTTAGGAGGTCACAGTTGGTTTTGTACCCTACACTTGGAATCAGGATACTGGCAAGTGGGAATGAACCCATCAGATATGGAAAAGACAGCATTTTCGAGTCATATTGGACTATTCCAATATAACGTAATGCCGTTTGGCTTGTGCAATGCACCAGCTACATTTGAAGCAATGATGGAAACTATATTAAGTGATTTATTGTGGAAAAGATGTCTTGTATATCTTGATGATGTAATAGTCTTCGGAAAAACATTCGAAGAGTGTTCTAATAATCTTAGATTGGTATTAGAACGTATTATTTCTAATGGTCTCAAACTGAAACCTAAAAAATGCCACATGTTTAGAAAGTCCATAAATTATTTGGGCCGCATCATCTCTGATGAAGGAATAAAAGCTGATCCCGATAAAATCGAGTCAGTAACGAATTGGAATAGACCTAAAACACCCAAAGAGGTGAGATCATTTTTAGGATTCTGTTCCTATTACAGGGAATTTATTCCGAATTATTCTAGAGTCAGTTACCCATTACAAGTAATAGCTAACTGGACTCCAGGAAGTACCAAGGAAAAATTTCCTTAGACGCATGAACAGGAATCTGCTTTTCAAAAACTGAAAGATCTGTTCACGAGTACTCCCGTATTGCAATATCCGAATGAGACGGATCATTTTATACTGGATACGGATGCTAGTAACGACAGCATTGGTGCAGCTCTCTCGCAAGTCCAAAATGGGAGAGAGGTACCAATTGCCTTTGCCAGCAACACACTGAGTAGAACTCAGCGCAATTACTGCACGACCAAAAGAGAACTGTTAGCAGTAGTTGTATATGTGTGATATAATGCATTATATGAGTATTAGTGAGGTACCGGTATTATTTCTCCCTCCTGCACCCACTGGTGTCTCCACCTGTACTCCACTTGTCTAACTAATTCCTACCTGGTTAGTTACACTGTTGTAGCAACCACAGTTCCTCCACCTCCTCACCCACTCAGTATGTACTGGTGTATTGGTGTCAATTTGTCTAAATAATTAGACAGGATCGGTTATGCCAGGTGAAAAGTTTTGCTTTAAATGTGGCAAGCATCACCTAGGCCCAGTGGGAAAAAACTGCATAGGCCCTATTGTAGGAGAATTACACCAGAGAACTAGCAGGAGTGGGGTGAGTGGACAGGTAGCCCAGGTAGCCATTGTCCCACCTGGAGGATTAGCACCTGCACCGGTGAGCCGCCAACCTACAGAATTTAGTATGGCTGATAGCATGGAGGACATTCCAGTAATCCAAGATGAGGAGGAAAAGGAGCTGATCAAGCAGCTACAGCAGTTACAATGTGATCAGCGAAAAGAGGCCCTAAAAGAGAGACTCAGACTGATGGAGGAGCATGCAGCTCTACCGGGTGGTGGGGCGCCGGAAGGCGGCCTCCCTGGAGGTGGGGCGCCGGGAGGCCTACCTGGAAGGCCCCCCAGAGGTCTATCAGCTGATGAGTTGGAAAAGGAGCGGAGTAAGTGGAGTTATACTGATCACTTTCACCCCCTGGTAAAAAAGGAGCCCACTTACCCTGAGTTCATGGTTGCTGCATTGTCTTGGGGCTCGGAGGCCGAGGAGGCAACGTCTGACGACCTGCGGGGCTATTTGGCCCACTTGGCCTACATCGCCGAGAAAGCCGCAGAAAAGGATGCCTATGTGGATGGTTCTCATGTGGAATACGATGCTGGTGTAAGGAAGAAATGTCTATCTAAAGGCTGGCAGGCTTTTTCCCGTGGAGATGGTGAGGTATCCATGTCAAAATATGGATTTACATCTACCGAGCTTTACCGGGAGCAGAGGGAGAAGGCCACCGCCAACAACAAGCCCCCAGCGAAGCATCTGCTGATTCAAAAGGGAGGCGCCGCAAGGCTAAACCGGCGTCCACTGATGGGGAGTTAAAAGGCTGTCTCAAGTGGAACTACGAGGAGGAATGTGATAACAAAAATTGCAAATACCCTCATGAGTGCCGCAAGTGTGGGGATGGCAACCACAAGGCGTCCAAGTGCAAGAAACAATGACTAGATAATTCACCTGTTGTGGATCTATGCTCCCCTAGTGTTCAATGTACGCCTACGGGCACTTGTATCCCTCAATCTGATTGGTTTAAACTGGTCACACCCCCGTCCGCTCCTCCAATCAGTGAACCGCTTATAGCGAGGATTAGGGCTGAGGCACAAAATGGCCGTGCCTGTGGAGGAGGGGAAGAGGGAACCGGTTACACCGAATTTTGTGAGTTTAATGTCTTTTTCACCTGTAATACTGGTACTTGTGCATGTAAATTCATGGTAAATGAAGTGGAGGTCCAATTGAAGCCGTGTAGGTTATTCTGTGAATGTTTCATGAGGGGTGAAGTAGATGAAGACTTGGAGTGGTTGATGTACAACAGTTGTTTTGGGGCCAGAGTCATTGACCCAGATTGTGAATTACAATACGAAAGTGCAAATTATATTAAAGCTGGTACTGACCACGATGTAGTTAGCAAAAAATTGACCTCAGAAATAGAACAGGGTTTTATCTCAAGAGTGAGTCACCCAATGTATTGCATACATCCTATAGGGGGCGTCCCTAAGGATGATGGTTCTATCAGAGTAATAATAGATTGCTCGTCACCCAAAAGTGGTAATGTCAATGATTATGCTCAAACTACAAGTGAGAAATTTTCTTACAAAACTGTTGACGACGTAGCTGATAATTTGTGCCCCGAGGACTGGTTATGTACCATAGACATTAGAGACGCCTATAGGGCCCTCCATATCCACCCTGACAGTAGCAAATGTCAGGGATTGTGCTGGGATTTTGGTAATGGACCAGAGTACCTTCGTGATAACCGTCTCTCTATGGGTTTAAGTTCATCTCCCTATGTATTCAATCGCACATCTGATTTTATCACTCATTGTTTAAGTAGGTCAGGTCACAATAACTGTGTTAACTACTTGGATGATTTCTGCATCTGGGAGAGTACAAAGGAAAAATGTGAAGATGCTCAGAGGGCATTAATACGTATCCTCAGACAATTAGGGTTCTATGTTAGCTTCAAGAAGTGTAGCCCTGCAGCTAAATGCACGAGATTTCTAGGTATTGACATAGACACTGTGAACATGGAGCTCAGACTCCCCAATGATAAATTGGTGAGGGTCCAGAAAATGGTAAACAAATTTTGTGACCTTCAGAAAGCTACAAAAAATGACATTGATGAACTTGCCGGATTATTGGCACATTGTAGCAAGGTTGTCCGCGGAGGTAGGACTTTCTGTCGTAGGATTTATGATCTATCCGCCTCTGTCAAGTCTCGCTATGCTAAGCTTTCACTGACGGAAGCTTTCAGAGAGGATATTAAGTGGTGGAAAGACTTTCTTCCCAAGTTCAACGGCAAGGCAAAGGTTCTGTACCGCAGTGACACCATGATTAGTATGTACACAGATGCAAGTGGAAATGGTTATGCCGCCTACCATGCAGGTGACTGGTTGGCTGCCATTTACCAAGGAAGAGACAAATCACCTATACTGGAAGCAGCTATAGGTCATAAAGTGGAAGCTCCTGAGCAGCATGTAGTGGATAACATAAATGTGTTGGAAATGATTCCTGTGGTTGATGGCTTGAAAAGGTGGGGGGGAGAAATGGAAAAACCGCCGTATATGCCTGATAACAGATAACACTCAAGTCCTTTATGCTGTAAGAACAGGCAGAAGCAAAAACAAGCACACAATGGCCATGCTGCGCGAGTTCTTTTGGTTGTCAGCGGACCATAACTTCTACATTGATGTAGTATATATCAACACCAAGCACAACAAGGTTTGCGATAGTCTCAGTAGGCTCAATGAGCCTATGGCTATCAAAACTTTGGTCCATGAAATGTCTGAATCTTCTTTGTGCTGCTATGATTTGTTCTGTAGGGATGGTGACACTAGAGAAGGAAGCAGAGGTGATCATGCGCATGCATTATGCCCCATCAAGCATCCAGACCCGCTCGACACAGCTAAAGAAATACATGGACTTTTGCGAGGAATTCCAATTGACACCCTTTCCATGTACCAGCAGAAGGATTGTGCTATATATAGCATACATGGCAAGGAGTATGAAGGTGTCATCAATCAGGGACTACCTATCGGGACTAAACCATCATCTAAAACTGAATGGGTTCCCTCCAATCAATTACCAGGACTACCAGATACACATGTCCATGGAGGGAATCAAAAGGAAGCTGGGAATGGCCGTAAAAAGAGCCTCCCCGATTCTCCCTCAACATATGTTAAGGATGTTCAACCATCTAACTGGAAACAAGGGCCACACTGCGTTCAGAGCTGCATTACTAACTTCATTCCGGGGTCTCCTGCGCAAGCAACACGTGACAGACTCAGCAGTAATGTTGCGCAGGGAAGACATTCACATGACAACATGGGGTATGATGATAACAATTCGGGGCTCAAAGACCATTCAGTATGGCGATCGACTTCTCAGAGTCCCGATTGCAAAACTGAAGGACCCTCAGTTGTGTGCGGTCTACTGGACCGAGAAACACTTCAACGAAGTGATAGGGACAGACAGTTCACCAGCATTCATGTTAAGTCCCGGTGAGCCCATGTCTTATCAGGCCTATATGGATATTCTCAAGTATGTGGCAGAACAGGAAGGGTTAAATCCAGATGACTATTCTTCACATAGCCTCCGCCGGGGAGGGACGTCCTACTTACGCTCTGTTGGAGCTACAATTGAAGAGTTAAAAACTCGTGGAGACTGGAAGTCTGATATTGTGATGATCTATATATAGCAACCGATTGAAGCAAGGATAGCTTTTGATCTTAGAGTTGCTCAGGAGTTGGACTCGGTGCTCTCAGATCCCATTCCACCTAAGTGACTGGCAGGTTTGGGGGTTTGGCGCTTAGCCAGCCACTAAACATTATTGGCCAAATCTAGTATATCTTGTCCTGTCTTGGATCATGTATACCATGTTTGATATATTTTGTAGGGGACGTTCTAATGTGTGATATAATGCATTATATGAGTATTAGTGAGGTACCGGTATTATTTCTTCCTCCTGCACCCACTGGTGTCTCCACCTGTACTCCACTTGTCTAACTAATTCCTACCTGGTTAGTTACACTGTTGTAGTATCATATACCATTTTATTATTCCATAAATTGTAACATATTACTGTATTAATCAAAGAATATGTAAGGAATTAATACATAGGTTGGCTAGAAGAGCGCTCAAACATTCTAGAAGAGCGTTCATGCCCCACTGCACACCAGCCAGGTCAGTTAGACAGGGGTTATGACATCAAAGGGTCCGACCTAATGGTTCACTGCACAATATAATAAAAATGAGGGTCTCAGTGTGCGACCTCATAGTTCAGTGCACAAACTAATAAGTTGTAAGTGAATGCAACCGGCCGTCACGGGTGCCTGGGCACCGCAGACGCCGTCATGAGTGTCTGAGCACTCTAATAACTGAACAATGGGTTACATAAGCACGACGCCATAACCGTCCGGTCGCTCTAGCGTCGCCCCTGAGCAACCTAGATGGAAAGCCCATAATTAGACGGTCAAAATGAGCCCAAGATCAAGGCGGAACTCCCATTATTAAGGAAGTTACGCCATGGAGACTGATTCAACCTCCGAGTGCACTACAGACGAACCGGCGCGAGTTACGCGCCTATCAAGCGAGCATTATAAACTTGACATATTCAACTCCGCGCATGCGCCAAATGGCGGTTGTAACCGCGTAAACTTCCGAGATATGGGGGTTTGAAGTCAAAGAACCGACCAAGACAATGGGGGACACAGCGGCGTCCATGGGGGTCCTTTGTGCACCCAGTGACACATGAAAGCCTCCCCTCAAACAATTGCAGAGTTAGGCAGATGCCACTGGCCCCAGTCAGTCTGAGGTGCATTGCCAAGATTTGCTACAAATAGCCTGGCTGCACCTCCTAGAAATCAGAACACCAAGAACCGCTCCAGAGGTAACATCTCCAGTCATCTCCTGCTACCTGCTATACCACTGCACTATGGTGAAACTATGCTAGACAGGCATTGGTTTCCATCATTAGTGGCCAGAGGGTATCTTCCTCAAGACATCCACCAGAGGGTAAAGTTATTCATTATTACATTATTCCTCTAAGCAGCAGGTCAGGAGCTAGGTGTGGGAACCCACCTAGAACTATGCTGGACATTGTATTATTATTACCTCACAGGTGGAGTGGAACAGAACATTATACTTTATAAATTACTGTATATTTACTGTATGTACAAATTACCTACATACTAACTACTGTATGATTGATATTTCTTACATGTTGCCTAAAGCTGAATAAACCAGTGATAACTGGAAATAACACTATTTTATGAGAGCTTAATGTATTTACACTATATACCACTAGTCTTATGATATTTCTCATATGACAACTTGATCATGCACAATACCTAGTATGACAGTAGCAACCACAGTTCCTCCACCTCCTCACCCACTCAGTATGTACTGGTGTATTGGTGTCAATTTTTTTCATGTTTAGTGTGTTAATTAATATTATTAATAAAGGGCGCTTAGCCAGCCACTAAACATTATTGGCCAAATCTAGTATATCTTGTCCTGTCTTGGATCATGTATACCATGTTTGATATATTTTGTAGGGGACGTTCTAATACAAAGAAGTTCAAACATTTTTTATGGGGGACAAACTTTACTTTACGTACGGATCATTCCTCTTTAAGGTGGTTATTGAACTTCCGAGATGCTGAAGGCATGTTAGGTCGATGGCTAGCCCACTTATGGCTATGTATCATGAGTTCAATGCAACTTTTGAGTTTGTCCCGTTCCCAACCACTTTTACATTTGGACTACTCCAAATCACGATAACTTTTAATATCCTAGGTTTTTATTGGCCCAGGAGGTCGTGTTAGTTGTGCCCTTTCAGAAAATGTATGATTTACCCTATTGCTTTGTTATTCTTTTGTTAAAAGGGGGCAATACATGTCTCAAATTCCATGTTTTTCATCATATTCCTCTTTTCAGTGATATAGAAAACAAATGCTAATCCACTATATGTAAGTGTTTTCGTGTTCATATTTATGTCTATACCATTGGCTATCATTTTAACCTATGGGCATATTTTACTAAGCAATCTGGTCGACATGGTATAGGTATATATGAGAAAATAGCAAAGTCCCGTTCCCAACCACTTTTTAAAAGAGTCTTTAAAAATGAATGCTTCCCACCATATTTCTAATAATGATTTTCCTGAAGCTACAATAGTTGTACTATAAGTGAAATCCATATGTCTCTGAAGCAATGCCCAATCTTTCCTAGCCTCTGTCTCCTTATTTACCCATTCTCAGGATCTTCCAAACTTACCATGGTGCTTATGTCCCGTTCCCAACCACAAAAAATTAAGATAGTAGTATCTCCATAGTTTTCATATTTAACTGTCTGCATAATATGCACAAGTTAGCCCTATTTGAGCCCTAAAAGAAAATTTAATATAGAGCTTTTCTGGTCATTCATTTCTCTGCAACCCTTCATCAGTCACCACATTTGTCCTGGTCCCAACCACTTTTGTCCTGTTCCCAAACACTTCTTATAACACACCATTGTTCAGTACTACAATACATGAAACTCACTCTAAGGTACATATTCCCTCCCCTTTGTTCTCCCATCCACTCATAACATAAAAACAAAGAAAATGCCAGTCATTGTAATGATAATGTTCTGTTCCCAACCACTTGTGTCCTGTTCCCAACCATTTTTTTTTCAAATGTAACATTATTCAATCATAACTCTTGTGAGACTCAATCGCAATTACCTATCCCTTCACCTCGGTCGTCCCATTCACTCATGACATAGTATTGTCTCAGTATAATGAAGTAAATCACAGTCACTGTAATGATAGCATCTCATTCCGAACCACTTTCTGTGTCCCGTTTCCAACCACTTTATTCTTGAAAGTGACATTCAGTTGTACACCTCAATCACCAGCACCAATCCCGTGGCTACTGTCCCCCCATCCACTGATTGCATAGAATTATGTCAATTTATTGAATTACTCCTAGTCACTGTAATGATTATATTTTGTTCCCCATTACTCGTGTCCCATTCCCAACCACTTATGTCCTGTTCCCAACCACTTCTTTAAAGAAAAGTAACATTACTCGGTTTTTGTCATTCATGAACCTCACTCACAAGCACCTGTTCCTCTGGCCCCGTCCCTCCTTTAGCTCAGCACATGGAATTACATCAATATGATGAATAGACCCCAGTCATTATAATGATAATGTCCTGTTCCCAACCACTTCTTGTCCCGTTCCTAACCATATTTTAAATGTGAATTTGTACAGTTCTACCACACATGAAAATCACTTACCACTGGCCATATCCTTTCCCCTTCCTTCACACTAACTCATGACAAATTTCTTACTATGTATCCTTTAGAATTTCACCTACATATACATACATGTATATACTGATCATATCCTGCTCCCAATAACCTTTGTCCTGTTCCCAACCACTTGACATGGTTCTCACCCAGGATAACAATTTAAGGGGAAGGTTTTGCAGTACCCCTGGGACCAAAAGTATTACTCTGGCCCTATTTGTTTACCTTGTACAAAATTTCAAAGTTTAGTATAAATTCTTGCAAAAAAGGGGTGAAAATTCAAATTTGGGGAGGCTGGGGTCTTAAATCCCTAATGAGATAAGTGGAAAGGATGTTACAGCTATGAAGTATGTTCATGACCAAATAATCTTCCACAGAAAATGTATAGAAGGTTTGGATATTAAAGACTATCTATGAGGACAAAATAAAAGTGGTTGGGAACGGGACAGAATGGGGTACCATATGTCTGAAGAGGTGCCATGCGGGAAACTAAATTCTCATGGGGGAAACTAAATTCTGGGGAAGATGTCTGTGTTGTGAGGTGTTTGAAATTTGCTTGATTGTTTTTATGAATTCTCTTTTCTAAGTTAAGGCTAGATAACCATTACATAAATGTTGAGATACTGAAAGTGAAAGATGAACAGCCAGGTCAATATAGAGGTGCAGTAAACATAGTCACATCATGTACTTAACTACAACCTAGTACAGAATGTAACATATAATAACTCGCTCTGATTAACACAGCGTCAAATAATATTTCTGTAGATGAAGCTATATAGTTACCCCTTCTTTTATACACACTAGATCGAGTCTCATTCTATACAGGTTAATTACCCTTGGTTAATTACCAGACTATACCTTCGGTCACAAATCATAGAAAGTGTGCATATAGGGCCTTACATGTCATTTCACCTACATATGTATATACTGATCATATCCTGCTCCCAATCACCTTTGTCCCGTTCCCAACCACTTGTCATGATTGAGTATATTGAAAATTATGAAAACATCTTTATGGATATGGTTCTCACCCAGGATAACAACTTAAGGGGAAGGTTTTGCAGTACCCCTGGGACCAAAAGTATTACTCTGGCCCTATTTGTTTACCTTGTACAAAATTTCAAAGTTTAGTATAAATTCTTGCAAAAAAGGGGTGAAAATTCAAATTTAGGGAGGCTGGGGTCTTAAATCCCTAATGAGATAAGTGGAAAGGATGTTACAGCTATGAAGTATGTTCATGACCAAATAATCTTCCACAGAAAATGTATAGAAGGTTTGGATATTAAAGACTATCTATGAGGACAAAATAAAAGTGGTTGGGAACGGGACAGAAGGGGTACCATATGTCTGAAGAGGTGCCATGGGGGGAGTTCACATATTTAAGAAAAACCAACCTTGTATGGTCTTCCATCAATAAATATAGTTTACTCATACAGAAGGATTTAAGCCTACTACAGATTTAGGTCTGACCGCTTCCCGATCCCTATGGATCCAAAAGTTGCATCAAACTCATGATACAGAGCCTTATCTGAATATGGGCTTGAACATCACCAGATTCAGCAGAGACCCGGAGTTAAGCATTTAAATGCTGATGCTTTGTCTCGAATACCAATTCGGAAATGTGATAATCCGGATTGTACTGATTGTGGAGCTCACAGAGCAGTGCTAGCAGGAATTCGGAGGCCCTTTGAACCCCTAGTTGCCAGTGTACTGGAATGGTCTATGGATCACATACAACGCTTCCAGGAAGCTGACTCGATAACTGCACAGCCACTGCAATTGGTACCAAAGGGTATACGTCCAGCTAGACCGGAGGTCTCCCTGGAAAATCGAGAAATGAGAAGGTTTCTTGCTCAATGGACTGAGCTTGAAGTCCGGAAAGGCGTGTTATACCGTTGGAAGCCATGTAATAATGGTGAGAAAATCATGCAAGTGGTTATACCACATGCAATGAGACATGACATTATGTATTTCTGTCATGGGCATCAGACCAGTGGTCATTTTGGAAGAAAACGCTCATTAGCACGACTCTCCAAGAAATACTATTGGCCCGGCATGTCACGAGACTTGCAAAGATGGGTAAACACCTGTCCGGACTGTTGTAAAAACAAACCCGGACCCGGGATGGGCAAACTTCCCCTATCTCAGGAGCTCTTCGGAGTTAGATTCACGAGAATCGGGGTAGATATCATTAGTGGACTTAATACAACCGCTAATGATAATACCTGTATGATGGTAGTGTGTGATTACTACACAAAATACACCAAAGTATTTCCACTACCGGACCACAAAGCGGTCACTTGTGCCGAGACCTTTGTAAAAGGTTGGGTACTGACTTTCGGTGTACAATTAATGCTACACAGTGACCAAGGCAGAGAATTCGAATCAAATCTCTGGCAAGGTATGTGTGAATACTTAGCTATCTGCAAAACTAGAACCAATCCGTATAGGCCACAAAGTGACGGATTGGTCGAAAGGTTCAATAGAACCCTTATTCAGGTCCTGAAGTCACTTGTTAATGAACATATGGACGATTGGGATGAGCAGTGTCATTTTGTGACACATGCTTATAACAGTACGGTACATTCAAGTACCAACTGCACTCCGAATCTTTTAGTTTTCGGAGAGGATCTGATAATGCCTGCAGACTTAGTATTTGGAGTCGTAGGAATGGACCCGGAACTACCTTGTCATGTAGTTTTTGTTGAATGTTTAAGAGACAGATTCAAAAAAACATACGAGTCTGTCCGAATTGATTTGGAGAAAAGTGCCAAATGGCAGAAAGTAGGATATGATACCGATCTAAAGCATCGGAAATTCCAATCCGGAGATAGAGTTCTAAGACTACATGAACCACTTAGACACATAAAATTAGCGACTAATTGGGACGGTCCTTTTACTATAACTCAAGTTATCAGTGATTGTACCGTAATTATCAAATCAGACCTTGGTCGACTTTATAAGTCAAATGTGGCTAGACTAAGAAAATGGTCTGGGAGGGAGACCTCCACAGAAATGTATGGTGAAGGATCCGGAGAGATTCTGAATCGGAATCGTATAATAGACCAGGTAAAGAACCCAATAGTGAAGAGAGGCCGAGGTAGGCCTAAAAAGGGATCTGAAACAGTGCCACCCACGCCAACACCAATTAAGCATGGGGGAGTTAAAAAAGTCTCGGCAGGTAAAGACAAGAAGAAGAGGAAAGGTGTTTCGAAGGCTAAGAAACACCTAGAAAAAGCTCTTCAAACTGTCAGGTCCGAAAAGGAACTATCCAAGAAGGGGATATACGTTCGCCGCAGCCCTCGAATTGCCCAGAGGACTGCAGTGACCTAACCTGTATACAGTTTACATTTAGTGTAATGTTTACATTTAGAGGAATGGATGGCAACTGACCCGAAAGGCTTATTTGTCGCCGCCGTATGATGTACCAGTGGGTAGTGGACGGATAATCCGGTGGATTTGCTTAAGCTTTCCATAAACTCCACTTAAATCCCCAGATGAGTCATCGGCGTGAGCGATAATTACCTAAAAACAATCAGTTTGTTTATGTTCCGCTTGTAGCACGTGCGTTTCCGCATGACGTCACCGTGTCCAGTCTCGGCTGAAACTCGTGACTCCGCTAGCTAGCGAGGAAATGACGTCACGAAAGCTGGCTTGTCGCCATATTGTTTTTCGGCAGCGTTCGGGATGGGCGAGCAATCACCCTCTTTTGAATTCCTGTCGATAAACAATCCAGGTGTGCCTCCAGAGTCGGTCTCCTAGCAGGCAGGCTCCACTAAGTGTCGGCCCCGGCGCCGTGAAAGCCGGGAAAAGGAGTATTTAACTCCCGAGGCGATTCCTTCAGTCATGGCTGAGGAATCCGTAGCTGCAGCCAAGCTATCCGGTGACCCGGATAAGCTGACTCCGTCCACAGAAGCTTTCCCGGAAGCTTTGTCACCTGTTACACAGGCGGAAAGCGAGTTGATGGAAGTGGAGGAATCCGCTGATCGCTCATTTGAGGAGAAGTTGGCTTCATTCTCGCTGAATGAGCCAGAGAAACTGTTGTCACCACTTCCCACTGATGGACCTGGAGACGCTTCGAAACCCGAAGCAGCAGCAGCAACCGGATCCGAAACTACCCAAGTTGACGGATCCAAGGACCAATGGCAGCCGGCCGTGGACGATCCGTTCCCAGCGGCTTATGATGGTCGGTATCTGTATGTCCATCCGGACTTACAGGCACAAGTAGTGAACCCGGACGGCACCCCAGTCAAACTGGACCCGAAGGTGAGGATGGCTGTCGAGGGTGTTATGCCTCCCGAACAGCTGGACAGGGCGCCACCAGAATGGCTCAGAGACTGGCCTTGGTTCCAACGGGGACTCATGGTTGACATCGCCTTTCGACAGGTGGTGTATGAGGCAAACAGAGCCTTCCTGCTTGGAGCTTATCCAAAGCCGGACAGGTCTCAGTGGAACCTTACGAAGACCAACATCGACTGGGTAGGCTGCGTTTCGGAACCCGAAGGCCAGACATACCCACGCCCTACTGCTGTCCGGCCAGAGTACAATGAGGGAGTACCGGGAGGCCGCTGCTAACTTCGAGCAGTGGGACGATGGCTATTACATAGCCGAAGCCGAGCTTACAGATGTCCAGAACACCTCTCTAACAGGACTGGACGGGAGCGCAGCCCTTCGTACGGTTCTTGTCCGTCGTTTGACTGCGGAGCAGGAAGCCCTGGAGCAAGCTCGAAGGGAAGCGGAGGCACCCGCGCCTCCAATCCCCGACCTGAAGCTAGGTGCCAGGAGTTCAGCCAGTGCTAAAACAACCACTGGCAGTGCTACCGGAAAAACCACGAGTCCGGTAGAAGCATCTACTTCCAGTGAGTCCGGGACCAAGGATCCGGAAGACTGGACTGTGAGTAAGAACAGGAGGTCTGCTTCTCGGAGACTCAAGAATCTTCCAGATTCTGTTAGAGCCGACCCGCAAGCTAGCACCTCAGCCACAGGTAGCACCGCCATGGAGGTAGTTTCCTCAGACGAGGAATCGGTTCACGAGTCCTCAGTAGAGTACGATGAGAAGGTGACTCCATCTACTCAGACCGAGGCCGAACGTTGGGCTAAAGCCAAATCCGGATTCAAAACCCGGATCCCAACGTGCTTCTCCGACTGCGCATACGGAGTAAAGAAGGACGGTTCTACTCTGTATGCCTGTCCGGATACAGTTAACAAGAACGGTGAATCTGACGATGAGGATTGGATGCGTCTTTCGGACGAGGATCCCAATCCGAGCAAAGCCTATCGCCAGATGTGGCTTATGCTTAATCACACCGAAGGGTATTACACCTATACCCAGAGGCGCAAGCTATGTTGGGCGCTTGAGAAGTGGTACAGAGGCGACCAAAAGTCGTGTCCCTTCTCCATTTGCCAGGATGCTAACGATGTCTCGGTCTGGACCTGGAGCACTTCAGCCCGGTTCCAGAGACATCTGGTAGAGGCCCACTTCCACCATCACCCGGTTTACATTTGTGATCCGAGTTATGGTAAGAAGGGGAAGAAGTGCACTACGAAGGTACAGTACAACCACCGTAGTGATCTGGCAAGGCACCAGAAGAAGGCTCATGCCGAAGTACTTGATACAGCCCGTAAGCGCATTATGGACATGCATCAGGAACTCATGAAGGAGTTCGACAGCCTGAGTGAGGATGCTTGGTCTAAGATCCGACCAGGGGACCAAGTCCTCTGTGAAGTTCCGAAGACCAAGGATTCGAAACTCCGCGCCAAGATTGTCTTGACTCCCGGCAAGGGTAAATTAGACATGAGTCTCTTTGGCAGAAATGCGAAGAGTCCGGAAAGGAGGGAAAGAGAGCGAGGGAGAGAGTTAGGAGAGACCAGAACCGAGGTGGCAACGGCAATGGTCAGTCAACTACTGTCACCAAACCCAGGGTGGAAGATCGTTCCAGATCCCCCCTGGCACGTCACACACACGAGCAGGCCCAGGGTACTCCTGTTATCAAGAGACCCGGACCTGCCGGATACGCTGGTGCTGTATCTAAGCCAGGGAAAGTTAACACCCGTAACTTTCCGTCCATGACCCAGGGACCTGGACCCGAGAGCCAGACCTTGGTTGTGGGTAAAGGAGGTCCTTTAGTCCCTAAAAAGACCTCAGCACCTGCTGCTGCCGGATCTGCAACTACTGCAGCCGCCCAGCCTGTGACGTTCACCCCGGAACAAGTACAAATGTACATGGGGATGGGGATGAGACAGAACCCGCCACCTACCTACTGTCTCCCCACGGCAGTGGCGTCTGGAAGCCCCACATCTGGAAGCACCCCGCAGGCAGTGTCAACACCTCCCAAGGTTGTTGCACCACCTCCGAAACCAAAGGACGCAATTACCATCAAGACCGGTAACACCGAAATTTGGTTTGAGAAGTCTCGCCAGGGGGAAGCAGATGTCCAGAAGGCCATCTACACCCACTGGGAGAAATGTGTTCCTGACAGAGCAACAGAGTTCCATCAGGGTCTCCTAAATGATACTCTGTTATATATGAAACAGGTGGGCGACGCTGAAAAGGAATGCCTCGAGACTCTCATCCGAGACGAAGTCAAAGCTCGGGAGGAGGATGCCGTAGCTGCCAAAGAACAGGAAGCTATGGATGTACACGTTCTTGAGAAACGAGTCAAGGAGGAGATAACTCAGAATACAAATCTGAACACCAAGTTCATAAGAGTATTCGGAGTTGACATAGACGAATGGGATGGTACTCCCGAGTCGGCTTTAGACCTTCTTAGGAAGAAACACGCAAAGAAATCAACCTAAGTGTGTTCCGGGTTACCTGGTAATATTTTTTTTCTCCCCTAAACCTTGATAACCAGACTTAGCTTTTGCAGAAATTATATATCTGCGAATGTCCCTAAAGAAAATCAACACTTATGATTATTCTATGTGTTCCGGGTTCCTTTATAACCAGAAAATAGCCTAATTCAGGATATATATCTATTATTATATCCTGAAAGTTCTATTCGGATTAGGACCCATATTTATAAAAATCCGATAGTAGATATGTTGCTGCGAGTTACTTCCGGATGCTGTTACCTTAAAACCTGACTTCTGCTGTTACCTGTTCCTGACCACTATACTGGATGGACTTATACGATATAATCTACTGATGAACCGAATGGACTTACTTACCATGTTAATTACTTCCGGATCAACTATTTTGGACTTATACTATGTCAACTACACACAAAGGATTACGATTATAACCTGTTGACTACCGGACTATTTACTTCACACCATTCGGATCTACTTATGAACAATAGCACTTCTAGAGGATTGTGGGTAGCTGCCCCTAATTCAACTTCCGTGTCTCTATATATATAACCGCTACGGATTACAATAGACATTAGCACGTCCATCCCGTGGTTAGCTGACTACCTCACCTACTTACAAGGCATCCGGCAGACTGCGGCACAAGACATCACCAGCATTCTATATATATATATTCATGTATATAATATAACTATTCTTATTAATACTATATCTATATGTATAATTATCCCTCGGAAACCTTAAGCGTTTCCGGAAACCTACGAGAGGTGGATTCGCGCATGCGCAGTCAGTTCAGGAAAACACGGCAACAACAACAGTCAGTTCTTACAGTTCACCATTGTTTTAGCCTGGTAAGTACAGTTCTTCTTATTATCTAGCACTCCCTGTTTCAGGGAACCTGTATAAAAGTATTCTGCAGCTCTTGTTTCCCCCCGGAACCTTGGATGTTCAGCAGATTTTTAATTATTTTTGGTTTTTGTACTGCCTCCCCTCGTGCCCGGATCGACACCGGGAACTAGGTCACGGTGGCGTCCTTCTAGCTGGGCTGACCCAGCTCTGTGCCAAACTGTCCAGTTTTACACTTATTAGAGCCTTAATGATAGATTTGCTGCCCCCCGGCAGCTCACAGATCAGTCTAGGACGAGTTATTCGCCCTGGTAGCCTCTAAATCGCTCACATTCGCTCAAAAATTGCTCAGTTTACCTCGTCCCCCGACGACCTGAGCTGGAGCGACACCCCTCAGGCACGGCCGGGCCGGACCCTCGCCGCCGTGGCCGAGCGGATTAAGGTGCTGGAATAGTTCCTCCAGTCGCCGCTTTTTAGCGGGGGCGCTAGTGTACATCAAGACGTCATGGGTTCGAATCCTGCTAGCGGCGCAGTTTAGCGCACGGACGCGTTCCGCTGTCGGAAAACGCAGGTTCGAACCCCACCCTCGGCGCACATCAGCACATCGTGGGTTCGAATCCTGCTGGCGGCACAGTTAGGCGCACAGACGCATTTCGCTGTCAGAAAACTCAGGTTCGAACCCCACCCTCGGCGCACATCAGGACGTCGTGGGTTCGAATCCTGCTAGCGGCGCAGTTAGGCGCACGGACCTTCGCCACTATGTACATCAGGGTATAACTATATATTAGATATCTGATGAAATATATATATATATATATATATATATATATATATATATATATATGTAGTGGTTCGTCTCGTTAAGTTAGATTAAATCATAATGAAGAGAGAGAAAGTTTCCGGGTAGGCAACCGAGCTTTTATTTCATAGCTTATGTTACATACGATCACAGCCTCAGAGGACTACATGCTACTAGGGCATTCGGTTACCCTTTCGGGTAACGACCTGGTTGAGCAGTGGGTAAGACCACTACTGAAGAACATGGGGGCTAGAACCAGCCTTATATAGGGGAAAAGCCCGCGAAACTCAGACCGGCCACATGACGTGTGGCGGACGAGTGGTAGGCCCCCTGGTGTAATGGATACAAACCCAGAGGCAGGTGCTGCCACCTGCCATCCGGACCCCCTAACTACACCCGAAGACCTAGGTCTGAGTCCCACGGGTACATGAACGTAAAGTGTAAATACCATACCCCTACACTGCCCCCCTTAGACAATAACTTGGGGGTAATTAAACCGCAGTGTATTAATAACCTAGTAAGTGTTTACAATACTAAAAAGGGGTATTAATTACACTTGCTCGATGTGAAATAGGCTATAGTATGAGACTATCCTATTTCTGAAAATTATACAATAATAGCATCGAGTATCGTTCATTTCATTTCCACCAGTAGCTATAACAACCACAAATGATAAATATATAATTATCACAGATTTATAGTAACGTTTTGACAACAGTAGGGTCCTGAAAAGGACCGGTGGTTGTAATTAATGATCGTATTACAGTTATTAAACACGGGAAAAAATTTTTTTCGACTTTTTAAATTAACAACTCTGTCCACTTATAAAGTGAATTGAATATTAATGATCAGATATGAACAATTAATCTGATACTATATGAACACAATAAGGTATTGAACCTGATTGATATAATATTGATTTTAGAGAGGTCCCTTGGACTTTCTCTAATTTATAAAAATAAAGGATTATACATTTTGAGACGCAGCTCAATTTATACCTTAGTGTTTTATATTTACAAGTTACAGAAGAAGTTTAGTCTCTTAATATATTGAGACCAGGAACGACCTGTATAATCAGTTATAGGTCTAGGATTACCTTAAACAATTTTTAGGATTCGCAGATCCAGTATATTTATAGGTAAGTACCCTTATATAATAATATATCTTTACAAAAGATATTTTATAGTTATAAATACAATGTTACATACAATATAATATTATCAACAAAGTTACTTGTTCTTATGGTTGGAGGATGTAACAGGAGTCGGATGCTGCTGATGTCTTGGTATGGGCGAGCTGAACCCTGATGCCTGAAGTGCTATGGAAGAACTTGTTGGTGGGTGTAGCTAAACCCTGATGCCTGTAGTGCTAGCTAACTGGAGATAATAATAGATCCATTTGTAGATTATTGATGAACTTTATGGGCGTAGCTAAACCCTGATGCCTGTAGTGCTAGCTCACAAATAGTTGTGGTGTAGTAGTAAATCCAGTTTGTAGTTCAAGAGTCCATGTTAGCGTAAAAATGTCCATGATTTTATAATAGGCACAGTCATTATGTTATAGCACGGCACAATTATGGTGTTTGCAGCATTCGTACTCCTCCTCCAGAGTGACTTGTTTTTCTCCTTCTGTTTTCAGTTTCCGGATTAGGGTACAGTTTGGTACCCGAATCGATACGGGTTGGATAAAAAAATGGTTTCCTATCCAACAATACATAGGGAATAACACCTCGGGACACACAATTATGTCCAATCTTCATGTAACAGTTTTCACTGTTCCATGTTCTCCTCGGGTGGCTGGTTTGGACCCGGTTGTTGAGCCTGTGGCTGAACGGGAGGGTCCACACCAGCTCCATCCGTAGGTGCCAATGCGGGGACAGCAGGTGTTAGTTTCACCTTTTGGCGTGCTTCGAACAGGCTCAAAGCATGCCCAGGTGTGCCGTCCCAGTTATCCATGATAACTCCAAAAACCTTGAAGAACTTTTGCTGGTTCTTCATGTTCGTTGCTCGTTCTAGGTTGAGCATCTGAGAAGCTGTTTCCTTCTCGGATAAGGCCTCCTGCCGCAGATTAGCAGCTTCCTGCTTATCTTTGGCAACATCCGCCTTTATCTGTGTAGAGATCCGGTTGATCTCTGACTTCTGGATCACGTCAATGCACTGGAGAGTGCTTGACACGGTCCGACGGTACATATCCAGATGGAGGTTTTCCAGATGGTGCTGTAACGTCTCAAATTGCTTGCTCTGAATATTGCAAGACAATTTGTCCTCCTTCTTGAAGAAGGTCTCCACTGTCTGGATCATCTTAGGCCGATGAACCACAGCACCAGGTGGGGGTACCTGACCCTGAGGCTTCGGCTGTGCTCCAGACCCACTCGCAGTGACAGCTACACGCGTATGCGAAGAAACAATCACAGTAGTAGCCACACTAGCGGTGGTCGTAGGAGGGCCTTGATTTGGTAGTCCCTGTGCCAGGGGCAACCGCGACAATTCCCTTCTAAGGTCTGTAACAAACAACAATGGCGCAGGTGGACGTTGTCTCACCACAGCACTCATTGTTGGTCGGGGAGCTTGACCTCCCACTGTCGGCAGTTCCTGCCTGACCCTCCAGTACTGATCAAAGATTTGCATCTCTGGTCCGGGTGGGCCCATAGCAGGGTACTGCTTTGGGTCTTTGACATTCAAAGGCGCGTGTTTCCGGGAGGACTGACCACCCTGTCCACTGACACCAAAGAATGTCGGGTTCTGTGCACCTGATGGGGTTGGTGCTCATCCATAATGGGAAGGAGTTCCAGTAGGAGACGGAAGATGTGGCTTCTTCCTTCCCCCATTCATCTGTCTCTCCAGCGCCTCCAGTGGTGACCTGGCTCGGCTTGGAGATTCGGACGCCTGTCTCTTCCTATCTGCCGCGGGGGGTCCCTGACGGTAATCCCTGCGGCTTCGGATCTGTTCTCCGGATGGAGTTACATAAGCCCCACCACGGCGGCGGGCCTTGTTGCTCCTCCATTCGTTCAACAGATCGTACTCTTCCTGAGCGTACTCTAGTTTGCCGGACCCGGGAGTCTGGGCAAACCGAGCCTTTAGTTTCTGGTTAGTACCAGGAACCGTAGGCACAAACTGCTTTGTACTCGCTGTGAGGGAAGCCAACTTCTCGGCATTGAGGCCCTTGAGGCTACCATAGAGTTCAGAGTGAATTTTCATCACCCTATCTATGGCTGCCTCCAGGCCCTCTCCATGCGAAGTCACATAGTGCCGGACCATGTCTCCGCGTCGGGAGGTGACACATCCTGTGCATTTAGCACATTTCTTGCCAACCTCCCTGTCGCAGACATATTCCGGCCTCTGGTGCATGTGAACCTCCACGAGATGACGAAGGAACTCGTCTTTCTCGATGAAGAATTCGACCTCACCTTCACTTTGAGTACAACGTTGAAAGGGACAATCCTTACGATCCTCCCCGTAGTACTCATCTAGAGCAAACTTTAGCTTGCCCTTCTGGTCATAATTGTACAGACCATTGGGTGAATTCTTAACGAATTCCCAATAGATCCAGTACATATTGGCCGGCTTTCTATTGGAGAGCTTCTTGCGAAGCCACTCCTCCATATCTTCATGCCTCTCACAGGTGATCCGAGGGGGCAGTTTCCATACGGATTTACTCCCCTTCAGGTGTCCCTGTGTAGAGGAATGAAGTCAGCAAAGTTGCTATTGGCGTTAGCCCAGATAGCAGCCTCTTGCTCGTCAGTCGGAGTGGCATCCACAACTGGGTCAACCGGCTCCTCTCCCTCCGGGTCGGATGGTACATCCACAGGTTGCACGATGGGTTGTTGACCCGCGAGAACCTGGGCTGCGGCATCTTGAGCGTCTCCACTCAAATCGGCCATTACGTCGTGTAGCTTGACGATTGGCACACCGAGCTCAACTTTTATGGTTGGGACAGCCGGTTCAGCTTGTGGAGTTTCAGCTTGAACGTCTACCTCGATAGGTTCAGGTTTACGTTGGTCAACCTTCTTCTTATTCCGCCTGCGGGATCTGCCGTTAGTAGAAGTGCCAGGCTCGGATGCGTCCGTCTCGTTGCCGGAGACATCCGAAGCCTTAGCGCCCTTCTTATTGGCCGAACGTGGGGACACCCGACGGGTTCGGGTACTGTCGGCCACACTCGTGCTGGTAGAGGGTTCGGTTCCTGACCATTTCCCTTTACCCTTACCTTTGGTGGGGGTTGCTTTACCCTTTCCACCAGCTGCTTTCCCTTTCACCTGTTCAGTCTTCGTAGGGGTAGACCGAGCAGTTTTAGGGGAACCATCTGCATCAGGTAGGGCCTTCTCAGGTACTACCGCTGCATCTCCCAAAGTAGGAGTTTCAGCAGGAGACATGAGACGGTCCATCCGATCGGCCATCTTGGCTGTTACCTGCACGGGTGCAGGTCCGGGTACAAGCTCCGGATGCGCCAGTGCATACTGCCTCTCCAATAGACGTACTACGAGGTCCTGTATCACCCCGAGTCTGTCTAGTGGACACACACCAATAAGGGCCTCCTCCGCCTCAATGGTTTGAGACGTAATGGGGACCCCTGGACAGTGATCCACAACAGCGTTACCTGCTGCTTCATACTCATCCGCTGTGCCTAACATTAGGATCTGGTCTCTATCTATGTATCTAGAGACCTCATCTGCCTTGACACCGGTGTAACCCGTTTTGTCAGACACGTAGGAAGGCCTATAGGAGGCATTCCTTCGGAAAGCCATTTCTGCGTCCCAGACGGCTTTACGAAACAATAAGTGGACTACCAGTCCTTTGGCCATCTGATGGTAATCCATCAGCCAGGCTTCTGGAAAGGTATTAGCCCATTGCGGATGAGCACATTCCCAGATTGCGTTGACAACACACTCGTCAACCTCTCTGGGCGTCCCATAACAGGTGGGTATCAGCATTTTCTCGGAAATAGCTAACATCCGTCCGTCATAGGGACCGGCTACATCATGCCATTCGGGACTGTCTGGGAGGGGCAGCTCTAGGTACATTGGCCTGTCAACCGGAGAAGCAGGTCCCAAAGCACCGGATGAGGTACTCCCACCCAGACGGGGCGGCAATTGAGGGGGAGGTGGCATTAGAGTCCTGTCATGAGACTGGACTCCGGCCGGCTCTCCACTCAAACCTTCGGATGGAGGGGCTACATAAGGCTCACCTACATCAATTTGTTGTTGAACACCTCGGCGTTCAGGACTAAATTGTCTGGAGTTGTCGGATGCGTCATAGAACGATTCTACGTCGCTATCGTCTACTCCAGAGAAGTACTGATCAACATTCATTTGTTGATCCAACTGATCACAATCAGCATCGTATTTCTGATCGTCGTATGTATAAGTGGGACTCTGGGGAGAACCACTTCCATACTCCGGCGGGGTGCTAGCACCGGCACCACCGCCAAGGCGGACGGCCTCTTCTGCCATCGACAGAAGTGGCTGTTCGGGGATAAAAATATCCCAATCCACCGGATAAGCAGTAAGGACTGCTTACCCAGTGAAAGACGGGTGCCTTTTTACGAGGGCACACCTCGGAACACAGCTGTCACGGGCTATCAGACTCCAACAAGAGTAAGACCACCCTCGGCCACGTCTTCTTCCTTCGCAGGAATAAGACAATATGGCGGGATACTCGAACTTGAATCGCTGCGCATGATCAAACCGGCGCCTCACGTGACCATTCGAAAATGGGTCAACAACTTTCCCGCGTGCCCTTAATTAGGTCATGCGCCCTTACATAAAAACAATACAATACCTGATCGGTCGTCTGTCCGTACTCAGGGTTCAACCATGACAACTCGCTAGGTATTATGGAGTTTATGGATAGCATAAGCATATCCACCGGATTATCCGTCCAAAACCATGGGTACATTGTCATAGGACCTTTTCCAGAAACTCATGACCGGCTCAAATATACATTGAACTAGGTTACAACATATAACAGTACACAGTACAGGACAACACACTCGTTGTGTTAACAGGCTAGGTTACGGCAGTCTTTAGCAACCTTGGACTGCGTCTAAGAGGTTTTGAGGCCTCTTTTATTGACCTGGTATCCATAAGAGCCTTTTCCAAGGTCTTCTTAACCTTAGAAGGACCTTTCCTCTTATTTTTACCTGCGCCTGCCGAGACTTTTTGTATCTTCCCCTGTTTTCCGGATGTTACGACAGGGGGCACCACCCTCTTCGGGTCTGCAACCTTCCGTGGCCGCCCGGGTCCTCGCTTTCGGGTCAGTACCACTTCGAGTTGCTTTACACGACTCTGTTCCATTACTTCCAATAGACCATCGCCATACATTTCGGTGGAGGTATCCCTCCCTCTCCATGGGCGTAGTCTCGCTACATTTGACTTGTAACATTTACCAAACTGTGATTTAATAATCACTGTGCAATCACTAATAACCTGAGTTATAGTGAAAGGTCCATCCCAATTGCTGGCTAATTTCAGGTTGGACAGAGGTTGGTGTAGACGCAGTACTCTATCCCCTAGATTAAAAAATCTAGCTTTTAGACCTGTGTCATAGCCAACTTTCTGCCAATGCGCAGTTTTCTGCAACTCGTCTTTAACCCTCTCATAGGCTTGTTTGAAATTATCCCGTAGGGATTCTACAAACATCACCTGGCAAGGGGTTTCCGGATTCATTCTTATTACGCCAAACACTAAATCTGCTGGCATAATCAAATCCTCTCCAAAAACGAGGAGATTAGGAGAACAGTTTGTGCTCGAGTGTACAGTGCCATTATAAGCATGTACCACGAATTCACATTGTTCATCCCAATCATCCATCTGCTCATTTACTAGAGACTTCAATACTTGGATCAAAGTCCTATTGAATCTCTCTACCTGTCCATCACTCTGTGGCCTATAAGGATTAGTTCTTGTCTTGCAGATTGCCAGACAATTACACATCTCTTGCCACAGACTAGACTCAAATTCTCTGCCCTGGTCGCTATGTAACATGAGTGGGACACCTAGGTGCAACACCCACCCTTTTACAAAGGCCATAGCACAAGTAACAGCCTTATGATCCGGTAAAGGAAACACTCGGGTGTACTTGGTATAATAATCAGACACGACCATCATACACGTGTTGCCACTAGGAGTGGGGGGAATCCCACTAATAATGTCAACAGCTATTCTAGCAAACCTTACACCAAACAGTTCCTGGGATAATGGCAGTTTGCCTAACCCGGGTCCTGGTTTGTTCTTACAGCACTCGGGACAGGTCTCTACCCATCAGGTGAGATCTGTACTCATGCCGGGCCAATAGTATCGTCTGGTTAGACGTTCTAGAGACCGTTTCTTTCCAAAGTGTCCACTAGTTCTATGCCCATGACAGAAATACATAATATCTCGTCGCATAGCACTAGGTATGACAACTTGCAAGGTTTTCTTCCTATTAGAATGGTTCTTCCATCGAAACAGAATACCATCCCGGACTTCCAGCTCGGCCCATTGAGCTAGGAATCGTCTCATCTCTCTGTTCTCCAATGACACTTCGGGTCTTGGAGGACAGATACCCTGATTAAGGAACTTAATCAAACGTGATGTGACTGCATCAGACTCCTGGAACTGCTGGATGGTCTCCAAGGACCAATTCAAGACATGTTCCGGATGGGTTTCGAAAGGAACTTGAACCCCTGCCAACACAGCATTGTGTGCTCCACAATCAGTGCACTCAGCATTTGCACATTTCCTCACTGGGATTCTAGACAAAGCATCTGCATTCAAATGCTTTGCACCGGCTCGGTGTTCAATCTGGCTGTGATTTAGACCGAATTCGGATAGGTGCGCTAACCAGCGACCTATCATCCCCTCTGCATCTTTGAAGTTCAATAACCATCTGAGGGAAGAGTGATCAGTCCGTAGAGTGAAATCACTCCCCCACAAAAAGTGCTTGAACTTCTTCGTATAGACCACCACAGCCAACAACTCATGTTTAGTGGTACAATAGTTTCTTTGAGATTTACTCAACGTGTTACTAGCGAAGGCTATAGGAACTTCAACCCCATCCTGGACCTGAGAAAGGGCGGCTCCTATGCTTTCATTACTAGCATCAGTATCTAGAATGAAATGATCATTCTCCGTAGGGTACTTCAACACAGGTGTACTTGCAAACAAATCCTTTATTTTCATAAAGGCTTCGTCTTGCTCGGATCCCCAAGGGAATCGTTCCTTCCTCACCCCGGGTGTCCAGTGGGACAAACTCTGGATAGGAAAGGCAACCCTTGAATATCCTGGGATAAAGTCCCGGTAGTAGGAACAGAATCCGAGGAAGGATCTAACTTCTTTAGCATTCGTGGGTGCCTGCCAATTTGACACGGCATCCAGTTTCTCCGGATCGGCTTTAATCCCTTCATTCGAGATTATTCGCCCCAAGTAATTAATAGATCTTTTAAAAAGATCGCATTTCTTGGGCTTCAGCTTCAAACCATTAGTTATGATCCTTTCCAGAACTATACCTAAATTTTCCAAGCATTCCTCGTATGTCTTCCCAAAGACAATCACATCATCTAGATAGACGAGACATTTCTTCCATAAGAGGTCACTTAATAAAGTTTCCATCATGGCTTCAAATGTCGCCGGTGCATTGCACAATCCAAACGGCATCACATTATATTGGAATAATCCAATATGACTGGAAAAGGCCGTCTTCTCCATATCTTTCGGATGCATACCCACTTGCCAGTACCCGGATTGTAAGTCTAGAGAGCAATACCATTGCTTACCTCCAAGGGAGTCTATAGTCTCATCAATCCGTGGTAAGGGATATGAATTCTTCTTGGTCATACCATTCAATTTCCGGTAATCTATGCAGAAACGGATGGTACCATCTTTCTTAGTCACCATGCACACAGGGCTAGACCAAGGACTGGTTGATGGAAATATTACATCCTGTTCAAGCATTTTAGCTATCTCCTCCTCAGCTACCCTTTTTTTGGCTAGTGGGAGTCTTCTATAAGGAATCTTAAAAGGTTCATTCTCACCAGTGTCAATCGTATGCAGTACCTTATCGGTACGCCCCAATTTTTCACTTGGTGCTGCAAAAGCTTTACGGTACTTGTATAACAAGTCAGTTAGAGCTTCACGGTGTTCATCATTTTCTACATGACTTTCGGCTACTAGAGTGTCTAGTGCCGGACTCCTTTCGGGTGAGGAAGGGACTCCGGGTGCCGAAACATGTTTACAGTCTTCTACCAATTCAGACAGGACAACCGACCCGAGGATCGTATCCTTCTGTACGTAGACAGTCTTATTACCGGTATTGGATATAGGAACCACCGTCCAAGCAGCGTTAGCTACTAGAACGTCGGCGGATTCCAATCCGATACTTGACAACATTGCCATGTCTGGCTCTACAACTCCAGTTTTTCCTGAAAACTGTCTGTCCGCTCGACATAAGACATCACAGGCTGTGCCTGGTGGTATCTTAACAGTCTGGGCTACACTGGCTACATTGCTTACTTGCCTAAGTACACATTGTACTTCGAGATGATACGGGTCTCTCACTTCCAATATTCCCCTCTGGGAATCTAACCTTGCTCCATATAATGCAGCAAAATCCAGACCAAGTATACCATCATCCGCGATGTTCGCCACAGTAGGAGTAAGGATGAAGTCCTTATCTTCCTGTAGACTGAACCTCATACATGTTCTACTGAACGTTTGTATCATGTTACCGTCGGCCGTACGAGCATTTCCTTCTGTTGTGAAAGTTTCATGATTCGTAGGCAAAAGATCGTAGAATCTCTTAGCAATGCAGGAGTGGCTAGCACCCGTATCGACAAGAAACTCAGCGGATCTACCACTCACAGATACAACTGCATACCACCTCCTACCTTTCAAGTAGGTAGGACTACTTGCGTACTTAGCAAGTTCCGTCTTAGCGCCGAGGTCAAATCCACATCCCTTCAAGAATTCGAGACAAGGATGACCCGGGGGGAACTGGGCACACCCCACCCTGGCCAACTCATTGGCCGCTCCCTCTGGACTGATATCGGGTTTCCCCTCTGTGTTCTTCTGCCGGTTCTTGACACCTGGTGCACTATCAGTCTCCCCAGCCTCATGAGTAAGGAACTGATCAGGTTCCTTAGCTTCACTGCTGGGCGAAATCGCTAGAGGATTCTTACCAGTACCGCAAGCGGCGATAGGCTGGCAGTCATGGCAATCACTCATTAGGGGGGTAATCCGGTTGCCTTCATGGACACCCCCTCTCAGTTTTCCTTCTTCACTGAGTCCTCCTTACTCGGATTGTTCCAGTAACGAGTGTTTCTATAAACTGGCTTATCTGCCTCACACTCGGCAGCATAATGCCCAGTTTCCTGACATCGAAAGCATGTCACTTCTCTCCTATCAGGCTTAGGCCTTTTAAGATTTTCAGTAATCTTCTTTACCAAATTGTTAACCAGGTCCTCTGATAAAGACGGACCAGTAGTAGGTTTGGTATCGGGTTGAGTCACAGGAGATTTGGAGGTAATCACTTTCTCCTTGACGTAACCCGGTTTCTTTCCCCAGTTCTGGTTGTACCGGGGGTTCCCTTGGCCAACGGCCCCAACGTTTTCATCTTCGTCAGGTTCCCCTGATTCGGATGAATCAGTTTTGGGTATTCCTTCTGGGATTATCATTGCTGACATCCGTTGAGGTACCTTTCCGGCAAAGATACGGGCCTTTCGATCATAATGATCTAGGGACTGGAATAAATCTGTCAGAGAGGCATCATTCTTCCAAGCTTCACAGGCTACTGTCCTGTGTTCCTGATTCCGCAATCCTTCGATGAATTGTTTAAACATTTCATCTAGGAAGCATTCATCATCTAGTCTCCATTGAGGTCTGGCTTTGTGCAACAGCCGTTGACATTCTAAGCCGAACACTTTGGCAGATTCCTTAGGTTTCTGTGTTCTTTTAGTGAACGTCAGCCAAGGATCTTCTCCAACTATATTCCCATATAAATATGAAGCAATCTCTATGAGTTCATCATATTTCATATGGGCCGGGAGTCCTACAACTTGAGAATCTCTCCATTGTTCCACGGCTCCTTTTCCGTCGCCTTCCTTTAACCAGCATACTAGATAAGGAAGAGCTTCCGCCTTGCCCCATCCATTGCAGTTAAAGACATCCGTGCAGCCTTGATACTCCTCCTTCCAAGGGTTCTTGGCATTAAAGGGGGTAGGTATCTTAGCTACTCTACGAGCCGGATTCGTGGATCCAGTAAGGGTTAAACCCCTACTCCATTCCATGATCTCCGTATCGTCCAGACCTTGATTGTAACAATCAACACCTAAGTTAGCAATCGCTGCATTAGAGTCATGCAGCGCTTGTAACCCTGGAGAAAGAGATACTCGGCGACTGAGTCTCTTTTTCCTTGGAGGATTCGTACCATAAGTACCTCCAAAGCCTCCGGGTGGTGGTCCTCCTCCACCCCCTGATCCCCCTGCTCCGTATGGAGGCACCTGTGAGAAGGTGTGTCCGCCGGCTTGAGGAGTTGGCCCTGGATTATTGGTGGGTTGTGTATTTCCACCAGAGCTAAAGAAACCACTATTGGAATTAGTGTTTCCTCCTGTTCCATACGACTGATTTCCATTATTGAAACCAGTCCCACCGGCAGAGGGTCTGCTTCTGGAACGATCTCCTGAAGGTCCGGATCCTTGATCACATCCGGATTGCCCTTCAGCTGTACTGGAATTTCCGGATGCTCGTCCGGTTGTTCCTCCGGACATGTTCCGGGTGTTACCATTGGACGGATTCGCTCCTGTCTGGGACTGATTCCATCCATACTGGGCATACGGGCCATTTGGTCCCCCTAAAGGTGACTGTTGTGGCCATCTGCCGTCAAAGGTGGAGGTTCTTGCTGAGTGGCTTTGTTTAGCTCCACTCGCAGAGTCGCCCCCACTATTTCCCATACCTAAACCAAGAGGTTTTGAGGTATTATCCATAAATCTAACCTGATGACTCTTTTCTCCTTCATAACGAGGTACAGTTGTCTCTGTAACCCCGTCATCGCCCCTCAAAGAGTTCATCTGGTTACTCGTCGTGTTTAGGGCAATTCCTGAAACAGTGAAGTCTGATTCAAGAGTGCCTACTGCACGACCAGTATCTTCTAGATACTTTGACATCTGGATAGCTTTAGCTTCCAGTTCGGAATAATCATCCATCATTTTTGTCTGTTTGGCAGCCAAATTTGTGGATTCATGTATCCATTGATCTTTGAGTTTTTCATGCTCATCAGTTTGTTTTTGATACGTCTTCTGAGCATCCTTGAAGGCTGATTCTATTTTCATCAGCTCTCCTTGATACTTGCCATAGGCCGATTGAGTTGAATTTAACTCTTGTTTAGTTCTATTCAACTCATCACACGAGGCTCTGTATTCCAGATCCGCCGTGTATAGTGCATCACGATACTGTTCGTGCTGGAGTTGGAAATCTTGTTTTTCCTTCTCCATCTGATCCAATAACAATCGTTGTTGGCGTCTATAACTTTGATCGTGGTCAAGACGTTCTGATATCAACTGTTTGTTTTCAGTCAGAATCTTGTCTCGAGTTCCGGTCAGTGTAATGAGATCCTTCTGGATCTTCTCGTATTCAGCTCTCATGTCTTCAAGCTCGTCCATTTTGTTCTTTTCGAATCCACATTTCTGATGTTTAATTCGAGAACTATATGGAGTTTCAAACATACCTGCACTAGGCTTTGGTACCTCAAATGGTAGTTTACCAAATTGAGCAGTACTTTTATGCATTGGTGCAGGTTTCGAAGTACCTCCTGGCATGAATAGGGAGTCTCCAAATTCATCCAGTTCATCGTGTAAGTTTTTTCTTACATCCTCTAACCCATCAGGGTAGTGTTCCAGTGGATCTCTCCACTCTGTTCCTTGGGGTGGTGACTTGATTTCACCCTCCTCCATCGGGAAGTTTAGCTCGTGATTTGGGCCATTTCCCCTAACTGGGCTCAGCTCAGTCATTTCCCACTGCGCTTACCCGAAGACCAACTGGTCACGGCACCAGTGTAGTGGTTCGTCTCGTTAAGTTAGATTAAAGCATAACGAGAAGAGAGAGAAAGTTTCCGGGTAGGCAACCGAGCTTTTATTTCATAGCTTATGTTACATACGATCACAGCCTCAGAGGACTACATGCTACTAGGGCATTCGGGTACCCTTTCGGGTAACGACCTGGTTGAGCAGTGGGTAAGACCACTACTGAAGAACATGGGGGCTAGAACCAGCCTTATATAGGGGAAAAGCCCGCAAAACTCAGACCGGCCACGTGACGTGTGGCGGACGAGTGGTAGGCCCCCTGGTGTAATGGATACGGACTCCCCCACTACACCCGAAGACCTAGGTCTGAGTCCCACGGGTACATGAACGTAAAGTGTAAATACCATACCCCTACATATATATATATATATATATATATATATATATATATATATATATATATATATATATATATATATATATATATATACAGTGAAATTCCTTTACAACGAATCCTGTTACAATGAAATTTCGTTTACAACAAACAAATCTCATTGTCCCAAATCAGCCCCATACATTTCTATAGTAAACTAATCCCCTTATAACGAAATTTACATCATCTGGAATCGTTTATAACGAATTTTTCTTGGCTTATACAAACATTATCTGGTATCTGAGGGGTGTTAGGATGTATGATGGGGCTTCTACAGCCGCCTCTATTGAACTCAGGGCGGCAGAAGGGGTAAGGGAAGTGGGAGGGAGGGGGTTTAGGATGTGTGATGGGGCTTCTACAGCCGCCTCTATTGAACTCAGGGCAGCAGAAGGGGTAAGGGAGGTGGGGGAGGGGGTGTTTGGATGTGTGATGGGGCTTCTACAGCCGCCTCTATTGAACTCAGGGCGGCAGAAGGGGTAAGGGAGGTGGGGGGAGGGGGTGTTAGGACGTGTGATGGGGCTTCTACAGCCATCTCTATTGAACTCAGGGCGGCAGAAGGGGTAAGGGAGGTGTGGGGGGGAGGAGGTGTTTGGATGTGTGATGGGGCTTCTACAGCCGTATGATTTGGTTAGAACGAAATTCGTTTATAACGAATTTTTTTCTTTGTCCCAAGCACTTTGTTATAACGGAATTTTACTGTATATATATATATATATATATATTAGAAAACTAATTGTAGAAGTATTGTCTTCAATTCACTGATAGAGCCTTCTCGGGTTTTTTACAGAAAATGAGTGGAAGGAAGACCGGAAGACGTGCTACCCGCAGCCATGCTATGAGTGACACAAGCTCCACCAATGGTGACGCCGCCACCGAGACGCTGGTGACGACGAACCCTAGCACTGACACTCAAGGTGTCGGGGCTGGAAGTAACACGGCGACACCAACGCCGTTCGACCTCTCGGCCATGCTTCAGGGTCCGAACTCAGGTATGTTCCTGGGCCAGATGCTGTCATCAATGATGATGCAGATGATGCAGGGTCAGGCTCAGGCCACGACCCAGGAAGAGGAAGACGCGGCTGAAGAGTTGGAGCCGGAACCAGCAGCTTCCAACGTGCTGCCACCGGGCAAGCTCCATGACCTGATGACGGAAAGGATCGTCAAGGAGAAGGAGAAGTCCAAGAAAGGGAAGGACCTCTCGCCACTAGTGAGTGACTTCCTGGGGTCGCTCTTCTCGGAGAAGAGGACATGGGCGGACCTCGACCTCGTCCACGGGTCGTATCCCCAGCCAGACAACGCGGCCAAACTAGTAGCACCTGACCTGGAACCTGCACTGCAGGCACTGCTGAACAGGCCGGGCAGCGCTGAATACCTCAAGAGGGACGAAGCGCTGAAGAAGCTCCAGATGCATCTGGTGAAAGCGATGCTAGCTTTCCAGCCAGTCATCGAACTGTGACTCTCTCGAGGATCGTCAGACTCTAAGTTGGATGACTGTGGAGAGTCATTCATAGATGGCTTGCAGCTGATCTTCAGCACGATCAACGCTATTACGGCTCGCCGAAAGGATCTCCTCAAGCCGGTCATCATGCCCAAGTATGGGGAACACCTCCTAAAGAAGGCAGGCAATGATCCTAAATACCTGCACGGTGGTAACCTTGAAGAGGCCATCAAGGAAGTGGATGCAGCCCATAAGATGGTGGAGAAGCTGGAAAAGTCCCAGCCGAAGACCGCCCCAGGGAAGGCCAAACCCGCTCTGAAGCCGCAGCAACGAAGGCCGTACCCACCTAAACGGCCTAACAACGCTCAGATGGCCATGGGCATGCAGGGGATGAATTTCCCCCGAATGCCTGTAGTCTTCCCGCAGATGGGCTACAACACGGCACCACGGTTCAGCGCCCCGTGTAACCCTCGGCCCCAGGCTCCACCCGCTGCAGCAGCCGGAAAGAAGCCAGGTTTTCAGAAATAGGGCCCTTGGAGGAGCAGGCAAGTCCCCTTATGTTTATTCACACTGCTAAAAACTTTGTAGCTGGGAGCATATCTAGATATGTCAGCCAGTGGATGGGAATAACTAGAGACCCCTGGGTACTGGGCATGGTGAAAGGGATTTCCATACCGTTCGAAGACCTCGTACCCTGTCAGGACAGAACACCCTTCCCTTATGTCTTAGGCCCGGATAAGGAGGTCCATGTCGACAAAGAAATAGCCAAACTGCTAGACAAAGGGGTAGTAAAAATGGTCGAACCGACAGAGGGTCAATTCATCTCAAATGTCTTTGTCAGGCCAAAACCAAATGGTGACTTTAGACTCATTTTAGATCTCTCCAAAATGAACGAATCGGTTCAGTATGAACATTTTAAAAGGACCAGCCTGAATACAGCGATAGAGATGCTGAGACCCAGCTGTTACATGTCGTCCATTGACCTTAAAGACGCTTATTACTCCATATCAGTCAGAGAAGAAGATCGAAAATTCCTTAGATTCCTCTATGAATTCCAAGCTATGCCCAATGGGCTAGCTTGTGCCCCTCACATATACACTAAGATTCTTACCCCAGTGTTCTCCAATCTCAGGGAGATGGGACATGAGTGTTTCCAATACATAGATGATTCCTTCGTACTGGGGGAGACAGAGGCACAATGCAGGGAGACGACCAACAAACTAGCCCAAGAACTAGATAGGTTAGGGTTCGTAGTGCATACAGGAAAATCAGTTTTTGCGCCTACGCAAAATCTAATTTTCCTAGGGTTCCACCTAGACTCCGTCACTATGACAGTCCGGCCCACTAAAGAGAAGGTTGAAAAATTCAACATGGCTATCTGGAACCTAGCCAGTACTGATGACCCCTACACGATCAGGGACATAGCGGGGATTGTGGGCCTCATGACTTCCCTCTCGCCAGGTGTCCAATATGGCCCGGCACATATTAAGGGTCTAGAAAGAGAAAAGAACCTTGCTCTTGAAAGGCACAAGGGCAACTTCGATTCACCCATGGTTATTGGTGAGGAAGGCTTAGAGGATATCAGTTGGTGGCTGGAACACCTCCCCACAGCTTCCAAGCGCATTCAAAATGAGGGGGCAGATTTTGAAATCATACCAGATGCCTCTGGTACAGGGTGGGGCGCCCACAGGGGCGCCACTTCCACCAAAGGTATTTGGAAGGAGGAGGAGGTAGACCTCCACAGTAACATTCATGAGCTAACAGCCATAAAATTAGGCCTCGATGCACTAGTCACAGAGAGTGGGGTCAATGTGAAAATCAGGACTGACAACACTACATCACTGGCTTATGTCAGGAAAATGGGTGGGGTTAAGTCTGAACCATGCAATAAGAAATTTGGGAATGGTGTGAAGAACGGGACATTTGGCTAACAATAAACCACATCCCGGGGAAGGATAACGTCCTGGCTGACTACCTATCTAGACACTTCTCGCATGACCTAGAGTGGGAACTAAGTGAAAAGATTTTCAGAAAGGTGTGTAATATCTTTAGCAAGCCTGGAATAGATTTCTTCGCTTCTCGAGCAAACAAAAAGTTAGAAACTTTTGTCTCTTGGGGGCCTCAACCAGGCGCCTGGGAAATTGACGCTATGTCAATAACTTGGAGGAATAACTATATGTACATTTTTTCTCCTTTCAGCCTCTTGGGGCCCGTGATACAGCGGATCCGGCTGGAGCAGGTGAGGGCTATCCTGATAACACCAGACTGGCCGGGACAGCCCTGGTACGGCAGACTACAGCGGTCCGGGTGGCGAATGCTCAGGTTCAGGAAGGCCAAGGGCAACCTCTGTCATCCGGGGAAGCCGGCTAACAAAGAGCGACTGTCGGCGACCCCGCTTTTGGCATTTCGGACATTCTGAAAGCAGAACTATCTCACCAGGGATTTGACGGCCATGCCATCGAACTTATCACGCAAGCCCGTAGGCCCGCCACAAGGAAGACGTACAACACATACCTTCGTAAGTGGTACACCTTCTGTGCAGACACTGACACACAAATCCTCCAACCGTCGATCCAACGAGTGTGCAAGTTCCTGGCGAAATTAGCCAAAGACAAAAACGGCTACACCGCGCTAAACGCTGCTCGTTGTACGCTCTCGGCCATTCTGGGCGACTTCCAAGGCCAATCAGTGGGCCAGCACCCTTACGTAAAGCTGCTTCTGAAGGGGGCTTATGAGATGAACCCACCGGCCCCTAGATACCAGGAGTTCTGGGATGTGAGGAGGGTTCTAGACCTCCTGCAGACCGTGGACAATGGCACCACCGCACTCAGGGAGCTCTCCATGAAACTGGCCACTTTGCTCCTCTTAGTCACATCACAAAGAGGCCAGACCATCGTCAACCTTTCCATCCAAGGTCTGAAAATGGGAGACAAGGTGGTATTCAAGATGACAAGGCTCCTAAAGTCTAACAGGTTCGGGGACCCTCTCAACACGATAGTCCTTAGGAAGTTCGACCAGAACCTGAGGGTGTGCGTTGTTAGGTGCCTTGAAGAGTACCTGAAACGCACCCAAAACAAAAGGAAGAGCGACCTCTTGGTCAGCTTCGTCTCGCCCCACCGCGGTATCTCCCGCGATACACTCAGCCGTTGGGTCATGGTCGTGCTTAAAAAGGCTGGCATTGATGTCAACCAATACAAGCTACACTCCACCCGAGGGGCCTCTGCCTCAGGCATCCTTAAAGTGGGAGGAAACCTCAACACCCTCATGAGGAGAGCGGGTTGGAGGCAGGCGGAGTCTTTCGCGAAGTACTACCACAAACCAATCGAGGACGTGGTAGGGGGAAATGCCCTCCTCGAACAGTGACTGTTTCTAGAGACTGCATATACCACTTCTTTCAAGCTACACCCTCTGTTAAATATAGATTGGATACTAAAAAGATTGTGTTTGGTTTTCTGTTGGGGGATTCAATTGCTCTGAAACTCTCGTAGGTTTCCGGAAACGCTTATGGTTTCCGAGGGATAATTTTGAAATTATCCCTCGGAATAATGTCTTCTTGACGAGTGTACAAGTAAGTTGAGGGAGGGTGGGTAGGGCGTATATTCCCTGAACCGCTAGGTTCCCTCGGTATAATCTTAATTATACCTCAACTTACAGGTAAGTCTCGAATAATTTCAAAATTACACTATGATGATACGTTATTATATAATGTCATACGGGTTAATATTGGTACGGATCTCCTGTCGCTATTCATATTACTTAACATGATCCGATACCTATATAGTATATATTCACCAGATTATCATAATTGTCCTGCGTGACATATTTTTGTATAATAATAGTTATCTTGTGCTATGGTGGTTATTTGATACATGATGATGTCATATATGTCATTCTACTGTTTCCTTTTTTTTTTTTCTTTTTAAGTGTATATTGTCATACTAGTAATTGTGCATGATCAAGTTGTCATATGAGAAATATCATAAGGCTAGTGGTATATAGTGTAAATACATTAAGCTCTCATAAAATAGTGTTATTTCCAGTTATCACTGGTTTATTCAGCTTTAGGCAACATGTAAGAAATATCAATCACACAGTTGTTAATATGCAGGTAATTTCCACATACAGTAAATATACAATAGTTTATAAAATATAATGTTCTGTTCCACTCCACCTGTGAGGTAATAATAATACAATGTCCAGCATAGTTCTAGGTGGGTTCCCACACCTAGCTCCTGACCTGCTGCTTAGAGGAATAATGTAATAATGAATAGCTTTACCCTCTGGTGGATGTCTTGAGGAAGATACCCTCTGGCCACTAATGATGGAAACCAATGCCTGTCTAGCATAGTTTCACCATAGTGCAGTGGTATAGCAGGTAGCAGGAGATGACTGGAGATGTTACCTCTAGAGCGGTTCTTGGTGTTCTGATTTCTAGGAGGTGCAGCCAGGCTATTTGTAGCAAATCTTGGAAAAGCACCTCAGACTGACTGGGGCCAGTAACATCTGCCTAACTCTGCAATTGTTTGAGGGGAGGCTTTCATGTGTCACTGGGTCCACAAAGGACCCCCATGGGCGCCGCTGTGTCCCCCATTGTCTTGGTCGGTTCTGTAACTTCAAACCCCCATATCTCGGAAGTTTACGCCGTTACAACCGCCATTTTGCGCATGCGCGGAGTTAAATATGCCAAGTTTAAACTGCCCACTTGATAGGCGCGTAACTCGCGCTGGTTTGTCTGTAGTGCACTCAGAGGTTGATTCAGTCTCTATGGCGTAACTTCCTTAATAATGGGAGTTCCGCCTTGATCTTAGGCTCATTTTGACCGTCTAATTATGGGCTTTCTATAAATGTTTTGATATTTGACCTAGGTTGCTCAGGAGCGACGCTAGAGTGACCAGACGGTTATGGCGTCGTGCTTATGTAACCCATTGTTCAGTTATTAGAGTGCTCAGACACTCATGACGGCGTCTGCGGTGCCCAGGCACCCGTGACAGCCGGTTGCATTCACTTACAAGTTATTAGTTTGTGCACTGAACCATGAGGTCGCACACTGAGACCCTCATTTTTATTATATTGTGCAGTGAACCATTAGGTCGGACCCTTTGATGTCATAAACTCTGTCTAACTGACTTGGTTTGGTGTGCAGTGGGGCATGAACGCTCTTATACAAAGTTTGAGCGCTCTTATAGCTCTTAGAACAAACCTATGTATTAATTTCTTAGATATTCTTTGATTAATACAATAATATGTTAGAATTTATGGAATAATAAAATGGTATATCATAGAATATTCCCTCTCCCCCGAGAAAATGCGAAACTCCGTCATTTCGCCGAGGGAATGTACAATCTGCATATTTTTACCTCATTTGGAGTTATATACTGTTTGTAAGAGGATTTGAAGTAATGGGGAGTGCTTCAAATGCGATTTTTGTGGTAGAGCTTTGTCAGTATAAACAATTTTCTCCTGGGTATAAGTACATTTCCGAGATTCTATATCTTACCATACCTGGGTTTATTTGCTTATGTATCATCAATTTTGGGTACAAATTTCCAATTTTATGTACAACATACAATTTGGCAAATAGTGTGCAAATTTGGCATTCAATGTTCAATTTAGCGTGCAAATTGAACATAAAAGACAATTTAGTGTGCAAATTTACAATTTCGCGTGTAATTGCGTTCAATTGACAATTTTAGTATGCAAATATATAATTTTCGCGTATATTTGGTAATTTTAGTATGCAAATATATAATTTCGCGTTCATTTGGCAATTTTAGTATGCAAATATACAATTTCGCGTTCAATTCACAATTTTAGTATGCAAATATATAATTTTCGCGTACATTTGGTAATTTTAGTATGCAAATATATAATTTCGGTTCATTTGGCAATTTTAGTATGCAAATATACAATTTCGCGTTCAATTCACAATTTTACTATGCAAATATACAATTTCGCGTTCAATTGATAATTTTTAGTATGCAAATATACAATTTCACGTTCAATTGATAATTTTTAATATGCAAATCTACAATTTTGCGTTCAATTGATAATGTCTGTATGCAAATATACAATTTTGCGTTCAATTGATAATTTTTGTATGCACATATATAATTTTGCGTTCAGCTTGGTTACACATGAAAAATGTTGATTTTTGTAAAAATCCGATTTAGTGTATGAATTGGGTACAGACATACAGTATACTGTGTAACATACAATTTCAGTGTGCAAATTGGGTACAAACTTACAATCTAGTGTGCAAACATACAATTTTGATGTGCAAATTGGGTACAAACGTACAATCTGGTGTGCAAACATACAATTTTAGTGTGCAAATTGGGTACAAGCGTACAATCTGGTGTGCAACATACAATTTTAGTGTGCAAATTGGGTACAAGCGTACAATCTGGTGTGCAACATACAATTTTAGTGTGCAAATTGGGTACAAGCGTACAATCTGGTGTGCAACATGCAATTTTAGTGTGCAAATTGGGTACAAGCGTACAATCTAGTTTACACTATACAATTTTTTTGGGATTTGAGACAAATTTTTCCGAGGACCGGAAAAACAAAGTACTTCATGTACAATAGGCTTGTTTGTCTCTGAGTTACTCTGTGATTTTGCTATATGGGTGTATTAATTGGCAATTTCGGCAGTGGGCCGCTGCTTAATTGACTTTTCCCTAGCCTTTTGAGTATGTGTCCCTGAAAGAGATTATTTGGTGAGTATCTTAAGTAAACATTTTTCATGTCAACAATTTTCTCAACAATTTTTTTCTTTTTTTTTTTTTTGTCCATTTTTCCAACAATTTTCTTGGATACCTAAAGTGTGTTACCTTAAGTAGACCTTGGTATAGTATACAAGTGCGAGTGGGTACAAAAACTGTCTTAGTTATCTACCTGCATTCATGTATATTAATGTTAGATTTGTACAATTTTACAATTTGTAATTTGCAATTTCGCAATTTTGCGCGTATATGCGCGCATTAATCATCGATTCTGTGAAAATACCATAGATTTTCATATTATACATCAACAAGTGGCACAAGTGTATATTTTCTAAAAATTTTTTCTAATACTTTGATAATTTCATTGACAGTGGAGGTGTGTCAGGAATGAGATGTGAATCTCCTCCCTGATGTGCTCATGCAGTGGTGGCACTTGAGGTGTTAGGTGCCAGATTCTGGCATGTGTCTGTGGCAGTGCCTAGCTTGGTGTCAGTGGACAGTTCAGGGTGGGGGGGGGGTGTGTGTGTGTCCATTTAAGGAGTGGGTGGCTGGTATTGGAGTATCAGTTCCTCACTTGGAACCTCTGCTGTAACATCATGGCTCATCTTCAATCTATCCTTGAATTGCCTGTCTCTCAGGTGATGGTGGTGGGGAGTCCGGCTAGGGCCCTGGTGGAGGCCAACCAGACCATACACTATGGCTACATAGTGAAAAATTTCAGAGAGATCAGTGAGCATGGTGATGTGTTGGTCGACATGTACTCCTGCCACTACTTTTTGGGCTCAGCCTTGCGTCGGGGGGCCACTGTGGCCCTTTTGGCCAGGGCCTTGAGTAATATAGGGTTCTGGCCCATGGACTCTAACTTCGGACCGCGGGAGCGAGTGTTGTGGGATTATTTGTTGGCAGTGTCCTTCGTTGATCTTGCGGCATCCGGGGACCCATCTATGGCAGCCGAGTACGGACTGGGATCGATGGAGGCCCGACTCGTTGAGTGGGATCGTGACCACGGCCACATGTATGGATCGGACTCCCATACTCCTGTCGATGTTGAACCCGAGGCTCTGTGGTAGAATCCCGACTGACTGAAACCTAGGGTGTAAAACCCCCCCATCCCAAAGGCCCTTTTCAGGGCCGGCAAATTGTCCGAAAAGTTCTGAATACTGTCTTTGATATGTTGTCTCCTGGTGGTGGACTGGGGGCAGTCTAGGCTGTGGGCAGTCTAGGCTGTTTCCACAGTCACCGGGGAGGGCTGGTGGTTTAGAAAATTAGCAATAGTCTGCATGTTTGACCTTGCGGTCTCCTCCTGTTGTTCGTCAATAATTATATCTGTTGTATTTTCCAGTGCTGTCATGGTCACCGGGCTGGTGCCACAATCATTCTGGAGAAGCATGGAGTAGTACAGTCCTTTGTTTTTAAGGGCTGGTATGGTACTGAACCTAGTGCGCCAAGGTAGGTGTATCACCTGAGGGAGGTGATAAGCAAATTCTCCTCTCTGTGTTGTTATAACTGCTGGTCCATTCCAGGTAAATATAGCCTTAGGAAGTGGGAAGGTTTTAACCACTATATCCTTATAGGTCGGGGCAGCTGCTGATTTAATCTCATCAAATTCATGTGGTATTGGCCTCAAGGGTAGTGCGAAGTTTGAGTCTCCACAATATATTTTAAAATATATTGTGGAATTCGTGCGCTTGGCCACATTTTTCTTGCCACAGTGTGTCTGTGCAAATTTCTTAAGGTACTTCATTATTCTGTAGGCTGAGTAGATGGTCAGGGTGAATAATATAGCAATTATCAGGGTGTGGGTTTCCTGAATTGTGAGGAAAGGGGTGTGGGTTTCCTCTGTAGGGGTTAATTTGGTAGGATTCTTATCTGGGAGCAATTTGTGTAGGGGCAGCTCGGTGACTAGTCTAAATGCTTTGGCTGTAGGCAGGTAGGCTACAGTCCCTCCTAGTCTGTACAGTTTGAGTAGTATGTATACTATAAAAATGTGAGCTGATATCCCTAGGATGAGTCCTAAGCTTTGGAAGATTGGATGCTCTGTAATTCGACGTAGGTGCGATTCTAAGTAGCGTGTTTCCATTGCCTTATCAAGGTTGGAGGCATCTTTTAATAATGTTTTGGCAAAGGGCTCTAGATTTAGTTGAGTAATATCATCCATGATTGGATTTTCCTGTAGTTTTTCTAAGGTTCTAGAAAGGTTTACTACTGGGAAATTTGGAAGATTCTCTCTTTCATCTGGTTTGGTTTCAGAAATTTGGTTAAGTGCTGCCATGAATGGTAAATTAATTGTCTTGAGAATGTAATGAAATGATAAGGTTGAGTTACAGGGCAACCTTGTGTTTGGAAGAGAAAATTCTCCTACACTGATTGTGCACCCACAGGGTACACCTATGATTGAGTAGGGTTGGGCTTTTCGAGTTTCAGACGTTTTACCATGGCAATTGATAAAGTAATGGGGTTCATTAGTAGTGACCAGATACTCATCTTCAGAAATGGAAATAGCATGGGTGGTAGGTGCTTGCAGTGGTGAAACTGTAAACTTGCAATGTTCCTTAATCTGTTGAGCCTGGTTAGTGAAAATGGCTACAGGGCATGTAGGCCTGTGTTTATAAATTCTACCATTTACATCTCTGCATACCTTTACTGTAGTACCTTCACATGCCTGCATATCTGCTGAGTCCAATTCGATGAATAATGATTCGTCGTAAGATACTGCTAGAAACTCAGTTGTGGTTTGCAACTTGGTGACTCCTCTGGTGGGGGTCTCCTGTGTGTCTATAGGCATGGGTGATGTAATCATTTGGTACAGTTTGAAGGTCGAGGTGGTAGATTGAATTATGATGTCCAGATGAATATATATATGGTGAACTGAGTAAGTGTATGAGGTCAGCTTCTGTGAATAATAGAAATCTAAGTCATTAATTGCGACTTGTGCTCCAGGGTGTGTAATCCTAAGTTTGTTATTAATGTCAATTAAGTATCTAGCAAGGTCTGAGGGTGGTACTATATCAGGGGTTAGGATTCCTGATGATAGCATTCTCAGGGCTGCATTTGTCCTTTGCAGTGATTGAACTGTATTCATTCTTGCTGCTATGATGATTAATGCATCATTTAATACTTGCATTTTTTCCCTTTGAGTTTTCTCGTGCCTTGAATATGAGTCGAGTGACCTGGACATGTTAGAGGCCCAAAGGTTGACGGTGTCACCTATGGTGTTGATTGTGCTGTCCAGTACCTTCTTATCTTGGATGTATGCTTTAACAAACTTATCTTGTCTGTCTGTGATCTTTTCAATGAGACTAGCTGCTTCCTGATCTTGTTTAGCAAATTTTCTTAGTATTTCATCTATGTTCTTCAGCTGTCCCATAACTTGGTTTACATCTTCTACTGTGGCTAGACCTAGCACACCGCGAAACAGGGGTGCTAGAAAACCCAGTATGGCCTCTCTTTTGGCCTTGTCCAATTTGTTTATGGGGTTGGATAGGAACAATTTGATGGAGGCTAATGTTTCATTTATCTCCTTGTCTGCAATTTCCAGCAAGGTGTCAAGCTCTTTGGCTTGTTGGATAATTTGACCAGAGGTATGATCTTGTAGAGTATGAGTGATCAATTGGAGTATTCTATCCCTTATGGATCCTTGGGTAACGGGTGCCCGAGGTATTTTGTAGGGGATAGCTAACAACAGTGTTGTGGTTGTATGTCCATTGACCAATGGTTGAGGGCTAGGTTTGAATACTACTCCTATGTTTTGTCTCACCACAGGTGTATAACCTGCAGTAAGTGGTTCTATAATATATAATAACAGCATAGTTAGCAGTATGGGTGCAACTCTCAGTCTCCCCATGGTGCTTGTGTAAAGCAAGTTTGCTGTTTAAAGTCTTGTCAAATTTGTAGTAATTTGGTGCTGGTAAAATCTAAGTGTATGGTGTAACACTTTAAATGAAGTGGTTCAAACTGTACCTTTGCAAGATTGAGCTGTCTTGGCAATATGTCCGGTGAGTCTATAGAGATTGACCAATAAATGGTAAGGTCAGGTTGAAGGTGAAGTAGGTGTGTTCTTTATCCTAGTGCAGTCTCTCCTAATGGAGAAGTGGGCTGGCTAATTCCCAAGTGGGGTCCTGTAGACTTGTGTTCCAGACTGCAGCTGGATGAAGATTGATGGTGGGCTATGGTCCACAGTGCTTCTTATGTAGCCTACCCTACCCACATCCATTGTGGGCCTGGTATTGTTTCTCTGGAGTCATGTACATAATCTCCAGTGTCTGCAACTGTGGGGTTCTATTGTGTAATCTGTGTACTGGTAATTAGCTCCTCCTGTCATCCAGGACAGCCATTCATGACCGTCTAGACAGTTGTCTGAGTGTAGCTTATAAGGTCAATTGATCTCTATAGACTGCTGTGTTGGCATAGCGCGCTCTTTCATGTGGGGATTAGGCTTTAGACACTCCATTGTGTTACCCTTACCCTTCTTAGACTTCATGTCTGCTTTACTTGGAGGGTCCCAGTCTTTGACCATTCAGAGGCAATAACCTACTGATATATTTACAAATTTGATTGGCTTTAAATATATATATATATAAGTAATTCATTATCAGTCACACATGTCTTATGTGTGGATGAAGAGAATTTGTAATACATTTTGAAAATCTTATGTTCTTTTGGTATCTCGATCTGTTTCTAATTTCTTGAAACTGCACCACACCTAGATGTCTTTCTTAGTATGTGGTGTGCAGGCCTAGGCTTGATAGGGCCTATGCCTGTGGTTTCTCTTGTAAGGGTGATATCATTTTTGTTCCTTACAATTTTGTTGTAGTATTTGGCCTCATGTGGAATAAGCCTGTGTGCAAATTCATTGTTTCTGACAGCCACAACCTTTTTCAGTCTGTCTATGTGCACTGGTCTGGCCACCAATAGATTGGTGTCCAAGTTTTTGAGTTTGGCACTTGTCAAACTAGGTCTGTCTACTACAACATATGGTCCCATAAAAAGGGGTTGAAGCTTCTTACACTCTGTGTTGGTCAGGATTCTTGGTATGTTTAGGTACACCATGTCGGTGACCTTGATTTCCTGTGGTGTAAGTTTCTTATCATATCTATCCTTTCTTTCCTTTTGTAGCTTGGCGACCCTTTCTATAGCTTTCCTCCTAGAGGTATCTTGATTTGTTATCATGTTAGCTACATGGTCTGCTACGGTGGATATGTCTTCCTGTATTCCCAGCCCTAAGTCCATTGGGGTGGCTGGGTTTCTTCCATGGAGTAGGAAGAAAGGGGTGAATCCTGTGGTTTGAGATTCAGTGTTGTTTAATGCAAAGGTTATGGGTTCAATAAATGAATCCCAATTGTTTTGGTGCTTTGAGCAGAATTTTTTGGTTTGAATTTACTTTATTGACTAATAATATATCGAACATGGTTTTATAAAAGTACAGAAGTCAAATTTACAGTACGATATCTTCAATAAGTTTGAAACACCATAGGTTAACATTAAGAAATACAATGTTTTCTTGGAGAAATGTACATAATTTCCATGTAATACGAACGATAGTTTAGTCAAACAGAAGGTACAGGACCTCATCCCCACTTAACAGTGTTAGGTTGATAATTCTGGTCCTACCTATCTTCCCAAATTAAATACAAAAACTTGGCACAAAAAAAAATTTTATGAAGTAATAGTGAAATATACATAGAAGGAGTCAGCAATCCTTGTCACACTTTGGAAGCTTCTTTAGGAATACAAGAGAGATTGACAGCAAGATAAATATTATTATTATAAAATTTACAGATAGTATTATACATTTACATACGGAATAAGAGCCTTTAATGATTTTTTGGATTCATTTTTAAATTGCTTCAGATTAATAGCAAGTCTCCTTTCCGTGGGCAAAGCATTCCACATGAAGGCTCCATAATATTCTAAGCTCTTAGCATATGCCATACCATTTGGAGTTATAATCTTCAAAGTAGGTGCATCATGTAATCTAGTAACAATTCTTCGATTATCTTTATAAAAATCATCTTGTGCTCTACTATACATATAATTTAATACATGGATATATCTTCTATCAGCAATTTTGTTAATTTTTGTTACATTATGTATATAGTTAGTGTTTGTCAGATGGGGAACACCAAGACATATTTTTATACAGCGATTTTGAGCATACTGGAGTGGATCCAGATATTTATCAAACATGGTGGCAAAACATATATCAGCATATTCCATATATGGGAGGATGGTACCTTTATATATTCTTAAGGCTAAATTCACATCAAGATATCTTCTTAATTGACATAATTTATATGTTTTATATGCAATAGTTTTTGCTTGGTTAGCTAAATGTAGATTATAATACAGTAGGGGATCAAGGGTAACCCCAAGGTATTTATAACTTGGTACTACTTGCAATAGCTGATCGCCTAAGTGTATATCAGCTCTTAAAGTATTGAGTTTTTTAGTACTGGAGGAAAAGATCATCACTTTGGTTTTAGCCACATTAATAGATAATTTGTTTTGAATACACCATGTTTCATACATCTCTAAATCATTCTGAAGATCAATTTTAGCTGACATATACGAGTGATGTGCTGAGTATATAACAGTATCATCAGCATATAGCTTAATATTACAATTTTTTACACATTTTATTACATCATTTACATAAATTAGAAATAGCAGCGGACCCAAAATTGACCCTTGGGGGACACCACACGTTACTTGGTTTTTACCAGACATTATACCATTTGCTATAGTTATTTGTTGTCTGTTCATGAGATAATTTTCAAACCAATGGTAGTTGTCAGACCTTATACCATAGTGATTTAATTTTATTAGCAGTACAGAATGATCGACCGTATCAAAAGCTTTCCTTAGATCTATAAATGCAGCTACAGTAGAATTACCCACATTTAAATTCCTTTTAATATCGTCTGTGAATTTTGCCAAAGTGTCTATAGTACTAAAGCCTGATCTAAATCCTCCTTGATGAGGTGTTAATATTTTTTCTTTCTCCAAAAAACCATACACTCTATTGTGTACAATTTTTTCAATTAATTTACATGGTAAGGGAAGCAATGATATTGGTCGATAATTATTCACCAGTTTGTCATTACCAGCTTTAGGTATTGGGGTTACCTTCGATAGTTTCCAGTCATCAGGTACCGTATTTGAGGAGAACGACAGATTAAATATTTTGACAAGTTTGTCGGGAGCATGAGTAAAAATTTTCTTTAGTATATTGGTAAATATATCTGGAATAGCAAAGGATTTGTTAATATTAATATCATGCACTAATTTTTTAACTTCTTGTAGATTAGTAACAATCGGGTCCATTTCATTTATAACATAATCATCATATGGTTTCCATGGTATATATAAGTCTTTAGCCAGAGTAGGTCCAATATTAGCAAAATACTGGTTGATAAAAGCAGGAACTTCTTCTTTGTCAATAGGTACGTTATTATTTTCATGGTCTAATAATGATATATCTTTTACACATTGGGGATGTCCTGGTATCAAATTATTTATGACTCTCCAGAATTTTCTATGATCATTTTTGTGATTTTCTAATTGTTCTTTAAAGAAGTTTTTCCTGGCTTTATCAATTACCTTGTTTGCATTATTTCTAAAAATTCTTGAATTTTCCCAATCATCTTCTTTATTAGAACATCTAGCTTTCCATAATTTTCTATTTTTTTCCCTTATAATTTCATAAACATTTTGGGACATCCATGGGTCTCTATATCTGTGCACAAGAAATTTATGTATCGGACAAAATCTATCAAGAATATCACGTATGGCTGATTCATATAGAGTCCATGCTGTATTAACATCTGTTGTAGCATTAAAGTTGTCCCAATTTATTTTATCAAATTCAGTAAAAAGGGTTTCGTCAGATAGTTTCGAGTAAGAACGACCTGTTATATATACCTTTTCTTGTACCAATTTCATTTTTTTCCTTATTAAGAATATTGGAAGATGATCAGAAAAATAATTGTTACATATACCTGATACAATAAGATTAGGTCTAAGATTTGTAAATATTAAATCTAGTGTTGCCTTTTTCCTCGTGGCATTTTTAATTTCTTGGTTCAATCCAAATTGTTTCATTCTGTTTAGTAGAATATTAACTGTATCAGAGTCCTCATTGATATTAAAATTAAAATCCCCCAACGCTATAATTTCCAAGGAATTAGTAATTCCTAAGTTCGAAAGTATATCCGTAAGGACGTTGACAAATAGATTTTTATCACCGTCAGGTGGTCTATATATATTTAATAATAAGATTGGTTTCATATGATCTTTAAGTATACATATACATTGTAATTCAATTGTACCATCAGACTTGTTTAGATATTCATATTTCTGTATATCATGCTTGATACCATGTTTCACATAGATACATATACCACCTCCTGTTTTAATTTTACCTTTGTTATCAAGAGTTTGCCTATCTAATCTATATCTAGTATATCCATAAAATTGATAGTTAGATTCATCGTCTTCACACTTGAACCATGTCTCAGAGAACGTAAAAATTTCAAGGTTGGATGGGTAAATTTCAGCACATATAGATGCATAATTAGCTTTAATACTTCTTGCGTTTAGATGCAGAATACGTAGACCTTTGGAGTCTTCTATTTTCTTTATATTTGTATAATACATTCAGTACATAGAATTGGTTTCTTTAATCTTTCCATTATCTCTCAATTAGTACAGAAGATGGATTACATAAAATTAACCCAACATATACTCCACTATGATGATTTAACCAATATAGGAACTTCTGCCTTTATGCAGTCCCGTATACCGGTAGTATTATTAAACCTTGTAGGCTTTAATTACAGCAGCTTGACCATAGCACAGGATTTCGTTGGCAGTGGTAGAGAAATATACAAAAAAAAGTTAGGGATTATTTTGTTGTTGGCTTGCTGCATCTTGAAGTCTAATTTCTTCAGCAGTTGGGAGAGGTTGTTCACCCGTATGTTTGTAACGTATTTTCATCAGAAATTCTCCCAACTTGTTGGCACATTCAGCTTGATTATGGGCAACATTTCTGATATTGATGACATTTTTTTGCCCAAGATGGAATCCAGCCCCATATGTCCGATGTCGGGTAGCTTCGTATAGGTACTTGCCCTTGGTCTGGACTAGTTGTTGTAGTAGTAGAGGGTCACTGAACTTGATTTCAAGCAACTTCTGCATCACAGCCTCGTCGATATCATACCAGTCGTTGGTTTTATTGCATGCACGTCCAGCAAACATGCTGTCAAGTGGAGTGGTTGCAGAATTAACCTTCCTTAGAATATGAACTTGGTTTGATACTACACACATTTTAGCTTGGTATGCTCTTTCAACAGAGTCATAGGTGTGGCCCTCAAATTTAATTTCAGTCTTATGGAGATTAGAGAAAACTGAGTGTTCACTCTGGAAGGCAATACCATCCGGGGTTTGTACTGTTTTAGCATTTTGAAGGGACAGGTCATGAGGTAAATTTCCCAACTCCTTATAGGGGTAGGCTTGTCCTTCTATGATGATTTGGGTTCCTCTGATAGAGCAGTCCAGCCTCTTACCACGTGCCAAAGCATGAATTGCTCTCAGGTCATTTTGGATTTGCTTTTCTTCCCTCGATATATCATCAGCCAGGTGGAGACCACGCCATGTAGCATTTCCATGCAGTCTTTTAACATTAGAGAACATTTGGATTTTGTAGTAGGCTGAGGCAAAGATAACTACTATAGGACGATTTCTTTTCTTAAAGTTTGTGTTTTGCTTTTGATGTGCAGTGGGTACATATTTTTTACCTCGTCGATATATAGCCTCAGCTACTGAGTTGTTGAAGTCAAGCCCCAGATCATTGATAAGTTGGTCGAGAGTATCTCTAAGACTACCTGGTCTGTCTTCGTCAATACCTTCCAGAACAAGTATCCTTCTTTTCCTATCAAGATCGAGCCTTTCAAATTGGTTCTCATGTTTTCCAAGTTCGGAGTGGGCTTTTGTCGTTGCTGAGGTATTGGAATCAATTTTGTCACTATGCATAGATAGTGTAGTACTATGATCCTCCAGGCGAGTTTCAATTTCTGGAATATTGACAGTTTTCCCATTTGGGAATCCATTGGGTCCAAACAGTCGTGTCTCCATACCACTCAGCAGTCTAACCGTCCTCTTGGCAATAGATTCTTGAGCCTGTAGGCGACTATCAATTTCATTTATTTTATCAATAATATCCTTAGTTGAGGATTTGTGGGTCAGGGGAGGCAAAATGGCTTCATTTTCTTCAACAAGATCAGATATTTCAGGTTGCAGCGACTTGTTTTTGTTCAGAGCGGAAGTGGCAGCCATTGTTTTTGATTTGCCGGAAGTTAGCTCAGAGTGAGGCAACTGTTTCGTATTTCTGGTCGTCGGCATTTGCTTTCGTATATATGAAGGTACAAATTTGAACAATAAAGTCTTTGTAGACAATATTTTATCAATCTTAAATGAGTTATAATCATTCAGGCACAGTACTGAGCTCCATTTGGGCTATAGAATAGTCAATTCAGGGTTGTTTACAAACCAGTGAAGCGTACGGGTATGGGCGCCGCCATGTTGGATTTTTCCATGTACCGTGTCGATGTATGAGTTTCAAATTTGTCTAGCGTCGTATAGGTAGGTCCCATGTGCTTCTGATATCTCTCATGATGGTGTATATGGTTTAATATTGTTCCAGTACCGAAAGAAATAGGTTGAGCAATGTCCTGTTGCTACTAAACCAACAAAATCCTGGCTCCGCCAAACGACCGCGTCCTAGCCCTGTGCCATTGTTTCGCCTGAAAAGCTCTGAGCGCTGTGCCAATGCTAGCATTGAATCTCTCTACAAGCCCATTTGATTGTGGCCTGTATGGTGAGGAGAATTTATGTTTGATCTTGAGGTGTTTAGTTAACTTTGTGAACTTTGCACCTGTATAACATGTTCCATTGTCTGTTGGAAGAGTGGCTGGTGTTCCATGATTACAAATTATATTCTTGTAGAACTCTGCTGCTGTTGTTTCAGCTTTTAAGTCAGTAGTAGCCCAAGCTGTTGCATATCTGGTAGCATAATCTATGCAGACTTGTATATGTTTGTTTCCCCTGGCAGTTGTGGGAAGTGGTCCCACCGCGTCGAGGTTTAGGAACTTCATTGGTGAAGCCATGTACTCTCTCACTGTCATTGGTGTTTTGTGTGAGTGTACTTGCCTTTTTGCCGTGAGGCATGTGTGGCAGGTGGAAACATATTTTGTTGTGTCTGCTAGCATAGACTTCCAATATACCCTAGGTCGGAGTGCTGACAGCATCCTACTTGAACCAAGATGGCCGCCAGTAGGTGAGTCATGGAAATACCAATTTGAAGTGGTACAGTATTGGTTTTTCTCCAATTTATGGGGCATATATGGACTAATGTACCATTTACCAAGGTGTATGTCTGGCCTTGGTTGATGATTCTATTTCCTTGTGCTTTTGGTGCAGGCAAGGTCCCATCCTCAAGATATTGTATGAGGGGCAATAGTTCCTTGTCCTTCCTTTGTTCCAAGCCAAGGTTTGTACCTGAGATGGATGTGTCGGGGATCTGATCCAGTAATTGATTTATATCTAGTACATGTTGTTTTATTCTGTCTCTTTCTTTTTCTTTTTCATCGACTATTGGCCTATCTTGTGCCTTTTGTTGGGGTGTGTCACTCTTGTTTTGGTGTGTAGGCTCCTTTGGAGGGCCTATTCTCGCCTTGGTGGGAGTGGCAACCTTTTTCTTTAAAGGCACAATTTGCTTTTTGTCATTCTTCTTTGTCTCAGAGTTCTTTGATTTAGTAGATGCAGTGTCTTTTGTGACATTTTTCCTGGCAGGTGGGGTTTTGGTAGGTTTGTTTCCTGTGACCTTTTTCTCATTTAGAATAGTTTGTGATTGTGTGGGGGGTTTTGGTGTGCCCTCCTGAATCATTTCTTTAGTCTTTGAGCGTGTGGTCATAGGACACAAATGGTTTGATGTTTCCTCTCTCTGCATTGGTTCAAAGAATCTGACTGATTTGGAAGTTGCTTGAGTAATAGCATATATTGTGTCTTCTGGATCCTCATCATCTGAGTCAGGTGGGGTGAAGGGTGGCTCCTTAGGAGTTGCCTTCAGCATCTGATTGAGTGATGAGAATTCGATGGGCTCGAAGTCATTATCTGGAAAGAGTTGTGAGTATTCTCTCTCACAGTGGCAAAACACATAGTGTGTAGATTGCTTCAAGATACCCCTAATGGGTGTCTCTGGCCTTTCAATGGTGTTGGGTGGATCATCCCTTTGAATGGTACTTTCTTTGTTACTTTTGCAAACTTGGTTCTACTGGCTGCTCTAACTCTCCTTGGTGGGGGTGGAGGGTTAGTCATGGGTCCAGAATCTGGGTATTCTCTTCTAGACATAGCATCTGGTGGTGTGTTATCATCACCTTTCACGTGTTGGATGGTGAATGAAAATTGTTGTATGTCTAGAGCCCATCTGGCCCATCTATGTGTGAGTCCTGTATTGGTTAATAGTGGGATTAGGGCTGCATGGTCTGTGTATAATTGGAAGTGTCTAGTCTCTAGATAGTGTCTGAAATGTAATACTCCATACACTACTCCCAGTAGTTCTCTCTCTGTGGTATTGTAATTTCTCTCATGTTTGGAGAGGGTTCTACCTGCAAAGGCTACTGGTCTGAGCACTCCTTCATTATCTCTCTGTGAGAGTACAGCTCCTAAACTCACATTGGAAGCATCAGTTGCCAAACTGAACTCTTTCTCATAGTTTGGATATCTGAGAAGAGCATTGGTACAGAGGGCATGCTTTAATGTTTTGAAAGCATTATCTGCATCCTCTGTCCAGACAAATGCTTTGAGATGTGTCTGTAGATCATACAATGGTCTAGCAATTTGGGCATAACCTTTGATAAACTTTTTGAAGTATTGGCATAGGCCTGTGAAGGATCTGACATTTTTGACTGATTTTGGTGTTGGGAAGGTTTTGATTGATTCCACCTTTGTGGGAGATGGTTGCAGTCCCATGGGTGTGACTCTCATTCCCAAGAAGTCTATTCTGTCTATGAAGTATTCACATTTTGATTTCTTCAGTTTGAGTTTACCAACTCTTAAGCTGTTGAACACGTCTTCCAGGTCATGGAAGTGTTGTTCGATTGATGGTGATAATACCAATATGTCATCTAGGTATGGTAGGGCACATTTGTATTTGAGTTTGTTCAGAATTAATGTGACTAGATGGCAAAATCCCGCAGGTGCGGTCGCTAAACCCATCGGCATCCTTTCATAGACATATTTTTTGTCATTTGCTATGAATGCGGTTTTATGCTGGTCCTCCTGTCTTATAGGGATTTGAAAAAATCCCTGTTGGGCATCTAGCTTACTGAATACTCTTGGTCTATCATGTCTAGAGTGTTATCGGCTCGGGGTGTAGATAAGGCTTGATTTATCGTGTTCTGGTTCAGATAACGAAAATCTGTGACGAGCCTATGGCCTCCCGATGATTTTTGTACTAAAAAGGATCTGGAAGCCCAGGGGCCCTCAGCACATTCTCTCAGAATGCCCTGTTGTACTAGCCTTTCACATTCTTCCCCTATTGCGGCCTGTTTTTCTGGTGTTTGTCTATATGGTAGGAAATGACATGGTACAGCTTCAGGTTTTACATGTATTGAGTGGGTATACAGGTGTGTAGCACCAATGTCTCCATCTTTTCCTACAAATATATCATCATACTTGGTCAGCAGTGATCCTAATCTATCATGCTGATCTTTGGATGTGAGCACAGATTTTGGTGGAACATTCTCTTCCAATTCTGGCTCGAGGTCATGTGCCTCACTATGTATAGCTGCTATTTCAGAGAGTCCGATTGAGTTGGGTTCAGGGTCAGCATATGTGGACTCACAGTCTGAGTCTGTGTCACTGATTTGAGTTACATCCTCAGGCCGTATGGCTGAGATGGATTGATCAGTGTGTGGGGTAGTGTCTGACACCTGTTGAGGTTTTTCTAAATCAGATTCCTTGACTTCCTGAAATAGAGCTATGATGGCACCCTTTTTGATTTTATGTGGGCGCCTGCTGGTGTTGAGTAACACTAGGGGATGTTTGTTATTTTCCCTGGGGGTTACTGCTGCCCTTTGAACTAGATATGGGGCATTGTTATTTCTTTGGAGGTTATCTACTACTGCAGTTTTCCCTTGCAGTGATTGAGTAGAAGTGATTTTACCCAATACTGCAAGTTCAGAGAATGGAGGGATGGTAAAATCCCTCACTGCCCTAATGGGTTTGAGAATTTGTTCAGGATCAACATTAAATTCAATTTGAGATTTTGTAGTGCTTAAGAAATCTGTGCCGAGTACGATGGGCTGTGTGAGGTTGGGTATTACAGCAAATTGGTATTGGAATCTGACACCTTGGATTCTAAAGTTCAGCATAGCTGAATGTCTAACATGACACACCGATCCATCTGCCAAATGGATGTTGATCTTAGATTTCCTCAGTTGGATATGGAATCTCTTTTGGAGGTCCATGAGGAATGATTGTCTGACACAGGTGATAGTAGCACCTGTATCAACCAAACATTGTACATCTGAAACATCATATAGATTTGCATTGATACAGCCATTTTGAAGAAGTACAATAGAAAGCTTGGTACTCTCACCTGTATCCTTTGATGCTGAATCTGGTGGGGTGATGTGTATCACTGATGGCCGTCTCTGTCTGTTAGATGGTAGATTGGCACTAGCAATTGTCTCTGGTTGGATCCTTGTTAATCCTGATTGATTGTTTGTTTGTGGGGTGTCACAGTGCACTGGCCCATCGGCACTGTGACATCCTAGTTTTCCTGGTTCTGTGGGGCGGTTGAGATGCCAGCCACCAGGAGTTTGGAGATTTGATCCATTACGTGAGGTGGTATTTGGGGGTTACTGTGTTGGTTCCCTTGGTAACCTCTTGTGTCAGGCTTGTAATCCTCCTGACGTGAGTTGGAACCCTGGTTATATTGACCAGAGTTGCTGTATTGACCAGAGTTGTTGGATCCCTGGTTGTTGTAGGATCCAGAGTTGTTGGATCTCTGGTTGTTGTAGGCACCATTGTTGTTGTAGGATCCACTGTTGTAGTTCCTATGTGGACTATGGCTTCTACTGTTGGATCCTTGATTATAGGATCCAGAGTTGTTTGAACCCTGGCTGTTGTTGTAGGATCCAGAGTTGTAGTTCCTATGTGGACTATGGCTCCTACTGTTGGATCCCTGGTTATTATAGGATCTGCCATTACTTGGGGTTCTGTCTCTCCTATCACTGTATGAAGAGTTACCATTGTTGGAGTTGGAAGAGCTGTTGTCTTTCCTACTGTTGTGACCTCCCCGGTTGTTGTTGTTGCCCCCTCTACCTCTACCTCTATTGGATTGGTAGTTGGGGTCATAGTTATTTCCTCTATATCTACCGGTAGGGTCTCTTGATGTAACCTTTGCTTCCTGTTGCCTTACATGGGCACTAGACATTAGGTTAACATCTTCATCTGCACTAGTGCTGATTTCCTGGACCTTTTTCTTAGTAGGCTGTGGGTTAGACTCTGCATATAATGTTCTCCTAGATCTTTCTTGGGTCTCAACCTCCAAGGCTAGATCTAGGGCTTGGTCAAAAGAGTCTATTTTCTTGTTTTCAAGAGCTACAGAGATCCAGGGCCTCATGCCTTGGGTGAATGCCTTGCTTAAGATTTCATCGCTTTGGCGTTGGGCATTACACACTTTCCTGAGATGGCATGCATAGTCTAGGACAGGTTCATCTATCTTTTGTGCACGGAGTGCAGTCCTTGAGATGATATTGTCTCGAGTAGCAAAATACTCTTTTAATTTACACACCACATTGGTCCATGTCAACATATCAGGTGTGGCACTCTCCCTGAAGGATTCAAACCAAGCTAGTGCTTGTCCTTCAAGGTACTTGGGTAAATATGTTACCATGGTGTCACTGTCTGTTACTTTGTACTTATCCTTCAGATATTCTGGGAATTTGTGATCAATGAATAATGCTGTTGACATGAGTGGTGATGGGTGTGAAAAGGTTTTGGGTTTTGTTACCTCATGTAGCCTGATCTTTCTGTCGTCCTGTTGTTTTCTGTCTATGAGTTTGGTCATGTTGGACACCATGGAGATTATGATGTCATCCTTGGATCCAGAGGCAGATGGTGTGACAACAGGTGTGATGGCTGGTGTGGGAGGCTGTGGGGTCTGGGATGATACCATCTTCATGAGATCTGCTATCTGTTGTTGTTGTCTCTCTAGGGACTTCCGCTGGTCCTCCATGGCCCTCTGTTGGGTGTCTATTGCCGCATTCCTCTCTGCCAATTGTTGGTTGAGGATCCTCTCCCTTTCCTCCTGCTGGGACGTGTTGGTCTCTAGGGCAGTAACTGCATCTTGGATGGCCTTCTCATAGGCCCTTATCTTCTCAGCTGTCTGATTAGGTTGGGGGCCTTCATCGGTGTCCATGCTGGAGGGTGTGGGGGAAGTGTCTCTGGAGGAGTGGCTGTCAAAGGCTGGAGCTGGGGTGGAGGATCTAGATGAGGGTGTGGATCCACCCCCTGAGAGTAGTATATACATGCAAACTGAGCGCAATGGATTAGCTACTAACTAGGTCATGACCTACTGGTAGACCGGAAGTGACCTAGTTTCAGCCAATCAGAGGGCTGGATTTGACAGGAAGTGACGTCATAAGGTCATGACCTAGTTTTTTCGACCAATCAGAGAGCTGGATTCCATTTGACCTAGTGACCTGACCTAGTTGCATAAATTAAAAGAATTGCGCAATACCTAGAGCTGACCTACTTGCAAACCGGAAGTGACCTACTAACCTACTTGCAAAAACGTATGACCTACGTATGAGGGTGCATTGCGCAATGCTTGTAAGAATTTACACAATGTTCTGATGCAATACTTTTATGGATTTACGCAATACTTATGACTCATGCATTAAAATAAAACACAACTCATTTATTTCACATAACAGATTATATTTTTTTATTAGACACAATATTTACAGATGAAGACAGATTTTCCATTTCCGGGGCGTGCACATATACTACAAAAACATTTGTTGTGTGTGAATTTACTTGCTTGATACCAGCTTTGGCCAGTGAGACTTGTTTTCCATGTGTTGTGGAAACAATAACTGTTAAGTTTGGCTATGTTAGATATAGCATGCTCGAACAAAGCCTGGGCCAGGAAGTAAGTTTGACTGTTTTTGGGTCCAGGTAAAAGACCAGATAAAAAACCATCCTTAAAGTTTACCTCAAAGGAGAAATGATTTTTCACTCCAGGTATACTTAAGGCATGAAGTTCCAGAGAGACCTGCAGACATGTGAAACAAATAGTTTTAGCAATAGCAGATACTTCCAGTTTACAATTACACTGACAAAACACTCCTACTATGGGATTACATTCTAACTCTTGGAGAGTAAGAGCAAACTTTCTTACACTTCCTAAAGTGTACCTTGTGTAGTGTCTTAGGCAGCCAGGTTCAGTGTGCAATTGATATACTCCTATACACCAATCATGCATTATCAAGTTAACTTTTTTCACTCGACAATAGTACATGCAGTTTCTGTAGGCGTCCCAAAAAGCTGAAGAGAAATATTTGTACATTTTAACACTAGTTATACAGTGGTCAACAGTGTCTGGTTCAGCTCCTCTAAAATAACCAATGTTTTTTGCAGGTATTATTTCCCAAAAGAAATTCTCTGAACATCCACATGCTACAGAACTTATATCATTGTCAGGTGTTATAGAAGAAGCTTGATTATATGAAGCAACACTTTGTAAAACTGGACGCATGTAATAGTCATAAGGTGGAGTTTCTGTGGTTTGCTCCACAAGCATAGCTTCTAAACTTTCCATGTTAAAATGGTTGCTTAAATCTAACCAGATACTAATAGTCTGGTGAACGTGACGCTATGAGTTAAGAAATCTGGTACCACTTTTTTTCTGTTCCAACTTAATTTCTTCAGCGCCGGATTTTTTATTTTTTGTCGTGAACATGTACAGCGTTCACTTTTGTGAAAAGTTTTTTTTTTATTTTTTGGGTGATACAGTTCACTTTTCTTACTTTTTTATTAGTTTTTTTTCATGATACAGTACACATTTTTTTTATTTGAAAAATGTTCATTTGAACAAAAAATATTTTCCAGTTTAACACTGTTTTCTATGGAAAAAAATGTTCATTTGAACAAATGTTCGTTTGAACAATTGTTCAAATGAACATTTTCCAGTTTAACACTGTTTTCTATGGGAAAAAATGTTCATTTGAACAAATGTTCGTTTGAACAATTGTTCAAATGAACATTTTCCATTTTAACACTGTTTTCTATGGGGAAAAATGTTCATTTGAACAAATGTTCGTTTGAACAATTGTTCAAATGAACATTTTCCATTTTAACACTGTTTTCTATGGGGAAAAATGTTCATTTGAACAAATGTTCGTTTGAACAATTGTTCAAATGAACATTTTCCATTTTAACACTGTTTTCTATGGGGAAAAATGTTCATTTGAACAAATGTTCGTTTGAACAATTTTTCAAATGAACATTTTCCATTTTAACACTGTTTTCTATGAAGGAAATTTGTTCATTTGAACAATTTGTTTAAAACTTTTTTTTCTTTCAACGAAATGTACAACTGGAAGTGAAACTAGAAAAAGAAACCATTTTTTATATAGAAAGGGGTAGGGTGCTTACACCGTCTTCACATACTTGTCTCTTTATGTACTGATAGGTTAGACCTTGTTTCCTTTGAGAGTAAGTCGTAACGCTGTGGTTTACTACTTTAAATCCTTTGTTGACTACCGTGACAACATTTTCACTGTCCAGTACTTCTTTGTACTTGTCAGTGGTCAGGGGGTTTTGTTTTTGAATTACACCTTTGCAACTCATTTTAACGGGCACATTTACTCCTGTGCCTATGTAACATTTGGAGTTCAAGGCAGTCATTTCGTCACCTTCCCACTCCACTTTGAATAACCCGGGGGTTCTCTTGTCAAACGCCAGACGGCTCTTACAACATGGTTGAGGCAGCCACAGCTCACCCAATACTTTGGTCTGAACATAGGTCTCTCTGTGGTGACTGTTGTCACATGATTCAGAGGGCAACCATTTGTGACGTTTTCTGAAGAAAGCTTCACGTTTTTCAGGAATAATTACGTCTTCTATTTTCTCTGCACTTAAAGCAAAGTAAAAACTGTCAGTGTCCATTTCACACATTTCAAAATCTTTCTCGTCTATGTATTCAAGGAGAAAGTCGTAATAGAAAGCCAACATTTTAAGTTTGGCATATTGGTATACCATGAACCCTATTTGAACTGGGAGATCGTAGGTGATGGAGGTGGGCAAACAGGACAGTTCTACCGTGTTGTCACTTATGTCTTGCACATCTTGCACTGACCAGTGCATGGCCAAACGTCTTGCCTTAGAGGGGTGAAGATACTTTGTTTGAACAAAGTTTTGTTTGTTGCATATGGTTTTTCCGTATGAACCATTTCCCAAAAGTTTGTACAGATCTGACAAAATCTTACAGTTTATATTTTCGTCGCCCTTCCTCCTAGCTTTGGTTACTTCGTCCATGAAGGGTAAAAAAGTCTGTTCTGGAGTGTATTCTACGAGAAGGTGTACTGTCGTAACTACCAAACCTTTCTCCAGGTACCACTTCAAGAGAGGAGTTCCCAACAAAATTCCCTCTGCGTGGTAGCTGCCTATAAGTTGGCGTTGCGGTTGTTTTAGCTTACCTGCTGCTTCCAGGTAACGTTTCATATGTTCACCTACGTCTTTTTTTCCTACTAAACAGTTTTTGAAAATAGGTGTCATTTCACTGAATTTTTCTTTCAAGTGTTCAGGTGTTTCTATGTCTACCTGGATAAGTCCAAAAGTTGTTCCTTTAGAAACCCCTCTCAGTATTTCATCCTGACTTTTTCTGCCTTGGCACAACGGTCTTTTAATTTCCCATTCACTTTTTGTTTCTCTGCACAAGTTTTCAGTTTTTTCTTTCAACCACATACACTCATACTTTTCCTCTACTTGGTAACCTAACGATTGAAGATATAGGGTAGTCAAAATGGTATTTTGGTTTTTTTCTTCTAACCATGCCTTTCCATTGGGGTCTCTCAAAACTGATTTAGTGAGGTGACATATGTGACCATGCCAGTAGCACCCGTGAAACTGGTATACTTTTTTTGAAGCTGGATCGTATCCGTCCACTTTTATTTTCCTTGAACCCAATACTACTTCCCCGTAGTTGTATTGGTGTAATATCTTGACTTTGTCTGTCACAGTTTTGTATCTCAACCATTCTGTGGCTGAGTAGCTAATTTGTTGACTGCAAACAGCTTGAAAATCGTTTTCTTTCCTGCGCACCACATAATAACCTGTGCAGTGCTCTTCACCCATGCACTTGAGGTACAAGCTGTTAGCATCTACCCCTACTATGTGTCTGCATACTTTGCTTTGTGACCCGTATTTTTTTTGTCTTATTCTTGTTTCTCCACTTTTGTGATGTCTGTGAAAAATAATAGAGGGACCCCCTACTAAGTTGCGTCTGAGCAAGGAGTGAACATCCTTTTCTTTCTCACCAAAAAGAATGTAAGGAGTGGCATTAGGTGCAGTGTTGTTGAAAAGAAACTTCAAGGTTAAACCTGGCAAAGTTAAACCGTCTTTGAACATGTCTACCCCACGATCTATAAAAAATTTTGTGTGCTCGTTTATGGCTAAAACAAAGGGTTTAACATCCAGGTTGTTGTAATATATCAAGTAGTCCTTCATAGTTTTCATTTTGTTTTCTTTCCAGACCTTTTTACATTCAAGATAATCTTCTTTGCTTATTCCACCACCCGACAAAGAACTGTAGAAGCAGTGGCGTGGAGGAAGAGCTTTGTTGTTCAGTTTTCTTATGTTGTCCATCCACTCGTAGGGAAAAAAACCTTTTTCAGCTTTCCCTTTTAGAAAGGCTTTCAGGTAGTTTGCGTAGGAATAACCTGGTGCCAAATAGTTAAACATGTCAAGGAAAAGAAGATGGTCTGTGTACACTGCTATGTACTTGTTGCATTTTTTTATGGTTTTCATTTCTGTTTTGTCTGTGTCTATAAAAAAAGAATGAAATTCCTTTTTTATCAAATTAATGTCATACTTTCCAGAGTTGAAACCTAGAACAGGGACTCTTTCTATGTAGGTAAGAAGTTTTTCCTTCACTTCAAGAACATGGGAGATTTTTTTTTGGGGATTTTTTTTGTTCTTTGCTGGAAAAACTTTGCTAGCTTTATGTTCTAGTTCCTTTTGTTTTTCTTCTAGAGAGTCTAGTTCGTCTAAAACATCTCTAAAATTCTCTTTCACCTGTTCTCCTATCAACTGCCCCAAGTTGTTTATGTGTTCCAACACATTTTTAACCAAAGGATCGTCGTCCCTGTTGGAATTTCTGACAAAACACACTGGTTCTGTATGCCCAGGAAAATCAGAAGCTACACTGGCAGAAAGGGGTATGTGAGTTTTTTCTATCACAGTGTTAGCATTTTCTGGGGATGAATTTTCAGGTTGGACGAAATAGCTTTCAAAGTCAAAAACAATTTTATAGGGGTATATTTTTTTCTCAGGTGAACAAACTATTCCCAGTTCCTCTAAAACTTGAAAAACTGTTTTGGATGGATTGTATGCTCCACCTTTGTACCTGAAGCTGACTTTGGTGCAATCTTTTTTCACCCCATTGTGTTGTTTCAAAAGGAAGCTACGAGTGAAAACTTTATGACACTTTTCACAGGGGTACATTTTACCATACAGTCCCATGTTAGTTATTAAACTTACATGGTTTCTGTGTAAGTTCAAGTTCATGATTTTTTTTGGATGAACACATGTTTGACCTTATAATTTTAGGTCGACCCTTTCTTTTACCAAAAGAGGGAAGGTAAAAGATTCTTATGTTAACTTCAAACATTTTTTCTAACCTGTCTAAATCTCTTATGTTAACGCCCTCAAAAGTCTCCTTGTTCACCCCTGGATAGGCTTCAAGGAAAAGCTCTTGAGTTTTTTCTAAAGATTCATACAGGAAGAAAGACAGACATCTAAAGAAACACAAGTTGTCCTTGTAAGCCCTTTTGGTTTTAGGGTCTCTGTGAAAGTGTTGCATTCCTCTTTGTCTTAAACCTGGTGGAACAGTTTTCATTTTACCTAAAAGATATTCTCCTCCCGTAGCCCTTATCAGTGTGATGTTGGCGTTCACGTTGCCTATTACACTCCATTTAGTAGAGGGTCTTTGAGTGTCTTCTTTAATGTTGTTTTCTATTAAATCTAAACACTCTGCAAAGTCTTTGTCGTCCCTTATAAAAATGTAAGGGTCTCTATGACTTTCACTGTCATAGAACAAAGACGAGTTGTTGGCAGAAGCATGAAAGTACATGACTTTCTCTTCTTCTTCTTCCTCCTTAGAGGAAGACAACAACCTTCCAAAAGAGACAGCCACTTTGTAAGCCATAACTTGATTTCTATGAATAGAGGTAAGCGCCTCTATTACCTGTTTGGCTCCCAAGTCTTTGTTGAAACTTGTCATTCTGACGTTGAAAATGGACTGAAGCTTACCAAGCACAGCCAAACCTGAAGCTATGGACTTGAAGTTGTCACGGTAACTGCTTTTATGCAAAGAATTTTTTTCTATTTCTTTTGGAAGTTCTAAGCTGTCGGAAAAAGTTTCTCTTCTACAAGAATCTGAGTTACATAAAGTTTTTCCACTGTTTTCTACAGTAACCAAACGTGGAGGTCTAGGGGTGTTACACATTGGACAGTTGACGGTGTAAAGTTGTTTTACCTTTTTGGGCGGCATTTTTTTTTAAGGTTTTCTTTTTCTTGTTTCACTTTATGTTCTATATACAAACTTATAACTAAAACCTAACCTAAGTATACATGGAGTACATATGGAACTTAAACCTACGCTGGGCTATGTTGACTAAAAACGGAGTACGTCTAAATCTAACTACAAATTAGCTGATATACATGATAATGTAAAAGCACTGAACAAGGAGCTGTTGACCAGACACTATACAAAGTTGACCACTTACCCAGAGTAGAAATCGGTCGTTTCGTCTAGGAAGGGACCAACTCGTGATTTTATGTCCTCCAGAATGAAGGGGGACACAGTGTGTCCGCAGTGTGTGGCTGAGGGGGGCATTCTGAAGCTGGAAGACACCGAGGCATTCATTTCCTCCACGTAGCTGGTTGTTCCTATGTGAACTTTAGGAGTTCCCTTGTCCAAGTTTACCAGGACCATAGCCCGGCCTCCACTGGGGTCGGTGCAGTCTTGGTTCAAGGACAACAAAAGATTATCCACCTTCCTCTCTCCAAGGGCAGCTAGGCGGTGTAACTCCTTGTACTTTCCTAGGATGCACTCTATCTGGTCCACTAAGTTCCTGAATTCACGCGCCTCTAGGTTCAAGCACCGCTCGTAAGGTTTGTCCAGGTAGGTTCTCAAGCATACTCCCCTGATGCTAGGTTCCCTGTATATTTCTATGCAGGCGTTGTTATCCCCTTCCGGATAAAAAACTTGGTTGGGGGCAGGTGACTTTTCTTGGAAACCAAATCGAGCAGGCCACTTTTTTACCACCAAAGGCACTGACCTAAAGCCCACAAGCTTGCTGGAAGAACTGGGGGCAGTGCCCTCCCCAAACTTTTGCCTGTGTGACTTGTCTTTAGGAGAAGGAACACCTGGGACAGAACCAATTGGCTCGGCACCATAGGATGAAGTCGCTGAGGAATCTGAAGCAGGGGTAGAGACAGGGGTTTTCTTGTGGTAGGCGCGCTTCTGTCTTTTTTTCTTAGGCTCCCCTTCTTTCTCACTGGAACAGTTTCTTTTTTCCGGCGGGCTTTTAAGAAGCAGCTCCTCTACTGGAACCGGGAGAGAGTACAGAGGAGAAGGGCCGGTTAAATCTATAACCTCTACCTGCGAATACCCCCCGCGGTGAGCAGGTGAAGGTGTCCCTTGTGTTAAGTCCACCACTTCTATGGGTTTAACTGCCGGTGATGAGGTTGTAAGGTCTATAACCTTAATTGGACTGACCTGGGGAGAAGGTTCCTCCGGAGTCACGGGTGAGTAAGAGGCGGACGTAGGTGTTTCAGTGGGGGGTTGGTAGTTCAAAGGTGCCGGGGGATTGATGTATTCCCTGATGTCAAAATCGCCGTCGCCAGCTTCCTGAGGAGAGCGATCCCGGACGCGATCAAGGAAATCAGTGATTTCGCCATGAAGAGCTGCAAGAGCGGCTTCCTGTTCTCCTGCATCAGGCACTTCAGTTGGAAGCCGAGCAGGAGTTGCAGGTGGTTTATCAGGTGAGGCTGGAGAGGTAGGAGGAGGGGCGATGCCCGACGCCTTTTCCACTGTCTGTTTAGAAGTAGTAAAAGTTAGTGGAGCCAGTTTTTTAGCTCCTCCTCTCCTGACACTAAGTCCCGTCTTCATGCGACCAGGCATTGTTCTCCTTGAAGATGAAAGGGTGGCAGGGCTGGAAGGTGCAGGAGCAGGACGGCGAACAGCAGACAAACGTCAGAAAAGGTTTGATGAAGATCGAGCAGCTCAAGTCTACTTTATAGTAACTATCCTGATACGATGCTGGGACGTTCCCTTGTCGTTCAGATAACGTACAACCACGTCCATGAGTCGTAGATAACCGTGCTTTTCCATTCATAGTATGTTTTACACTTAGTCAGTGTTGTTTTAGAAAAAAGTAAAAAAGCTTAACTCAAATAAAAAACGTGATAACGTTCAGTCAACGTTCAGGGTGAGGCTTGTAAAACGAGTCTTGTTGTTACCATTCTGTAATTAACGCAGACCATTCGTCATTTATCAGAACTAGCTTCTCTCAAGCAGACATGGCTAACTTTTGTCCTTTGCCTTTGTCTTTGACCGTAGGTCACAAAAGGCGTCAGGAGGTGTTTATTTCAGACATCAGGAGGGGCGTAGAAGAAGGTAAGGTGTGGGCTGTGTGGAAATTCTGTCCTGAAAATTTGAACAGGGATCTTTACATCCCTCCTAACTGTAACTTCAAACAATGCTTTTTGCACAACCAAACCACTGCATTGGTTCCTGGTGGACCCTCTGTGAAAAAACTTATCTCAGAAAATGGGGAAAGTTTTTTTTCAGGTGTTCTTTTGGGACATGGTGCCATGGTACACTTGATGTCTAGACATTCCATTTCCTCTGGAAGTTCAAAGAAATTCATTTCAGACAGACAAAAACCCTTTTTTCTAAGGGATCAACCTTTGGGGGGAGGGCCTGGTAATTCAGTTTTCATCGATTCTACTATGGTGAAGGCTTTAATTAAAGCCACTTTACTTCACCCAGACAAAATTACACACTCTTTAGGTTCAAAAATTTTCTATGAAAGAGGATTCAGGACAGAGATTGGCCACAATTACCATGGATGCTGTCATGTTGTGAGAGTTATTACTGAAATAACTACCTCCCATGAAAAATGTCAGCTGAAGGTGGTAACAGCCTACCCCGTATCTAATTTTTGGTCCTCCTAATAAAACTGAACAAAAATAAACGATGATCCTCCGGGTAAGGCCCCTGGGCCAAACCCACCCTTCCACATGTTTTCCCCTCTTTTCAGAACGCTCAGGCACTGACCCTGACGTTTGTTTCGTCCTTGAGCAATAAATCATTTCAGGAAATTGCGATAAGGAAAGACTGACAGGTTTCCTATAAAGGTTAAACGGGGACTAAACCATCGTTATTTGACACAACAACCTTCGACCTACTATGTCGCGTTACTCCCTGCAGCGTGTATTAGAACAACGTCACCCCGACGACACTCAAGTTCTGACATATGTGAGGGAAAGAAATGAAATTATATGTTGCTCTTCAATTTGTTTCAGGTACGTGTGCAAATACTTGAAAGAATGTGTTCTTCACCGGAAAAAATTATACTTAGTTTTTTCTTCAGTGCAATCAAGTTTTACATCCAAAGACAGAAAAACCTTGAGGAAAATGGTTTTGAGTCATAACTTGTCGAAATTTTCAGCGGTGGAAACCTTGGGTTATGCCCTGAAGCATGGAAGAAAGGGAAAAGGCCCACTGAAAAACCCCTTCCATGTGGAAGCATTGAAAGCGGCAGAAGAGCATCACGCCAAAGAAAATCCCCGCCTACTTAACCAGCGTCTTCATTTCTTCATGTCTATTTTGGAACTTCTAGCTGAGTGCTTAGAAACCAAAACTTTGTTTTCCTCCTGCCCCATATTTCACATCCCATCATCGTCCCTGGATCGTTTCAGTGTAGAGGAGAAAGAAAAAGTTTGGTTTTATCTGGCTATGTGGTGCACCCAGCTTATCTCCCTTACTCACTGTTTTCACCACAATCAGCTCGCTTTACACTCAACGTCATAACAAATTTAAACGAACGAAGAACGATGTAACATGCTTACCTAAACAGGGGGAAGGGAACGGGAGAGATATATAGAATAGGATAGAATAGGGTAGGATAAAATAGGGTAGGGTAGGGTAGGGTAGGGTAGGGTAGGAAAGGGTGGGGTTGGGTTTAAAAAACTATGGGGTGGGGGGGTGGGGGCACCCCTCAAGTATGGGGGGTTTGGGGCTTGTTGGCCCGGGCTGGCCGCCCAAAATAACCCACCTAACCCACCCACCCACCCACCCACCCACCTAAACCACCTACCCACCTACCCTACCCTACCCTACCCTACCCTACCCTACCCTACCCTACCCTATATAAGTCAACTGTATGCTTTCTAGCCTGTCATAACCTGCCTGCCTTCCTACCTGCCTGCCTTACTTGCTCAACACCTTTTATTTGGACGCTATGGAGTTTCACCTTTCGGACGAGTTGTTATTCAAGGTCAGTGAAAAAATATCTGAAAAAGACTACCCTCGATTAGGAGTTTACTTAGGACTTAGACTAAGTTTAATGGATTACATGGAAAAAATACCGTCTCTTCGTTCTATGGGGAGAGAAATGCTTATTTCATGGAGTAGAAAGAACGTGCGTTGCAAGTGGATGGTATTGAGACATGCATTAAGTGACATAGGTCGTTACGATCTAACTGATTATTGTAGATGGTACATGGGATATTACAACGTAGTGGACCATTGTGAAATTCCTCCAGAACAGTGGAAAGTTGATACTTTGTTCGTCAACCTGGCAGACAAGTTCGAAATGCTTGACTGGAGGAAACTGGGAACTCAACTTGGAATGAGCGACCACGAGCTTAACCTGATATCCACCCCTGTTCCAGGGAAAAAAGGTGTCACAAATCCTGTATTCGAAGTTCTGATGGTTTGGAAATATAGAGAAATATCTCATCCAAGCTGCCTAATAGCCAGTCTATACAACATGGGACTTTCTGATGTAGCTCTTTACGTGGAAGGTTTGAACAAGGGTTCTACTGGTTTAAAAGAGGACGAGGTTGCTCCTTTGGTCACTTTGGTTTAAGATATCGTCCAACATGGATCACAAGGAAAAGGAGATCATTTTTGACCCACGTCTACAAAGCCCCTTCACAATGATCATAGCTGGACCTACTTCTTGTGGGAAAAGTCAACTTGTTTTCAAGTTGATTAAAGGTGTAGACGAGCTTGTTACTCCAAAAATACACGACATATACTACTGCTACAGTCAATGGCAAGATGGATTCGACGAAATGGTGAAGTTGGGGGTTAAGTTTAACAAAGGTCTTCTTTCAGAAGACTTTTTGTTCGAGCATGAAAGAGACGTGACTAAACATGGACTGGTCGTAATAGACGATCTCATGGATCCCGAGTACGTTCCCACCATAATGAAACTTTTCACTATGGGCTCTCACCATCGCAGTTTAAGTGTAATTTTTGTTACTCAAAACTTGTTTTTCAACAATCCTGCCTTCAGAACCTTGAGCTTAAATGCACACTACCTAGTTGTTTTTAAAAACCCTAGAGACATGAGTCAGATAGGGCACATCAGCAAACAGGACTTTCCAGGACAGAAATCCTTTTTGACGGAGGTATATAACTCAGAAACCAAAGAGAAGCATTCATACATCCTATTGGACTTTAAGCAGAGCACACCTAACGAGCTTAGGGTAAGAAACAGCATAACAACTCCTTGGAACACCTTGGTTTTCATTCCTCAAGCTTCAGCTTCGAAAAGAAAAAGATAGAATGGTGACCAAAAGATCTCCTTCTGGAGGAAAATTTAAAACAATTAGGAAACATTACCACTTGTTGAAACACATATCCAAGTGTTCCTCAGCAGAGTGTTCCCACATTATCAAAGGTCTCAGCGATGAGGTCATTAGGTTGATGAGTCAAATTTGCGTCAACGTAATGAACAAAAACCTGTTGCGTAACGAGTCCGACGCAGTCAAACGTTTATCACCCTACAAGAAAGAACCCAAGTCAGTCACAAGGCACAAGGCTACCATTAAGCAGAAGAGGAAAACCTTTGAGCAAAAGGGTGGATTTTTGGGAACCATTTTGGGCCTCGCCTTACCCCTGATAACAGGTCTCATAGGAGCACGTCGATAAAAAAATCATGTCTTATTCAAGGATGGCCCTCGTAAGGGCGGATCTTGTTCCCCGAGAAAAAAAACCTTCTTTTGTTAGTCCTTCCTCTCCTCCCCAGCCTGGACCTAGTGTTCAAGACCAGTACTACAGCACTCAACTTTTAAGAGAAGGTTTAACTCCTGATTCCAGCCTGGTTCAAGTCCTGAACCACCTTCAAAGTAAAGCACATGAGGTGCTTAACTCTCCTAACCTCAAACTGAAGGAAAAGTTAAGGCAGTACAATCAACTTATGATAAAGTCGGGAATTTTAACTAAAAAAGCCAAGGCCTTAGGACAACGTAGGGAAGGTCCCTATCCTGGTCGAGCAGTAGGACAAGGCCCTGCAGGAGCAGCAGCAGCAGCAGCTGGGGGTGTAAACAATTCTTTAGAAGACACCGACGACGGCGACGACGATGCTGACCACACTTTCACAGAGACTAGAGACGATCCACCACTTCCTGACGATTCAGACGGAGACAGTGTAGACGAGTTCAAAGGGGAGGAAGGCTTTAAACCTCGTGCAAGAGACAACACAGAGGGTATGGACGCCGACATAAAAGAAAGAATACCTGCAAGTTACAGAACGACTGCTAAAAATCTATACAGAGAATTATCTCGTCACGGAAGTCAAATTTTGAATTGGAACAGAGACGGAGAAATATATGTTAACGGGGAACGTGTGCCTGGAACTGACATAACAGATTTGTTAGCTTTTGCTGCCCGACCAAAGTCTTTGAAAAAGGACCAACCTAAAGGAAGCCAGGTTTTCATGAGAGCAGTTAAAAGGCTGAACCCCACCTTAAAATTTGTCAAAAACAAGTCGGCTTTTGCAGGGCACAGTCCTTCCTTTGCTGCCAGTCCCTTGAAAAGAGCTTCCCCTATAAAGAAGAGGAAAGTAAGTCAAAAAGGAACTGGACGTAAGTTTATATGGCGCACAAGGCTTTGAAAAAAGATGTCCTCAGGTTTTACACAGATCCTAAACAACCTGGAAGTTTCACCAGCGTTTCTAAACTTCAACGTCATCACTTCAAGAAAACAAAGAAAAAAAACATAGAACAAGCTTTGGAAGATGTAGACGCTTACACCAGACACAAACCTTACAAGAGAAGATTTCCAAGAAGAAAAACACAAACATGGGGGATAGACAAACAGTGGCAACTTGACCTCATAGACATGCGAGAATTTTCAAAGGAAAACAAAGGATACCAGTACATTCTAGCGGGAATAGATGTTTTTTCAAGGTATGGTTTTGGACAACCTGTGAAAAGTAAGAGAGCTGATGACGTGACAGAGGCTTTCAAAAAAATGAGCAAAGAAAGAAAACCTCAACAAATTCAAACTGACAAGGGCAAAGAGTTTGTCAACAAAATTTTCAAAAAACACTGTGAAGATCAAAAAATCAATTTTTTCACAGGAGAGAACGACGACGTGAAGTGTGCCTTAGCCGAAAGGTTCAACTCTACTTTACAAGGAAAAATGTGGAGATGTTTTTCTCATTTCAATAACTACAAATGGGTTGACTTGCTGCCCGACTTGGTTAAGTCCTACAATTTGACTTACCACAAAGCCTTAGGAGCTGCCCCTTCAGACATAAATAAAGACAACTCTGAAGTCTTGTTCTACAGGTTGTACGATCAACCTCAAAAGAAAAAAGTTCCTGTCCTTCAGTTGAAGAGAAAAAATCAAGTGCGAATGTTGAAAACAAAGAAAACATTTAACAGAGGGTACGAACCTAACTGGACTGAGGAAATATACACAGTCGACAACATTTCGCCCAAAGGGTACCACCTGAAAGATCTCCTTGGAGAAGAGATAAAAGGAAGCTTCTACGAACCTGAGGTCCAGAAGGTGCAAGTCCGTCACGGAAGACGCTACAACATAGAAAAAATAGTAAAATACAGAGGAAAAGGCAAGAAAAGAGAAGCCTTGATCAAGTGGAAGGGTTATGGAGACAAGTTTAACTCTTGGGAACCTGTCAAAAACATAAACAAATGGCGTTTACCTTAACTTTACCTAGTAACTCATCTATGAACGTTTTTCCTGACAACACTTTAACTAGTTACAATACAATTTTGGCAGAATACATTAACTCTCCTACTCAGTTAGAGTGTGCTCTTCAAGAAATAACCTGTCCTACCACGTGGTACAACGTCAAAGAAGAACCCATTCTCTTGGTACAGGGAGAAAACGACCTGACAAACAACCTCCGCTCTGTAGTAGCTTTATTGAACAAACGCAGAAGAGAATTTTTTCCTCTGGAAAAACCAGGAGCCCATAGTGTCTTCAGTAGAGCTTCAAGCTCTACATCAAATTTATCAGCCCAATCTGCTTTGAAGAGAGGAGTAAAAATAACAAAAAACCTACGTCATGTCAACCCTGTGGGATCGACTGAAACCATTCCTCCTGCTGGTCCTGCAAGTGAAAGTCCACCAACTCCTGCTGCTGCGACTGAGACGCCATCTGGAGGATTCACTTCTAACCAACCCACGCCAGAGAAGGAGGAAAAGGAAGAGGAGGAGGCTGAGGGGGAGCGTGACACGGCAGGCAGAGAGAAAAGGGAAATATCGTCGGCTGTGGCTGAAGTGATGTCTATGGATGACAGGGAAAAAAGGTCTCTTTCTTTTTTTGAAGAAAAGGCCGTCTTCACAGACTCTGCTAATGTTTCTCCGCTCTCTCCCAGTCAGTTACAGGCTGTGAAAATATGTACACGCTTCAAGGAAATTAGCAGATACCTGTCTAAGTATTACTTCAAGGAAGGTAGTATCTACAATATGTTTGCCTTAGAAGGTGTGAACCTGGAAAGCAACTCAGAGTTGATAGGATACTTGAACAGGACCATAAATAAACTACAGAGCATGTTGGTGAGAAAACAAAGAAACTACAGGAAAAACAACAAAGCCACCGTGTTTCACTACAACAAATACACAATGAAAAATGTAGTTTCCTTGCCTCCTGGTGTGGTCATGCAACTCCCAGAAAACTTAGGGAAACAATTAGGTTTTGACGGAAGTGTTTTCCTAAGTGGAAAGACACAAAGCCCCTACGTGGTAGACCTTCAGTTCAAAAGTCGATGTGCTTTCGTGTACTCTGACATAGTCAAGCACAGTCTTGTGGGTGATTCTAAAGCACCCCTTCTGAGGCAAATCAACATAAATCGCTACAACGGTGACATGCAGACCATAAGTTTCCAGAACTTGATATATCTGCCAGTCACTAAAACCACCTTCAGACAGATAGGGATATACTTAAGAGACAAGACTGGGGAACCTATACCATTTGAAAGCGGATCAGTGTCGGTGGTACTTGCCTTCAGACCTCTTCAAGGATAGGAGTATATTACCATGCTTCACTACTATGGAACACCTCCATACCTGGCCCCTAGGGGTCAGTACGCTGAATACTACAGAAAATCACAGTTTGGGAACGGTGCTTTACCAGCGTACGGTGGCAGGGGCAGACAAAGAGGGCACGGACTTGGTTCGTTAATAGGTGGTTTACTGAGAGGAGCTGTTCCCCTCTTAAGTAAAATAGGACGCTCGGCTGCCAAATCTGCAGGCAAAGCCTTGCTTACTACAGGAGCTGGAGTCTTGTCCGACGTGGTAACAGGAAAAGGCTTCAAGAAAAGTGTAGTTAGGAGAAGTAAAGCTACAGGGAAGAACTTACTCAAAAGGGCTGCTTCTTCTGCTCAAGGATACATAAAAGGTACATCTGAACCTCCTCCAGTCAAACGACGAGCAACCGGCAAGCGCGGAGGACGTAAGGGGCAACGCGGCAGAGGCAGAGGACAAGCTAGAGGAAGGACCTTGTTCTAGTCATGAGTCTCCTTCATCCCAAGGGTCAGGTATGTGCAGTAGGTGAACTAGACCTACACGCCTTGCCTGTCACTCAAAAGGACATATTAAAATGTCAAAAAATAACCAAAACTACCAACAATGCCCTGACTCCACACACTGAATCATTTGACTTCACCTTCGAACCAAGCAACCTGTACACAGACCTCTCAGAAACTGAGCTGTACATGGAACTGGAAGCCGTGGCGGCAGACGGAACAACTCACCTTGCCGTAGGCATAGAAGCTGCTCCAGTCAACAACTTGGCACACGCTCTCTTTGCTTCCTGCCAGTTGCTGATAAATGGGGAGAAAGTCACCGGCAACAATGAAGACTATGGTCTCAAGGCCTACATTTTGGACACAATTTGTTGCAACAAAGAAGACAAAGAGACTCGGTTGAAAGGGTGTCAAAAGTACATGAAAGACACCTGTGGTCACATGGAAGCCAGAGCGGGCGAAAATGCTGGATGGACGGCACGGAGAGCAGAGTTCAGTGCCCGCAACAAGCATGCCTTAGTAATGAAGCCGCACCTGGATTTAATTAAACAGTGCAAGGTGCTGCCTCCGAACTGTGAAATCAAGTTCATATTTGAAAAAAATCAGCCCATTTACTACATGATGCAAGCAGCCGATCAAAACTACTGGGTCAAAATCACCAAAGCTGAAATGACACTTCTCCAAAAATGTGTCGACGACGAGGTGGTGAAAACTCACGTCAGCAGTGTCAGGAATCCACATTGGGGCCCTTTCAACTATCACATAGCCAGGTGTAAAGTAACTAAACACACTTTGGACGGCGGCTCACAAGACTACAGTTGGACTCAACCTGACACTACTCAGATCCCCACCAGGATAGTCTTGTGTATGATAAAGGAAACAGCAGCTGCTGGGACTAAGACAGAAAATCCTTTCAACTGCAGGCATTTCAACGTGAAGGAAATATGCGTGAGATATGACGATCAAAAGTTTGAGTTGAAGACCGACTTCGAAACAGGCAACTGCATCAGAGCCTACAGTCAAATGTTCATAGACAGTGGGCTGTCGGCTTTGGGGCAAGACTGTGGCATAACTTTGGAAGATTTCAAAGACGGATATTCCTTCTTTGTTTTCGACCTCACCCCAGACAGAGCACCTGAAGACAGTCGTATAAATCTCATCAAGCAAGGAAAGCTGGGCATTTCCCTTAGGTTTGCCGCCCCGACTACTCACGCCATATCTGCCGTCTTGTGTTCCTTCTACGACAACAACATCCAACTAACGGCTGACTGTCTTCCTGTCACAGACTACCACATGAACTGAGAAAAAAATGAGAACTTCAGACATAACAGGTGCACTGGGAAACCATCCACACACAAGGCGTTTCTACCTGGGAACTTTTGCCAGTAATCAATGTCCTAAAAAACCAATTCCCTCTACATGTTTCGTCAGTAACACAGATCCAAGCTCTAAACCTGGTCAGCACTGGGTGGCATTTTACGTTTCTCATAACGGGAATGTATTCTACTTTGATCCCTATGGCTTACCTCCGTTTACTATATATCACCAGAGGTTCATGCAAAAGTCGTCAGATGGTCACGGGTCGTTCAGCAGAAAACAAGTGCAAAACTTTTACGCTAAAACGTGTGGAGCCCACTGCATTAACTTCCTCATAGAAACATGTCGGACCAAGGATCCACACCACACTGTGAAAAGGTTTTCTCAGGTCCCCTTCAACTTAATGGACAAAATAGTCAGGCCCTTCCTGAGAAAAAGAGAGAAGAAGAGGCAATGAATTTCGAGATGAGTCCAGAAGAAGTAGCAGTCAAAGCAGACGTGAGCAATCTTTTGGTGAAAGGAAAAGTTAAACGTGAACTGGACGTGATAGACGGGCTTCAGAGCACGGCTGAAGTAATAGACAAGATTCTCATCATCATGGCCGAGTTAATGGACAAAGTGGTAGCCCTGGAGGAGAACGACATAGGAAGAAAGGCCTTGAAGGATTTAATGGAGAGAATGCGGGCCTTAGAGGACCGTAGTCAAAGTCCTACTCCAGCCAAGACCTGGTGCAGTTGGTACTGCAACAAGAATTCATTTTCCATATAATATCCATGTACTCTGCTTGCAAAGCATATCTGATTATAATGATTCATACCTAGCATGTACTCTGATAGGAAGAAAAAAATAAAAAGATTGAATAAAAAAAAACCGAGTTGTGTCTTTGTTGCATTTAATCTCATATCAAAATAGTGAGTCATAAGTATTGCGTAAATTCATAGGAACATTGCATCAGAAAATGAGTCATGGTTATTGTGTAATTTCTTTCAAGGATTGCACAATACACCCTCATACGTAGGTCATACGTTTTTGCAAGTAGGTTAGTAGGTCACTTCCGGTTTGTAAGTAGGTCAGCTCTAGGTATTGCACAATTCTTTTAATTTATGCAACTAGGTCAGGTCACTAGGTCAAATGGAATCCAGCTCTCTGATTGGTCGAAAAAACTAGGTCATGACCTTATGACGTCACTTCCTGTCAAATCCAGCCCTCTGATTGGTTAAAACTAGGTCACTTCCGGTCTACCAGTAGGTCATGACCTAGTTAGTAGCTAATCCATTGCGCTCAGTTTGCATGTATATACTACTCCTGAGGTAGATCCTTCTTCCCCTGAGGTAGATAGCGTGAGTCGAGCGTCCTGTAGAGATCCCTGGGAAATGTTGGATCCCTGAGAACTGGTTGTTCCCTGAGTAGACAGGGTGGGAGGTGTGGGGTCTACTGAGTGTGGGTCTGTTGTACTGGAGGCTGATTTGCCTCCTGTGGGCCTCCTCGATCTAGGTGGGAGGGAGACCTCTTCAACAGGCCCCTGACTACGTAAGGTCTTTGTGTGTTGTTCTGCCAGCTTGACTGATAAGACCTTGATGTGTGGGGTAGACCTCACTGACGTGTGGGAGACCTCACTGACGTGTGGGAGACCTCACTGACGTGTGGGAGACCTCACTGACGTGTGGGAGACCTCACTGACGTGTGGGAGACCTCTCTGACGTGTGGGAGACCTCACTGACGTGTGGGAGACCTCACTGACATGTGGGAGACCTCTCTGACGTGTGGGAGACCTCACTGACGTGTGGGAGACCTTACTGACGTGTGGGAGATCTCACTGGTCATGTGGGAGATCTCATCGATGTGTGGGAGATCTCACTGATATGTGGGAGATCTCATTGATGTGTTGGGGATCTCACTGATGTGTGGGAGACCTCACTGATGTGTGGGGGATCTCATTGATGTGTGGGAGATCTCACTGATGTGTGGGAGATCTCATTGATGTGTGGGAGATCTCACTGATGTGTGGGAGATCTCATTGATGTGTGGGAGATCTCATTGATGTGTGGGAGATCTCACTGATCGTGTGGGAGATCTCATTGATGTGTGGGAGATCTCACTGATGTGTAGGAGATCTTATTGTTGTGTGAGAGATCTCATTGATGTGTGGGAGATCTCACTGATGTGTGGGAGATCTTACTGTTGTGTGAGAGATCTCATTGATGTGTGGGAGATCTCATTGATGTATGGGAGATCTCACTGATGTGTGGGAGATCTCATTGATGTGTGGGAGATCTCATTGATGTGTGGGGGATCTCGCTGATGTGTGGGAGATCTCACTGATGTGTGGGAGATCTCGCTGATGTGTGGGAGATCTCACTGATGTGTGGGAGATCTCACTGATGTGTGGGGGATCTCACTGGTATGTTGGAGATCTCACTGGTGACCTTTGTGGACATGGTGTCAAGGTCAAGGTCACTGGGTGGGTGGAGTGGGGTTTACTGTGTGTATGATTGTTTTTAGTAATGTTGCCAGCTTAATTTTTTTATGAGAGCATTGGGTAATTTGGGATCTTAGTAGGATGTTCTCCACCACTTTGTCATACTAGTAATTGTGCATGATCAAGTTGTCATATGAGAAATATCATATGGCTAGTGGTATATAGTGTAAATACATTAAGCTCTCATAAAATAGTGTTATTTCCAGTTATCACTGGTTTATTCAGCTTTAGGCAACATGTAAGAAATATCAATCACACAGTTGTTAATATGCAGGTAATTTCCACATACAGTAAATATACAATAGTTTATAAAATATAATGTTCTGTTCCACTCCACCTGTGAGGTAATAATAATACAATGTCCAGCATAGTTCTAGGTGGGTTCCCACACCTAGCTCCTGACCTGCTGCTTAGAGGAATAATGTAATAATGAATAACTTTACCCTCTGGTGGATGTCTTGAGGAAGATACCCTCTGGCCACTAATGATGGAAACCAATGCCTGTCTAGCATAGTTTCACCATAGTGCAGTGGTATAGCAGGTAGCAGGAGATGACTGGAGATGTTACCTCTAGAGCGGTTCTTGGTGTTCTGATTTCTAGGAGGTGCAGCCAGGCTATTTGTAGCAAATCTTGGAAAAGCACCTCAGACTGACTGGGGCCAGTAGCATCTGCCTAACTCTGCAATTGTTTGAGGGGAGGCTTTCATGTGTCACTGGGTCCACAAAGGACCCCCATGGGCGCCGCTGTGTCCCCCATTGTCTTGGTCGGTTCTGTAACTTCAAACCCCCATATCTCGGAAGTTTACGCCGTTACAACCGCCATTTTGCGCATGCGCGGAGTTGAATATTCCAAGTTTAAACTGCCCGCTTGATAGGCGCATAACTTGCGCTGGTTTGTCTGTAGTGCACTCGGAGGTCGATTCAGTCTCCATGGCGTAACTTCCTTAATAATGGAAGTTACGCCTTGATCTTGGGCTCATTTTGACCGTCTAATTATGGGCTTTCCATAAATGTTTTGATATTTGACCTAGGTTGCTCAGAAGCGACGCTAGAGCGACCGGACGGTTATGGCGTTGTGCTTATGTAACCCATTGTTCAGTTATTAGAGTGCTCAGACACTCATGACGGCGTCTGCGGTGCCCAGGCACCCGTGACAGCCGGTTGCATTCACTTACAAGTTATTAGTTTGTGCACTGAACCATGAGGTCGCACACTGAGACCCTCATTTTTATTATATTGTGCAGTGAACCATTAGGTCGGACCCTTTGATGTCATAAACTCTGTCTAACTGACTTGGTTTGGTGTGCAGTGGGGCATGAACGCTCTTATACAAAGTTTGAGCGCTCTTATAGCTCTTAGAACCAACCTATGTATTAATTTCTTAGATATTCTTTGATTAATACAATAATATGTTAGAATTTATGGAATAATAAAATGGTATATCATAATATATCATAGGTTTCTAAAACTTAGAACCTCTAACGGATTTGATGGTCATATTATAAAGAAGTATCATTAGATAGTATAGTTACGTTGAAAGTCTTTCTCAAGACTACATAATCACTTTGATATTAATAATTCCAAACTAATTAGGATGTTATTATGTGGTTTATTCATTATTTAACAGTTTCGTTACATATAATTGTTATCTTCCCACATATTCGAACTATAGCGATTATCCTTTTTGGTAAACCGTAACTATAGCATATTATTATGTGGTACAAGTTGTTATTTAACAGTTCCGTTACACATACCTGTTATTTTTCCACATATTTGCATTATGTCAAACATCCGGTTTGTTATTCCGTAACTATAAATACTATCTGTTACATGAAAATAACTTTCGAATGATACTGTACATGATGTTAATGTTATATCTATGGTTGTACCTCTATTATTACGGTAAAGACATATCGTAATGTTATCCCTATATAATAATACAATAGTTATAACTCCTTCCTAAATGTCTGGGGGAGTAGTGTAGAGGTACGTTAATACAAACCATAGTGTTGGGTACCGTCTGGCGTGGCGGGTGAGTCCAGTCGTAGGATGTTCCTCAGGTTCCAGATAGGTGGCCGCACCGATCCGGGTCTGTGGGGACATCTGACGACGAACACCTAGGTCCTTATATAAAGACCAGGGCTCGACCGCTACGTCAGAGGCCCTCCTGGCCTCTGATCATGTAAAACCTTTATATCCATTAGCTGCCCTTATACCATCTACCGGGTAGCCGTGAGTGTTCGTATAAAAAATTATCCGTTGGCATACACTTGAATCACCGCCTTGCTCCTTCTTTCTCGATTAGTAAGGCCCGAAACACCAAGTCCGTAAGACTAAACCATTGCACTACCAAATGAAAAAATTGTGATTTTCAGAATCGTGATAAAACCCTTTTTTCTAAAATATTTTATTGGGTACAAAAATACATCTACAAGTAAATGCATTTTATCCTACCATGTGCACGCTGCACTGCTTTTGCTAGGCCCCCTCAAGAGACAATATCTCCACTTCTGATCAACATAGAAACACAAAATAAAGTACTAGGAGTACATTTCTGATGGCCATGATTCTATTCATGCCATTTAGAACCCTGTATGTGGCAGCCATTTTGAATAATTTATGATTTTTACCCTAATTAATGCCATAGAATGTCGAAAAACGAATATCTCCACTTCAAATCAACATAGAAACACAAAATAAAGTACTAAAAGTACATTTGTGAGGCTCAGGAATCCATTCATGCCATCTAGAACCATGTATATGGTAGCCATTAATTACATCATGTTATGCTTTAAAGATTTTGAAAAAGGAATATCTTTACTTGTATTCAACATAGAAACACAAAATAAGTCCATAATCGAACGCTACCAAACATCTGTAGGGGCCTGCATTGTCGTGTATAGTGCAGTTCATCCGAGAGATGTGCTCGTGTGGTGCTCGTTCCTTCTATGCCAACCAGGTGTTGCTTCGCGATACCTGTTTGGTACAAGAGGGGGCAGCACCACGCCTCGCACCCAGCTCCTACTAAGGAGCCGGGTGATCCGCAGAAGGTCCAGTCCAGACGTGATTTGTTTGATACTTACAGTATTTAAGCGAGCCTAAGAGCCACCCGACATAAAAGGGGTGGAACGCGGCCAAGCAGCTGAAAGCCGCAGATTGAATAATGCGAGTTCCTCGAGCCTAGGGCTTGAAGAATTCCAAGAGGATGGCATTGCCTCTCAGCATTTATTGTTAGACCGGAAACCGGGTCAGCAATATTTGTATAACCCGGCTGGTGTACAGCTTTCTCTATACCCAGTATGTCGAACGATCCCGCCATGATAGGAGATGGGGTCGTCAAACTGTACCCGAGCACCCCTAGCCATGTGTCCTCGGATACCGGTTTGCTGAGTGGGTTAATTAAACCCGTCTGGTTGGACTTGAGCGATTGGTCTCAAGTGATAACTAGTAGGCGCGGATTGGAAGCCGGTATATCGGTGGAGGCCACTAGTACTTTAAAGACTCGGAAGGCCCAAAGTCCTATCCGAAGGACTGGAACATCTAGCAAGCAGGGGGTACAAGATGTTACCTGAATAAGGCAGGAAAGACCTTAATGACATCATCGGATCACGATAGCGATCGGGATGATGGAGGGGATGGTAAAGACCACTGTGGAAAGGCACACGATGTCCCCATCGGGTCCGCCCCAACCCAACAGGATACCAACCAGAATACATTACCAAAATCTACGGAAATGTATATGCTGGGGCTATCCTTAGATAAAGCCTTGTCGGATTCAGTTTTTAATCCGGGAGGAAGCTGTAAATCCAGACATGGTCGTCGGATAGGGCCTGGATATAAGTCTACCTCGGCTTATTGAAAAGCCAGAGACCAGGTAGAGCAACAAGCTAAGAGGCAACATGAAATTTTCATAGCTGCACAAAAGAAGATAGAGAATGAGACCCAAGAAAGAATTAACAAACTTCATTCTATAGAGCAAGAGGCAATTCTGCCGAAACTGGCAGATTCCACATAACTGTGGATCAGACAGATAATGTTGGATTGGATGCTGGCAACCCGGGGAATTTGCATGTCGGATTGGATGCTGGCAACCTGGCCAATTTGCAGAATGCGCAGGGCGGTGGACAGCAGAGCCAAGCAGGTAGCATGCCCAATGCTAGTGGTCAGAATGGTAATGCCAATACGAGCAGTCAGGGGGCGAGTGGTACCTCGGGTACTACCCCCAACGTTGGTGGTGGAGGAAACACTGGGCCTAACCAGTCACAGTGGAGTTACAATGGAAGGAATGGTTTGAATATTTCATCGACGTGATGAATTGCAATGGGTGGCCCGGGTTGCATGGCTGTAGAGCAATGGTGAACCTGGTATGGCCTCATTGGAAGTTTTGAGCAGTTAGTTGAAACTGCTAGTGAGCTATTATGCAACATTGTCAAGGAGGATCCGATGGTGCGTTTTAGGAAACGGACTCAGAAACCTTCAGAAGCGTTTAGAGCATACAGGATGGAACTCCATGCCCTATTGAGTAAGGCCAGACCCGGGACAGAGAACCAGGACTGGTATATGGACGATTTGATTACCCAATTCGTCAAGGGGCTAAGAGACCAAGACGAGCAGATAGGTGCAAGAGATGCCTGGAAGGAAGGGTCCATGTTGCACTGCATATTTAATGGTATAGATATGGCCATGAAGAAACAAACTATGTTAGCTGGGGATGTTCTTATTGTGGCAGGACAGACCCCAGTAGCAGCTGCAATGCATCGATCCGAGGATACTAATACCTCGGACGACTTCGAGTTAATTGACATTGAACAGGAGGATGGTACCTTCTGCGCAATGCAATTGAGAAAGAACACTTCCGGTAGGAAGGTGTTTAACAAGTCGAAGGATGCTAAATCAGCACCCGAGACTTCAGGTACACCCAGGTCAAATGGCAAGGCAAACAAGCCTACCAAGAGCACTTTTAAAGTGAGTGGTCAGTCTCCGGACTTGACAAAGGTAATGGAAGATATGTGCAAGAAAATAACTGAAGCACTACAAGCCAGTCGGTGGAGACCTAGAGTGGATCGCCGAACTGTGAAATGTTTCAGTTGCCAGAAAATGGGGCACTATTTGTCAGAGTGTACTGCTGCAAAGCAAGTAATGGTGGCTTATTATCAAGCCGAAGCCGAAGCCGGATGCTAATGTAGCGACGTAGTGGGAAATTAGAGGGGGTTGTATCCACGGCATTGCGTATAACCCCAACCAGAAAAGAATGCCAAAAGGCTACCGGGGGTATTCCGGTGGAAGAATTTGAATCAAGTTTACCTGGAGGTCGGGTGACTGTGGGTGCGCACCCTAGCATTCCGACCGGGGCCAGGGACCCTAGTGCAGATATGTGTGTTGGAGGTGACTATATGGCGAGTGGCCGCACTGGGGAAGAGGAAGGATGGATTAAAGCATGTTGATCCGAGTGTGTGGGACACGCCTTCCCCCAAGTCATCCTTGTCTGGAGTTTCTAAGAGGACTTGGATTGAATCTTGGTAATTCTGGAGACTTTCACCAGTTTACCAGTAAACCATCCCCATTGGGAGGGAGACGGTGCTATATACCCGTAACTGTGGAAGGTCGGGTAGGAGAATTCTTAGTGGATACTGGAGCTAGCCATTCCTGTGTGTCTAAAAGATTCTTTGACTCGATGGCCAGCAGTCATGAAAACCTCAAAATAAGGGTAAATGCTTGCACGGCCGATGGAAACAGTATGAGAACTTTTGGGAGGACTTTTATGCCTATCTGTATAGGAGGCAAGGAATTCGTTCTTTCGCCTACTGTAGCAGAGGTTAGTGACCATGGAATCCTCGGTTTGGATTTTTCAAGCCTATACGGGGCTATGTTGGATCCGAGCGATGGTATGATGAGTATCCGGAACCCCTATGGCATGCATGTACAGTGCATATTGAGACAAGTGTCTTCAGTAGCTTCGGTTATCCATACGGTGAAAATCCCTCCGGGTACCACTAGTGATGTCCTTTGCGGCGGATTCATGGCCCAGAAGGGTGAGATGGGCATCTTTGAACCCGACACGATACACCTATCGAGTATCGAGTTGGATTCAGTGGATACGTTAGTGGCGAATTCAGCATGGACTGTACTACCGATGACTAACCGAACCGGTTTAGTGATTTACTTGAAACGAGGCGACGGCGTAGGGGTGATGAGTTCCGTGGAACACGTTGCCGAAGCCAAGTTCAAGAAACCATTAAACCCTGTAAGTAAGCATCCTTTGGATTAAGAATTTCAGAAACTGATTGATAAATCAGATTTACAGAATACGGAGGATAAACGGCACCTAGGGGATCTCCTATGAAGTTATGAAAATGCTTTCGGTACAGAGGGAGGACCCGTAGGTAGAACCGATGTGGGCGACGAGAGACCTTTCAAAATACCATATCGTAGACTTCCTCTTAAGAAGAAGTTAATATGTGAACAGGAAATACAAAAACAGTTGGAGCTAGGGGTAATCATGCCGAGCTCGAGCCCCTGGTCCAGCCCTGTTTGTATGACCACAAAGAAAGACGGTACCATCCGCTTCTGTGTTGACTACCAGAAACTAAACGGCATGACAAAGAAGAACTCGTATCCTTTACCAAGGATAAACGAGACCTTAGATAGCTTGGGTGTGAACCAATGGTTCTGCACCCTAGATTTACAGTCCGGGTATTGGCAGATACAGATGCATCCCAAAGACATAGAGAAAACTGCATTCTCTAGCCATTTGGGACTATTCGAGTATAATGTCCGGGTATTGGCAGATACAGATGCATCCCAAAGACATAGAGAAAACTGCATTCTCTAGCCATTTGGGACTATTCGAGTATAATGTCTTACCATTAGGATTGTGCAATGCACCAGCTACGTTCGAGGCTATGATGGAATCTCTGCTCAGTGACTTGCTGTGGAAAAAGTGTTTGGTTTACTTGGATGATGTTGTCATGTTCGGCAAGTCATTCAAGGAATGCCACACAAATCTACAGCTGGTTCTGGATAGGATTCTAGCCAACAGCCTAAAACTCAAACCTAAGAAATGTAATTTGTTTAAGAAAACAATTACATACTTAGGAAGGATAATTACCCCCAACGGGGTAAGTGCGGATCCGGAGAAGCTAGAAGCTGTAGAGAATTGGGAAAGACCCATGAGTGCTAAGGAGGTTAGATCATTTTTAGGATTCTGCTCCTACTACCATGATTTTATACCAAATTACTCTCGTTGGACACCTGGTAGGGCTCTGGAACCCTTCCCATGGACCAGTGAGAGGAATCTTTTAATAAAATAAAAGATTTGTTTAGAAACACACCAGTACTGAAATATCCCACAACGGGGCCTCAATGCTGTGGTTGCCGGGTTGATATATAACTATACCACCCCCCGTATCCCCTGGGAGGAGGCTGTGTGTAGCTATCTCGATTGGTCCCCAGCAACCATCAAGAAGTTCCAACAGTCGGATCCCACCACTGCACGCATCTTGGAATACTTACGGAAAGGTATTAAGCCGGTGAGGCCAATGTTATCTCTGGAGGACAGTGATTTATAGCTCAATGGACCGAGCAAGAGATCCGAGATGGCATATTGTGCAAATGGAAGACTACTTCCTCTGGCAATAAGCTTTTGCAAATCGTGATTCCTACCTCAATGAGAAGGGATATCATGTATTATTGTCATGGACACCAAACGAGTGGCCATTTTGGGAAGAAAAGATCCATTGAACGTCTACAAAGACGATATTACTGGCCAGGGATGAGGAGTGACCTACTTCGGTGGATCGCAACTTGCCTTGATTGTTGTAAAAACAAGCCAGGACCCGGCCTGGGCAAGTTACCCTTGAACTGTTTGGTGTAAAATTTGCTCGTGTAGCAATCAACATCATTAGTGGATTTAAAACTACGCCTAGAGAGAATACTTGTATGATGGTTGTGACCGACTAATATACGAAGTACACGCAGGTGTTTCCCCTTCCGGATCACAAGGCCGCTACATGTGCCTAGGCATTTGTAAAAGGCTGGGTGCTACATTTGGGTGTACCCCTTATGATACACAGTGATTAAGGTAGTGAGTTTGAGTCAGAGTTATGGCAGGAAATGTGCCATTATTTAGCTGTATGTAAGACCCGAACCAACCCATACTGACCACAATCAGATTGCCAGGTGGAGAGGTTCAACAGGACTTTGATACAAGTTCTGAAGCCTCTGGTTAATAGCCACCAGGACGATTGGGATGAACAGTGTGAGTTTGTAGTACATGCCTACAATAACACTGTCCATGCATCCACTAATTGTACCCCAAACCTTTTGGTGTTCGGCGAGGACATAATTATGCCCGCCGACTTATATGGTGTGGTTGGAAACGACCCGGAGGCTCCTTGCAAGGTGCTTTTTGTGGAGTCACTCCGAGACAGATTTAAGCAGGCATACGAAGTAGTTCGAAATGAACTACTGAAGAATGCTAAATGGCAAAAGTTGGGGGTATGACACCAATGCAAGAATGATATGTTTTAATGTAGGGGACAAGGTGCTAAGGTATTACAAGCCACTCGAACGGTTGAAGCTCGTGACGCCTTGGGAGGGTCAGTTTAAAATTGTGCGCATTATTGTGAGTCTACAGTGATGATGGAGAATTGCTACACTGGTAGAAAATGGAAAACCAATGTAGGAAAGCTTAGGCCCTTGAAGGGACGCAAAGCAGCAGAGAGGGAGTACGAAAAGAAGAAGACGGGTCGGAAACGGCCAAATCGTACGTATCAGAAAAATGTCTTGCTGAGTGAAGGCATTACACATGGGAAAGGTCCTGCCGTGGCTGCGCAGGACCCGGAGAAGGCCGTGGGTAATGCCAGGAAAAATAAAATGCTGACTGAGGGCGTCAGACGTAGTCCTAGGCTAAGGGCTGCTGTTACCTCAGTACACAACGAGCACCTGTGTGTGGTTCGCCGTAGGCGAATGACATGTATCGCGAAACGGGCGTCGAATGTATGTTCCCTGGGTAGCGTATCCCGTGAGTGGTGGTCGGATTACCCGGTACATTCGCTTTTTATTTATATAACCAAAAAGCTCCTGATGATAGCACCCTGGTAGTAACATGCGTCTCATATACTGAGACGAACCTCAGTCCGGATCTAGTTTACGTAAGGGCGCCACAGGTGCTGGCGGGAGAATGGATAACTATGTCACCGGATAGCTTGCAGCGGGATCTCGCAAGGCGAGAGGTATGACGCCATATTAGCTTGACCCACTTATAACTAGGGTGGAATCGTGGTGTGCAGACGCCATTGGTTTTGCTCTGGTTATTTTTGTGTCCTCCGGCAGCTTATAGCTGTGTTTTCCTACTCTTTTTGGTTGGACGAATCCTTCGGGAGGAGTCCAACGTCATTTCTGCCAATTTTATATTGGAAGTTGTCTCGCCGTAATGGCACAAGGGACAATTGATGCTGTGCATCAAAGCGCCAACATTGAGTTGGATGAGGCGAGGCCCCAACAGCCGTGTCTCGGGTCGAGGAGACAATGGAGACCTCTGATGCTGGCCTCGGACGAGCGCCAGAAGTGGAAGAGTCCGCTAACTGCCTCCCTGCATAATCTACAGCAGCGACAGACAGGGAACTGGTGCCTCCCCCACCACTTCTGGCGCTCTCTTGTCCCTTGTGCCATTACAGCGAGACAACTTCCAATATAAAATTGGCAGAAATGACGTTGGACTCCTCCCGAAGGATTCGTCCAACCAAAAAGAGTAGGAAAACACAGCTATAAGCTGCCGGAGGACACAAAAATAACCAGAGCAAAACCAATGGCGTCTGCACACCACGATTCCACCCTAGTTATAAGTGGGTCAAACTAATATGGCGTCATACCTCTCGCCTCGCGAGATCCCGCTGCAAGCTATCCGGTGACATAGTTATCCATTCTCCCGCCAGCACCTGTGGCGCCCTTACGTAAACTAGATCCGGACTGAGGTTCGTCTCAGTATATGAGACGCATGTTACTACCAGGGTGCTATCATCAGGAGCTTTGTGGTTATATAAATAAAAAGCGAATGTACCGGGTAATCCGACCACCACTCACGGGATACGCTACCCAGGGAACATACATTCGACGCCCGTTTCGCGATACATGTCATTCGCCTACGGCGAACCACACACAGGTGCTCGTTGTGTACTGAGGTAACAGCAGCCCTTAGCCTAGGACTACGTCTGACGCCCTCAGTCAGCATTTTATTTTTCCTGGCATTACCCACGGCCTTCTCCGGGTCCTGCGCAGCCACGGCAGGACCTTTCCCATGTGTAATGCCTTCACTCAGCAAGACATTTTTCTGATTCGTACGATTTGGCCGTTTCCGACCCGTCTTCTTCTTTTCGTACTCCCTCTCTGCTGCTTTGCGTCCCTTCAAGGGCCTAAGCTTTCCTACATTGGTTTTCCATTTTCTACCAGTGTAGCAATTCTCCATCATCACTGTAGACTCAGAGATAATGCGCACAATTTTAAACTGACCCTCCCAAGGCGTCACAAGCTTCAACCGTTCGAGTGGCTTGTAATACCTTAGCACCTTGTCCCCTACATTAAAACATATCATTCTTGCATTGGTGTCATACCCCCAACTTTTGCCATTTAGCATTCTTCAGTAGTTCATTTCGAACTACTTCGTATGCCTGCTTAAATCTGTCTCGGAGTGACTCCACAAAAAGCACCTTGCAAGGAGCCTCCGGGTCGTTTCCAACCACACCATATAAGTCGGCGGGCATAATTATGTCCTCGCCGAACACCAAAAGGTTTGGGGTACAATTAGTGGATGCATGGACAGTGTTATTGTAGGCATGTACTACAAACTCACACTGTTCATCCCAATCGTCCTGGTGGCTATTAACCAGAGGCTTCAGAACTTGTATCAAAGTCCTGTTGAACCTCTCCACCTGGCAATCCGATTGTGGTCAGTATGGGTTGGTTCGGGTCTTACATACAGCTAAGTAATGGCACATTTCCTGCCATAACTCTGACTCAAACTCACTACCTTGATCACTGTGTATCATAAGGGGTACACCCAAATGTAGCACCCAGCCTTTTACAAATGCCTAGGCACATGTAGCGGCCTTGTGATCCGGAAGGGGAAACACCTGCGTGTACTTCGTATATTAGTCGGTCACAACCATCATACAAGTATTCTCTCTAGGCGTAGTTTTAAATCCACTAATGATGTTGATTGCTACACGAGCAAATTTTACACCAAACAGTTCAAGGGTAACTTGCCCAGGCCGGGTCCTGGCTTGTTTTTACAACAATCAAGGCAAGTTGCGATCCACCGAAGTAGGTCACTCCTCATCCCTGGCCAGTAATATCGTCTTTGTAGACGTTCAATGGATCTTTTCTTCCCAAAATGGCCACTCGTTTGGTGTCCATGACAATAATACATGATATCCCTTCTCATTGAGGTAGGAATCACAATTTGCAAAAGCTTATTGCCAGAGGAAGTAGTCTTCCATTTGCACAATATGCCATCTCGGATCTCTTGCTCGGTCCATTGAGCTATAAATCACTGTCCTCCAGAGATAACATTGGCCTCACCGGCTTAATACCTTTCCGTAAGTATTCCAAGATGCGTGCAGTGGTGGGATCCGACTGTTGGAACTTCTTGATGGTTGCTGGGGACCAATCGAGATAGCTACACACAGCCTCCTCCCAGGGGATACGGGGGGTGGTATAGTTATATACCAACCCGGCAACCACAGCATTGAGGCCCCGTTGTGGGATATTTCAGTACTGGTGTGTTTCTAAACAAATCTTTTATTTTATTAAAAGATTCCTCTCACTGGTCCATGGGAAGGGTTCCAGAGCCCTACCAGGTGTCCAACGAGAGTAATTTGGTATAAAATCATGGTAGTAGGAGCAGAATCCTAAAAATGATCTAACCTCCTTAGCACTCATGGGTCTTTCCCAATTCTCTACAGCTTCTAGCTTCTCCGGATCCGCACTTACCCCGTTGGGGGTAATTATCCTTCCTAAGTATGTAATTGTTTTCTTAAACAAATTACATTTCTTAGGTTTGAGTTTTAGGCTGTTGGCTAGAATCCTATCCAGAACCAGCTGTAGATTCGTGTGGCATTCCTTGAATGACTTGCCGAACATGACAACATCATCCAAGTAAACCAAACACTTTTTCCACAGCAAGTCACTGAGCAGAGATTCCATCATAGCCTCGAACGTAGCTGGTGCATTGCACAATCCTAATGGTAAGACATTATACTCGAATAGTCCCAAATGGCTAGAGAATGCAGTTTTCTCTATGTCTTTGGGATGCATCTGTATCTGCCCTACCAGGTGTAGGGCTCTGGAACCACTTCTGGCGCTTGTCCAGAAGTGGAAGAGTCTGCTAACTGCCTCCCTGCATAATCTACAGCAGCGACAGACAGGGAACTGGTGCCTCCCCCACCACCTCTGGGCCCAGCACCTTCCGCGTCAGGTTCTTTGGACCCAACCGACCTGACGGGGCTTGATTCAGATATCATGGATACCTCCGGGATTCAAAATGAGGATCGAACGCCTCACTCATGTAGACGAAGAAGAGGGGGTCATCTATACGAAGTGGGGTACCTATATCCCAATGCACCCATCCATGTTTGGTTGTGGTGTGTTGGCCGAGGTACCTGGACAGCCGGAAACAATACCGGATGACTTCAAAGCACTTGTCATTGACTCGTGCTCTGACGAGCTGGCAGAAAATCTGCCAGTATCATGGATCCGTAACTACAAGCATTTGGCTGGAGCCATGATGCTTGATGAGGACTTGGCGTGGGCTGTGTTGTTATCCGAAGGGATTACCCGGAGGGCAACACAGTTAAGTGAGTCGGAATCCGACATGGACACCGACTCTTTTTTGAACAAACTTTAAACTTTATTCAGCCAATATCAACATGTCATCGATACATCTTGTATTCCTAGTCATCTCCAGCAAGAGGCATATATAATATCATTCATATATACATATTATTTCTTCGTTATCAGGTCATCAGGAGAGGAAGACCTGTCCTAGTGGCTGATAAGTTAATGTTAGCGCCATCAGTAACTGTTATTACGACGCTAACATGAAAATACAATCATCATTATAAAAGTATATTGCAATAACAATCACTTTTTTAGCAAGTATGACAGAAGTAATTCATAATTTAAATCTCCTTTAGTTCCCTTTATCCCTTTTTATCTAAAGAAATTTTTTTAAAACCCAAAAATATAAAACCCTTGCATCAATCATAGGGCACGATATTTCTTTTGCCTCAGCTCACACTCTCTAACATCACAGTCTTCATCTTAACTTTAAATAATTCAATGTCAACTATATTTCTTAATTCAGGAGACAAGGCATTCCATGTCTGTCCACAGAATACCTCAGGGCTATGAGAATAAGACACTAGTTTAATATGATCATATTTTAAAACAGGTGCAGAAGAGAATCTGGTTACTCGAATCTTGTCTGTCAAATATGCTGGTTTTTGAGATCTCTTAAATGCCAAAATTTTTGAATGATATAATCTTCTATCAATCAAGTAGGGGAGTGATATGACATTATGAATATAACCTGTTGGTGTTAAAATATTTACACCCAGACATGTCTTAATGCACTTGTTTTGTAACCTTTGGAGTTCATTCAATAAGGAGTCTTTAGCTCCATGATACAGAATATCACAATAATCGATGATAGGTACAATGTGGGTTTTATAAATTCTGAGTCTAGCTTTCTCTGACAAACACTTTCTTATTTTGTATAACAATAGTGACTTATATCTTACACTACGAATAATGGCATTAACATACAAGTTAAAGTTGAGCTCTTGATCCAGAGTAACGCCTAGATACTTGTATGATATGACATTTGTTAGTACCTTACCATTTAATTTAATTTTGGGCTTGGGGAGTTTGCTAATCTTTTGTGACGAGGCAAATAACATAATTTTTGTCTTAGATTCGTTCATGGTCAATTTATTTATTGTGGTCCATTGATAAAATTTCTCCAATGCCATAGTCATGGTACGTGATATATTATCCAAAGACTTCCCTGAGACAAACAGTACAGAATCATCAGCAAAGAGTAGAGTCTCGTGTACATCAGTAGTTTTAATACAATCATTAATATAAAGTAGAAAAAACAATGGGCCCAGAATAGAACCCTGTGGGACTCCACACGTTAGGTCTGCTCTATTGGATCTTATATGGTTGGCTATTGAACATTGCTGGCGCCTAGACAAATAATTTTCTATGAGTGTTAAGTTTCTATTACGAATTCCATAAAGTTCTAACTTTTTGAGTAAAATCATGTAATTGACTGAGTCAAATGCTTTCTTTATGTCAATAAAAGCTGCTAAGGTAATATTGCCTTTATTTCTGTTACTTAGTATGTGATCTACTAATTTAGAAATGGTGTCGAGTGTTGATTTCTTTTTTTGATACCCGCCTTGATTTTTTGTCAAAATGTTATATTTCTCGAGGTGCAGGGATATAGCTGTGTGGATCAGTCTCTCTAAAATTTTACCAGGTAGTGGAAGAACACTTATTGGTCTATAGTTAGAAACATTGGTCACATCCCCTCCCTTGGGTAGGGGAGTAACAGTCGCAATTTTCCATACATCAGGTATAGTACCGGTATTTATACAAAGTGTAATTATTTTTATAAATTTCTGGGGAACTCTGAGAGAAGCAGCTTTAAAAATATTTGTAGGTAAATATTCAATGGCTGAGGATTTGGAAGTATCAATATCCTTAAGGCTCTGTATGATCTGGTCATCAGTGAAGTTAAAATCTGGCATATCAATGGCACAGCGGCTACCAAAAAATTGGAAGTCATTATTATAACCTTCAGCCAACCTTGGCCCTATCTCAGCAAAGAACGAATTTATATATTCAGCCGTGTTTTCCATTTGTATAGCATTACCATCATTGTCGACCAAATTTATATGCTTTGACCCAGACTTACTATTAGGCATAATATCTTTTACAACAGTCCAGAATTTCTTGGAATCATTAGCAAATACTTCGGATAAATCACAATAATAATTATCTCTAGCCTTTTCAACTTCATCGTTTACAATGTTACGTAGTGTCCTAGCTCTATGCCAAACTATAACACGCTGTGCCCTACGGGCTTCCAACAGTAAAGCATTTTTATCATTTATCCTCTCAAGTAAATAGTTAGTCATCCATGGTTTTGGCTTGTCAAGAACCTTGAAACTTCTAACAGGGCATTGTACATCAAGATACCTTTTTAGAATATTTTCAAATATAGCCCATGCTTCTGTAGGGTTCAAACATGCATCGAATAAATCCCAATTATGATTTTGTATCTGTTGTAAATATTTTTCCATGTCAAAGTGTTTGTATGATCTTCCTAAAAAAGTCCTATATTTTTTCTTTATTTTAACCTGGTGCTTAGTAAAATGTATAGGGAGATGATCACTTAAATGAATATTCAAGGGTCCAGATGAAATAATACAGTCACAGTTTGAGAAAATTAAATCTATACAAGTATTTGAGCCTGATGTAGTCGTGACCTTCTTTACTAGCTGGACTAAGTGAAATTGATCCATTGTTTCATATAACATTCTTTTATCATTCGAATTTATCAGGACATCGATATTAAAGTCTCCAATTATAAATATATCAAAGTGATCAATAGGGTCGACTTGAAGTAGCAAAGCTTTGAATGTGTTACAAAAATTAACCAGAGAACCATTGGGAGGACGATAGACATTACATATTAACATTTTTTTGCTCATGCCTTTAATAGACTGAAGCCATTGTACCTCTATATCAGTGTTACATCTATTTAAATGCTTAAAGGATTCCACAGAGCAAGACACTTCCTTGTCTACATGTGCACATAATCCCCCTCCTCTGTAAATACTCAATCTGTCTTGGCGAAACATATTGTATCTTGGAAAAGTATATAAACCAGAATCATCACTATCATTTAACCATGTCTCAGAGAATAAGATACTATCTATGTCTTTATTTTCAAATTCTGCTCTAATATTAGACATTTTATTTCTTACACTCCGAGCATTCAAGTGGACAGTAGAGAAACCTCTCCTGAAATTAATTCTGTTGTTAGCTAACATACAATATGTGACAATGCAAGTGGGCTGAGGCCCATCTTAGCAAAAAATCAATATGGAAAATGTCAAAAAAAGCCCCCCAGCATAATCTTCGACTCTTATGGCCGATCATGCTATACCCTATATGAAATCGATTATGGGGATATAAATAAGCACATACATAACACATTGATTAACCACTTTGCTATTGGCTAAACCTTGGTTATTATATTTATGTATGTTCCAGTATCTTGTAAATACACCTTAGACTACCGGTAGGGGACATGAGTTCATTTTTGTCAAGATTAGCTTCTTGTTCCTTCTTGATTGTCTTGGCCACCGCCAGCAACCTCGTCATTTTCTGGATTTTCTATACCTTCTTGGGGCTTCCTCTGGAGTTGACCTGCCACATCATTTATCTCATCTTCTTGCTCATCATCTTCAGATCGTAAAAGTTCATCTCTTACTTTCATCAGGGTGTAACCATGGAGGTTCTCTCCCTTTGTGCTGCCTCGTGTACACATGTCTGCCTGTCCTAGGTGCATCTTGACCCCCCAGGTTGGGTTGAAACTGGCCTCGTAGAGTTCTTTACCTTCAAAGGATCGTAGGTGGTCAAGTAGTGCAGGTTTAGAGAATTTTGCCTTCAGCACCCTATGCATCACTCTCTCAGCATTTTTCGCCCAGTCAGGTTTTAGCCTGATTTTTTTACCCTCATCCATGATCTGGTAAGGGCAAGACAAGCTCATAATACGTTTGACAGCATCAGAATCCTTGCAATACATTGCTTTTAGACATTGGTAAGCCTGCTCTGCACTGTTATAAGTGACCTGTTCCATATCAAAGTCCTCCATGAACAAGTTTGACAGCCTATTATGGTGGGAGCGGTACATCACCCCATCAGGGGTTATAGCAGTAGTAGCCTTTTCCATAGTTAAATCTGGGTGTGGGAGCGCATTCAACTGGTGGTATCCATACGATTTACCTTGGATTATGACAGCTCGCTGGCGCAGTTGTGTTTTGAAGCCCATTGTCGACGGACCGTTACAAGTCATGAACATGAGCAACTCAGGAGTCTAGAGAGTACAGTTGATGGATCCACTTTATTGTAGTGTTTGGCATGGTGATGTACAATGTGCGTGCTGCCCACCTGATCAAGCTAGCTCTATACCAAGGCACTGTGTGTCATAGAGACTAGGTGTGGAGAGAGGAAAGTAAAGAATAAGAGTATCCCAAGCTAGTCCTGTATTCATATATATAGGAGCAGCTCGGGGTAGGCATGACGTCAGTCTTGGGAGAAGCATGACGTCATGCTTAGGGATTGGCAAGACCCAACGTGCCTTGCATCATCTCACCCTGGAGGGGGGAGGGAGCTTGCCTGAAGGTGGGTCGAGCTGGCCACCTGTTGGAGGAGCAGCTCGATCCCTGATTGGCTAGGAATGGAGGTGGGTGTGAGCACACTCCCACCCTGTACCTAGGGTTAGTGGGGGTCGAGGTCATGACCCCTAGCCAGGATCCGGAGGTGAATCTGAGGTCACTGGCCAGGAGAGGCAGAGCTGGGTAGGGATACCTGGCTCTGTCAGATCCAAAGGTTTGGTAAAGGGAGCCTTATAGGCGAGCTTGATCATTCGGCTTAAAATATTTCATATAATAATAAATGAACCTTGAATACCCCATTGACATATCCCCACATTCCTATTCGATTCTACGCGAATGCAAAAGGTAGAGAACAAGTTCTTATAATCGTCATTGGAACATTCAAGGTTTGGCAGAACTTCATAAGGTGATTAAAACTTGGTGAACGTTGTGTATACTTGGCTTGATACCGGTATAAATGTTTTAACTTACATGCTTGAATCATCAACTGTGTGTATAGGTTTACTTCTAAGAACAATAACATCCTCAATGGTGAGGCAGGTTTCGTTGGAAAGACACATACAAAAATATAGTCGAGCCCACAAGGTCGTGGTGACAGTCTCTACTATGTACTGATTGCTATAAAAATCTTAGAGATACATGCAAACCAAGAAAATACCATGGATGAGAAATAATTCGAGAATCCTTGTGGCAACAGTTATGTTGGTTGCTATGTCCTGCCTTGAGCAATCAGGGCAGAAACAGCAGTGATACTCTGTCACATATACCGGTTACTGAATGAGATCAAGTGTACATGGTTAACAAGTTTTATATAAAAATACATGCTTCAAAAATATATCCTCTACATGTTTGGATATTGACTAGGTCAGTAATCTTACAATACAATAAATACGGAGGAAAAATGTAACATGCTGGCTAAGACTAAAACCCATAAATACAAATGCAAACTGTTTTGGGCTTGAAAAAAACATGGTATCGTCCTTTAAGAGAAAAGGTAACTTTGTTGGGGGGGGGGGGGTCTGTGGCACCTAGGTTTCTGATTTCACTCAGTATCCTCACAGAGTGGATTAGTATTAAGAAAACTTACATGAGGTTTTAAATATTTCACAGTACAGATTGAACTCTTTATATCAGCTTTCTTGAAAACCAATCAGCGTATAAATTTGTAAACATGTGGTGACTCTGGGAGTCCCATGGGTGGGGGGTGGGAAAAATTGTGTCCCTACAATGTCAGATTAAGAAGATATAAAGTTCATAATTTTGCATGTATATGCAGTCCTAGTACTTAAATTTTCTCAATTTTGTGCCAATGCTACTTGGTGGTAAGTTGTAGTGTTCCATGGGGGATCTACAGAAATGTCTTCCAGCAGCCGATTTTCTCTTCTGTTTGGCTTCCATGTTGTAGTCGTCATCAAAGGAGTCTATTCTAAATTTTGAAAAAGAGACTTCCATGAAAGCCATGTCTCCAACCTCAGGGGAAGTTGAGGAGGAGGAGGATGAGCTGCTGTCATCAAGGGGTGGGTCTAATGTCGTGTTGCTTCTTGGTGGTGGTGTTGGCTTGAAAGAATGTCTTTTTGAATTTTTGTCGACGGGCCTGAAGGTGGTAAAAGAAGGTGAACTGTGTACTGTGGCTTGTTCCTGGCTTTGATAATAAGCACAGGGGCAAGCAAAGGTTCCTGGACCGTCCAAACATAAAGTACACAGGTTTAAGGTGGCTGGCCTGGTTGGGTGTACAGGCTTGGGGGAGAAATAGCTGTCCTTCCAAGCTGCATATCCTGGGGGAATTGGAGTCCCAGGCCTGTTGGTTGCAAGTCCTATTTGCGTATAGGACCTGCCGGTGCGGCTTATTAGGTGGCTGGTGGTGTTGCTTGGGGGCCTTGGGTCTATTGGGCCTGCTTGGAAATCTTCTTGGTGGGGTTTGCTATGTCTTTTGCTGGTCCGGTTGGTCCAGCTGCTGTGGCACCACCTGCTGTAGGGGCTTGGCCTGGGTCTGTAGATGGAGGCGAATCTGTTCCCAGGCTGCGCTTGCCTTCCTTGCTCTTCTTCTTCTGTGCTCCTGCAGATAGAGACAAAAACAGAGGGGTGTCTGACGTTAGAAACAGGTTGAAAAACGTATGATTCACAAGGTGGTCCACAAAAATACCGAATTTGACCAGAAAGGTTAATTTGTCCGTGTGTCGACCATGAAACAAGATACAGTAGCATTGGTATTGTAAAACTGTGGGGTGGTAGCTGTAAATTAGGGAAAATAATTTTATTCATGGACCTATAGTTTGTTTGTTTTGGGTTGCAGGCAGACTACGGTCAATACGGAGAAAGGACATGAGGTTAATGTCATTTTCTTTCAACGTAAAAAACCTGAGTGCAGAGCTCAATTTATTCACTTTGGCTTAGCGCCGGTCCTGTATCCACGGACGCTATTGTTAGTTTATCTAAGTTCTACCAGGTGGTAGTAGTGAGCTGGAGCTGCACCGTAATGGCTAGGAATCAAAATAAGTTATGGGGAATAAATACAGGTATGACCTGCTCAGGTCGACTCCTACCTGTCTCAATTGTCTTGAGAGGTATTGTGTTTGGGTTGGTTGAAGGAAAAATTGTTTTTGATCCGGAATGGGGGGGTGGGTCGGAAAAGGAAAGGGGGGCTACGTGATGTCATAATGTTATATCATCATGGAGGTCTACGAGGTAGACCTCGTTCTGCCTAACGGGACGATTTTGCACGTGGAAATCACGATGACAGGCGGATTGTAAGTATATTTTGATTCACAATGGGTGATACTTGAATTTTTGATAATTTTGAGGTCGAGACGTTGGGCATTTTGGTCTAATCCGCTTTTTTCTTTGGATTGTATTTCAGCATAACGCAGATACAATGGGTGATCATCCCTCCTGGTGGGGCTGTCAATGGATATTGAGGTAAGTTTGATCTGAGCAAGTTAAAGTCTGAACATGTGCTAATGTTGTTGTTGTGGTAGAGATGCCACGTGCGGGTGTCACATGACCGATTGTAGTCATGGTGACGGCCGTCAGTTTCGGTATTTGGAACGAAACCAAGATGGCGCCGGGCTGCCGCGTATGGCGCGAAAGTGGTCGGGCCAGAAGCTGCAACCGGTGATAATACCGATGAACATTAATGTAAGCCGATCTATTGTGCTGGTTAGGTTAGCTGTGGTTATCATGCTGTTTTAGCTCAGTGTTGGTAATGATGGCTGTGTGTGGGTGTGTTTTGGGCGTCTTTCGGGGGTTGGGGGGTTCGGTGTGGGGCGGGGGGGAGGGGGGGTAAAGGGTAGGCTAGGTGGGCGGGGGGCGATCCCCACATAAGCGTCTTTGCGGCGTATGTGTAAAGGCTACCTGCCATCCCCACATAAGTGTGATGGTACCTTCCAAACGCTACTGACATTTGGGTATAACCTCGGGACGGTCCTAAGTTATATGATTGTGGGGGTGGCCGGTAGTCGCTGGGTTGGGACGGTGTTCTCCGTCATGAACCGAAACTCGGCCATGTTGGAATGGTGAGTCGAAATTTTACTTACCATAGATTATGTAATAGGCCCTCTCAGCCAGTTTGAAATTAAACACATATAGGCAGTTGGGATGCTGGGCTTCCTGGGGTTCAGGGGAGTCGATATAGTGAGATCGGATTGCTTTGCCGCTGCCTGGGCCCGAGCTTTCTTTCTGCTATGATCTCCTGGATCGGGGAATAGTGCCGTGGCTGAATTCGCCGGGCGTTCACTATCAAAGTGCGGGGACACCTGTTCTATAAATAGAGTGGGTGGTTCCCCCGTCGTTATGGTTACGGGTATACTGATGACATGGTTTGTTTTGATATAGCCAGTGCACATGTGCTCTACTGAAAAAAAGGTGACCTATAAGAAATTTTGATTTTGGGGGGGGTAATGGGGTTGGGTTTTTGAGTGGGGTTGGGGGCCGTGGGAAGATGGCGTGGAGCATTGGGCTTGGAGTAGCCGGGCTGAGTTGTTTATGGGCTTATCCCCACATAAAAGGTGATCTCCTCCGGGGTGTGGCTATCCGGTGGGTCGTTCATGGAGAGGGGTTGGGGTCTGTTTACATGATTTTAACAGGGTGCAAGGTGGCTTAATTGCCGCCTGATTTCCAATTGATGATCCCCACATGTGGCTTGTTGTGGGTTTCTCGATTAAAAATAAATAAACTTACCGCTGGGGGATGACTTTTTGGGCCTTTCATCCGATGTGGTGGGGTCAAACAGATATTTGTCTGACCCCGGTTGTAGCTCTAGGTTAGTGAACTTAGTGAGTTCCACCAAACTCCTAGAGGTAGAGGGGACTTCCATTTTGGGGCACAAGGAGGATCTATATCTTGTGGGTGGTGATAGCTGGGGCATTGGGACAGTGTCTGATGGTGAGAGCTGGAAATCCGGCTGTCCCTTTTCCTTAATCACCAGGGTCAAGACATGGGGGCTGGATGTTAGAGCCTTGTGGAGTCGTAGCCTCCAGAACAGAGGGCATCTAGGGTAGCGCTCCAATTTGACCTGCTTGATCTTCCCGGCGATTATAAAGGTCACTTCCCCCTTCCACTCCACTTCCAGATGGCGGCCGAAAGGGCTAGTTAGTCGGGGCTTAGCCACCTTGGGTGCCATGATGGAGAAAGGCCACAAGTTTCTGCCGAAAATCATTCTGCCGATGACGAAATCATAGGTCCTACCCTCTGAGTGGATTTGGAGGACGAATTTTGGCATCTCCGTGATATCATCCACTCTAGCTAGGTAGGGCCAGTGTCGCCAGCATCTCCTGGCCAGGGCGCGGGCCAGGTACAAGGCCAGGAAAACCAGGATCCAGGCCCACATGGTATCATACCTGCCGGCCTGGTATGGAGACTGGTATTCCTCCATGCTGCTCTCTGCATGTGGCGAAGTTGTTGCCTGAGGCGGCCACAAGCTGCTGATGTTCAGCACCAGCTTTCTTAGGGTGTCGAACTTTGCCGCGTCTGCCATGGTTGGTGTCTTCAGCGCAATGTGCATGGTGACTAGCTGCGCCAGTCTCGTCACGCGCAGTTGACCGTGGCACGTGATTGCACAACACAAGATGGCCAGTAGCGGGGACAGAAGATGTAACCAGGGGGAATACTCCAGATGGTAGCCAAGATGCATCAATGTGTTCACTGACAAGAAGGGTCTTGACTTGGTCAAACCTAGGGCGGCTTTCCTGAGGGCGATTACTTCTTTAAATATAGGCAATAATCTTTGGTTATGGAGGTGTTTTAAATATTCAAAATTTGGTAGATCTAGGGTCTGGGGAATGGTTGTCATGGTGACGCCTGAAACATTGGCTGGTGGGTTGCCGAAATGGCGCCATAGAGGGAGGTTGATGGGTATCCTAACAAGGGGCTGTAGTGTAGTGTTATGTATGCAGGAAAGGTTTGAATTTATCATTATCATTCCAGCATTTCTAATTGAGCACGTGCATGGTACTGATATCACTGAAGAGGCTGCGTTTTTAAGCTCAATTTGGCCTTCATTGGGACATAGCATAAGTGAGGGTGATTCATTGGTAATTAACAGGTAGTCTGAATGTGATATAGACTTAACTAAGCGTGGAATGGGGGCAGACATGTGTGCAGCAAAGCTGCATGTGTGGTGTACAGCATCTGGTGTGTCTAACAGTAGTGACAGGGAGCATGTGGGTTGTAGGGGTGATAACAAGGGTAGGGGCAGGTCACAACTGATAAAGGTATCATGTGTACACAGGTCCATGTCGGCTTGTTGTAGCTCAATGTAGTGTGAGTGGGTTGATGGTAATGCTATAAATGGGGGTAGTTTTTGTAAGAGGGTGTATCCTAGTGAGTGGGGGTCGGAGGTATCGAAGGGGATGGGGAAGGTTTCTGTTCTATATATAGAATAGGTATTTTCCCCTAGGCCTATGGGTACCAGTATGGTTATAAGTAATGTGGTATTATCATTCCACTGTGCTCTAACTTTCCTTTTGTAGTAGAAGTCTACCGGTAATTTCAGAATATTTGTTTCTGGGTGGTTGCTACTGAGGGCGTCTGAAAGGTTATTCAGTCCTATTTCTAATGTGTCGTGTGGAATGAGGGTAAGGGGTAGCTCGCCCTCCATGAGTGAATTTAGAGCAGATAATAGGTTGCTTAAGTCATCATGGAGATCGATGAGTGATTCTATTTGTGAATTTGCGGCCGAAAATAGCATGGAGTAGAAGGTATCTTGTTTGGTTTGTGATTCCAAATTCAGAAAAATGTCAGAAAGGTTTGAATTTAAATTTTGAAATTTATTTGCTAACAGTGTTAAGGCATCATCTGTGTCATTTTGGAGTTCTGAGAAAGCGGTGAGTGTGTGATAATTATATTCTGACATATTTAAGAGGAAATGTGTGGCTAGTTCAACTACATGCATTTTGGTAGCGAATCTTTTATCCAACTCTGACATTTCTGAATTTAGGATATCAATTTCAGGCTGTGTTCCCAAACCTACCAGGATTCTCAGGATATCTCCTATGGGCTGGCCTGGGGCATTTCTTGGATATCTCATGCTGGGCGGGCTTACCATTTTGATTAGTTCATTCAGTAGGGTCTGTGATTTGTAGAAAGGTTATCTAACATGTGATCTAAATTTGTGGCTGTTTGGGTTATGTATGGAGGTGCGCTGGGTTTCACTAGTGGTGAGATATTGTCTGGTTTTCTAAACGCTGGTCTAGGGTCAGGTTTAGGCTTAATACTAGTGGGTAATCCATATAGTTGGAGAGGAGGGGTTGGTCCATTTTTGTGAAAGTCACTCCAAAATTTGGTCTGAAGATGGTCCTTTGGTTAAATTCCTGGTGTACCCATCCGACAGTTGTGGCTAGGATTGCTGCTAGGGTAGTCATCAGGACTGCAGCCCTAAAGAAAAAAAAATTTTCAAGAATATGTAGGGTCTTAGAAAAATGGTTTTGAGGGAGTAGCGGTTTGTGTGTGTGTGTGTGTGTGTGTGTGGGGTTTTGCACTGGGTGTTTGTTTGTGTGTGGGTGGTTAGGTGTGGGGTATTGGTGAGATAACAGGTTTGGGGGAAAGGGTGTGGGGTAGGGTGGTGTCTTGTATGACATTGGTTAGTAAGGTGTTAAGGACAATTATAAAAAAAAACAAAAAAAAAAACATAATATGTGAATGTAGGTAGCTTACCCCTGCGTGAGTCTAAGCCGGGTACTTGGAGCCGGAAATATCTGGACCTGCCTGACCAGTGATACCATTCAAAGATGGCCTGTTGGAGAACCAGATCTATCGAATGGTTGATTGCTAGACTTCTGCCTACACTTGTAAAGTGTCTAGGCAGGTTAGCTAGCGGCTTCTCTGAAGCCAGGAGCGTCCTTGCGCTCAATAGGGCTAAGTAACTAGCCACATGCTGGTCAAACCTCGCCCAGATAGGTTTAGTGGGTGTGTCGGAGCACACCATAGTAAGTACTGTTTTTATGACAGCTTGAACACGATCATTGGTTAAATCCATTTGCTTTAATACAGCAGGGTTTGTCAAGTAGAAAGCCACGTCACAGGGAGATATTCCCAGGACCAAGTTCCTATACCGGCAGATGAGAGATCTTAATTCAAGGATTTCTCTATCAGCATCCAATAATCCCACAGGACCCAATAGGTCATGTATGGTCCAGCAATCAATGGTGTCCAATCTGTGGTTGGAAAGAATGAAATTTTGCGGGGTAAGTCTACCTGTGTAATAGGTTGGTTTTTCTAGATACTCTGAGCTCACACTACCATTGGTGAATTGAGGAGTCTGGGCAGTATGACAATAAATATGTCATTACCAAATACAAGAACGACTGATGGTCTATATACTGAAGTGGACACTTAAGACAGGCCATACCTGGGCTGGCTGCATGCCCTGTTCGCCATGGTTATCTTCAATCAGGCACTTGCTCTCAGAAAACAGGAAGTGGTTGGATGTGGTGTATTGTTGAGAATGGATAAGATTTGGGGTGGGTCAAGGCTTATAAACCTGGTCGTGAGGGAAGCTAACCCTCAGTTGCAGGTCTCCCATGTAGGTATGTCTTGCCCTAAAAAGGCTAGGCCTTATCTTATTGGATATATGCAGTGGGGGCATGCCTGCCCCGTATGCACATTTCGGTGGCCTCAGCGCTGAGGCCTGGTATGTATTGATTAAAAATTGGAATTTTTAGGTCAAGAAGGTTGGTAGATGCAGGTCAAGGTTATGATTGAATTCTGACCAGGTGGGTTGCCTGCTTTGTGGAAGCTTGGCGTGAAATTGGGGCTGTGGTTGATTACAGCCAATCAAAATGGTATTCCACCTGCATTACTGGGTCTGAGAAAAACAGAGGTGCAAACATGGTTGGAGCATGGGAGACAGGGACTCCTACAGTAGGCGTGTCGGTGGCAAGAATACCGAATTTAACAGGAGTCCTGACAAGCCATCAAGCCGGTGCAAGAATATATAAAATAAAAAAATTTTATACATATACCCTAGAATGCACTGCTGCCTTGGGTAGTATATGTGGCGTATCGAACCATTAAGTGTGGGTATGCTGAGAACGTCCATGGGCGCGGAAAAACTAAATCTACAAGACTCATGTGAGTGTTGTGTAACTTTCATACAACGTACAATAAGAGAAAAAAAAGGTGTATTGGTGTTTTATGGGAAGGAAAAGTTGATAAATAGAAAACAGAAAGGTAAAGAAAGAAAATGTGGAATGGGGGTTGGGTATTGGGAGGTTTCTGGGAGGTGGTCAGTATTTAGTGTTGGACAGGTGGCGTGTGGGGCGCTGGGTGCAATGTGGTTGGTATGTATATGTTCTGAGGGTAATATGTTTGGTAAATTAGGGGGGGGGGCGGTGTTGATCAACCTGAGTGATCACGGCTCCTAGGCTGTAATTACTTGAGTCGGTGAAAATCACAAAGGGCTTCCTGTAATCAGGGAATTTGAGGATGGCTTCAGTGCAGATTGAGGCCTTGATTTTCTCAAAGGCTCTTTGACAGTCTGTGGTCCATACAAAAGCACTCTTGGTGGCATCGTAGAGGGGCTTCATTATGTGGGCAAAACCCTTAATGAATCTTTTGTAGAATTGTGCCATACCATTAAAACATCTAAGGTCATGGATGTTTTTAGGTGGTGGGAAGGTTTTGACTGGCCAGATTTTGTCCGGGGAAGGTGACACACCATGTTGGTCTACGGAAAAACCCAAGAAATCCATCTTGGTTGTGCCAAATTCACATTTTTCAGATTTCAGTTTGATATTTCCCTTTATGAAAAGTTTGAGTACCTCATCTAGATCTTGTAGATGTCTCTCCCAGGTGGGACTGTATATGGCTACATCATCGACATAGGCTACAGCGTTTCTGTATTTACATTTCATGAGTAGCTGCTCCATAACATTCATGAAGGATAAGCCTGATGTTTTGAGTCCCATAGGCAATACTTTTGCCATGTATCTGGTTCCATTTGCAGAGAAGGTGGTGATTGGTCGGGATTCTTCCGCTAGGGGGATCTGGTGGTAGGCGCTGTAGACATCCAGTTTAGAGAAAAACTTGGCGCCTGTTCTACCAATTTGCTGCATGAGATCGTCTGCCCTGGGGAAGGAATATGAGAAAGACTTGAGGTTTTGATTAACCCATCTTTAGTCCACTACAATTCTCCACCCTGATGCTACAGGTCTGTCGCCTTGGGGTTTTGGTACCAAGAAGGCTGGGGAGTTCCACTCACAAGGTTTTGTACATTCTTCAATTACTCCCTGCTTCAGGTGTTTCTCCAGGAGCTCTCTTTGAAAAATTTCCTTGTGTGGGGACATTCTGTATGACGGTCTGTTACAGGGTTTGAAGTCTGGGATCAGTTCAAGTTTGATCTCATTCTCTACATTTAGACCAATAGCACTGTCATTAAGTACAAAGGCCTGCCTGTTTTCTTCAACAATATTGCGGATTTGCTCCTTCTGTTTGTCATTGAGCTGCTCACAGATTTTATACTTTAGAGGCTCGTTGCTTTTAGGGAGCTGTTGCAATGGATCATCCCCACAATTAATTGGGAAAAGATCTTTGGCAGGTCTGCTGTCCTTTTTTGAAGGCTGCTGGTCTTCAAGGGAACCTATAGGCACAGCTTTTTCGATATTGAAAAGCTTGAAGGTACCTAGGGTGGTATGTCTTTTCAATGGTACGGGAAAATCATTTGGATTTGCCATAGTTACCGGTATTAATTTTGACTCTGTCTTGGGTTTAACCAAGGCATGTTTGATCAGTATTGGTAATCTGAGACCAATGTTTTCAGTGATGCCTGTTGAGTTGATAATTTCCTGTGGCCCAGCTACAAAGGCATTTAGAGTTGCTTCAGAATTTGGTGGGATGATTGAATCTTCAGTAGGTCTGATTGCGTACCCTATGGGAGGTTTTGGTCCGAAACTGAGCCTGGCCTTGTATTTGGTCATGAAATTTACGCCAAGGATGAGTGGGTGGTTCAGTTTAGGGACAATTTTGGAATTTTGGGAAGTTGAAGTAAAACTTCTTATTTTACCGAGGGAATACGGGGTATTGGAGGAACAGATGAGATACGACCGAAGCTGGTCACGTGACGACAGACTTGAAAACCTAAAATCTATGAGTAGAAAAACACACACAATTTTCTGGAAACAACCAGATTAGACATTTCAATTTTTTATATAATAATAATGACCTCGAAAGAATACGGGTAGGGTGGGAAGGGCATCTGTTCCTCCAATACCCCGTATTCCCTCGGTAAAATAAGAAGTTTTACTTCAACTTCCCTCCGGTACCCTACGGTAAGTTTCCCAAAATTCCAAAATTTTACCTCGGGAATACCTCGGGTATTTCCGGAACCGATGAGATGTTGAAAGCCAATGTGTTTTTCTAGTCATAAAGATTTTTGGCTATTATCAATAATTCTTAATTATTATCAATTTTATAATTGACCAAGACCAAAACCGAATCAATTCAACAGCTTTAATTTCCTGACCTTTATCATAACCAACTTGGTTAAAGTACAATACACTAGTAATCTGGAGTAGTCAAATAACCAACCAATGCAATTCATACACCAGATAACCCATACATTTGAACGTTCAAGGAAACTAATCTGCTAGTCTCAGCAAGTTAGTAGCTACATGCTCTGTATCAACCTCGATGGGCTTGTTGTAGAATTTCCGATATGAGTCAGCTGACTTCCACCCTGCCAGACGCATTACGGCATTCAAGCAGGATCCTACCTTGGTGGAAGCTGAAGCTGAAGCCCCACGAGTAGAGTGGGCCTTCCAACGTGAAGTGTCAATCTCAGCCATGTCTAGAGTGGCAATGGTCCACCTGGCCAGGGTATCCCTACTGATTCCGTCATGAGGCGAAATGTAACTCATAAGGAGCTGCAGTGGATTTTCAAGAGGTGGGAGGTTCAGCTTCCTCCTAAGTCGTTCAGACTTTTCACGGACCTTTTGTCTCCTAGTGAGATATGCTTTGAGGGTGCTGACCACACAGAGTTTTTCATTCAGGATGTAGGGTCGCAAGACCACAGTGTTTAAAGGGTCACCCACTCTGTTAGACTTTAACAGAGTACTGAGTCTGAAGACAGCATTTCTGTCTTCCCAAGACAGTTCATCTGTCCTTAATGCTAAGATTGTCTGCCCTCTTTGAGATGTGACAAGCAAAATTAAGACCGCTAGTTTCAACGATAACTTCTTAAGTGACAAAGAACTGTTATCCCCCCAACTTTTGAACAACTTGAATACCTTTGTAACGTCCCAAAACGTGTCATACCTTGGTCCACTAGGTCTATCTTCGTATGTACCCTTCACCATATGGCAAATGTTTGGATGTTGCCCAATAGGCGCCCCATCTACCTGTGGTAACAGGGTTCCCAAAGCACATCGTGCCACATTCATAACTCCGTGACCTACTCCCGAGTCATACAAAGTTCTCATAAATTTACACACTTGTGGCATAGTGCCCTTCATCCAGTTATAACCCCGTTCAACACAGAAAACTATCCATTTGTTTATGTAAGTCGTATAAAGCTTCCTTGTAGATGGTCTCCAAGCTTTTATCATAAGGTCAATGGAAGCCTTGTCATACCCTTCCTTTTGGAGGCGTCGCCTCAGAAAAGGAAAGCTATAATTGGTAGACTTCCTATGAACTGACATTATCCACTCCCGGCACATGAGCCGCTGTCAACCAGATCCCTCTAGACTCACACCAGTTCCAGATGTTTCTTGATACCAGATTACACATTGGAGACTGCAGCCCTCCCATATGTCTCACATATGCAAGTGCCGTGGTATTATCTGTCATGACCCTAATATGAGCCCCTCTCACTTTACACAACGATTTTAGCCCATATTCTATTGCTATGGTCTCGTGGATGTTGGTGTGGAAGTCCACCTCAGAGGGAAGCCATCTGCCATTAGTTCTGACATTCCCCCTGTGTGCACCCCAGCCGTCATCCGATGCATCCGTATACAATTCAAACTCTGGTGGACCTACATCCAGTGCCTTCTTAGCAGTTGGTATGCTGGCTTGCCACCATAGTATGTCCTGTATAGCATCCTTGGAAAGTACCATTTTTGCATCAAAATTCCCTTTTCGGTAGGCTAACCATTCATTCTTGCATTTCTCAAGTCCTTTAATATGTGCAGGCCCATATTGAACTCCTGCCGAGTAAGCTACCATAAGACCTATGAGAGAAGCAACCTCCCTGATTTTTGGCTTGACTTTCCCCAGCAGCAAGTAGGAATCTGACATGAATTTGTCTACCTTCTCCTGAGTTGGATATATAGACATATCCACAGAGTCAATCCAAAAACCCAAGAAGATCACCCTTTGCGAGGCTACAAAGGCTGACTTATCTGGGTGAATTACAAAGCCTAACCCATCCAGGGTTTCACACACTCTTCTGATAGATTGCTCACAACCTTCTTTTGACTCATGCATAATAAAAGAATCGTCAATGTAGGGGAAACAGATGTGTCCCTCCTCCCTTAGCTTTGCGAAGGGGGGAGTGAGCAACTTAGTGAATACTCTTGGTGCACATGAAAGACCGTTTGGCATCCCTACAAACTGGTAGAGGACCCCATTCCACCTGAACTTCAGAAATTTACGATAATCTTCTCGTACAGGAATAGAGTAATAGGCATCCTTTAAATCTACACTCCCCATAAAACAATTAGGGGTGACAAGGTCCACAGCAGTTTGTAGGGAGGCCATCTTAAAATGCTCATACACGACCTGCTTGTTCATATCTGTCAAATCCAATATAAGCCTGTAATCCCCATTGGGCTTGGGACGCAGGAAAACATTGGAGATGAATTCGCCCTGTTCATGTACTGTAAACTCAATAATACCCTTAGCTACCATTTTCTCTACTTCCTTATCCACAAAGGCCACCTCTACCGGATCAAGTTTATATGGAGGAGGCACCCAGTCCTGGGATGGTAAGGCATTAAAGTCAATGGTGACACCCTGAGACATGGCTAAGATCCAAGGGTCCTTGGTGAGTTTAAACCAAGCATCAGCACACTTCAGAATGTTACCCCCTTGAAAAGATTGGACAGTGTTATGTAGTGGGAAGGGACTCACCTGCCCTACTTGGGCCCCTTCTTGGAAAAACCCCGTTGAGCTTGCTGCTGCTGACCTTGGCCCTGAGGACGAGGTGCTTTGAAGCGGTAACCCTGGCCTTGTGTCTGGTAATTCTGAGAGTAAGTCTGCCTGTAGCCATGAGCCACTTGAAATCTCGGCTGAGCATACTGATGGCGCGGAGCAGAGTAGCGGCCCCTAGGGCCCTGGACATAGTAGTGGTTCTGCCCATAAGGGTGCCTAGGTCCCCAGGCTTGAGCAGGTGCTGTGCCCATGACCTTCTGCCTCTTAGACTGGGAATGAGAATCCTGAGGCCCTGGGCGTTTGGACGCTAGAACCTTGTCTGAGATCTTCTTGTCCTCCTCAGCTTGTTTAATACGAGCCTCCAGGTTGCCCCCAAAAAGCCATTGTGGGTCCCCATCAATGTTGGTCTTGGTGAGCGCCTTAGCATAGGGCTTAGCAAGGAAAGGTTTTAGCAAGTCCCTCCTCTTTACCGATAGCCCATTGCACACATTGACCAGTAGTCTGGTTGCCTTATTGAAATCCCTTCCAAAGGCATCCAGTTGTTGGTCCTCGGGCCCTTTCTCCAACATCATCGAGCCTAACGGTGCCATAGCTGCAATGGCCGAGACCACCCCTTTCTGCAGGGTCTGAAGAGATACATCCAGCATACGCACTGCCGCATTCTTGGAAAGTGCCTCAGAGTTGAAAATTGCTTCCTCTAACTTAGGTGCTACCAGTCTCTGTACATTTGAAGGCCAAGGAAATTCTTTAGCCGCTTTCTCTAAGTCCTGGGCAATATAAGTCTCTTCAAAATAGGAATTGATGGCATCGGAGAGGGCTTCATGTACGGTGGGGCCTTCCTTGGTTAGTTCCGCTTTTTCCCGTCTGTAGGACTGGATACTCTCAGCTAGGCTTCCAGTTAGCCCCTTGAGATGGTCTAATGGAGGTGGCTTAGCCTTTGACGACTGTGCCTCAAAATCACCTTGCACAGAAGCCACTTCCTCCTCATCATCAACGACTGACAACGCATGTGCCTGTCCATGTGGGCCTAGAACCACATAACCCTGACCTTCCTCCTCTACTGGTTCACACTGGTAGGCCATGTGATCCATACCATAGGCATAATCCATCGGCTGATAAGGGTCCTGATAGTAATCATAACTCTGCTGGTAGTAGGGCATAGGAGGAGCCCATCTTTGAGGTGGCTGCTGGACCAACAGCACAGGAGCACTGGGAGTCTCAGTAGTTTGAACTTCAGGCTCCTTCTCAGAGCTTACTGAACTCACAGTGTCTTTCTCAGCACCCTTATCCTTAGAATGCCTAGATGAAGATCTAGCAGAGCTGGAACTTGAACTAGAGTTCTTATGTGATTTCTTTCCCTTCTCCACAGCAGTGGGACTGGACTGAGATGTACTTGCCATCCTAGAAAAAAGAGAGAAATAAAAGATTATAGACTTGCTCCTGGTCGCAGTATGTACTTAGAGCAGGACTAGAAACATGTACCTGGAGTAGACCCCCTTAGCGGTAAAGGCGAAACTCACCGAGCGCTATGTACTTAGAGCAGGACTAGAAAACATGTACCTAAAGTAGACCCGCGTAGCGTTAACACAGCGGCGAACGTCGCCGACCGATATGTACTTAGAGCAGGACAAAATACATGTACCTGGAGCAGACCCGCTTAGCGGCAACGGCGAAACTCGCCGAGCGGTATGTACTTAGAGCAGGACAAGATACATGTACCTGGAGCAGACCCGCTTAGCGGCAACGGCGAAACTCGCCGAGCGGCATGTACTTAGAGCAGGACAAAATACATGTACCTGGAGCAGACCCGCTTAGCGGCAACGGCGAAACTCGCCGAGCGGTATGTACTTAGAGCAGGACAAGATACATGTACCTGGAGCAGACCCGCTTAGCGGCAACGGCGAAACTCGCCGAGCACTGGTGCTCGGCGAGCCCCAACGGACAATTTTTTCGATCGGTATCGACAAAAACTGCCCGAAAAAGATGAAAACTGAAGGCAAACAAGATGCCAACATCAGGGAATGCTCAAAAACCCCTGTAAGATTCCTGTAACGAGAGAATTCCAGCGGAATTCCTCCAGGAATTCGTAAAAATGTAAGATCTCTCTACGGCCCGCCGACACGACGACCGTCTTTGAGAGAAAAACTTTATTTTCTAGCACTAAAAGGGTACCCCAACGGCGTAACCCTGGCTAGAAGCAAACGAGAACAAAAACCCTTGAAATAGGGCAAAAACTGCCCAAAAGTGGGCAGTAAAAAGGGTGAAAACGATAAAAAACTCACCTGGAAGTGTCAAACCGTCTGCCAAACACGGACGCTTGATCCAAACTGTCGTCACGTGACCAGCTTCGGTCGTATCTCATCGGTTCCGGAAATACCCGAGGTATTCCCGAGGTAAAATATGGAATTTACAAGAGAATTCTGCTCCCTGAATCAAGAATTTTAGTGTTATTGAGTTGTTTACCTGTACTGAGGATTTGTCTGCTAGGAGTACAACAAGTCTGGATCTTTTACCATGGAGGAAGTTGGGGCTGTTTGACACTCTATCTGCCATTTTCTGGCTGATAAAAGATAGGGAGGCACCTGAGTCTATCAATGCTCTGTATAGATGGTCATTTATGTCGACAAACACAGATCCCTTAGTCAAATCGGTATTAATGTAAGAGACCTTACCTTGCTGCCCATACTTATCTGTTTTGATCCTAAGTCGCAGTCTGGACACCCTCCTGCTGTCGTCCTCACAGCAGTCCTCACTGTCTGAAGATGAGCTGTAATCCAGTTTTGGTTGGGATTTTATTTTGTTTTTGCTGGTAGGGGGCCGTAGAGAATTGAGTTCTGCATCACTGTGAACACCAGTAGGTTGATGGCTTGTGGGGGGCGTTCCAGGTTTCTTTTTCACTGAGGTGGGGGCGGGGTTGCTAGGTGCAAGGTAGCCTTCCCCTGAAACCTATTCATTGTCGTTTGTATCGTGGTCATCCTCTTCATGGTCATCCTCTTCTGGGTTGCTGTCCATATTATTGAGGTTGGCTTCACTTTCTGACTCAGAGGTGTATTTATTTGAGTCCCTTTTAGGGTATCTGCCAGGGGTTCTGTCTCTGGGCTTCCTTTTGGCCTGAGATATGTCGTCAGTGATGGTGAAGTCAGAGGGGACCATGAGTTTCTTGAAGGATACCTGATTGTTGTCAGTGGGAGTGGTGGCTACAGGGATGAAGAATACATTCCTGTTGCTGTCACTGGACTGAGATCTCCTGTAGTTACTTGGAGAAGTGCCCCTGTTGCTGTAGGGCTGGTTGTTTCTGTTGTAAGACTCAGACCTGTCGCCAGAAGGGGTTCTAAATCTGGTCCTCCTATTGTTGGGGTCGGATTGATTGTTAAAACCACTTCTGTACTTGGCTTCATATTGCTTGTTATAGCTACCACTGGGGAGTCTGTCTTCCTTCTTTTGGTTGTTATTTTGGTAGTTGTCTTTTCTGGATCTCTGATAGCTATTTTTCGTGTTGTTGTTCTTGTTGTTATTGTAGCTGTTGTTGTGGCCTATGGCGCAGAGGTCTGCTGAGTGGCTGGAGGCCTGGGCAATGCTATTTGCTTCTATGTTCAGCTCCTGCTTGAGTGCTAAACGTTCAACATCAGCTATTTTCTCAGGAGTGTCGGACAGAACCACATTTTTAATTTCTGGTCTGAGGCCATTGAGCAGGTAGTCTACCTGAACGGACTCATCTAGGTTACTGTTAGCCAGTAGTAGAGTCATGTCCGGGCGAACCAAGAAATTGGTTCTCAAGCCCACTGACCGAGTCGGACCGCCATAGAGAGGTCCAAGTCTGAGACTGAGCTGGGTGCCAACATCCCAGAGGCGGCCGGTTCGATTTCGGACGAGGACATTACTCATCAACAGGCTGCTGTGGAGGTTAAGCGTCATGAGCTTAACACCCAGCAGAAGGAGCTGACTGCTGTCCGCCGCCCAGCGCAAGCAACAGGCCCAACTCAAGTTACTGACTGACTCTACCACCAGTAGCTGAATGAACACCCGGGGTAAAGGGAAGGAATCCGGTAAGACGGATTCCAGCCGGGAGGCCCCAAAGCAGCCTGCTAAAGGGAGGAAATGGAAGGAGAAGAAGGTAGCGAAAGAGAGCCCGGCTGTGCCCACTCCTGCTTCTACCAAGCCTCGGTTCGCGAGGCATATCATGGAGCATCACATGCACTATAAGCCCTTGTTGAGGTGTGTCCCTGGTGACCGCCCCAGCAAGTTGTGCGATGGCACTTTCGTGACCAACCGGCGCCGAGACATGGCTTTGCACTTGCAAAAAGCCCATGGTACTGGCCTGGAAAAGACACAAAAGTGTGCAATGAGGTGCTTCAACGAGCTCCTGTCGACCCTCGCTGAACTCCCAGCGAGCCAAGTGAGAAAGCTCGCGTTTGAACCTGAGTTCTGCGCTTGGAGGAGTGGCAACATCACTACTTACTTTGCTGTCAACCCCTCTGGTTTGAAGTTTCAATTGCCATCCGAAGGGCATATGAAACTGAAGAAGTGGCGGGGCGACGACAAACGGGAGAAGGACAAGCAGGCTTGTCTGAAGGGAGCAGTAAGGATCAGTCCAGAGCAGCCAACCCAGCTGATCGTCGCCAGTCCGGACAGCAGGTTTCGGCACTGGACATGCCTGGCTACCAGACCCCTCGGGTGGCTAGCCAGGCAGTACCACCACCGTCACCACCTGGCTTCACTGCTGGAGCACAGCGCCCCCCGGGTGTTGATACCAGAAGCCAGGATGACTGGTCTACCTTCTTTGGCACCCGCACCGGACACAGTGGATGGTGGGCCGGGGAGGAGTCCAGCGAAAAACAGCGCCAAGCATACGAGGAGTACATGGCAAAGTTCCCTGCTATGGGACCTGCAGGACCCAAAACCCAAGTCCTGACCTCCTCAGGTAGACCTATGGCTCGGGGCAGAGGCTACAACCGAGGAAGGGGAGGTGCGACAGTCCCTAGTGCAGGCGCTCCGCCTGTTATTGTACCCCCACCCACTCCGGCTGCTGCTCCACCTGCAGACTCTCGGGTCCCCATCATGGGGTTAGTAGCAAGTACATAGGCCGGTCTTCAAGACCCGGAAACGTTCGTCGACCACTGTGACAAATGCACTTGTAGGATCCAAAATGATCTTATAAGCGAATCACAGTCTCTCCATCCCCAGAGGTCTATTGACTACTGGAGAGATGACTGAGGCCACCTTCAATCTCGCTTATGAGATCCAGAAGTGTGAAGAAGATGAGATTAAGGAGCAGGAAATAAAACGGGTCGAGGAGGCCTATAAATCCTGCATGGAGAAGAAGAGGGAAGCCGAGAAGCTTAAGGAGTTCCACGCCGCTGAGAACTTAAAGTACATCAACAGGTACAAGGAGGCAGACCTTAAGTCTTCCTCTGCTTCGGCAAGCACCTGGATGACTGGGACAGCACACTGTCATCCTTAGCCATCCCTTCGGATGCCAATGCCAGAGCAGTGGGAGGCAGCTCGTCTGAGGGCGTTGGTGCTCTGAGTATACCCGAGCACCGGTACCCTTAAGCTTCTCACTGGAGAAAGCAGCAGCTCAGCTCCCAACCCGGAGCCACTGATGGACACTGACGACGAGTCTGAGGACTTGTAAGTGTCCGTCTGCTGGTCAATAATTTATAAGTACCTGAGGGTAAAGGCATGTCTTATATGCCAGAGATTTATTCTCAGAGGACTACCCGGATCCGTTGGACTGGAATGACAATCTTCAGCTAAGATGGACGCTACCCGAACCACTTGGGGATTATCATACGAAAGGGGGCTCCATCTTCACTTCTTCATCAGGGCACAACACAACAGCAACGTGGCTTGCCACTACACGTATGTCGCCGGATGGAGCTGCAGAAACCAGTTATTCCAGGTTCGCCGGAAGTCTAATTTTTATTGTAAGGTAATCCTGCTACCCCGGTAGGACACTGCTTAAAGTCATATGATATTGTTTGTATATATATTATTCATTTATAACTAAAAACAAAATTTTTTTGGGTTACCCCATCTCTCGGGTGGATATTAAATGTAACATACGTGTCTATGAAACACTACTGTAGGGGCCGGCATCGTTGTATATATATTAGTGCCGTTCATCCGAGAGACGTGTTCGTGTGGTGCTCGTTCCTTCTATGCCAGCTAGGTGTCGCTTTGCGATACCCCATTGGTACAAGAGGGGGCAGCACCATGCCTCGCGTCCAGCTTCTACTAAGAAGCCGGACGAGCGGCAGAAGGGGACTGGACATGGTCCAGTCAAGACGCTCAATATAATCTATTGAAACATTGAATAAAGTCCTACCCGAAAGGTAGGGGTATCTGGGGCTTTGCCCAACCCGAACTACTCGTGTTGTGTTGGTATCTCTAGTGATAAGCGAGCCAACGAGCCACCCAACATATAAGTCGATACGAACCATTACACTGGTGCCATGACCAGTTGGTTCGGGGGTGGAGCGCGGCCACATTGGCCGAAAGCCTCGGGAAACCCGAAGCGGATCCCCCCAGCCCTGGGCTAGAGGGATTCGAAGAGGATGACTTTACATCCCAGCATCTGTTGCTAGACTGGAAGCCCGGTCAACAACAAATGTACAATCCAGAGGGTGTCCGGACTGTTTTCTCGACACCCGGTCTGATGGACGGTGCCACCGGTGATGGAGGTGGTATCGTAAGATTGTATCCGGGTACACCTCAAACGGCGGCACTGGATACAGGATTGTTTAGGGGGGTATTAAGACCCCCAACTTTGGACTTGAGCGATTGGTCCCAGGTTATAACTAGCAGACGCCAGCTGGGTCCTATTGCACCAGCAGGCTCGGCTAGCAGCTTGGGTACCCCAATAGCACAAAGCCCTATGCAGCGTACCGCAACCCCCCCGGGAGCGGTACCAGAGGGGGCAAACGGAGTAGCCCCATTAATGACATCGTCGGACCATGACAGCGAAGATGGTAAAGCCATAAAGGACCCAGTGGTCCCGAAAGCAAACCCGAAGACTAAGCCTCGGGATGCTGAACCGAGAAACTCGGAAAAGCATTACCTAGGCCTATCTTTGGACGAAGGCTTGTCTGACTCCATGTTCAACCCTGGAGGCAGCCGCAGGTCGATATACGGACGTCGGATGGGCCCCGGGTATAAAACTACCTCGGCCTATTTGAAAGCCAAAGAGCAGGTAGAGTTGCAGGCTAAGAGGCAACATGAACAATTCATGGCAGCCCAATTGAAAATTGAAGAGGAAACTAAATCTCGGATCGGGAAATTACGATCCGTTGAACAGGAGGGGATTCTAAAAGAATCCGACCTGAAATATCGTCTAACTTCCGTAGCCCATCGATTGGAGCGAAAGGAGAAAGACGAACGTGAAAAAGAGAAAAGATTGGCTGAGTTGGAACTCGAAGAAGCCAATAAACTCAGAGCAATCGAAAAGGCTAGACCCGAGGAGGTTGCTAAGGCCCGGGATGTAAACAGACTACAATCCGAGTTGCATGCCATGGAGGAGAAGTTAAAGAAACTTCAACTCCGAAAAGCAGAGACAGAGGCCAAGATGGTCTCGGAACAATCCGAGATCAGGAGAGAGACCAATGAATTTCAGCGGTCTCAGAAGGAGAAAGGTGAAAAGTACCGTCTATTGAAGGATACTTTTAAGCGAGAGGCATTGGCCGCTCAAGAGGAACGAAACCGAGCTGTTGCGGAAAATGAGAAGATTCGATCCAAGATCTTATCAGAAAACGCACAGCTAAGGGAGGAGCAGCGAAATCTCACTACGGATGTAGCTACCCTCACAATAAATAAGTCTGCTATGGAGAGTTATTTACATGAGCAAGAGCAGGCGAATGCTCCTCCTGCGAGTAAGGACGTAAACCCGAACTCGACTTTTGTTAAACAGGGTGACCCGGTCTCCTGTTCGACACCTAAGCATCCGCAGTACAATCCTTTTGTCAATGACAATGCGACGCAGAATGTAGATCAAGGGGGAGTCTATATCAGAACCCAAGATAAGCACAGCCGAACTAGTAGAGTCCGGATAAGTGAAGTCCCCATAGTCCACAACTTAGACCCGGACTATGCACCCCGGGATGCTTCCGACAGTAGCGCGGAGACTAGTGGTTTCCACATACATGTGGATCAGACGGAAAGTGTTGGGTTGGGAGCTGGTAATGACAGCAACCAACAAACTCCATCAAACGATGGTAGTCAACCAACGGGGAACCAGCCATCCGATGGCGGCCACCAAGGTGCACAAGGGGGGGCGGTGCTACGGGTACCACAGGTAACAGTAGTACCTCGGGTACCGGCCCTAGCCAGGGTGGTGGGGGCTATACGAACCACAGTGGCTCACAGTGGACGTATACCCAACCGCCACCACCACCTCCACCGGGCAATACAAGCTTCGGTGGGATAGGGGGCAATCGAACCTTGAACGAAACCAAGGCGATTGAGTGGAGCAAACAGCAATGCACTAGATTGATGTATGCTCATAATTCCGCCCGAAGGGTAGCCGTGATTCCTAAGGAATATGACGGTACTCGACCATGGAAAGAGTGGTTTGAAGATTTCATCGATGTGATGAATTGTAATGGGTGGACCCCATACGAGGCCAAGCCGCATCTAGTGAGATGCTTGAAAGGTGGGCCGGGTCGCATGGCTGTAGAGCAATGGCGGACCTGGTACGGTCTCGTAGGGAGTTTCGAGCAGGTAGTGGAATCTGCTAGTGGACTGTTATGTAACATGGTCAAGGAGGAGACGATGGTCCGCTTTAAAAAACGTACGCAGAAGCCTAACAAAGCTTTCAGAGCATACGGTATGGAACTCCATGCCCTGCTAAGCAAGGCCAGACCCGGTACTGAAAACCAGGACTGGTTTATGGACGATTTGATTACACAATTCGTCAAGGGTTTAAGAGACCGAGACGAGCAGATTGCTGCAAGAGATGCCTGGAAAGAAGGCATAACATTGCACGGCATATTTAATGGTATAGATATGGCCGTGAAGAAGCGAACCATGTTAGCCGGGGACATACCGAACTCCAGCGGCTCGGCTCCCCTAGCATCAGTAGTCCAACAGTCTGAGGCAAATAGTACCTCGGACGACTTTGAGCTGATTGAATTCAAACAGGAGGACGGCACCTTCTGTTCGATGCAGCTAAGGAAAAATGCTTCAGGTAGGAAGTATATTCCGAGGAAGGCGTTTAATAAGCCAAGGGATTCTAGACCATCACCCGAGGTCAAGAATGACCCGAAAGTTGGTGAGAAGGCAGCCAAGCCTCCTGTAAGCACTGATAAAGCGAAGGGTCAGTCTCCGGACATGACCAAACTTATGGAGGATATGTGTAAGAAAATTACAGATGCCCTCCAAGCCAGTCGGCAAAGACCCAGAGTGGATTGCCGAACGGTTAAGTGTTTCAGGTGTCAGCGCATGGGACACTACTCCTCCGAATGTACCGCTGCTAAGCCGGTAATGGCTGCCTTCTACGAAGCCGATGACAACGGCGAAGGAAGGGAGAACGCTACGGATTCCACCGAGGTGGAAAACTAGTGGGGGTTGTATCCACGGCATTGGGTATAACCCCGGGGAGTAACGAATGCCAATATGCTACCGGGGGTTACCCGGTGGAAGATTTCGAATCAAATTCACCTGGAGGCCGGGTGGCTGTGGGTGCGCACCCCTGCACCCTGGCCGGGGCCAGGGACCCTAGTGCTCATGTGTATGGGAGTGAACATATGGAGGCGAGTGGCCGCACTGGGGGAGAGGAAGGATGGATCAAAGAGTTGATCCGAGTGTGTGGGACACGCCTTCCCCCAAGTCATCTGTGTCTGGAATTTCTGAGAGGACTCGGATTGAATCTTGGTGATTCGGGAGACTTTCACCAGTTTACCAGTAACCCCTCTCCTTTAGGGGGGAGACGGTGGTATGTACCCATATCTGTGGAAGGCCGGGTAGGGGAATTCTTGGTGGATACTGGAGCCAGCCACTCCTGTGTGTCCAAAAGATTCTTCGACTCGGTGGCCGGCAGCCATGAGAACCTCAAAACGGGGGTAAATGCTTGCACAGCCGACGGAAGCAGTATGCATACTTTTGGTAGGACGTTTATGCCTATCCGTATAGGAGGCAAAGAATTTGTTCTTTCGCCGACTATAGCAGAGGTTAGTGATGACGGAATCCTCGGACTGGATTTTGCAAGCTTATACGGGGCCGTCTTGGACCCGAGGGATGGTATGATGAGTATACGGAACCCGTATGGCTTGCATGTCCAATGCGTATTGAGACAAGTGTCTTCGGTTGCATCAGTGAAACACACGGTGAAGATCCCAACGGGTACCACTTGCGATGTCCTTTGTGGCGGATCAATGGCCCAAAGGAATGAAACTGGAGTCTATGAACCCGACACAGTGTATTTGTCGAGTATCGGGTTGGACTCAGTGGATACATTGGTGGCTAATGCAGCTTGGACTGTATTACCCATGACTAACCGAAGTGGTTCAGTGGTCTACTTGAAGCGAGGCGACAGTGTGGGTAGGATGAGTTCGGTTGAACACGTCGCCGAGGCTAAGTTCAATAAACCACTAGACCCCGTTAGTAAGCATCCTTTGGATGAAGAATTCCAAAAGCTGATTGATCAGTCAGATTTACAGAATACGGAGGATAAGGATTGCCTAGCGAAACTCCTACAAAAGTACGAGAGTGCTTTTGGTAGGGATGGAGGACCGGTGGGTAGATCCGACAAGGTTGCACACCATAGATGTGGGCAACGAGAAACCTTTTAAAATCCTGTGTCGTAGACTTCCTCTCAAAAAGAAGTTAATTTGTGAAGAGGAAATACAAAAACAGTTGGACCTAGGGGTCATCGTGCTGAGCTCGAGTCCCTGGTCCAGCCCTGTGTGTATGACCACTAAGAAAGACGGTACAATCCGCTTTTGTGTCGACTACCGAAAACTGAACGGTATGACAAAGAAGAACTCATATCCTTTACCAAGGATAGACGAAGCTTTAGATAGCTTGGGTGGGAACCAATGGTTCTGTACCTTGGACCTACAATCCGGGTATTGGCAGATACCGATGCACCCTGATGACATGGAGAAAACAGCGTTCTCCAGTCATATGGGACTATTTGAGTATAATGTCTTACCCTTCGGATTGTGTAACGCCCCCGCTACATTCGAGGCCATGATGGAATCCTTGTTGAGTGATCTTTTGTGGAAGAAATGTTTGGTCTACTTGGACGACGTGGTCGTGTTCGGCAAGTCGTTCAAGGAATGCCACGCAAATCTGCAATTGGTACTCGACCGGATACTATCAAACGGTCTTAAACTCAAACCCAAGAAATGTAATCTGTTTAAGAAAACAATTACATACTTGGGAAGGATCATCACCCCCAACTGGGTGAGCGCGGATCCGGAGAAATTAGAAGCTGTAGAGAATTGGGAAAGACCCACGAGTGCTAAGGAGGTGAGATCATTTCTAGGATTTTGTTCCTACTACCATGATTTCATACCGAATTACTCTCGTGTCAGCTTTCCTATGCAGTGCTTAGCTCACTGGACCCCGGGTAGGGCACGGGACCTGTTCCCATGGACCAGCGAGCAAGAAGAATCTTTTAATAAAATAAAAGATTTGTTTAGAAACACACCCGTGTTGAAATATCCCACTCCCGAGGGACATTTCATCTTAGACACAGATGCGAGCAATGATGCAATAGGGGCAGCTCTCTCTCAGGTCCAGGAGGGAGTCGAAGTCCCGATAGCATTCGCTAGCAACACGCTAAGCAAGACCCAGCGTAATTATTGTACCACCAAGCGGGAACTCCTCGCAGTGGTGGTGTATATGAAGAAATTTAAGCATTTCCTCTGGGGAAGTGACTTCACTTTAAGAACCGACCATTCGTCTCTTAGGTGGCTCCTTAACTTTAAGGATGCTGAGGGGATGATTGGACGATGGTTAGCTCATCTATCCGAGTTTGGATTGGAGCATAGACAAATAGAGCACCGACCTGGTGCTAAACATATCAATGCGGATGCCTTGTCAAGGCGACCTATCCGAAGGTGCCAAAATGCCACTTGTGAAGACTGCGGGGCCCACAATGCTGTGGTAGCCGGGTTGGTATTTAATTATACCACCCCCCGTATCCCCTGGGAGGAGGCTGTATGTAGCTATCTCGATTGGTCCCCGGAGACCATCAAGAAGTTCCAACAGTCGGATCCCACCACCGCGCGCATAATGGAATACCTACGGTCAGGTATTAAACCGACAAGGCCGCTAGTATCCCTAGAAGATAGGGAAGCGAGGCGATTGCTAGCCCAATGGACCGAGCTAGAGATCCGAGACGGCATACTATGTAGGTGGAAGACAACTCCCACCAATGGTAGGCTGTTGCAAATAGTGATCCCCGCCCCGATGAGGAGGGATATCATGTATTATTGCCATGGTTACCAAACGAGTGGCCATTTCGGTAAGAAGAGGTCAATAGAGCGCCTACAAAGCCGTTACTACTGGCCTGGAATGAGAGGCGACCTGCTCCGGTGGATCGCCACTTGCCCGGATTGTTGTAAAAACAAGCCGGGACCCGGCCTGGGGAAGCAACCCTTATCCCAGGAATTGTTTGGTGTCAGATTCGCTCGAGTGGCGATAGACATCATCAGCGGAATCAAGACAACGCCCCGGGACAATACTTGCATGATGGTCGTAACCGACTATTACACCAAGTACACTCGGGTGTTCCCTCTTCCTAATCACAAAGCCGCCACATGCGCGGAAGCGTTTGTGAAAGGCTGGGTGCTGCATTTGGGTGTTCCCCTTATGATGCACAGCGACCAAGGAAGAGAGTTCGAGTCGGAGCTTTGGCAGGAAATGTGCCATTACCTAGCCATTTGTAAGACCCGAACAAACCCATACCGACCACAGTCGGATGGGCAGGTAGAGCGGTTCAACAGAACCCTGATACAAGTGCTAAAGCCCCTGGTCAATACCCACCAGGACGACTGGGATGAACAGTGTGAGTTTGTAGTACATGCCTACAACAACACTGTCCATTCATCTACTAATTGCACTCCAAACATGCTAGTGTTCGGCGAGGACATCATAATGCCCGCCGACTTAGTGTATGGAGTGGTTGGGATAGACCCGGAGGCGCCCTGCACCGTGTTGTTTGTGGAGTCGTTAAGGTATAGGTTTTAAACAGGCATACGAGGCCGTTCGGAAAGAGCTGCTGGAGAGTGCAAAGTGGCAAAAGGTGGGTTATGACACCAATGCCAAACGAATTCGTTTTAATGTTGGGGACAAAGTACTAAGGTACTACGAGCCGCTAGAACGGCTGAAGCTCGTAACGCCCTGGGAAGGTCCGTTTAAAATTATTCGCATCATCTCCGAGTCTACGGTGATGATGGAAGACTGCCTAACTGGTAGGAAATGGAAGACAAATGTCGGAAAACTTCGGCCCTGGAAGGGACGCGAAGAGGCGGAGAGGGAGTTCGGTTACAAACCACCTGAGTCTGTCCCTAGCGTACCTAGCGTGGTAGTACCGATGAAGCGCCCTAGAGGCCGGCCGAGAAAAATGCCGGAAGACGAGGTAATGGTGAAAAAGAAGACGAAGGCCAGGAAACGACCTAATCGTAAGAAAAGGAAGAATGTCTCGCTGAGTGAAGGCATTACGTATGGGAAAGGTCCCGCAACGGCTAAGCGGAACCCAGAAAAGGCCGTACGTAAAGCCGGGAAGAATAAGAGGCTAACCGAAGGCGTTAGACGCAGTCCCCGGTTGAGGTCTGCTGTAACCTAACTCAGTACACAACGAGCTGCTGTGTGTTGTCCGCCGTAGGCGGTTAACATACGTTCCACGGCTAGAGATGCCGAACGCGCCCTCCCCGGGTAGGTGTATCCCATGAGTGGCGGACAGATTAACTGGTACATTCGCTTTGAAGCGTTGTATACACCGCCAAGCTCCAGATGATAGCACTCGGGTAGTAGGCCGCGTCTCGCATGTCGAGTCGAATGTTAGTTCGGATCTAGTTCCCTAGGTTGCGCCGCAGGTGCGGCGGGAAAGCGCAGAACTAGGTCACCGGATAGCCTTGGCGGGATCTCGCGAGACGAGAGGTCTGACGTCATATTGGTCATAACTAGAGCGGACTCGTGGTGGTAAGACGCCACCCGTTTTCGCTCTGGTTAGTGTTGGCGGTATACAGCCTCTAGCTGTCGTGTTAGCTTGCTCTAACGAGAAAACCTTTGTTGGACGAATCCTTCGGGAGGAGTCCAACACATTTGCCAATTCATAATTGGAAGTCGCCCTCAGTGCCATGGCACAGGGGACGATTGACGCCGCGCGTCAAACTGCCAACGTTCTGTTGGAGCAAGACGAGGACCCGAAGGTCCCGTCTCGGGTCGAGGAGTCTATGGACTCTTCGACTGAGGAGGCAGCCCTGACGCTCTCGGCGATGGCCGAGGCCACCGACCGGGAGAAGATGCCACCTCCACCAGCACCGCGCCCGGAGCCCGCGTCTACGGCAGCAGCTTCAGGTGGTAGCATTGATGTCTTGGACATTCCGATGTATCCTCCGGGATACAAGACTCGCATCGAGCGTATGGCCGGTGTTGTATACACCTCCTGGGGGACCTATATCCCCATGCACGCCTCCATGTTCGGATACGGACCGCTGGCGGTGAAACCAGGCGTGCCCGAGGCCATACCAGACGACTTCAAGACTCTGGTTATGGACTCGTGCAGCGACGAGTTGGCTGACAGTATGCCAGTCTCTTGGCTCCGCAACAATCGAAAGTTGGCGGAGAAGATGGCGGTCAACGAGAGCTTGGCCCGAGCAGTGCTGATCTCCGAAGGCATCACCCGAAAGGCCGCGGAGTTAAGAGAGTCTGAGTCCGACATGGACACAGACTCTACAGTCACACTCTCCTCGGTGGAAACCGACCGGGTCAAGCGATTGACCCACAAGCCTGCACCAAAGGGTCCTCTCACCGAGAGTGACCTGGAGGTTGAAGACCTAAGGATCGCCATCGAGAGGTCCACAACCGAGACGGAACCGGGTGCCGACATACCGGAGGCGCCTGGCGAGATCTCGGAAGAGGACATCTCGCGTCAGCAGGCTGCTGTTGAAGCCAAGCGAGCCGAGCTCGCCAAACAGCAGAAGCAGCTCACCGCAGCTCGTCGGGCCCAACGGAAACAGCAGGCCCAAAGTAAGGCGAAGGCTTCCTCCGACTCCGACTCCCCGGTCAGTAGTAGGAGAAGCCCTCGTTCAAAGGACAAGGATCCGCGACAGTCGGATTCTAGTCCTGAGGTGCCGGCGCAGCCACCCAAGGTCGTGCGCCGGAAGAAGAAAAATGGAGCGAAAGCGTCTCCGGCGGAGCCCACGCCCCCCACCAAGTCGAGGGGTAAGGGCGACCCGAAGACGCCCGCCTCCAAGACGCCAGCAACCACAGTAGCCACCTCGGTTACTGCAGCTTCCACTGCCAGCACCAGCGGGGCAAGCGCCAAGTCCTCTACCAAGACTTCGTCTGGTACTACTACCACCAGCTGAGCCGGCCGTAGGGGAGAAGGCATTTACACGGACAGTGAGGGAAGCGAGAGCGACCCAGAGCTGCCCGAGTCAGCCAAATCTGATTTGGAGTCCGTGACAACGTGGGAAGAAATGACCACGGATGTCCCTAAGGATGACAATCAGAAATGGATGTGGAAGAATGCAGCCGAGGGGTTCAAGGAACGGACTCCCCGCTGCTTCGCGGACTGTGCTTATGACACAGTCCACTACATGTGTCCGGGCGCCGTCAATAAGGACGGTGATAGCGACGACGAGGAGTGGATGAAGTCCGGCCCCTCGGATACGCCAGTGGGTAAATTCTACCTCATTTGGATTGACCAGCTCAAATCCAAATTGGGGTCGGTTTACAGCTATGAGGCCCGGACGAAAGTCCAGTGGGCGATGACCCAATGGGGGCCAGGTCGAGGAGGTATTACGGTTGAGGGCCCGTCTGTCCCTCCAGCAGGCGCTCCGCCTGCCACTGTGGAGGCCGCCGCGCCCCCACCAGTTATAGTTCCACCAACGGCCCCTCGGGTGCCCGTTATGGAGCTTATCTCCGGTACTTTGTCAGGTCTTCAGGATCCGAACACGTTTGTTGACCACTGCGATGTCCAAACGGCTCAGATCCAGAATGACCTGATGGCGGAATTGCAGGCATTGCATCGCCAGAAGTCAGTCGACTACTGGCGTGTGATGACTGAAGCCACCTTCAACCTGGTCTACGAGATCCAGAAGAGGGAGGAAGAGAAAATTCAGGTGCAGGAAAGGAAGAATGTTGAGGAAGCACTCCAATCCTGCCGGCGCCAGCAGTCGGAAGCTGAAAAGCTTAAGGAGTTCCATGGCGCTGAGAACGCCGGGTACATCCACAGGTACAAGGAGGCTGACCTCAAGTTCTTCCTTGCATTCGGGAAGCATTATGACGAGTGGGACGGCTCTCCGTCGTCCCTATGCTTCGCTCCGGCTGCTCCACCGGTTCCGGCTGCTCCACCAGTTCCAGCCGCTCCGCCCGTTCCGGCTGCTCCACCCGCTCCGGCTGCTCTACCTGCACCCGAGGCAGTGGACAGTCCGTCCGCGGTGATGAGCGCGCTGAGCTTGGGGAGCGAAACGCCCAGCGAGGCTTCCGCGCTGCTCTCTATGAGCAGTTGCAGCAGCTCGGCTCCGTCTGCCTCAGCGGAGTCGGCTGAGAAGATTGACACGGATCCGGAAGATCTTTAAGTGTCCATGTGATGGTGTCTTTTGTACCCGAGGGTAAAGGCATTTATCATGCCAGAGGTACTGATCCTTACACTGGACTCGCTGATCTGGGACGGAACCTGCAGTGAAGATGGACGCTAACCCGAAACACCAAAAGGATTACTACACCTAACCGGGGCTCCATCTTCCCATCTTCATCAGGGCACAACATAACAGCAACGTGGCTTGCCACCACATACATGTCGCCGGGTGGAGCTGAAGAAACCAGTCGTTCCAGATTCGCCGGAAGTCCGGTATTTTGTAAGGGCGATCCTGCTACCCTGGTAGGACGCCTATTATTATCAGTATTAATATTTTGTGTAAAGCTATTTTTATATAATATTTATATTCTTATAATTAAACCAAACAAAATTTTTCTCGGGTTATTTACCCCACCTCGGGTCGGTTAGTTACTACCGTAAAATATTATTAATACCATTTCACTACATGTCTACAACTTTTTATCGCGTCTCTTATACTATAATAACACTGTAACATTGTTACCATCTACTACCCTAGGTCGATGGTGCATAAGGCACCACTTCCTAGTTGTTATTATTAGTTACTTCGGGTTATATGCGACGATGCCTCATCATGTACATATTATTTATAATGCCCCTTAATGTTCTATATTCTATACGAACACTTATGTATAGACTTACCTATTCGTGTATAATATTATTGTATAAAGTTAACAATAGGTATTTATTAATTACACCCAACCCTAGGTATAGTCTAGTGGGGGTGGTGTAGGGGCCGGCATCGTTGTATATATATTAGTGCCGTTCATCCGAGAGACGTGTTCGTGTGGTGCTCATTCCTTCTATGCCAGCTAGGTGTCGCTTTGCGATACCCCGTTGGTACAAGAGGGGGCAGCACCATGTCCGCGTCCAGCTTCTACTAAGAAGCCAGACGAGCGCCAGAAGGGGACTGGACATGGTCCAGTCAAGACGCTCAATATAATCTATTGAAACATTGAATAAAGTCCTACCCGAAAGGTAGGGGTATCTGGGGCTTTGCCCAACCCGAACTACTCGTGTTGTGTTGGTATCTCTAGTGATAAGCGAGCCAACGAGCCACCCAACATATAAGTCGATACGAACCATTACACTACTATATGTTTAACTGTATGAATTTAATATATACATCATTACCACTATTATAACCATAGGTTGATGGCCCATAAGGCGTCACCTCCTATCCCAGCTAGCACTACTTGTGCAATTTACATCATTCTTACGTGAAAACTCATGTGATTTACGTAAAAAAGACATCATTTGGATTAGTTGTGGTAGCAGGGATATTGTTATAAATAGGTACTTTGGTTTATATATCACGATGCCTATCATTATGCACATATTATTTATAATGCCCCTTTAATGTCATATTAGTTTTATAAACTATTACATAATTAGACTTACCTGTGTAAACATTGTTATATACATTTCATATTATCAGGTTCTCAATAAGTCTATTGTAACACCTACCCTAGGTAAATTCTAGGGGGGGTGGTGTAGGGGCCGGCATCGTTGTGTATATATTAGTGCGGTTCATCTGAGAGATGTGCTCGTGTGGTGCTCGTTCCTTCTATGCCAACCAGGTGTCCCTTCGTGATACCCGTTTGGTACAAGAGGGGCAGCACCACGCCTCGCATCCAGCTCTTACTAAGGAGCTGGGGGATCCGCAGAAGGGGACTGGACCTAGTCCAGTCCAGACGTGATTCTGCACTTCTCAAATAAAGCCCACCCGAACAGGTGGGAAGTCTAAAGGGCTTTGCCCAACTTCTTGTGTTGTGTGATACTTATAGTATTTAAGTGAGCCTAAGAGCCACCCGACACAAACACATAAAATGAACCGTTACACATCAATTAGCGCTAAGTAACAATCAAGCTTGGGAAACATTGGCAAGCCTCCTCCGTAGGAGGAAGGAAAAAAATTGGCCTATCCTCCAACATTTTTGGTTGAATTTCACATACTGTCAGGTTAGGAATAGATAAGTCAATTTGTGCAAGGCAATAATGATTTGTGCAAGGAGGTTGACCTGCATAGTGGTAGAGCTGGTTATCATCTAGGTATGTGTATGAACACATTCAAAACAAAGTTGTATATGATGAGATAGATGCTACATTTACTTCATGAGAATGATTTCAAATTATACATTTCCTGTGGACTCGATACCCCCTCTCTCACCTCCCCACCTGCATTGCCACCACTGTTGGAGGATGGTCCAACACCTGCACTAATCTCTTTTTAGCCATCACTATGACAACTAGGAGATAAGAAAACTCACTGGGGGGCAGTGTCCAACAGTGGGGAGTTGTCCAACAGTGGGCCAGGCCCCCATTGTCCACCAGTGGAGAGTTGTCCAACAGTGGGCCAGGCTCCTCCACATACAGGTTTATTATTGGACATATGGCCAACGTTTTTCTCTAGTCCACTGTTGGTGATGTGTTACCTTTTCCCAAACCTGACAATGTGATAATGCATACAATCAAAGTGAACAAATAATACTTGACACACAATTTGGGCCTGAATACGGTCAAATTGACCCACATCATTTAATAAAGTATGAGGGAAAAAAAATCTTACATTTAGATCCAAGCTGGCCCGGTTTCGTCTCATAAACAAAAATGGCACCTACCAGAAGTTGGCGCTCAATGTGCACAATGTGCACATGCGCAGAAGCATCGATACTTTTTCCCGCACTGATTATATCAAAGTAAGACAAACTTACTTTACACATATTCGAACGCTACTAAACATCAATTAGCACTAAGTAATGCATACAATCAAAGTGAACAAATAATACTTGACACACAATTTGGGCTTGAATACAGTTAAATTGACCCATCAAACCAGCAACCCAACTACCAAAAAAAAACAATTACATCACCAACATAAATTACATCACAAAGTCTAGAATCATTTCTTCCTTGATTGCATTAGTCAGTGGACGGCTGAGTGGGAGACGGTTGCTGTACCACTGATTTGATATACTAATCTCAAATATTTCACCACACACAATCTATGACCTTTTACAGTCACTTTTGGGATCCTTAGCATCCTTTCTTTGAATTGAATTTTTTTTGTGTGTTGGATTTCAAACACAATGCCCCAATCGTACCATATCACATCATCATAAAGCAAACAAAAATCAGGGTCGAAGACATTTGACCCACGCAACAAACTTTGCAACATCAACAAACTCGCAGTCCATGAAAACCAAATCTTCCATACATGCGAAATTTAACAACGGCTCCATTTTTAACATATGAGCAGGAAAAATACAGGTCGAACATGCAACAAAATTACCTTTTGCTCTCTTAACTCCCCCCAACATCCACAGTAATCCCAGCAATTGACGCGTCTCAACCGGATGCCCTAACATAGAGTTAATTGTCAATATCGCTGACACATATTGTTGAATAGATGAATATTTCAAATCTTTACACAAGTGAGCAATGTACTTTTTCATAATCAGTATAAAAAAAAGGGTTGAATGCATACAATTCACAAAAATTCATATAACACTTATATTGTACATTCCTTGTCTTCCAAGTATTGTCAGAAAAGAAAAAGTCTCTCTAATCTATGCACTTCACTCCATAATTCATCACCTTTAAAAAACAAAAAACATAATTCCACACTGTACATCTAGCAGCTCCATCACAGAAAACATTCTCTTTACTACTAATCCTGTGAGCAAAGATTTCAAAGACAAAAGAACACCAAAATATTTCATGCAACCATTGCATACATAAATTGTTTTTCGAACGTCCCGTACGCAACATTATCTCTACTGCTCTGTTATCAGTGAAAATATGAATTGCCTTATTTCTCCATAATTTACCCCAACGTACTGTTGACATCAAGATTGGCCACAGTTCTCTCTGTGCAGAAGAATTCAACTTTACAGACGAGCCTAATTCAAAATGGTGTACATAATGAAACTCCTTTACAATGTTATTGGTCCAAGTACCGTAATACCAGTCCCTGTCAAAGCAAGCACCAAAGCCTAACATTAAGGTATCAGCATACATCGTAATACAGTTTGCAAAATTCAGTTGTATAATGGCAGCACTGCAATTAAACATGATAGCAAATGATTTCCACCACCATAAGTCCAGTTTAAAAATCTCTGTGAAGACAATTATAGCAGACTGTTTGTGCACTATATCAACCAGATTAATAGCCCTTCTTGAGAAACTGCAACTGCCTCTAATAACTGTACTACAATGTGACAGAATACCGACCAAACTTTGCAATTGCTTTTTTGTACATTTCTTTAAGTTCAGAAATACATTAACATTGTCTAATAATTTTGACATTTTATCATCCGGTACAAACAGTTTCATAGTTACCGAATCTAACTCAATTCCTAATTACCCTAGCCTAGTAAGAGGAGTCACCAGTTTCGTGTAATTTGATATAGAAACCAAAAGTTCTCACTAAAGTCATTAAACAATTTAGCGCCAACCAACACTTTTTCTCTGTCTCTTCCATAATCAGAAAATCATCTAAATAACCAAAACAGCGCTCATAACCAATTGTTTGCATGCAATGAAAAATGAATTCTGTATACTGTGTAAATAAATAAGGCACTGACGACAGACTAAAGGATAAATTATTATTTACAAGAAATTCCATTTTTTCTGCAATTTGCCATCTGAAGCCTTGAAAAGTTCGATGTTCACTACATACATGTAACAATCAGGCGTCAAGAATTTAGCTACATCTTTTACAGTAACATAATTGAATTTCTCAACAACTTCATTCATAAAATTATTCATACTTCTTCCTTTAGGTCTACTCACGTCAGTTATAAAATGCAATGTCTTACCATTATCTTTTGACACAGCACCCAAAGAATGAATACAGGCAGGTTTTGAATTAACGACGTTAACAATGCCTTCTTTTAACTCTGCTTGGACAATTTTATCTACACATTCTCTCCCTTTGGGTTCATACACTGATTCAAAGTTCTTGCCGTCATAAATAACATCAAGATCCACATTTACAATATCACATCCCAAAATGCTACTACTAAAAATAAATTCCATCCTGGAATACCAAACGCCAGACTCCACCACTTTATGCAACATAACACATCGTTTTAACAAACTTTTCACATTATTAATATAATGTTCACATCTTTCAGAACACAAAACAGAATCTCCCCAATTTGACAAAAAGCACTTGATCTCTTTTGTAATTAACAAACTGGAATTAGCAATCAATTGATTGATAGTCATTAGACCAATACTTTTGCATGATGAATCACTCGAATGAAGTATATTTTTGTCTACCGGCATTTCTATGACATTATTAGCTCTATTCTTTTTATAGATCAATTCGCTTTTTATCTCAGTCCTCGCATCAAACCTCTCGTCATAATACAAGTCCCAGTACACATAACCGTATCATCTGCCAGCAACCACTGGGACTCATGTGATTGCTTAGATCTAATACCATACATTACACATACCAATAATTCCATTTCATCTTCCCACACTTTCACATTTATTAATTCATTCATACAATGAAAAAATTGATTTAAATGCAAGCAAAGGCTCAAGCTCAATAACCACAACACACACACATACATACAAATCACCAGTTCAGTAGAATACACAGTACCAGCACACACCCTTATCTCCCTGATGTATTCACACTCCCCCCTCCCCCTTTTCCTTTTCCTCCTGTACATATGCTCGAGATATGACCCTTCTCTCCGCAGACCGCACAAGCATGAAAGCGAAAACATTTATCCCTCCACATGCAATGGCCATCATTAAATTTGTAGCATATTTGTGTGCTCATTTCTGTGAAACTGACAGGTCTCCCCCTCCCTTCTCTCCCCCCAAACACTTTCACACCATCTTCTTTTGGTTTTTCTCATACTTTAGCATCATAACTTACATTGTGATCGTATTTGTACAAAGCGATCTCCTTACCACCATGAACTGTAGGTGACTAACATAAGGACCTGTCGGCTCACCTCCGTCCATCTTTTTCCACATCTTTTAGCAAATAATACAACGTTTCTTTGTACGAAAACCTTTTGCGCTTTTTATTTTTTGGCAATACATTTTTCAAATCAAACTCATTTGTACCTGAACTACTGGAGTTGCTGCTACTGCTATCTTTCTTACTCTTTTTCTTGGACTTGCACTTTTTCTTCTTGGCCTCTTTCTTGACCTCGTTGTGCTCTCAGCTGTAGACTGCTTTTTCGACTTTTTCTTGCACTTCTTCTTAGCACTCCTGTGGGCACCACCAGTCACACCTTTCGCCTCATCCTTCGAGTGGGTGTGGCCTTTCTGCAATTTACTAACAGGATCAGGGTCAGATTCAGAATCAGATTCAGAGTCAATAGAATGATCACTTGCATCCTCAACGTCACCAAGCAATGCTGTCAAACGAATCTCATCCTCTGTTTCTTGACTATGCCTCACAACTTTCTTGACTAATTTTTCCCTTTTCTCTTGTTTCAACTCCAAACTATGGGTTATTTCCTCAGCCTCCTCATCTAATTTTACTCTAGACATTACAGCCTCTAAAGTCTTTTGACGAGTTTTAACAACTTTCGCTCGCAGCCTAGCTATTTCCTGTCTCTCCTCAAACTCTCTCAATCTTAATTGTTCAAGTTCAAGCTCACTACTTAGATTATTCAAGGCACATAGCTTTGGTGAAGATAGAGTGACTGATTTTACACCTGTCATAAGGGAGGACTGAATTCAATAGCTATTTGGTGGTAAGGTATTTATAAGCTTGTGAAGGTTGTACAAAACATGTGATGGAAGTAACTAAGTTCTGGGGAAGATGTCTGTGTTGTGAAGTGTTTGGAATTTGCTTGTTTGTTTTAATGAATACAAGACACATAATCTCTTAATTGTGTCATTTTCTTCCCTTTTCTGAGTAAAGGCTAGATAATCATTACATAAATGTTCAGATACTAAAAGTGAAAAATGAACAGCCAGGTCAATATAGAGGTGCAGTAAACATAGTCATGTCATGTACTTAACTACAACCTAGTACAGAATGTAACAGATAATAACTCACTCTGATTAACACAGAGTCAAATAACTTTTCTGTAGATGAAGCTATATAGTTACCCCTTCTGTTATACACAGTAGATCGAGTCTCATTCTATACAAGTTAATTACTCTGGGTTAATTACCAGACTATACTTTCAATATCTGTTTGGCAAATCGTCTGTGTCGGTGTTAGACTCATCAGGGCTTTGATCTTCAGAATCAGACTCATAAAATTCCTCATCTGAATCCACTGAGTCTGCTGCAATCCTTTTTGATTGAGCGCTGGTAACTACATTCAATTTGGCTGTCTTTTTCATGATTGTTTTTGGTTTATATACCCTAATAGGATAATTTTCCAAATAGTCATCCTGACTGTAGTATTTGATTGAGTAAACAGAATTAAACCTAACATCTTTAAAAGGTTTGCTGCCACTCACCTCTACAATATCATTGTAAGGAATTCTTGGCAGGGTGTCTGATACAACGTTAAGTTTACCCTTCAAATGTTTGATTGTGACCATGTCTGCATTCTGCTTGTTAGTTTTACTTTCCCATTTAGGGTGACTAAGGCTGCATGGTCAGTTAGAACTGTAAATGGTCTACCAATCACATAATGCTCAAATTTCATCATTGCAAATTTTATACCAACTAATTCCTTATCAGTAACACTGTAATTTCTCTTGGCCAACTTTCTACCAGCAAAGGCACAGGGCCTCAAGCTATTCTCAAAATCCAGTTGAGAAATACTGTAAGCACCTACGGAATATTTTGAACTGTCAGTGGCAATTGTGAACGCCTTTAAAAAATTGGGATATCTCTAAACAATGTCTTTTACCAATGACCATTTGATTTTATCAAACGCCTGTTGATGGAAGTTAGTCCAGTGGAATTTAGCATTTCTCTTTGTCAATGTGTACAATGGATCTATTGTACTTAAGAAGTGTGGGATGAATGCCTGATAATAAGTGCTAGACCATTAAATGATTTGGATAAATCCCATCTGATGATACAACAAACCCCAAGAATGGTAGTTTCTTATATCCAAATCTACATTTTGTTTTTTTTAACTTAATGTTTGCTTTTCTGAATTCCTTAAATAACCCATTTAGGTCAGTAAAATGGTCATCCCATGTTGGTGATGCAACTATTACATCATCAAAGTATGGCAGACATGATGGTAAATGTCTAATAATGTTTTCTATAACGCCTTGGATGAGGTAGATAAACCCATTGGCATAGTTCTATGGAGTGCCAAAGGCTGTTAAATTCCTGTCGTGCTCTCTCAATGGAATTTGAAAAAATCCAGAGTAAGCAATGAGGGTGGAGAAATACTTTGCACCTAAACCTCCTACTTTATTTAGAGCATCATCAATTCTTGGAAAATTAAAGGCTTGGTGCTTAATCTGCTGGTTTGAATGACGAAAATTGACCACTACCCTAAATGATCGTTTACCATTTTGCCCATTTTGCCCAGGGCATCTCTCAATGGCACCTGCTTTTTCTTGACCATCCAACAGTTTATTCATGTTTTCAGTTCTACCAGGGGAAGTTCTACAGGCCATGATATTGATGGACTTATAATCCTTTTTTAAGTCAATTCTGTGGGTGTATTCAGCTGTTAGTCCCAAACCCTCATCATTTATTATGAAAGAATCCTAATTCCTTTCTAACAATGCTCTGATTTTCCTCATCAATTTTGAAATCCCCTTCATCATAAGCCAGTACAGGCTCTTCTGTTAGATCATCTGGACCCATGAAATCCTCTTCCACTCTGAGAAAATATAGGCCTAGAATTAAATCTTTTTTTTTATCTGATATGCTCTATGAGATGTATTAAAAAGGACTAATGGAATGTCATTTGAGGTTTTGTTTGGGTTAACAATACTTCTCTTCAGACACTATGGGACAGGCTTTGAACTTAGTAAATTTTCTGTCGCACCGATTGTATTATGCATCGACTTATCAGATAGAACCATTGCTGAAATACAACATTCACCTTTAGGTGGGATAGACATGCAAGACTTAGCTCTAATTGTTAGCACATAGGTGTTAGAACTTATCACTATTGGCAATCTGACCTTAATGCTCTCACATTGTGATGTACCATCTGCTACAAAAATCCTAACTCTACACTTCTCTGTCTCAAAGTTTTTCTCTTTACAAACAGCTCTATATAATGATTGGATTTACATGAAATTGATGCACCTGTATCAATAAGTGCTGGTATGGTATATTTACAAATATTCATATTCAATGCTCTGTTTTCCAAGGTACAACTTAAATTATCATTGATCTCATTTCCAGTGTTCATGGAATTTAGTCTAGAGGGCCTGCATCCATCAATAGACTTTACATGTTTAAATTATCCCTTTTTGTGTTTGAATTAGGGCGCATGTCACCTCTCTTGTCATAACTGCCCCTATAACGAGAAGGTGATCTGCTGTCATTATGGCAGCAGTTGTCATGGTAACCACTCTTCCTCTCATTGTGTTTGCGGTCGTTGGAGCTACAGCGCTTATTGTGATACTGATCTTTAGAATGATTTCTGTTATAATTTCTACCATGGTGAACTGGAACCATGTCTACCCCTAGAATTTGTCAGCATAATACATATATTAAATTCATTATAAATCTCTCCCTATAGTAATTCCTATACAATTATCGCCTCTACCTATTAACCACCCATATTTCACCTTTCTGTACAATTAGACCCCATTAGAACAATTACATGTAAACCATTACTAATAGTCCAGAATGTATAAAGAACATACAGGGGATAACCATTAGGCAGAAGATCCATCACACAGGATAACCACAGGGGAATCCCATAGTGAGGCCCATGGACCGGTTCATTCTAGTATGAACCAGACCTAGCAAGCCCATGGGACAGGACATCCATATCCCTATGTAGTAGAATCAGTAGCAGCCCCGACGGTCACCCAGCTCGGACGCAGGTTGTGCAGCAGCACCTTCCGGTATACAATAGCATAGCCATGCAGTGCTATGTGCTGCACCCTACAGGTAAACTAATATATACAGGCATGCCGAGCCTAGGACCATAGACTTCCTATGGTAATATCAGAGTGCACGGTGGAGATCATCATCACGACAAAGAAGGACTTATTTATTATATTGTAAGTTGAGTATGGAATCTCTCACAATGGAAATGTGTGTCACCTCATTAGCCAAGCAAGAAGCATTGTTCATTATGAAACATCAATTGTCAAGCCTATACAATAAAGATATATAAATTTTATCTACGGGTTCTTGAGTTATCTCTTCATCAATGCCATCAAGAATCATCATATTAAAAAGGATGTCTCGACCCGACATTTTGGTGGAGAACCCGTCTTTTTCGGCTCATATATCGTTCATGAATTATGAATGATCAAAATTCAGGATACAATCTTCGAAATACCTCTGTTGCTCAATGCAAAGGTCATTTAGAAGAAAAACTAGAAAGAAGAAGTAGACTCAGATACACATTACAAAGAGGAGTTTCCATACAAAAGAAAATAGTAGGTTATCTAGAGACTATCGAAGACAGCACCACTACAAGAGAGGCTATCATTCAGCATGACCAGATGTCAGACCACGATGAGCTAAGTACAATTATGAATTTTGACACTAACACAAATGAACAACAATTAGACATTAACACCAGCCCCATAGAATTCAGTAATTTGCAAATTATAGACAACAACAACAACTCAAACAGCACAGCTGCAGACGTGACATTGACAGAACAATAAATTATACTTGAAGAAAACACTATATCAGACACAAACAGTGCATCTTCAACACCCTCACCAATATTCCCACACACACAAAACCAATATCCATATATTGGTAATGTAGACACTCTATCAAAGCACAATTATATAAACCTAGGAACAGGTGCAGAAGCCAAATTTAATCCTATAAGGCAACATACAGAGAAGAGCAGCAACGCAAATCTATCATTAGAAGAAGGAAGAGAGAGACTAAATTGGAGAAAATCAGAAATCGCTGAAATAACCAACTTGGATGATAGAATCAGGGATCTAGACAGTCACCTGACTGAATACACTGACAGTCAAATCAACAAGATCTGAGCAGAATTGAAGCTAGAATGCTCAAAACTGCAATCATCAATCAAAAGCCAAAACACACAAAATATACATTAGACCCTACGCAGCCAAAGAGAAAGTACAGAAACAATTCTGGAGAAAACAGCGTATTGACCTACAGTCAACAATGGATAGCTTGTATAGTAGAATCATGGGAGACCAAGAAAATGAGAGGTCTCTAACCAAATCAATGTTTGACACAACCAAATCAAGCATTTACAGCCTGGTGGAAAAGCTCAAAAACACAACCATTCAAGTGAACACCATAAATAGCAAGATTGGTAATCTAGAAGAAAAGATAAGCAGAGTCTTAGAAATGATGGAATGCAATGTCCCAGACCCAATGTACAACCTTGGTTATGCCTCGGCATGCAACCAAGAAGATTTAGAGACAATTACATCACCAAAAGCTACAAGCACCGCGGTGTATGACAATGTGTACCTAGGTACCTCAGTCATAAGTGGCAATCTTGGATGCCCCAACCAGCAGGGTAAAAGCCCTGGAAAGCCAGAAAATCACCATCAAGGACCTAGAGATAGATCACAAATGACTGATCAAGTCAATCAGCCACAAAGTCATCTATACCCCCAGCAAAATAGTCAACCACCTCCGTATTGACAGCAGAATGTTATCGAGGGATATTTCGATGCACAAGGAAATAGAGTAGTAATACACACTAACACTGCACTGCCACCAACCAATATCAAACCATATCAAGCCACCAGAGAAATTCGTGCACACAACAGGTGCTATGAATGCCGACACATTCATAAAGAATTTCACATTCTACCTAAAGGCAATAGCTGAAGGGGACGAGAAGAAGCACGGAAACCTATTAAGAGGTTGCCTGGAAGGCAAGGCACTAGTATGGTTCAATAACAATGTGAGAGATAACGACTTGAAGCTGGACAATCCAGACATCATCTACGCCGAATTTCTCGCACACTTCAAAGGCGAGACCCCACAAAGCATCATGGAAGGTTGGAGAAACAGAAAGCGTAAGCCAAATGAAACAATCTCACAATACTGCACAGAAATGCAGATACTACTAAATAACAGTGACCAGAATGATGCAGGTAACCCTGCTAGCATCACTCATCCAAATGATGTCTTTTTTACGTAAATAAGGCTGGTTTTCACGTAAACATTGATTTGGTTAGAGACCTCTCATTTTCTTGGTCTCCCATGATTCTACTATACAAGCTATCCATTGTTGACTGTAGGTCAATACGCTGTTTTCTCCAGAATTGTTTCTGTACTTTCTCTTTGGCTGCGTAGGGTCTAATGTATATTTTGTGTGTTTTGGCTTTTGATTGATGATTGCAGTTTTGAGCATTCTAGCTTCAATTCTGCTCAGATCTTGTTGATTTGACTGTCAGTGTATTCAGTCAGGTGACTGTCTAGATCCCTGATTCTATCATCCAAGTTGGTTATTTCAGCGATTTCTGATTTTCTCCAATTTAGTCTCTCTCTTCCTATGGGACCACAAAGTTGTGATATAGTCACTGTGTGTGAGACTGCACACAAGCACAATTTATTTACATTTCTTTACAAATCCTTCTCAGAGTATTCCTTGCCATACTTAAGATCATGTGACACTGTATCAGGTGACCTCTTATTTAACATTTCTGTGCAATTTGACCCAATTACAGTTGACCTTTGACCTATTTAACAGGGGTCAAGCTACACAAAAAGGATAGACAATAGGAGGAGATTACATTGCCTTCATGTGACCTTTCATCTACATTCTGGGATAAATCCATAACAGAATTTTTATTACTCTGCTTCACATCATGTATCCTCACCCTTATAAGGCCTTACACAACTTGACTTAATTAATTGAGCTTTGACCAATGTAAAGAGGCTAAGTCTGAAATTTGAATATGGCGAACTTGCAGAATTATAATGTATTCTCATAACTGTCTATTCATATTCCTGCAAGCATCTTCCTAAGTGAGAGTGTTCTTTATATTGTAGGGGCACGGCTTTGTTATAGCGTTAGATAGGTACGAGTTGGTCAGTTCCCGAGTGGGGTAGACACTTGGATCCGGGTCGGGTGGGCTGGGCGAGCGGTGGCAGCACTGCTTTCTGGGCCTCCCGGCTTAGACTCAAGGGGTCACCACCCAACCCCTGTGGCTATATAAAGCCGGTCGGTGACTGGCGGAGACAGAATCCTTAGGGACTCTGTGTACAAACAAGGAGTGCTTTCTCTCCTCTGGCTCGGAGAAGTTATCTGGGTAGCTAACACTTTGATACGATTGATACGGAACTCGGAAACCCTTAGTTGGTCTGTAGTTAGGAATTCTGAATAAATCCTTGTTGCCTCTTATTTAACAAGAGACTGTCATTTGGTAGTTCTTTCCGCATACAACATACAAACTCAGAATACTTGAACATTACACTGGTGCTGTAACCAGGATTGGTTAGGTAAGGATGCGCAGCTGTGGCTGAACAAGGTAATTCAGTTAATAGGAATGAGAAAGCTCCTTTAACTCCAAGTGTTGAGGGGGCTGCTTATATGGATTATAGGATAGGGAACCAGTTCAGGATGTTGAGGACTCTGGAAGTAAAGACTCAGAAACCTCTGTGGACACCTCTATGGTCCCTGATGGGGCCTTAGCAGTCAACCAGACGGTTCCGAATATTAGGAATTCAGAATTACTTGGGGAGGGGACCTTCGGTAGTCCTATACTGGTAGCTCAGCTACCAGTGACTGAACCTCATAGGAGGGAGTCCATTTATGTCATGCCTTTGTCCAATCAGGGAGTTTTTCTAAATCAGCTAGGTACAGTTATGTTGTCAGAATCCATTTTTAATCCTGGTGGGTCGAGCCAATCCGCTCCGATGGGTGCTTTCGGGCTTGACAGGTATCGTGAGGAGAGAAGTGGATTCGAAACTGAATGAAGGGCTCATCTGGAATGGAGGAAGAGATGTGATCAGGAGAAGTTGCGGAGTGAAAAGTTGGTAGGATTTCAGAAAGAAGAATGTGAAAGTAAGAAAACTCAATTATTAGAGCTCGAGGCTTCTGTTAATGATTTTGTATATGAAAATGGGAGTTTACGGAGAGAAAAAATAAATCTGAAAAGGATTCTTGAGGAACTGGAATGTAAGACGGCAACCAAATCGTTCCAGCTCCAGGAAATTGATGATCAGATAAGATGGAAGGAATCTGAATACGTTTTGGTTGTGCAGCAGTTTGAGAAAACTAATGAACAAATAAAACGGATCTGTCCTGCTTTAGAAGAAAAGACATGAACATGACCAGACTGCAGGTCAGTATCAGATAGGGTTGGAGGCCGCCAAAAGCCGGCTTTTTGATGTGGACGTTCAAATCCAAACACAGAAAGAAGTTTATGAGAAGAATAAGGAAATTATTTGGAAACAAAATGATGAATATGTCAAATTACAGGACCATCATATCCGGGAAAAAGTTGATCCAGGATTTTAAGGCGAACAATCAGGTCCTGTATGAAGAGTGATAAGATTTGATATATGAAATCACCCAGATCCGTTGTCCAATGGAAAAGTCGGATGAGAATGGGAATTTTACATATATATTTTCCTCTCAGCTGACTGTACTTAGCGAATGAGACAGATGTATAAAAGTTCAAATGTTCTCAGTCAAAGGGATGAGTACAAAAACAAACACCAAGAAATAGAGCTAAAACTTCCATCATGAGTCACCCATTGTAGTTTAGATCACGTTCGATGTTTATATGAAGGAAGTGACAATACTTTGTACTTTTTCTCTGCCTATACATTGTAGAAATCTTACCTGCTACACTGACAGTGACTGCATGGTGTGTACAGATATATGACATTGTGAGGTACGTTATGGTATAACGTAATATTGACAGTGAATGGTTGATCCAGGGGGAGGAGTTGCTATAAATTTATGAGTGCATACCTATTGTACCACCATTGCCTTCCTTACCAACTTAGTACGGTTCACCGTCAGGGAGCTCTAGCTTCACAACTTTTCCTTCAAAGGGTCTGTTAATGTAGTGTTCTATATGATATTAAATTTGTTCGCTCTAATATGTTTTTTTTTATATGTCCCTTATCGTCTCAATGTGTTTAAACCAAGTAACTGTGGAAGTACCTGATACATTGAACATCAATAAGAATAGGAACAGTCTGGTGCCTGCTTGTGAGTAGCCAGGTAAGGTTAGATCTAATCCTGGTGTAGATAGGGATACTGGGTACTAGTGTGTTCCAGTAATATTATCTATAATTGTGGAGGAGAATTGTTCAATACCGGTACTCACAGATTGAGACGCTCATAAATTTACAAAAGTGATTTTAGACACCCTACTGGACTCACTAAACTCCCTATTGGAAGGTAAGCTCCCTCTAAATTTAATCCCCATGAGACAATACAAATAGACCTCAATAATCTATCAGATGCACTACATAACGCCCACAAGGGAGCCATGATACTAAGTGTACCCATAGGTTACTACTACAAGAGGAGAGAGCATGTGCACTGGCAGAATCAAAACAAACTATAAGCCACTGTACCCATACCCATCAAACTGGGGAAAAGCACCTACTTTTATAGAACAGAGGTATTCCCAATCCGCTTTGATATAAGCAACATCTACTTCACAGGGTATACACTACAGTCGCTACCAACTTACATAGCCATGTCCAGATCCCACTCACATTACATTGAGATGAACCACACAAACATGGATATGTGTGAAGCTGGTATTTTTATAAGTTGTAGTCTACCCCTCCCTATGTTATCACCCCAACATTTTTTTGTGTGCACTGTCTCTATTTTTAAACATACCAGATGCTGTCCATTATACTTGTGATTTTCAGCCCCATATGACACCCCAAATTCCCAATATTATCAAACCTATCTTCCACAGTTCTTATATGCTAATTACCAATAAATCCCATCAACTCTACAATGCTCTAACTCAGGTCAAGAAGATATAAAAAATGTAGACTATTCTATAGTATCAATTTCATTCCTGTGCACCTTAAAAAAATCATGGCATGATAATGATAATCTCTGATTTATCATCTACCCCCAACCTCTCACTATATCTCATGGTTCAAGTACCCATTAACCTGCCACTATGGTGGTATTTTGGAAATCCACCGGTGAATGTTTCTGGTGTTACCATAGTAACCACCCCACCCAACTGGGCAGCATACTGATGGATCAGCAACAGAATCTTAGCCCAGTATTTTTAGGGTTGAGTGGTTGTGTCTGAGTACAGACCTACTGTAGATACATGAATCTTAATGGTATCATGCAGTTACTGATTGTAGGATTTGTAGTATTTTTGGGCTTATGCAATATTACTATGCCAGACGAGATTAAGAGAGAAAAAAGTTGAAAAAGGGAATCACTGTGGATCATGGTTTCTCCTACTTTAATTTTGTGGTCTTCCACTCCCCACCCCTATTCTGGCTGATGATAGGCCGAGGATACCTACACATGTATATGTGAGTTGTTTGCTACAAGGACAGTGTTTGGTCGAGGCTATACTGAGAGGCCTCCTCACTTATTCTGGTTGCTGATTATCTATGTTGGTGGATGCTCTACTATCTATATGGATCCAGGAAAGTGTGTGTTAGAGGGCACTATTGAGAAGCCTCCCCACTAATTCCGAGGACTGATTTATCCATGTTGGTGAATGTTCTACTACCTACATAGATCCAGGAAAGTGTGTGTTAGAGGTCACTATTGAGAAGCCTCCCCAATTATTCTGACCACTGTATTGCCTATAGATATGTGGATGCCTTATTGTCCATATGGGCCCAAGTATACTAATTGTAGCATAGTTTGACTCAAGTACACATTTGATCTATCATCAGTGTCATTTTCTGAAATAAAGGTATTTGGATTAAAATCCTGCTTTCTTGTTCTCTGTCAGTCAAACTTGTCTGGTCCTAGAGATCTTACCTGGTTTCCTCTAAACTATGAGAATACCCCTATACTGGCCAACTTTATCTGTTTTTGAATTCCCCCACCTGTGTACATGTTCCCCCTGGGTTATGTGCTACAGAAATATCTGTATAAGTACAAATAAAAGAAAACCTACTCTATAGTATTAGTACCATGTCTGTGTACACTAAAAAATCACAATATGATAATGGTAAATTCTAATTTGTCCTGCACCCAAAACTTTACACTGGACCCCATTGTCAAGTTCCCATTAACCTGCCACTGTGGCGGCATTTTGGAAACCCATCGGTTAATGTTTCTGGTTTAACCCTAGTAACCACCCCACCGTCTTAAGGCTACCAAATTTCCACAGCCTTAAAGCCCTAACAGCCTTAACCACAAAATATTACCACTGATTAAGGAAGTACTCACCAGTAGTATAGTATGTATCGGAATGGGACTATAGCTAATCTAAGGAGATTACTCACTGGCCAATCAGAGCCCTCCATTTGGTCATGTGACCCGTTGCCATGGCAACATGACCTACTTAGGGGATTAGCAACCACCTCTCAGCTGACCCGCCTTTATAAGGTTCACTCTACACCCATCGTGTGATCTGTCCGGAGTTAAATCCAGGGGGAACAGCTTGTAACTGTTCAGGAAATCGTCGTAGGAAATGTTGCAGGAGCGTGAACCCTTGTACATCCCCGTTTCCGTGTGTAGTGCTAGGTAATCCCTCGCCGCCTTCCTTTTGGCAAAGTCGGGGACGTAGGCATCGTTCGGCATCTTCTGGTCATTCACTATCACTTGAAGTGAGTTGACATTGCAATGTTTCAGTTCGAACGGGTTCTTGGCGTAATTTCCATTGAAGGCGTCGTGGTCTAGGAAACAAATCATCATGGACTTGGGTAGCTGTTGAGTAAACCTTCCAGGTAAGCTCTGTACGGATAGGTCTCGGTGTTACCAGACACTTTGAAGCCTCCGATGGAGACTTGGACATCCTTGAAGAGCGAATGAGTCAAGTTGTTCACCGGAGCCACCACGTTGGTGTTGTCCAGCGAGTCACCGTTCGGTTCCACCACCTCGCATTCCAGATGAAGGTAATTTTCGTTCAGGTCTGTGTACTGTTGGGACTTACTGATGGTGAAATTGATGTTGCTCCTGTCTCCCAAAGAGTTTTTCTTTTCTAGCCCGACAAAGCTTGACTTTAGGATATCGCGTGCAGGTCGAGCTCAGAGAGCGTGCACTCGCTGCTGTTTTCGTGTACGTAAGCCATTGTGCTTCCTCTTCACGTCGGTGTTAGACTGATGCCGGTGACCTCTAGTCCTTTCATTTATAGGTCACCTCCCTAGCAATCAAAAATGTCCCCCTGCCGTCTCTTGCAAGAGCCGTTTCCCGTTTGAGGATCTCGCCTCCGATGTTTGCCCCCCGCCTTCTTGGGTGTCATTTTTTTCTCCGGAGAGATCACTTTACCCGCCAGACTCTTCAGAGCACCTACTCCTCTGTTTTTCACGCTGTTCTTGAAAGTGCCTCCCTCCATCATATCCTTTGCCACGCCAACGCCAGCGTGGAACAGTATTTTCCCCACTGTCTTCAAAAGGGGTGTGGCCGAGCGCATGAGGGTGCCACCGAAACCGTACACATTGATTCCGTTACCGAACGGAGCGTTGTAGTAATTGCTGTATCATTGTCCGGTGGTACCCTTTGATGAAAAGTATGTCACCTCTCCTCTCATGAATGGTATGCATCACCCAGTTCTGTCTCTTAAGTAAATGCCGACCTCGTCCAACCTTTTGGACTTCAAGGGAAAATTATCCAAATGTGGAAAACTGATAGCTTGGAATAGATTGGAATGAAACCCGAAGATATGGAGAAGACAGCTTTTTCGAGCCATATGGGATTGTTCCAGTACAATGTATTACCCTTTGGGTTATGTAATGCACCAGCTACGTTCGAAGCCATGATGGAGACCATGTTAAATGACCTATTATGGGAACGCTGCCTGGTATATCTTGACGACGTTGTCGTATTTGGAAAAACGTTTAAGGATTGTGCCAACAATCTTGAATTGGTCTTGAAGCGAATTCAAGCCAATGGATTGAAGCTTAAACCTAGGAAGTGTAACTTATTCAAAACATCCATTACCTACTCAGGTAAGATCATAACACCCGACGGCATTCATGCCAACCCCGAGGAAATTCAATCAGTTTCAGAATGGGCTAAGCCTGAGAATGCCAGAGAGATATGTTCTTTTCTGGGCTTTTGCTCGTACTATAGAGACTTTATCCCGAACTTCTCTAAAGTAAGCTATCCTTTGCAGATACTTGTGCATTGGACTCCGGGACCGGCTAAAGAACGTTTCCCATGGGGCGACGAGCAAGACCTGTTTGCAAATACGCCAGTGTTGAAATACCCAACTTTGGATGGGCATTTCATCCTCGATACCGATGCCAGCAATGATAGCATAGGGGCGGCCCTGTCTCAGGTCCAAGATGAAGTCGAAGTTCCTCTAGCTTTTGCAAGTAACACTTTGAATAAAGCGCAGAGAAACTACTGCACCACCAAACGTGAGTAATTGGCTGTGATGGTGTATACTAAAAAGTTTTGGCACTTTCTATGGGGTTCCCACTTTACTTTGAGAACAGACCACTCACCTTTGAGGTGGCTCCTGAACTTCAAGGACGCTGAAAGGATGATTGGGCGCTGGTTAGCTCATTTATCTGGGTTTGGTTTGGAGCACAGTCAAATCCAACACCGAGCAGGGTCAAAGCATGTTAATGCCGACGCTCTGTCCAGAAGACCGATATGAAAGTGTCAGAAGATCGACTGTGATGATTGCGGGGCACACAATGCTGTGCTAGCGGGGGTTCGAATCCAAGGTAAAACTCGGAGGATCGAACCATTGCCCGTCTTCTGTGTGGAGAACGTTGTTGAATGGTCCCCAGAGACCATCCAGCTATTCCAACAGAGTGACCCTGCAATAAAACGAGTTATCCTACTACTTAAGAGTGGTAAGAGGCCAGAAAAGCCAGCCATTTCTATTGAAGATCGAGAAACCCGTAAGTTTCTAGCTCAGTGGACCGAGCTGAAGATAATAGACGGGGTGCTTTGTTTGGAAGACTTGTCCTACCAAGGATAAAATTTGCAGATAGTGATCCCTATGGCAATGAGACGCGACATCATGTACTTCTGTCATGGCCACAAAACTAGTGGACATTTCAGAAAGAAGAGGTCGCTCGAACGCCTAGCGAGACGCTATTACTGGCCTGGAATGAGCAGTGATATCACCAGATGGGTTATGACTTGCCCTGAATGTGGCAAGAACAAACCCCGGCATGGGCAAAATGCTGTTGATGCAAGAACTGTTCGGGGTAAGATTGACATCATAAGCCATAGCCATTGACATCATAAGCGGACTTGAACCCACACCTCATGGAAACACCTGCATGATGGTAGTCTTGGATTATTACACGAAGTACACTTGTGTATTCCCACTGCCAAACCACAAAGCTGCCACTTGCGCTAGTGCATTTTTAAAGGAATGGGTCCTACACTTGGGCGCACCACTGATGATGCACAGCGATCAAGGGAGGGAGTTTGAGTCAAATTTATGGCAAGAAATGTGTCATTATTTGGTGATATCTAAAACTCGAACCAACCCATATAGACCTCAATCTGACGGTCAAGTGGAGAGGTTCAATAGAACATTGATTCAAGTCTTGAAACCCTTGGTAAACTCATGTCAAGATGGTTGGGACGAACAATGTGACTTCGTAGTACATGCTTATAATAGTACTGTACACGCCTCGACAAACTGTTCTCCAAACCTTCTAGTGTTTGGAGAAGATATAATTATGCCTGCAGACTTGGTATATGGTGTAGTTGGGATTAGTCCTGAAGCCCCCTGCACCGTATTGTTTGTGGAGTCATTAAGAGATCACTTCAAAAGAGCTTATGAGCTAGTTCGAATTGAATTAATGAAGAATGCTTGATAGCAAAAAGTTGGTTATGATACCAATTTGAAGCATCGACATTTCAATGTTGGTGATAGGGTATTCCGAATTCATGAACCCCTATCCTCTAAGATATTAGTCTCGGGATGGGATGGCCCCCATGTTGTGACGAAGATTATTTCCGAATCTACCGTTAACATATTGAGTCTACCAACTGGTAGAACCAATAAATCGAACATGTGCAGATTACGACATTGGAGAGGCAGGGAAGCAGCCAACGCCAAGTGTAAAGAATTGACGGAAAAATGGAACAGGGAGAAAGATGAGATCCTTATGAAACCCAAGTGTTTAAAGACACCGCCTGGAACAAGGAAAATGAATAAGAAGAAGCCTAAAAAGGTCAAGAGAATTGTGACCTAAAATTGTGAATCTAAAATCCGATCACAAGGAAAATGTCTCGCTGGGACACATGAGTAGGGGTAGGAAAAGGACGCTGTTATCCTCTGATAAACCACCTCGAGCTCCTGGGTTGAAAAAGAAATATCGAGTAGGAGAGAGACGCAGTCCACGACTTGCCATAAGGTCTGCCATTACTTAAGTCCTGTATATGTCCTGTACTGTGTAATGTTATTTGTTTTTGAAAGTTGAAATACTTAGAAGTTGACTCAAAGTAGGGTGACAGACAGCAAAGCTGACATGCACGTACGATACTGCATGTATTTCTGTTAAACTCCCGATGATATGAACAGCGTAGGTACCTACCAACGCAACGACCAAACTGAAAGAAGAAGCCTCAAACTGCCAGGGGCGCTGCCCCGATGTATTACCAGTTTTTGCCACAGCAGGAAAGGTGGCGTGCCGGTTAAACACCGGAGTGGCGCAGTCCCCCGTGCGCATGTGCTCTGTGACGTCGAGTGTTGTTGTGCACCCATTTTCGCTCACAGCACGCGTCCCGATCTCTACGAGATGGATGTGCTTTTGGCGATTGGATAGTTCCAATCAGGTTAACTCCAATTCTTTAGCAAAGTGGTGAATCGAAGACTTATCAAAGTAAGGTAAAGAAGAACTGACTGCTCTTGGGCTTGCATAATTGCCCAGAGCCAGGTGACGGCGACCTTAAACATCAACCCTGAGGGACACCCCGTCCCAGCTACCGACTCTGAGGAAGCAATAGTCACTTCGGAAGTCCTTGCTTCGACATCGACTGCTACTGATGGCTCTACGCCAGCCCCACTGACTCCTAAGGACGCTATCCTGGAAGTGCCAGTCACTGTCCCCAGACTCGACAAAGCACTGAGGGGATTTATAAACGTTACGAAGGGGTACATCCGTACCGTTTCGGGAAGGACCATTGGATTCCTTCACGGATGCTCGGTGGCAGAGGTTTGCCACCCGACTGCAAAGCTATGGACTTGCAGATGCGATTGGTTAAAGGTGTTTCTGATAACCAAATAGACAACATTGCGGAGGATGAGCGGATTCGAATGTCCCTCGACAGGCCTCTGCTCTACGGACTGATGCCGATAGATGAGCGACTGCCCAGCATTTACCGCTGGAGACAGCACCCCCTGATTCAAAACCAAGAACGCACCTACTCGTACCAGATGGCCAGCTTGCCAGTACAACCATCCGAAGACAAGCTGTTGGAGGATGAAGAACTGGTGAAGGAGGACGCTCGAATGGTGAAGGAGTCTTCTCGCGAAGACGCCGACACCAAAGCCGTACCTGACGCTGCACGGCCTGACTGTGTCAAGGAAACCCTGGAGGACCTCGAAAAGAAGCAGGCCGAGATGGAGAAAGAGCGGAAAGCACTCCTCAAGAAAAAGACCGACTTGAGTAAAAATAATATTGAAAAAATCAAGAAGGAAAAAGATCAGAAGGAAGGTTTCGAAGAGATCAAACCTTGACGAAACAAGAAGCGACTCTCTAAGAAAGAGGTAAAAGAGGACTCCGACAGCGAGGACTCTGGTGCGTCCACCAGGTCTTCCCGAGCTCGGAACAGATCAGGTTCAAAGACGACCAAATCAACCTCAAGCGAACCAGAGAAAGCTAGTGCATCCTCGAAGTCTACAACTCCGAAGAAGGCACAGGCTTAACCACCAGTCCCCGCCTTCGAAGTCACCGAGGAGGGTGAGATTTCCAATATGGAAGTTGACAGAAATGGTGACAAGGACAAGTCCTTGAACGACATGCACTGACAATTGTTGGAACTTATCGATAAAAACAATGACCCCCTCGAGGACGCTACGACTAGAGAACAGAAGGAGATCTGGTCTAACACCAGGTCTGGCTTTAAGATGTTCACCCCGAGGTTCTTCGGCCACTGTGAATGATATGCTGACTCGTACTCGCTCCCACCTCCCAGGAATCGTCATGACGAAAGTGATGATGAGGATTGGATGAGATCGAGTCCAGACGACCCAGTCCCTTCGAAGTTCTACCGCGTGTGGGTAGCCAGTTTGAGTGACACCTCGAAAACCATGAGGACTTACTACGGCTATGAACATAGGACGAAGCTCTAATACGCTGCTTCAAACTATAGTAGCTGACAGAGAACGTCCCCATTCGAGGTATGTGTGAACCTGCATGAGAGTGAGAAGAAGTGGTCCACTAAGGATCACTTCTTTTGACATTTCGTGGAGGCGCACATGCATCATGCGCCAATCTACCCATGCAGTAACGAAAAAAACAAAAATAAGAAATGCAATGGCTATGTCACCCGCCGGCGCGGACACCTGACAGAGCACATTGTCAAGAAGCACGGACTGAAAGCCGAGGAAGCCATGTCTCGGGTTCAGAAGTTGCATACCAAGCTCATGTCAGCTTGGTACGATTTAAAGCAGAAAAAGCAAAATGAACTCCTCATGACCACGGAGTACTTCTGCCATGTCACTGAGGCCAAACAAGATGCCTATTTTACAAGGAACGTAAAGTCCCATAGGTTCGACATGACTCCTGAAACCCACTGGGAAGTAAAGGTCAGGAGGAAAGACCAGGATACCCTGGACAAACATGGCAAGGTGAAGCCTCACCCCGGAGTGGACCCTTGCCGAATCGCAGTCACCTGCCCCACCAGAGGCATCAGAGAGGAAGCATTCCCCCACCCTCGAAGAGATCATGTCTCGGACTGGTCCTCGAGGTATGGAACAAGTTTCCCCACTGATGCAACAATCGAATGCTGGGGCCTTTTTGACTTGGCTTCGATCAGGATCTGAATATAGCTACGATGATTGGTTCCAAGGCCGGGTGGATCAACCCCAGATACCCCCGACCCTGATCACCGTAGGATCGAACGTGCATACTATCGCACAAGTTGTAAAGGGAGACAAGAAGAAAAATGACTTCCCTGCCCTGCAGACCATGATGACCCCTGGTACTGAGTCCCAGGTACTGACTGCATGAGGGAAGGTTCGAGGTTCGATGGGCCCTCCTTCGAACCCAGCACCGAGTGCTGAGGCCAAGCACCCCGCTCCTGGTAGGGAGGTAGCAATGAAGGATCTGAACCAACCACTGCCTGTCCCAGGTGTGGTACTGTGCCAGCTGCCACAACGGCAAGCTCAGCTCCGAGTTCTGCAGCTGGTAGTTCAGTCCAGTCCAGCGAGGCCACTGGTGGAGAAGGTGCTCCTGCATCCCCGCCAAATACCAATGCTGGAATGTACTGGTGCCCTATCCTGCACCGAGTACGAAGTTCTACCGACCTGGACCTCAGGGATCCCGATGAATACATAAAAGAGCAATGCACTCAGTCAATCGCATTACAGAAGGAGGTGTTCAAAGCCTGGCAAGAACGCCACCTTAACCAGAGTGTGACGTACCTCTGCAGCATGACTGAAGGCGTTTTCGAATGCCTTCACAAAATCCAGCAGAGAGAAACTGAACGGATCACAACTGAGGCCACTGCCAAAGTTGATGAGCACCATAGAACAGCAGAGAAAAATCTGAAAGAAGCTGCCAACACAAACGGCATATGCAACCTGAAGCTTCGGAAGCTAAGGGAGGAGATGGACTCTATGGACACTAAGTTCATGGGGGCATTCGGGTGCTTATGCTCCGAGTATGATGGTACCCTTAAGCTGCATTCCAACTACTCATGAAGCAGCAATTGAGGAGCAGGCCCTCTCCATCAAGGGGTCCAAGCACAGCAGCCCAATCCACTGCTACTTCCGATGTACCCGAAAGCTCGAAGTCAGACCAGGCTTGCGCCATGGAAACTTCTGAGAAATAAACCGATTAACCACCGACCCAACCTAGAGACCTGACCTTTTTTCTCTATGTTGGGAGTTCTCTAGACTGATCTACAGGAGCCTTGATGACCGGACGGATGCAGACTCGAATCGCCTTCGATGATCTACATCTTCCCATCTTCATCAGGGCACAGCACAACAGCGACGCGGCTTGCCACCGCCAAGTTCTACCGACCCGCCGAGTGGATATGCAGACAAGCAGTAAAACGAACAAGAAGACATTCAAAGTCTAACTATTATTGTACGGATGGACCCACTACACTGGTGGGCCATCTTTAACTGCAATATCGATATATATATATATATCTACTATCTAATAAGTGGGTTCATACTTCCCCACATTTTGTATCTATTTTTGCTATGTTTAGGTGACTACTACTGTATAATTATGTGCATATGAGTTGATCTCATATTATAAAATATATGTATATTTTCAAACTACAGTATTTTGTACCTTATGATCTGTAAAACCATCTCGAAGAGTTGGCATCTAATAATGGTACTATTATATTATTTTTCTAAGTCACTAAATCTACACCGTCCATGTTCTATAGTTAGACATAGTCATATCATAGTGTAAATAGGTACTTATATCTTTATATAAAACTAAATCAGTTCGAAGAACTGATAAAAAAAAAAAATTATAAAATGTTAACTCATACGTGAGTCCAAAATTTTTTTATTTGGGTAATTGTGCTAATATGTTCTTGTTAAATACAAAAACTTATTATGTATAATCAGGTATTTGTAACATGTATATTGTGTAGAGGTACATAACATATAAACCATAGCGTTGGGTACCGTCTGACATGGCGGGTGAGTCGAGTCGTCGGACGTTCCTCAGGTTCCGGATAGGTGGCAGCACCGATCCGGGTCTGTGGGGACATCTGACGACGAACACCTGGGTCCGTATATAAAGCCCAAGGCTCAGCCGCTACGTCAGAGGCCCTTATGGCCTCCGAAGAATGTAGAACACCATTAATAATTATTAGCTGCCCCCTCTATACTATCGGGTAGCCGTGAGTGTGCATTAGTAATAAAATCTATCCGTTGGCATACACTTGAAACACCTTACTCTTTCTTTCCGAATCGTAAGACCCGAACCCCCAGGTCCGTAAGGCCACAACCCCTTACACTGGTGCCGTGACCAGTTAATTCTGGTGTATAGCTCGGACGTTATAACGTCCGAACGGCTAGTACATGGGTTAGAAAGCCTCACGGAAGCTAACCCAGCAGGGCAATTAGTTGCCCAGGAGAATGGCAATGGATCATTAGTGCTCCAAACCCATTCGAACTCCCAAGATGCGGAATCTGCATCTTGGAGAGATCCCGAACCCCACTATAATGATAGTGAGGAAAATCTACCAGACTCTGTACGACGTGAACAGTCCATACAGAGACAGGGTAACTTAATAGGCCAACAATCACTTGTTGATGAGTTGAGTAATTCGATGTTCGAAGTTGGTGGTAGTACTAATCCAGAACATCCGGCACCAATGCCAAAAAGGGTAACATTTGGAGAACTACCTTATAGATTACCCAGACCCGGACTACCAATATTAGACTATAGCGCTATAGACGGCGACTTAACCTATGCGGTACCGGAAGGCGAGGAATTTAAATGACCGGATGTCCTGTTGTTAAATGAAACCTATGTAACTTTGAACGAGAACCTAAATACCTTGGTCAAAGCTAAAGATGAAGTATTCCATGAAAAACTTCAGCTGGAAGAGGACCTGACTGGCATGCGAAGCGAATTCGAAGCCAGAAGGAGTGAGTACATGAAGGAATTAGAAAATGAAGAAATGAAACTTCAAGAAATGAGAAAGTCATTCAACAAAGAATATGACAATAGACACATCCGTATCCAAACATACATAGATACGAACGATAAACTAAGTCTTGATAAGGCAAAATACGAATCCGAAATATGCCATTATCAGAGCGAGTTAGAGAAATTGAAACTTCAGTGTAGTAAACAAGCTGAAGACAATGAAACCATCCGGGTAGGCATTATAGCTTACAATAAACAACTGGAGGAAGATAGACAGAAACTCACGAATGAGCTTCAGGAATTGCAGACTACTGCAATAACCCTAGACAAATACGTAGAAGCCGCCCAATTGACTATAGGTACTATAGATCCAGCTGTGGTGTCTACAATGTTGGGAAAAACATCCAAGCATGCAACTCCAATTAGATACAACCCATTCGTTGACGACGGAGCTGATAAGAATGTAGTATCCGGAATCTATAAGAAACCGGATAATACCGCAGGTAATGGAAACGCACCTACACCAGCAACTCCTGTGCTGGATATAATAGGTCCGGCACCGCCAATACCAGATTTGAGTCATAAAATCAAAGCGACTCACGATAGTGCTATTGGTGCTAACAATAATACACCCGTAGCACAACCGAGAGCACCGGGACCACCGAGACATATGTTAACACCACCTTCATATTTCTCTCAACCCGGCCATAGTACACCAGCAGGCCCGAGATTACCGAACCCATCTTTGGGTCAAGGTAATGGTCCTAATGATGGATGTTTTCCCAGACCGAACCCGCCACAAACCAATGTTAATGGCGGTACGTACCAACCAAGAACAACTTCCTATGGATATAGATATAATTATAATCCGGCAGGAAGTAGTAATTACCAAAATGGTAATAACTATAATCAGGGATGGAATCAAAATAATTCTTACCCTAGGTATGCATCTTCCGGAACAGCTGGAAATGCCGGTTATGGTGGTGGATGCCCTAGCGGTTCATCCGGACACTATCCTAACAACGGTCCACCAGGAGGAAACCCTCCAGGCGGCCCAGGAGGATCTGGATCCGGAGGATCAGGATCGGGAGGAGATGGCAGGAAGCCAAACAGAAGAACTTCCATGCCTGCAGGGATGCAAACCATCTTTGATAGAAGCCAATGTATTCAAAACCTTGGCATTGACTGCTACCGAAAGGGAGCAGATGGCATGGAAGTCATGAACTGGAGCATGCGAGAAGCAGATAGACTACGCGGATGTAATAATCCGGCACGTAGACAGGCACGGATACCCCCTCCATATGATTCCAATGATCCATGGAAGGATAGGTATCAAGCTTTTGTCGACAAAGTCAATTGTAGTGGCTGGACAAAAGAAGAAGCTCTGCCCTATTTGATCTGTTGGTTGAATAAAGGTGGAAAGGTAGCCCTCAACCAATGGAGAGCAGCATACGGAATATACGGCACTTATGATCAATTGGTCGAATGTGCCGCATACCTATTCTGATCAATCGTGAGAGAAGATCCATGGGTAAGCTTCAAGAAAAGGACACAGAAACCTAAAGAATCTCACAAGGTCTTTGGTTTGGAGCTACAGGACTTGCTATCAAAAGCGCGTCCGAATTGGGCTCATGACGATGACTGCTATCTACAGGAGTTGTTTATACAATTCTACAATGGATTGCGGGATCCAGATCACAAACAAGTAGTTTGGGATTCTTGGAAGGATGACACTTCCTTCAGTGACCTGTTCATATCAATCGATGGACATGATATGAAGAAACGATTGGTAGGTCTAGGACCTAACCCGGTAAGAGCAGCTCCGTTCCAATACGGAGGTACACCTGCTCCGATATATGAAACTTCCCAGTTAGCCCCGGTCTGTTCGCATGAGGCTGATGAGGAGGATGAATATGTCTCCGATGAAAACAGAGAATATATTGGATCAGTCCAGGTAGCTGGAAAGTATTACCGACAGAAGCGGTATAGGAAGGTACATTCGAGAGGGAGGGGAGGATCCGTTGCTGGTAAAACAGCTTCCGGACCGACTCAATCTGGCAATGTAACCTCTACGGCCAAGCCAACTGTGACAGCCGCTGTTGCTCCGACTAATATGATGGAAACATTAATAGCCGGATTAACAGAAGCTCTGAAGAGACCGAGAGTTGATAAATCTCAAAGGAGATGTTCCAGATGCCAGAAACTGGGGCATTACGCTCCCGAATGTATGGCTGAGAAACCTGTCCCTCGTAGACAGGAGGGTGTCTCTGGAATAAGTACAGAGGAAAACTAAGGAGGGGGTCTCCCGATGGGCAAAGAAGGGGATCCCAGTGAAAAATCTTGCCATGATATCACCATCCGTGATGATAGTTCGCATGTAGTAGCAAACTCGCCTAGCACCGAGGTGGTTGTAGACACCCGGAAAGTTAGGGAAGCTGATATAACAGGTGCCACGGGAGCACAGGGGAAACCCAATATCAGTAATGAGGTAGGCGGCTATGAATTAGCCAGGGTTGGTAGTGCCCACCTGCCCCCGGGTCATCCTTGTCTGGAATACCTGAAAGGATGTGGATCGACTCCAGGTGTGAACAATGACGTTCCGATCATCACGGACATGCCCTCTGTTCTAAACGGAAGGCGGTGGTATGTTTGCCTTACTGTTAACGGAAGATCTGCCGAATTTCTCATGGATACGGGAGCTAGCCACTCCTGTATCTCCAAGAGGTTCTATGATCTTATACCGGATGAACATGATACTCTCAAATCGGGAGGAAGTGCTCCGACGGCCGATGACAGTACCTTGCAGACGTATGGTAGAACTTGTGTGAAGCTACAATTGGATGGAGTACATGACTATGTCATGAGCGCCACCGTTGCGATATAGCAGATGAGGGGATACTCGGGTTGGATTTCGCATCCCTGTATGGAGTTGTGTTGGAACCCCAATCAGGAGTGTTGAGTGTGAAATACCTGTATCCTGTAAAGGTTAGATGTGTACTGAGACAAGTGAGCAGTATTGCTAGTGTGGCACACACTGTGCGAATCCCTCCGGGAGTAGCCTGTGATGTGCTAGTAAGAAGTGATCCTGCAATGCGCAATAAGCCTGCAGTGATAGAACCGGATGTAGCCACTCTGTCAAGTATCGGATTAATATCTGTAGACACTATTGTAGCAAATGCGTCCTGGTCGGTAGAACCTGTCTCTAATACTGGAAACAGTACTATCTACTTGAAAAAGGGACAAGTTTTTGGAAACGTGACCCTTTCGGAAACTGTAACGGATAGTAAGTTAAACTTACAAAAGGTAACAGGAAATGATGAAATTTCGGAAGACTTACTCAAGTTGTATGAAGAAACTTCATTAGAAGATCCGGAACACCGGAAAGAGTTCTATGATATGCTCTGTCAGTATAGGACTGCCTTTGCCAAACCTGGTGAAAAACTAGGTACGACAAATAAGGTAGTACATAAAATAGATATTGGAGATGCGGAACCCTTTAAAATACCGTATAGACGGTTGCCTTTAGCGAAAAAGAGAGTAGCTGAAGAGGAAATAAACAAGATGTTGGAACAGGATGTAATAGTCCCTTCCAATAGTCCATGGAGTAGTCCTGTGTGTATGGTAACAAAGAAAGACGGTACTATCCGCTTTTGCATAGACTACAGGAAGTTGAATGGAGTAACGAAAAAGAATTCGTATCCATTACCGAGAATAGACGAAACCATTGACTCCTTAGGAGGAAACAGTTGGTTTTGTATCCTAGACTTGCAATCCGGTTACTGGCAAGTAGGGATGAATCCTTCAGATATGGAGAAAACTGCATTTTCGAGTCATATTGGATTATTCCAATATAACGTAATGCCGTTTGGTTTGTGCAATGCACCAGCAACATTTGAAGCAATGATGGAAACAATCCTAAGTGATTTATTTTGGAAAAGATGTCTTGTATACCTTGACGATGTCACAGTCTTCGGAAAAACATTCGAAGAGTGTTCTAATAATCTAAAAATGGTACTAGAACGTATTATTTCTAATGAAATTGAAACCTCAGAAATGCCACATGTTTAGAAAGTCCATAAATTATTTGGGCCGCATCATTAGTGATGAAGGAATAAAAGCTGATCCGGAGAAAATCGAATCAGTTACGAATTGGAATAGACCTAAAACACCCAAAGAAGTGAGGTCCTTTTTAGGATTCTGTTCCTATTATAGGGAATTTATTCCGAATTATTCTAGAGTCAGTTACCCATTACAAGCAATAGCTAACTGGACTCCAGGAAGTACCAAGGAAAAATTTCCTTGGACGCATGAACAGGAATCTGCTTTTCAAAAGCTAAAAGACCTGTTCACGAGTACTCCGGTATTACATTATCCGAATGAAATGTATCATTTCATACTGGATACTTATGCTAGTAATGATAGCATTGGTGCAGCTCTCTCGCAAGTCCAAAATGGGAGAGAGGTACCTATTGCCTTTGCCAGCAATACACTGAGCAAAAGAGAGTTGTTAGCAGTAGTCGTATATACCAAGAAGTTCAAACATTTTCTATGGGGAACAAACTTTACTTTAAGTACGGATCACTCCTCTTTAAGATGGCTACTGAACTTCCGAGATGCTGAAGGAATGTTAGGCCGATGGCTAGCCCATCTATCAGAATATGGGCTTGAACATCACCAGATTCAGCATAGACCTGGAGTGAAGCATTTAAATGCTGATGCTTTATCTCGAATACCAATCCGGAAATGTGATAATCCGGATTGTACTGATTGTGGAGCTCATAGGGCAGTGTTAGCAGGGATTCGAAGACCATTCGAACCCCTAGTTGCCAGTATACTGGATTGGTCTATGGATCACATACGACGTTTCCAGGAAGCTGACTCGATAACTGCGCAGCTACTGCAATTAGTACCAAAGGGTAAACGTCCAGTTAGACCTGAGGTCTCTCTGGAAAATCGAGAAATGAGAAGGTTTCTTGCTCAATGGACCGAGCTTGAAGTCCGGAAAGGCGTGTTATACCGTTGGAAGCCATGTAATAATGGTGAGAAAATCATGCAAGTGGTGATACCACATGCCATGAGACATGACATTATGTACTTCTGTCATGGACATCGGACCAGTGGTCATTTCGGAAGGAAACGCTCCTTAGCACGACTTTCCAAGAAATACTACTGGCCTGGCATGACAAGAGACTTGCAAAGATGGGTAACCACCTGTCCGGATTGTTGTAAAAACAAACCCGGACCCGGGATGGGCAAACTTCCCCTATCCCAAGAACTTTTCGGAGTTAGATTCGCAAGAATGGGGGTAGATATCATTAGTGGATTGAATACAACCGCTAATGATAATACCTGTATGATGGTAGTGTGTGATTATTACACAAAATACACTAAAGTATTTCCACTACCGGACCACAAAGCAGTTACTTGTGCCGAAGCCTTTGTAAAAGGTTGGGTACTAAGTTTCGGTGTACCATTAATGCTACACAGTGACCAAGGCAGAGAGTTCGAATCAAATCTCTGGCAGGGTATGTGCGAATACTTAGCTATTTGTAAAACTAGAACCAACCCGTATAGGCCACAAAGCGACGGATTGGTAGAAAGGTTCAATAGAACCTTTATCCAAGTTCTAAAATCACTCGTCAATGAACATATGGACGACTGGGATGAGCAATGCCATTTTGTGACACATGCTTATAACAGTACGGTACATTGAAGTACAAATTGTACCCCGAACCTTTTAGCAGGTCTAAGCTAAAGTATAGAAATGACCCTGGGTGAATTTTGACCCGGAGTCATTTTTGACCCTGCCCCCCACCATCCCCCCACTTACCCTACTTGAAGAATTTTCACCCCATAGTCATTTTTGACCCTGGGTCATTTTTGACCCTCTCCCCCACCCCTCCCCTTCCCCCTCTCTCTGCCTTATCAGTTGACCTAGATAAGTGGCCTCACCCCTATACTGACTTTCAGTTATGAATGGGCAGCAGATTAAGTTTCAAATTGTGTTTTCTCAACTGCTATAGTTCATATCCAAAAGTTATTTTAGATTTAACTAGGATACATATTGGTCTTTCTAGTGATGTATGATTGATCAATCTCAAATGTGATACAAACTTATCATTTGCATTATTGTCAGCCCAGAGAGCTATTTTCCCTCATACCCACTGCAATAATTAAAACAGAATGCAAAATAAGATGGCTAAAAAGTAGTTTGGTATTCTAGACTACCATTATCAATCCTCCTCTTTTCATATATGATGGTTTTATGATGGATAGATAAAGAAAAATGACCCCAAAAAGCAAATTAAAATTGCTTTTTCCATAACAGACAAGGCAGGGTTATTTTTCACCCTGGGTCATTTTTCACCCAGGATCATTTTTGGGGTTTTACAGAACCTGTTTAGTATTCGGAGAGGATCTGATAATGCCTGCCGACTTAGTATTTGGAGTCGTAGGGATGGACCCGGAACTACCTTGCCATGTAGTTTTCGTGGAATGTTTAAGAGACAGATTTAAAAAAGCATATGAGTCTGTCCGAATTGATTTGGAGAAAAGTGCCAAATGGCAAAAAGCTGGATATGATACCGATCTAAAGCATCGGAAATTCCAATCCGGAGACAGAGTTCTAAGATTACATGAACCACTTAGACACATAAAATTAGCGTCTAATTGGGATGGTCCCTTCACGGTAACACAAGTTATCAGTGATTGTACCGTAATTATTAAATCTGACCTTGGTCGACTTTACAAGTCAAATGTGGCTAGATTGAGGAAATGGTCTGGGAGGGAGACCTTCACAGAAATGTATGGTGAAGGTTCCGGAAAGATCCTGAACCAGAATCGTATAATAGACCAGGTAAAGAACACTACAGTGAAGCGAGGCCATGGTAGGCCTAAGAAGTGTTCCGAATCAGTGGCACCCACGCCAACACCGATTAAGCGTGGGGAAGTTAAAAAAGTCTCGGCAGGTGAAGACAAGAAGAAGAGGAAAGGTGTCTCGAAGGCTAAGAAACACCTAGAAAAGGCTCTTCAGAATGTCAGGTCCAATAAGGAACTATCTGAGAAGGGGAGATACGTTTGTCGCAGCCCTCGAATTGCCCAGAGGACTGCAGTGACCTAACCTGTATACACAACGGGTGTAATGTTTACATTTAGAGGAACGGATGACAACTGACCCGAAAGGCTTATTTGTCGCCGCCGCATGATGTACCAATGGGTAGTGGATGGATAATCCGGTGGATTTGCTTAAGCTTTCCATAATCTCCACTTAAATCCCCAGACGAGTCATCAGCGTGAGCGATAATTACCTAAAAACAATCAGTTTGTTGATGTTCCGCTTGTAGCACGTGCGTTTCCGCATGACGTCACCGCGTCCAGTCTCGGCTGACCCCTCGTGATCTCGCGAACCCGCGGGGAAATGACGTCACGAAAGCTGGCCTGTCGCCATATTGTTTTTCGGTAACGTCTGAGACGGTCGAGCTCGCTCCCCTCTTGGATTTTACCGGCTAGCAAACCCCTCGCTGCTCCTCCAGAGTCTGTCTCTTAGTAGGCAGACTGCGTCTGTGTCGGCCCCGGCGCCGTAAAAGCCGGAAAAAGGAGTAGTTTACTCCCGTGAGTGATTCCTCAGTCATGGCTGAGGAATCCGTAGCTGCAGCCAAGCTATCCGGTGACCCGGATAAGCTGACTCTGTCCGCAGAAGCTTTTCCGGAAGCTTTGTCACCTGTTACACAGGAAGAGAGCGAGATGATGGACGTGGATGAACCCACGGATCGCTCGTTCGAGGAGAAGCTGGCCTCATTCTCACTGAATGAGCCAGAGAAAATGCTGTCTCCACTCCCACCCAAGGGATCCGGAGGGGCTACGAGTGCTGAACCCGCAGCGACTGGGTCCGAGACCGCACAGGTCGACGGACCGAAGGACCAGTGGAAGCCAGCAGTGGCTGACCCGTTCCCGGTAGAATACGACGGTCGCTACCTGTACGTCCACCCGGAACTACAGGCACAAGTGACCTATGCTGACGGTACACCAGTTAGGTTGGACCCGAAGGTGAGGACGTCATGGTTCCCGAACAGCTGGGCAGGACGCCTCCCGAATTGCTCCGAGACTGGCCGTGGTTCCAACGGGGACTCATGGTGGACGCTGCTTTCCGCGAAGCAGTGTATGAAGCCAACAGAGCTCTCCTGCTCGGAGCGTATCCGAAGCCGGATAAGACCCTGTGGAACGTCAAGGCGACGAACATCGATTGGGTAGGCTGCATCTCGGAACCCGAGGGGCAGGCTTACCCACGTCCTTGTGCCACGCGGCCCCAGTACCGGACCACGAAGGAGTTTCGGGAAGCCGCTGCCAACTTTGAACAGTGGGACGACGGTTATTACATAACCGAGCAGGAGTTAGTGGATGTTCAAAACAATTCGCTAACCAACATGGACCGAGGTGCAGCCCTTCGGACGGTTCTCGTCCGTCGAATGACTGCAGAACAGGAGGCCCAGGAAGAGGCTAAGAGGGCAGCGGAAGTACCCGCACCTCCTATCCCCGACCTAAAGCTTGCCACCCGAAGCACAGCCGGTTCTGCATCAGCCACTGGCAGTACTACCACCCCGGTAGAAGCCTCGACCTCCAGCGCATCCGGAACCCAGGAACCGGAGGAAGACTGGAAGGTCAGTAAGAACAGGAGGTCCGCTGCTCGGAAGCTTAAGAATCTACCGGATTCTGCTAGAGCCGAGCTGAAAGCTAGCACCTCAGCCACTGGTAGTACTGCCATGGAGGTTGAGTCGTCGGACGAGGAGTCGGTACACGAGTCCTCGGTTGAGTATGATGAGAAGGCCACCCCATCAACTCAAACCGAGGCTGAACGATGGGCTAATGCCAAATCCGGATTCAAAACCAGGATTCCGACGTGTTTCTCCAACTGTGCCTACGGAGTAAAGAAGGACGGCTCCACCCTATATGCCTGCCCGGACTCAGTTAACAAAAATAATGAGTAAGATGATGAAGATTGGATACGCTTCCGAGAGATGTGGATCATGCTAAACCACACCGAAGGGTATTACACTTATACCCAGAGGAGAAAGCTGCGTTGGGCTCTTGAGAAGTGGTATGGTGACGACCAGAAGTCCTGTCCCTTCTCTATCTGCCAGGATGCGAGTGATGTCTCGGTCCGGACCTGGAGTACTCCAGCCCGGTTCCAAAGGCATCTGGTAGAGGCCCACTTCCACCATCACCCGGTTTACATTTATGATCTGAGTTATGGTAAGAAGGGCAAGAAGTGCACTACGAAGGTTCAATATAGCCGACGTAGCGATCTGGCGAGGCACCAGAAGAAATGCCACGCAGAAGGTTTAGATGGGGCTCGGAAGCGTATCATGGAGCTTCATCAGGAACTCATGAAGGAGTTCGACAGTCTGAGCGAGGATGCTTGGTCTAAGATCCGACCAGGGGACCAAGTCCTCTGCGAGGTTCCGAAGACCAAGGATTCGAAACTCCGCGCAAAGATAGTCCTGACTCCTGGAAAGGGTAAGCTGGACATGCACGAGTCTCTCTGGCAGAAATGCGAGGAATCCGGCAAGGAGGGAAAGAGAGCTTGTTAAAGGAGCAGAAGGGACCAGAACCGTGGTGGTAACGGTAATGGTCAGACCACCACTAAAGTCAGAGCAGATGACCACTCCAGGTCTCCTCTGGCTCGGCACCCCCATCAGCAGGTTCAGGGCACTCCTGTGTTCAAGAAACCCGAACCTGCCAGATACGCTGGCGCCGTATCAAAGCCTGGGAAAGTTAACCCCCCGCAACTTTCCGTCCTTGACCCAGGGACCTGGACCTGAGAGCCAGACCTTGGTCGTTGGAAAGGGTGGTCGACTTGTTCCCAAGAAGACCTCAGCACCTGCTGCTGCCGGATCCGCATCCGCTCCAGCCGCCCTCCCAGTTAACTTCACCCCGGAGCAGTTAAACCTTTATCTGCAGATGGGGCTGAAGCAGAACCAGCCTCCAAACTACTGTGTACCAACAGCAGGCGTGTCCGGAAGCCCCACACCCGGAAGTGGTCCTCAGGCTGTATCGACTCCCCCCAAGGCTGTCGCTACACCAGAGAAACCAAAAGACGCCATTACCATTAAAACCGGTAATGCGGAAGTTAGGTTTGAGAAGTCTCACCAGGGGGAAGCGGATGTCCAGAAGGCCATCTACACCCACTGGGAGAAATGTGTCCGCGAGAAGGCGACAGCATTCCATTAGGGTCTTCTTAACGATACCCTGTTGTGCATGAAGGAGGTTGCGGATGCTGAAAAGCAGCGCGTCGAGACCCTCATTCGGGACGATGTAAAGTCCCAGGAGGAAGCAGCCGCAGCTGCCCAAGAAAAGAAGAAATCACCCGGAATACCAACTTGAACACCAAGTTCATGAGGGTATTCGGAGTCGATCTTGACGAGTGGGACGGCACTCCCGAGTCGGCTCTAGCTCTTCTTAAGAAGAAGCATGCGAAGAAATCCACCTAAGCATGCTACGGGTTATTTTCTAAATTTTTTTTTTCTCTCCACTAAATAACCAGATATAGTCTTTGCGGAACCCTACAGGTCTGCGAATGTTTTTTTATTAGTATATGAACACCTGTTCTTTGTGTTCCGGGTTCCTTTTATGACCAGCTTATTGTATGATTCAGGTCGTATAATTCTATACCCTGAATAGCCTATTCGGATTCAGAACTACACTTACAAACAATCCGATAGTAGACTTGCTGCTGTCAGACGTATCCGGATGCCGGTTCCAGACTTCTGCTGCTATCTGTGCTAACCACTATACTAGGATGGACTTTACAATTCTGTGTTACCTCTACATTTCACCTATACTCCCGAATGGACTAATACTACATATTACTACTACTTCCGGACCAGCTATATTGGACTTTTTACTTATGTCAACAATACTTAAATGGATTACGATTCTACACTGTTGACAAAACCGGATCTACACTCTACCTCTACTCTACACCATTCGGATATACTTATGAACTATAGCACTTCCAGAGGATTGTGGGTAGCTGCCCCAAATTCATCTACCGTGTTCACTTTAATAACCAGGAATCATAGACTTTAGCACGTCCATCCCGTGGTTAGCTGACCACACTTACCTTCTAGTATCCGGAAAACTACAGCAGAAGACTCCAGCAGCATCTACCATTTTTATATTGTACATAATGTCACATATCTATTTTTCTATAATGTTAATTTGTATGTGCATATTCACACTGTGGTCATAACTTACTATATATTGTGATACGGGTATATACATATCTATTAGTACGGATCTCAAATTGCTGTTCATATTTATAATATAAGATCCGGTAAACTACACCAGAACGTACATATTATTGTCCTGCGAGACATGTTGTATCATAAATATATTTATCTGGTGTTATAGAGGTTATTTGGTACACGGTGATATCATATATATTATTATATTCATTACTACACCGTGATTTTTTTCTTTTCAAGTGTATAATACAAATGGTTCTACTCGTACTACTCACGGGATCCATATGGTTATATCATACTGTGATGATACATGATTATATGTCATTAGATAGTGTAGTTACTTTTAAAGTCTTGAAAAAGACTACATAATCAAATATGTTATTAATAACTACAAACGCATACGGATGTTATTATGTGATTTATTTAATATTAACAGTTCCGTTACACATAACTGTTACTATCACATGTATACGAATTATGATACTTGTCCTATTACTTATACCGTAAACATGATATGTTATCCTAAGGTATAATAAGCTAATTAACAGTTTGGATACATACAACTGTTATTCATTCAAGTAATTCGTATCATATTACAACATCCAATTTATTATTATGTAACTATATACACTATCAAATATATGTATGTGACATTCGATTCATATCTAACTTGGTGTTAATGTTATATCTATGGTTGTACCTCTATTACTAATGGTTTAGACATATAGAAATGTTATCCTAGTAATATTACTATAACTATAACACCCTCCTAAATGTCTGGGGGAGTGGTGTAGAGGTACATAACATATAAACCATAGCGTTGGGTACCGTCTGACGTGGCGGGTGAGTCGAGTCGTCGGACGTTCCTCAGGTTCTAGATAGGTGGCAGCACCGATCCGGGTCTGTGGGGACATCTGACGACGAATACCTGGGTCCGTATATAAAGCCCAGGGCTCAGCCGCTAAGTCAGAGGCACTTCTGGCCTCCAAAGAATGTAGAACACCATTAATAATTATTAGCTGCCCCCTCTATACTATGGGGTAGCCGTGAGTGTGCATTAGTAATAAAATCTATCCGTTGGCATACACTTGAAACACCATCTTACTCTTTCTTTCCGAATCGTAAGACCCGAACCCCCAGGTCCGTAAGGCCACAACCCCTTACAATTATAACAAATGTTCTTCGAACTATTGTTGTATAATTTAACTTTACCTAACCTCGAAATTAGAAATTGTATTTCACTTCGAAGTAGTATATAATATTTACTACCATAGGTTTGTTAATATAATAATGTTACTTAATTCCTATATACTTCGCTCCACACTACCATTGTATAAATACTCATTTCGAGCCCTATTATAGTTTCTTTAGACTATTTCCTACGGGTTTTCTACCCTAGTCATATCCAATGGGGGAAGTGTAGGGGCTCGTGGAGTGTTGTATATGGTGTTTGCTCCCTTTTCGAGAGGGCAGGTCGATCGGTGCGGTTACCACCGGTAGGACCAGAGGTCGCTTCGATCTCTGGCCACTGCGGGGTGGTGGCAGCACTAGTCTTCGCTGCTCCAGTCCCTACCTGGGACCACGTAGGGAGCTCAGTTGGTCTCTGGCTGCGGCCAGGACAACACCTGAACAGAATCGAGCTGTACCTATAGCACCACTCCGAACATATGTAACTCCCAAATAAACATGTGCCGGTTGCACTAACCCGAGCTAACTCATTTGGTTTTACTTGACATTGACATCTCTCAAACTAGATCAAAGTTAGATAAGAACTCGAACCATTACACAGGTTTCAATATCTGCGCCTCCAACTCTTTTTCTAGCAGCTCCGGTGTCATTTTGTCGACAAAGTTCTCCTTCGTCCTAGTCAGAGGATTAGCGCTTTTGATGATCTTCTGCAGGTTGATCACTCTGTCCACCGTCTTCCAGTCAACCTCGTTTTTTTTTCTTGAAGGTTTTTTTCTCGTTGAAAACTCTTTTCGCCTTGGCCAGCAAGTTCTTTGTGCAGAGGAACGATCATGATCATGTTGTCGTCTCGCACTTTGCTCCATTCTGTCGGGAGGATAAATTCGCTGAGAGCCGCTTCGTGGTCCTCTGATAGGAGGAGGGGTGAGTCGAAGTGGGTTCGAAAAGAGGTCAGCGTGTTCTGAGGTAAATACTCCATAGAACTGTTGCTAGGCAGGGTGATATTCATAGTTGTCCTACGAGATTTTCTTGACAGGAATCCACTTGTTGAACTTGTTGCCGTAACCTAGCCAACGCACGAAAGCTAAGCGTTTGCCCTTGACGGTCTTGTAGCGCAGCACCTTGTCTATCAGGTAAGTCTTGCCGTAACGACCTTTGGAGACCTTCTGAACCTCCTCCGGATAAAACAACCCCTTTATCTCCTCCCCGGCGTCGTCTTTCAGCTTAAACCCTTTGCTACCCAACGTTTTAGCGTCATTGAACACTTCCTCCTTCCAGTTTCCCTAGTAACCTTTGTCGAAGGGACCTTTAGCCCTCAACATTCTCACTCTGTCGCCTGGAGTCAGTGTTTCCTCGATTTGTTTCTTAGTAGGGAGATTGTGTCTGTAGAAAACAGTCTCGCTGTTTTCCGCGCTGACATCCTTGTCCAGTATATCTAGGTAGCGATATGTACGCTTGTGTGTGAAATAGCGCCACAGCTTTCCTTCAGACTTTGATTCAAACGCTCCGCTAGACTAGCTTTGATGTCGTCGTTGAAGTCATTGTCTTTCTTCTTGAGCTGATCTTGAGCTGATCTTGGAAGGTCTTGTTGGGAAATTCTTTCCCCTAGTCTGTTTGAACGGAGCGCGGATGTCTCTTGGCAGTCATTTCCTCGAACCCCTCGGTGACAGCTGCGCCGCCTTTGGATTTGATGGGAGCCGCCCACGCGTACCTGGAGAAAACGTTGATGGCCGTGACCACGTACCAGAACCGGGGTTGTGAGACGCTAAAGGTTGTATGTCCATCAGATCTAACTGCCACTGTTGATCGACTCCCCCAGTTATCGTCTTGTTCCTTGCGAATTTTCTACAGATGGGTTTATGTTTAGTATAGGTGTCCAGAGATCCCAAGGCGTCTCGGATGAAAGCCAAGTTTCGACCCCAGAAATGGTGTTTCTGGAGTTTGGTGATGCTGGTGAAACTAGAGGGTGCTTTTACATTGGTGTACTTAGCCACCACTCGTCTCTTTTCTTTTTCCTTCTTGGTCAGTTTCTTAGTCCTTGCCATCTCGGTGAGTCGGAGTCGGAGTACACTTGGGGACTGCATCCTTTCTTTTTCTTCCTTTGATTACTCGTCCTGACGGAGGAAGGGCGAGGTGTAGCAGGGGATCTCCTGCTTGAAGTCCGAGTTTTGTAAACGTTGTCGTTGGCATAGTCGACGTCCTTACGATAGGAGGTGGCGCTGCTGACGAGGGGAGTGGTGTCCTCGTAGTAGTAGTAGTCGTCGTCGCCATCTTCCTCTTCCGAGCTTGTTCGTTTTCTGCCTCTGCCAGCAGGTATTACGAAGCTTTGTTAGGAGCGCCTGCTTTATAGACTTGGTTCCCAATCAAGGAGCTGGTGGGATCTTCCATGCTCAGCACACGCTTAAACGGCGTGTACCCCTCGGGTCTTGACGCTGTCTTCCTGAACCTGCTGGCGTCGTTCAGTGAGTCCACTATGCTAATTCGACTGGCGGGATCCGTTTTTCGACCCATCATCTCGCTCACCGAACCAGCGTCGTTCCACTTGACAAAGTCAGATTTTTGCAGTCTCTTAAACAGCTTGGTGGTGGCATTGCGATTCCTTTGTGGAACTTGTTCGAGCAACACCTCAAGGAGGGAAGTTTGGGGGGGTTGGTGGTGGTACGAGAGCGGATGCAGGAATCGTGTGGTTGTTTGGATTTGCTAGAAAGAATCGTAACCTATTCAACAACCACTTGTATTTCAGCATTTTTCCGGGCGATTTCAAAGTGGGGTCGTTCAACACTAGGTCCAAGTCCCTATAGATAAAGTGTAGCACCTGGTGTAATGCAGTGATCGGATGAAGACCTTGTTCTGCCTGTCTGTATTAATAAGCCATATTGGAGGGTGGGGATACGGCAGTGGCGAAAGAGGAGGGGTTCTTGTTTTCACGCTCATCAGCAGCAACAGGAGCAGCAGCAGCAGCAGCAGCAGCAGTAACAGCAGTACCACCAGCAGGAGCAGCAGGAGCAGGAGCAGCAGGAGCAGCAGCAGCAGCGACAGCATCAGCAGCTGTGGGGACATCAGGTGGTCCTCGTAATTTCGAGAGCGACTTAGAATCTAAGAGTGCCAAGCGCTTGTAGTGTTGCTCCTCATGGACTGTAATCATCAAGGCAGCTGTGGTGGTGAGGTGTCGAATGAGGAGCTCTATAAACGGAGAACGCTTTTTATGAGGGGTAAGGCCAGACCTATCAGAGCCGGAATGAGGAAACAACCCTTTTGAACCAAGACGTTTCTCTTTCTTTTGATGGTGGTAGCTTTTTTGCTCACCATCCTCAACAGGTCGTGATCAAATCATCGCTTCCAGAGCCTATTAAATGCTCACAATCCTCTGGGGAACACTTTGCCAAGTGTTTAAGGGTGCCGTAATGTCTTCTGAGTCAATGAGTAGCCGTTACTTTCTCTTTGTTTTTTTTTGTCTAGTGAAACAAACACGATCTGATCATCTATGGAAGTCAGGGAGGAGCGTATTCTCAGGTCATCCGGTGTTGTCTGCTTGAAGTCCAGAAGCAGGTATGAGTGAGGAAGCTTGAGTTCATGGGTAAATATACTGGAGAGTGCCGCCGCCTTGGAGGGAAACACTTGATGAGACAGAGCGCCTATTTGTCCCATGTCGCGAGAGTTCTTAAAAATGATCATGTAGTGAGCGTTCATAGTTCGAAATTCGGGTGATTTCTGGAACAGGTTCTGAGTGATGTATATGATGCTCATGTTCCAGTGATGGGAATATTTGGTGAAGATGTCGGCTACCACTTGCTGGTTGGAACTGCTCATCAGATCGTCCAATATCAGTAGAGTGTGTGGTCGAGGCATGGTCAATTCTTCTTGTTTTACTTCTCCCGCTATGTCTTCTTTGCTGGGAAGACCTTCTCTGAATTCCACTCCGTAGTCTTTTTGCATTTGCCACTCACCGTAATAGTAAAAAACCTTTTCCACCGGCGGTGTGACCAAATTGCTAACGTTGCTCAGAAATCGATTCACCAAGCTTGATTTTCCGCAACCAGATAGACCACTGATGATGCAACTGAAGGGTCCTTGTAGTCGGGGATCGAAATCTATTTCGGTGAAGGTTATGATTTTACCACTCGACATTTTTCAGCGGTCGTTATGGGGTCGTAGTAGTAGTAGCAGAAGTAAAGGAAGTGGTGGTGACTTCTACTACTACGGTCATGGTGTTCCTCAGTCAAATGCTCGGTGATGAGTGGTCTTCAGGAAAGAGTCCTAGCGAGTTTTATTCTATCTTGTTACATTTCATGACACCCAATAACATCACTGTCTGTCATATTTTTTTTCTCTTCTTATGCAATATATTTTATTTTCACTCAATTTTACACATGTCATATATTTGGAGTCTGATAAAATTATTTATTAAAAAATAAGAAATAAAAAAAAGGAGGCAATCTTTTTTTTCTCTTTGGGCAAAGCTTGTTGCTTTGCCTTTTTCCTCTCCTCTTTAACATAACTGTATCCAAAAAGGTATCAGGGGTAACAGCACAGTGGCAACAAACACAAACTAGAATGTAATCTTGAAAGTAGTATGTCCCATTCTTCTTCAATTCGGTCACATTGTAATACTCCGGATAACAGGTGACGACTTAGAAACAATTCCAGATCCTGTTCATGTCGGCCACCACGTGCACCCACCGAGTGGGAGCGGCGGTTACCCCCAAATAACCAATGTCCTCGTTGAATCTTTTCATAGCGCTTATTCTCACCATATTTGAACACCCTATATTTTCATGAAATGCCCAACGAGTGGGTGTACTGAGGGTGGTTATCAAACAGTAATGGAGTAAATTCCTTTCATTAAAGACAGCTTTCGGCCATACCTCTATTTTTTCTTTTTTTACTACTTCTTCTACTGCTTTTGCTGTTGTAACTGCTGCTGCTTCTACTGCAGCTGCTACTGCTGCAACAGCTGAAACAGCTGCTCCTGCTACAGAAGAAGAGTCGCTACTTCTTCTTCTTCTACTACTGCTACTACTACTACTCCTTTCCCTGGTGGTGTTTCTTCTTCTTCTACTCCTACTGCTTTCGCTATTTCTATCACTACTATTACTTTCGGTACTACTGCTGCTGCTGATACTGGCGCTGCTACTAATTTCCTCACCTTTGCTTTTCATTAAATTATTCATCGCCTTAAAAGAGATATGAGACTGAAATATGTGCCAATCTCTACGTTGAGATAAGAAAATAGATGGGGTTTCGCTAATCGTTTTTTTTTTAAATCTCGCTCCATCTCAAGTGGAATATTTTAAAAAAGAGTGAAAATAAAATAAAAGCTCAAAAAGAAAATAATAAAGAGAGTGATGGACTTAGCTCCAATTTCCTCCTAGAGTGTAGGTGGTAAACAGATGGCGAGGTATCTACAGCGACGGTGGTGGTGACAGCACGCAGCAGTGGTAGAAGCAGTGGTGGTGGTGGTGTCAAAAGAGACAGTGGACGTGTTCTGCCCTTCCAAGAAAAATCAGGGCTCCTTATATAGTTGAGAGAATCATCTAATCCCTTTTTCACCTGGATCCTTTCACCCTGCTTCAAGGGGGCAAAAATGCTTTTGGGACAAGGGTATCAGGTGGGATAAACAGGTGTAACAACTGTGATAATTACCAAAATGCGACTTACATGTATAAGGGGATTATGGGTCTTTAGGAGATTAAGACGTTCAAAGTCTGTATACAAAAAACTACAAGGGGTGGTTAACAGTATGGGGAAAATATAATCTTGTAACTGAGAAGTCAAAGTGTTTTAATTGGATCACTCACTAGCCGAGGTGTGGGGTGCGCAGCAGCAGCAGTGCACGTGGCGCCAAAAAATGGTGAACACGTGCACACCTCACCGCCTACCTATCTACCGTAGTACCTCGCGTATAAGGTATGCCTCCTAACTTGAGGGAATGGTATAAAGTGTATCTGCAAGCTTTATTTATTTATTTATTTATTTATTTATTTATTTTTTTGACATTTCAGTAATGATTTATAGTAACCCCTACCTATAAGGTACACCCTTAAAACTTCAGGTGGTCGCACCTAGCATAATACGTGAGTAGTATAATAGTTGGTCTTTTCTGGATAATATCCAGAAAAGACCACCATATTTGAATTATCCAGAGAAGACCTCCTATTTTTAGATTATTTATAAAAGAGGTCGTTTATAGATATATTTAATTTATCTATAAAAGAGGTCGTTTATAGATATATTTAAATTATCTATAAAAGAGGTCGTTTATAGATATATTTAATTTATCTATAAAAGAGGTCGTTTATAGATATATTTAGAATCCAGAAAAGACCTGTATTTTTGAGAAAATGTAGATTGCAAGTGAAACGAGAAGTCATAATATTTTTATTTTTTCTTTATTGTTCTTTTTGAGACATATCATATAGTCAGACAATCCAACAGATAATCCAATTTATTCCTTTATCGTTTATGAATAGAGAGGCGGAGAATGAGTTACAATAACAATGAATAACATAATTGGAATCTTCATGAATAATGTGATTTATTGAACCAATACCATAGTAAATTTTCGCCACCTAGTTCTTTGTTAGAATCAACTTTAAGAATTCCTCTAAAGACATTAATTCATTTTCGGAGGGGTCGATTTCATGAGAACCTTTTTCTTCAGTTGGTTCTTCTTCCGCCGAATAAAATTCTTGTTCTTCAGACGACGTTTCATCAGCTAAATGAGATTGTTCTATATCTGATTCTTCAGACGAGTCACTTTCTCCAGAATCACTTTCTTCATAGTCGTTTTTTTCTTTCAATGAAGCAGATATCTTTTTGCCTGATCCAAAACCTTGATCATTTCTTTCGGTTTTATCAGGTGTATATACTTCTTCTAGCTCAGGGATGAGAATTTTTTCTAATATTATTTGAGCTATTTGATCTCCATGTTTTATTTCGAAGACCTCATTTCCAAAATTAAACAGCAAAACACCAATTTTTCCCCTGTAGTCTTCATCTATTACCCCTGCTCCTACATCGATGAAATGATTAAGAGCAAGTCCTGATTTTGGTGCTATGCGACCATAGCATCCTGCAGGTATGCAAAGTATTATATCAGTTTGTACCAATTTTTTTACTTTAGCAGGAATAATATAATCATAAGCACTATATAAATCAAACCCTGCAGATTTTTTTGTGGATCTGGTTGGCTTCAATGCTTTTGTTGATGCTTTAACATAATGCATAATAGGTTGGAGAATAGGTGAGGCAGGCAGTAAAGCAGATTTTTTACATGTTGTTACTAACAGTGTATTTGGTTTGTCTTTTACAAGAGTAATATAGAAAGAATCTTGACAACGCGCCATTTTGCTGAACGTTATTTCAGTTGTTTTGTTGTTTAATATAACGCTATTCACAGAGATGTTTTCTTTGTTTTAGTTCATTTAAGACGATCTTTGCTGTAATATTTAAGATTTTCATTGTAAATTTCTTCATATATTTTGCTGTAAGCTAATTGAGAGATTTTTTCACCTTTTTCAGTGTTTTCAAGCTTAGAACGTTCTTCTAATTTTATAGGATAAATTTTTTGTAAAACAAGTCGTGCAACAGCATCACCACTTTTTATTTTTAGGTCTTCTTCTCCGAAGTTAAATAAAACAATGGTAATATACCCTCTGTAATCTTCGTCTATTATTTTTTGGTTGATTAACACAAAGTTATGTTTTCTTGATTTGCATAGAGGTAAAATTATACCATAATAACCTTTAGGGATAGCAAGTTTAACTTCTGTTGTAATTGTACATGCTGTATTATTAGGAACAGTATGGTTATATGAACTGAACATTTGAATCCCTATGTTATTTTCCTCTTTAGTAGGAGAGAAGGAACCTGCTATTTTACTGTATTTTAGAACAGACATTTTCGTTCAGTTTTATATGACATGATGTGATGCCTATTGTTATGATTCTCAAGTAAGTAAATAACCAAACAAACAAAATGAAATAATTTTTTATATGATTTTATTTTGATTGTCACATGTGTAAAGACAGTTTTTCATTTTCAGTTTGTTCCTGTTCTTTTATCGAATTCAAGGAATATCATGTTTAGCACATCATTTCTTTTCATGTCGTGTACTGCTTTCATCAGTTGATGAGTAGCACTGTACTTAGATCTTAGCCACATTTTTAAGACATTGAAGGTTAATTGAGCTATGTCTTGTTCGGGCTGGGACGATATTGTTCTTCTTTCGTCAGACGTGATATGTAGATATGTAGCTATGTCCTTCCAGTCTCTTGACATTTTTTCACTCAATAAGCTGAAATACATTTGCACGGAGGTCGATTCCACGTCATACTCTTCTAATTTTTTTTTTTTGAAGAAATTTTCAGTGAATTCCACCAAGTCTATTCTGTGGTTTTCCTTTAAACTTGTCATCAGTTCTTCTGTTCGTAAGTAGTAAGGAACTTCTCTCCACCATTTATTCAGCATCTCTATGCCCATAGCAGTTGGAGTTTTCGTCTTGTTCATGCTTTCAAGTTTAGCATGAGGGATGTCAAGATATACTCCTAAGGTCATCCATTGACGTGCTAACGATACAGAGATTTTTTGAAGAAAGATATCTGAATATCCTAAATCATCTTGAAAGTAATAAGTAGGTAAAGGCATTTTTTACCTTCAAAGGATTAGAGTGACAATCAAAAGTAGGAAAAGAAATAAATCAAAAATACATATACCAATGATTTAAATAACACATGTACTTCCTCAACATATGTACTTATGAAGAACTTTAGATGCTCGTAACATGAGGATTATATCTTATCTCAAGGAAGTAAAATTAAGTTCCAGATTGTTACAAAACAGGTATATCGGGTAAATTTATATTAAGCATAAATAGACATAGAAGAAAAGAAAACAGGATAAAAAATTATAGCAGTTATTAATCCATGTATGAAATAGTATATAACGCTTCTGAATCCATATGTAGCACAAAAGAAAAGAAACAATAACAAAAAAATTTCATATATTTTAAGACTACCTATATTTTTCATTTTAATCATTTTTTTTATTTAGATAAGTTGCAAGACAAAATATCTTTCCACGAAGACAGATATTCTTTCACTTTTTCTTTATCTTCTTCAGTATATCTTTCTAAGTATATTGGATTTATGTCCAAAAAATTGGTGATAGAAAGATCTCCGTCTAAAATACCATGAACATTTATTTCTTCTGGCTTCAGATCTCGTTCTACATGACAAGCTAACATGTCTATCACACTTTCAATTAAAGCATATTTTCTCATATTTCCTTCTCTGTAATATTGAGGATGATGATCATTGTTTTCATAGTGATGAAATAAAGCATTTTCCCAAGTTGTTTTTTCTTGAGAATTTTTTGGTCCATTTTTAGTATGGAACTTAAAGGTGTAACCTATGGCTTCTTTCATTGAAAACTTAGATAAGTCATGCACCATTATTCGTTCTGTTAAACACATTTTATCTTTTTTGTCAAATACGTTTTCTAAAAGGTAAAAAGTGAAACATATCATTTGTCTATGCCTTAAAACCTGTTCGAAATGTTGCAAGAGAAGTTTCAAGAAAGAATTGTTGCAAGTTATTTTTTCTTTTTTAGATTTTATGTATTTAATGGCTATATCGTCTTCCCAGTTTGTGTGTTTCAACAGTTTTTTTATTTTAAAAGTGTACTTTCCCATATCAGCGTAGTGTTCTGCTCATGAAGCCAGACAAAAGTTTCTCTTGTTTTTCTGTGATTTGTTGCACAAGAATATTATTTTTGTTTCCTAAAGATTTTATTATTTCTTGATTCTTTTTTCTCTCTGCTCTAAGAATGCGAAATTGGTTTTGTTGCCTTTTTCTTGTTTCTTCAAGGGTTTCTATCTTATGTATGCAATCAGGACACACCCCGTCTTCTAGCGAAGGCTTCCAATCAGAATAACTGTTCATGTTACTTTGACGCAGATCAGTGTTCACATAAAGTCTGTTTGTTCACTTATCTCATCTATGTTTTTATTTCTTAATCACTTTCATGTTTTTTTTTTCTGAATTTAAATGAAAAGCTTCGTTTGGCTTATTCCTATAAGTCTCCATTAAAACATCAGAAGGCATAGAATCTGGCACATCACAAGTTTCGCCGTCTGCTACAATTTTACTGCCTTCTTCTGAGTCATCACCGTCGGCTACTGTACGACCATACGGATAAGAACCTCTCCTGATGTTATATATTCTCTCTGCTTTAGCTAAGTTGTATGCCTTCCTGTGAGCCATTAAATTCATATTTTCATTTCGTGCTTCTCTTAATTGTAAAGTAAGATGGAGATTATTTTTTTCTTCCTCTTTTATGATATTAATGTGTTCACGTCTTTCTTCTTCTAACAGAGATATATAAGTGCCTTGATGTAAGCATATTTTTTCAAGTATTTCATTGCGCTTTACTTCAAAAATCATATTGTTCCCTTTTGTATCCATGATTAAGACTTGAGAAATAATCTTAATTTATATATTTTTTTTAGGTCTCACACGAGAAAGATGTTCATTCTTATAATTATTTGAGTATCTCAGGATCTTTTGTTTCTTCAGTGAATACATTTGAGTCGGGCAAATGTTCTTGATTTGCAATAGTAGTTAGTAATTGATTATTTTTTTCGTACATTATGTTATCAATATCTCGGTTTTCATTTATTTGAGTAGATTTTAAGTCATGGTTAGAAACAGAAGATCCTATGACAGGATATGTCCATGTTTTTCTGTGATTTACATTAGTTACAAAACAAGACAGGAAAGTTTGAGTTTTTTCATTGTTATGATAAATATTTCCGCTTTCTGTACAAGACAAAAATATTTCATCTCCTTTCTGTAAAGAAGGGGAGATAGATTGTTTACGCGTTTCTAAGATAATGACTACGATGCTTAAAATAAGAGTAAAAACTATTCCTCCTGCTCCTACTTTCCCGTTTGAAATCAAATTATTTATTTTGCTTAAACTTTTCATGCTTCCTTTTTTTGTTTTATGTTCGCTCATTTTTTTAAAAAAAATATCTTTTTATGATGATCAGTTCCAATAAATCGGCAAATAATTTCCAAGACAAGATGAAAAAGAAATAATACATTAATCTTTTTTTCTTTTTTGTGTTGTTCTTAGAAAATTATTTTTTGTAGAACAAATTTGTTTGTTACAAAACAAGGATTTCTTTTTGCTTCGATTATTTTGTTTTTTCTTTAAAAAGTATTGTTTTACTTTACTGTCATTCCAATCAGGATCTGAAGTGAAGCTAGATATAACTTGTTGCATTGTCTTATTCTCAGCTCGTTTTTCTAAAAAGAACAAGCAATATAAACCACAAGTCATAGAAAAAAGTCCTTGAATAGAATGAGAGGAATATTTATATTTTTTTGGCAAAGCTTTCAGAAAACTCTTTCGCATAGGACTGAAGCCATATGAATCGAAATATTCAGCTAGTTTACGTGGTTTTTCATAATAAAAAGCTACCCAATGTTCTCCGGGTAAGTTACTGTTGTCGGTGTTGACTACATAACCTGTAGGAAATGATTTCACTGCAGGTATAGTGTCAGCTGAATAAACACCATAATTTCCTCCTTTTTTTCTTTTAATTTTCTGCAAGAAAAAATTTATTTCCGCTCCATTCATTTTTAGGAATTATGCTGTTTCAGATTTTGCTCTTAATATATTGCTAGAATCTAATCTCAGGAGTTCATGATGTTCTAAATATACGATAGCTGCTACTCCATGGGTTAATTCTTCTTCTAGTTTTATGACAAATCCTAAAGAACCATTTTCTGAATATTCGAATGTGCCTGACGTTATTCCGTTTTTAGATATGTCAAAACAGTAAAGACAATGTCCTTTTTTGAATTCGTCGAAAGAAATATCTATCGTATCGTCTCTGAAAATTGAACCTGTAGACCGTATAAGAGCTAGGTAGGCCATATTGTATAAATCATTAGGGTAATCTAATTCATAGTGATAAAAAGGAGTTCCACCGTCGTTCACTTTCAGTTCTATTTCCTTAGCTTTAAAGTGCTCAAATTGAAACGGATTACGATTATGACTTCCTGTAAAGGCATCTAAATGAACTAACCCTATGATGACTCTTTTTGGAAGAGGAGTGTTGTTCACTATATGAGAGGCTTGCAAAATAGATTTCTGAGGACCAAAAGTGACGTATTTCATGTCTATTTTGTTCACAGGATAATCCCAATACGGAGTAACCATTCTAGCATCCATTATTTTTTTATGGAATTTTTCAGACACTCTTATTCTTTTTATGAATAAATGTATGCCCTGTATGTCTATTATGTATTTTTGTGTTCCTAATTTAGACATCAAACAAAAGTCTTTGTCTGCTCTATCAAATTCTATAGTAAGAGGCAGATCTCCAGGTAACACTTTGACCTGAGCAAAAAGGTCATTATGAATTCGTCCTATGACTTCAAATAATTTCCCGTTTTTAGTTTTGTTATAACGTGCTTTCACTCCAGAATTATGATCGTCGCTGTTAACATTTGTTACTTCGTTGAAATCTTTATCGTCTTTGTAATACATAGCCAAAGCTCCCAAGTGTTTAGCAGTGGTTGGATCATAACTTAAAATATATTCCAGAATAGATCTATACCCGTGCAAATCATTGCTGTCTGATATTCGTATTCCTGCTATAGAAAGTTTCACATTTTTAAACATAGTAGAAGCAAAATAATTCACTGGAAAAACTTTAGCTTTATCGTTTATTGTCCCATCGTTAGCTGGAGCATCTGGATTTTGTTTGTCAGCTTTTAATATTTTGCCAGACACTCGAATAAAACTGTCGTGCAAAGAAATGAAATCTGTATGTTTAGATTTTAAAGTGAATTGAACTGTAGTGCTGTTAGGAGAAGCAGTGGGCTCAACTTTTTCATAATAAGTTTTAACTCTACTTATATCTGTTGGAGGAACATGAGTAAAATCAAATTCCGAGGCTACACAAAAACAAGGATCTTCGTCTAACAATGACATTTTTTTAAGGTGATGAACAAACTTCAAAAATATTTGTTTGTTTTTCTCTTCTTTTCAGTAATCTCAGGTTATTTTATGTTAACCAAAGATATCTTTTTTGAAATTTCTTCTAAATCTATTTCTTTTTTTATTTGTGATCGTTTTATTAACTTTTCTTTTCTTGGTTACATGTGAAATAACTTCTTTGCCTAAATCAGACAAAGTTTCTTGAGCTTCTCTTTTTAAAGCTCGTTTAAAGTTTTCACCTTTCATGACATTTTTTGCTACTTTAATTCCTCCTGTTAAGGCTCTTTTTCCTATTCCTTTTGCGGCTGATGCCACAACAGGTTTCACCAAAGGAATAACTGTCTTAAACAATCCTTTTAAAATACCACCTAGCCCATAACCTTTTTGATTTCTGCTTCCTATGAAGGGGGTTAAAGAATAGTATCCTTTTCCATACTGTACATCATAAGGATAAGATCGCTTAGTTAAAAAATGTTTATAATATATATCTTCAGGTGAATCGTTAGAATACATTTTAATGTATTTTTATTTATTTTTTTTGATTTATCTCAAAACAATTTATCTCTACCAGTCAGATGCCCATTCCTTAGAAGAATATCTTGGGTTTTTTTTGGTTCTTCTTCCAGATCGAGTAGAATAAGGTGACGGCTTTCCTGACAAATTTTTGTTTGTTTTAATTTTCCCGAAGACGTCTTCTTGTGGGCTTGGGTAAGATATTTTTACGTCTCTTTCTTTGCTGGGTTGCTTTTCTTCGAAAGGGAGAGGAGGGATATTTTTTATTGGAGTTTTCACTATGCCTCCGCTGGCTTCTCCTATTTTGTCTTCTTCATTTTCAGAAAGATAGTCGGTGTCGTTATTTTTATCTTCAGTGTCTTCTGTAGTTGTTTTTTTCAGAAGGGGCTTTTCTTTTTCTTGAAGAAGAGTTTCATCCAAATTGCCGTCTTCAGAAAATTCATCGTCTGTAGCATCTGTAGAATAATTGCTTTCATTTCTTTGTTTGTCTTCCATGTTTTGATCTTCTAAAGGATATTTTTTTATGATATAAGGACGATTGTTTTTTTTAGTTATTTTTGGCTTATTTAAAAACCACGATTTAGGAATATGATTAGATATATTAACCCAAAGTTCTTCTGTTCCTATAGGTTCTGTTTTTATGCTTGCATTTGAAAAGAATTTCATGATGCTTATCACATTAGAATTTCTGATTAGTTTACCTCTGATGATAATTTCACCATGTTCATTCCATAGATAGTTCAGTTCTATCATTTTTTTGAGAATTTCTTTTATGTAAGGAATTTGTGCTTGTCTTATGTTGGATAAGATCTCAAGTATTGATATACCTGGTATTATTTCTTGTTTTTTTTCTGTAGGAGCAGAATACATGAAAGCCGAGTCTTTAGCTATATTTTGATTTGTGCTTAATATCTTATACGGTTTCACGTTATACATTCTTTGCGCTAATAATTCTTGTTGCCTTTCGAGAGCAGGATTTTTTTCTTGGTCAGTGTTTTTTTCATTAGCATGATTTTTTGCTGAAGATAATTTTTTGTAAGTTGCTAAAGGTATAACGATACTTTTTTTGAAGCTAGCCATAATATTAATTTTTTGCACCTGCCAATCCTCCTATTAAGGACACTGCTAAAGGGAGGAGAAGAGAGAGAAATCCACCTTTTTGTTTTAAAACTGCTTTCCTTTTTTTGTTATTCACACGTCTATTAATAAGATATCTTAAAGTGTTCTTGTATTTTTTTAACTTTGAATAAGACACTGAATTTAATTTAATGTTTCCTGTAAGAACATTAAAAATGCACTGACATATAGAATCTAAATCTTCTTTATCTGCATATTCTATTAACAAATCTCTTTTTCTTTTGTTTTTTGTGTTTCCTAACATTGTCAAAAAAGCTAATCTTTTGACTGATCTGATGTTTGCTGCTTTCTTCTTGATTTTTCTTTTTGGTCGTTTGCAGCTAGTTCTTTTTTTTCTTTTTGCTACAATTGATTTCTTTTTTATTGTTTTTTTGCCTTTTCTTTTAGAAACAGGCATTTTTTTCTTTAACGGTGGCATTCTTTCACACAAAAACTTTTATTTTTTTCATATATTTTATTCAATCTCATGAACTTTATGTTGGTTCATACATGTATAGTTGTTTCTGTTTTATGTTTTGTTAGGTATATACACCTCTTGTCCTATGTCAAATATGTTGCTCCTAAATCTGTATTCTTGAGGAGTTTTTTGATGACCATCTATTAAAAGATAGGAATGTGGTTTCCTAGTTGCTTCATTAAAAATATTAACGAAAGTTTTATAATTTTTAGGCAACAGTTTTCTCCCTAATGTTAGAGGGACAGTTTGATCTAAAGGTGAATTAAAAATAACTAAATACGTCGCATTTCTATTAACAGTTTGCCTTTCTTTTCCTTCAGAATAATAATTTTGTGAAATATATATAACATTTATCGATTCATGATGACATGTTTGAGTGAAAAGTTTTCCTATTTCAGGATTATTTCCACATTCTTTCATTAAATCATCTAAAATAACAAGTCCATTGAGGTCAGGTTTTATATATTTATCAAAAGAAGAAGGAATACCGTTCAAAAATCTTATGCTTTTCCCCTCCATAAAGTCTTTTTTAGCAGGAGGGGTTTGACCATAACACCATATGACATAGTCTATTTTTTTTTCTATTATTCGCTCATTATTTTTTAATAGATCATACACAAAAGTAGTTTTTCCACTGTTGCTTGGTCCTGCTATGATCATAGAAAATGGAATTCTAATACATGCATTGAAAACAGGGAATTCTATGTCTTCCATTTTTTATTTTCCTTTTATTTTGTTTAATTCTTCTTTATAAAAACTACCACTCAATATTTCATTATTTTTGTCTGTTAACACATAAGTAGCAGGCCATGTTCTAAGAACATATGCTATTTGAAAAATTTCTTCTTTCCAATGAGAAGAATACCCTCTTCTGAAAGCAATCTTATATTTACTTATTCGTACTTTATCTCCTACTTTAAAAGGCAGTTTAATTCTTTTGCTGTACAAATATTTTCCGTATTGCTTTAACCATATTTTTTTTTCGTTTGATTTGGTTACTTCAGAAGGACTTATTCCTAATGTTCTATGTTTACTATGATTATAACTTTTAACTAAATCCTGTAGAACGTCTATATATCTCAGACTCTTTTTGAAAGAAAGATATTTATATATTTTGTCTTGTATGGTACGATTGAATCTTTCTACTATAGCACATTTAGTGTCTTGAGAAGTACTGAAAAATTTTATTTCATTTTCTTTTAAAAAATTTTGAAAAACACCTTTAAATTCGCTTCCTTCATCTAATTGTATTAAGTTGGGCTTAACATTGCTTTTTAACAAAATTTTTTTGAAGCCGTCTAGAGTGACATATGCAGTTTTGTTCACTAAAGGTTCAACATAAGCATAACGTGAAAAACAATCTATACAGGCTAATAAATATTTTATTCCATTGTTTTGATCTTTAAGGTTAAAAATACTTATTAAATCAATTTGCCATTGATCGTTTATGCCTTTCACTATTGTTTTTCTTCGAAGAAATTTATATATTATTTTCTTATGTGAAGTATAAGTTCTAGTGTTACGGAGAAAATTTAGCACGTCCTTTCTCGTTATATTTTCATCTATTTTTTTTAGCTGCTTCATATAATTTTTTCACAGAAGAAAAAGATGAAGGATGAGAAGGAGTGAAATAAATTTTTTTCAAAATATTTTCTTTGTCCATGTTTGAAAAATATTTGCTTATGAACATGAAAATAGAACCATCTCAGAGTAGTAGGTGATATAATTTTTGATGAATGAACGACATCTTTTGCAACAGCATTCAGACAAAACATTTTTCACAACATTTTTAAATAAATGAATGACACAACTTTTTTCGTGCACGCGAAACAAAATGGAAATCCGATACGCGTCCATTCCAAGAAAAAAAGGTAGAGACATATTTTATCCCCTTATGAGTTGAGCAAGAGCACAAATTTCTCTTTCGAGATGTACTTTTTGCTGACACATAGGTTTTAAAATATATGTACCATAAAAAACTTGGCATTAGCGCAAGTTCCTCCATTGAGGTGTACTTTCTGCCAATGCATAAATTCACAGAACGGGGCATATTAGCACAGATTTTAACCCATTTTTACGCGTGAATAAAGTCATTAAATGCAATGCAAGTTTCCGGATTTCCGTGAAAAAATGAAACAAAAAAATCTTTTTGCCTTATAAAAGAAATATTATTCTATAGCATAGATATTAGTGTATATAGGAATAAACCCATCAGGTATTCTAGTTTGGTTTGTGTTAGTTCCTATAGTTTTTTGTGCATGTTTTCTTACGTTTCCGGTTTTCTTCAACACAGTTTTACCTTTAGTGGAACAAATAGTTTTCTGTTTTTTTCCTTTCTTGACTTCTTTTTCTTCTTTCTCACTTTCTTCATCTTCTGTCATGCTAGTCCCTGCTTTTCTTTTATTTCTTTTTTTGCTTCGATTTTCATTTTCGTCTTCAGGCAAAGGAGAGGCTGTCAGGTTGTCTTTTCCTTCTGATTCTTCGGAGCTAGAGTTTTCTGTGTCGCTGATTTTTTCGTCGATAATTAGCTTCAATTTATTTTGAGCAGACTTAGCTTTGTTCCTCATTTTTTCTTTGAGATATTGTGTATGGCATGAATTACATCTCAAATGATTTTCGTCAGCAGAAAAATAATGGAGAGAATGAAAAGGTTTATGACACCTTATACATTCTTGAACCATGCTTTTTTGACATTTTTCACAATATTTTTTATCTTGAACTATTCTCCCTTTTCTTCCACAATATTCACACTTAACAGGCATTTTATGTATATTTTTATCTAATTCAAAACAAAGATACTTTGACCGTAGATATCTTGTAATCTTTTTTGCTGTAGCTCTTATCTCACTAAGGTTTTCAATCGCTGTCACTGTCACTAGAGGCTATGTTATCGTCGCTGCTGCTGTCGCTATGAGACTTTGATTTTTCTTTCTTTTTCTTAGTGTTCTTAGTCTTTCCAGGCTTTTCTTCTTCACTCATTTTTTTAATTTTATCTATTTTTTTATCTATTTTATTCCTTAGTTCAAAGAGTAAATCATATTCTTCTTTAAGGAGAGAAATACTTTTGTCTTTTACCGTATCATGAAAATGTAAGTATATTTTTCCTTTGAATTTATTTATGTCTATTCTTTTCCTTTTGCCAAAAGCTAAAGTAGGATATTTAGATGATTTACTCATTTTGTTTGTTTGCAGATAGTTTGCTATTGTATTTTTGTCTTTATCTCACAAACTTTTCTTCTTTTTGAATGAATCTCTTCAAAAGGAATTTCTTTCATTTTTCTTTTTAAAGGGGGAATCTTATAATGACCATATGCGTAAGATTTAATTCCTCCTCTTCTCAAATATCTTTTATCTTCAAAAGGAGAAAGAGATATCTTTCTTTGAGACATAGTGTACACTTTGTGTTTTATGCTTCTTATGTTATCGAATTCTGCTTCTTTTATTCTATTTTGGACTAAAGTAAGCTTAAAGTCATTGTGCCTTATAGTTTCTATGCTACTTTTTTTGACTCCCTTTATTTTTTTCTCTTCTTCCCCCTTCTCAAACAAAATTGAATACATTTTTGGCCTGAGAGCAATAAATTCTTTTATTTTTTTCCCCCCTGCTTCATCTTTAAATTTACCTAAGACCTTTTTGTTCGTTTCATCATACAAAAAATGATCTTTAGGTAAATTAGAAAAATCAAAAAAATTATTTAGATCTTTTATTTTTTTAAGATAATTTGTATCTTTTATGTAATACACTAAAGAATCTGTGTCTGTATATAACAGTTGAATATGTACGTCTTTGAATTTAGGCAACATGATATTATAATGGAAATTAAACATCCATAGTTTAGATAACTCTAAAACAGAAAACCCAATGTAGATCGGTTTGTCTAGTAAAAGTTTTTCTTTGCTGCTTTGTATTCCTACAAAGTCCTTTTGAAATATATGAAGAGATTTAAAAGTAGGTTTTTTTATAAGATTTTCACTTTCTTTAGGGTCTGAAGTTAATTTCATGTTAGTTCTTTTCTTGACATTTTCCATTGTTTTACCAAATGCTGCATTATTTAATAACTTAAAGAATTCTTTTTCGAAAGCAGAGGTAGCCAAAGTTCGTTCTCTGTTATTGAACAAAATGTAAGATTTCATCCAATCTTTCTGATGAAAGCTTAAAACACGATGAATTTTATTTATCTTTAAACCTAATGCAAGGTATAATTTTAAATTACGATAATCACTACATAATTTTTTTTGTCTTTTAAATTACATATAAGCTTTTTTCCTCCTTTTTTATAGGACGTTTCAGTTTTTTTCAATATTTCTTTTGCATACGGAGATAATTCTTGTTCTTCTATTTCTATTTTTTGTGGAGCTAGAGGAAAATCGTTGTGCATGTCATGAAGACAGTCAGGGTAAGTTAAACTTACCTCCAGTATGTATCCTGTTTCATTATGATCTGAAATGCTTTCTATGTTCAGTTTTTGAATTTGATTTTGGGTTAGCCATTTGAAATTTGAGTGAGGCAAAAAATCTGCTAAACATTTGCCGTAAAGGTTATTGCAGTCTATGTAAAAGATGATTTCGTCGGAAAAATTAGCTTTCGCATACCTATGAGAAACATTAGTAATGCCACCCCTTATACCGCCTTCTATAAAATTATATATTTCGATGTCAGAAAGCAACTCTAGTTCAACTTCTGTATGTTTCAACATAGCTTGATAACTCAAACTAGGTGCCGTTAGAAAATGAGCAGGGTCTAAACCGTAATAACTTAAGGCCTTTTCTCTAAAAGATTCAAAAACATCACATAAAAGCAAAACGTCTATTTTCAAGTAGGCTTTCAAATAATCTTTTATGTTTCTACATTTTAATGCTTTAAACATATGAATAGCATGACAATAATCGTCCTCAGTTATATTTTTTTTGGTTAAAGTAGAATAAAATTTGTCTATAGGCGGCAATTTTTTTTCTTTCAAAACAGACCAAGAATCAATGTAATCATAGCACATGACACCTTTTCTTATCATATAAGGAATCATTTTTTTGTTTGAAGTATGTTTTTTTGTTTGAACGAAATCTTTTAAACCTTTCTCTTGCAAAAGTTCAGCTAATTTTGAAAGGGACGTAGGTAAAAATTGGAAGGAATCTATAATTCTAAAATTTTCGAAACTTAAAGTAAGAAATTTTTCAGATGATTTAGCAATCACAGATATGGTGCTCTGGTTTATATATTTATATAATTTTTGGATGAGAAAATGAGTGTCATAATTCATGCTGTTGTGAATTATAATTGGTATCTTTAAATTGTCCATCCTAAGACTAGTGTAAGTAAGATTACATCTATTGCAAGCATAATTTAAATCTCTTCCTTTTCCTTCTTGTCCTATGTGAGCATGATCTAAAACTTTTCTTATACCTTTTTCGGTGAAAGATATCCCGCATATGTAACAATTTTTTTGCTTCACTATATGTGAAATATCGTCAGAAGACAAAGACAAAGGTTTTCTCTTATGATCTAAAATATATGAAATTTCAGCTCTTTTTTTATATAAGTAAGAAACAAATTTTTCTATAACATTTTTTCCTACGTATATAACAGGATCTTGACTGTATTTTTCATATTTCGAAATTAATATAGCTCCAAAGGCATTTAATTTGTGTTCTTTGGAGCAACACGATTTCCCTTTGTATATTTTGCTTATAGTGCGATTATAACATTCAAAATCTGCATATATCACAAAAGGACTTTTAACTTTAAATTTATGGTCAACGAATTTCAAGAAAGTCCCTTTCGATGGAGTAGAATAACCCTGACCACTGTATACATTAGTTTTGCAATTGTTGTTAACGTGCATTTCATATTTTTTTTTTGAGCAAAATGATATCAAACATTTGTAACAAAAGTACCTAGTTTTTTTCCAAAAGAATGGTCTGATAAATTTATGTAAATTTCTGATAAGATAATAGTGATCATTAAATAACAATAAATCAATATGTCTTCCTTCAGTAAGGGGAGAAGAAAGGACTGAAATATACATAGGGAAAGGCTGAAATTCTTTTTTTTCAGATACTAAAAGGCCAAAGACATTTACAGTAAGATTATTTTTCTTTTCGAACTTTGGAATTTCACTCAATTTCACAGGAAAAGAAAGAAAAGAAAGGTTTAATTTTTCTAAAAAAATATCGTACGACTTAGCCAAGTTTGCATTGTGAGGAATTTTATGTAATCCTGCTAAAACAGAGTATATGAAGCATTTTTTGCCGCTTCCTTTTATATTAAGAACTGATTTTTTTCTTTGAATAATGCTTTCTTTCCCTTTTTTCTCACCTCCAAAAGGATTATATTTAAAAACAGAGAGGCGTAACACTTTTATTTCTCTTAAAAACCATCCTGACCCCATGTGCAAAAAAGCATCGAAAAAACCTAATATCACAGAAAAGGAATTTCTTATTAATTCTTCTACGTTATGAGAATCAAAGTTTACTTGAACAGGACTTTGGAACCATGGTTGAATTTCAAAATATTCATTGTTTTCTAGATTATATTTTCCTAACACTGTGCATAACGATAATTGAAATTTAACCCCCCCTTCTTTTTTTTTTTTCTTCAAAATTAATTTTTTAATTTTTTTGGTCTGATTAAGTAAAAATAAATCAGGATCATATTTGTGAAGAGCAGGAGTTAAATCATATTCTACGATTAAATTTCTGAAAGCTTTACTTTTTTTCATTTCTTATAGGTCTAAAATGAAGAACTAAAAAAACTGTTCCATATTCAAATTGAACCAACTTTCCCACATCGTCACATATAGTTATTTCGATTTCTTGTATTTCACTTTTTTTTACCTTTTTATAGTACGGAGAGACAAAAACTTCCTTTATATCGTCTCCGAATTTTTCACTGCAACGAATAGTTCTCAATAAAGGAATTTGAAGATCGCCTACAATTTCATTTGCAACTATATCAGTATAAATATAAATATTAGAAGAAACGTGATGCAAATTAGGAACACCTCCCGCATGAAAATATTTATAATGTTTGTATCTTAAAGTAGTGCTCATTAAAATCTGAAAATCTAATAAACTATTCAATGGAAGCCCTGAAAAAGTTATAATGTCACTGTTTTCGATCTCAGCTTCGTTGTCTATTTCTTCAGATATATCCAATCTCAGTACATTACTTAAATATTTAGACATAACAACTTTGTCTCCTCTCCCTACCTTTAAAATGGGTTTTAAATTTTGCAGCTCAGTTTTCACATATGGTTCTCTACTTTTTCGAAAAAATTCATCGTCAGGGTATGCGTCTATTTTTTTCAAGGCTGCATTTATGCTTTTTATTAAACTATCTAAAGAAGTATAATTTCCATATGGAATTTTTTGCACGACATATCTTTTTTTTATTTCTATTTCATCTAATGAAGTTATTTTATTCACGTCTTGCTTCAATCTGAAATCTTTTCTTTCTACTACCAAAGTCCTATTTCTTTCTGGAATTTCTGGGAAATTATACCAGGAAACTGGTATGTTTACTTCTACTAATCCCACTTCCCATTCTCCTTGTAAAATTAAAATAGAAGGTAATTTAACCCAAAATTTGCTTGTTTTGTTTTCTCGAGAGGGATGAATAGTATTAGAAGGTAAATTAATGTAAAAAGGAGAAGAAACATTCATTTTAAAAATATATCTTATTTTTAAACAATAAAATCTTTTCTTTGATAACTTTGAAAGTATTTCTTATCTCAGGGAAAAAAACCACTGGTGGCTCATATGAACAGGATATTTTCTGTTAACTGAAGACCTCTAGTGAGCATTCCTAAAATTATCTTAAACTATACCATATTTAGCAGTTTATAGAGGCTAGGACTGACATTACTTTACTAGATCAGCGAAGACCTCTAGTGAGAGTCACTGAAACTATGTGCATGGTTTTACACTGAAGACCTCTGGTGGCTGACATAAATTATGTGCATGGTTTTACACTGAAGACCTCTGGTGGCTTATAGAAGGCATTTTCTGCTTACTGAAGACCTCTAGTGAGCATTCCTGAAACTATCTTAAACTATACCATTTTTAGCATTCTATAGACCTCTAGAGGCTAGGACTAACATTACTTTACTAGATCAGCGAAGACCTCTAGTGTGAGTCACTGAAACTATGTGTATGGTTTTACACTGAAGACCTCTGGTGGTTGATATAAATTATGTGCATGGTTTTACACTGAAGACCTCTGGTGGCTGATATAAATTATGTGCATGGTTTTACACTGAAGACCTCTGGTGGCTTATAGAAGGCATTTTCTGCTTACTAAAGACCTCTAGTGAGCATTCCTAAAACTATCTTAAATTATACCATACTTAGCACACTGAAAACCTCTAGAGGCTATGACTAATATTTATTATCTAGATAAGCGAAAAGCTACTTTTTTACTTTTGTGAGTTTGTTTGCTAATCCTTCCCATACAAGCATTGTTACAGTTAATTTTATCACAAATTGTATGTTTGTTACAGGAATTAATTAAGTTGAAATGAAACAAATTTAATTTTTAGCTCTCAATGAACAGTTGACTCAACAGCAATTTTTAATGAACTCACTGAAGTAAATGTTTAGCTTTACCTTTAAAGCATTAATCGCAATGCTTTTCCTGTAAAGAATTCCCTGTAGTCTGCGTCAAAAAAGTTCATCTGATTTCGCTGCCTCCTTCTTTCTCTTCTTTTCCTTATTCGTTCTCATATAACTTTGCTGCCTTATTGGTTAACTTCGTTGCATTATTCGTTATACTATATTACCTTAAGTTATTGTAGTTTTGTTTCTCTATTCTCAGAGACTTTTTGTTAGCTACTGCTGTATATGTTATGAAATATTTCATTTTTAGAAAGTAACATAAGACAAAAATATTTGTTTCAAACTTTTTATTTCTTATTAAATAAACAAACTTTTGGTTTTTTTTCTTGATTTAACAAGGAAGTGTCAGATGATTTTCTCATTAACCATAACAAACATTCATGACCAACCCATGGTTTTTCATGTACCCATTCAATGGAACAGTAAGGACATTTTATTGTTTCAGTCCTATGATACAAATTTGATGTTTGAATAAAATCATCAAAACATTTTTGATGTACTGGCTTATTGCAACAAATCATATAAGCAATGTTTCTAGTTTTGGTAGAAATAATCATTTCAGTGTTGCATAATTTACATAGCATGTATTCTAATGACATTTTATGCAATCTTTGTCTTGTTTTATTTCTCAATTTTTTTGTTATTTCTGATAAAACATATTCACTAGGATCTAAAGTGTCATCATGTTTTCTTTTTTTAGGTTTCATTAACGTTTCTACATGATAAATATATGGGATTTCGAGTAAGTCACAAGCAAAATTCATCATAGTAAAATAAAAATGTTGATAAGGCATTAATATGCAACACATTTTAAGGACTCGCGGTAAAAGCATAATATTTGATAAAACTAAATTGCCTATTTCATCCTGCAAATAAAAAGACAGGAAATAATCAGCGAAATATACAAGCGCCTCTACTTTGATTTTTTTTTAACCGTGGCAAAGAATCAAAATAAGACAAAGCCGAAATAATTTGTTCAGCTTCCTTGACTGACATATAAGGCTGGGAAGGAAAACTGACATCTATTATATCCTTTTCGTTGTCTTTGAAATGTATTCTACCTTCGAAATAACTGATTCTATTTTTCAACAATTCATAGTTAATTTTCGTAATCATTTTTTTGATATGGTAATTCTGGAATATCAAGACAACAAAGCAATATCAAAACAACAAACAATAAGTCTTATGGCTTTTCCTTGATAAGACTAACACAAAATATATGAACAATCAAATAAAATCCCTGTTTTTGTACAGGAATAATAAAAAGGATTTTCCTTTTCTTGTAGGGATATTAGTCTATATATCTCAGAATAGTTAGTGGAGAATTCCAGCTCTCTAAGAAAAAAAAGATATTTGGTTTCGATAGTATTTTTTCATCATTAATTTAAATGTTTTCTTTTGCCACCTGATGAAGGTTTGAGCACCTAAAGGTTTGCCATTTACCCATTTCATACTGCAATTTGCACATTTAATTCCCTCTTTTCTTGGCTTAGTGTATGATTTAAGTCTGAAATTAGTGTAGCATTTATGATAACATGGACTGTCACAACATTCCGTACGATTAATATTTTTTTTCTTGTCTTTTCTGTTGGCGTCATGAAATTCTCCGCAACCTGCGCAAAGGTAACGTACAGGATAACAGTCTATATACATATCACGATAAGCATGTTTTATCTTTTTTGCTAATTTTTTTGTTTTGTAGCATTTAAACGAGCAATACAAATCTGTGCCATGAGTTTTACAATATACGTCTTTAAGAAGATCAAACAAAGGATATTTTTCACCGATCAAATCAGTACAAAAGTATAACAAAGAAATAGTGGTATCATGACAAACATTTCCTGTATATATACATACCTTTACAATCTTAGCTATTTCATTCAAGTGTTTTAAACTTCTTTCGTGGAAATATTTAAACAGAAAGTCACTTTGAAAGTAACAAGCAAAAAAAGCAACTGATTCTACGTCCTCTACAGCATCAAAACTAGCATATGATTCTTTCTTTGATTTTTCACATAAATTTACTATAAAAGAAAAACATTGAGCTACGGTAAGCAAAGAAAAAACAGGAATTTCTATATTAATTTTAGCTTTTTTGTTTTTTTTCTTTTCCTGGAAACTAAAATAGGATTTAAAATAGGAAATTCTTGAACATAAAAGTTTTTTGTTCAAAGAAATATTTCCCTCCATATAAACCAAAGAAATTTTTGAGCAGAAATCTCACTTAAGGTTTTAGAAAAAATCTTAAACAAAACCTTTAAATTTATTCAGTCCCCCCATGTTCATAAATGATATGTCTAGTGAGCTGCTCTTCTGATTTAAAGGAGCGGAAACAGAAACGACAGACGTACTGAGGTCTCTTTCGAGTAGTCAGGAGGAAAGAGCCTGCAAAATGAGCAGGCGTATCGCACCCTCCGCAAGCCCGAGAGAGACTGGATCTATGTTTGGCCAGCTCGCTAGGAGGCTGAACAAGTCTTGCCAACGCAGACTGTTCAAAGAAATATTTCCCCAATTCTTGTGACCCAAACAACCTTACGAATTCTTCCAAAGGAGCTCTGTTGCTCACAAGCGAACCATAGGTGGGTCTTACCACTCCAGTTGGAGCTGTGCTTGCAGGAACGCCTGCGGTATCAGGAGGACCTCTAGGAACGTTTGACGTCTGAAGTCCTGCGTCAATAGGAGGACCTCTAGGAACGCCCAACGTTTGAAGTCCTGCGTTATAAGACGCTCCTCCGACTGTATGAGAAGTCACCTGCTCTTTGGGAAGTGTCTGACTAGGAAGTTGGAAGCCAGCCCTTGTGCCTCTGTGGCTCTGTGAGAAGGTGCCGAAAGCTGATGGTTGGGGGAAGACGGCAAGAGAAGGAACAGAAACTTGTGGGAAACTTTGAGCAGGGTAGATGGAAGGAGCTTGCTGTGGAGACAAGCTCAGGGAGACTGGAGCCGAAACGTTTGGAGGAGGGAAGGCGTGAACAGATGCTTGAACTGGTGCCAAATGGTTTGGAGGAGGGAAGGCGGGAACAGATGCTTGCACTGGTAAGGAAGAGGAGGAGAAATCAAAAGATGATGCTGTTTCTCTCAGTTTTCTCAGGGGGGAAGCAGGGTGATTGTTTTTCCTACTTTCATCTCCCTGGCTCTGGGGAAAAGGAGTAGAGGGACGGTCACTAAGAGGAGCAGGAGGGAGAGGATTTTGGAGTATGTCAGCAACCTCTTCGTCACTTTCTGGCTCAGATTTGATGTCAGGACAAGTACAATAAAAAGAAGAAGCTTCAGGGTGAGAAACAGATTTTCCAGGCAACGGTGCTAGGATAGCAGCTGTCAGAGCAGGAAATCTAGCAGAGGCAGTGGCTTGGAAAGGTGCAGGGGAAGGACCTGACAGAGAAGCAACAGGAACAGGAATAGAGGAGGCTTCAGAAAGAGGAAAAATGGAGGCTTTAGATGAAGTGGCTTCAGAGGAGGCTTTAGGAACGGAAGCTTTGGTTTCAGTAGCAGAACGAAGCTGCTTAGGAGAAGCAAAAGTGGAGGTCTTTGTCTTAGCAGAGGAAGGACAAGCAGAAGTAGAGGTCTTAGCCTTAGTAGAGGAGGTCTTACTCTTAGCAGCGGAAGTGGAGCCCTTAGACTCTGTAGAGGAAGGAAGCTGTTTAGAGGAAGGAGAAGAAGAGGGGGGTAGGGACAGTGAAGTTCCCTTGCTCTGAAAGAATTTGACGTGTTCTTCCTCGAAGGAAGATACGCCAGAATTTATTCTGAAAAGAGAAGCTGCAGCTTCAGCATTAGAAATAGATGGAGAGGAAGACGAGAGGTTTTGCGATTTGCTCTTTTGCAAGGCAGGCAATGAAGCTTCACTAGCAGAACGTTTAAGCGTCTGCGAAGAGGAGGTATTTTGCGAGCTGACAGACTGTGGAATAGAAACAGAAAGTGAAGCAGAAGAAGAAACGACAGACGTGGTTTGAATAGAAGCAAGTTGAGGAGGAGATGAGAGAACTGTGTCAGAAGAAGTGGAACCTGCAGAGGTAGAAGGTGCAGGTTCCACTGTAACAGGACGATGAGGTTGAATCTTAAATAATTTTGTTGGCAAGGGATGGGTAGCTTTCGGCATCTAGAGAAAAAATATATATATATATATATATATATAAACATATTATAAACAGTGGCATATATAAACAATTAGACTAACATATATCATTAATCATGCGAAATTTTAATTTTCTTTGGTTTAGGTATTTTTGGACCTCTTTTGTCTTTTGTGCTTTTCAGAACTGCATAAGAACAGTGCTGTGGACATCTCGCACACTTCTCTAAATTTTCAGGTAATATATTCGACGATAAGACTACAAGATGTTTTTGAAGACGCTCTATAACTTGAAAACAATATTCCAAGTTTGCCTGGGTTAGTTCCAATTTGTCTTTGAACAATGTTGCTAAAGGAGGAAAATTTTTAAGATGCTGAACTTTATCTTCTATTTGAACTTTCTTTTTCTCTAATTCTTTTTTGATTTTTGGGGAACAAATACTTTTTTGATTTTTTTCACTTTCTTCTTCGCTATCAGACAATGCGAGATCATCTTTCAGAAACATATATTCTGGATCACTAATTATGGCACTGTCTTCTGACTGACTTCTTGATAATTTACTCTTAGAATATTTTTCTGCTTTTTTTTCTTCTTCGCTGTCACTCATTCGAATAGGAGAAGTGCCAGCTTTAGGTTTATAAGATAAATCATCATTTTTTTCTTTGCTTTCATCTTCACTACTATCTGAGAAATTTTCTTCTTTAAAAAGATTGCTAGGCATAGAAAGTAAATTATCAGATTTCCTTTTTTTATTCAAGCTACTTTCTTTTTCATTTTTAACTCTGCTCTGTGAAGGAGAATATTCTGTTATTTTTTTCAAATCTTCATTCAAAAATAAATTTACAACCTTTGATCTAAAATTATATAAAGGATGAAAATCAGTGCTTTGATTTTTTGAAGCAAAATAAATATTTATTTTCAAAATTTCATTCTACCAAAATACTATGAGAAGATAGCAAATCTAATAAAATTTTAGCTTTGTTTTGAGTCATGCAATATCCATAATATGTGCTGTAAGCTTCGTCCTTTTTCATATAAAACATAAGAGAAGACCAAGCTTCATCTTTTAATATAGCAATAACTTTATCCCTTGGAATTTTTTTTCCTTTTTGCTGTTTGCTGATCAGTTGAGTAACGTAAAACAAACAGTGTGTGTCTTCTTGTTTCACTTTACTCCAGTATTCATGATTTTCTTTTTTGTCTTGACACAATATAGTAAACAAAACCAGAAGAAAATGTGAAATTATCTTAATTTCTTTCATTTTGATGAAGCTTGATTTTTCTCTTGATTTATTTCAAGCAATGCCTCCTTAATTTCAAAGCACAATTCGAAAAAAAATGATGTGTCTTTTACTATACAATTTCCTTTAAAATTATGACCTAAAGTAAAAGTAAGATATTTATTAGATACCCTAAAAGAGGAAAAATAATTCAATTTTTTGGTGACAGCTATTTTATGATCATACAAAAGCCAAGAAGATTCAAAAGAATTTGACTCTCTAATTTTGTAGATATATTTTTCAGGCAATCTAGAAAAAAGCTTTAAGAAAAGCTCATATAGCTTTGTTCCCTGATTATTTAAATTTATTTCTATACTTAATTGCACATTCAATAAATTAACTTTTATTTTCTGGTAATCTATCTCAGAATATTTTGAATAAAAATGCAAACAATATTTAACAACGAATTTATCTATTTTGTTTAATAAATAAGAAAAATTATTTTTCAAAAATATATAGCAAAATCCATTTCTTGTAAATTTCAAAGAAAAGTTTTTTCTTACAACATGTATAGATCCCCTGTACTTAGAAATACTTTTCTTTGGAGACCTAAAACTTTCTATATCTATTTTAGCACTAGGATTTGTAGTAACTATAAGAACAATATTATTTACTATGTATTGAATAGACATATAACTGCATAACAAATTAAAAGGCTACAACCTTGCTTGATAAATCAGCAAACTACGAAAGTCTTGTAAACTTTTGCAGCAGGAACTATCAACTGCCTTTGGAACTTTGACAGCTTCAAACTATAACGAAAAAAATCATATAAATTATTTCCTAGAAATATTTTCAAGCTCAAATATTTGTATTTTTCGTCACTGGGGTATAACATACAGCTTACACAGTAATATCAATTAAAGTATTCCTTAAAATAAATAAAATAGTCACTTATGATGTCTCAAAAAAATAAAATCATGCAAATAAACATTTCACAGCCGTTCTTGACTTTAATACTCATAATTTCAATTACTGCTGTCAATGTCTTCACAGAAATAATTCTCTAAAGATTTACAACGATCAATTTTTGCATGGAACATCAAGCTGCTAGTAAAAGTCATAAATTCCCTCACCAGGAGGCAGCACTGCACTGCGTTGTTTGAGTTGTCTGCTGCTATAATCTGCTCTCTGTTGCCAGCAGAATACGGGTATGGTTTCCTGCTCTGGAATAAATAAAGTTTTAAATTACACCCTCACAAAAAAAAAATTATGCAAATAAAAGATTTTTCAGCCATCCTTATCCCTGTAATTTTAATTTCTACTATCAATTACTCTACTGAAAAGATTCTCTAAAAAATTATAGTTATCAGTTTTCATGTGGAACATCAAGTCTCCATATCAATTCTAAGAAAAGGTTATATCATTATCTATTTTTAAATATTGTTTGTGTCGCCTTATCTATTTCAAAAAACTTTTTCATGTTTCATGTTATTAAGCCTAAAATAACCTGTGTAGCCATATCGATTTCAGTAGTCTACACTAAACTATTCAACAATAAGCTGTTTATCACTTACCAGGAGGCTATGATGTGCAACAATGTATACTCGAGTAAGGCAGACAGTCAAAGTAGCTGCTGACGTATAGTACGCAGCTAGTGCAGCAATGTTTCTTAAAGTGTACCTAAAAAAATAAATTTTTAAGTTATAAAATCATATAAACAAAGGATCTCACTTCTGTTTTATATCCTATACACCGTAATTTTAATCACAGTCTTTAATGTCCACACAGAAATACTTCTCTTCAAAGTTACAGTAACCAACGTCCTATCAGCTCCTTACTATAATATTATCAAAAAACACTAAACAGCAGTAAAAGGATGTAACGTAGCTACTAACTAAATTTTTCAATCATGCATTAACAAGGCTAAAAAGCATAATCATTTATCACCCTTTAAGAAAATTTATACTATAGAGGGTATGGATAGGAGGTCTTCCATGTTACATGTCACATGTCATTTAAATTCTCATGTCCATGTCACCTCTAAAAACCTTACATGTCCCATGTCAAATTTAAAAAGGATCTATGTCATGTTACTAATTCTTTACCTCATGTAACTAAAGCTCATGTCACATGTTGATTTTAAGGAATAATCATGTCATCATGTCGAATTTAGTAGTCCACACCCATACTATACTATAGCCTACCTTCATAAGATCCGCAGAATTTACTTCTCAGTTTTATCTCCAGAGGGCAGCTCTGTGTTATGCTATCCTAGTCACAAGCACAGTCCCTGCCTTGTACGTTGTTTCAGATTTCTGCTGCTCTGGAAACAGGGATATACGTTTAACCCTGAAACAAAAAAATGAAATCAGTTTCAAAACAATGTTTATTGCAGCAGAGAAAGCTAACAGTGTTGCTTTGCTGTAGCAGATGCAGCGCAGGAAATATCGCCAGTGTTACAGACTCTAAGTCATAAAAGAAAAAACACTTCAACGTCGAACGCCGACAGCAGGATTCGTACCCGCAACCTAGAGATATGTGAGCGAACGCGCTACCACTGCGCCATCCTGTCAGGCTAAGGACCGCGACTGTTTAGATATATTTATCTCCCTGGATTCTTTCTATGATGCTAAACAACAGAAATTCTATTTCTACACCTCGGTATCTAAAGTGTATGAGTCATAGGTTTATCTTCAGGCAAGCAAACTTTATCTGCAGGTCAAACATCTTCCTTTCCTCTATTGTTTTGTTTCTTTATCTCAAAGAGGGATATAATGTCTAAAAAGAGGGATTCAGCTGCAGCTATCTAACTAGGACGTTTATACTTTGCTTAATATCAGCATTCAACATGAAAACTCTGTGGCTCCTAGTTGGGTTTCTGCAAGTCTGTTATATGCAGACAGTGCAACACAATTGTCAATGTGCCTTCACAAGATCTACTTTGATATGTCATCAACATATTGAATGCATTCAAGCTATAACAGCTTCTCATCTTTCTTTTGTCACATCTTTCATAAAAATCCAGGACATAGAAGGGAACAATACGGACGTTATTTCATACCATGAAAATGTTTTCCCTTTCCTAGAGAAACTCACGACAAACCATGGAATATATTATTGCGATGCTGGTTTATGCAGGTAAGAAAATGCTACACCAATTTGTTTCTATTTCAACTTAACCCATTAAGAACTGGCTGAAAGAGCCTTTTGGTAGGCTAGAGACCTAAATTTTGAGCAGAATATTTACCAGGGGCGAGACCTTGCTAACCAGCATACAGTCCCCATAACTTTGATCTTATTTTTGACATGATTCTATCGTCTGTATCACTCTAGACTCCTCAAATTTGAATTCCTCTTCCCTGAAATAGGTCTAAAAAATCATCAGACCAATAATAGCAGGTCAATTAAATCTATCTCACAATTCCAAACATGGCTACCGTATCAATATAGTAATGCCAATTATACTCAACATCAGGCCGTGCATAGTGTTGAGAATACTCAACATCAGGCCCTGCATGGATGTTAAGGATTCTCAACTTCAGGCCTCATTAGGTTAAGTTAAACAAATAGATTTTGTCGCATATCCCTTGTCTTCATATGAAACAACTATATTCCCACTATAGAGAGCCTACTTTGAACTAAATCTTTCTTTTGTCTTTTGATTCCAGATTGAAATACACTAAGCCAACAACTGCACGTCCTTCTTCTCCTGCTATACACTCTACGTCTAAACCAGGCTTAAATACGGCTATATCTACCACTACACGTCCTGCTACTACAGCTACTCATTCTATGCCTAAGCCGAGCTCAAACACTGCAACATCAACCTCTACACATCTTTCTTCTATTGCTACGCCTAAATCAAGCCTTCCTACATCAAATTATCCTTCAATGGCTACAAAACCTTACTCTACTTTCGGCCCTACTTCTTTTCCAAGGTAAGTTTAAAGGCTGATGTAAAAAAACCACACTATTACCATGTTCAGACCTCTGACACCAAAGGACATAAACCTTTCTTAAATCAGCAGGTAACATAGAGCTCAAAAACAAAAACCAAGAAAATACAATATAATATCTGGTTCAAACAATTCCCAAACTTAACATAAAGTTTCACTTTCAAAAATATCATGTAATAAAATACTATAACTTAAGAATATTTTTCATTTCTTTATTTTCAGATCAACGTTAGCTACTGAGACCAACCTGAAGCCTAAGAACCAAAAAATCCTATCTGTGGAGCACGTAACCCATCCTCCTCTCCTCTATGACATTAGCCCAGAGGCTTTGTCCACAGCCTTCACAGAGCATGATATGGATTCATCCACTGCTAATTCTACCAGATCTTCTACTTCTAAACCTCTCCTGCCGTCCTTCCTCACTCAAACTAGCTCTACTTCAAGAACAACGTCTATGATTTCTCATCCTGCTCTTACTTTTCCCACTAAGGAAATTCAGCAAGCAAAAGAAAAAATCAGCTTCTCTAAAGATAACAAGTAAGCATAAAATTATTGTTATCTATTTCTAATAAAACAATGAAAATATTCAATCTGTATTTCATTTATAAAATATACATAAATCAGCTTAATTTTATGCTAGTGTAATTACCTGAAAATTATATTTCCCTTAACTTCATATCTAACACTGCATGAACCTTCAGATTTAAGCAATGTAAAGTTGATAAAATCTGGGTGTAAAGTTGCTTAAATGTGCTTGATAGCCTTCTTTAAGCATCTTTTATCCACTTAAAGCAAGTTAAAGCATTTCCCGCTTAAAGCTGATAAAAAGTGCATAAAAACGATCATTTAACAGATTTAAGCAACTTTACATCCAGATTTGATCAACTTTAAACAATTATACACTGCTTAAATCTAAAGGTTCATACAATGTGATCAAATAATTGTTAAATTTTCATACAATTTCAGGAAAATACTTACCTCTGAAAAAGGTAGCAGGAAGGAAACCGTGTTTAACTCTCCCACTACCTTGGCATGGGAATCTTCTTTGAGAAGGAAACCAAATTCGCCTCCAACGTCAGGGACCAAAAGGAAAACTGTATCTGTCTCTCCAGACTCCTTACACGGAGGATCACCAAGCACCAAATCTATCGCGCCTTCAAGAACACTAACTTATATCACCCCTCAGACGATATGGGAGGGGCCAAACTCTACCTCTGTGAGCCCCTCTTCTCCCCCTGCGTCACTTAACCCCTCAAGGGGAAAATGGATGACTATTACAGGCATTGTAATAGGTAGTGCATTAACACCTTTGGTGATATGTGTATCAATAATCACAGCACTGTTAATTTAAAAACGTAAAAGGTCCGTAATATACAGACCTAATCAATCTACTCCTAGCACAGCTAGAGATGAAGTGGAAATGCAGCCACTCAGATCTTTTCAGGCTTAAGTATTTTCTTTTAAGCTACAGGCTTGAAAACGATAAAACACCATGAGATTAACATGTAACTATGCTAGTTGTCTACATATCATTATCTAGTTGAGACGCAATAGTCCATATATGGAAGTTTACTAAGACGTAGTTACTTCCATGTATGGACCTTAGTTAAGACGTAGTTACTTCCATATATGGATCTTAGTTAAGACGCAATTTCTTCCATATATAAATCTTCGCATAAAACATAACTACTTCTTTTTATACATCTTAGTTAAGACGCAGTTTCTTCCATATATAAATCTTCGCATAAAACATAGTTACTTCCATTTATACATCTTAGTTAAGACGCAGTAACTTCCATATATAAATCTTCGCATAAAAGGTAGTTGCTTCCATGTATAAATCTTCTGTTATAGATCTTTAAAGGTGACTACATTAATGCATAATGCTCTTGAGTTATAAAAATGCAGAAAATATATCCATAACGATTAATTTATCACCGTAACAGCTCTGCATTATAGTAACATTATTGTCTGTGAAACAAGCATAACAGTCAAATAAAACAAAAATGTTAACGGCTCTTTACAACAGCAGCATGATAGTCAAAGGGATAAAGCATAAAAACAAAAAAACTGAGGCTCTTAAAGAGTTAACTCTGCGCTATTTCCCTTTTTACAGATGTACCCCATATATATACATATATTTTTATTCAAGACGTAGTTCCCTGCTCTGCTTTTACTTGATACACAAGCAAGGTTTAAAAAAGCTAATGGGGTAAACCTTAGAAAGGATAGACAATAGGCACTGACCAAAAAAACCACGCAGCTTTTAATGAAGACAGATTAACGTAGACTAAAACAATAATACATACATAAAAACTAAAGCTTTAAATTTTCACCTATCTTAACAATTAAGATTTACTGTAGTTTCAGTAAAGTGATGAAATTGCTCTTAAAAAGTATACATAGTACTTACAATGCTTCAAGAGCATATCCAAAAAATGTGATCTGGAATAAGAAAGGTGTGGTTCTGTTTCAAAGGTTAAGGAGCCTCATGTGCTCAAGCCTCTCCAGCACTTAATCAAAACATGTTATTATAAAGTACAACGTAGTATTATATTAACTCAACAGCACTGCACCTGCTATGCTATAACTCGTAAAAAACCTACCACTCATGCTGTGCTTAACCCATTGAGGGCTAGCATCGACAACAGCAGATACCATGGTAGGTCTAGCGTCAACTATAGTGGATACCTTGGCAGGTCTATGGATGTCAATCCTAAAAAATTAATACGTATACTCATGAAATATTCTGCTAAACAGCGAAAAATCTCACCAGCGCAGTAAAGTGAGATTTATCTGTCTATGAAATAAAAAATCTTGGTAAAAAACAACACTCTATTGTCATGACTTTATCATTATATATCTATTCCTACTGTCTACCCTATTCCTGTGCGATAGACTGAAATAAAACTGGGCATTAACTTCTAAACACAAATGCGTAAAAAATATAAATTTCCACCTTTATTTACGACAAATAAAAAAGCAAATCAAAAAATAACTATGCAATACCTGATTCAAACATAGCTGCGCAGAAAGAAAAGGATTTCCCCCTTTTTACTGCAGATAAAAAGTTAGGTTAAAAACTAACTACGCAGTGCCTTATTCAACTTACTACGCAAAATACTACTTTTTACCACTAATAAAAAGCCAGATCAAAAACTAACTACGCAGTGCCTTATTCAACTAACTGCGCAAAATCCTACTTTTTACCACTGATAAAAAGCTAGATCAAAAACTAACTAGGCAGTGCCTTATTCAACTAACTGCGCAAATCCTACTTTTTACCACTGATAAAAAGCCAGATCAAAAACTAACTACGCAGTGCCTTATTCAACTAACTGCGCAAAATCCTACTTTTTACCACTGATAAAAAGCTAGATCAAAAACTAACTACGCAGTGCCTTATTCAACTGACTGCGCAAAATCCTACTTTTTACCACTGATAAAAAGCTAGATCAAAAACTAACTACGCAGTGCCTTATTCAACTAACTGCGCAAATCCTACTTTTTACCACTAATAAAAAGCCAGATCAAAAACTAACTACGCAGTGCCTTATTCAACTAACTGCGCAAAATCCTACTTTTTACCACTGATAAAAAGCTAGATCAAAAACTAACTACGCAGTGCCTTATTCAACTAACTGCGCAAAATCCTACTTTTTACCACTAATAAAAAAGCCAGATCAAAAACTAACTACGCAGTGCCTTATTCAACTAACTGCGCAAAATCCTACTTTTTACCACTGATAAAAAGCTAGATCAAAAACTAACTACGCAGTGCCTTATTCAACTAACTGCGCAAAATCCTACTTTTTACCACTGATAAAAAGCCAGGTTAAAAACTAACTACGCAGTGCCTTATTCAACCTAACTGCACAATGGCAATAACTTTTCCTGTCTGTTTAACTATAGCTACAGGGATTGGATGAAACAGACCCCTCCCTATTTACATAGCTCCTCCCTATTTCATAAAAAATGCTTTTACCCTTTATATGCTCAAACTAAACAGGAAAATGGCAAAGAACCAGAAAAATGGGGAAGGCTTACTCAATGCAGGATATTTTATTTCTATTTGCTCGGATTTTGAGCATTAAACTACCAGCCTTTAATAAGGTAAGTGTTCCAACAGGATTTAAAAGAAGGAAACAAGATTCATATTCTTTGTGTGATTGCTTAGATGGGAAACAAAATAAATGTGGAAAGCTATCTATAAAAAGCTACTGGACAGGGCAAAACTATATCAAAATGTGCCCATACCACAATTCTGTCTGTCATTATTCACATGAAATGTACAAAGAAGCCAGCCATAAAAGTTACATTTTCAAACACCAGCCCTCAAAAAAGTCATTATACGTAGCAATAGAAAGTGCTTTGCGTATTTTTCAGGCTATCTTTTTATTCAATTGCAAAATAGACAAAGGGCACAGCTTCTATTTGGCTCAATTACTGAGTCAAATAATAAATGAAAATGAAATGTTGGCCTGCTTTAGATCAAAAGATATCGCAAAATTGGCAAAAAAAGGATTTACCAAGAAAGACTTCATATTTTTCTTGGCTCAAATGTTCATGAAGGGAACATATTTTTCTCACAAAAAAAAATATGTAGGGAAATCATACTACATAAGAGATTTAGATGTTACCATGCTGATTATAAAAAACATAGAACAAAAAGGGCTGACTCAAGCAATCAAGAATTTTTCCTTCTTTCAGATCATCAGAAACACGATAGAAAATGAAAGCCTTCTCCAACTTCATTTGAAATAACTACAAAAGCAATGTATTCACCTGTCTCTGCATATTAAGCATGTAGGTATATGTATAAATAAGGAAGCTGTATTTTTATGCTTGATCCAGATCTGGTTAAAAATCTGCTTCTCAAATAATTAGGCTTTATGTTATCACTTGATCCAGATCGGGTGAAAATAAAAGCTAAAAACAAGGCATTCAATATCTTCATTTTATTCAACGTAGGTTAGGTAAAATGAAATATACAATATATGCCATTCATATGTATCTATATATCTACTTAGCTCATAAAGAGATAGGAAACATTGTTTTTGTTCCAAAATTTTTAACTTTAGGCCTTTATTTTTTCAAAATTATGTCAGTCATGTAGATCTACCTTCACGTGGTGACTGATGGATGTATATTTATACATATTAAACATGTGTAAATATATAACGAAAGATCTACTTTTTGTTAAAAATTGAGCAATATACTATACCTAACCTATAACAAAGAGCAGCTCAAATACTGTGTAAGCTTCTCACCATAACCATATCAACAGCTTGCCTTTTACAGCGAGCAGCTAAGACTCTATATAAGCTGCTCGCTGTAGTACAAACTCACTAACTGACTTACTAAGTGCTGTATAAGCTACAGCTTTTAAACCATTTTAAGTCTCTGCTGCAGCTTATAACACCTCAAGAAAGTCAAAGTGCGGCTTACATGCAGGGATTTACTTATATAAGATTTAGGAAGGAATAAGAAACTTTTTTTCAAACCCTGGGAAGGCTTCTAGCAAAGCTGTTAACTCAGGGTGCGGCTTATACGCGGGTGCGGCTTATACAGGGGATTTTATGGTAACTCACTAAAAGACTCGCTGATTTGCTTAAGGTAATTAAATACAAAGTTTTATAATAAAAACTAGTCTGTAATTACTCTGCCATAGGGAAGAACACAAAGACTTCATAATGCTGCACATATAGTCTAAAACCCTAAATAAAAAAGTGTGCCGAGCTGCTCCTACTTATACATATATGTATACACGTTTACACACACATCCAGCAGCAGGCCTAAGGCTCAGTGACTCACTGACCCAGTCACCAGTCACCACGAAGCAACACATAAATGGGAACCGTTATGCCTAAGGCAACACAGCACTTCATTTTAAAAACAGAGCATTGTGATAACACAAGTGAAAGGCTGGAAGACTGCCTGCCTGTCCCCCATCTGGAGGGATCTATAATAACTATAGCTGCATAGATAGTTTCTAAGCCACTGACTGTTTGCTTTCCCATCTGGCGGCATTTATAAGAACTATCAAAAGCACTAGGAGGAGTTAGTCTAAATATATCTCTATAAATAATGTACCAAAATTACTCCTATTCAAGTGTTAGCATTTATAAAAACAGCTCAAATTATCATTGCTTATAGGCTTTATTATAATCTACTCACTATGGCTTATAGCGAGCAGCTTAATCCCTTTTGCCTATAGCTTTATTATATAAGGCCATGGGAAGTTAGATCACAATTTACCGCTCAAGCCATTTTGAAAATTAATGAGGCTTTTTTCATTATTCATTATATGGGTACCAGTGGCTGGAAATGTCTAGGTTGTATGTAACATCATGTTATTAATACTCCTTGCACTGTAAGCTTTAATTTGATACCAAATATGGCTCCCTTTGCTCATTCCTTACCATGTCCAAATAGATTTTTGAAAAATTCTGCAGTTTTTTTAGATAATAAATAATGAAAATTTCCCATGCGGCCCCTTCAAAAGCATACAAGCGGTGGACAGTAAACTGCAATGTGAGTTCCATTGGTCTAAGCTACTAGCTGTGGTTACTCTGAACACTTCACTTTAAAGCAAAGCATCGTGATGACGCTGGTACTGCACGTACTCCCATCTGGAGGGATCTAAAAGAACTATGTAGTTCGCACTCCCATCTGGAGAGGTCTAAAAGAACTATAACTACATAGATCTATAGGTCATGTGGAACTAATTCCATTTCCTCTATGTTTCTATAGCAAAACATATACATTAACTGATCTCTTTTATAAATAATATAAATATATCTATAAACGACCTCTTTTATAGATAATTTAAATATATCTATAAACGACCTCTCTTATAGATAAATTAAATATATCTATAAACGACCTCTTTTATAAATAATATAAATATATCTATAAACGACCTCTTTTATAGATAATTTAAATATATCTATAAACGACCTCTCTTATAGATAAATTAAATATATCTATAAACGACCTCTTTTATAGATAAATTAAATATATCTATAAACGACCTCTTTTATAGATAAATTAAATATATCTATAAACGACCTCTTTTATAGATAAATTAAATATATCTATAAACGACCTCTTTTATAAATAATCTAAAAATAGGAGGTCTTCTCTGGATAATCCAAATATGATGGTCTTTTCTGGATAATATTCAGAAAAGACCATCTATTATACTACTTACGTGAGGTACTATGGCGCCTACCTACCTACCTTTCTATGCATCACAGGAAAATACCCCAGGGCTCGTTTCTGCCAGTCTGTCTGTGACTACAAAGGTGGACGTGCGGTAAGTAGATTAAGTCTAACAAAATCAACAAGTTAATCCCCCTTCCTCCTGCTCCTCTTGTCACCATGAGACAACACTTTGATGATCTAAGTTAAACCCTCCTGCAGTGAACGGTGGGTGACAAATAGATACCCTACCGAGGAAGAATCTCTGTGACTTTGTGAATCACAGCCTTTAAGTCTTTTATCTTTTCCCTCTGGGACTGACCACACTTAATGATCTAAGGGATCCGTGCCTACAGCAAACGGCAGGTGAAAATCAAAACAGACAGATATCCTACCGAGCGAAGGTCTCCGTGAAAATGGGATTAAATCTCTTTTAAGTCTTTGATTGATTTAAAACCACAGTTGAGACGCTTATCTTGGACGGGTACATAAGGGAGAGTGAAATTTTGTTCCCTCACACTTTCTCTGCCACCTTCATCATGGAAACACCGACCTCTCTACAGACTACTACACCATCACCATATTCCCCCACGGATATTGAGATCCTTGCTGATCTGTTCACAGGTGACGCTAACAACTAATTTTATTTCGATCCTTACGGATGTTTGGACACTGCTGCTGCTGGTGGTGCTGCTGCTGATGATGCTGCTGCTGCTGCTGCTGCTGCTCACACCTAAATCCATAGACATCGCTGCATCAAGGCGGGTAAAAAATATATCTCAGATGCTGTACAAATTGCACATTATCACCACCCTGTCGCCCATGGATATAGCTCTTCTGGCTGGAACCTCTAACGTTCAAGGTACTACCTCACCTACTCAAATATTGTTAAAAGGATAATATGTGCACTTGCGACCCATTTTTACACATGAGAAATAATCAATGCAACCGATGTGCTGTTCTTTAAAGCACCGTTGTTAAAACAATATGCTTTAATAATTCTTCTTGAGGAAAACTCAGACTTTTTACGGGATATGTGTTGTCATAACTCTGAGAGAATATTCAACACCTTCTGTTAAGAGTGCTTAGATTGTGTGCTCTGTAGAGAGTTTCATTTTGAAAATATACGGAACGCTCTACTGAGAAGTGTCATGTCCGCACAAACTGAATGGCATACTTGGTATTATACTTCAGCGGATTTCTATTGTAATTTAGATGAATTGTGGACAGGGGGTATGACTCACACCATTCCTTCATTTTGAAAGAATGCTTGCATGAAAACCATATACAAAGATTACACTATGTACAGCCTGGATTATGATTAAAGATGAATGTATATACTTGTATTTATGTTTTTGATAAAATAGAATATAAAAAAAAAATGTGTTTGATATATCTCATTAACATAATTAGTCACGCCCCTTTGTTTACAAACAAGGGACCTTGTGACTGCACCATGTGTTGTTGTTTACAAAAAAGGGGTCACGTGACTGAAATAACCCCCTAATTAGGTCATGTTACCATGGTTACCAGAATGCTGGCCTCCGATTGGCTGAGCGGTGGTTGCTAATCCCCTAAGTAGGTCACGTTACCATGGTTGCCAGAATGCTGGTCTCTGATTGGCTGAGAGGTGGTTGGTAATCCCCTTAGTAGGTCACGTTACCGTGGTAATGGGTCACATGACCAAATGGAGGCCTCTGGTTGGCTGCATGTTGCAATATCCTTAGATTAGCTATAGTCCCGTTCTGATACATACTATACTACTCTCACCCTAAAGGATGCTGCATCAGGTGTCCATGATAGATCTTCAATATTGTCCACAGACTCAATAACACATCTTGGATATCACCTTGAGTTTTCACCATGGTTACACTTGTTGTCACCAATCATAGTCGTCCTTTGCTGTGTGCGTATGCATGTGACACACCTGGCACAGCTCATCACTCTTCACAGTACACCGACCATGCCAGGACCTCAATCTTTTTTGACTAAGCTGAAGGAGATAATTAAGAACGCCAACCATGACTGGCCATTGCCCCCCGCACCCACAGATCCCATGGCAACGAGGCAACAGATCCAGTTACCTGGAAGGTGTGAGGGTGCACTTTGTGTTTATCCTAGTGACACTGTACCTCCTTAAGGCCTCCGGCACTGGCCCTACAAACATCACGATCCATCCTTTTTGTTACCCCAAAGTTCATCCTGAAGATCCACTCTGGTGGGAGCACCTTTAGTTTCCCCCTGGCCAACATTCTGTACTGCAGGAATCTTTAGACCACATCCATCATAGCTCCAAAGTTGACCCATCCATGGTTGTTGACCACACCTTTTGGCCACCATTTTGATGCTCAATGGAGAAAATGATCCCAAGGAAACGGGTCTTCTCAGACCACCAAAGGATAAATACCTGTTTGATCCTACACTGGCTGAGAGGTCCACTGACACTCTTGATGGTAAGTTTTCCTTCTTTGACATAAATCCTAATATCTAATTAGTTTCGAGTCATGTGATGATCATCCTTGGCCCTGCGTCAGATACAGCACCGGATAGGTCGATGATGACGCTGATGTGGGGATGCCCCCATCCCACAACACCATCCCCTTACAGAACCTCTCGCCCCCTCAGGACCCCCCACCTACACCCCAAGTCTCAATAACATATCAGTTCACCCTGTAACCACTTATCCACCCCTGACAACATCAAGTGACAACGGTAGATAAGTTCAGCTTACACGTTATACACCGTTACTTATCCAAACAATGCCGGCCACAGTGCCTAGTTGGACCTTTCCAGCCAGTCGCGTCAGCCCGGCACCATCTTGAATATGCATTGATGTATCGAAATTGAAGTCCGTCATGGTCATCACCATGGTAACCAGCCATTTGGTGATGTCCTAAACTGTTGCATGCATCATAACAACAACATTGACACGTGTTAACATGAAATTTTGCTCAGTAAACTTTCACCTACCTTAGTAACCGTTTTGATCGCTCGGCTGAACAACCGTGAAGTGGATTTATGTAATGCTGAAAATAAAAACGAATTTTTCTCTTTAGAACGGCAAACCAAACACAAATTAATTCCAAATTTGAGATGCGATCTTGATAAATTACCCACCTTCCGTCCGACATTGTCACCTTGAGGTGGAGGATGACGCCATTTGGGAATATAAGGTCGAACCGGCTTGCCCTTTTATAGTGCACTGACCCGAGCATCGCGCTGCGAATTTTTGGCACATTTTTCGACCTTTTCAAAATTCAATATACTGTAGAGGTATCATATTGTACCGTGTATACAGGTGCCGTCTGGCATGGTGGGTGAGTCCAGTCGCTGGGTGTTCCTAAGGTTCCGGATATGTGGCAGCACCGATCCAGGCCTGTGGGGACATCTGGCGACAAACACCAAGGTCCATATATAAAGACCGGAGCTCAGCTGCTACGTCAGAGGCCCTCCAGGCCTCCGAGCTTATAGACATAGATATTAATCCATATTAGCTGCCCCACCACCACCTTTCGGGTAGCCGTTGAGTGTCCTTAAATAAACCGTTGGCATACACTTGAACCACCGCCTTACTCCTTCTTTTCTAATCCGTAAGGCCCGAACCACCAAACTGGTAAATCAAACCATTACATTGGTGCTGTGACCAGTTTATTCTGGTGTATAGCCCGGACGTTATAACGTCCAAACGGCTAGTACATGGGTTAGACAGTCTCGCGGAAGCTAACCCTGAGGGACAATTATTTGTCCAAGAGAATGGCAATGGGACATTAACAGTCCAAACTCATTCGAACCCACAGGATGTAGACGCTGCATCCTGGAGGGAACCCGGACCTCATTACACACTGGATTGTGAGGAAAATATGTATACCTGACTCTGTACGGAGAGAACAATTCATACAGAGAAGGAGTACCTTGATAGGTCAACAATCAATAGTTGACGAATTAAGCAATTCGATGTTCGAAGTTGGTGGTAGCACTAACCCAGAACATCCGGCACCTATGCCAAAAAGAGTAACATTTGGAAAACTACCATACAGTATACCCAGACCCGGACTGCCTATTTTAGATTACAGCGCCATAGACGGCTATGCAACATATGCAGTACCAGAAGGTGAAGAACTGAAACAACCGGATGTTCGTTAAACGAAACCTATGTTACTTTGAACGAGAACTTAAATACCTTAGTCAAAGCGAAAGATGAAGTAATTAATGAAAAACTGTATCTGGAGGAAGACCTTATTGGCATGCAAAGCGAATTTGAAACCAGAAAGAGTGAATATATGAAAGAATTAGAAAATGAAGAATTGAAACTTCAGGAAATGATAAAGTCATTTAATAAAGAATATGACAATAGACACAATTGTATCCAAACATACATAGATACGAATGATCAGTTATGTCGTGATAAGGCCAACTATGAAGCTGACATAAGTCGGTATTAAAGTGAATTAGAGAAATTGAAACTTCAGTGTAATAAGCAAGCTGAAGACAATGAGACAATCCAGACGGGTATTATAGCATATAATAAACAACTGGAAGAGTGAGTGAGTAATAGATGTTTAACGCCATTTCGACAGCTAAGGTCATATTCATGGCGAGACAACTGGAAGAAGATAGACAGAAACTCACTAACGAGCTTCAGGATTTGCAAAACACTGCAACGACACTAGATAAGTATGTAGAAGCCGCACAACTAACTATAGGTAATATAGATCCAAATGTGGTATCTACAATTTTGGCATATACAGTCCAAAATGTAATGCCCACCAGATACAATCCATTTGTAACTGATGGGGCGGATAAGAATGTAGATTCTGGTATCTATAAGAAACCAGATCATTCTACATCCAGTGGAGTGGTTGATCCGAATAGTACAACAGTACAAGTCAGCTCAAATCAATCATCAACAAGTAGTGCGCCTACACCACATGTTCCGAAACATGATCCGGTTGTAGGTCCGGCACCGCTGATACCAGATCTGAGTCATAAGATTAATCCGACTCAAGTTAATGCAGCTGTGAGTGGACCAAACACAACTCCCCCATCCCAACCTCGTGTACCGGGACCGATAAGAACCTTGCTAACACCACCTTCTTATTTTTCCCAACCTGGACATAGTACTCCACAAGACTAAGATTGCCTAACCCCAATCCTGGCCCTAGTAATGCACCTAATACTGGACAAGTTCCAAGTTCAAACCCACCACAACCTAATGTGGTAGGGGGTGCTTACATACCAAGACCAGCTCCTCAAGGATATAGTTATAATAATTATAATTCTGGAGGAGGGGGGTATTCCTATTCAGGAAATTCATACAACCAGGGAGGGAATCAGAATAATTCCTACCCCAGGTATGCGCCTTCCGGATCATCCGGAAATACTGGCTACAGTGGAGGCTACTCTAGTGGTTCCTCTGGAGGCCATTCTAATAGCTGACCCCCAGGAGGTAACCCTGGAAGCGGCCCCGGTGGACCTGGATCCGGAGGATCAGGATCGGGTGGAGATGGCAGGAAACTGAATCGGAGAACATCCATGCCAGCAGGGATGCAGAACATCTTTGAAGTCAATGCATCCAAAATTTGAGCATTGACTGCTACCGGAAAGGAGCAGATGGCATGGAAGTCATGAACTGGAGCATGCGAGAGGCTGATAGACTACAAGGATGTAATAATCCGGCTTGTAGACAGGCAAGGATACCCCCTCCCTACGATTCGAATGATCCATGGAAGGATAGGTATCAGGCTTTTGTCAATGAAGTTAACTGTAGCAGTTGGACAAAAGAAGAAGCTCTGCCTTACCTGATCTGCTGGTTAAACAAGGGCGGAAAAGTAGCTCTTAACCAGTGGAGAGCAGCGTACGGGATATACGGTACCTACGACCAATAAGTCGAATGTGCCACATACCTATTTGGTTCTATCGTAAGAGAAGATCCATGGGTAAGCTTTAAGAAGAGGACCCAGAAACCCAAGGAGTCTCATAAAGTCTTCGGGTTGGAGCTACAGGACCTGCTGTCAAAAGCACGTCCAAATTGGGCTAATGATGACGATTGCTATCTGCAGGAATTGTTCACACAATTCTATAGCGGATTGCGAGATCCGGATCACAAACAAGTGGTCTGGGATTCCTGGAAGGACGAAACATCCTTCAGCGATCTCTTCATAGCCATTGACGGTTATGATATGAAGAAAAGATTGGTGGGTCTGGCACCTAATCTGCTACGAGCTCCTCCATTACAATACGGAGCAGCACCCGCTCAAGTATCTGAGACATTCCAATTGGCCCCCGTTGACCTACAGGAAGCTAATCAGGAAGACGAATATATCTCCGATGACAAGGGAGAATATATTGGTTCCATCCAAGTAGCTGGAAAGTATTACTGCCAGAAACGGTATCGAAAAGTGAATCCAAAAGGAAAAGGAGGATCCGTTGTAAATAAAACAACGTCTTGGCCAGCCCAGGCTAGTAATATTACAACCACAACCGTCCCTACAGTAGCAGCTGCTGCTACCCCTGCAGATCTGGTAGAGACACTAGTAGCGTGGTTAACAGACGCTCTGAGAAGGCCCCGAGTGGATAAATCTCAGAGAAGGTGTTTCAGATGTCAGAAATTAGGGCACTATTAAGCCGAATGTACGGCTGATAAACCTGTCCCTCGGGGACAGGGAACTATCTCTGGAATAGTCACATAGGAAAACTGAGCAGGGGTCCCTCGATGGGAAGAGTTGGGGATCCCGATGACAAATCTTGCCATGATATAACCATCCGTGATGATAGTTTGCATGCAGTAGCAAATTTGTAGACACCCGGAAGGTTAGGGAAGCCAATACAACAGGTGCCCAGGGAGCACAGGGTAAACCCAGTACCGGTAATGAGGTAGGCGGTTATTTTTTAGCCAGGGTTGGTAGTGCCCACCTACCCCCGGGTCATCCTTGTCTGGAATTCCTAAAAGGATGTGGATTGACTCCAGGTGTGAACAACGACGTCCCGATTGTCACGGACACGCCCTCCGTACGGAACGGAAGGTGGTGGTATGTTTGTCTCACTCTTAACGGAAGATCCGCTGAATTTCTCGTTGATACGAGTGCTAGCCACTCCTGTATCTCCAAGAGGTTCTATGATCTTATACCGAATGACCATGATACTCTCATATCTGGAGGAAATGCTCAGACGGCTGATGGCAGTGCTATGCAAACATATGGTAGGACTTGTGTGAAATTGCAATTTGATGGAATGCATGACTATATCATGAGTGTTGAGTGTGAAATACCCGTATCCTGTAAAAGTTAGGTGTGTACTGAGACAAGTAAGCAGTATGGCTAGTGTGGCACACACTGTCCGAATTCCCGCAGGTGTAGCCTGTGATGTGCTCTTAAGGAGCGATCCTGTGATGCGCAATAAGCCTGCAGTGATAGAACCGGATGTAGTTACTTTATCAAGTATCAGATTGACTTCCGTAGATACTATGGTAGCGAATGCATCCTGGGCGGTAGTACCGGTTTCCAACACTGGGAACACCACTATCTACCTGAAAAAAGGACAAGTCTTCGGAAATGTCACACTTTCGGAAACAGTAACTGATAGTAAGTTGAAGTTACCCAAGCTAATGGATGACGATGATATCTCGGATGACTTATTAAAGCTGTATGAAGAAACTTCGTTAGAGAATCCGGAACATCAGAAAGAGTTTTATGATTTGCTCCATCCTTTGCCAAACCCGGTGAAAAATTGGGTACGACAACTAAGGTAGTACATAAAATAGATACTGGAGAAGCAGAACCGTTTAAAATACCTTACAGATGGTTACCTTTAGCGAAGAAAAGAGTAGCTAAAGAAGAAATAAATAAGATGTCGGAACAAGATGTAATAGTCCCATCCAATAGTCCATGGAGTAGCCCTGTGTGCATGGTAACTAAAAAAGATGGTACTATCTGCTTCTGTATAGACTACAGAAAGTTGAATGGAGTAACGAAAAAGAACTCGTATCCATTGCCAAGAATCGATGAAACCATTGACTCCTTAGGAGGCAATAGTTGGTTTTGTACCCTAGACTTGCAATCAGGTTATTGGCAAGTGGGAATGAATCCATCCGATATGGAGAAAACAGCATTTTCGAGTCATATTGGATTATTCCAATATAACATAATGCCTTTTGGCTTGTGCAATACACCAGCTACATTTGAAGCAATGATGGAAACTCTTCTGAGTGACCTATTGTGGAAAAAATGCCTAGTATACCTTGACGATGTAATAGTCTTCGGAAAGACATTCGAAGGATGTGCTAACAATCTCAAATTGGTATTAGAACGAATTATTTCTAATGGTCTTAAACTGAAACCTTAGAAATGTCATATGTTCAGAAAGTCCATAAACCATTTGGGCCGTATCATCTCAGATGAAGGAATAAAAGCTGATCCAGAGAAAATCGAATCAGTTACGAATTGGAGTAGACCTAACTCACCTAAAGAAGTGAGATCATTCTTAGGCTTCTGTTCCTATTACAGAGTCAGTTACCTGTTACAAATAATAGCTAACTGGAGCCTAGGATGTACCAAGGATAAATTTCCTTGGAGGCATGAACAGGAATCTGCTTTTCTAAAGCTGAAGGATCTGTTCACGAGTACTCCGGTATTGCAATATCCTAATGAGACGGATCATTTCATACTGGATACGGATGCTAGTAATGACAGCATTGATGCCACCCTTTCACAAGTCCAAAATGGAAGAGAGGTACCCATTGCTTTTGCTAGCAATACACTGAGTAAAACTCAACACAACTACTGCATGACTAAATGAGAGCTGTTAGCAGTAGTTGTATATACAGAGAAGTTCCAACACTTCTTATGGGGGACTGACTTTACTCTACGTACGGATCACTCCTCTTTAAGATGATTATTGAACTTCAGGGATGCTGAAGGAATGTTGGGGCGATGGTTAGCCCACTTGTCCGAATACGGGCTAGAACATCACCAAATTCAGCAAAGACCCGGAGTGAAGCATTTAAATGCTGATGCCTTCTCTCGAATACCAATCCGGAAATGTGATAATCCAGATTGTACCGACTGTGGGGCCCACAGAGCACTTTTAGCAGGGATTTGAAAACCTTTCAAACCCCTAGTAGCCAGCATACTGGAATGGACTATGGATCGCATACGACAGTTCCAGGAAGCTGACTCGATAACTGCACAGCTACTGCAATTGGTACCTAAGGGTATACGTCCAGTAAGACCTGAGGTCTCTCTGGAAAATCGAGAAATGAGAAGGTTTCTTGCTCAATGGACCGAGCTTGAAGTCCGGAAAGGCGTGTTATACCGTTGGAATCCATGTAATAATGTTGAGAGACTCATACAATTGGTTATACCACATGCGATGAGGCATGACATTATGTATTACTGTCATGGCCATTGGACCAGTGGTCCTTTAGGAAGGAAACGCTCGCTAGCACGACTTTCTAAAAAATACTATTGGCCCGGCATGTCGCGAGATTTGCAAAGATGGGTAACCACCTGTCCAGACTGTTGTAAAAACAAACCCGGACCCATGATGGGCAAACTTCCCCTATCTCAGGAACTTTTAGATTAGATTCGCTAGAATCGTAGTAGATATCATTAGTGGATTTAACACAACCGCTAATGACAATACCTCTATGATGGTAGTGTGTGATTACTATACGAAATATACTCAAGTTTTCCCACTACCGGATAACAAAGCAGTTACTTGTGCCGAAGCCTTTGTAAAAGGTTGGGTACTGACTTTTGGTGTACCACTTATGCTACACAGTGACCAAGGTAGAGAATTCAAATCGAATCTCTGGCAAGGGATGTGCGAATACTTAGCTATTTGCAAAACTAGAACCAATCCATACAGACCACAGAGTGATGGATTGGTTGAAAGGTTCAATAGAACCCTTATTCAGGTCCTAAAGTCACTTGTAAATGAAAACATGGACGATTAGGACGAGCAATGCCATTTTGTGACACATGCTTACAACAGTACAGTACACTCGAGTACCAATTGTACTCCGAACCTTCTAGTGTTCGGAGAGGATTTGATAATGCCTTGGTATTCGGAGGTATTGATCCGGAACTACCTTGTCATGTTGTTTTCTTTGAATTTTTAAGGGACAGATTCAGGAAATCATATGAGTCTGTCCAGATTGATTTAGAGAAAAGTGCCAAACGGCAGAAGGTAGGATATGATATCGATTTGAAAAATAGAAAATTAAAATCTGGAGATAGAGTGCTAAGACTGCACGAACCACTTAGACATGTAAAATTAGCGTCTAATTGGGACGGTCCTTTTACAATAACTCAGGTTATTAGTGACTGTACCGTGATCATCAAATCAGAACTCGGACGACTGTACAAGTCGAACGTGGCTAGACTAAGAAAATGGTCTGGGAGGGAGACCTCCATAGAAATGTATGGTGAAGGATTCGATAAGATTCTGAATCTGAATCGGATAGTGAACCAGGTAAAGGACCCGATATCGAAGAGAGGCCGGGGTAGGCATAGGAAGATATATGAATCAGTACCGCCATCGCTAACACAGACTAAGCGTGATGGAGTTAAAAAAGTCTCGGCAGGTGAAGACAATAAAAAGAGGAAAGGTGTTTGCGAAGGCCAAGAAACACCTAGAGAAAGCTCTCCGAACTGTCAGGTCTGAAAAGGAACTATCCAAAGAGGGGATAGTCATCTGCCGCAGCCCTCGACTTGCCCAGAGGACTGCAGTGACCTAACCTGTATACACAACAAGTGTAATGTTTACATTTAAAGGAACGGATAACAACTGACCTGAAAGGTCTAATTGTCGGCGCTGTATGATGTACCAGTGGGTAGTGGACGGATGATCCAGTGGATTTGCTTAAGCTATCCATAAACTCCAATTAAAATCCCTAGACGAGTAGACAGCATGAGTGATAATTACCTAAAAACATTTGGTTTGTTTATGTTCCGTCCGTAGCACATGCGTTGCCGCATGACGTCATCGGGTCCAGTCTCAGCTGACCTCTTGTGACCCCACTTGCAAGCGTGGAAATGACGTCACGGAAGCTGGCGTGTCGCCATATTGTTTTTTGGTGAAGACCGAGGCGGACGAGCGATCGTCCGTCTGCAGATTTTCACCTCTAAACAGGCTAGCTCCACCCACAGAGTCGATTCTCAGGAAAGCGGCTCTGCTCCTTGTCGGCCCCTGACGCCGTTAAAGTCGGGAAAAGGAGTGTTGGACTCCCGCATCGATTCCTCCAGTCATGGCAGAGCAATCCGTAACCATAGCCAAGCTATCCAGTGACCCGGATAGGCTGACTCTGTCTGCAGATGCTTTTCTGGAAGCATTGTCACCAGTAACACAGGCAGATTATGACCTGATGGAGGTGGATGAATCCGCCGATCAGTCATTCGAGGACAAGCTGGCTTCATTTTCTTTGAATGAGCCAGTATCACCACTTCCTGCTGAGGGACCTGCAGACACTTCAAAACCAGAAGTTCAGCTAGGTGCAACCGGATCTGAAACTACCCAGGTAGACGGATCCAAAGACCAAGAGAAGGAAAGGGAACCAATTGAGGATAAACTGTTTCCAGCTTCCTATGAAGGAAGGTACATGTACGTCCATCCTGAACTACAGGCACAGGTAGTACACCCTGATGGTACTCCAGTTAAAATGGATCCGAAAGTGAGACTCGCAAGCGAGGATGTGATGCATCCGCTCCAACTCGAGAGGATGCCACTGGAGTGGCTTAGGGACTGGACGTGGTTCCAACGAGGACTCATGGTGGATATTGCCTTTCGAGAGTCAGTATACGAAGATAACAGAGCCTTCATGCTGGGAGCCTATCCCAAGCCCGATAGGTCTCATTGGAATGTTATGAAAGACAACATTGATTGGGTGGGTTGTGTGTCGGACCCTCGTGGCCAGACCTATCCCCACCCTAGCACTGTCGGACAAGATTTACACACCCTTAGGGAGTTTAGAGAAGCAGCTTCCAACTTCGAACAGTGGAACGATGGCTATTATAAAGCAGAAGCCGAGGTTACTCAGGTCAGGAACTCCTCCCTCCTAGAACTGAACCATTATGCAGCTCTCCATATGATCATCCACAGTCGTATGGCAGCAGAAGAAGAGGCTCGCAACAAAGCCCGAGCTGAGGAGGCGGTATTAAAGGTAACCGCTCCCCCGATTCCTGACTTAAAATTAGATACTAGAGGCTTGGATTTTTTCTAAATCCGCTTCTAGCAGCTCTAATGGAAAGTCTGTGGATCTGGAAACCCCAAATACCTCGGGTGAGGCTGGAAAGGCTGAACCCGGAACCAAAAATCCGGACCCGGAAGATTGGCAAGTGTCTAAGAATAGGAGGTCTGCTTCACGTCAGCTTAAGAATATACCCGATTCTGTTAAAGCCAAACAGAAAGCCAGTACCTCAGGAACAAACAGTTTGAGTACCGCCAACCTGTTTCCAAGATTGCGCTTACGGAGTGAAGACGGTTCCACTCTGTATGCCTGCCCAGATCCAATTAACAAAAATAGGGAATCGGATGACGAAGATTGGATGCGCCTAACTGACGAGGATCCCAATCCGAGCATAGCCTATCGCAAGATGTGGCCTATGCTAAACCACACTGATGGGTATTATACCCTTACCCAGTGGCGGAAGCTGCGTTGGGCACTTGTGGTACGGTGACGACCAAAAGTCCTGTCCCATCTCGATCTGCCAGGATGCTAGTGATGTCTCGGTCCGGACCTGGAGTACTTCAGCCCAGTTCCAAAGGCATCTCGTAGAAGCCCACTTCCATCACCCGGTCTACATTTGTGACCCGAGTTATAGTAATGTAATGTATGACCGTCGATGGTTCGGAAAGGATCACGAATACGAGTATATCCGGTTTCAAAAGGCAACAAGTATTTATTCAGTATCCTAAGTTACAGGGAGCTAAATAGATTCCGTATGGTCGAGAGGGTGTTCCGAAAGCTCAGACTTATGACTACCAGGTAAGATCTCGGAGTCAGTACGTTCTGATGTTATTCCTATGGAATCCGGTAGGATTCTCCCCGTCCTAGGTTCCGACCCGACTATTATATAGCCACAGGGGTTGGGTGGCAACCTCTCGTGTTTAACCCCCGCAGCCCGGAGGGCGGTGCTGCCACCGCCCGCCAGGCGTACCATGCTCTCAACCCGAAAGGCCGCTCCACTCGGAACCTAGGCAACCCGTAAGCCATGAACACTATTACTAAACCGTGCCCCTACACTACCCCCACCAAGACTATAACAAGGTGTTACACAACGGGTAGAAACTAAGTTATAGTATTAACAATAGCAATATATATAAAGGGCGCACGGCTGGCTTACAGGTTGACTGACTCTACATTAAAGTATAAACATGGGAATATGATGAGTATTGATATGGTTATATAAACACATTCACACCATAGTATGTACCTCATGAGTGTAATAAATACATCCAATTAGATGTTTGTTTAAGTGTTATTATTTACACAGTACATATAGAGTTTCAGGTGTTTGATCATCATAGTTTATACAATAGGAGATGGAAGACTTAATACAACTGCTTCCATATATACCATGCTAACCTGGAGTATTGTTTTGACTATCCGAACTAGATTAATAAGTAAAATACCATATTTTAAGGTTGAACCTATACGGGTTGGTAAAAATAACATATTTAACCTTTAGGTTCGGAAATAACAAAAAATTTACTATGTACTCGATAGTTATAGTTACAATACAGCTTTAAGTTATAGTACATGTATTCAACGATTAACCTAGGATACTTTGGTAAGTATGATGTGTGAATAATATTAATAACATTTGTAAAATGATTTTTACACATTTGTAGCACCGGAAAAACATATATAACCTTGAACACATAGTTGTGTTAATGATCTGGTCTTAACAATTGCCAGATATATGTAGTTTAATTAAATAGTAGCCTACCAGTGTAGCAGGAAACTGTACAAATATATAAAATTAAGTGATAACGTATTTTTCATATCACCTATGAAGTTTTCCGAATGTATGGCCGTCCCATCATCTTGATATCGTGGTGTGGTGGTACTAGCTCAGGACCTCTCGGGACCTTTCAGAGTCTAAGTACGGGATCGTCCATTTCCTAGGGTCTGGAATGTCCATTCCGGTCGTGTTGGGCCTTTTCATAGTGGAGTCCGCGTATCGTAATCATCTGCTACCAGCCATCGTATCCATTCCAGGTCAGCACTCATCATACCATTCAGATTTATGTTAGAGCATATTATTAAAAAAATCAAAAGTACACAGATTAATCCTATCATACTTATTTACTTTCGGAATCCTTGGGTTTCTCAGGTTCTAACCCATACAGAGCAATCTGTTCATCGATCATATCTTTGGCTTCACGGCGAGTGCCATCCCAATCAGACAGTCTCTTTCCGAAAGCTTCGAAAAACTTCTGATTCAGGAAATCTACCTCGCTCCTGGCCTTAGCAACCTCAACAGTCCAGAATTCAGCAGCTTTCTTCTGACGTGCCTCCTGGGTTTCTAATTGCTTCATTTTTTCCTTATGTTCGATATCTCGTTCTGATTCAATCCGACTTATTTCCAGAGATTGGATTGCCTCAGTCATATGCATTACTGAACCTACAACATCTTGCAGGTATTCTACGGATAGTGCGTGATGACGTTTTTGCCAGTCGATCATGCAGCTCTTTTGTATGTGAAAACTTTCCGGAGAAATGTCCAATGTCATAGTTGACTGGGTCCTGAATATACGAACTCCGGCTTGGCAGTGGTTCGCGTTCGGAATAGTCAGATGATCCAGAGTGTTTCCGACGTCTGGGGTTTTCAGACAGACCTCCAGATGCTACGGAAGAGGATGCCACGTCTCCCTGGGAAGTGGAGATCGTGACATCCCTGCCATTTCCGACAGGTGGTGGGGCTGGCTTAGCCCAGTTTCCGACAGTTCGGTTTTCGGATGATACAGATTTGGGTGTTCCCCTTCCGATACCAGTGGGCCGTTCCCTACCCCGTTGGCTAAGGGTCTGGGTCTCGGGCCCGGATGGTCCCATTCTCGGAAAGTCCTTATCTTTATCCTCATTCACATCGAACACAGGTGGGGCAGCGCCTCTCAACGCAGACAGAGGAGACGGTGCTTCCCGATTGCGATCCCTACGCTCAGGTGCCGGGCGTTGGATTCCACGGAATGAAATCTTACCCGGCTGTGGCTTCATACGTTTTGCGGATGTGGCCTTACTAGAGTCCCGGTAGGCGCTGTCGCCCCGGTACTCCCTCATTTCTCCAAACTGTTTATTAGTAATTCTTAATCTACCCGCAGTGTAGTTCAGATGAAACGCTGCCTCCAGTTTGGAATTGGCGTGCGTTTTGACTTCACACAATCTACCGACTTTAGAGTTCAGACTCCGGAAGTTGGTTTTCTTCCAGGAGTCCCACTTATCGATCAAAAGTTTGTGCAGATCCAAGGCTGCCTTCAGAGCTGATTTCACACCAATCTGGTGTTCATCTTTCAGATGTCGGACCAGCTCACTCTTCCGGACCGTGGTTATTCCAGAACAGATGGCGCTGTTCCTACCTTTGTTCATATAACACATATACACCGGGTGATGGTGCATATGTTCCTCAACTATGTGACGGATGAATCTCATATGGGAGCTGAACTTTTCAGGTTCATCGCTTCCCCTAGCACAGATGATAAACGGACAGGTGGTGTTGGTCTCCTTATCCCAACTGTCGATGGCCCACTTGATCTTACAGTAGGCATCGAAATCATAATACTCCTTATTCCGGTTGTTGATGGTCTGTTCGACCCAGTTAACATAGAAGTAATTCGGATTCCGGTCCTGACAAGTGTACCTCATCCACTCTTCATCATCTTGCTCCCCATCCGTGTTAATGAACGGAGGGCAACTGTAGTACCGAGTGTTTCGTTTACACTCTTCCAGAGATTTGGGAATCAATTGCTTGAACCCACTCCTGACATTGTTCCATATTTTCTTCTCATCGAGGGTGGGTGCTCCCTCGTCATCATATAACTCGGGATGGTCTATGTCGGTAGACCAATCCCACGTATCCGACTCTGTAGTATCCTGTGAGCCGGAAGCCACAGGTTTCGGAACCACAGGGGTCTTCGGAATGACGCCAGTTGGCTTCGGACTCGTAGATGCCGCTACCTGACTTGCCTCGTCTCCGGATTCTTTTTCTTCCAACTTCTTACCCATCTTTTCCTGCTTATTAAGCTTCTGTCTCTCCTCCTTCTCTTTTCTCTTAACAAGGGCTTTCGCCTTCTTACTCAAATTTTGCTTCCAACCTTCTTTTTCCTTAACAGTGCCCTTCGTGGTTACTCGGGCCTGCAACCGGGCTTTGGTATCTTCCACTAACGCACTCTGCCCGGTACTTATTTCGGTTAATTTTTCCCTTTGTTTTCTTAATACTTCTTCTTGTTGTTCCAACTTCTCTTCGGATTCGGATTGCATTCTTACGTTTTCTCTTTCGATCCGGCTGTCTTCAGCTCGCAGATCGGTTTCAGAAAGATTTTCGGAAGAGGCGGAAGATCTCCTGCGGGTAGGCTTAGCCGTAGCCCCTCCCCCAGTTTCACTCCCATCGTCAATATCCATATGATCCGATCCTGAATCAATCTTAACAGGGCTCGGTGGGTTCCGTGATGGCTGCATCCCGTACCAGAACAGGGACGCATGCTCTTCAACGGTGGCTTCCGGGTGTTCCCGGCCCCACTTGTCCTTAACGTAAGAAACCTTACGGAAGAACTCATTGTTCACACTCATACCCGTAGCGAAATCCATATAGTTTAGTAACCATATGTCCGGAATGGATACATCCTCAGGGATTGCTTTCTTAATTAAGTTCCTCCACATCTCAGGAATCTTTTCCGGTTTAGATGTTTTCGGATTCCAGATGTATTCTTTCTCAATGAAGATCGTATCACCATTCGGCCACGCGATGCTTCCCAACGTATAGTCAATCTTACCATGATTTTCCGGGGGGTCCATCATGGGTTCAGTTGGTTCTGAAAGTACGGATTTTGCTGGGGAGGGGGGTGGAGGCATCTCCGACGTTCCCACTCCACTAGTGTTCAGATCCAGACATACCAGCGTGTTTGCTGCTTCCCTATCCTCCAGAGCAGCTTCTTCCTCGGGATGGATTGGGCTCATTCCCGAACGGTCCTCCATATCCACCTCCATACTGGATTCAGACAACATCTTTTCCGCCAAATTCTGACTCGTAGATTGGTCTCAGTAGTACTTCGACGTACTCTTCGACCTTATAATCTTAGTTAGTGTTCCTATTTATCAGAATATAGCGCTTACAGCAGGGAAAAGCTACCGAGCAAAATCAAGCACGTCGAGTTTCCTCGGCGTAGACGCTTGATTAAACAAGATGGCGTCACATCACGCGAGAAACCCCAAACCCGAGGTCAAGGGTTATACCCTTGTTCCGGTTAATTGGGTCACGCGGTGACACGTGCTTTCCACGTGCACTCGTAAACAAAACGGTCTGTCAGAGCTCATATTGTCTTCCCGGCTCGATATCATCTGGAGTACACATGGAGAATACGTATAGCCTTATGCCGATACGTCGGATTAATCCGTCCATTACCCACTGGAACCTCGAGGAGCCGACAACAGAGCAGGTTAGAGCGGTTTCATTACAACCTGACGAGCATCCCGAAGGTGCTGTCAACATAGTTGACACCACTCTCTGTCATAACAAATAACAACACAAACATTAAAAAGTGCAGACATACGTAAAAACAGGACTATACATCGTTGTGTTTCAGGATTCAATACTTATTAGAATCTATTGTCGGGCTCATTTAGGTAACACCGCTTCTCTGAGCAATCCTAGCACTACGGCGAACGCCCTCCTTAATAGTTCTATTTTTAGCGTTGGGGGACTCCGCTCCATTCCCGAGATCCAATCTAGCCTTTGGGTTCCCGGTCCGCTTTGTCCTCCCTACTCCTGCCGAGACTTTTTTATTCTTAGCATCATTCTCATTCAATTCAGTTACATTCTTCTTACGTTTTCTTCGCTTTCGAGTGCCAACCATCGGCATCCTCTTTGGTTTCTTCTTATTTCTTTTTACTTCTTTTACAGGTTTTTCTATATTTCCATTCCGATCCTCTACGCCCGGAGATTCGCTTAACTCAGGTAAGTCAACAACCTCTGGTAGTTCCATAACGTTCGGGCCTATCCCGTACATTTCTTCAGCTAACTCCCTACCTCTGTACGGCCTTAATACTTTGACATGACACCGTCGTACGTTCCCGTACAGATCTCTTATAAAGCAGGTGGCTTCCGAAATTATCTGAGTTATGACGTGTGGGCCATCCCAGCTAGACACTACTTTCAATCTATCAAGGGGTTTGTAGAATCTAAGGACTCTATCTCCCACCCTGAAAAATCTAGGTTTCAATCCAGTGTCATAGCCCACTTTCTGCCATTTCGCTGATTTCTCTAACTGATTCCGAACTAGTTCATAAGCTTTCTTAAAGTTATCCCGTAAGGATTCTACAAACATAATCGAACAAGGGGTTTCAGGACTCTTTCCGATTACCCCAAATACTAGATCTGCTGGCATTATGATGTCTTCACCATAAACCAACATGTTCGGAGTGCAATTAGTAGAAGCATGCACCGTGCTATTATATGCATGCACTACGAAATCACATTGGATATCCCAATCGTCCTGATATTTATTCACTAATGGTTTCAGAACTTGTAGTAGGGTTCTATTGAATCATTCTACTAAGCCGTCCGACTGGGGTCGATACGGATTAGTGCGCGTCTTGCAGATAGCTAGGTACTTGCACATTTCCTGAAACAATTCTGATTCAAATTCCCTTCCCTGATCACTGTGGAGCATTAGGGGGACCCCGTATTGCAACATCCAACCTCTCACGAAGGCTTCCGAACACGTGATGGCTTTGTGATCTTTCAGAGGGAACACTTTCGTATATTTCGTATAGTAGTCGCAAACAACCATCATGCAAGTGTTACCTCTAGGGGTTGTATTAAACCCGCTAATGATATCAATTGCAATCCTGGCGAAGCGTACACCGAATAATTCCTGAACCAATGGGTTCTTTCCTAACCCTTCCCTGGGTTTATTCTTACAACATTCGGGACAAGTGGCGATCCACCTTAGCAAATCTCCACTCATTCCCGGCCAGTAGTATCTCCGGGTAAGTCTTTCCAGAGATCTACTCTTTCCGAAATGACCACTTGTCACGTGGCCATGGCAGTAATACATAATATCCCGACGCATAGCGCTCGGAATAACAATCTGAAGAATCTTTTTAGTCGGACTAATTTTCCACCTACATAAGATTCCATCTCTGATAACAGAGCCTTCATGCTGGGAGCCTATCCCAAGCCCGATAGGTCTCATTGGAATGTTACGAAAGACAACATTGATTGGGTGGGTTGTGTGTCGGACCCTCGTGGCCAGACCTATCCCCACCCTAGCACTGTCGGACAAGATTTACACACCCTTAGGGAGTTTAGAGAAGCAGCTTCCAACTTCGAACAGTGGAACGATGGCTATTATAAAGCAGAAGCCGAGGTTACTCAGGTCAGGAACTCCTCCCTCCTAGAACTGAACCATTATGCAGCTCTCCATATGATCATCCACAGTCGTATGGCAGCAGAAGAAGAGGCTCGCAACAAAGCCCGAGCTGAGGAGGCGGTATTAAAGGTAACCGCTCCCCCGATTCCTGACTTAAAATTAGATACTAGAGGCTTGGATTTTTTCTAAATCCGCTTCTAGCAGCTCTAATGGAAAGTCTGTGGATCTGGAAACCCCAAATACCACGGGTGAGGCTGGAAAGGCTGAACCCGGAACCAAAAATCCGGACCCGGAAGATTGGCAAGTGTCTAAGAATAGGAGGTCTGCTTCACGTCAGCTTAAGAATATACCCGATTCTGTTAAAGCCAAACAGAAAGCCAGTACCTCAGGAACAAACAGTTTGAGTACCGCCAACCTGTTTCCAAGATTGCGCTTACGGAGTGAAGACGGTTCCACTCTGTATGCCTGCCCAGATCCAATTAACAAAAATAGGGAATCGGATGACGAAGATTGGATGCGCCTTACTGACGAGGATCCCAATCCAAGCATAGCCTATCGCAAGATGTGGCCTATGCTAAACCACACTGATGGGTATTATACCCTTACCCAGTGGCGGAAGCTGCGTTGGGCACTTGTGGTACGGTGACGACCAAAAGTCCTGTCCCATCTCGATCTGCCAGGATGCTAGTGATGTCTCGGTCCGGACCTGGAGTACTTCAGCCCAGTTCCAAAGGCATCTCGTAGAAGCCCACTTCCACCATCACCCGGTCTACATTTGTGACCCGAGTTATAGTAATGTAATGTAGGACCGTCGATGGTTCGGAAAGGATCACGAATATGAGTATATCCGGTTTCAAAAGGCAACAAGTATTTATTCAGTATCCTAAGTTACAGGGAGCTAAATAGATTCCGTATGGTCGAGAGGGTGTTCGGAAAGCTCAGACTTATGACTACCAGGTAAGATCTCGGAGTCAGTACGTTCTGATGTTATTCCTATGGAATCCGGTAGGATTCTCCCCGTCCTAGGTTCCGACCCGACTATTATATAGCCACAGGGGTTGGGTGGCAACCTCTCGTGTTTAACCCCCGCAGCCCGGAGGGCGGTGCTGCCACCGCCCGCCAGGCGTACCAGGCTCTCAACCCGAAAGGCCGCTCCACTCGGAACCTAGGCAACCCGTAAGCCATGAACACTATTACTAAACCGTGCCCCTACACTACCCCCACCAAGACTATAACAAGGTGTTACACAACGGGTAGAAACTAAGTTATAGTATTAACAATAGCAATATATATAAAGGGCGCACGGCTGGCTTACAGGTTGACTGACTCTACATTAAAGTATAAACATGGGAATATGATGAGTATTGATATGGTTATATAAACACATTCACACCATAGTATGTACCTCATGAGTGTAATAAATACATCCAATTAGATGTTTGTTTAAGTGTTATTATTTACACAGTACATATAGAGTTTCAGGTGTTTGATCATCATAGTTTATACAATAGGAGATGGAAGACTTAATACAACTGCTTCCATATATACCATGCTAACCTGGAGTATTGTTTTGACTATCCGAACTAGATTAATAAGTAAAATACCATATTTTAAGGTTGAACCTATACGGGTTGGTAAAAATAACATATTTAACCTTTAGGTTCGGAAATAACAAAAAATTTACTATGTACTCGATAGTTATAGTTACAATACAGCTTTAAGTTATAGTACATGTATTCAACGATTAACCTAGGATACTTTGGTAAGTATGATATGTGAATAATATTAATAACATTTGTAAAATGATTTTTACACATTTGTAGCACCGGAAAAACATATATAACCTTGAACACATAGTTGTGTTAATGATCTGGTCTTAACAATTGCCAGATATATGTAGTTTAATTAAATAGTAGCCTACCAGTGTAGCAGGAAACTGTACAAATATATAAAATTAAGTGATAACGTATTTTTCATATCACCTATGAAGTTTTCCGAATGTATGGCTGTCCCATCATCTTGATATCGTGGTGTGGTGGTACTAGCTCAGGACCTCTCGGGACCTTTCAGAGTCTAAGTACGGGATCGTCCATTTCCTAGGGTCTGGAATGTCCATTCCTGTCGTGTTGGGCCTTTTCATAGTGGAGTCCGCGTATCGTAATCATCTGCTACCAGCCATCGTATCCATTCCAGGTCAGCACTCATCATACCATTCAGATTTATGTTAGAGCATATTATTAAAAAAATCAGAAGTACACAGATTAATCCTATCATACTTATTTACTTTCGGAATCCTTGGGTTTCTCAGGTTCTAACCCATACAGAGCGATCTGTTCATCGATCATATCTTTGGCTTCACGGCGAGTGCCATCCCAATCAGACAGTCTCTTTCCGAAAGCTTCGAAAAACTTCTGATTCAGGAAATCTACCTCGCTCCTGGCCTCAGCAACCTCAACAGTCCAGAATTCAGCAGCTTTCTTCTGACGTGCCTCCTGGGTTTCTAATTGCTTCATTTTTTCCTTATGTTCGATATCTCGTTCTGATTCAATCCGACTTATTTCCAGAGATTGGATTGCCTCAGTCATATGCATTACTGAACCTACAACATCTTGCAGGTATTCTACGGATAGTGCGTGATGACGTTTTTGCCAGTCGATCATGCAGCTCTTTTGTATGTGAAAACTTTCCGGAGAAATGTCCACAATGTCATAGTTGACTGGGTCCTGAATATACGAACTCCGGCTTGGCAGTGGTTCGCGTTCGGAATAGTCAGATGATCCAGAGTGTTTCCGACGTCTGGGGTTTTCAGACAGACCTCCAGATGCTACGGAAGAGGATGCCACGTCTCCCTGGGAAGTGGAGATCGTGACACCCCTGCCATTTCCGACAGGTGGTGGGGCTGGCTTAGCCCAGTTTCCGACAGTTCGGTTTTCGGATGATACAGATTTGGGTGTTCCCCTTCCGATACCAGTGGGCCGTTCCCTACCCCGTTGGCTAAGGGTCTGGGTCTCGGGCCCGGATGGTCCCATTCTCGGAAAGTCCTTATCTTTATCCTTATTCACATCGAACACAGGTGGGGCAGCGCCTCTCAACGCAGACAGAGGAGACGGTACTTCCCGATTGCGATCCCTACGCTCAGGTGCCGGGCGTTGGATTCCACGGAATGAAATCTTACCCGGCTGTGGCTTCATACGTTTTGCGGATGTGGCCTTACTAGAGTCCCGGTAGGCGCTGTCGCCTCGGTACTCCCTCATTTCTCCGAACTGTTCATTAGTAATTCTTAATCTACCCGCAGTGTAGTTCAGATGAAACGCTGCCTCCAGTTTGGAATTGGCGTGCGTTTCGACTTCACACAATCTACCGACTTTAGAGTTCAGACTCCGGAAGTTGGTTTTCTTCCAGGAGTCCCACTTATCGATCAAAAGTTTGTGCAGATCCAAGGCTGCCTTCAGAGCTGATTTCACACCAATCTGGTGTTCATCTTTCAGATGTCGGACCAGCTCACTCTTCCGGACCGTGGTTATTCCAGAACAGATGGCGCTGTTCCTACCTTTGTTCATATAACACATATACACCGGGTGATGGTGCATATGTTCCTCAACTATGTGACGGATGAATCTCATATGGGAGCTGAACTTTTCAGGTTCATCGCTTCCCCTAGCACAGATGATAAACGGACAGGTGGTGTTGGTCTCCTTATCCCAACTGTCGATGGCCCACTTGATCTTACAGTAGGCATCGAAATCATAATACTCCTTATTCCGGTTGTTGATGGTCTGTTCAACCCAGTTAACATAGAAGTAATTCGGATTCCGGTCCTGACAAGTGTACCTCATCCACTCTTCATCATCTTGCTCCCCATCCATGTTAATGAACGGAGGGCAACTGTAGTACCGAGTGTTTCGTTTACACTCTTCCAGAGATTTGGGAATCAATTGCTTGAACCCACTCCTGACATTGTTCCATATTTTCTTTTCATCGAGGGTGGGTGCTCCCTCGTCATCATATAACTCTGGATGGTCTATGTCGGTAGACCAATCCCACGTATCCGACTCTGTAGTATCCTGTGAGCCGGAAGCCACAGGTTTCGGAACCACAGGGGTCTTCGGAATGACGCCAGTTGGCTTCGGACTCGTAGATGCCGCTACCTGACTTGCCTCGTCTCCGGATTCTTTTTCTTCCAACTTCTTACCCATCTTTTCCTGCTTATTAAGCTTCTGTCTCTCCTCCTTCTCTTTTCTCTTAACAAGGGCTTTCGCCTTCTTACTCAAACTTTGCTTCCAACCTTCTTTTTCCTTAACAGTGCCCTTCGTGGTTACTCGGGCCTGCAACCGGGCTTTGGTATCTTCCACTAACGCACTCTGCCCGGTACTTATTTCGGTTAATTTTTCCCTTTGTTTTCTTAATACTTCTTCTTGTTGTTCCAACTTCTCTTCGGATTCGGATTGCATTCTTACGTTTTCTCTTTCGATCCGGCTGTCTTCAGCTCGCAGATCGGTTTCAGAAAGATTTTCGGAAGAGGCGGAAGATCTCCTGCGGGTAGGCTTAGCCGTAGCCCCTCCCCCAGTTTCACTCCCATCGTCAATATCCATATGATCCGATCCTGAATCAATCTTAACAGGGCTCGGTGGGTTCCGTGATGGCTGCATCCCGTACCAGAACAGGGACGCATGCTCTTCAACGGTGGCTTCCGGGTGTTCCCGGCCCCACTTGTCCTTAACGTAAGAAACCTTACGGAAGAACTCATTGTTCACACTCATACCCGTAGCGAAATCCATATAGTTTAGTAACCATATGTCCGGAATGGATACATCCTCAGGGATTGCTTTCTTAATTAAGTTCCTCCACATCTCAGGAATCTTTTCCGGTTTAGATGTTTTCGGATTCCAGATGTATTCTTTCTCAATGAAGATCGTATCACCATTCGGCCACGCGATGCTTCCCAACGTATAGTCAATCTTACCATGATTTTCCGGGGGGTCCATCATGGGTTCAGTTGGTTCTGAAAGTACGGATTTTGCTGGGGAGGGGGGTGGAGGCATCTCCGACGTTCCCACTCCACTAGTGTTCAGATCCAGACATACCAGCGTGTTTGCTGCTTCCCTATCCTCCAGAGCAGCTTCTTCCTCGGGATGGATTGGGCTCATTCCCGAACGGTCCTCCATATCCACCTCCATACTGGATTCAGACAACATCTTTTCCGCCAAATTCTGACTCGTAGATTGGTCTCAGTAGTACTTCGACGTACTCTTCGACCTTATAATCTTAGTTAGTGTTCCTATTTATCAGAATATAGCGCTTACAGCAGGGAAAAGCTACCGAGCAAAATCAAGCACGTCGAGTTTCCTCGGCGTAGACGCTTGATTAAACAAGATGGCGTCACATCACGCGAGAAACCCCAAACCCGAGGTCAAGGGTTATACCCTTGTTCCGGTTAATTGGGTCACGCGGTGACACGTGCTTTCCACGTGCACTCGTAAACAAAACGGTCTGTCAGAGCTCATATTGTCTTCCCGGCTCGATATCATCTGGAGTACACATGGAGAATACGTATAGCCTTATGCCGATACGTCGGATTAATCCGTCCATTACCCACTGGAACCTCGAGGAGCCGACAACAGAGCAGGTTAGAGCGGTTTCATTACAACCTGACGAGCATCCCGAAGGTGCTGTCAACATAGTTGACACCACTCTCTGTCATAACAAATAACAACACAAACATTAAAAAGTGCAGACATACGTAAAAACAGGACTATACATCGTTGTGTTTCAGGATTCAATACTTATTAGAATCTATTGTCGGGCTCATTTAGGTAACACCGCTTCTCTGAGCAATCCTAGCACTACGGCGAACGCCCTCCTTAATAGTTCTATTTTTAGCGTTGGGGGACTCCGCTCCATTCCCGAGATCCAATCTAGCCTTTGGGTTCCCGGTCCGCTTTGTCCTCCCTACTCCTGCCGAGACTTTTTTATTCTTAGCATCATTCTCATTCGATTCAGTTACATTCTTCTTACGTTTTCTTCGCTTTCGAGTGCCAACCATCGGCATCCTCTTTGGTTTCTTCTTATTTCTTTTTACTTCTTTCACAGGTTTTTCTATATTTCCATTCCGATCCTCTACGCCCGGAGATTCGCTTAACTCAGGTAAGTCAACAACCTCTGGTAGTTCCATAACGTTCGGGCCTATCCCGTACATTTCTTCAGCTAACTCCCTACCTCTGTACGGCCTTAATACTTCGACATGACACCGTCGTACGTTCCCGTACAGATCTCTTATAAAGCAGGTGGCTTTCGAAATTATCTGAGTTATGACGTGTGGGCCATCCCAGCTAGACACTACTTTCAATCTATCAAGGGGTTTGTAGAATCTAAGGACTCTATCTCCCACCCTGAAAAATCTAGGTTTCAATCCAGTGTCATAGCCCACTTTCTGCCATTTCGCTGATTTCTCTAACTGATTCCGAACTAGTTCATAAGCTTTCTTAAAGTTATCCCGTAAGGATTCTACAAACATAATCGAACAAGGGGTTTCAGGACTTATTCCGATTACCCCAAATACTAGATCTGCTGGCATTATGATGTCTTCACCATAAACCAACATGTTCGGAGTGCAATTAGTAGAAGCATGCACCGTGCTATTATATGCATGCACTACGAAATCACATTGGATATCCCAATCGTCCTGATATTTATTCACTAATGGTTTCAGAACTTGTAGTAGGGTTCTATTGAATCATTCTACTAAGCCGTCCGACTGGGGTCGATACGGATTAGTGCGCGTCTTGCAGATAGCTAGGTACTTGCACATTTCCTGAAACAATTCTGATTCAAATTCCCTTCCCTGATCACTGTGGAGCATTAGGGGGACCCCGTATTGCAACACCCAACCTCTCACGAAGGCTTCCGCACAAGTGATGGCTTTGTGATCTTTCAGAGGGAACACTTTCGTATATTTCGTATAGTAGTCGCAAACAACCATCATGCAAGTGTTACCTCTAGGGGTTGTATTAAACCCGCTAATGATATCAATTGCAATCCTGGCGAAGCGTACACCGAATAATTCCTGAACCAATGGGTTCTTTCCTAACCCTTCCCTGGGTTTATTCTTACAACATTCGGGACAAGTGGCGATCCACCTTAGCAAATCTCCACTCATTCCCGGCCAGTAGTATCTCCGGGTAAGTCTTTCCAGAGATCTACTCTTTCCGAAATGACCACTTGTCACGTGGCCATGGCAGTAATACATAATATCCCGACGCATAGCGCTCGGAATAACAATCTGAAGAATCTTTTTAGTCGGACTAATTTTCCACCTACATAAGATTCCATCTCTGACCTCTAGCTCGGCCCATTGGGCTAGTAGTCTTCTCATTTCCCTGTTCTCCATACTGATAGCAGGACGGACAGGTTTGATCCCTTACGGAACTGTTTTCAGGAGTTTCTTGGTAATGGGGTCCTTACCCTGGAACTTGCGAATGATCTCTGGTGACCATTCTATTAAAGTTCCCGGATAGTGCCGGAGTGGCATATGCGCGACAGCGATCACGGCGTTATGCTGTCCGCAATCGCCACAACTCTCTCGACCACATTTCCGAATTGGCTTCCTAGATAGGGCGTCCGCATTAGTGTGCTTCTTCCCCGACCTATGTTGGATCTGGCTATGCTCCAACCCGAATTCCGAAAGGTGCGCCAACCATCTGCCTATCATCCCCTCGGCATCCTTGAAATTAAGGAGCCATTGGAGAGACGAATGGTCAGTTCTTAGTGTAAAATCAGATCCCCATAAAAAATGTTTAAATTTCTTAGTATACACCACCACAGCCAGAAGTTCCCTCTTGGTGGTGCAATAATTCCGTTGGGCCTTATTCAGAGTGTTGCTAGCAAATGCGATCGGGACTTCCACACCATCCTGGACCTGGGATAGTGCGGCTCCAATGCTGTCATTACTAGCATCCGTATCCAATATGAAGTGATCTGAAGGGGTTGGGTATTTTAATACTGGGGTATCCGTAAATGGGGACTTTAGTTTCCTAAAAGATTCCTCCTGATCATTACCCCATGGGAATGGTTCCCAAGTTCTCCCAGGCGTCCAATGGGCAATACTCTGCATAGGAAAACTCACTCGAGAGTATCCCGGAATGAAGTCTCTGTAGTAACTACAGAACCCCAGAAAAGATCGCACCTGCTTAGAAGTTGTTGGTCTTTCCCAGTCCTGGACACTCTCTACTTTTTCCGGATCAGCTTTAATCCCCTCTGTGGATATAATCCTACCGAGGTACGTAATGGCCTTCTGAAATAATTTACATTTCTTAGGTTTCAGACGTAATCCATTGGACACTATCCTCTTGATCACTTCTTCCAGATTATTTAAACATTCTCGGAATGTCTTTCCGAAGACAATTACATCGTCTAGATATACTAGACATTTCTTCCATAATAGATCACTCAGGAGAGTTTCCATCATGGCTTCGAAGGTAGCAGGTGCATTACATAATCCAAAGGGCATAACCCTATATTCGTACAGGCCTAGGTGGCTGGAAAACGCTGTTTTCTCTATGTCCTTGGGCTCCATTCCGATCTGCCAATGCCCGGACTGAAGATCCAGGGTGCAGAACCAATCATTCCCGCCCAGGGCATCTAAGGTTTCATCCACCCTGGGCAGAGGATATGAGTTTTTCTTAGTTAATCCGTTTAATTTCCTATAATCCACACAGAAGCGAATGCTTCCATCCTTCTTAGTGGTCATGACGACTGGACTGGACCAGGGACTGTTACTAGGCACAATCACTCCCTTTTCCAACTGATCTATTATCTCATTTTCACAAATGATTTTCTTTTTAAGTGGCAATCGGCGATACGGAATCTTAAAGGGCTCCGCCTCCCCGGTGTTGATATGGTGTAGTACCTTATCATTCCGGCCCAAAGGACCACCAGAGTAGCCAAAGGCGTCCTCATATTTCCGTATCAGATTCTGAACTTCCATCTTCTGATAACTGTTCTCCAGAGAGGATTCCTCTATTAGATTATCCAATTCCATATTCATTTTCTCCTTCCCGAACAATTTATGTTCGGGTTCCCGAATGTCCTCTCGTACTCCATTTATCAGCGTCATGGACCCAAGTCTGGATCCCTTCTGCAGATAGATGGTCCTATCGCTTCGGTTCATCACTGGCAGTACATTCCAGAATGGATTTCCTACCAGAGTGTCTACTGATTCAAGCCCAATACTGGCTAATTGAACCACATCTGGCTCAAATACTCCTTCTTGGTCTTTCAGGTTCCTATCTGAATTCTCAACTTTCCACTACATGGGTTCAGTTCGGCCTCAAAAAGGCTCGCGAAGTCCAATCCAAGTATCCCGTCATCGTTCATATTGGCTATAGTAGGAGAGAGCACATACTCCTTCCCACCGATAGATGCCTTCATAAATGTTCTACCAAGAACCTGCATACGGGTCCCATCGGCCGTACAAGCGTTTACCCCCTTTATGAGGTTTTCACTCTTGTCCGGCAAGAGGCTGTAGAACTTATTGGAGATCATCGAGTGGCTAGCCCCCGTATCGACCTAAAATTCCCCAGTCCTACCCTGGGTCGTAACAGACAAATACCATCTCCTACCTCCCAGGGGGGAAGGGTTTCCGGTAAACCTATCGAAATCTTCCGAAATGCCGAGATCCAATCCATGGTCTTTCAGATGCTCCAGACATGGATGATTCGGGGGAAGGTGTGCTGCACATACACGTGTGAATACCTCTATCCACCCTTCCTCTTCTCTAACGCGTGTACTTTCTTTCATCAATAACTTAGTGTCCTTACTTTTGTTGGAGTCCCCGGCCATAGGAGGGGCGAGGGGATCAATCTCGGATCCCTCCTCCCCGGGTGTAATCATTTCGGATTCATCAGATGGTTTATCAGGGATAGTACTCTGGCATACAACTAGTTTCCGGGTTGAGCAATCCGCCCCATCCTCAACCCTCCTTAATTCTCGAATTAGGTTCTATCTCCTCAACTGCTGACATATTCCGGGGAACTGGCTCCGCAGCTCGGCATTCATAGGCTACATGACCCATTTTCTGACAGCGATAACATCTGATCCTGGACTTATCATACCTCGGTCTTCTATATCGGTGACCTTCAAGGTCCTCCCGGAAAGACTTCAGCATAGTTTCCATCATGCTCTTCATATCTAGGTTTCCAGATGGCCCCCTCTCATCCTTCTTAACTATTATTTCCTTAGGTTCGGAAACATTCTTATCGCGACTCTCGGGAGCTCCCCGCCTTTGTTGAGTAGTAAAGGACCTCCTGGGAATAAACTTCTTAGCATTCTTAGGGAACCTCAGCGCTGAGATTGTACCATCTTCTTCTTCATACTCTACTACCTCATATTCAGCTTCAGTTTCCGAGACAGCAGCTGCTGCAGTAGGAATTACTGGTTTCAGATCAGGGAGTACCATACTGGCAGTTTCCCTAGGGACAAATCCGGAAAGAAAAGTTTTCTTCTTATTCAAATTGGCTATGGCATCACATAACGTCTTCATAGTCGCACCCGGACCCCATGCTCGGTAAGCACAGTCCTGGTGGTCTTTTTCTCATAATCCTCGTACAAAGTGTGAGATCAATTCATCACTCACATAATCATCATCCATTACCAGGTTAGGTCTAGCCTTCTGTAGTAGTATCTGAAGTTCCAATCCATAAACCTGAACCGATTCTCCCGGCTTCTGAATTCTCTTCCTATACTGAGTCATCGGGTCCTCCGACACTATGTTCCCGAGATAGGAACTGCCAATCTCGACTAGCTGAGCGTATGTTCCTCTATTCCTATACTGCTCTCTCCAATGATCCACAGCAATCCTACCTGGTCCCTTTTTCAGACATCTTACCAATATAGGTAAGGATTCGTCTTCATCATATCCATCTACCTCACGGTCGTCCGTGAAGTCCGAAAACCAATCTTTCCATGGTTCTGATCCATCGAAAGACTTAGTCTCGATCTGATTCTTCTTAGCTGAAATCTCCCTACTTTTCAATCGGGTACATTGCTCCAGACTCCAATCCAACATCTTCTGATCCTTGGTTTTCCTACCACCCCCACCAGATCCATTAGATCCCGGACCACCGGATCCCGAATGGTTGTTGTTCGGACTGTTCCAGAAAGTGAATCCATACCCTGTGTTCATACTGGGTTGGGGTCCTGTACCCCCAGGGGCCTGAGCGCCTGTGTGACGGGTCCCTCTATCACACGGGGTATGGTTATTATTCTGATCTGTGTTGGTTTGGCTACACGTCTGATTATCCACCCTATAGGTCTGATCGTTCGGAATAGAGTGACTGCTGTCCTGTAACTGGTCGGATATGTCACCCAGCTCATCAGCGCCCCCTGGAGGGGTGTGATTTAATTGACTAGGGGTCGGGGCTGGCCCCCTGGTGTCAATATACTGATATTCACCATCAGTGGTGAAGGTGGCATCCCTTTGACCCACACTTAGCCGGACATTCCTATCCTTACCGGGAACGTATTTGTCTCCTACGACATTCCGGGTGGCCTGATTATTCACAAAGGGGTCATACCCCTTCTTCAGAATGGGTTTTGGGGTAGAGGTGATCGGTGGACCTTCCTCCTCGCCATCCCTTGGGATACCACTGATGTCAGGCTCCTCCAATGCTTTCTCATTCTGGTGATCTTATGTTCGGCGCGGTTTGGTTAGCCGGCGCTATCGGATGGTCGTCGGTTGTGACATCCAACCCTATCGTAGAAACCTCACTTCCAGAATCCAATGTCTCGGCCTCACTCCGAGATGGATCCCTATACTCCTGATAGGCTGGACCCGGGGTACCATGGCTTCCCGGGGACCCACCTTCCGGATACTGATTCTCGTCTTGTTCAGACAGGGCTGCGCACTTCTGAAAACCGAATCCTGGTCACGGCACCAGTGTAATGTATGACCGTCGATGGTTCGGAAAGGATCACGAATACGAGTATATCCGGTTTCAAAAGGCAACAAGTATTTATTCAGTATCCTAAGTTACAGGGAGCTAAATAGATTCCGTATGGTCGAGAGGGTGTTCGGAAAGCTCGGACTTATGACTACCAGGTAAGATCTCGGAGTCAGTACGTTCTGATGTTATTCCTATGGAATCCGGTAGGATTCTCCCTGTCCTAGGTTCCGACCCGACTATTATATAGCCACAGGGGTTGGGTGGCGACCTCTCGTGTTTAACCCCCGCAGCCCGGAGGGCGGTGCTGCCACCGCCCGCCAGGCGTACCAGGCTTTCAACCCGAAAGGCCGCTCCACTCGGAACCTAGGCAACCCGTAAGCCATGAACACTATTACTAAACCGTGCCCCTACAGTAAGAAGGGGAAGAAATGTACTACAAAGGTCACCTACAACCGGCATAGTGATCTGGCAAGACACCAGAAGAAAGGCCATGCTGAAGGTCTCGATACAGCCCGTAAAAAGATCATGGAGCTGCATCAGGAACTCATGAAGGAGTTCGATAGCCTAACGGCAGATTCTTGGTCAAAGATCCGACCAGGGGACCAAGTCCTCTGTGAAGTTCCGAAAACCGTGCTAAGATTATCCTTACTACAGGAAAAGGAAAGTTAGACATGCATGAGAGTATTTGGCAGAAATGCGAGGAGTCTGGGAAGGACGGTAAGCGAGCCCGAGAAAGAGTTAGGAAAGACCAGAGCCGGGGTGGATCCGGTAATGGTCAGACTAAAACCAACACCCAATCCAGGGCGGATGATCGTTCCAGATTCCCCCTGGCACGTCACCCACACGAGCAGACCCAGGGTACTCCTTGTTTCAAGAGACCTGGACCTGCCGGATATGCTCGAGCAGCATCTAAACCGGGGAAATTGGATACAAACAATTTCCCGTCAATGTCACAAGGTCCTGGACCTGAATGCCAGACCTTGGTCATTGGGAAAGGGGGTCGCCTTGTACCCAGAAAGGCCGCAGCACCTGCCGCTGCCGGATCTGCAAGTGCCGCATCTGCTCAGCAGATGTCAACCACCCCTGAACAGGTACAGATGTACATGGACATGGGGTTGAGATAAAATCCACCACCCACTTACTGTGTCCCTGTGGCACCTTCAGGTACGTCCGGAAGCCCATCATCCGGAAATGTCATCCCGGTAATGTCAACAACCCCAAGAGTGTTGCACTGCCCGTCAAACCAAAGGATGCGATTACCATTAAAACCAGTAACGCTGAAATCTGGTTAGAAAAATCTCGCCAAGGGGAGGCCGATGTCCAGAAGGTCATCTACACCCATTGGGAGAAATGTGTAAGGGAGAGAGCTACAGAATTCCATCAGGGTCTTCTGAATGAAACTCTCATGTGTTTGAAGAACCTGATGTTACCTGTTCCTGATCGACTTACCCGATGGACTTACCACTGTGCCGTATTCCTGTTTTATTTACCGAATGGACTCATTACCATTATCTACCTACTTCCGGATCTAATATTTGGACTATGACTTTGTCAACTATATCCCAAAGGACTATTACTACTACATGTTGACAACCAGATTATTTATTAACACCACTTGGATTATTTCAACGAACAATAGCACTCCTAGAGGATTGTGGCTGCCCCAAATCAACTACCATGTATTTATATATCACTACATCTAAAATACTATAGACTAAAGCACGTCCATCCCGTGGTTAGCTGACCACACTTCCTCTCCACAACATATCCGACATACTTCAAGACTACACACAACGCTCTACTTATATTTTGTGTACATATTATCATGGACATTATCTTCATTACTACTCAAATGATCATATAACTCTCATTTGTATACCTGTAGTAACGTAATATTATAATGGTCTTACGGGTTCATAACATAATAGGATCTATTCTTACTTGTCATAATACTTAATATGATCCAATATCCATAATTGTCTATTTATGACATATCATTGTATAATATTAATTATAAGTGTATAAAACTAAAACGGTAACATGCCGAATAGTTCTAACATAAGGGATATGTTGGTTTTTGAGCACTCTAGGGTTGCTACACCATATTGAAAGGTACCAAAACATCTATAAAGCTACAAGGATCAGAAAATGGATAAATTAAAGCCATAATTTCCTACCTGCATTCGACTAGGGAGATCTAAAGTTCTTGACATGTCGAGATAGAAAAATTTTCCAAGATGGTGCTGCCCATGACAACAACAACCCGATAGAGCTCGTAACTTGTAATTGTACAATTTCTCCACTGGACAAATAAACTCCTCTACATTTTAAATCATTACTTATTTTTCAACAACACTTTAACTGAAACTTGAACTACAAATAACTGCCATTAAATCATTTACGTCACATACAAGGTCATCCAAGATGGCGACTTCCGCTCTAAACAAAACTGGTACTTTACACAGCGAAATTTCTGACTCTGAAAAAGAGAAAACCCATTTCTTACCTGCATTAAAGTACAAAACACCTCCTAAGGCTATAATTGACAAAATCAACGAGTTAGATGACAGACTTAAAGCCCAGGAGAGTATCTCAAGGCGAACAATAAACCTCCTAAACGGCATGGAAAAGAGAATGTTTGGGCCAAATGGAATACCACAAGACAAGACTGTCACTATCCCTGAACTCGAAAGTAAACTGAGTGAACACGATACTACACTATCTCAGCACAGTGACAAGATTGGTAAAAATACCACTGATATATCCAACTTGAATGATACATCTGACAAACATACTGATCAATTCACTAAACTTGATGGGGAAAGGAAAAAAAGAATCCTAATCATTGAAGGCCTAGATAAAGACCGTCCCGGTGGTCTCCGAGACACCCTAGACCAACTGACAAACAACCTAGGACTAGACTTCAATAATTTTGTCGCTGAAGTGCTCTATAGAAGAGGGAAAAAACAAGTTCCAATTGATAACCAGAGAAGGAACCCAAACTTTTAACCATGTAAGAGACCAGTGGTAGTTATTTTCTCCTCTGCTCACTACAAGATCAAAATTTTCTCAAAGATCAAAAACCTGCAAGGTAACAATACTTAGAAAGGTATTCACCTAACTGATGACGCCAGTCCTGAAGAAAAACTTATGCAAAAAAATCTACGATCCATACAAGCTCTAGCAAAAAGTAAAGGCATATAGACTGTACAGTCAAAGGCACCCAAATTGTAATACAGGGTCAACTCTATGCATACAAAGACATTGGTAACCTACTCATGGACCTATCGCTGAAAAATAGAATCTCTATAAGTGTGACATCCAATTTGAGGGGCACTTATACGATTCACTGGAAAGGGCCTATCAAGCTAAAAAAGCAGTAGTATGTAACCAAGTCCATATATTGAGAAGGGTAAATATGGCAAAAACACCCATAGACAGTATGTATGCTGCCAAGTCTTGCAAATTAAATAATGAATGGTATGATGAGGATGAATCAGTGATGAAACGTCTACTAGAAATAAAATTCTCTCAACCTGCAATGCTACACGAGCTAACCCAGACACAGGGAAAATATCTGTATGAAGCCACCTTGAACAAGACGTATGGATCTGGGTTTCATCTCAGACAGAAGGACTTTATAACCATCCAAAATGTATCAAAAAATGAACATGACTGCGCCAACAAGTTGGGGGAAATGCTGATGAACATTAGATACCAATACACAAATGAGAAACCTCTACCGACAGCCGAAGAAATCAGACTTGAAAATGCGGCAGCCCAAGGAGAATAACTACAAACTGAATCTACTACAGCAAAACCCATATATACCATCATTATATATATGATAGTAACTCCAAAGCGTACCACTTAATTTATTCTTAATTATCATTTTTTTGAAGTATTATTTAACCTGACTTTATATCAATTTGTTTACCATGTACCAGTATGTCCTGTATCAGAAAGTTCTTCTCCAGGATGTTATTTCTGAATCTAGCAATGTATCTAAATTTTGGGGACGGCATAAAGGCCTATGTCTCCTTTTTGATACTTGATTTGACACATCTAATATTGGAGAGGGGAGGTAAAGGAATCCTGTAATATGTAGATATTCCTATCTTATGTTCACATGTATATCAACATAAACATAACAGCATCCATGAAAATACATGCAGTTTAGTAACATGATAAGCCTAAAAAGCACCAGAGGTCTGCGTTTCATGCACTTAACTGCTCGAAGTTTTAAGGCTAATTATGCCAGCATATATGCTGAAATATACCCAGCAAATCTAGAAATCTTTTCCTTCACAGAGACATGGTTAAAAAATGAAGATGATGAAATGAACTACCAATTTTATGGTTACACCCGTTATAGGTTAGACAGAAAGTAATTGATAAAAAAGGAAATATCAAAACTGGTGGTGGGGTTTGTATTTTTGTAAAACATGGTCTAACACATGACTATGACATGTTCCCATTACTAAACAGATCTGACAAAGACATTGAAATTCAAAATGTATTAATCATGAAAGTTCATTTGAAACCCATAATATTACTAAGTGTATATAGACCACCTGATGGGGACAAAAATGAATTATATTCGAAGGGATTATTTCAAATATTGAAAATAGGGATAAATTTGAAATTGTGGCCATGGGTGACTTCAACTTTAATATCGTTGAAGATAATGATGTTTTGAATAATTTGCTAAATCGTATGAAATCCTATGGTCTAAAGCAAGAGATCCATGAATGTACACGAAAGAAAGCCATTCGAGATTTAATCTTTACTAACATCAGACCAAATTTTGTGAAAACAGGGGTCTCAAACAACTACATCTCAGAAACCCTACCTATATATCTAATCAGGAAGAAATGGAAAATTCCCGAAGAAAAAGTGTATATAACTGGTCGCTCATATTCACGACTTACTGATGAAACCCTGTTCAATGAATTTGATAACTATGATTGGAATATTTTTAATCATACAAATGATGTAAACTGTGCTTGGTTCCATTATGAAAAAGCAATACGTAATATATTAGATATGCATTGTCCAGTTAACAGATTCTTAGTATCCAAACATAGGGATCCATGGATGAACCAAAATGTGTTTGAGTTAATTTGAGAAAAAAATACCAAATTATGGAAGCCGAGACGAACAGGTAGAGAAACTGATTGGAGAATCTCTTCAAATTTTCGCAACAAAGCAAATAAAATAATAGACAAAGCTCGAAAAAACTTCTATAACGAACAAATGAAAACCTATAAGAAAATTATGGCGAGTTATAAATAACTTACTGCCTGGTCATCCAAACCGCCCAAAAGATATCTCCTTAATTGACCCCCAAAATAATAACACTTCGGTTCCCCATGATAAAGTCTCTGATTTTATTAACCATTACTTCATAAACATAGGTCCTGTACTTGCCAAAGACTTGAATATTCCATGGAAACCTTATGATGATTGTATAATAAACAGAATGGAACCTTTTATCACAAACCGACAAGAAGTTATCAAACTTATTCATGACATTCAAGTGATAAAGTCTTCTGCAATCAATAACATATCGACAACAATTCTAAAGAAAGTATTTGAACATGACCCTGATAAGCTGGTCAAGTTATTTAATTTCTCTTTTCAAACTAATACAGTACCAAATTCATGGAAAGTATCCAGAGTTACTCCTATTCCCAAATCTGGTAATTTGAAACTTGTGAATAACTATAGACCTATTTCCTTGTTACCCTTGCCGTGCAAACTAATTGAAAAAAATGTTCATAATAGAGTTTATGGTTTTCTGATGAAGGAAAATATATTGACTTCACACCAAGGTGGCTTTAGACCTGGCTATAGCACAGTGAATACTCTTGCAATGTTTACACACGAGATTAAAAGGAATATAAATATGAGTAAATCAACCATAGCCTCCTTTATAGATCTGCGGAAAGCTTTTGACACCGTAGACCACTCTATCCTTCTCATTAAGCTTAACCACTATGGTATAACGTCAGATAATTATCATTGGTTTGAAAACTATCTTAGAGATAGATACCAGACTACCACAGTGAATAATATTTAATCTGAGAGGGAGAGGGTGGTCTGTGGGGTACCCAGGGATCTATTTTAGGTCCTTTACTTTTTCTGCTATATATAAATGATGTAACAAATTGTATCAAAAATTGCAAAATTAAGCTCTATGCAGATGACACTGTGATATACTCAGCACAAAATAATTTTAATATTGCCAAGCGAGAACTACAAGATGACCTTGAAATTTATCATACTTGGTGTGCTCAGAATAAGCTCTCTATTAATGTAGCCAAAATTAAAAAAATGATTTTCTCATCAAGCTCAAAAAAAATGAATACTTTATTATCTCTAAATGACCATTTACTGCAGGTTGTGCCTAGTTATAAATACCTTGGCGAAACTGTTGATCCACTACTACATTATAACCTTCATCTGAGCAACCAAGTTAAAACAATAGCCTATAAGATTGTAATGGTTCGTATTGACTTAAATGTTGGGTTGCTCGTTGGCTCGCTTATCACTAAAGGTACCAACACAACACAAGAGATTCGGGTTGGGCAAAGCCCCAGATCACCCCTACCGCTCGGGTAGGCCTTTTATTCACATACTCCCAGCTCCTGACATACGTCTTGACTGGACTAGGTCCAGTCCCCTTCTGCGGATCGTCCGGCTTCTTAGTAGAAGCTGGATGCGAGGCATGGTGCTGCCCCCCCTTGTACCAAACGGGTATTGCGAAGCGACACCTGGTTGGCATAGAAGGAACGAGTACCACACGAGCACGTCTCTCGGATGAACCGCACTAATATATATACAACAATGCCGGCCCCTACAAGATGTATAAATTGTGTCTCCTACGCAAATACCTTGATGTAAAACTAGCATTAAGAATCTACAAAACCACTATTTTACCTTATATTGAATATGCAGACATCTGTTTCATGAGTACATATGATAAATACCTAGACCCACTCCAGTACTTTCAAAATAGATGTATAAAAATTTGTTTTCAAGTACCACATCTAACTAGTACAAATCTTATTCACAATATGAATAAGATAAATTTCCTACATGATAGACGTTACATTCACCTTTTAAACTTTATGTACATTAGATCTCAGGATAAAAATCTCCTAGACAATAGACCTATTAGAACCAGGTTACATGATGCCCCTACCCTAAAAGTTATAACTCCTAAATGTTTAATGTATGCAAGGAGCGTAGAATATCTGGATCCTATAAGCTGGAATGCAGTGACAACGGGTAGGAGAAATGCCCCTAGCCTTAAACAGTTTAAAACTGAATCCAGAAGCTATCTGGCAGTTCTCTTCCCCTATGTCAGGCCATAGCACATTATCATCTGATAAATTTCCTACCCTTATATCATGTTATAAATGATCTACCCTGTGAACTCGAACTATTAAGTGTGCTGTAAATTTCTAAATTCGTGTGATGCAATTTGAATTACTTGATCTATGTGGATAGACCTTCCTTGCCCCCCTCCCATCTTTATTTCTATAATAATTTAATATTTTGTGTCAACTGTCTTGCTAATGATAGAACTGAAGAAAGGCAGAGCCAGAAGAATCAACCCTTACACAGATTTCTGTGGGGATGAGGTTCTCTCCCTTCATTGTTATCTCGATTTAATATATGTTATTTCCTGATACCGTAACTTGTTGGGTACTGTTGCATTGATTACCTTATAACATATGCTTTGTATTACTGGTGATTATTAGATACATGCATACTATGTACACGCTTATGTACCTTATGCCTATATAACAACCTTACAACTTACTGGTCACAGACGCATGTAAATATTTCTATTCAATGTACCTAATAACTAAAGGACTCGACTAATGTATAGAAATTTTGAGATAATAAAGTAAATTCAAACAAAAAAACATGGAACTATAGGTTAATTGAATGGTTAATTAAATGTATCATTAGATAGTATAGTTACGTTTAAAGTCTTTATCAAGACTAACTACATATCATGTTTGTAATAATAACAAACTCATTAGGGTATTAATATGTGGTTTATTTGAAAGTTAAACAGATCCGTTCCATATAACTGTTACTATCCACATTGTCGAATTGTATCGACTTTCCTATTTATTATTCGTAACTATTAATACTATGGAGTATGTCAAATACTTCTCATATGATACTTTAAAAATGTTGTTGTTATATCTATGGTTATACCTCTATTATTAGGGTAAGACATAATGTAATGTTATCCCTATATAATATATATATATATATATATATATATATATATATATATATATACTATAATAGTTATAACTCCTGCCTAATGTCTGGGGGAGTAGTGTAGAGGTATCATATTGTACCATGTATACGGGTGCCGTCTGCCGTGGCGGGTGAGTCCAGTCGCTGGGTGTTCCGAAGGCTCCAGATAGGTGGCAGCACTTCTGAGCAATTGCTCAAGGTTATAATCCATAAATCGATACACAATCTCACCATGACAGCACAGCACCAGCGCAGTGTCGCCACCTTGTGTGTTACCCATGAACTAACCAAAGCGTCCCTGGTAACGAAGCCCACGCATTGCCTAAGCCTGTAGAACTCTATGTATTGTGTTTGTCGAGTTGATCAGTTACAAATTTAACCTTGTTGTCTTTTCTGTATTGACCGAGGCCAACCTTGTGAACCATATCAGCTGTTCTATGCTAACAAATGGTCTCTGTTCTGTTATCACAGACCTACTTTAGACGAGGCACCACTTGCTCGCTTCACTCTCTTTTATCCAACACCATCACCACACTCATCCTCGCAAACAGGTATCCTAGAATACATTGTTGATGATGATGTGTACAAGTCACAAAAAAAAGAAGTTGTGTCCTTTAGTCTATACCACAGACATATATACCCTTCATACTTTGCATTCCCACCTTACACTCAGAGTTTGACACGTTTTTCACAGCTAACACTTGAAAGAAAAGTAGTATTTATTTTATCTCCCCTTCGCATGTTGCACATACAATGTGTGAATGCTTGTTGTGAGCACAATATCTGAATGAATTAAGTACAAGTAAAAAGTAAAGAAAAAAATGAAAGGTGGTGCCACCCGCTCATTACGCTACTTCGACGTTCTACTCGCGTCACTCCACCTTTTCGCCTTACACACCTTTTATGTGGCTACTCCCTCAAGCATCACTATATAAAGAGACTAGCATAGAGGTAGTAGTGGGGTGTTCATGGTAGTAGTGCCTCCCTCATGTTGTCAAATGTTATATCACAATGTTCACAAAGATAAACTACTGACATCTTCTCCTCCTTCATCCTCTTTCATGCGGCATCATCTCCACAATCATCCTTTTAATATTAAAAAAATTTATACCCAGTAAAGACCCACCCCTGCCCCAGAGGGCCATCTAATTAGGTCACTTGGTGATCACATGATCACCCAAGTAGGTCACATGGGGGTCACATGATCAAATGGAGGCCTCTGATTGGCTGCATCTTAGGTGAGTTATATCCTGTAGTTAGCTATAGTCCCGTTCCGATACATTATATACTACTTACATCAAGCCCATAGCCTTCCCACGATGCATGAATGCATCATGGCTCTTCATAATGCATTCATGCACCATGGGGCATCATCCCCTCTTGTCGTCATGATGCATTCAGGCAGTCCTGGTGAGTAATTCGCCAGTGCACTATTTCAACCATACGTGACCGATTGATGTACACGTGAAGGGTCATCTTTATGCCCCAATAACTGTGACAGTATGCTGTGCTTACAGGGCTATACTAGGCAGCACGGGCCTGGACTGGTTACCAGGTTTAGTCTGTGTAGATGTTATCCATATGCTATAGCTATATATGCTATTACGGAGGTGAGTGGTGACTTTGCCAAAGTAACCCCTCACCTCTGTAATCAAGGTCTGTGCATAGCAAATCAAAGCACCAGAGGGTAGCACTGTTCCCTTTAGTTTCTCACCCTTCTATAGCATATGGATAACACCTACACAGACTAAACCTGGTAACCAGTCCACGCCCATGCTAGGCAGTAATTAGGGCATATCCCTCAGATGTAAGGGTTGTCTAGCATAGTGCAGTGTTTGGCTCATTTCACCTCCTACAACCAGTCAGGACACATCCTCGATCCTCCTGCTGTATACACCACCACCATGCAGCAGGCCGCCTATTGGCCACTAGCTGCTCTGGAGCTGGTTCCGGCAACACACACTGATAATAACTGATAAGATGGAACCAGCATGTCCCTGGAAGTGGGTGTTAACCAGGGACAAGGTACCCATCATGGTATATGTTATCTGTGGGTGTTACCTCTACCATACTGAGGCCTATACAGTGCAGGTAAAACCTACTTTATACTTTATACTGGAGAGCAGTCTGCAATAATATCAATACCGTATTCATTCTAATAAGCGCACACGCTCTAATAAGCGCACACCACTCCTTTCTGGGTCCCTCCCTGGTGTAAAATCAGTAAAATGAAGTGCAAAAATAAAGATATTTAGGGCAAAAACCACGATTTTAGGCTCTTGGGGGTGCGCTTATTAGAATTAAGGTTTTAGCACCTAACAATTAATTTTCTGCACATGTGCGCTTATTAGAATGAATACAGTACACATTGTTTTCAAATACAGTCTCTGGGAAGTAACTCACTGGCACTGTAATTGTTGCTGCATTATGCATGACTGGTATCCAGTATAAATCATTATGCACCAATTCAGTGCTGCAGTGCAATCCCCAATAGTACACTGTAAAAGATAAGTGTTGAGTCTACCAGGGATCCTCATAAAAAGGAACAGTGGACCACTGCAATTGCATAGCAGTGAACCAGTGTAATTTTAACAAGAAGCCCCAGGTGGCAGTATGGTGGTACACAAATGTACAAGAAATCTCTGCGAAAATAATGACTGATCTCTGGCAACTTCAGGACGAGGATTGCACCATTATTTTGACAATTTATTTTTTACAGTTCATCAATAAGCATCCCAGCAAATTGTCGTCATCTGTCGCCATGATTGGTCATCAATGGTGACTCCTTTTTGAGTGATCACTCATTCCGTCATCTTTCGCCACTGTGTGTTAGACTCACATGGCATAGCAATTGCTATTCCTGGTGACCTTGTGCTATAACGACATCGTGTTCCATCTAACGACATGTGTTAGCCACTTCACACAGGTTGACGAGGACTCACGACAATTTGCTGGGATTATTGTCAAATAGCCTACTGGAATAACTTGCAGGCTCTGCAATTGTTGGCGCACCATGCCGGTTGATGTACTGATGAGTTTCTCTCTTGTTCTGCATTCATGTACCATGACGTCTTGAGGGCATCATGAATTAACAGTATAAGCTGTGGACCACCCATCCCTGCAGTGCAGGAAACCTATGCCCCCCCCAATTAGACAAACTGTTAGCTTTGTTTCCATTAAGCACGCTGTATTGGCCTGTATAGGTGCCGGGTCTTGAATAAACGCTCGTCTTGAATAACCGTCGGGGTATAGGGGTGTTGAAATTTCAATATTCACTACAATCTAAATTTGCATAAGCGCCAGTCTTAAATAAGTGCAGGGGGTAGAGCCTACTGGAAATAATCGAGCGCCGGGGCCACTATGGTATTCATTTCAGGTCCATAATGTGTGGTGAAGAGAGAAAAACAAACTCTAACATGTCATTCCTCACCCTTTACTATGTACATATACCCTACTTGCCCGGTCATCCACAGTCCTATAGAACCATGCAACATGTGACTTTCATGAATGAAGTAGCATTTATGTGTATTTTGGTGGAGTGTTTATAATGTTGCCTGTAGTGTCCTCGCATTCAAACAACTTGTGGAGTGGTCTTGGACATGGAGACTAATGGTGCACCATGACAACCGATGGGCAGAAAAATTTAGACAACATTTAGACAACATTTTCCCAATACTTCTAATGTATATTTGTCTTCTCTTTAGTTTAACTGCAGAAAAGTTAAGAATAACTTCTCTCAAATGTCACCCTTTTTTGCCGTAATGATCTATAGTCGTTTTATGTATGAGAGGAGGATTATTTCAGAGAAGACTACTGCACCTTCCCTCACAGCTACACTGAAAACGGGATCCAGAACTGGTAAATAGCGACGACTTTAGGTGCTCAGGTTGACAATACCCAAAACTACAGCTTTAGGTCGTCAGGGGGTCGTCATAGGTGATGACTTTAGGTCGTCAGTGATGACCTAAAGTTGTCACTATTGCTGTCCATTATAGCTGTAGTCCTGGGTAGAAATTACATTATGTATTGTATTGTTTTTTTCCATTTTCCCAATATTATTTCTTTAGTTACATATCGTAATCTCATCCACCTTTAAAGAGTTAAATGTGGGTAATCACAACCCACTGTGATGGCTTCAGCGAAACATTATGGTGTAATATATTTTGAGTACACTCATCTATATGTATTACATCTTAGGCATGATCAAATAAGTGGTCATACTCTAGCAATATCCATAAGAGCAATGCAAAGATAAGACCCAGGTCACATCATTTGTATCATAGAAATTGCATAGTGGGAACCTCTCATGGCACAATCCTGGACTAGCAATAGAGCCAAGGTGGGCCCTAAGTCGTCATAATGATCTGACGCCCCTCTGAACTCGTCACTTATGACGTCTTATTAATAGCAGCAGGTTTTCAGTGTAAGTGTATTAATGCATCAGCAGCCTTTGACAGTGGATTAAGCCGACCGCAAAAGGGCCCAACTGGGTCGGCCAATCCTGACGATTGGGAGCGTCTGCATGGGTATCCGATCAAGTTGGTAAATGTCAAACAAGTTTGATCTCCCACATCGGATCGGATTGGTACTCCCTGGTTACCGATCGAATCTGGCCTGTCTGCGGTTGCCTTAATATCAGATAATTAAGCTCTCTCCCCTTCTGATCTTATTTAATTCCCACTTCCGTTATACCAATAGTCCACTGGGCCTTTTCAGCCAGATTTTCTTCAGGAAATGTATGGCCACAATCAGCTGAAGGTGCCCAGTGGAGTCTTGGTACTATGTGAAGAGGGGATGATATCTTGTCAGATCTAGGTCTACTTCACACAGCACACTCACCTTTTACCATTAATGGTCGTTACTGCAGAGGTCACCCTCCGCTCTCTTTTCTAACCTAATGATGACTCTGCCTAGGTTACACCAGACTCTTTAACCCTATAGGAGTGCATTATGCCCATTAGGCAGCATGATGCAACAATGAAGTGCTGGCGAGTCTTTTTAATCACCCATTGGTGGTCATGATGCATGAATGCAGCCTGGTTGCGAAATTCAGCAGGGATGCATGCATGCATCATGACGACCCTACAGGGGATAATACACTCACAGAGGCTTGGCATAATGATGGCCAATGAAGTGCCAGCAAGTCATGCCCGTTAGCCATCATGATGCACCAATTAAATGAGGTGCTGACAAGCAGACTCGTCGGTAATTTACTGGGACGTCATTCTTAATCCTGTGACTGTAGTAATACATTAGCGGACCGTAATATTGTGTTGGGGCATCATGCCGACAAATGGGCATATGGTTCGTTAGTGTATAGGTGCCCCTTAAGGGGTTGATATAATTAGCATAAATAAGGATTGGTATTACTGTGTGCAGTACAGGGGGTAAAGATAGAGATGTGGGGCATATTTTCACTGCACTATGACAGGGTCTACATCCAGCCCAGGGCCATGTAAGGAGACATACTAAGAGAGTAATGAATGGGCTATCGGGCACCTCATTCAGTGTATCGTAGGATATCATAACTCGTGGCCTACGGCCACTCGCTATGATATCCTATGATACACTGAATTCGGCCACTTGTTATGATATCCTATGTTATACCACGATTTCTTGGTTACTCAGTGCTTTTCGGTGGCTACTCCCATACACATATCTGTCGATATTGCACACCCTACAAGCTGTAACATCAATTTTGTAAGGCGTGCTGTTATCCATGTAAAGCGTGCTGTTATCCATGTAAGGTGTGCTGTTATTCAGGATAACAGCATGCCTCTCATGTCCTCCCATGTCATATGTTACATGTTAAAACCCACGAAATTTTCAAGGCGAGGGCAGGGCTCGAACCTACAGTCTCAGATCCCTAATCCAACTCCCTATGCATTGCGCCACAGGGACTGACGGGAGAAGCTTGGTTAGAACCATGTCTCGATATGATACAAAGCCGTGAGCGCTGTCGCTGTCCGCTGCCGGGCGACGACGTGTATTATACACAAACATAACCGCGAGAAGCATCTTTTTTCGCCGTGTGCGCTGTCGCCGTCCGCTGCTGGGCGACGAGGTGTATTATACACAAACATAACAGCGGGACGCGTCTTTTTTCACCATGTGCCGCTGTCGCTGTCCGCTGCCGGGCGCAGAAGGAGGAGACGCGGTAGCCTAGCGGTTAGCGCCTTGCGCTCAGCCGTCAGAGGTACATGGATCGCGCCCCGGTCCGGGCGCATCTTTTTTCGCTGTGTGCGCTGTCGCTGTCCGCTGCCGGGCGACGAGGTGTATATCTAGTTTAACAGTAAGTAACATGGTCCGGGCGCATCTTTTTTCGCCGTGTGCGCTGCAGGGCGACGAGGTGTATGTACCGATCGTGTACAAACACTATTTTTTGCCGTGTGCCGCTGCTAAGCCTAGCCGAGACCGGGGCTGTCGCTGTCCGCTGCCGGGCGCCGAGGTGTATGTACTGATCGTGTACACACAATGGCTGCCATCTAGTCCCGGGGAGGGGGAATAATTTTTGTTTTCAACTTGAATTTATTGGTATAATATTGGTTATTTATTGGTTTCGTGGTATAAAAAAAGTAGTCAATGGATAACTCATGACTTGTGTGTATTAGCAAAGGCTAATAACACTCGGCCTACGGCCTTGTGTCATTATCATTCACTAACACACACGCGTCATGAGTTATCCATTGATTACTTGTTTAATAAACTGAATTCGGTGCCGTTAGCCCATTCAATACTGTTTTTATTACATGATTAATCAATAAAAAAATCAATAAATAATCAATAGAATATTAATAAAAACAAGTTGAAAACAAAAATCCTTCCCCGGGACTCGAAGCCTGCCACAGTGTGTGTACACACGGCGTAAAAAATGATTCGCCCAGACCGGGACTCGTCCAGCCTACCTGTACACTGAATTCGGCCACTCGTTACGATAGTCCGTTAGTACCCATGTTTTCTTCTCTTTTTTTTACATCTCTCTGTACAGCTCTCTTACCGATCTCACCTCTCATTACCTACCTATGTCACAACCAACCTTCATTATGATGACCATTTCTTAGTCACCCTATCACCTAACATACTGGTTACAGTCCACCTATTCATACATCTACCTATCATTCATGCTGCATATCTTTCAGTTTACCTTTATAATGATATGAATAGAGGATAGGCCTAATGGGGGATAGGTATTGCTCACAAGGCATAGACTTGGAGACAGGTGGAAGAAATTGAACACAAGCTGAGATATGAATAGAGAGAGTAGGTTAGACTGACTGACCTGAGATGGTAAGAAAGTCATATGGAGAGCATGAGGGACAGGCATTCAAAGGGGTTGGTAGCAAGGGGAATAGATAGTATGAACAATATCCAGTTTGAGTGATAGGCACAGAGAATACCTTGTCAGATGAGCAAATGTAAAAAAAGAAAACGTGGGTGCTAGGGACAGATGTGTATGTCAAATATGTGGGATATGCAGACTTGGGGGATAGGTGTAATGAAGGATAGGTAGGATTTAGGATAGGCATCGTTAAGGATAGGTAGGATCAAAATGGTAGATATGATAAGTAGTGTTAACCATTGGGCCTAAATAAAGCGATGAACAGTACAGTTTAAACATGATAGTCTGAGGGATAGTCAACATGAGGGATAGGTAAAATGAATGATGGGTAGATTGATGAGAATATTAGGTAAAGTGAGGAGTAAGCTTTAGTATTTAGGCCTTTTGGGAGATTTACTTCACTTAATTCAAGATGCTTTGGATTAAGGGATAGGCAGTATGAGTGATAGGTAGACTAAGGGAGAGGCAGTATGTGAGATAGGCAGAGTAATGCACAGATAGAATACTTGTCAGATTGGGAGATAGGCAGACATTTGGATATGTGCATTGAGGTACTAACTCTGGTTTACATGTTGTGTCTGTAAAGACTTCTCATAATTTTCAATATCATTTTTGTACACCTTTAAAATATTTTCCTCATCAAACCTCATTTTTGGGTACTTTTAGTCAATTTCTGAGAATCATAATCACAAACTTTGGATTCAGCAGGATTTTCTGGTCTAGGTGGTTCCTTCTTTGCCTTTAGTATCACCCTGATAAAGGAAAAACGAAGCTCCATAAACCACCTAATCCTCTATAGAAACCAATACTGAAGACGCCTAGTTTCATGGGGGGGGGTAGAGGGGGATGGCCTGTCACACTCTACACATACACTATTCTCTCATTGTCCCCTCCTATAGTATCTAAACTTCTTGACTATATGAACTAGGTGGACATATGATATGGTCTCATGCTTTAGCAATGGACAACTACCCAGGAGGCCATTTCACCGCGTTCATCAATCAAAGACGGACGTCCGTCTCCACAACACGGACGTCCGTCTTTGCAGAGATGGACATCCGTGTTTTGGTTTTAGGGTCTGTAGTTGGAACACGGAGGGGTAGGGGGCAGTAGGTGTACGAATATGGACATAAAATGTGGTACACGGGCGTCCGTCTTTGCAAAGACGGACGTCCGTGTTGTGGAGATGGACGCCCATGTTTAATTGATGAACGCGGTGAAAAGGCCTCCAGGCTTAACGTGGCGGCCTGTATAAGCCCCGGGTCTTTGAAGAAGCGCTGGTCTTGAATTAGTGCCTTGGGACGGGTGATTATAAAATTGAAATTTACACTTTATTTTCATGGGTGGGCTGACAGTGTAGGGTTTGGTAGGGCAGTTGTACCACTGCAATCATTACTGGCCACTATGTGTAGGGCCGTAATAGCATTAGACTCAGGAATCCAACTATGGCATGAAGGGTTCCATCTTGAGAAATGCCTTCCAGGTAATAAATAAGCAAATGTCCACGACCAGTGAATAATTTTGCATCGTATTCACCGAGGTGAGGCTGTCCGTATTCAACGATGCCTTATAGGCAGAGTTGAATGCGGACAGGCCTCACCAAGGTGAATGCGATGAAAAATTATTCACTGGAGTGGACATTTGCATTTATGTCATGGCCTATGGGGTTATTTTGCTTTTAAATAAAGAAAAACTGCTCAGATATGTTGAAAATCCAAGATGGCGGACACCCATTGAATACAGACACATTGTATTCAATGCCCCCATTGAATATGGCGGTTCTAGTACTAATCTATAGTAACGTTCGTATCAACCATGACATAACATAACATACTATTCCAATTCCATACAGAAAAAAAAAAGATACCTAATAGAAGATGGCAATCAACAGAGCAAGAACATGGGCCTTGTAGGAATAGCATGACATATTAATTCATCCTTTTTAGGTCAGCATTTATCCATGATCAAGTGCTGGTGAGTCTTTTTAATCAAGCCCATTAGTAGTTATGGTGCACAAATGCAGATTGGGTGATTGACCAGGGTTGCATTCATGCATGATGCCGGCCCTATCAGGTTGATACACCTCCAGGCATGATGGTCTGGACAATGAAATACTGGCAAATCTGCTTGCTAGCACTTCATTCATGCATCGTGATGCCCAATGAGCATGATGCACCTGTTCAATTATTAGCCCTTGCCCCTTTGATTCCCTTTACTACATACATGCAGGAAGGTACTTTAACACTATGATTATGGGAAATACAGGGATTTATAGGGTTAAAGGAGCTCAGGAGGGTGTTGCTCCTATAGTAAAAGAAAGAGCTGGCTAAAAATGCCCTTGTTTCCAGTCCTTTCTTTTCATGTAGCTATAACTTGTCCCTTTTGTTGCTCACAAGTGGTCATTCAAGTACAGTGCTAAAAAGGGGATTTGAGTAGGTACCTAGTTGGGAGAAGTCAGTCAGTATAATAAACTATAGAGCGTGTGACATGAGTAGGTACCTTTTAGTGCAGCTCTGTCTATTTTAAACAAGGCAGGTGACTTTTCAGACTAATGTGGTGAGTGAAAGTACTTAGATGAAGCAGTGCACGACTTGTTTAGAAAAGAGGGCACATACTCTCAGCATAGGAGCAACACCCTCCTGAATTTGGCAAAGTTGCCATACTGCAAATAGTGCTGGTGGACGTATGTCCTTGATTCAGTGCACCTTTAATATTAATGCATCTTGCCCTTTGGTACCAATGAAGTGCTGGCGAGACTGCTTGCCAGCACTTCATTGGAGCATCATGACAATTGAGAAAGCGGCCGCACCGTTTGGTCTAAAGTTTTTATGGATATGTCCGTATACGGTATGAGGTAAAGGTACAGCTTAATGCTTGGCATTTTAAGAGGGTTAAATCCTTTGGCTTTCATAGAATTCTGTGGGTGCGGCGGTATCAGCATTATTGATGGATTAATAAAGTTCATATTCCATCTGCTACATATTTCATATAATAAACCATAATATATACAAGCATTCATAATATATTCTTGTTATAACATGTATTTGTCCTTATTGTTGACTATTTACAATTTTATAATTTATCCATATATGATATAATATCACATATTTATATTAATAATCATAATTGTTACATAATAATACCAATAGCGGTCATAGATAGCTGAATGTGGCAGAGAGTAGGGTTACAGTAGGGTCGGCATGATGCACCAATGAAGTGCCAGTGAGCAGTCTCACCCGCAGGCAGAGATGCCACTTTTCCTGGTTTAACAGGAATTCCTGGTTTTTGTTTCAAGATACCTGTATTAAATCGTGTTAAATTCCTAGGAAAATGTTTCCAAAAGTTCAGTTTTCCTGGTTTTTGTTGCCCAGTGAGTGGCAACTCTGAGCACGTCATTGGTGCATCATGCCGACCAATGCGCATGATGCACTCCTGCATCAGCAGCTTATAAAGGGTTAAGGCACTAAGGTATACTTACAGACAGACTGCACTGAAACATTTTTCTTTCTTCCCATACAGACTCATACCTGGCAGTCAGAGTGAAAAGTAGACACCCCCCACACAGACCTAACCAAGGGCACCCCACCATGCTGTCCATGGATGGATGGATACCGTATGCCAGACACTGTCCTCCTTCAAACATCAATGGAATTATTTGTTAAAGTGCACAGTGGACTTTTTGTGTGGGTTAAAGGAAGTAGAAATCACTGTGAAATGTAAAGGAGAATGCCTATAAACTTGAAAAGTGCTGAGTAGGCAAGATATGAGACTTATTGTGTGGTCTTGGTTAGATGCACTGGATAATCTAGCATATATATTTAACCCTATGAGACCTCATCATGCCACCTTCTTAGCACAACACTAAAAGAAAACACTGAACATCTACACTGCATAAAAGGTGTTTAAAGATACACACCAAATTTTCTCAACACCAACATTTAAACATCTAAACACTTGAAGTGTTTAGGTGTTTAGCTTTTAAACACTTATTCTCAAACACCTAAACACTGAAGTGTTTAAGTGTTTAGCATTTAAACACTTGGGTAAACACTTCCTAGTTAAACGCGTTTAAACTTGAACGCGTTTAACACTTAAGAAGTGTTGAGAAAAGTGGGACAAATAAGTGTTTAACCAAGTGTTTAACTTCTAAACACTAGTGTTTAATCCCTAAACACTGTTTTTACAGTGTATGGGTCATAGCACACACTGACATTTTCCCTTTACAAGGTCTTAGTTACTGCAACATCAACCTAGTTATAGGATGTATACACATCATATGATGGAAGTCTGCAGTCCAAATCCTAACATCAGTTCTTATAAAATAGGTCTTCCTGCCAGCAATCTGCCAAGCATTCCACAATAAGGATATAAATCAGGGGTATAATGGGAAAAGGCTCTTCTGGTAGCAACAAATAGTTGGACACCATCTATAACTTAAAAAGGCCATAGGAGAATTGGACCATAACCTTTCACTGCTTGGGGAGACTTTTTTCAGTCTGTTGTAGGATGCAATGAGGATGACCTTTATCTCTATTCATTAGCCCCCCTTAAACCACGTTCCCATCCTGTATAATCCTTCGTGCACCATGGCTGAGCAATCTATTCAATTGGACACTGTATCCACAGTCCACACACCATATTACAAGTGTACGGAGTGTGGGCGTGAGTACCAGTGTCCAGAAAAGTACCGATCCCACATGAGGGTACATGATCAGATATCCAAATGCTTCCTCTGTGACACCTGTGGCAAAGGATTCATAACAGCCGCCAGACTGAAGAAACATGGCCTCGTACACTCTGATGACAAACCAGTGAAATGTCCTCAGTGTGACAAGAGGTTCAAAGAGGGCGGAGCGTTAAGCCGTCACATAAGGAGCCGCCACACCTTAGAGAGGCCCTATGTGTGCCAGATTTGTGGCGACAAGTTCAGCGTGGCTGGGATACTAAAAGTGCACATGCGCACCCACACAGGAGAACGGCCATATCAATGTAAGACTTGTGGGGACCGATTCACCATCTCAGGGGCCTTAAAGGTCCATGTGAGGACCCATACTGGGGAGAGGCCGTACAATTGTACACTCTGCCCCAAGCGGTTCATCAACATAGGACACCTAAAGAGTCACATTAACAGCCACATTGGCCCTAAGCAGTGCCAGGTCTGCCATAAGAGGTTCTCCAATGCTGAGAGTCTCGCCTCACACCACAGGGTCCATGCCGGGGAACCAGGGAGTCGCGAAAATATCTACAATGCTCCGAGTGAGGGCGGGTCTCCAGGTGAGGTGACAGTTAATGCTAAAGGTGAGAATGAGAATCAGATAAATGGTGTGAACCATTCAACCACTTGCCCTAGCCATAATAGTACTGGTGAGAAGGGAGACCAAACAGGTGATGCACAGGACCGGACCAGTCATACTTCAGCTCCAGCCGAAAATCTGATGGCAAGTCATAATGAGAACTCTCAAGGTCTTAATAAGACCCTCAGTAACCTTGCTCCTACTAGTAAAAAGACTTTCCAACAGGCACAGTTTAACAGTCAGAAGATGCCAAACGGCAGGATACCTTCACCCAGTAGTAAGGTAGTCAGTTCGGGCACCAAGCCTAAAAGCCCTCAGGAGGAGGTAGGCCAATACCCTTGTGGAGATTGGGGAAGGACTTTCCCGCGGGCGCCTTCCCTTGGGTTCCATATGCGGATCCATACAGACGACCAGATCTTTCCATGCCCCCATTGTCCTAAGGCATTCACAGAACCTGGGCTGTTACAGCAACACTTGGCTGTGCACACAGAGGGTAAAGGAGCTGTGTGCGGGAAACAGTTCAGTCAGGTTGAAACGCTGCTCAGCCATAAACGGATACATATACAGCAGCAACAGTATATCTATAGGCTTGGTGAGCAGCAACAGCAACAACCACAGCAGGAAAAACCACCACAGCAACTGCCTCAGCAGCAACAAAAACAACACCAACAGCAGCTACTACAGGAGCTTCAACGACCAGTGCCACAGCAACAGCAACAACCTCAACAGCTTCCACAACAACAACAGCAGCTACAACAACCAGTGCCACAGCAACAACAAAATCAACAACAATTTTATCAGCAACAGCAGCAATGCCAGCAACAACAGCAGTTGCAACGACAGCCGCTACATCTGAGACAGCTACTACGGCATACACAACAGCCTCTACAACCACAACAACAACTAAAACAACAGCAACCTGTACAGCAACCAGGGCAACAACAGCCTCAAAAATCTCAATTACTAGAGCGACCCCAACAAGCACAGATGCTAAGTCCTGAGCAGCAAGTACACCAGCAACAACCCTTGCAACAACAAAGGCAACAGCTGCAAGTACAACATCATCAACATCCACAGCAGAACAAGCAGTTGTCAACGCAACATCTGCTTGAGCAACAAAAGCCTGCTGTCACCTCACCGCGTATTGGTGTGCTGAGCTACCGAGGCCGGATGACTGCAACACGCAAGACAAAGCACCACGACTGTGCACTGTGTAACAAGGTGTACCTGAACTATGGCAACCTAAAGCGGCATCTGGCGACGCACCTAGTGTGTCAGCCGTGTGTGTGCAGTATCTGCAACAAGGACTTCAGCAGCTCTGCAGACCTAATTAACCACCTCATTGAACACTCGCAGAGGATGAAGAAGGACAATTATATAGGGTCACTGTACATGCCTCTATCATTTAAATGCACCAGGTGTGAGGGGTGCTACTTGACCCCTGAGGACCTGGATGATCACATGACCAGGATTCATCCATCGATGGAGAAACTTGGGGACATCTGTAACACTGCACAACTGGAGATAAAACCTCAGGATCCTGGAGGTGGTAGTAGTGTGGAAATTGGGTCTGGAGGACATAACCCACAGCTTCCAAATCCCCATAATGGTCTCTTCACCCCTAGGATCTTGAACCCCCAAAATGGAGTCACCACCCCTCAAGATATACTGAGCGATCCCCAGAATGGACAAAGCAACCTCCAAAATGGACAAATCACATCTCAGAATGGACTTGTCAATCTCGAAAATGGACAGATAAAACCAGAGAATGGACTTGTGAATCCCCAGAATGGACTGATCAGTTCCCAGAATGGACCCATCAACCCTCAGAATGGACTTATCAACCCTCAGAATCGATTAATCAATCCTCAGAATGGACTCATCAAGCCTCAAAATGGTCTTATCAAGCCTCAGAGTGGAGTTATCAACTCTCAGATTGGACAAATTAATCCTCAAAATGGACTTATTAAACCTCAGAATGGACCTGAAGTTGAACTCAGTAAGCCCCAAAACGATGTTGGTGCTGCGGGTCAGGCTAACATTAATGGACTGGTACAGAAGCTCCATAGTAAAATACAACATGGTACTACAACTGGGCAGACAGAGAATGGTGCAGTGTCCAGCCCTATACATCAGGTTAGTGGGAGTCCTGTACTGACAATGAATGGTGCCGGGTCTAATGCTAGTAGGAGTCCTGTTGTACAGGTTACTGCCGGGGCACCTTCCTCTGCTACAACCACTACAATGACAAGTGCACAGTACATCATATTCTCCAATATGACATCAGTGCCTGTCACTCCCAGTCAGTGCCCCTTACACTGCAGTAACACAGGGCCAGAGGCTGACACACCGGGGGGTGTTATGGTGAGAAACAGTGATATGATGGCGGAAGAAAAACCTGAAGGCGAGCAGCCAGATGCTGTGGTCAGTGCCGGGGCCAGCTGTCCAGCGCCCATGGACCTGTCACATTGTGTAAAGAACTCAGTGTCAAGTAACCCCACATGGACCACTGCGGACTGTATGAGGACAGAACAGTACGGAATCACCTTCGACTCAGATGGGGTAACCCAAAAGCTGATTGAATCTGAAAATGGAGTCAATGGTGACCAAAGCCCCTCATTGAATGACTCTTGGAGCTTGGTGAGGGATTTAACTCGTATCTATGACAACTGTAAACTTGATGTACATGAGGGATGCTCATGTAGTATTGGTAATATCAATGGACACTACAATCCACAGGAATTAGCCACTTCAGAAAATGACATACACATGGTTGACTCCCCTATCGATTACAGTGTTCTAGGTAAATCGACAGTTCGATGCTGTGTCACCAATTTATCCATGGAGGGTGACAGTCCTTTAGATATGTCCAAACGCTGTGACCTGGGGGGAGGTGATTCTGCTGAAGATGATCAAGACACAACGGGAAACCAGATCGATCTTGTTGATGAACTTCTATTTGACCAGCAACCACTGGATCTTACTGTGTCAAAACACAGGAACTTATTAGCATGCACCTGTCAACATTAAAGGCCATGAAATGTCATTAAAGGGCATTAAAGAGCATTGGTGATGATTATCATTAAGGGACATTAAACCATAAGTCAAAAGGGCTTGGGATGTCTATTGCAATATTTAATCTCAATGAAAGTGAATCACAAGAGTAATTTGAGATTACAAATATGTCATTGTAAATTCTCTTGGTGCAACCTTGTGGAGTTAAAGTGAACTATGAAATCGATGAGGTCATATAGGCCAGTACGTCTTCTATTTTTGAAGCAGCTTGTCAGGATTTTAAATTGATTGCTTTAATTGGTCTCATTATATCTAATATGGGTAACACCTGCGGTGTAGAATTGGGGTATTTTGTGGAATGATCAACTACTTATATGATATATAGGTTTAGCCAAAGGGATATCACACATTTTAATCAGATTCTGGTGAATCTAGGGGTCATAGTGAGAACTATGATTGGTAGTAAATGGATTGTTATGTGAATCATATATTGTTGCCTTAGTGCAAGAAGGTTGTAACCTCATTTCTGGGATGGCTTGAGCTTGAGGGGTTGCGCCAATCATCCAGGTTGGGCTTTGATACAGGTATGAGGAGTCATATTCATAGATGCAAACATGGACATTAAAGTGCAGTTACTCTATTTCTATTCACAACATTCTTTGATGGGAAAATAAAATTCATCATAGGTTTTGGATTCTTTGTTCACAAAAGAGTATGTATTTAGACAAGGTTTTGAATTTTACAAACATAGATATAGAAAAACCGAATACAACAGACACTGGATTTTAAGTCTATCAATTTATTCTCAAGCAGAAATACAAATTACAAGTCCTATTTATAAGGTACCCAAGAATTTTCATTGGAAAGTCATATATTAAGGACATAATGCATGGCTTGGCTTCCAGATAAAGGACCTCGCCCTACTGGCTCGGTCCCTCATCTGGGATAAAAGGACCGAGTGGAAGCCTAGCCATGTACTATGACGTTTATACCATGGTTTCAACCATTAAATTAATTATTTCACCTTATAAAGCCATGAAATGCACTGATTTTTGTTGCAAGTCAACGACAGAGCTCCGATTCGAATCAAAACATGGCATCTTCCTCAGTGAGTGGACTGGACTGCGTGTACGCAAATTGACGTGTGTCCAAGGGGCATTTTCATAGTAGAACTGCTGGCAAGCAGTGCGCCAAGCACTTGGAATACCCTTAGAGCATATTCCAACGTAACAACTTGTATCGAAAAATTGTCCACTGTGCCTTAGCGTGTGCTAACTACATGGGTTTATCAGGGTTCGGCACTGCAAACCATTGCCTAGACGTGATAACCATGGTATAAAGAATAATATATGTATCAAGCTGCTTGACCTTGAAGGTTGAAGCAGTCCATCAATGTGTGGCTGATTTATAGTATTCTAATAGCTGGATCTAGTATCATGTACTCAGCATAAAAAGGAAAACCAGAATGTAGGAAATCTTTACGAAGCCAATGTTTCAATACACATAAACAGGGGTAGGGTAGAGGCACCCATTTCGGACGCTCCTCACCATACAAAAGATGACCACATTTAGTACTTGAATTTGGTACCTTTAGATGTTGTGAATTCTACTTTGTACTGTACTAATGGAAACATTATAGTTGACCACTTATACTCATGAAGGAATTTGGATAATTTTCTGTCTAACAAATGAGCAATTTAACTGCACTTTCCTTGACTTCAAAAGATCAAATTACACCCACAGCCAGACAGCTAAGACCAGAGATGACCCTAGAGTCAGACATTTTGTTATTCAATTGTTATCATGAGTAACTGTGCATGAAATATACTGTTATGGCCTGCATACATACCATAACACTTTGGTGTCCTTAGATACTCAATAGAGATAATGAGAATATACTCAGTTATCTATTTTTGCATCACTGTAAAGTGGTCATTCTGCAAGACTCAAATGAACATGATTTCCATAGGGCAGATGGGGACTAATTGAACTTCAGTGTGATGAATTGGGTAAAACAAAAGAAATGTAAAATGTCGATGGCTGGGAGAAAGGCACAGTATAAAGGCTTCCCTTTGTGAAGAAAATGAACATTGTAAAGTTATACAAGGCCTTATACAACTGTGTCCGAGGTGTAATTGGTGTCTGATTGTAGATGTAATTTGATGGACATATACAAACAACTCCCAAACTGCGATATGAGCAGTGTATCCAGGTTTTCTATGTCAAATAGCTAGCAAAAATATAAATGTTATCATTGTCATATAATGCATTTGTACACGTATTCAGACTAGGACACAACAGAGTGAACAATTAAACTAATAATCCCATTTGCTCATTAGTTTGCACCATCTGAATATACCAAGATCACCCCTGGTTTGCACAGGTGTAAAACCATGAATGCAGGGAATTACATCTGTTATCCTGTATTTGTTGGAGAGAATGATACAATTTTTATTCCTAGTTTATATGATAGGCAAAATTAACATATTAACTATGTTATTCAATGCAAAAGGTGTCCGACTTATGGTGTCTGTCCGACTCAGGGTGCCTCCACCTAGATAATAACTTTTTCATGGGTCACCCGGTCCCATAGCTACAGAAACCTATGGGCCCCACACCAACATTGCACAATGAATATTTCAATTTTATCAAAAAGAAAATCATAACTTTTCCTCATTGAACCGCAGTAAGACGCAAATAAAATATCCATATTCCTTGTGATTTTCTCCTTCCTACAATATACAACATGACTCCCCTCCTTCAAAGGGTCTCAGATCTGTGACTGTCCGAGCACATGTTCAGTCTTTAGCATTGCAAGCGTCGGGCTTTTGTCGTAGATCTACCTATGGCATGAGTTTCACAAATCTGATAAAAAGTAAATAAGCTGTCAATCAAAAAATCCAGAATAATTTTTAATGGGACTATGACGGGAAATGACCACAGTTTTATGTGTCTTCACCATATTGCTCAAAATAGGCCAAACCCCAAGGGCATTCCTAAATTTTAGAGAAATTTACCCTCATTTTAGCAAAAAAGCATATGTGCTGCTATAGTTAAAAGAGGGCCGCAAAAAATTTTGACTGCATTCTAGGGGGGGCGTAAAAGTTTTTGTGTATCCAAGCTAAAAACCCACACCCACCCCCCATTGATTAACAATGACCACTCCCTTACCTTCAATTCTAACTAAGCCCAATGTCAATTGAAAGTAAAGAGACCATAAAAAATCAACCCCTAAATATTTATTCAATGGCAATTAAAGTGATTGGAAAGAGCCCAGATACACCTAGATGCACTGTATCATTCGCATTACTGAAAATTAGGCTTACCCCCCACCCCCTCCTGGCCCAGATATGGAAAATATTCAGTAGCCCAGCTTCAGACTAGAATAGTTGCTGTGTTTTGCTTGTTGTGAGACCTCTAGGCTAGGCAATCTCCCAGCAGAGACTCTCACGGGCAAAAGGGTGCATGCTTGGAGAAGCAACCTGGACTTCCGTGGAGACGAATGTTGATGCCACTGCGGTTCCCAGGGTCCAATTGACAGCCGTCAGTCACTGACGGACGGCGTAGGGACACTATCCTTTAATTGTTTCTAGCTCTATTAGAGCTTGGAGTATGATTATTTGGTTCATTATTAATCCAAAATCTTTTTAATTCCAGTACCATTGCCGACAGCATTAGATTCAGATGAGATCTCATCTGAAACCTTTAGTAGATTATAGATTAGGATGAGATCTCATCTGAAACCACGTCCCGACTCTCCCCTGAGGAACTGTGGTGACATGAACTCTTGTCTCCAGTGTTACGTAGTACGACTTCTGGCTCACATGTTCCCAACATGTGGAGGCTTCTTAGATTTTCAGCGACGAAAAACCGCCGAAAAATACAGAAAAACTCCAACCAACACAAGACAAAGGGCCACAAAAGCTGATAAGTACCCTACCTTTGATACTTACTTCGTATGAACAACTCTATTTTGAAGCGATATACAATTATTCATCAGACCAATCGTCCACATAATTTTCAACCATACAAGCCACCATACACCCTGAACCATAGATCACCAACCATCACCCAAACGCAACAAACAAGAGATACCAGACTTGATAACCCTGCGATTCCCCCTCCTACACTCGATATACAAGCAATATTCTCGATAACCAAGCGATATTCTCGACAACAAAGTGACACAAAAATCTGATACGCAAGAGATATACCTCCAAGACAAGTGAAGGAAAAGAAAGCAAAAATCACCATGAACCACAAAAACGCAAAAAAGTCTTGAAAATGATAAAACAGCAAGCGACAACGAAGACACAAAGGCCACACTGACAGCTGGGATGTTCTAAGCCCCAAAGATAATAGTTTAGATGAACAGGAAACCATCGATAAGGGAGTACTGAAAATACATGTTGATAATGATGATATAACCGAAACAGACGAAAATGACAGTGAAAGAGAGGGAAAGCCCAAAAAAGCGGCGACAGAAAAAATGAAAGGGGCCAATGCCCACCTTGCAAAGGGCACATCACCGTCACAAAAATGTAGGGACTGTACAAAAAAGAAGAAACAGAACACCCAGCTGGAGAACAAAATAAAAAAGGCCAACGCTGACATCCGAAAAATGGAGCAACAGATAAAAGCACTCGATGACGCAAAAACTTGAGGAGAAAAGAGGTCATGACCTAACTAAGCTACATACCATAGACCTGGGAAACCGCCTCCAAGACAAAAAAAGGAAAAAAGTAGACCTAGAAACAAAGATGAAAAACCTTATCAATAGGCTCACGGAAACCAAAAATGAGAAATCCCACCTAGAAAAAGACCTAGAGAAGACCAACAGCGAGAATAGATCGCTCTGAGAGAACACTAACAGTAAAAAAAGGCTGGTGACTGAAATCAAGCAGCTGGAAATTAAGAGACAAACCCTGAGAAATGGCTAAAAAAGCCGCTGAAGATCTGGCAAAAGGGAAAACGGAGAGACAGACAACTACGATGAAGCAAATGGAGAAGAGGATCACTGAACTGGAAAAGGAGATAGAGCAAGCAAGCAAAATTGTCAGCCTCAGACACCATAATCTCAGAGCTGACAGAGGCAGCATATACTGCAGAGGTACAAACAACAGAGATCCCTAAAGAAGAGGAGGTTTTCCATTACATTCCAAGAGACAGTCACCACCACAAGCAGGCTAAAATCAGAAGGAGACATAATGCTAATAGGTGATTTCAATGCAAGAAATAATATAGACCACCCAGTATACAAACAAGAAGCCAATAGAAACGGTAAAATGCTTACAGAAGCATTTTAAAACCCTGATTATGACCACAATAAACATATCTAATGAAAATATCTATTGGACAAGGGAAAACAGACATGACAACAACGAAAAATCCATAATGGACTTTAATATCACTGACAATACCTCAGCTAAAAAGATGAATAACCTAACAATAGATCAAGACAACCTCCTCACTCTTGAAGGGAAGAACAAGACCAACCACAACACAATAATCCTCCATATTACAAACCTACCAAAAGCCCCACAGAGACCAAAGAGGGTCTGGAAGAAAAGTACCCAGGAAGATTGGCAGAACTTCAACCGAAGAATGAAGGCGACAGAAACAACGGCAAAGAAAAGCCATAACCATATGCACAAGCTCATGAAACACCATATGCTCAAAACAATAGGGAAAACCACAATAAGCAGTGGAACAACACCAAGAATGAGCAAAAAGACCATAGAAATCAGAAGCGAGAAAAATGCACTCAAAAAAGAGTACCAATATGCGATCAAGGAGAAAAAGCCATACTTGGAAATCACAGCAAAAAGGGAGGAATAACACAGCAAACAGCAAGCCCTAAAGACACAAATAGAAAATGATGAGAGGGAAAAAAGCGAGAAGAGAATGAGGAAAATGATAAACGAAGGGGGAACTAAATCCAGAACCTTCTGGAACATGAGGAAGAAGGTAATATCATCCAATTCTTCAAAGGCCTCTTTTCGCTTTGCCTTTGTATAGCCTTACTATTTCTGCTTTTTGTCATTTGTCGGGTATCCTTGCGCTTTGTGCTGTCCTGTTCATGTCGTGGAGGATGATGTTCCTTGTTGTCTTGTTGGCTTTTATAAATAGGCTGTTGGGTATGTTGTGAGGTCTTGTCACTTTGTTTGGTTTAAGTTTGTTTATGGCCAATTTGAGTTCACTCATGCTGTAGGGTATATGGTGATCTAGGGTTTGGCAGTGTTTTTTATCGTTCCTTGCTCCATGTTTTTGTTGGACTCTTGGTGGTCTTGGTTTGTATAGCTGCTGGTAGTAGTTTGCAATATGTTCCTTTGCATTTCGGGGATCTTTGACCTTGGTCTGTCTTATTGATGGTGTTTGTCTCATTTACAAAAGGGCAGATCAATGCGACTTGAAGTATGAGTTGTCAATTTAGCTGGCATTTAATCCAAAGTTTGCAAAGAACAGCTGTTTTGAGGTATATAGGCCTATCTTGTTTGAGGGGGGCCTATCTTGTTTGAGGGAGGGGGTCAGAATTCTTTTGACCCCTTGACTGGGGGGTGGGTCAGAAATGTTTGGGGCATCCACATGCAAACCCACCAGCCCCCCTGTTGTTAAAAAATGATCACTCCCTTATATATAGATCTTTATGCCTACAGACCTGCATCATTGTAGAGAATATTTTTAGCGAGTGGCCATTATTAATCAAAGGGAGAGTTGAGGTGTTACCACCCTAAAAGCCTAGTTGCCATCCACAAATTCACAGGTCTTCCACATTTGACCTTTGACCTAATATTAGAAATACTCAGAGAGTGCATATTTAGGCCTATCAAAGGGTGGGGGGGGGGGCAAGGTGGTAGTTTTGAGGGGGGAGGGGGCATAACATTTTCAGACCCCTCCTGAGGGGGGCATACAAATTTTGGTCCCTCTTGAGGGGGGCATGAAAAATTTACCCGCTTTTCAGCAAAAAAAAAAGCCTGTGCACTACAATAGATAAAAAAGAGAGAGTAATAGAGCAATAGAATTTTCAAGTATTAAGTATGTAATAGAATTTTCAAGTATGTATTTGAATAATCATAAATCCCTGTTGACAGATAAATGAACACACCATAAAGAGACTTATGACACAATAATTTCTTAAGATCTAGGGTGAGGGGCCAATACAGGACATCCGACTGACCCCTCCCTGCCTCCCGTGAGAGCAGGGGTGACCATAGATCTAGGCAATGGCCTATAGTGGCAGTGCTGGTTTGGTGATGGGGTCTAGGGTTTTTGTCCCTCTATTACAATTTTGTGACTATGTTGTCCAGCCTATGAGGTTTCCAAAATTTAGAGGGGGGATTTTTTTAACTGGGTTGGGTGTTTAAGGTGCATTAAGGTCATTTATAAACAATAGGAAGTTTAGTGGTTTCGGTCATGCAAGAAATGTCAGACCCCTCTTGAGGTGCACCCATTTGCAAATTAACACCTTACCCCTCAACATAGGCCTCCTGAGGGGGGCATACAATTTTGGTCCCTCTTGAGGGGGGCATGAAAAATTTACCCTCTTTTCAGCAAAAAAAGCCTGTGCACTACAATAGATAAAAAAGAGAGAGGGAATTTTCAAGTATGTATTTGAATAATCATAAATCCCTGTTGACAGATAAATGAACACACCATAAAGAGACTTATGACACAATAATTTCTTAAGATCTAGGGTGAGGGGCCAATACAGGACATCCGACTGACCCCTCCCTGCCTCCCGTGAGACCAGGGGTGACCATACGTCCTTCCCTCCCATGCCGCTGCATTCAATTCAATTCAATTTAGTTTATTCACATCCTCCTTTGAGGTAAAGGAAAGTAGAGAAGAGATCGGGTTTAGCCGACAGTTACAATGGCATCACTGATGTAGCTATCCCGTAGTGCGCCACCTGGAGGTCATCTCCCCAGAATTAGGGGTGTGCTATGGTACCTTGTGAATACTGAGTGAGTGAGTGATGGATATTTAACGCCATTTCGACAGCTAAGGTCATATTCATATAGGCCTACCCTGGCAGTGATACTTTTTTGACATGTGGATACACTGCCCCTAGATCTAGGCCTTGTGATAATCTTTTAGACATGTAAATACTCTGCCCCTAGATCTAGGCCGAGTGATAATTTAAAATATAAAGTAATTTGATGGGTTATCCTTAAATTTATGAAGAAATGCAATTTATGTATCTCTTATATCAGTGGTGTAAACCAGCTGCTAACCAACCTGTGAGTACACAATGTCCTTTTTGGTTGTATTTGACACTTTTCTTGTGAGAGACTTGCAAAAGTTCCAAAGGTGTCCGTACCCCTCTAAGGCTGGACAGAAGTAGGTGTATAAGGAGTGTCTACAGAAGACTACCTGTGTGATTGGCGAACACTTTGCCCCTAGATTTAGATGTAAAGTGGCATTGCTGGTTTGGTGATGGCCCAAGACTCTGGCCATAGATCTAGGCAATGGCCTATAGTGGCAGTGCTGGTTTGGTGATGGGGTCTAGGGTTTTTGTCCCGCTATTACAATTTTGTGACTATGTTGTCCAGCCTATGAGGTTTCCAAAATTTAGAGGGGGGATTTTTTTAACTGGGTTGGGTGATTAAGGTGCATTAAGGTCATTTATAAACAATAGGAAGTTTAATGATTTCGGTCATGCAAGAAATGTCAGACCCCTCTTGAGGTGCACCCATTTGCAAATTAACACCTTACCCCTCAACATAGGCCTAGTGACGGTTTTAATCAAACGTGGACACTTTGTTCCTAGATCTTGGCATACCTTGGGACACCCTGCCCCTAGATCTAGCCCTAGTGATATTTTTTTGATATGTGGATACTATGCCCCTAGATCTAGGCCCAGTGATAATTATTTTGACACATGGATACTCTGCCCCTAGATCTAGGCCTAGTGATATTTGTTTTTTGACATGTGGATACTCTGCCCGTAGATCTAGGCCTAGTGATATTTGTTTTTTGACATGTGGATACTTTGCCCCTAGATCTAGGCCCAGTGATAATTATTTTCACATTTGGATACTCTGCCCCTAGAACTAGGCCCAGTGATATTTTCTTTTTGCATCTGGACACCCCTGCCCCTAGATCTTTCAGGTAATATTTGACACTTTTCTTTTGAAATTTGCAACCATCAATCACTTCAGCGATCAGACAGTCTTACCACCCAGTAAATTACACAAAATAAATGAAATTTCCTAATAAAAAGCAATTTAAAAGAGGAAATACATCAGTTTGAGGGTTTATGCAAATGAGGTGAGTCTTGCAGAAGGATTCTAACTTCTTCCTTATTTTGTTTATTTTATTAAAAATGAACTACAAAACCAGGAGAAAATGAAAACCTGATTAGAGATCAGTAAAATACACTTGTTTTTCAGGAATTATTCCAGGATTTTTCACATAGGGCAAGTTCCTATTGGTGTTTCCAAAACATAGCACACCTAAACAGGGTCTGCCATATATGGGCATGACCATGTGACCTTTTCTGACCCCTCTGAGACTGAGTTACCTTATATTTCGCAAAAAAAAAGACTGCCTGCTAAAGAGGGGCATGAGGGGACGGGCCGTGGAAAATATTTGCGAGTCGGCACGGAAAAAAAAACACACCACCTCCTGTTGATAAATAATGACCACTGACACTCCCTAAACATAAGAGATAATAATGTCACAGAACTAGTATTTATATATATGTTGTATCACTAAGTTCATGGTGACCTACAGCAGTGTCACATGTCTAGTATTTATATATGTCACTTACATCCAGCAGTGTCACATGTCTAGTATTTATATATGTCACTTACATCCAGCAGTGTCACATGTCTAGTATTTATATATATGTCACTTACATCCAGCAGTGTCACATGTCTAGTATTTATATATGTCACTTACATTCAGCAGTGTCACATGTCTAGTATTTATATATGTTGAATCACAACAAGTTCACGGTAAAGACAACAAGACAAGGAGTTACAATACTTTGGAATTTTAATCCTGAGTGTTTAAGTCAAAGATGTACAGAATAATAAATGTATATTAAGGTATGGCTACAGGTAATAGTAATGAGTGATACACTTTGTGATAAACATGATACCTAGTGGTTGGTAAGATGACCCGCGTTACTCTGGCAACCAGTTTGGAATAATGTGAGAAAAAACTAAAAGGTTTGTTGTAACCATGTTACCATATCAACCAGGACCAAATCTTTTGACCCTATACAATAAAAGGTAAGTATAGTTAACATTTACGTTTCTATGATAACCATGTCAACTGGAACAAGATATAATATTATATGTGTAATACATGTATACAAGACATAATATTATGTGTTATCCAAGTCAAGTCTAGTGGGCAAAGAGAAAGGCCAATGTGTTGGACACTCGTGATGACGAGGTAGATGGCACATAGGGTTTCATCCCATTAACACCAGTCCAGGTACCGTGTTTTTCTACGTCCGCTTTGTCAGCTCCAGACAAGACGGCTGCTTGTTGTCCTACACTCCTTAATGAGTGACCGAAGAAGCGGGCAGCATAGGGACACACTCTCACCGTGTCATTCAGTAGAGATGCAGTAAGTGGTAGGCCATTTAGCAACATAAAGGCCGGGGAGTCTGGGGGTGCTAAGACTAGTTTTTTGTAGGCATCCGAGGCAGAAGCTGGGCAGAACCGTGACTTAAGAATCCTGGGTAACGCCAGAACTGCAGGCGGTAAATAAACCCTGATTGTCTTTGATGAGTGGATGACCACAGTGAGTCCATCCTGGTGACTAGAGATATCACGTCTGGTGAGGGTGTGAGGCCCTGACCAGAGAGTGACCATAGGGGTCAGTAGATTGGAAGCTCTCATAAATGAGAAGAAACCAATAGTAAGGGCAAGAGGGTGTTGCTCATATTGTAAAAAGAGCTGTGAGTATTTGCCCTCTTTTCTTAACAAGTCGTGCACTGCTTCACCTAAGTACTTGCACTCACCACATTAGTCTGAAAAGTCATCTGCCTTGTTTAAAATAGAGAGAGCTGCACTACCAGGTACCTACTTATGTCACACACTCTATAGTTTATTATACTGACTGACTTCTCCCAGCTAGGTACCTACTCAGCACCGTACTTGAATGACCACTTGTGAGCAACAAGAGGGACAAGTTATAGCTACATGAAAAGAAAGGACTGGAAACAAGGGCATTTTTAGCCAGCTCTTCCTTTTACTACAGGAGCAACACCCTCCAGCTTTGATTGGAATGAAGTGGAGTCCATGTATTGGCACACTTTTACCAGGTCAGTAGGTGTAAGAGCCGGTGCCTGAGTAGGTTTATGTGGATGTAGGAGTAAGGCTCCTTTATACACACTTTGTGCCTCTAAAGAGGCAGGAGCTGACACATCCCCCCTGACTGCGATCCACTTGCACACTCCACACAGATAATTCTGCCTAGAGCATTGGGCAGATAGGGAGTTGGCCAGAAATTGTTGGAACATGGCTCCATCGTTCACTGAGGGGGAAAGTAAATCAATGCCATAATAAATGGTGAAAGTCAGATAATATTCAGCTTGGCGTATGTTGTTAAGTTTGGTAGACTCCGAGACAGAGGCATTGAAGGAAGACATGGCTTGAGAGCCCAAGGGGCAATCTGCAATATAAAGGACTCATATAGGGTCGAACATGGGGATGGGATTAGCTGGTTGTACCATGGTGAGACCCCTTCTTTTGACTTCCTCTTGGGCGTAGTGGCGTTTTGAGTTCAGATGCTGTCTGCTTAGCGCATCAGCAAGAGGTATTTCTTCACCTCTTTTGTGGCGAATGACGACATGGTGGTCATGTCGAGCATCCTCCAGCCAAAGTTGCCTGGAGCAGGCAGCCAGGATAGGGTCAGTGGCCCTTCCTGTCTGGAGTGCTTGGCTGGAGGTCATGTTGTCTGTATAGGTGACTATAGTATAGCCCCGAGTGTCCTGTGGTAGGAGTGACCGGTATGCTGTGAGCAGGTTAGTGGCCTCCAGATGGACAATGAGTGCCTTGTGCTCAGGAGAGTACTGTTGGTGGTAGTATTTAGTGAGAATTTAGTGTGAATTACCTCCTCCTCCGAGAAGTGTGGAGTCACACTTGAGGTTGAACTTGAAGGTTGGAGGGTCAAGGAGGTGCACACCATTTGACAGCCTGGCGTATTGGAAAAACCAGTGTAAATCCTGTTTGAAGGCATTTGTGATGAAAACAGGGCCATTGGATGGGGCCTTCCTGAGCATCTATAACATATGGCACATGAAGTGCTGAGCTGGTGGGATACATTTTGAGACATAGGTCAACTCTCATGTGAGGAATTGGATGGATTTTACACTGGAGTAGTTAAGTTTTGACCACCGTGAGCATTTCAGCTAGTTTAAGTGGAGGGACGGTAATGGTCATTGACACTGTCTCGAAATGAAAACCGTGCCAGTCCATCTGTTGTGTTTGGGGTTGACATTTTGGTGCTGACAGGTGTAAGCCCAATTCCGAGGTCAGGGCCAGGAAGGCTTTGTAGGAGGCCTGGATCTGAACTAGAGTCGGGAAGCCCTGTAGAAATTGTCTAAGTAGGCGAGACACCAGTGGTCGGAGAGTCCCATGAGGTAGACCACCGCGTTGGTGGTCATCTGGCAAGCCGAAGAGGATAATCGTGCACCAAAAGAAGGGCAGACATCCAGGTAGTACAAATTATCATATTTCATGCCAAGAAGTGGTGTGTCACCTGGCCAGGTACGAAGCTGGCGGTACGCCCTTGAGAGGTCTGCCTTCCAGGTGTATGAGGCTGGGCCCAAGTATATGAGTTTGGTTACTACGTCCTGGACAGAAGGTAATGTGTAAGGCCTCAATTTGCCTTCAAGGCAATGTTTAGTTATACCCCCATTGACTCCAGTACCATCCGGGAAGGAGAGGTCAAGGTTGACTCTTCTATCAGATGACCCCTTCTGGGGAGCTGATATGAGGGGTGCTGTATTTGTCCAAGGTATGAAAGGTGGGGCTGTAAATGGCCCAGTAAGCCACCTAAAGTGAGTTCTTTTTGAATGAACTTATTTATCTGGACTGGGTAGCGCATTTCATGGTTGTTGTCATTCTGTGGGGGAGGTCCATCAGCAGTGTAACTGACAGGCCAGCCATAGTGTAGATAACCCAACAGTTCTGAGTCATGGTAATTAGCCAAGAGGCTATCCCAGGTGTCCAGGTTAAGAGCAGAAGGCACTGTTATTTTTGTTTGGACATGACTGGGGAGTTTCTCACAGACAGCTGTGTATAGAGTAGCGTATTCTGGAAACTGGGACCACTGTACAGGGTCCAGATGAGGCCAGAAAGCATCCTTAACTGGTACACACTCCTGAGGGGTCAGGCCAGGAGGGATACTCTCAGAAAGGATGGGGTCATAATCCTCAGGGACGCCCACCAAACCCGTAATATCCAGGGGAGGGGGAGGAATCAGTTTCAGATACATGAGCTGTAGTCTTACTAGAAAGGAAGGCGGGTGGGTCAGTATTACACTAGCCAGGGGCCGTAGTGAGTGTAGGAGAACTGCTAAGGGGATGAGTTACCGCCTCACTTGTAGGGGTGAGAGGGTACATAGCAGGGTCGTATTCTCCAGCAGACAGGTACACTGTAGGCGTGTGTGTGTCATAACCAGGATGAACTGTAGACAAGCTCCGAGTCTGTAAGTCATCCTGCTACAGGGTCGGCGGTAACCAGCCCATAGTGTTAGCTAGATGAATATCATGGTCCATGGGTCGTTCCAGTTCAACAGGTGAATCAGTCCGGGGTAAGGTGCCGGGGGTAGCCGGCTCAATTGCGAAAGGAGGAGGCTGGTCCTTTGTAATTGTTTTTGATGTTACACTTTTGGTGGGGGTGGTAGTGGATAAGTTGAAGTGTTTGCGGCACTACCTACAATGGTGGCCTTGTTGTATTCCAACAACCAAGTGGCCATCCTCTTTGTCACAGATGGAAGTAGTGTTGAAAGGCACACATACAACATCAGAGCGGCCAATAGCACTAGTAGCCTTCTTTTTCTGCTTAGAACCTTGTTTGTTGGTCTGGGGGTGATCTTTAGGATCAGAAGAGGTAGTAACTTGTATATTAATGGTCTTGGCAGTAACATTAGCAGATTTAGGAGCAGGCTGCTCAGCAGCATTCTGGACAGGCACCACTGTAGGGAAGAGATGTCCACTACGTACTCTGGACACCTCAGAGCGAATGGATGCATTTGAAGGGTCAGACCAGGAGGGGTTTAGGAAGCCATGCCGCCTTATGGTACCATCAGCTACTCCTGATAAGAATTCCTCAGACCACTCCCGAACCTGGTCCCACTTAAAATCCTTACCATCCTGTATTATGTTGCGCATGTGCTCTATTATCTTTGGCTTGTCCAAAGCTGGGTTTTTTTTTTCATCAGCAGCTAGACACTGTAGGCCACACAGATACTCACATGGTCTTAGGAGATTAAGAATGGCTTTGATTTTTGTGGGACCTCTGGAGGGTCTTGCCAAAAGAAAACGAGGAACTATATCTGTAAATATTTTCATAGAGTGCTGAGGAAGATGTGTGTGGCCTAAATTGTTTTCATAGTATTGACAAAAGAAGTACAGTACAATGTATGGAAAACTCTTTTAGGGTTGTCAACGAACGTGCATGTTTTATCTAAACGATTATCAAGACAAACTTTTAGCAACACAAAAACGTGCACGTTTTCCTTTTTTGTTAACATTTCTTTTTTGGCAAGACCCTCCTGGTGATATAGTCATGAGGGTGGAATTTTTTACCTTTTACTCCAGAGATATGTTGAGCTGTTTCGAGAAGGGCCTGAACAGGGTAGTGAATCAGAGGGTCAGGCTGTGTGGGCATAGACAAAGGCAGAAGCTGGCTTGGGGTGTAGATTGGAGAGAAGGTCGGTAGAAGTGCCTGTGCTGTGGGCTGGGTTGCCAGAGTGCCCTGAAGGTTGGTGCTCATGTTTGGGTGTTGAGGTAGTGTAGATGCTGGTAGTGGAACAGTGACAGGAGTCTGTGTAGGCAGTATGGTAGAGGCACTACTGTCAGCGGTGAGATCAGTTACCTGGGGCAGAGCAGTTTTCCCAAGGTTGACAGTAACTGAGTTAGTACTCACGTTGACAGTGGCAGGGTTGACAGTGTTGACAGCGCCATTGACAGCAGCATGGTTGACAGTGTTAACAGAACTGGACCTATCGTAAGGTGTAGCCGACCATGTGTGCATCCTGCCACCGGCACCAAGGGTAGGTTGTAGGTTGTCAGTGGCAGTAGTAGGTAGAGCTGCTACGGCATTGGGCTGGGGAGTCATAAGAGAGGCCAGCTTAGCTAGAATTTTGTCAGTGAATGATTTGACAGCAGTGACAGTACCTTCAACGCATGTGAACCGATTATCTAGGTCGACAAATTTATCAGCCAACTCAGCCGTTGTCCACTTCGATTTTTTACTGTGTGAAGCCGCCGTAATCCCAGTGGTCTAAGAGGATGCCATGGTAAAGTAATTATGTACAAGGGGAATTTAGAAGTAACTTTTACAAAACATGAGGGACGAAGGTGGGCAGAAATGAAGAAGTGAGCGAAAGTTGTAGGCATTACAAGTAAGAGTAGTTACCATGCGTCCCGCCACCAGCATTTTCCGCTCACCTTGTGCCATTACTGGGTAATTTTTCATTTTTCAATTACCAATAACCTACATGTATCTCTATGTAGCCTGGTCTAATCAATTTCATGGGAACAGCGCAAGAAAACATTGTGCCAATCTTAGTGTGCTAACAACCAGCAGGTTGTACAACTGGGATGTTGTTACAACTCTTCATATAGACAACCTTTGATTTCACTATTTTTAATTGTAGCATCTTCTTCCAACAGTTCCAAATGATATACACATTGCTTGAATCCCTCATTTCTCAAGGAAAACGTGAATTTAATACTTTTTTCCTTGCTATATTTGTCCTTAGTTCTGTGTCAATCTTACCAGGGAGGCACATTCATACGCCATGAAAAACATATATATGACTGGATGTGCTGAGATATGTCAGTTACCATGGTCAATGAGTCATCAATGCAAATTCAGCATTACATTATAAGACTTTATTTTATTGATAGCCCTATATCTTGGCTTTATGAAAAGGTTTATTCAAGTCATTTACTCCTGGGGGTTCAGTTTTTACTCACTGTAAAAAACATATTTTTCTGTTACACGACTGATCAAAATAATTTTTGATATGTGTAACTCCTTCAATAAATGCCCTGTCATTACCATATTGCATGTCCAAACTAGTACAATAGTGTAGTATTAGAGTACCATAAACAAGAACTAAGGCATGTAAAGTTTTGAAATTATGACATGTCACATTTTGCAGAGATTAGCATTTTTCTAAAATTTCTAATACACAATCTTAACTTTGATCTCACTGGCTTAAAATTCCTTGTATAAGCAGGAAAAATCAATTTATTTTATCCTCAGTATGTACACTTGATTAAACCATCACCATTTATCAAATAAATACGGTATGTGGTCACCAGCCAAAAAAATGTCCTGATTAGTGGATTTTTGGTAAGTCGCGTAACAAGCAGTAAGTAATACATAGATAAATACCTTATAGAAGCACCCAAACCTTTGCAGTCACAATGCCCTTACATACATAGTTACTAGAGACCTTGGCCTAACCCAGCAAGTTGGGGTGAGTTGCCACAAAGGTTGAGCAATACCTGGCGCCATGCGGATACTTCATTAAAATTGCTTAAGGTTTGCGATAGACTCATTACCTCAGCAAACAGACGCGGAGTGGACAATCACAATGCCACTCACAAAAATGCTAAACTGATAGTGCACAAGGTCACATGGTATTGGAGCATGGGGTGGGGGTGGGGGTGGGGGATGGGGAGGGTAGGGGTCACTGGGTAGGGGCAGGGCAAAAAAATTATTTAATGTATAAACTTTCACTTTATTCTCATGATTTCATCAATTAAAGTGATGAACATACACTTATTAACACAGTTTTTCATCCTCTTTAGCTGGCGGGAAGTGTTTTCTTTCCATCACTATCATTCTCTCTCTATATATATGTTTCATCTATTAACATTGCCCTCTATCACACCTTTTACATAAGCAACTGAAAGGTAAAATAGAATAGAAAGATAAGCAAGTTAAAGAAACAACAACATACATTGGAAATACACATTGAGATCACCTCATTCTAGTTCTATATGTTATCAGTTACTGATAAGACATTGCAGACGCCGACCTCAACACAGACACCGCCCTCAATCCATGCAGCCCTCCCTGTTCTAAGAGCCTCCGCATGGTTTGACAGCGCGTAATGTCACTGCACGTGATGTCGCCCTGGACGAGACAGCACCGGGAGGAGGTGGCAGGAGGGGCCCATTTTCAAAACCCGTCCTGAGCGGGCACTGTCAGCTTCTCCACTAGCCCCTGTAGTTCCCCTTTGCAGAACTGGACAGTGCATCATTGGTGCGTAATACATGATACATTACTGGGCTGTGCATCATTGGTGCATAATACATTACTGGGCAGTGCATCATTGGTGCATAATACATAATACATTACTGGGCTGTGCATCATTGGTGCGTAATACATTACTGGGCTGTGCATCATTGGTGCATGATACATTACTGGGCTGTGCATCATTGGTGCGTAATACATTACTGGGCTGTGCATCATTGGTGCGTAATACATTACTGGGCTGTGCATCATTGGTGCGTAATACATTACTGGGCTGTGCATCATTGGTGCATGATACATTACTGGGCTGTGCATCATTGGTGCGTAATACATTACTGGGCTGTGCATCATTGGTGCGTAATACATTACTGGGCTGTGAATCATTGGTGCATAATACATTACTGGGCTGTGCATCATTGGTGTGTAATACATAATACATTACTGGGCAGTGCATCATTGGTGCGTAATACATTACTGGGCTGTGCATCATTGGTGTGTAATACATAATACATTACTGGGCAGTGCATCATTGGTGCATGATACATTACTGGGCTGTGCATCATTGGTGCGTAATACATTACTGGGCTGTGCATCATTGGTGCGTAATACATTACTGGGCTGTGCATCATTGGTGCATAATACATTACTGGGCTGTGCATCATTGGTGTGTAATACATAATACATTACTGGGCAGTGCATCATTGGTGCATGATACATTACTGGGCTGTGCATCATTGGTGCGTAATACATTACTGGGCTGTGCATCATTGGTGCGTAATACATTACTGGGCTGTGCATCATTGGTGCATAATACATTACTGGGCTGTGCATCATTGGTGGGTAATACATAATACATTACTGGGCAGTGCATCATTGGTGTGTAACACATTACTGGGCTGTGAATCATTGGTTCCTAATACATTACTGGGCTGTGCATCATTGGTGTGTAATACATAATACATTACTGGGCAGTGCATCATTGGTGCATGATACATTACTGGGCTGTGCATCATTGGTGCAAATACAGCACAACATTGTATCATTCAGTGATGTATGTATATAGCTAGTGAGGGTTAGACAAGGGTGAGTTTCTTATTACTGGCTGGGTTGGGTGTGCAGGTCACCTATATAGTATATAAATAGATCCGATCTCATAAATAGACCATGGCAGAACTGAAGGAGAACAGGTTCACACGTATGTGTGATCCACCAGGGTGACACAGAAGTCTTTTTGCCACAGAAGTTCTTCAAGTCACAAAAGTTGTGGCTTAAAGAGTTTTGTTGCTTAAAGACTGTTTAAGCCTTTTCTTGGATTGAAGACATTTTGTTAAAACACCTTTGATAAATCTACTTTTGTGAATTTACATACCCAATGTTTTGCTAAAAAAAAGGTACAAGAAAAGTAGTATTATTCATACGATGTGATTACAATATATATTCCAGTACCACCCATAACATGAAACTTGTGTAAGTTATCTGGGAGGACCTGGTGGGGCACCGACTGTGAGGTGATTAGTACATTTATTAGGGGTAGTGTTAACACATACAGGAGGAGGTCAGCCTTAGCCCTTTGAAACCAGGGGTGAAAAACTAGTCTCTACCACATTCTCAGTGTAGTCCCCTCTAGTAGTATAGACAGGGTGTGACAGTCAGCAAAGTCTCCGGTCTCCCCTGTGTTTACACAACCCCCCTAATCCACATGGCTACTTTCAATGTGCATTATCCCCAGGTATACAACATCTCACCCTAGCACTCTAACACTGAGCTAGCTGATAGGGCAGACTCAATGATTGGTTCTGTCTAGGCCACTTCAGGCAAACAATCCAATTTACTACTTTGCCTTCTGGGTATGTATTGGGTAAGGTGACAATATCTCACCCTCTTGCATTTCATATACACATGATAAATAGGCTCATAAGGCCTATTTTCTAGGTTCAATCATATAACTTCCTTATTTCAGAATAAAGTTAGAAAATGTATCAGCTTTGTATAGCTATTACAGTGTCTTATTTCGGATATGTTTCTACTTATGGTGTAGCTACCTGACCATACATATGTGGAATGACTGCCTACAGCTTACAAGCCACTGCCATACTAAATACAATTTACACTCAAGAAGCTAAAAGTCAGCACTGGGGCAATAATTAATGACTTAGACCTATAGACTTCAGCTATATGAACAGTGTGTTTGGATACCTAGGAATAATGCATATGCAAAGTAGCTATGTGGATTGGATGGGTTGTGTAAACACAGGGGAGACCGGGGACTTTGCTGACTGTAACACCCTGTCTATATTTCTAGAGGGGACTACACAGATCAATCAGAAAGCTAATAACTATATAACTCGTATCTTTCTGGATCAATAAACAACCCTGGAGGAAGGGTGTAATAAGTGTGAGGGGTCCATTTCATTGGTCATCTGTGACAAAGAAAATTCCTTTGGAAAGGGAACAAAGGCCTGGATTATATACTGTGTGACCTGAAACATAATATTTGGCTTAAAAGGTGTTTGTGATACACATACTGGCCCCAGAGGTAGTTGTGGAAATTCATGTTATGGTGCCTGAGTTTACCCTTTGTGGATATCACAGTATTTTGTCCTGTCCAAGTGTTTTATAGGGACATACTTCAAAGTATGTTGTGCAAAGCAGGGGCCATATATGCACAAAAGAGCATCTAATCTAGTAAATAGATGAATTGAAGATAAAGTGTGTAGATTTTAATGGATGGGAAAGCATTATTGAGTGTATGAGGCTAAAGTTAGTACAGATTTTTCTTTTGATTTTCATGACTCACTTTGACAAAGTGGCCCAAATTCTTTTGGAAATAGTGTTTACTTTGATTCCTTCACCTGGATCTTAGAGATAATTGCTTTGGCAGTTCATATATAAATTTTGAAGTTAATGTGCAGTGTTTTAAGGTATGTCCTTGATGTTTCAATTATTTCTGACTCGGATGGGACATTTTCAAGAAAGGTATTTGTTACACATTGACAAAAACTGAACCGCTAGGAGTGAGAGAGTATTTTGATGATTTCTGAGTAGAGGAGATGTACCTTTACAAATGCAATAAAGTTTTAAAGAGTAATTCTTAATTTTGACATTCTTGCCCATCTGGCCCAGAAGTTCCTGGTTCCACAATCGTTCCTGTGGGGTGTTTCAGAAGCAGGAAATGTTTCCAACCGGTCATAAGGAGATATGATAGCCATTTTAATAGTGATTGTAGGCTTATAACTGCATGTGTTTCTAAAGCATTACCATTATCTTACTGTGTCTATAACTATATGACTGGCGAGAGATGATAATGGTTGCAGTTGTAAGTTTAGAATCTAACAGTTTTAGAAACAGATATTTAATGTTCATTATCATGTCCGGCTTCTGAAACACCCCACTGGCGACCTATTTATCAACCAATCAGATGATTTCCCCTATTCAATGCAGAATTTTTAGAGTACATTATGTAACACCTGGTACCCATCATGCTGGTTCATAGCAGTGGTTATTTTTCCAGATGCGAGAGCAAGCAATGGCTGACCCACTAAGCATCAATACTGAGCCCTATAGAGCTGGCATGATGCATGAATGCAGTCTTGGCGAGTTTCCCAGACAAAATTCACTGATACAGTATTTTCTTGGGAGGTATTTACGTAAGACTTTTTCGAGGATAGCTACAAAAGCTTGGTTGAAAAAGAAAATGTTTAGTATACTGTTAGTTAAATAATCTAAATAAAGGGCACATAAATACCCTTATTTTCATTCATGTTACTATACACCTTGTGTCATCTCCTTTCTGCTGACTTGACATACTGGAAAACCCTGTATATAAGTTACAGCTTATAGACCGTTTCAAACCTCCCGCTGCTTATAGAGTCTCCCTGAAGTTAGTGTGCATCTTGTATGCAGGGTTTTACATGTGTGACAGGATCTGGGAAAAGGGACCTTATTTCAGGGGGAATAAGGTCCCTTTTTCCAGTGCAGGTCACATGTATAGACTATACTACGGAATGGCAACCATTTCAGGTGCGGCTTATAGCATTCTAACAAATTCAAGGGTGTGACCTTTACACAAGGTTTTACAGTAGGTAAAGAGTTCCCCCAGGTTTTATAGTAGGTATAGAGTTCCCCCAGGTCATAACAGTAATTTTCCCTTTTTCTAAGTGGCAATATGAAAATATTCTTTCATGGTCTGCTCCTGACCAATCTAAGTGTGGTATAACCGGACAAACTGTGTGGGTTATATCAAGTCCACACTATCTTGAAGAGATGCTCCTTCCAGTGGTGGAAGCCACCTTTCAGGTGTCCGTCGACCTACTGGCCGAGGAAAAAGTGGTATCACCGGGTTTTATGGCTAACCAGGGTGATATCGGTTCCACTTTTGCTTCGTTGAGACCGGTGCTTCTGGGTTCGGGGTTAAGTCTGCAGTCTTCTTCTCATTGGCTGGGGGCGTTCCTGGATGGTGCAGCCACTGGGGGCTGCACACCGCCGTCCAAGAGCTCAGAAAAAAAATTCTGAGCCTACTTGAGGGATCCATATACCATTCGCTTGACATCAGTCTCTACTGTCTCTGTTGTCAAGGCTGCAAAGTCATTGGCTGCAAGCAGCCCTGCCACCGCCGTAGCGTTCTCAGCAGTCGACGCACCCTCGGGCTCTGTCGACTCTTCACTAGGGGGAGCAGGCTGAGGAGGTGGTGAAGGAGATGTAAGGGGGTCGGCCTTATCCATCTCCGATGACCAATCCTTCAACAAGGGCGTGGCATCTCGAGAGTCCTCGGAATCACTGTGCAGCAGTTGATCCTCAGCTTGAGTTACCACTTGGTCATCATCCTCCTCACTGTCACTGGAGATCTGTCGACCAGATCCCACGGAGACAATATCGTCATCCACCTCCATATCAGATACAGTCTCAGAAGTGACTGTACATGGTACGGATGGGGTCACCTGAACTCCTGGCTCAGCTGAAGGCAACAGTGTGATGCCTTCGAGTTGTGCCGGGATAACAACCCTAGAGGGTGTTGGCGGTTTCCCCACAGCAGCTGAAGGTCCAGGGACAACTGGAACCGTCAGGGTACTGGGTGGCAATGGTTCTAGGTCTCGGCCTGGGGTCCTAGGAGTCTCCTTTGAAGGAGACTCATGCCCCAGCGTCGACATTTGTGCACACAGCGGACCAAAGCCGGGCGACAGGGCGAGATTAGAGCGGTCTTGCAGCCGCAATTCTTTGACCTGAGGGATCCAGCCTCCTTCAAGGACATACTTCTGGACACCCCTAGAAGCAATCTGCTGGCAAGGCTTGAGTGGTCTTATGGCTCGATCTTCGTCGGCAACCCACTGGTGAAGGTGTACGCCAAACACTCGATGGAATTTCTGATCAATCGATTGCCATATTGCAAGTTCCCCATCTCGTTTAGACAACTCATAGTCAGTATCTGCTTGGAAATCAGACAGGCGAGCTTCGATGTCGTTAATTTGGCCCTGCACAGCCTCCTTAGCAACTCACTCCTGTTCCTGTCAAAGTTCCTGGAAGAAACTGCCCCGCAGGCACTGACTGACTCGGGTGAAGAGTGCAAACATGTATGCGTTCGATTCTTCTCGAAAAGCGCACCCAAATTCATCTAACACCAGAAGCCCTTTGCATTGTTTCACAAATGTGTAAGGGATTCCTGGAGTCACCAACAGCACTCGGGTCTGTCGAGGGATGCTGCCCGACTGTCTTCTTTGTAATTCCTTCCTATAATCAGGATATGATCCAAAGAAAGCTGGCATCAGTTACTTCTTCAGGTACAGACATTGAGGATTGTCCTTAGTGTTACTTTCCGACTGATAGTAAAACTTTTTGGACAGAAGCACAAAGATTCGTGGTCCTGGCCATTAATTCCTGCCAAGTCCTCTGCGTACTCGTCTGTTCTGGAGGTGAAGAGATACGATCGACAGTTTCGACAGCACTCGATTCGGTCTCAGCCGGCTCAGGAACAGACTGTGGAGCACAGGTACTGATGCGTGCCTTCTCCTTAGACACCATGGCTTTAGGGGCTCCACCTTTATTAGGAATCTTAAAGGTAGAACCCTTTTAGCCCGTTTTGCCGGTAGAAGCAATCTTACCCGCATCCTCCTTGGCCTTAGGTTTAGGTTCCTTCGACGATGACCGGCTGGAGTGAGTAACATGGACCTCCATCGGCTCTGCAGAAGAAGAGGACGCGGAAGCAGAACCCTTATCATGCTTCTTGTCCTTCTTGGACTGCTTTGCTGCCCTTTCAGCGATCTTCCGAGCTTCGTCGGCCTTGGCTTCTGAGCGCTGCAGCTTCTCCAAAGCCTTCTCGTATGCCTTACGACCTTCTTCTGCTTCGGATTGAGCACCATCAGCCTGTTGTTCTGACTTGGTCTTCTTCTTTTCCTTCCATGGCCGGCGGCATCGGAGTCATAGTCGGAAGACTCCATGTCAATGAGGGTCGAGTGCAAGCACTCTTATACCTGTTGTGGAGCAAGCTCCCAGGTAATGAAGGTATCTACCTTAGTCGATGACCCCTCGAGGGACACCGAGACTCAAACGTGACTCTAGCCGAAGCTCAGAGACACACAGGGCTGACGTCTAATCCCCAGGGATCAGAAGCGCCAACTAGCTCTCAAATGCTCACTACAGAGGCTTATATAACCTCCCGCGGCCGCCTGATTGGTTGAGGGAAATCATGTGACCTGCTGTGCGGCCTGTTATAGGTGGGACGCCAACACGCCACCTTTCGGAATTCTAATAATAGAATCATCGACCCAGATCTCACGGCTCAATGGAGTAACGGTTTCTTTTCCCACCGCCCTATGTGTATGTTAGTTGCTAAATAACACGAAGTCTATGGCCTAATTAACAGAATAAAAACGCCTTGTTTACACTCATGTCAGCTTCCAACGGACACAGGGAATATATTGATGTAAATATGAACCTGCTACACGAGCAGAACTCACCAGACAATGCTGTACATCATTCCACGGGATTATTTTCAGCTTTAATTCATGCAAACCCGGCGCCTTTCTTGTAGGTAAGGCCCAGTTAGACATCAATCGTATCATACTTCTCGTTGTGTATTTCTTTTTTTTTATTATGCCTAGGTTTATAATAATTACTCTATCTACTGTTTCTCAATAGATTAGCAACATCCAAACCCCTTCCCCAGAAAGAGCTAGGATTAGAGTAATCAAACTCCGCCTGCGGCATCGTAGAAGTTAACTGGTCGACGTACACGTGTGCCTTGTCTCAAGTTTTTCAGAGGTTCCTTTGAAGGAAGATTCGACTTATTCACTGCTCCTTTATGTCTGGGGGTTAAGAGACCGGGCTCTGGTCCTTCTTTACTGCCATACTTGTTAGGAGAACCCAATAACTTAGGCATCAAAGGCGTCTTGTTATAAACACAGCACCGGGCTTGCGCCGCGCAGTGTTGTTTACTTTACTTGACTGTTTCGACTTCACTTGAATAGCAGCCGGTAAGTCACGGCTGTTATCAGGTTTGGTCTCAGAAGTAGATTTGTTACCCTTCACACATGTCTTCGGCTTGCGCCGGCAACATTTGTGTTGTGGTAAGGCATCTTACACTTCCACCCCTTTTACTTCTCGGTCATTTTTCTGTCGTTTCTGTCTACAATGAGAGGGATCATGTTTATTCTTTGTACCACCCAGCACCTTTACAAGAGGTGTCGATGTAGTTTCTGTGTCAGCATTCTCACCTCGATTCGGCTCGGCCAAGAGTCGAGAGTCGTCATATACAGATTGTTGTGGTTGCAACAACTCGACAGTTTGTGTTAGCTCCACCCCCAACCATCGGCAGAGTCTATCCACATTACTTTTATACAACCTATCATAGGCCGATCTCAGTATCACTGTGGATTCTGATATCACTGAGTCAACAGTAAAAGGCCCATCCCAGTTAGGTGCTAACTTAATAGCTGCTTTAGGGGTATGGTACCATACCACCTGCACCCCAACCGAGAAATGTTGAGCCCTTAGACTAATGTCGTAACCAACCTTTTGTCTAAGGGCTGCTTTACCTGAGTTCTCTCTGACTAACTGATAGCTCTCTCTGAGACGATCCCTAAGATTTTCCACGTAAGTGATACTACATGGAACATCCAGGCCACCATCTAAAGTCCCATAGATAACATCAGCAGGCATTAGAATCTCATCACCAAATACCATCATATTCGGACTACAACCAGTCAAACTATGTTCAGTACCATTATATGCGCTAACTACATATTTAGATTGTTCATCCCAATCGTCCATATGTTTGTCGACTAGCATAGTAAGGGACTGAATCAATGTACGATTGAACCTTTCCACCTGACCATCACTTTGAGGTCTGTATGGATTGGTTCTCTGCTTGACTATCGACAAATAATCACACATTTCAGTAAAGAGATGAGACTCAAATTCTCTCCCTTGGTCGGAATGTAGAAGCAATGGAATCCCAAAGGTAAGAACCCAGTTATCCACAAATGCCTAAGCACACGTTACTGCTGTGTGATTTGGTAAAGGTATCACTTGGACATACTTGGTGAAGTAATCCTGGATTATTAACATACAAGTGTTCCCGTTAGGAGTTGGTAGAAATCCTGATATAATATCCATGGCAATTCTACCAAACCTAACACCAAACATCTGTAGAGGTACATATTGTGTAACCATAGTGTTGGGTACCGTCTGACGTGGCGGGTGAGTCGAGTCGTCGGACGTTCCTCAGGTTCCGGATAGGTGGCAGCACCGATCCGGGTCTGTGGGGACAACTGATGACGAACACCTGAGTCCTTATATAAAGCCCAGGGCTCAGCCGCTACGTCAGAGGCCCTTCTGGCCTCCAAGTATGTAGACCATCCTTAATAACTGTTAGCTATCCTCTTAAACAACTACCGGATAGCCGTGAGTGTACATCTTAATAAACTCTATCCGTTGGCATACACTTGAAACACCGTCTTACTCTTTCTTTCCGAATCGTAAGACCCGAACCCCCCCAGGTCCGTAAGACCACGAACCCTTACACTGGTGCCGTGACCAGGATTTCTTGTGTATAGCCCGGACGTTATAACGTCCGAACGGCTAGTACATGGGTTAGATAGCCTCGCGGAAGCTAACCCAGCAGGGCAACTAGTTGCCCAGGAGAATGGCAATGGATCATTAGTGATCCAAACCCATTCGAACTCCCGAGATGCAGAATCTGCATCTTGGAGAGATCCCGAACCTCACTATAATGATAGTGAGGAAAATCTACCAGACTCTGTACGACGTGAACAGTCCATACAGAGGCAGAGTAATTTGATAAGTCAACAATCACTTGTTGACGAATTAAGTAATTCGATGTTCGAAGTTGGTGGTAGTACTAACCCAGAACATCCGGCACCGATGCCAAAAAGGGTAACATTTGGAGAACTACCTTACAGATAACCCAGACCCGGGCTACCAATATTAGATTACAGCGCTATAGACAGCGATTTAACCTATGCGGTACCGGAAGGTGAGGAATTTAAACGACCGGATGTCCTGTTGTTAAATGAAACCTACGTAACTTTGAACGAGAATTTAAATACCTTGGTCAAAGCTAAAGATGAAGTATTCAATGAAAAACTTCAGTTGGAAGATGACTTAATCGGCATGCGAAACGAATTCGAAGCCAGGAAGAGTGAATACATGAAGGAATTAGAAAGTGAAGAAATAAAACTTCAAGAAATGAGAAAGTCATTCAATAAAGAATATGACAATAGACACATTCGTATCCAGACATACATAGATACGAACGATCAACTAAGTCTTGATAAGGCAAATTACTAATCCGAAATATGCCATTATCAAAGCGAATTAGAGAAATTGAGACTTCAGTGTAGTAAACAAGCTGAAGACAATGAAACCATCCGGGTAGGCATTATAGCTTACAATAAACAACTGGAGGAGGATAGACAGAAACTCACGAATGAGCTTCAGGAATTGCAGACTACTGCAATAACCCTAGACAAATATGTGGAAGCCGCACAATTGACTATAGGTACTATAGATCCAACTGTGTTGTTTACAATGTTGGCGAAAACATCCCAAGATGCAACTCCAACCAGATACAACCCATTCGTTGACGATGGGGCTGATAAAAATGTAGTATCCGGAATCTATAAGAAACCGGATGATACCGCAGCTAGCGGAAAGATCGTCCAAAATAGTAATTGCCCACAGGGAACTACTATTAAAGGACCAATAAAAAATGCACCTACACCAGCAGCTCCTATGCTGGATTTGAGTCATGAAATTAGAGCGACTCATGTTAATGCTATTGGTGCCAATAATAATACACCAGTAGCACCACCGAGAGTACCGGGACCACCGAGACATATGCTAACCCCACCTTCATATTTCTCTCAACCCGGCCATAGTACACCAGCAGGCCCAAGATTGCCGAACCCGTCTTCGGGTCAAGGTAATGGTCCTAATGGTGGACGTTTTCCCAGACCGATTCCACCACAGCCAAATGTAACCGGTAGTATGTACCAACCAAGATCGACTTCCTACGGATATAGGCATAATTATAATCCAGCAGGAAGTAGTAATTACCAAAATGGTAATAACTACAATCAGGGATGGAATCAAAATAATTCCTATCCCAGGTATACATCTTCCGGAATATCTGGAAATATAAATTATGGAGGTGGGCACCATGGTGGTGCTTCTGGGAACTACCCTAGTAATGGTCTGCCTGGAGGTGATCCCCTGGGTGGCCCTGGCGGATCCGGATCCGGAGGATCAGGATCGGGAGGAGATGGCAGGAAGCCAAATAGGAGAACTTCCATGCCTGCAGGGATGCAAACCATCTTTGGTAGAAGCCAATGTATTCAAAACCTTGGCATTGACTGCTACCGAAAGGGAGCAGACGGCATGGAAGTCATGAACTGGAGCATGCGAGAAGCAGATAGACTACACGGATGTAATAATCCGGCACGTAGACAGGCACGGATACCCCCTCCATATGATTCTAATGATCCTTGGAAGGATAGGTATCAAGCTTTTGTCGACGAAGTCAACTGTAGTGGTTGGACAAAAGAAGAAGCTCTGCCTTATTTGATCTGTTGGTTGAATAAAGGTGGAAAAGTAGCCCTCAACCAATGGAAAGCAGCATATGGAATATACGGCACCTACAATCAACTGGTCGAATGTGCCGCGTACCTATTCGGGTCAATCGTTCTAGAGGATCCATGGGTGAGCTTTAAGAAAAGAACACAGAAACCTAAAGAATCTCACAAGGTCTTTGGTTTGGAGCTACAGGACTTGCTATCGAAAGCACGTCCAAATTGGGCTCATGACGACGACTGCTATCTACAGGAATTGTTTATACAATTCTACAATGGATTGCGGGATCCGGATCACAAACAAGTAGTTTGGGAAAAACATTCGAAGAGTGTTCTAATAACCTCAAAATGGTATTAAAACACATTATTTCCAATGGTCTCAAATTGAAACCTAAGAAATGTCACATGTTCAGAAAGTCCATAAATTATTTGGGCCGCATCATTAGTGATGAAGGAATAAAAGCTGATCCAGATAAAATCGAATCAGTTACGAATTGGAATAGACCTAAAACACCCAAAGAAGTGAGGTCCTTTTTAGGTTTCTGTTCCTATTATAGGGAATTTATTCCGAATTATTCTAGAGTCAGTTACCCATTACAAGTAATAGCTAACTGGACTCCAGGAAGTACCAAGGAAAAATTTCCTTGGACCCATGAACAGGAATCTGCTTTTCAAAAGCTAAAAGACCTGTTCACGAGTACTCCCGTATTACAATATCCGAATGAAACGGATCATTTCATACTGGATACTGATGCTAGCAATGATAGCATCGGTGCAGCTCTCTCGCAAGTCCAAAATGGAAGAGAGGTACCTATTGCCTTTGCCAGCAATACACTGAGTAAAACTCAGCGCAATTACTGCACAACCAAAAGAGAGTTGTTAGCAGTAGTCGTATATACCAAGAAGTTCAAACATTTTTTATGGGGAACGAACTTTACTTTGCGTACGGATCACTCCTCTTTAAGATGGCTACTGAACTTCCGAGATGCTGAAGGGATGTTAGGCCAATGGCTAGCCCATTTATCCGAATATGGGCTTGAACATCACTAAATTCAGCATAGACCCGGAGTTAAGCATTTAAATGCTGATGCTTTATCTTGAATACCAATTCGGAAATGTGATAATCCGGATTGTACTGATTGTGGAGCTCATAAGGCAGTGTTAGCAGGGATTCGAAGACCATTCGAACCCCTAGTTGCCAGTATACGGGATTGGTCTATAGATCACATACAACGTTTCCAGGAAGCTGACTCGATAACTGCACAGCTACTGCAATTAGTACCGAAGGGTATACGTCCAGTTAGACCAGAAGTCTCTCTGGAAAATCGAGAAATGAGAAGGTTTCTTGCTCAATGGACCAAAAGTCCGGAAAGGCGTGTTGTACCGTTGGATGCCATGTAATAATGGTGAGAAAATCATGCAAGTGGTGATACCACATGCAATGAGACATGACATTATGTATTTCTGTCATGTGCACCGGACCAGTGGTCATTTTGGAAGGAAGCGCTCATTAGCACGACTTTCCAAGAAATACTATTGGCCTGGCATGTCAAGAGACTTGCAAAGATGGGTAACCACTTGTCCGGATTGTTGTAAGAACAAACCCGGACCCGGGATGGGCAAGCTCCCACTATCCCAAGAACTTTTTGGAGTTAGATTCGCAAGAATCGGGGTAGATATCATTAGTGGATTCAATACGACCGCTAATGATAACACCTGTATGATGGTAGTGTGTGATTATTATACGAAATACACTAAAGTATTTCCACTACCGGACCACAAAGCAGTTACTTGTGCCGAAGCCTTTGTAAAAGGTTGGGTACTATGTTTCGGCGTACAATTAATGTTACACAGTGACCAGGGCAGAGAATTTGAATCAAAGCTCTGGCAAGGCATGTGGGAATACTTAGCTATCTGCAAGACTAGAACCAATCCGTATAGGCCACAAAGCGATGGATTAGTAGAGAGGTTCAACAGAACCCTTATCCAGGTCCTAAAGTCACTTGTTAATGAACACATGGATGATTGGGACGAGCAATGTCATTTTGTGACACATGCTTACAACAGTACGGTATATTCAAGTACTAACTGTACTCCGAATCTACTAGTTTTCGGAGAGGACCTAATAATGCCTGCAGACCTAGTATTTGGAGTTGTAGGAATGGACCCGGAACTACCTTGTCATGTAGTTTTCATCGAATGCTTAAGAGACAGGTTCAGAAAAGCATACGAGTCTGTCCGAATTGATTTGGAGAAAAGTGCCAAATGGCAGAAGGTTGGATATGATACTGATCTAAAACATCGGAAATTCCAATCCAGAGAGACAGAGTTCTAAGACTACATGAACCACTTAGACACATAAAATTAGCGTCTAATTGGGACGGTCCTTTTACTGTAACACAAGTTATTAGTGATTGTACCGTAATTATCAAATCAGACCTTGGTCGACTCTATAAGTCAAATGTGGCCAGACTGAGGAAGTGGTGTGGGAGGGAGACCTCCACAGAAATGTATAGTGAAGGATTAGAAAATATCCGGAACCAGAATCGTATACTAGACCAGGTAAAGAACACTACAGTGAAGCGAGGCCGGGGTAGGCCTAAAAAGTGTTCCGAATCAGTACCACCCACGCCAACACCGATTAAGCGTGGGGGAGTTAAAAAAGTCTCGGTAGGTGAAGACAAAAAGAAGAGGAAAGGTGTTTCGAAGGCCAAGAAACACCCAGAAAAGGCTCTTCAGACTGTCAGGTCCGATAAAGAACTATCCAAGAAGGGGATATACGTTCGCCGCAGCCCTCGAATTGCCCAGAGGACTGCAGTGACCTAACCTGTATACACAACGAGTGTAATGTTTACATTTAGAGGAACGGATGACAACTGACCCGAAAGGCTTATTTGTCGCCGCCGCATGATGTACCAATGGGTAGTGGACGGATAATCCGGTGGATTTGCTTAAGCTTTCCATAATCTCCACTTAAATCCTCAGAGGAGTCAGCGGCGTGAGCGATAATTACCTAAAAACAATCAGTTTGTTGATGTTCCACTTGTAGCACGTGCGTTTCCGCATGACGTCACCGCGTCCAGTCTCGACTGACCTCTCGTGACCCCGTGGATTCACGGGGAAATGACGTCACGAAAGCTGGCCTGTCGCCATATTGTTTTTCGGTAGCGTTTGGGACGGTTGGGTCACCCCTCTCTCCTTAAATTCTACCATCTAGCAACCCTTTGTGCGCCCTCAGAGTCTGTCTCTCAGCAGGCAGACTCCATTTGTGTCGGCCCCGGCGCTGTAAAAGCCGGAAAAAAGAGTATCTTGACTCCCGTGTTGATTCCCCAGTCATGGCTGAGGAATCCGTAGCTGCAGCCAAGCTATCCGGTGACCTGGATAAGCTGACTCCGTCCGCAGAAGCTTTTCCGGAAGCTTTGTCACCTGTGACACAGGAAGAGAGCGAGATGATGGATGTGGAGGAACCCACGGATCGCTCGTTCGAGGAGAAGCTGGCCTCATTCTCACTGAATGAGCCCGAAAAGCTATTGTCACCACTTCCACCCGAGGGATCTGGAGACGCTGCGAACCCTGAACCCGCAGCAACTGGGTCCGAGACTACACAAGTCAACGGCCCGAAGGATCAGTGGAAGCCAGCAGTGGCTGACCCGTTCCCTGCAGAGTATGACGGTCGGTACCTGTACGTCCATCCGGAGCTACAGGCACAGGTGACCTATGCGGACGGTACACCGGTTAGGTTGGACCCGAAGGTTAGAATAGCTATCGAGGGCGTCACGGCTCCTGAACAGCTGGACAGGACGCCACCCGAATGGCTCCGAGACTGGCCGTGGTTCCAACGGGGACTCATGGTGGGCTCTGCTTTTCGCCAAGTAGTGTATCAAGCAAACAGAGCCTTCCTGCTCGGAGCATATCCGAAGCCGGACAGGTCTCTGTGGAATGTTAAGAAAATACTAATCTTCTGTTTGAGCTGTCATATATAGACTTTATTAAGCTAGTTAAGGCAATTGATGTAAAGAAACCATCTGCCATTGAACATTGCAAATCTTTTATTATTAAGGATGCTATGTTTGCTATTCCTGATATCTTCAGATCGTTATATAATAGATGTCTAGCTACTGCCACCTTCCCTGATGATTGGAAAATTGCTACTGTAATACCTCTACCTAAAAAGGCAAATTCTATGAGTGTATTATCATTATTAACCCTAGTAGGCTAAGTTAATCAAAATAAGCTATGTGACTGCTACTATCGTTTACAAAAATATGTCTTATTACTTGAATTTATGGTATATAGTGGGTCCTAGCGTAAGCACTACAATGCGTAGGTGCTAGGTTAAACAACTTACATTTTATGTACCTTGTTTTTGCCCAATAAACGACTTCGAAAATTCTGGTTCAGATGGCGAAAATCTGTCATGAGCCTATAACCTCCTGATGCTTTTTGTACAAAAAAGGATCTGGATGCCCAGGGGCCCTCAGCACATTCTCTGAGAATCCCCTGTTTTACTAGCCTTTCATATTCTTCCCCTATTGCGGCCTGTTTCTCTGGTGTTTGTCTATAGGGTAGGAAATGCCATGGTACTGCTTCAGGTTTTACATGTATAGAGTGGGTATACAGGTGTGTAGCACCAATGTCTCCATCTTTTCCTACAAATATATCATCATATTTGGTCAGCAGTGATTCTAACCTACCATGCTGATCTTTTGATGTTAGCACAGATTTTGGTGGAACATTATCTTCCAATTCTAGCTCAAGGTCATGTGCCTCACTATGTATAGCTGCTACTTCAGAGAGTCTGATTGAGATAGACTCAGGGTCAGCATATGTAGACTCACAGTCTGAGTCTGTGTCACTGAATGAAGGTTCATACTCCGGCTGTATGGCTGAGATGGATTGATCAATGGGTGGGGTAGTGTCTGACACCTGTTGGGGTTTTCCTAAATCAGATTTTTTGACTTCCTGAAATAGAGCTATGATGGCACCCTTTTTGATTTTATGTGGGGGCCTGCTGGTGTTGAGTAACACTAGGGGGTGTTATTTCCCCTGGGGGTTACTGCTGCCCTTTGAATTAGATATGGGGCATTGTTATTTCTCTGGAGGTTATCTACTACTCCAGTTTTGCCTTGCAGTGATTGAGTAGATGTGATTTTTCCCAATACTGCAAGTTTAGAGAATGGAGGAATGGTAAAATCCCTCACTGCCCTAATGGGTTTGAGAATTTGTTTAGGATCAACATTGAATTCAATTTGGGATTTTGAAATCTGTGCCGAGAACAATGGGCTGTGTGAGGTTGGGAATTACAGCAAATTGGTATTGAAATCTGACACCTTGGATTCTAAAATTCAGCATAGCTGACTGTCTAACATAACACACTGATCCATCTGCCAAATGGATGTTGATTTTTGACTTCCTTAGTTGGATATGGAATCTCTTTTGGAGATCCATGAGGAATGCTTGTCTGACACAGGTGATAGTAGCTCCTGTATCAACCAAACATTGTACATCTGAAACATCATAAAGATTTGCATTGATACAGCCATTTTGAAGAAGTACAAAAGGAAGCTTGGTACTCTCACCTGTATCCTTTGATGATGATTTTTGACTTCCTTAGTTGGATATGGAATCTCTTTTGGAGATCCATGAGGAATGCTTGTCTGACACAGGTGATAGTAGCTCCTGTATCAACCAAACATTGTACATCTGAAACATCATAAAGATTTGCATTGATACAGCCATTTTGAAGAAGTACAAAAGGAAGCTTGGTACTCTCACCTGTATCCTTTGATGATGAATCTGGTGGGGTGATGTGTATCACTGATGGACGTCTCTGTCTGTTAGATGGTAGATTGGCACTAGCAATTGTCTCTGGTTGAATGTTTGTTAAAAATCCTGAGTGATTGTTTGTATTTGGGGTGTCATAGTGCACTGGCCCATCGGCACTGTGACATCCTAGTTTTCCTGGTTCTGTCGGGTGGCTGTGATGTTTGCCACCAGGAGTTTGGAGATTTGATCCATCACATGAGGTGGTGTGTGGGGGTTACTTTGCTGGTTTCCCTGGCAACCTCTTGTGTTGGGTTTGTAATCCTCCTGATGTGAGTTGGAACCCTGGTTATATTGACCAGAGTTGCTGTAGCGACCAGAGTTGTTGGAACCCTGGTTATTGTAGGATCCAGAGTTGTTGGATCCCTGGTTGTTGTAGGAACCAGAGTTGCTGGATCCCTGGTTGGAGTAGGATCCACTGTTGTTGTTGTAGCGACCAGAGTTGCTGGAACCCTGGTTGTTGTGGGAGCCATTGTTGTTGTAGGATCCACTGTTGTAGTTCCTATGTGGACTATGGCTCCTTTGTTGGATCCTTGGTTATATGATCTGCCATTACTTGGAGTTCTATCTCTCCTATTACTGTGTGAAGAGTTACCACTGTTGGAGTTGGATGAGTTGTTGTCCCTTCTACTGTTGTGTCCCCTTCCGGTTGTTGTTGTTGCCCCCCCCCCTACCTCTACCTCTATTGGAGCGGTAGTTGGGGTCAAAGTTAGTTCCTCTATATCTACCCGTGGGATCTTTAGAGACAACCTTTGCTTCCTGTTGCCTTACATGGGCACTGGACATTAAGTTAACATCTTCCTCCTCTGAAGTAGTGGTGACTTCCTGGACCTTTCTCTTAGTAGACTGTGTGTTAGACTCCCATCCCTTACTTTCCTAGATTTGTTTTGGGTTTCAGCCTCTAAGGCTAGTTCTATGGCTTGGTCAAAAGAGTCGTTTTTCTTATTCTCAAGAGCTACAGAGATCCAGGGCCCTTATGCCTTGGGTGAATGTTCTGAGTAGGGTTTCATCTTTTAGGCGTTGGGCATTACACACTTTTCTGAGATGGCATGCATAGTCTAGGATAGGTTGATCTGCCTTTTGTGCACAGAGTGCAGTTCTGGAGATGATATTGTCGGGTAGCAAAATACTCCTTTAGTTCATGTACTACATTGGTCCATGTCAACCATCAGGTGTGGCACTTTCCTTGAAGGATTCAAACCAAGCGAATGCTTGTCCTTCAAGGTACTTGAGTAGATATCTTACCATGGTGTCACTCTCTGTTACTTTGTACTTATCTTTCAAATACTCTGGGAATTTGTGATCAATAAATAGTGCTGTTGACATGAGTGGTAATGGGTAAGAAAAAGTTTTGGGTTTGGTTACCTCATGTTGCCTGATCTTCCTGTCGTCATTTTGTTGTCTGTCTAGGAGCCTGGTCATGTTGGATATCATGGAGATCATGACGTCATCCTTGGATCCAGAAGCAGATGGTGTGACGATAAGTGTGGTGGTGGGTGTGGGAGGCTGTGAGGTCTGGGTTGATACTAACTTCATGAGATCTGCTATCTGTTGTTGCTGCCTATCTAGGGCCTTCCGCTGGTCTTCCATGGCCTTCTGCTGGTCCTCCATGGCCTTCTGTTGGGTGTCTATTGCCCCATTCCTCTCTGCCAGTTGTTGACTGAGGATCCTCTCTCTCTCTCTCCTCCTGCTGGGACTTGTTGGTCTCTAGGGCAGTAACTGCATCTTGGATGGCCTTCTCATAGGCCCTTATTTTCTCAGCTGTCTGACTAGGTTGAGGTGCCTTCATCGGTGTCCATGGTGGAGGGTGTGGGAGATGTGTCTCTGGAGGAGTGGCTATCAGAAGCAGGTGCTGGGGTGGAAGATCTAGATGAGGGTGCAGATCCACCCCCTGAGGCAGATCCTTCTTCCTCAGATGTAGATAATGTAAGTTTGGCGTCCTGTAGGGATCCCTGAGAACTGTTGGATCCCTGAGTAGACAGGGTGGGTGGAGTGGGGTTTACTCTGTGTGGGTCTGCTGTATTGGAGGCTGAGTTGCCCCCAGTGGGTCTCCTAGATCTAGAGAGAAGGGAGACCTCTTCAGCAGGCCCCTGACTACGTAAAGTTTTTGTGTGTTGTTCTGCCAGCTTGACTGATAAGAGCTTGTGGGATCTTAGTAGGATGTTCTCCACCACTTTGTCATACTAGAGATTGTGCATGATCAAGTTGTCATATTAGAAATACCATATGACTAGTGGTTTATAGAGAGTAAGAATATCAAGCTCTTATTAGTGTTATTCCACTTATCACAGGTTTATTCAGCTTAGTCAGAACATGTTATGTATGAGTAATACAAATGTTAATACAGGTAATTTCCGCACACAGTAATTATAATATGGGTATAAAGTAATGTTCCACTCCACCTGTGTAATAAAAATAATAAAAATAATAATAATAATAATAATAATAATAATAATAATAATAATAATAATAATAATAATAATAATAATAATAATAATAATAATAACAACAATGATAATAATAACAACAATGATGATAATAATAATAACAACAATAACAACAACAACAACAATAATAATAATAATAATAATAATAATAATAATAATAATAATAATAATAATAATAATAATAATAACAATAACAATAACAATAACAACAACAATAACAACAATAATAATAATAATAATAATAATAATAATAATAATAATAATAATAATAATAATAATAATAATAATAATAATAATAATAATAATAATAATAATAATAATAATAATAAAGCAGGTAGCAGGAGAGCTGGACTGGAGATGTTACTGCTGTGGTGGTTCTCAGGATTCTGATTTCAAGAGGTGCCCACCAGGGTATAAGTACCCTACCCCTAGCTTGGCCCTCCAGACTGACTGGAGCCAGTACCATCAGCCCCTGTCTCTGGTCGTTGGTGGTGAGTCATTCAGGTCCCTGTGGGCGCACAAGGGGCCCCTATAAGCCCAGCGGCATCCGCCATTGTCCTGGTGAGTTTGGCATGTTCAGACCCTCATAACTCCGTTGTTCATTCTAGAGCTTTCAACTTGCGCATGCACAGAGGTGAATATGTCAGACTTCTACTTCTTGCTTTCTGGGCGCGTAAATTGCGCTCGTTTGTCTGTGGCGCATTCAGAGCTCAAAACAGTCTTGGTTGCATAACTTTCTTAATAATGCAGGTAGAGTCTTTATAGATCTTAAGCTCATTTTGACTGTCTTGTATGGGCAGTTACATAACTGCTTTCATATTTGAGCTAGGCAGCTGTGGGGCAGCTCTAGAGCCGCTGGAAGTTCACAACGCCATTTCTTATGTAACCCATTGTTCAGGCTTTGGTGCTCAGACACCCGTGACGGCAGTCTGCGGTGTTCAGCAACCCGTGATGGTGAGTTGCAGTCACTTTTAAACATTATATACACCATTGTTCATGTTCAGTGAACCATTAGGTCGGTAGCTTTCGCCATTAGATAATTATATACACTATTCTTTAGTGGTCAGTGGACCATGAGGTCGGTGCCTTTGGTCTTATAACTTATGTATATTGACATAGCTGGTGTGCAGTGGAGCATGAATGCTTATATGGAGTTTATATGTATTAATGCCTCATATATTCATGCATTAATATGATCATATGTTACAATTTATGAGATAATAAAATGGTACATCATAGATACTGCATACGGATGCTGTCAGATGTAGATTTGCTGTTCCTAATTCCTGTCCTACTACTTATGATGCCTATTTACACCTGGATGGATATGTTTTATGTAAAATCTTACTCTTTGGTACTGAACAATTCTACAATAGACTTTGGAGATATGTTCCGGAATATCAGGTCACCAGAAAGCAGTAGATTTTGTGTTTTTGGGGTCATTTTGGACTCTTATGGCTCTGGAGAAAAAAGTTGTGAACCAATCTTGTCTCACATAGACTCATTTGATAGAGGACACTTAGGGCTATCAGAAAAATGTTAATTTGTGGTCATGCATCAAAAACTCTTAGACTTGTAGCCTGCCGAAGTGGAAAAAATGGCCAAAATTGTTCTTTTTTTGACTTTTTGCAATTTTTACAAGTGTCCTGTATTGAATAAAGAACATCTGAAGTATCTCAAAGTTATTTTAATTATATTGTATATGATTATAGGTATCATTTCTATGAGGTCTGGACATGTTACTGAATGAGAATTTATCATCATGTGTCTTTGAAAATGGAAATCTGTAATTTGTAACGTCCGGTACCTAAATCTTAATTAGTTATATTACATGGAAAGAATAAAGCTTCAACATTTTTGTTATTACCTTTATAAAGGGACCTATTATCCCCTACTTTGGTGTCTATCAGCATTTGTCTCAATGTGAGAGCAGCTTATGTGAAATAATTCTGATAAAAGTACCAGACATTACGTAACGTCCGGTACTTTTATCATCATGTAAAAGGCAGTCTACTGTGCATGCATAACTCAAATTTCATTCCATTTCGTAATTGAAGTCAATAATAGAAATATTGGCCTTGCTATTACATGGGTTTGCTATGCATAATCGGACATTCTATATTACTGACAGCAACTTTAATCACCTCCATATTTCATCATTTTGGTACCGGACGTTACATGACACAAAACAAGCAATAAAAATGGAACCGGATGTCCTAAGTCGGTATTTTTTGGTTTTCTGAGCTGAGGGGATGTCCCTTCACAAATATGTTAGGGTTATATAAAGTAGTTAGAAAATTAATTTTTAAGGGCCTTCAAGGGCAAAATCTTACACTTTCTGACGACCTGACCCATCTACATATTCACTACTACTATTTGGACATTTACGGACATTCACTTCAGGATTAATTGGCCTGAGTGCCTTTATCTTAGGATCTATCCATCCGGATATATACCACTACTACTAAAGGAACTTTAGCACTACTAGAGGATTAGGGTAGCTGCCCTATCAACTACCGTGTTACTTTTTATAAGAGACTAGCACGTCCATCCAGTGGTTAGCTGACCACTAACGGATTAATTTACACCTACCACATCAACTTCAACACCAAAGCAGCATCCGGATACTAAATTTTCTTATAAGTTGAATATATCACTGTTTCCTATGTTCGATATTAACCATATTACATTGGTAAAAGGTTTATTGTAAACCGAATCTAAACTATAACTTGGTTATCACCTTGTCTCCTGAAAGTGATGCAACTTCGAGAGGTGACAAACTGACACACTCCTTAGGTGACAAACTGACACGCATTTGAGAAACCTCTGTTTTTACAATATATAAATAAATTGCCATGAAATAAAAGTTGACCCATTACTTGAGGTCTATGGAGCTCCTTTAATTCCCAAAGCAACAAGATCCTAGTACTTAAATAAGTTTTCTTTTTTTTTTTTCCTTTTCCTGACATCAGGGTGAAAAACTGACACGCTGGTGACAAACTGACATGGAAGGCCTTTTTCAGCAAAATCATCTTCACATGATCAATCTACATATTTAACTATCCTTGACTAGTTAAAAATATTCCCATTACCCTCTCTCCTTATGCCATAAGAGATACTGTTCTTAAATATTTATCTTTGCAAATTTTCTTTTGGGTGAAAAAAAAATCTTCTAATTAATGTGAAATCTGACACTCTGGGTGACAAACTGACATGCTGGTGACAAACTGAAATTCTAATGGAAAAACTGACACAATGAGAAAATTGTCCTTCTCTCTCCCACCTCTGAGATTTAATCCTAGACTACCTACATATTGCCTTTACCCCCTAGTGCATCACCAGAGGGCAAATTCCTATGGTCCCAACATTATTTGAACTACTTGTAATTCCATCAGAAGTGTTTAGGGTGACAAACTGACACGCTGGCGACAAACTGACATGGAAGGCCCTTTTAATCAAAATCATTTTCACATGAACAAGCTCAATATTTAACTATCCCTGACTAGTTAAAAATATTACCTTACCCTTTCTCCTTATGCCATAACAGATACTGTTCTTAACTATTTTTCTTTGCTAAATTTCTTTTGGGTGAAAGATTTTTTCTAAGGTGAAAAACTAACACGCTGGCGACAAACTGACAAGCTAGGTGAAAAACTGACATGCTAGGCGACAATCTGACACGCTGGCGACAAACTGACATGCTAGGCGACAAACTGACACGCTGGCGACAAACTGACACGCTAGGTGAAAAACTGACACGATGCGAAAAAGGTCCCTCTCTCTCCTACCTCTGAGATTTAATCCTAGACTACCTACATATTGCCTTTACCCCCTAGTGCATCACCGGAGGGCGAATTCCTATGGTCCCAACATTATTTTAACTACCTGTCAGAAGTGTTTAGGGTGACAAACTGACACAATGGGTGACAAACTGACATGATGGGTGACAAACTGACATGACTTTCATTGGTCATCATTGCAAATTCACAACTGTATTTAAGAAAAAAACAACTATTCAGTGTTTACCACATATACGGAAAGTATGTACAAGCAAAATATCTATGTCCTACTACCAAGAAAGAAATATCAGCCCTGTGTGTTCGAATATTAGATCTGTAACACCTATATGGTTAATACACCAGGACATTGTATTTTCATAATACGATACGGATATATATAAAGATATCACCTGGTGCTAAAAAGTAGTTTGGTTGTAAATACAGTGGCACAGACATATGTGTATATTTTTCTAAAAAAAATTGTGTACTTAATAAACCCGTTGGCATACACTCAGAATACTGTCTTCGTCTTTCTTTTGAATAACAAGACTCAAACCTAGCTGGTAAAAACCTAAACCACTACAGGGGTAATGAAATTTTGAAATACGCTATTACTTAAGTCTTGATTGAGTGCTGGTTTTGAATAAGGGCAGGGGTTAAGGCCTGGTTGAGATTAATGAGCGCCTGGGTGCATATATAGGCCAATATGGTATATCATCTGGGATGTTGAAATAAGCCCCGGGCATCGAGATCAATATGAGCAGCACATAATAGCTTTACTGACTTTTTTTGAGTGAATGACATAATGTTATATATAGACTATGCTACTGTCAGAATTGTGGAAACTGTAAAGTAAAGCCAGGTAGCGTGCAAAGTCGAAAGTAAACTTTATTCTGTACCTGACCCTTGAGGTCGAAAATTGTGTACTCGACACGTAAGGTTGAGCAGCACCTAACATCACAGAAATGAGCCCCTGGAGCTTATTCCAATAAGCCTGACAAAAACATAGTGTCTATATTGACTTTATGAGGCCTTTGTTCTCATGAGGGATATTAAATCAAACCCCAGCCATAGCACTGTAAGCACTGTGCTAGGTCACTATAATCAGGAGGGTGTTGCTCGTATGCTAAATAGACCTGGGAGTAGGTGCCCTCTTTTCCAAAGAAGTTACACTCTGCTTCACTATTCAACTTCCACACAGCATGCAAGTCTGAAAAGGCACCTGCCTTGATTTAACATAGTGTGTGTTGCACGAGGAGACTTGTCACACTCTTAAACATAGTGTGTGCTGCACGAGGAGATTTGTCACACCCTTAAGGACGAGAGCGCTCATTTCGGGAACTAGAGGATTGAGAGGATTCTGTCAGTTTTTGAAGCAAGTTTCTATCATTATTAGTTCAAAAGTTATGTCTATTAATATGAATGTGCATTTTTATTAGGTTTGGAGAAACTTTTCCAACAGACTGTGAACCCCCCCCCCTCTACCCCCCTCTTGCTGTGGTCCATAGGCTTATGTATTAGGGTCCCCACCCCCTTGTATACACACTCATGTTGTGCAAAAAGTAGCAATGAAACCACATGATTTTACATTTCTATCTTGATTAACACATGTCAATAAATATAATTGTAGTTTTTGAAAAAAATTGTTTGTCCAGTTTGGGAATTATTCAAGTACGCTCCTCAAAAATCCAAATATGTAGATATCAGCCCATGGGACCCAATGGTAAAGCATCCTACAAAAAATGGCTCATACTGAAGATAGTAGTGTTGCTACCCCAACTTTTTATTTCATATTTCAATTAAACATCATATGAGGAACAAATATTTCAAGTTACAAGGAAATCCTTTGTCAATTAATTTTAGGTCACCTGGAGCCCTTGTCCTTAAAAATATATAGTGTGTGCTGCACGAGGAGACTTGTCACACCCTTTCAAGTGGTCTTTTGTTGACCACTTGTGTGCAACACCAGAATTATAAGGAAAGAGTCTGCAGGAGGTGAGGCACTTCTTAGGCAAAACTACCCTTTCCCATAGGAGCAATACCCTCCTGTACAGAGCTGATCGTGAGTTCCTTGTCGATTTGAGGCTTGTTAAGGCATATATATGTTGCTGTCAGGAATAATGAGATTACCTCCAAGTGTTCAATACGTGAATGAACTAGGAAGGGGCATAACAGGTACAAAATAGCAGAAGTCATTTCTCAGCTTTTATTCAAATACTGGTACTTATCATGTACATCTTCTGTTCTGCAAAAGGAACCTAACCTTGAAATGAGTTGCAGTAAGGAAAATATATCCTGTGGTGTTTTAGAGGTAGCCTTTACCCTATCTAGGCCTATACATGAATGTTGAATTCCACAAAAAGGAACCCAGTTTCAAGAAGGTATACTAAAATTGATGTATCTTACTCAATCTGGTAAGGCACTGCTTTGGTTTGCATCAGATTTTATAAGAAAACCATGAGGTAAAGAAAATCGTTCTTTTCATATAGTGAGCACTGGAGGTTAATTCAAAAGATCCTGGGATTTCTACCCCTACAATATTAGCATAGGCACATATCATAAGACCTAGCCAGTCTACCTTATCTAATGCAGTGGTTGCAGGCCAGTCAGGCACAGCAAGTCCTCAGATCCCTTCACTATTCCTTTTCCAACTGTAAGATCACTGCAATCTTAGTGAAATTATTGCATAGTGGTTTCACCTGAGAACAACAGCGCTCACAGTGAACACCCCTGCTCCCAAGAGGCAAAAGGGTCACTTCTTGCAGAATTAACCTGGCCCTCCGTAGAGACGAATGTTGACGCCGCCATGGTTCCTGGGGTATCCGGCCAAACGGGGGTTCAGGGGCAGAGGTCAAGGATATATGCCAGAACTCATCTGAATTTGAATTACATTCAGATGAGATCATCTGAAACTTATGGAAACTTAAATGGAAGATTATTATTCAGATGAGATCTTATCTGAAAACAGTCAGAAGTGTGTGACAGCATGGTCCCACAACGTCCCTGAGAAACTGAAGCAGCTTGAATGTTTGTCTCCAGTGTAACGTCATTCTACTTCCGGCCAGGTTAAAATCCCAAGAAGAGACCCAGATGCTTCCAAGAGTGACTGTCCCTGCTGTATACATATAGAAGGGAAGGAGGATGTTTGTTGAGAGTCCTTGAGGGCTCTTCAGGCTACTTAGGCATGAAGTGCACTTGAATACGGTATGAGGTCAACTGCACCCTATACTCTATAAGTAGCTCATATGGGGGGGGGGACACTTGTGTAATCACTCTTGTGAGAAGGAGTGTTTCCACTGCTATTCTTTCACTATGGGCTTCTTGCCCCTGTGCACAGTGTGTTCTACTTGGAATGGTGTAGGAGGGATGAGGCTAAGATCACTGCAATCTTAGTGCTGGCTGTGAAAAAGACAAGACAGTCTAATCTTAAGATCGCTTAATTGGATAAGGCAGAATAATTCCTAAGATTGCTGAGATAGCGATCCCAGGACCTTTTGAATTAACCTCCTGGTCTGTACCCTGCACATCATAATAATGAAATGGTATATGCATTATGAGACTTCTGCAGTACCCCATGTATAGGATGCACCTTATACACCAGTATCTACAACCTATATATACTAGCAGTAAGACAACACTTTGTAATTTGTATATTCAATAATATAGGCCCAACACAATATTCGTAAAAGAAGTGGTGCAATATTTACACGGTTGCGCTGCAGGGCAGATGCCCACAGGCCATGTCGTATGACATTTTCTCCCAGATTCTGGGGAGTAGCTCACTTGAGTTTCAACCTCAGTCTATATTCGAAACATCTGTAACAGGGGACCATTATCTGTTAACCACTTAAACGTGGCCTGCCTGTATACATGCCCTCAACCAGCCAATGCAAGTGTGTGCGTTTACAGTATCATAACTCATATTGATCAATAAATACTTCGTTCATTCAATACCCAAAACTCTGAGACATTCTCTACATAAAAAAAAGTATTAATTAGAGGTATATAGTAGACAAACTAAAATAACATTACATAGAATATACATAAAGTTGTATGCTGTACAATATGATATGATGCCATTTTGAACAACATAAGGGCCACATAATGCCTCTGACGATAACATTAAGCTAGTTCATGGTATGGGATTTTCCTCCAATAAATATATCAGTAAGGGTAGCTAGGTATGGTCTGCAGAATCCCATATAAGTATACAAATTAGAGGTATTCCAGCTTACATTAGCAATTCATCCAGCAAACTGACTATAACCAAAACCAACCTTCTCAGGTTTGAGATGGGTATATGTATCATAATCCTGACCTTTGATTCAACATTGAGAGTTAGGAGCTATGTCAAGGTACATGATTTTTGGCAATAGCATTGACAATTATAGAACATGCAATGATAATTTATGTAACCATGGTTAGATACAGTACCAATTATAAGTGCTGGCAATATGTGCAACTTTGGTAGGGGACAGTGTCAATTATACAGCCTTGTTCGAGGACAGTGTTGATACATACAGCCTTGTTCACTGACTGTGTCCATGGCAACCAATGCATACAGCCTTGGCCAGGAGCGGTGTCAAAGGCAAGCGACATGATGATAATGCATTTTTGACTTTCATGGTTCGAGGGCAGAACATGCAGGCTGGCTGTCATGCAGCATGGCCTTTAGGCAGTCGTTCAAGGGTAGCAGCATTAGAAAGGGGTAGTAATCCAAGGGAAGACGAATGTTAATGCATTTGGCACCAGTGGCCATGTGCGACAGTTGAAGGACAGTCAATGACAATGCATTCAGTGCGGCTACAGTAGTTGTTTGTGTAGGTCTACTACAACATAGTGGCTATACTGAGGTTCCAGGTCACCCAGTGGTTCCGCCATTGCTTGCTCTGGTACCCTGAGAGATAATCACTGATAACTCAGCATGAGAGGCACCAGGTATTATGTAATCCAGCCAAAAAAGTCAGCAGTAAATGCAGGGATGTTACCTCCCAATTATTATAAAGTGTATGAGGCCTATGTTGTCGTCAGGAATGCTGGAATAAACTCAACTATGATCCAAAAACTCTCCAAGCATAGTGCCCTTATCTGATAGAGCATGGGCCTCTGATGCAGGAGTGCATCATGCCCATCGCTTGTAAGGTGTCGGTAAGGTGTATGAATGTTACTCGCCAGGGCTGCATTTGTGCATCATGATAAGCATGAGGCCTATAAAGTGTTAAATTATTTAAGCACTATAAACCCTTAATGTTATGACTGTAGCCATGTTAGTATTGTCAAGATCTGCTCAGTAGCCCAAACACCTTTTCACTCCATGTTCGTTTGGTACATCTGTCCCTGTGTACACAGCGATTGCCCTTAAGTACCGTACCATGGGGGCACTGACAGGCCTGTACGCATGGCCTGTCACAGGAAGTAGGCTCGTCTAGGTTTGAACATGTCCGCGGGCACGCACTCGCACAAACGTTGAACACTGCTCCCTTTGGACATTGATTGTCTGAAAGTGGAAAGTCATTTTGTTAAGTGTGACATAGCTACACTCTCAGCCTGAATTGTAAATCAGCAGTAAATACCAGTGTACTGCATACAGGGCAATCTACTGTAGAGTCATTGGATTTGTACTAACAGCAGGTCCAAAGTACACTGCACTGTGCTGTAAATAGAATCCCATAGTCTGAGAGTGTGGTAATTCTATGTATGTACTCAGTCAGATGAATGTAGGCTACTCTACATTTTCAGCAACTTTGTGTTTCTTAATACTGCTCCCTTCATGTCTTTTACAAATGTCTCTTTTTTTTCTTACAAACTCTATTCATGAATTTGTACTGGGTTTAACCCTGTTCCACCTATCTTTATATGTTTTAGGTGTTCTCTATGATATAACCTGTTATGTCTCTGCAGGTTTTGGACCTTTTATATGTAATTTACTTATGTTTGCTCTGAAATACCCTGGTATACCTACCTCTACAAGTTTTTGGAGGTTTCCATGAAACAGGAGCCCCCTCGCGGGTACATTGTTTGGAGTAGGCGGTGAGACTTTCACAGGAGCACTGTCTGCCAGGTGGACAGCTGCATACATCCATTACACATGACCTGTAATACAACATATACATATGGAGCCTTAAATTTTGTGGAGTGTACTATAAAAATAAGTCGTTAAAACAATGAGAGAATCATTGTCTCAAAGTTGCTGAAAAGCAAAAAAAGGTATGTCAAAATTTCAAGATCACAAAAAGGCTACCTTTGCCAGCACATTTCATTATTGCATGACGCTTAATGAATGAATCCTTGCAGTTAACAGTGTCAGATCCAGGGGTTGGCCAAGGGGGCCTGCCCCCCCACCACAAAAAAAAAGAAAAATATGAGAGAGGAAAGGGAGAAAAAGGGGAAAAAGAGTGTAGGGGGCCCCAAACAGGGGGCTTGCGGTGCTCAGGGCCACATATAGTACCTCATCAGCTTGTCCCCCCCTCCATTCTAGACAATCCTGGAAATGCCACTAGACTGCTATGATAGCCTTTTCTACAGATGCAGAGAAAAATAATCACTGGCCAAACTACTGACCATTGGCCACCTGACCAATGTTAGTGTCTACCCCTGATTCCAAATTTAAATTTATTAGGAGATGCTCCCAAGAGATGATTAACTGATTAGATTAAGTTAAAACAGATGATCACTACTGATCAATACTCTTAACTTCTAATTGGAGCTGAGGGGGGTATGGACAAGGGATTGGATGAGGACAGAGATGCTGAGAGGCAGGCATTGCAATTGGGTAAAGAGAAGGTGAGATTGGGCTTCAGAGGAAGAAGAAGCAGGAGGAGAAAGAAAATAAAGATAAAGAAGAAAGACAAAACAGGTGAAAAAAAGTAGAAAGAGAAGAAAAAGGAGAAGCGGATTCTGACTAGGATTGAAGGAGCGTAGGAAGTAAAATGGCAGTGAACGAGGCTTTAATAAGAAAAAAAGTGCACACTGCAAAGGATGGAAACACAAGAAAGCTGCATGACAAAAAAGACAAATAGAGGCAATAGACTAATATCAGTCAGATGGTGTTACACTCACATATAATAGGGTCCAACATCTACTTTGACCCCACACCGGGTGAAATGTGAACTGTGTAGTATGCTGCACTCCCTCTCTGCTCGTCTCAGCTTTCTCACATTACCCTCACACAAAGACTGCTGTCTCAGAACTTTGTGTGGGGATCTGAACTTCTTCCCACATGCTCGGCCTTTACCAAGCCGCCATGTTTCAGCAAAGTCATTAGCGTCGAAATACAATCCGCCATCTTTGCCGGTGAAGTCATCAGCTTGGATACTGTTGTAGTTACCACAGAGACCACACATCTTGTTCTTCATGTATGGTGGTATTGTGACCTCCAAATAACTGTCCCCATCCCAGATGACCTTCAAACCAAAGGTCGTCTTCAAGGTCACAGACTGTCCTCCCTTAACGACTGCTGCAACATGTGGTTTGTCATATGGTAAGGTTGTCGGTTTGCCATTGACCTTAACCCTTAGGTTCTGATGGAGGGAGATCCGAAGGTCATTTTGAAGGACGATTGAGACTGATTTTGTCCAAGCAAAGTCATTGGTCATGCGTACAGCATTCCGGACCCGGATTGAGAAGTTTCCTGTGTGACAGTCCTGTGCAAGGACATAGCGACAAGCACCTTGAAAGTTGTAGATGAGGCCGTCAAACGTCCTGTAGTGAGGGTCCCCGAACACAGCACACACTGCGCCACCTAGTAGGACAAAGGGTGAGAAAAGCAGAACATTTATTTCATTTGGAGAGATAAAAAACACTATAACAATAAATTCCCTTAGGGTGGGTGAGTGAGTGAGTGAGAAAATGGGAGATGTGGCTGATCCACATTATTACAACAGCAGAAGGTCATATTCATGGAGGGAAAATTGCATTAAACCCTTTTCAGGCCTTGGATGGATTGTACTTTACTCGTCAACACCTAGTGAAGTACCTTCGAAGCCAATGCTTGCATGCTATGACTCACTCTGGAGTGACCATCATTGAACGTCTTTGTGTGAATCTTAATATATGAATAATATTGTGGATATTCAGCAACCATGACGTATATCACTCGTACCTCATTTAACGCAGACATCAATATGCTGCATGCCACTAGTATTACTATAAATATGGTTTGTGAATTTCTCAAGACTATTAATTGTGGAGCATCCAGGCCTAAATCCATCTTGATTATCTGACAGAAGATTTTTGTTATTCAAATAGTCAATTGTTTGTTTGTGTATTAATTTCTCTATCAATTTAGCAGGTAGTGGCAGGATTGAAATCGGTCTGAAGTTACTAACACCTGTGGCATCCTCTCCTTTTGGGATTGGGGAGACCAAGGCGGTTTTCCATGAGTCTGGGAAGGTTGCTGTAACAAGTACAAGATTAGCAACATGTAGAAGGTGATGTAGAAGGGCTATAAGGGTTTCTTTTAGTACTTTAGTAGATACATTTTTGATATCAGAAGATTTGTTAACATTAATTCTTTTTATAATGGGTAGAACTTTCTCTAGGATCACGAGTCTAAACTGATGGATGCTATCTGGTGTGTTTTCAGTCGAGGTCCATTGGGTTCTCATGTTTTGTGCCAGTTTGTTTCCAATGGTGGCAAAGAACGTGTTTATATAATCAGCTGTTTCGATGGTAGGGACATTTTCATTTGATAGCTTATCTATCAGACAAAAGGATGGAGAGCAGACTTTGGGGCTAACTAACTTATCAAGGTTAGACCAGTACTCTTTTGGCTTGTTTTTATTTGCCTCATTTTCATTGCGGTGATATTCCCTTCTTGCTATATGACATAACCTCCTACATCTCTTTTTAGGGAGTTCAGCAATCCTCCCATCATCCTCACCCATTGTCCATCTAAATTTGGCTCTAGCTATGTTTTTTTTTCTGTGATGACCCTTAAGAAGTCATTAGTAACCCATGGTTGTTTTTTCTTCCTGATATTGAATGTTTTAATAGGACAGGATATATATCAAGTATGGCTGTGATGTTGCCTATTAATAGTTCCCATGCAGCTTCCCCATTATTGCAATCCCAGAACGGTGCCCAATTTTGGTTCTTTAATGCAAGGACAAAATCCTTGTTGTCGTGGTTGAAATATGACCTTCCCACAAATTTTATTGGTATCTTTGGGGATGAGATGTGTTGTCTTGTAACATAAATTAATTCATGATCACTTATGGTTGTGCCATAGGTACCTGAGTCTGTGTTATGGTTTGAGTTTGTAGAGATTAGATCAATAGTGGTATGGTTTTCTATGATATTAAATCTAGTGATATCCTTTATTAGTTGTTTAAGGCCAAATACATTAGTCATTGTTTTGAGTTTTTCTTGTTCAGGGTTTGGGGTTCGGAAGTCTGCATTGAAATCACCAATTAAAATAATTTCTACTCTCGTCACTTTCTGTTGAGGTATTGAAAATCAGCAATGGTTTTGCCATACCCTTCTTAATTGTGAAGATTTATAACTCCAAGTCATCATCATTGTGGTCATGGAGTCCATTCTCATATCTACTGTAGGTGATCTCATCGCTCAAATAAACCATGAGACCACCTCCAGTTTTAATCTCCCCTTTGTTATTGAGAAATTGCCTACCATTCTAATAAACTGGTAAGCTGGGACTGAGACGTGACCATCTCGTATGTCTTTATGTAACCATGTCTCTGGGAGGGTTAAGCAATTAATCTCAGCATTTCCAATATCTATGAAGAACTGTTCCTTATTTCCAAACCAGCTTCTGCAGTTTTGGTGAGCAATATGAACACCGTGGGAACCAACCAGCTTAAGAGAAGACATCCCCCCAGGGCAGCCAGCCTCCACCTGTGTTACCCCACCCCATGTTTGGGTAGGCAGATTTTCTATAAACACACACACACACACACACACACACACACACACACACACCTCCCCACAATTGGTCCTTGTGAGGTAAATTCCTTGTGAGGTACCCTTATGAGGTACCTCCATTTATGGGGAGAGAAGCACCTTATGAGGATGGCCTTATGAGGTACTTTTCAGGTACCTCATAAGGTACTTTCAAAGTACCTCGTAAGGACACACTGTGAAACTGTGTGTGTGTACATCATAAGGACTCTGTGTGTAACTGTGTGTGTACCTCAAAGGAAGGTACAGTGTAACTGTGTCTGTGTACCTGACAAGGCTAACATCAGAGTACCTCATAAGGACCCATTCGGTAACTGTGTGTGTGTGTACCTCATAAAGAAACAATGTAACTGTGTGTGTACCTCATAAGAACACTCTGTGTAACTGTGTGTACCTCATAAGGCTAACATCTGGGGGACCCTGCACAACATTATAGTGTTCCTCACGACCCTTATGACTAGAATAATCGTCAGGAGCGACCCACTACTAGTCAGTATAATCAGCCCCTAATATGTAAAAATAAAAAGTGGCCACTAATATTGGTTTCTATTTAGCTACATGTACCCCACAGTGTTCTCCAGTTAAAAAAGTCACATTATGTTGTAGTCTTGAATAGACAACTCTGAAATGATGTCCTGCTCTAGGGCACAGGCACAGCACTTAAACAGTCATAAGCCTTCTTTGAAAAGCCTAAGCACATTCTGAATTTAGTATGTGTGGCCACTAAAGTGAAAGGGTTAATTGTGTATTTTTCTTTCCTTTTCTGAGTAAAGGTTAGATAATCATTACATAAATGTTGATATACTAAAAGTGAAAGATAAATAGCCAGGTCAAAATATAGAGGTGCAGTAAACATAGTTAAGTCATGTACTTAACTACAACATAGTACAGAATGTAACAGATAATAACTCGCTCTGATTAACACAGAGTCAAATAATATTTCTGTAGATGAAGCTATATAGATTTCTGTAGATGAAGCTATATAGTTACCCCTTCTGTTATACACAGTACATCGAGTCTCATTCTATACAGGTTAATTACCCTAAGTTAATTACCAGACTATACTTTCAATATCTGTTTGGCACATTTGTCTGAAAACAGACCATCATCTCTTAATTGTGTCTTTTTTTCCTTTTCAAAAAGCTAGATAATCATCCAATAAATGTTAAGATACTGCAAGTGAAAGATGAATAGCCAAAGAGATAACTAAGGTGTAACGATTTTGGGGGCTTAATTAATTGTAGATTTTGATCTCTTATGTACAGATTAATAATTTGCCTAGCTTAACCCCATGTGGGGGAATGCATAGATGGATGTAAATATGAAGATAAAACAAGTAGACAGTCAAATATAGTTCATATAATATATTATCAAACCAAATACAGATACAATAGTAATAGAATATACTAGTCACCAGTCAGCAATATATGGGCAGATCCACTGAGCAATGTCTGGGCCTATTTTGAGAGGATTTTAGCTTTGAGGTGCAACAGTAATAAATGTAGACCACTATTCTTCATTATGTTAGTCACATCTGATAGAAAACATCTTGAGCTTTAAGTAGAGGGCAAATTCATGTATATCAGCCTATAATTTGTCGAGTTACTGAGGCTCGAAGTTGGACAATACACCAAAAATGCCCTTTTTTGTCCAATTTTTCACCATTCCCACCTATATATTTTTAAGCTAGGGAGTATTAGAGTGTGATAAACCTAATTTGCCTTTGGTGAGAGGTCATAGCTATCTATTAAAAACACTTTGGCCATGTCCCTTCCTGTTATAATATCAAACTGTGAGTTTTGATGGTAAATAAATGAAAGTGCTGGTTTGCTGCAGATATGAGCTAGGTCTCATAAACCAAAATTCAACTCCCCAAAATGTAACGTATGTGAGGTACACTTTTTATTTGTATGTAGGCTATCTAAATAAATGGTTCTTTATTTCTAGTCTATTCTAGTGTAGTATGTATATGAATTGAATGATTGAAACAAAAATCATGTCTCAAGTCTGCATAGTAAGGCCACAGAGGGGGTCTTTTGGTATCGGTGTGGAAATCCTCACATACGTAACGAAAATATGTGGAGGAGAAAAGAAATGTTTCCTGTTGCCCTGGCAGGAATGACGGAACACTGGAAGTCACTCAGAGGATCTCAAATTAGCTAAGCTCACAGTCTACTGTGATTTTGCAGCTCCATTTACACTGAAATTTCTCAAAAAGGTAAGGAATTTTAATCAGATTCTTATGAAGTAGTGTGTGTTATATATGTGAGGGTCTGCAATTGTCTTAGATTGCATGGAAATGATGTATTTTGGGTTATATTTCCCTCTGATTGAAAGTCCCAAGCCCTAGACTGGCCATAGCAGCTTGGTGATGCCATTTAATTTGGCCAGGAAGCCCCATACTCTTTAAGGCTTTATTTTCCTCACATACGTTTTTCACTGCGGAATGGAAATTGCCCTTCCTGAGCTACTCCTGCTGTATATTTATCCCCAAATCATTATTATTTGTTGAAATTAGGGCCTACCTTTACTGCTAGGGCTCAATAGGTCCAGTTTGGATATTTTGATATGACACCCCAGCCTGTCTGGGGTGAGAAGTGTTGATTATTTTTCGAAGTTTTCACCTCCCATACCCTAAAAGTGCATTATTTTGCAAGATTACCTGCTCTTACCATTGTTTATTTACTCCTAGACCTACAATCAATCATTTCAGTACATATAACCTCTCTTTTGGTATGTACTTTGCCAGCAGTATTCATTCCCCCCCCCCTCCTCAGCATTTCGTTACATATGTGAGGTGTTTACTATATGTGTTGCACCAGACACCTCCTAATAGAATTTTTGAAATAAATTGGTTGATAATCTTATAAAAGTGTCCCCATCTAATATCCTGGATAGAATTAAGGCACTTACCATTTAAATTTTGGCCAGTTTCCCACAAATTTGAAAATGTTACGTATGAGAGGTTTTGTTCATTTTGGTTACAATGTGTACTTCAGACCCACCCAGACTATACATAATTCACCATTATATGCTCATATGGTTCCCCAAACTAAAATAGTAGTGAATGTAGCAATCCTTAGTAGGTATACATGTCTAGATGCATGTGGCAACTCCTGCACGTGGTCACAGCCAGATTTTTCTTGTCTGAGTAAAGGCTAGATAATTATTATATAAATGTTGAGATACTGAAAGTAAAAGATAAATAGCCAGGTCAAAATATAGAGGTGCAGTAAACATAGTCACGTCATGTACTTAAAGGCCCACCTCGCAATGCCCTGGTAGTGCTTTTGGGGATATATGATTGGTCAAGGAGAGGAGGCTGAGGGACCATGCAGGTCCCTGAGACATGTGGTGTATGTCACCCTCAAGTGTTGACACCTCCAGGGTCAGAGGTCACAGACCAGAAAAGTAGCAGTTGGGTTTGAATCTAGACACCAAAACAAAAAGCTGTCATCTTCTAAACAGCCATTATACCAGAATGACAAAGTCTAGAATTTACACCAATCACCTCATGCTAACACATATATTTAGGTGTGTGAACATGACAAATCAACTGTTAGTCCTTAGTTAGAAATTAGCAGATTTCTATAAGGCTGTGCCCAGTCTCAGGCATCCACATGGTGTTGTGTATGTATGTGATATTGTATACCATACAACTGGTACTGTTAGTGAATAACCAATCAGGGGGACTGCTCTGTGTCTGCCTATCATTCACATAGACAAATGGTTTTCTGTGTAGAAAGATTTGAATTTACATCTGCTATTACCTGAATATAAGCTAACAATATGAAATGAATTTTAGATAGCATCATTTGCCTTAGGTTCACTCATACTTGTGCAATTTTAGAAAAGCAAGAATTAGATATGTCCTTAGTATTCTTTGGATACATTGCTGACTTGTGTACATCAGCTGGCACAGAGGGCATTTAAAAAGGGGTGTGGCATGCAGTTCATATAGACCAGTGGGGCCTTTAACTACAACCTAGTACAGAATGTAACAGATAATAACTCGCTCTGATTAACACAGAGTCAGATGATATTTCTGTAGACGAAGCTATATAGTTTCCCCTTCTGTTATACACAGTAGATCGAGTCAATACAGGTCAATTACGCTTGTGTGTACCTCATAAGGACTCATTCGGTAACTGTGTGTGTGTGTACCTCATAAAGAAACAATGTAACTGTGTGTGTACCTCATAAGAACACTCTGTGTAACTGTGTGTACCTCATAAGGCTAACATCTGGGGGACCCTGCACAACATTATAGTGTTGCTCACGACCCTTATGACTAGAATAATCGTCAGGAGCGACCCACTACTGGTCAGTATAATCAGCCCCTAATATGTAAAAATAAAAAATGGCCACTAATATTGGTTTCTATTTAGCTACATGTCCCACACAGTGTTCTCCAGTTAAAAAAGTCACACTATGTTGTAGTCTTGAATAGACAACTCTGAAATGATGTCCTGCTCTAGGGCACAGGCGCAGCACTTAAACAGTCATAAGCCTTCTTTGAAAAGCCTAAGCACATTCTGAATTTAGTATGTGTGGCCACTAAAGTGAAAGGGTTAATTGTGTATTTTTCTTCCCTTTTCTGAGTAAAGGCTAGATAATCATTACATAAATGTTGAGATACTAAAAGTGAAAGATAAATAGCCAGGTCAAAATATAGAGGTGCAGTATAAATAGTTAGGTCATGTACTTAACTACAACATAGTACAGAATGTAACAGATGATAAACTCGCTCTGATTAACACAGAGTCAAATAATATTTCTGTAGATGAAGCTATATAGTTACCCCTTCTGTTATACACAGTACATCGAGTCTCATTCTATACAGGTTAATTACCCTAAGTTAATTACCAGACTATACTTTCAATATCTGTTTGGCACATTTGTCTGAAAACAGACCATCATCTCTTAATTGTGTCTTTTTTTCCCTTTTCAAAAAGCTAGATAATCATCCAATAAATGTTAAGATACTGCAAGTGAAAGATGAATAGCCAAAGAGATAACTAAGGTGTAACGATTTTGGGGGCTTAATTAATTGTAGATTTTGATCTCTTATGTACAGATTAATATTTGCCTAGCTTAACCCCATGTGGGGGAATGGATAGATGGATGTAAATATGAAGATAAAACAAGTAGACAGTCAAATATAGTTCATATAATATATTATCAAACCAAATACAGATACAATAGTAATAGAATATACTAGTCACCAGTCAGCAATATATGAGGCAGATCCACTGAGGCAATTGTCTGGGCCTATTTTGAGAGGATTTTAGCTTTGAGGAGCTACAGTAATAAATGTAGACCACTATTCTTCATTATATTAGTCACATCTGATGGAAAACATCTTGAGCTTTAAGTAGAGGGCAAATTCATGTATATCAGCCTATATTTGACGAGTTACGGAGGCTCGAAGTAGACAATACACCAAAAATGCCCTTTTTTGTCAAAGTTTTCACCATTCCCACCTATATATTTTTAAGCTAGGCAGTATTAGAGTGTGATAAACCTAATTTGCCTTTGGTGAGAGGTCATAGCTATCTATTAAAAACACTTTGGCCATGTCCCTTCCTCAACTGTCTTTCACACATGTGTTATAATATCAAACTGTGAGTTTTGATGGTAAATAAATGAAAGTGCTGGTTTGCTGCAGATATGAGCTAGGTCTCATAAACCAAAATTCAACTCCCCAAAATGTAACGTATGTGAGGTACTCTTTTATTTGTATGTAGGCTATCTAAATAAATGGTTCTTTATTTCTAGTCTATTCTAGTGTTGTATGTATATGAATTGAATGATTGAAACAAAAATCATGTCTCAAGTCTGCATAGTAAGGCCACAGAGGGGGTCTTTTGGTATCGGTGTGGAAATCACTCAGAGGATCTCAAATTAGCTAAGCTCACAGTCTACTGTGATTTTGCAGCTCCGTTTACACTGAAATTTCTCAAAAAGGTAAGGAATTTTAATCAGATTCTCATGAAGTAGTGTGTGTTATATATGTGAGGGTCTGCAATTGTCTTAGATTGCATGGAAATGATGTATTTTGGGTTATATTTCCCTCTGATTGAAAGTCCCAAGCCCTAGACTGGCCATAGCAGCTTGGTGATGCCATTTAATTTGGCCAGGAAGCCCCATACTCTTTAAGGCTTTATTTTCCTCACATACGTTTTTCACTGCGGAATGGAAATTGCCCTTCCTGAGCTACTCCTGCTGTATATTTATCCCCAAATCATTATTATTTGTTGAAATTAGGGCCTACCTTTACTGCTAGGGCTCAATAGGTCCAGTTTGGATATTTTGATATGACACCCCAGCCTGTCTGGGGTGAGAAGTGTTGATTATTTTTCGAAGTTTTCACCTCCCATACCCTAAAAGTGCATTATTTTGCGAGATTACCTGCTCTTACCATTGTTTATTTACTCCTAGACCTACAATCAATCATTTCAGTACATATAACCTCTCTTTTGGTATGTACTTTGCGAGCAGTATTCATTTTCCCCCCCTCCTCAGCATTTCGTTACGTATGTGAGGTGTTTACTATATGTGTTGCACCAGACACCTCCTAATAGAATTTTTGAAATAAATTGGTTGATAATCTTATAAAAGTGTCCCCATCTAATATCCTGGATAGAATTAAGGCACTTACCATTTAAATTTTTGCAAGTTTCCCACAAATTTGAAAATGTTATGTATGAGAGGTTTTGTTCATTTTGGTTACAATGTGTACTTCAGACCCACCCAGACTATACATAATTCACCATTATATGCTCATATGGTTCCCCAAACTAAAATAGTAGTGAATGTAGCAATCTTTAGTAGGTATACATGTCTAGATGCATGTGGCAACTCCTGCACGTGGTCACAGCCAGATTTTTCTTGTCTGAGTAAAGGCTAGATAATTATTATATAAATGTTGAGATACTGAAAGTAAAAGATAAATAGCCAGGTCAAAATATAGAGGTGCAGTAAACATAGTCACGTCATGTACTTAAAGGCCCACCTCGCAATGCCCTGGTAGTGCTTTTGGGGATATATGATTGGTCAAGGAGAGGAGGCTGAGGGACCATGCAGGGCCCTGAGACATGTGGTGTATGTCACCCTAAAGTGTTGACACCTCCAGGGTCAGAGGTCACAGACCAGAAAAGTAGCAGTTGGGTTTGAATCTAGACACCAAACAAAAAGCTGTCATCTTCTAAACAGCCATTATACCAGAATGACAAAGTCTAGAATTTACACCAATCACCTCATGCTAACACATATATTTAGGTGTGTGAACATGACAAATCAACTGTTAGTCCTTAGTTAGAAATTAGCAGATTTCTATAAGGCTGTGCCCAGTCTCAGGCATCCACATGGTGTTGTGTATGTATGTGATATTGTATACCATACAACTGGTACTGTAAGTGAATAACCAATCAGGGGGACTGCTCTGTGTCTGCCTATCATTCACATAGACAAATGGTTTTCTGTGTAGAAAGATTTGAATTTACATCTGCTATTACCTGAATATAAGCTAACAATATGAAATGAATTTTAGATAGCATCATTTGCCTTAGGTTCACTCATACTTGTGCAATTTTAGAAAAGCAAGAATTAGATATGTCCTTAGTATTCTTTGGATACATTGCTGACTTGTGTACATCAGCTGGCACAGAGGGCATTTAAAAAGGGGTGTGGCATGCAGTTCATATAGACCAGTGGGGCCTTTAACTACAACCTAGTACAGAATGTAACAGATAATAACTCGCTCTGATTAACACAGAGTCAGATGATATTTCTGTAGACGAAGCTATATAGTTTCCCCTTCTGTTATACACAGTAGATCGAGTCAATACAGGTCAATTACGCTTGTGTGTACCTCATAAGGACTCATTCGGTAACTGTGTGTGTGTGTACCTCATAAAGAAACAATGTAACTGTGTGTGTACCTCATAAGAACACTCTGTGTAACTGTGTGTACCTCATAAGGCTAACATCTGGGGGACCCTGCACAACATTATAGTGTTGCTCACGACCCTTATGACTAGAATAATCGTCAGGAGCGACCCACTACTGGTCAGTATAATCAGCCCCTAATATGTAAAAATAAAAAATGGCCACTAATATTGGTTTCTATTTAGCTACATGTACCCCACAGTGTTCTCCAGTTAAAAAAGTCACACTATGTTGTAGTCTTGAATAGACAACTCTGAAATGATGTCCTGCTCTAGGGCACAGGCGCAGCACTTAAACAGTCATAAGCCTTCTTTGAAAAGCCTAAGCACATTCTGAATTTAGTATGTGTGGCCACTAAAGTGAAAGGGTTAATTGTGTATTTTTCTTCCCTTTTCTGAGTAAAGGCTAGATAATCATTACATAAATGTTGAGATACTAAAAGTGAAAGATAAATAGCCAGGTCAAAATATAGAGGTGCAGTATAAATAGTTAGGTCATGTACTTAACTACAACATAGTACAGAATGTAACAGATGATAACTCGCTCTGATTAACACAGAGTCAAATAATATTTCTGTAGATGAAGCTATATAGTTACCCCTTCTGTTATACACAGTACATCGAGTCTCATTCTATACAGGTTAATTACCCTAAGTTAATTACCAGACTATACTTTCAATATCTGTTTGGCACATTTGTCTGAAAACAGACCATCATCTCTTAATTGTGTCTTTTTTTCCTTTTCAAAAAGCTAGATAATCATCCAATAAATGTTAAGATACTGCAAGTGAAAGATGAATAGCCAAAGAGATAACTAAGGTGTAACGATTTTGGGGGCTTAATTAATTGTAGATTTTGATCTCTTATGTACAGATTAATAATTTGCCTAGCTTAACCCCATGTGGGGGAATGCATAGATGGATGTAAATATGAAGATAAAACAAGTAGACAGTCAAATATAGTTCATATAATATATTATCAAACCAAATACAGATACAATAGTAATAGAATATACTAGTCACCAGTCAGCAATATATGAGCAGATCCACTGAGCAATGTCTGGGCCTATTTTGAGAGGATTTTAGCTTTGAGGAGCTACAGTAATAAATGTAGACCACTATTCTTCATTATATTAGTCACATCTGATGGAAAACATCTTGAGCTTTAAGTAGAGGGCAAATTCATGTATATCAGCCTATAATTTGACGAGTTACGGAGGCTCGAAGTTAGACAATACACCAAAAATGCCCTTTTTTGTCAAAGTTTTCACCATTCCCACCTATATATTTTTAAGCTAGGCAGTATTAGAGTGTGATAAACCTAATTTGCCTTTGGTGAGAGGTCATAGCTATCTATTAAAAACACTTTGGCCATGTCCCTTCCTCAACTGTCTTTCACACATGTGTTATAATATCAAACTGTGAGTTTTGATGGTAAATAAATGAAAGTGCTGGTTTGCTGCAGATATGAGCTAGGTCTCATAAACCAAAATTCAACTCCCCAAAATGTAACGTATGTGAGGTACTCTTTTATTTGTATGTAGGCTATCTAAATAAATGGTTCTTTATTTCTAGTCTATTCTAGTGTTGTATGTATATGAATTGAATGATTGAAACAAAAATCATGTCTCAAGTCTGCATAGTAAGGCCACAGAGGGGGTCTTTTGGTATCGGTGTGGAAATCACTCAGAGGATCTCAAATTAGCTAAGCTCACAGTCTACTGTGATTTTGCAGCTCCGTTTACACTGAAATTTCTCAAAAAGGTAAGGAATTTTAATCAGATTCTCATGAAGTAGTGTGTGTTATATATGTGAGGGTCTGCAATTGTCTTAGATTGCATGGAAATGATGTATTTTGGGTTATATTTCCCTCTGATTGAAAGTCCCAAGCCCTAGACTGGCCATAGCAGCTTGGTGATGCCATTTAATTTGGCCAGGAAGCCCCATACTCTTTAAGGCTTTATTTTCCTCACATACGTTTTTCACTGCGGAATGGAAATTGCCCTTCCTGAGCTACTCCTGCTGTATATTTATCCCCAAATCATTATTATTTGTTGAAATTAGGGCCTACCTTTACTGCTAGGGCTCAATAGGTCCAGTTTGGATATTTTGATATGACACCCCAGCCTGTCTGGGGTGAGAAGTGTTGATTATTTTTCGAAGTTTTCACCTCCCATACCCTAAAAGTGCATTATTTTGCGAGATTACCTGCTCTTACCATTGTTTATTTACTCCTAGACCTACAATCAATCATTTCAGTACATATAACCTCTCTTTTGGTATGTACTTTGCGAGCAGTATTCATTTTCCCCCCCTCCTCAGCATTTCGTTACGTATGTGAGGTGTTTACTATATGTGTTGCACCAGACACCTCCTAATAGAATTTTTGAAATAAATTGGTTGATAATCTTATAAAAGTGTCCCCATCTAATATCCTGGATAGAATTAAGGCACTTACCATTTAAATTTTTGCAAGTTTCCCACAAATTTGAAAATGTTATGTATGAGAGGTTTTGTTCATTTTGGTTACAATGTGTACTTCAGAACCACCCAGACTATACATAATTCACCATTATATGCTCATATGGTTCCCCAAACTAAAATAGTAGTGAATGTAGCAATCCTTAGTAGGTATACATGTCTAGATGCATGTGGCAACTCCTGCACGTGGTCACAGCCAGATTTTTCTTGTCTGAGTAAAGGCTAGATAATTATTATATAAATGTTGAGATACTGAAAGTAAAAGATAAATAGCCAGGTCAAAATATAGAGGTGCAGTAAACATAGTCACGTCATGTACTTAAAGGCCCACCTCGCAATGCCCTGGTAGTGCTTTTGGGGATATATGATTGGTCAAGGAGAGGAGGCTGAGGGACCATGCAGGGCCCTGAGACATGTGGTGTATGTCACCCTAAAGTGTTGACACCTCCAGGGTCAGAGGTCACAGACCAGAAAAGTAGCAGTTGGGTTTGAATCTAGACACCAAACAAAAAGCTGTCATCTTCTAAACAGCCATTATACCAGAATGACAAAGTCTAGAATTTACACCAATCACCTCATGCTAACACATATATTTAGGTGTGTGAACATGACAAATCAACTGTTAGTCCTTAGTTAGAAATTAGCAGATTTCTATAAGGCTGTGCCCAGTCTCAGGCATCCACATGGTGTTGTGTATGTATGTGATATTGTATACCATACAACTGGTACTGTAAGTGAATAACCAATCAGGGGGACTGCTCTGTGTCTGCCTATCATTCACATAGACAAATGGTTTTCTGTGTAGAAAGATTTGAATTTACATCTGCTATTACCTGAATATAAGCTAACAATATGAAATGAATTTTAGATAGCATCATTTGCCTTAGGTTCACTCATACTTGTGCAATTTTAGAAAAGCAAGAATTAGATATGTCCTTAGTATTCTTTGGATACATTGCTGACTTGTGTACATCAGCTGGCACAGAGGGCATTTAAAAAGGGGTGTGGCATGCAGTTCATATAGACCAGTGGGGCCTTTAACTACAACCTAGTACAGAATGTAACAGATAATAACTCGCTCTGATTAACACAGAGTCAGATGATATTTCTGTAGACGAAGCTATATAGTTTCCCCTTCTGTTATACACAGTAGATCGAGTCAATACAGGTCAATTACGCTTGTGTGTACCTCATAAGGACTCATTCGGTAACTGTGTGTGTGTGTACCTCATAAAGAAACAATGTAACTGTGTGTGTACCTCATAAGAACACTCTGTGTAACTGTGTGTACCTCATAAGGCTAACATCTGGGGGACCCTGCACAACATTATAGTGTTGCTCACGACCCTTATGACTAGAATAATCGTCAGGAGCGACCCACTACTGGTCAGTATAATCAGCCCCTAATATGTAAAAATAAAAAATGGCCACTAATATTGGTTTCTATTTAGCTACATGTACCCCACAGTGTTCTCCAGTTAAAAAAGTCACACTATGTTGTAGTCTTGAATAGACAACTCTGAAATGATGTCCTGCTCTAGGGCACAGGCGCAGCACTTAAACAGTCATAAGCCTTCTTTGAAAAGCCTAAGCACATTCTGAATTTAGTATGTGTGGCCACTAAAGTGAAAGGGTTAATTGTGTATTTTTTTTTCCCTTTTCTGAGTAAAGGCTAGATAATCATTACATAAATGTTGAGATACTAAAAGTGAAAGATAAATAGCCAGGTCAAAATATAGAGGTGCAGTATAAATAGTTAGGTCATGTACTTAACTACAACATAGTACAGAATGTAACAGATGATAACTCGCTCTGATTAACACAGAGTCAAATAATATTTCTGTAGATGAAGCTATATAGTTACCCCTTCTGTTATACACAGTACATCGAGTCTCATTCTATACAGGTTAATTACCCTAAGTTAATTACCAGACTATACTTTCAATATCTGTTTGGCACATTTGTCTGAAAACAGACCATCATCTCTTAATTGTGTCTTTTTTTCCTTTTCAAAAAGCTAGATAATCATCCAATAAATGTTAAGATACTGCAAGTGAAAGATGAATAGCCAAAGAGATAACTAAGGTGTAACGATTTTGGGGGCTTAATTAATTGTAGATTTTGATCTCTTATGTACAGATTAATAATTTGCCTAGCTTAACCCCATGTGGGGGAATGGATAGATGGATGTAAATATGAAGATAAAACAAGTAGACAGTCAAATATAGTTCATATAATATATTATCAAACCAAATACAGATACAATAGTAATAGAATATACTAGTCACCAGTCAGCAATATATGAGCAGATCCACTGAGCAATGTCTGGGCCTATTTTGAGAGGATTTTAGCTTTGAGGAGCTACAGTAATAAATGTAGACCACTATTCTTCATTATATTAGTCACATCTGATGGAAAACATCTTGAGCTTTAAGTAGAGGGCAAATTCATGTATATCAGCCTATAATTTGACGAGTTACGGAGGCTCGAAGTTAGACAATACACCAAAAATGCCCTTTTTTGTCAAAGTTTTCACCATTCCCACCTATATATTTTTAAGCTAGGCAGTATTAGAGTGTGATAAACCTAATTTGCCTTTGGTGAGAGGTCATAGCTATCTATTAAAAACACTTTGGCCATGTCCCTTCCTCAACTGTCTTTCACACATGTGTTATAATATCAAACTGTGAGTTTTGATGGTAAATAAATGAAAGTGCTGGTTTGCTGCAGATATGAGCTAGGTCTCATAAACCAAAATTCAACTCCCCAAAATGTAACGTATGTGAGGTACTCTTTTATTTGTATGTAGGCTTTCTAAATAAATGGTTCTTTATTTCTAGTCTATTCTAGTGTTGTATGTATATGAATTGAATGATTGAAACAAAAATCATGTCTCAAGTCTGCATAGTAAGGCCACAGAGGGGGTCTTTTGGTATCGGTGTGGAAATCACTCAGAGGATCTCAAATTAGCTAAGCTCACAGTCTACTGTGATTTTGCAGCTCCGTTTACACTGAAATTTCTCAAAAAGGTAAGGAATTTTAATCAGATTCTCATGAAGTAGTGTGTGTTATATATGTGAGGGTCTGCAATTGTCTTAGATTGCATGGAAATGATGTATTTTGGGTTATATTTCCCTCTGATTGAAAGTCCCAAGCCCTAGACTGGCCATAGCAGCTTGGTGATGCCATTTAATTTGGCCAGGAAGCCCCATACTCTTTAAGGCTTTATTTTCCTCACATACGTTTTTCACTGCGGAATGGAAATTGCCCTTCCTGAGCTACTCCTGCTGTACATTTATCCCCAAATCATTATTATTTGTTGAAATTAGGGCCTACCTTTACTGCTAGGGCTCAATAGGTCCAGTTTGGATATTTTGATATGACACCCCAGCCTGTCTGGGGTGAGAAGTGTTGATTATTTTTTGAAGTTTTCACCTCCCATACCCTAAAAGTGCATTATTTTGCGAGATTACCTGCTCTTACCATTGTTTATTTACTCCTAGACCTACAATCAATCATTTCAGTACATATAACCTCTCTTTTGGTATGTACTTTGCGAGCAGTATTCATTTTCCCCCCCTCCTCAGCATTTCGTTACGTATGTGAGGTGTTTACTATATGTGTTGCACCAGACACCTCCTAATAGAATTTTTGAAATAAATTGGTTGATAATCTTATAAAAGTGTCCCCATCTAATATCCTGGATAGAATTAAGGCACTTACCATTTAAATTTTTGCAAGTTTCCCACAAATTTGAAAATGTTATGTATGAGAGGTTTTGTTCATTTTGGTTACAATGTGTACTTCAGACCCACCCAGACTATACATAATTCACCATTATATGCTCATATGGTTCCCCAAACTAAAATAGTAGTGAATGTAGCAATCCTTAGTAGGTATACATGTCTAGATGCATGTGGCAACTCCTGCACGTGGTCACAGCCAGATTTTTCTTGTCTGAGTAAAGGCTAGATAATTATTATATAAATGTTGAGATACTGAAAGTAAAAGATAAATAGCCAGGTCAAAATATAGAGGTGCAGTAAACATAGTCACGTCATGTACTTAAAGGCCCACCTCGCAATGCCCTGGTAGTGCTTTTGGGGATATATGATTGGTCAAGGAGAGGAGGCTGAGGGACCATGCAGGGCCCTGAGACATGTGGTGTATGTCACCCTAAAGTGTTGACACCTCCAGGGTCAGAGGTCACAGACCAGAAAAGTAGCAGTTGGGTTTGAATCTAGACACCAAAACAAAAAGCTGTCATCTTCTAAACAGCCATTATACCAGAATGACAAAGTCTAGAATTTACACCAATCACCTCATGCTAACACATATATTTAGGTGTGTGAACATGACAAATCAACTGTTAGTCCTTAGTTAGAAATTAGCAGATTTCTATAAGGCTGTGCCCAGTCTCAGGCATCCACATGGTGTTGTGTATGTATGTGATATTGTATACCATACAACTGGTACTGTTAGTGAATAACCAATCAGGGGGACTGCTCTGTGTCTGCCTATCATTCACATAGACAAATGGTTTTCTGTGTAGAAAGATTTGAATTTACATCTGCTATTACCTGAATATAAGCTAACAATATGAAATGAATTTTAGATAGCATCATTTGCCTTAGGTTCACTCATACTTGTGCAATTTTAGAAAAGCAAGAATTAGATATGTCCTTAGTATTCTTTGGATACATTGCTGACTTGTGTACATCAGCTGGCACAGAGGGCATTTAAAAAGGGGTGTGACATGCAGTTCATATAGACCAGTGGGGCCTTTAACTACAACCTAGTACAGAATGTAACAGATAATAACTCGCTCTGATTAACACAGAGTCAGATGATATTTCTGTAGACGAAGCTATATAGTTTCCCCTTCTGTTATACACAGTAGATCGAGTCAATACAGGTCAATTAACCTTGTGTGTACCTCATAAGGACTCATTCGGTAACTCTGTGTGTGTGTGTACCTCATAAAGACACAATGTAATTATGTGTGTACCTCATAAGAACACTCCGTGTGTGTACCTCATAAGACTAACATCTGTGGGACACTGCATAACATTATACTGAAGCTCACGACCCCTATGACTAGGATAATCATCAGGAGCGACCCGCTACTGGTCAGTATAATCAGCCCCTAATATGTAAAAATAAAAAGTGGCCACTAATATCGGCTGCTATTTAGCTACATTTACCCCACAGGGTTCTCCAGTTAAAAAAGGCACACTATGTTGTAGTCTTGGAAAGACAACTCTGAAATAAGTATGTCCTGCCAGGGCAGCGTTACAGGCAGCATGCCAAAATCCATTGTTCTCAGTGACACATGTAAACAAAAAGAATAAAGGAATATCTGTGCCGCCTATCATGCTGCTGCCCCATGCAGCCTATCGGAGCTTGGGCTTATGTTTTGATTGTGGACATTTCCCTAGTTTTTTTGGCTTTGAGATGGATGCAACCTATTTTTTTTTTATAATTGTAGTTCTTTAAAGAAATTGTTTGAATAGTTTTGGAAATATTCACAAAAATCACTCCAAAATCTCAATTGGCTAGATATTGGCCCATTGAACTCGATGTTAAAGGGTCCAACAAATGATGGCCAGTACCACAGGAAGTAGTGTTGCTACCCCAGCCTTTTATTTCATATGTCAATGACACATTATGTAAAGAACACATATTTCAAGTTACAAGGAAATTCTTTGTCAATTTAATTTTTGGCCACCTAGAGCCCTTGTCTATATGACTCTATTTGGCCCACTTTAAGCAGGTATGCCACCAGCCAAAATTTTGCTAATCTGATTATTTTTTATGATGCTAAAGTATAGAAAAAATAAGTCAGATTAACAGAATTTCAGCTCAGTGGAATAGGCACTTGATCCACCTTTGAACTAATTTCTCATTATGACTTATTTGAGCAAATATTGGTCCATCAGACTCAACATTGCCAATACCTGCCAAGTTGACCAATTTATTTATCAATTTGACCCATTTTGACCCATATTGACTTGTTTTGACCCAATGTATCCACCTTGGGGCCATCTTAACCCTTTAACTGCTGGCCCTTAAAAATGTCATTTGGGAGTTAACTGCTGACCCTATGGCCTTGGCAGCATAAGAGACATTTTATGCTGCCTTTAAGTAGCAGGATAGGAGTATTAAAAATGCATTAACTATAGAAATGTGCACTTTTCTAATGAGTATACATGTATATTCATGTAGAGACACTGTTATTATTGGTAAATAATTACGGCATTTTGTGATGTAGGGATGCCAGCAATGTGGTATTGCTGCCCCTGGGCAGCCCACTGATGCTGCCCTGAGGCAGCAGCGGCACTTTAGGGACATTCTAAATCATGCCTGAGGGCAGCACTGGCCCTTAACCAATTTGGGTTAATGTTAGGTCAAATAGCCAAACTTGGGCCGATTTGACATGTTTTGACCTGGTGTGGTCCACTGTGCTTCATCTGTGGCCAATTCTACCCATTTTTGACCTAATACTCTCATATTGACTTGTTTTGAACAAATTTGCCCATTTTTGTCCATTGACTCAATATGGCCCAATTTATTTTATATTCCCATCTTTTTCCTCATATGCAAGCTGCAGGTCGTTATAACATCAATAGTAGTATCTATCAAATTAGTGTCCAATCAGGGTAGCAAGTATTTAAATCATGTATGTGGCCTAGTTGTTGTTTTTCCTACTTAACTTCTATAGCTAATTAATGAGTCTGAGTTTTAAACAAGTTTATTGGACAACAATATCATAACATGCTGAAGCTTTTACAATCATCAGCTGATGTAAGGAGTTCTCCACACAATATAGAATCTGTCGTATACGGTTAACATTCAATGATTTTGAAGGTCAGAATTCACCATGTCAATAACCACTGTAATACTCTCATTTATGAGCCTGTCAAATTAAGTTAGCACTTAACCTATTCTTAAGATACCAATAACTGATGGATATATCATTTGTCTTTAAGGTGCATGCAGTTGGACTGAGAGGGAGCTGAAGGTGAAGCCCTACAGATGATATCAGAAACCAAGATGGCAGCTTGTCTAATCTGATTGATAAAGGTGGCACTTTTTAAAGCCCTTTGATGTGATGATATATATGCAGTGCAAAAGAAAATGGATGAAATATTCAGATAAAATGTAGTCATTCAGTATCTAAGCCAAATATGTTTATGAAAATGTAAATCTACCATTTATTTGCACTACATCCAAGCTTATTTGATATAAACACATCAACCTACCCAACCTATAGATTAAAACTCATGTAGTACCCTAAAACCCCACATAAAGGGTGTGGCTTATATGTGAGAATGGATCCTGGGTGGCCCTACTTGATGAAGCTTAATTTGTTTATATACCTAATACTTTCCCCGTCCCTGTGCAATGGTAAGTTCAGTGGCAGATCTAGGATTGTCTAGAAGGGGGGGCCCAAGACATGATGAAAGCTAATGAGGTTCCGTATGTGGCCGCGAGCACCACAAGCTCCCTGGTTGGGCCCCCTGTAAATTAGTTTTCCCTCTTTTTCCCCCGCTTTCTCTTTTTTTTTTTCCTCTCCTTTCTTTTTTTTTTTGGGAGGGAGGGGGGGGGCAGGCCCACTGTACATTTGGATGGGGAAAGCTCAGAAATCATCATAGGTCCTTATATTGAAAAGGACCTATTAATAAGAAAAAGAGCTATGTGATTTTTTATTCATTTTCTCATAAAGTGTAGGTACACTTAACCCATTAAGGCCTAGCATCGACTTAAGTTGATACCATGGTAGGCCTAGCATTGACAATAGTCAACACCATGATGACCCTAGCATCGACTATAGGCGATGTCCATTATATAGGATTTGTATCGGAATTGAAAATAGGCTCGTCCTCTGGGAACTACACTTTTTTAAGAGGCTGTCCCCATGGTCAGTGCCACCATCTTTGCTTTGCCCTTAAAGGGTTGATATACAGACTTTTACCTATACCCTGATTACAATTATATATCGAGTCATAATTATACCCAGAAGAAATTGATAAATTTCCAGATACATAGTTACCGAAATTTTCTAAAATTCCTCAAAAAAGGAATTTTGATCAGGGGTCGATCGATGACTTGATAGTTTGGCCCTTGGAAAACCTACCGACCTGAGGGTTATTCATTAGGTGCACCCCTAGCCATGTGAAACGTATGGCAAGCAAATTTGCTCGAGTAGCTGGAGTGTGAGCTCATTCAGGTAATAGCCCTTGGCCTGTGGCCTAATGAAAACAGACCTTGGATTGCGGCCTAATGAATACCCCTCGAAATTACCAAATTCATATGCCCAGAAAGCTGCATGATGGGTGTTCTTTCATGGGAGTGAACCACATTAAAGGGAGTAGATACAATCCAGCTGATTCAAAGTTGACCAACAATTTCTCTTAGTAACTGTAAGGGGCTGGTGCTGCCCTCAAGCAGCATCTAGAATGCCCCTGAACTGACTCAGCGCAGCAACATCAGTAGGGTGCCCAGGGGTAGCAGTACCACATTGCTGGCATGCTTACATCACAAAATATTGTATCCCTTTACCAATAAAACAGAGTTTCCACATGAATATACATGTGTAGCAGGAGTAGGTTCACGGCACTACCTTACATTCACTACTACCCCTGCTATAATCTGATCCACACCTAATAGTTCGCACGTTGGTTAAGCATGGTCCTGATAGCTCAGTGGTAGAGCATCCACTTTGAAGTTGGAGGTACCCGGGTTCAAGCCCTGGTTGGGATTGGACTTTTCCCTGTGCACCACTACACATGTATAGTGGCCAGAAAAGTGTAAATCCCCATAGTCAGTGCATTTTTTCATACTCATATTCTGCTACTTTGGGGCAGCATGAAATGCCCATTCTGCTGCCCTATGGCATAGGGCTGGCAGTTTACTCTCAAATAACATTTTTGAGGTCTGGCAGTTAAAGGGTTAGGTAACATAAAAAATGTATAAAACCATGGTGTCCATTTTTCCACTGGTGGGTGAGAAAGTTTGGCAGTTTCAATTATGGCTGCCTATGAGAATTTGTAGTTCCCTACATTTAATTCCATAAAAAACATCTTCTGGCAATTTCTTAACCAAACCTCATACATATAGCCTAGGATCATAAAAATCATTTTTGAGCAAAGAAGCAGGAGATCAGAAACAAAATGAAATCTTCCTGAATAAACTAAAAATAATTCTAATTCCTTTAGGATAGGAGTCTATGGGTACAGGAAATATAAAATCCAGTGATAGGAATAAGTAGAATACCAATGTATGTTTTTAAAGAAGGGTGATATTATATAAATTAGGAATATGAGTAAAAATTGTGGATCAGCAAGGTAAAACATACCTTCATTATTGGGCTAGTAGAGGTACGTTTTACCTTGTTAAACCGCATTTTGCCTCCAGGTGCCATTTGAGCTCTAGATCATGTCTACTCCCTTTAATAGGGATATTATGCGAGTAAATATGTACCGTGACAAAGGGTTGAATTATATAACGGGTACTAGAACATCTTTTTGCCTAATTGACGATGAATTATCTAGTCTGGTCAAATTCATACAAATTCACTAAATTGGCTGAAAGAAACATGTCCTGGCACTAACCCAGCACAGGGAACTGAACAGTCGATAAAATTGGCCTGCAAGAAACTATAACCCATGCATTCCCTTCAACTCATCAGTATGTAATTTGTCTTTCTCAAGCAGGTGGAGGAGCTTGGTGAAATGGAGGAGCTTGGTTAATGGAGGAGCTTGTTGAAAGGGAGAAGCTTGGTGATATCTGTACAACCGAAGAACAGCCCTCTAGAGAAGACTAGGCCGAGCAAAAAAGTCACACAGCACATCCGTATTACTGATATCTTGAAAGTAGTCTATTTTTCACCTTTTTGGAAATAAATGGTCTTGAAAGATTAATAATGATTATGGGAGGAAAAATTATCTGCAGGAGGAATTACTCTTTTTTATAGTTTAAGGCAGAAATTTTGAAATGAGATATACTGAGCAAGAATATTGCCATGATTTAGTGAAAACCACTTTTTAAATCTTGAGCGACATAAGAAATTGAGAATGGTGATTAATGATACTGAAAGTACAATGATACCTCCCATATATAGTGCACTATGCATATAAAATACATGTTTACCCCGAATTCAGGCCAATGTTACAAGAAATTGTAAACAAATTTTGTTGACTTTAGCACTGCTCTATAGAACATAACTCTCATATCTAAGGTGCACCCCTAACTTTTTTTGACCAATTCTATAATGATGTTTATTGTTTATGTGTATCACCGTTCTGATCTCAGAATATCTAGCAATATTCATAGATGTACCATACTGACAAACTATCTGACATGCCAGGAACAGGGGTGGATGTGAGATCATAACTGGGTAATGCCAGAACCCATAATGTTGCTCTATGGTGCAGCAACAGTTTTCCTATTGCTTAAGGGATGCCTTGTATATGTGTCTCGGTCTGGGGTGCCTGCTATACTTTATATATAGGCTTATATACGAGAAAGGGTAGTCTGTGCTAAAATCAATTTCAAAATTTTATTCCCAAGCTTTCTAGTGATCTATTGCATGGAAGATACTCCTGATTTTGGAGAAATGGCTTGCTAAAAAAGGATGGGTATCACCATATCCCAAATCTCAGTTATCCCTAAGTCTTATTGGTCATAAAATACATACATAATTAGCATAATTTGGCTAATTAGCTAGATTAGCATAAATCATGGATATCATTCCTTTATCAAAAGTTATGAGCAGAAAAATCCTTATCATTCTGTTTTCAGAACAGTACACCTTGTTAAAAAAATCCTTTAAATGAGCTCATTGATTTCCATATTTAGAGTGGAAATCATATTTCCATGACAACAGAAATTTAAAAAAATGCCCATTAAGGCCCTAAAACATTCATTTTTCACATTGCAAATCTGGAACCTTCACATCCAAAACCATTGCACTCTCCCTATTTCAGTTTTAGGCCTATTTCTAGTTTTCTTGTCCATAGTGCTGCCCCCTGGTGCCTAAATTAGGAACTAAATCCCATAGGCAGCAACCTTTCTGCTTGCCTGATGACTGTTACAGTAGCAAGAAGGATTTATATAATGTTATCAAATGTCATCTCTTCATAAAACTGGTTCCAGAAAGAATTTTCAAAGTCAGTTTTCAGTTTTGCATTCACAAACATTGGTTCCAGAGTTTTCTATTTTGAACAATGAAATTGTTTCCATGGTGACCAGAAAGTATCGGATGATGATAAAAGATTGAGATAAGTCTACTTGATGTAGACAAAATATATCCCATTCATTACCCCCCATCTTGATGTATTCACTACCCAAATAAAGGCTCAAATAGAAATCTATGTGTCTGGTTTTGTGTGGATTTCTCAAAACAGTTCAATGAAAGTTACGTATCTTAAGGCTATATAAAAGACAAACACAATAGCCCCAATATATGATATGAATACAATATGAAGCTATCAATCTTAAATTTGAAAAAGAGATGTGCAATAAAGAGGGTATTATTGACAAAAGCACTTTCAGATATTCCCGTGATATCAAGTGAATTTACGGTCATTTCACGTGATCCCGTGATATCACGTGATTTTCTGCTCACAGAATCTCGTGAAATCACTGGAATTATTCACATGAATTTACAGGAATGGCACCAGTTCAACATGTGATTTGACTGGTAAACACAATAATAAACACACTTAATGCCTTGTGAGGTCTTGACTCAAAAACTCAGAAAATTCGTTTTATGACCTAAAATGCCCAAATAAGGGCATTTCCTTGTGAGGTTACCTCACAAGGATGAAGTACCTCACAAGGTATCCCCATTCCCGTAGAGTACCTCATAAGGTCCACCCACACACCCACACACACACACACACACACACACACACATACAGGTGTAACCAGCAAATTGGGGACACTGTTGCACACTCCTCCAAAGCGGGGACATTCCTACATTCACCCAGCTTTCACTTAATTCGGGTTCAATTTAGAGCACAAGTCCATTTTAGCTCCCATTAAACAGTAAACAGTTATAGTGCAAAATACCAAACTGGCCTCTGATGCTCCCAAGTAGACCAGTATGATGTGCCTAAACTGAGGACATGGCCAGTGTTTCATAAGCGAAATGAGGACATTTGTACAATTTGAATAGCTATCTTATATCTACTTTTCTGATCCTAAACACAAGAGTATTCAGTCTATTTATGAAGAATAGACTGTTTTTGAAATAACCAAGACATTATTACCTACCCATGTGCTCAAACAAATTGGTGACTCAAACAATGTGTATGCAAACTGAGGACATAATCACACAGTATGTGTATGCGAATAGAGGACTTGATCTTTGATATACTCCACACAGTGTGTTTGCAAACTGATGACTTAGCCACAACAGAGTGTGTATGAAAACTGAGGACATACAGTATATGTATGCAAACTGAGGAAATGGCCACACAGTGTGTTGTTAAACTCTATGTGTTGGAGTTACTATTAAAGATGAGTTCTGAGAATTGTTTGTAAAGGAAAGGGTAGACAGGATATAGTAAGGTGACTAATGATAGTGAGAAGATAACAGTTATAGATGATAGAAACAGGTATCTAACAGTGTATGCAAATAGAGGACATTAGTACACCATGTGGGCAAATACAGGACCTGGTTAAAGATAAGGTCCATAAAGTGTGTGTATACAAACTAATACAGTGCGCGTCTGCAAAAAGAAAACTAGTGTATACATACTCTGAGCAAACCGATGACATATCCAAAATTAGATTTTCATTGTAAAGGGAGTCCTTGTGATAAGGTTCCCCTTGGGAGTGAGTGGATATAGGAGGAGCTGCAGAAGAGAAAACATTTAGATGGCTCTGATGTACTGTACAGAATTTTCTTCTGAACCTAAAACCAACATTAAGGTAATATACAGTCAAAAACACAGAAAAATAATCATGCAACTTTTGAGAAGATATGCATGAACAACTGCTGTATGTTTTCTCTGCTCTACTCTCTGACAGCTCTAATGTAGGAAGGACAAAGACATATTTATGTCAGTCCTCCCCCTGGCTTATGGGGTCTTTAGTCAGTCCTCACCATGTACTGTGGGGTCCCTCCCCACTTCAAAGCTTCAGCACTGCAGGGATTAGTTTACAACTTCACCATTTCTGTGAACCAATTAACCTAAGGTTCTGGTCACATTAATTAAGGTATTGGCTCTATATGACAGGAATAAAAACATAAATACATCACTTTTCATGTTACTCATAGACCCAAAGTCTGCTCTCAATCAACATTCTCATTTTTTTTTAGTTTTCATTAACTGACATATTATTGGATGGTAATACTCAAGTGTACATTAATTCAGATGAGAAAAGGGCCAGAAATTGAATTCACTATTGTTGTATGAATGTGGACCACAAGACTTGATTTGTTATTAGACATTGGTGCATGCAGGTAAATATCTATAATGTTCCCTTGATACAGACACATTTTTGGTTCATATACCTTCTGCTGCTGGGATGTGGGATCCTTGTTCAATCACCACCCTGGAGTGTGGGGTCCTGTCATTTTAGTGCGCATGTTGGTGATATCACTGATATCATGGAATTGGTACATCAATATAGATCAATATGAATTTGTGTAAAAAGGGGTAGGCAGGTGCATGGATAAGGATATGTATTTTTTAAATATGACTAGTATCTAATTTGTTGGGAGATCATACAGGTACTATGTCAAAAATGATTTTCATCAAGCACTTAAGTCTTTTGACTTGCACAACTTCTATTATAGCAGGGACCCTAATACATGCTGGGATATCATGTGTGCAATTATGCACACAGAACTAGATAAGACCTGTCCCATAAGGATCATGAGAATTAGACAATACAGACACCTTCCTGGTTCATACACCTTCTGATCCTGGGATGTGGGATCCTTGTTCAGTCACCACCCTGGAGTGTGGGGTCCTGCCATTTTGGTTACACTATATATAAAAATGGGTTGCTGGATGGCTGGTTAGAAATGTTCAATTTGTGACTGCTTCAGAGTGGGGTACCCTTCTCCCGGTACCCTATCACCACCTCCCGGCCTCCTACCACCTCCCTGTGCCTAAGTCTATTCAAATACTACATCTACCATTATACAACACTTTATGAATTATATGGTCAGCCTAAATAGGCTAGGATTTTATACTATAGAAAGTGGAATTTTGCACTGATTTTTCACACACAGCACAATTCTCTTAAGGTCAATTGGGGACATTTTGTTGACACACTTAAACAGTCATAACCCTTCTTTGAAAAGCCTCAGCATGTTAATCATTCTGAATTTAGTATGTGTGGCCACTAAAGTGATAGGGCTAATTGTGTCTTTTTCTTCCCTTTTCTGAGTAAAGGCTAGATAATCATTACATAAATGTTGAGATACTGATAGTGAAAACTGAATAGCCAGGTCAATATAGAGGTGCAGTAAACATAGTCACATCATGTACTTAACTACAACCTAGTACAGAATGTAACAGATAATAACTCGCTCTGATTAACACAGAGTATAATATTTCTGTAGATCAAGCTATATAGTTTCCCCTTCTGTTATACACACTGCATGAGATATGGGCTTTACAAAATGTAAAGGTCGCATTTCTGTGTAAAGATTGTGCTCAGGATTTACATACTATTTACCTGGCCTTTACATTGAACAATATTTACATACATTTAATTTGTTTGTAAATCTCAAGTAAAAGTGATGTAAATATGTGCAATTGTCACCAAAGTTTGCATTGCATTTTCCATTGGTTTACACCCTTAGTAATGATGATGTGATGGTAGTGTAAATATGTGTAATTGTCACCAAAATATGTATTACATTACTATGGAATTACACTCTTTGTAAAGCTGATTTAAAGGTGATGTAAATACATGCACTGACATTTGCGTTCCTTTACCTTGCTAATGCTGGTGTAAAGGTAATGAGAATATGTGTAATTCTCGCCAGAGTTTGCAATGAATTTACTGTTTGCTCACACTCTTCAAAATTCTGCTGTAAAAGTGATATAAATATGTGTAATTTTCAATAGAATTTGCATTGCTTTCACCAGTGGGGTACACCCTACCAAATGCTAGTGTAAAAATATTGTAAGTATGTGTAATTCTCAACAGAATGCACAATGTATTTACAGTGTATTTAATCTGTTCATGATCTTCATGCAAAAATACAGTGTCATTACCAAATTTTGAGCAATTGTTTTATTCCCTATTACATCAAGCTCTTGCAGATTGGGGGGGGGGGGTTTGCTGCTGCTTAAGTTTCATTATTTTCCCAAGTGTTTCCCCTATCTTCTCCCAGTCACTCCCTCATTTCTCTTGGCTGCCCATCACTTTCTCCTGGTCTCTGCTCACCTCCCCCAGCCTCCCTCACCTTCTCCTGGCACCCTATCACCACCTCCCGGCCTCCTATCACCTCCCTGTGCCTAAGTCTATTCAAATACTACATCTACCATTATACAACACTTAATGAATTATATGGTCAGCCTAAATAGGCTAGGATTTTATACTATAGAAAGTGGAATTTTGCACTGATTTTTCACACACAGCACAAGTCTCTTAAGGTCAAATTGGGGACATTTTGTTGACACACTAGAAATCATGTTTATAACCATTTTTCAAGGTCATCGCTGATGCCCAAGCCCATAGCCTCCCTTTTTTTACTGCTGAAATATTGTTTAGCAGTGATATGTCAAATGATAAAACAAAGTTGACTGTATAAATTCTGCTGCATGGGAGGAGGAGGTGTGGCCATGTCCTCAGTTTGCCTCCACACACTGTGTGGAGGATATCTAAGACAAAGTCTTCTATTTTAACACACATTGTATGGCTTTGTCCTCAGTTTGCCTACACATACTGCATGGAGTATATTTTAGACTAAGTCCCCAGTTTGCCTGTACACATGCTGTGTCTCAGACCAAGTCCTCTTTTTGCATAGACACACTGTGGGGCCATGTCCCCAATTTGTCTACACACAGTGTGTGGACCTTAGCTAATACCACATCCTCTATTGGCATACACTATGTGGCCTTGTCCTCAGTTTGCATACACACACTGTGTGGAGTGCAGTCTATAAGAAATGTTTTTCCCCTTGCAGGCCATAAGGTCCTGCAGATCTCATTATTCCCCACTTCAAAGCTTCAGCACTGCAGGGATTAGTACACAATTTGCCTGTTTCTGTGACCCAATTAACCTAAGGTTCTGGTCACATTAATTAAGGTATTGGCTCTATATGACAGGAATAAAAACATAAATACATCACTTTTCATGTTACTCATGGACCCAAAGTCTGCTCTCAATCAACATTCTCATTTTTTTTTTAGTTTTCATTAACTGACATATTATTAGATGGTAATACTCAAGTGTACATTAATTCAGATGAGAAAAGGGCCAGAAATTGAATTCACTATTGTTGTATGAATGTGGACCACAAGAATTGAATTGTTATTAGACATTGGTGCATGCAGGTAAATATCTATAATGTTCCGTTGATACAGACACATTTTTGGTTCATATACCTTCTGCTGCTGGGATGTGGGATCCTTGTTCAATCACCACCCTGGAGTGTGGGGTCCTGTCATTTTAGTGCGCATGTTGGTGATATCACTGATATCATGGAATTGGTACATCAATATAGATCAATATAAATTTGTGTAAAAAGGGGTAGGCAGGTGCATGGATAAGGATATGTATTTTTTAAATATGACTAGTATCTAATTTGTTGGGAGATCATACAGGTACTATGTCAAAAATGATTTTCATCAAGCACTTAAGTCTTTTGACTTGCACAACTTCTATTATAGCAGGGACCCTAATACATGCTGGGATATCATGTGTGCAATTATGCACACAGAACTAGATAAGACCTGTCCCATAAGGATCATGAGAATTAGACAATACAGACACCTTCCTGGTTCATACACCTTCTGATCCTGGGATGTGGGATCCTTGTTCAGTCACCACCCTGGAGTGTGGGGTCCTGCCATTTTGGTTACACTATATATAAAAATGGGTTGCTGGATGGCTGGTTAGAAATGTTCAATTTGTGACTGCTTCAGAGTGGGGTACCCTTCTCCCGGTACCCTATCACCACCTCCCGGCCTCCTACCACCTCCCTGTGCCTAAGTCTATTCAAATACTACATCTACCATTATACAACACTTTATGAATTATATGGTCAGCCTAAATAGGCTAGGATTTTATACTATAGAAAGTGGAATTTTGCACTGATTTTTCACACACAGCACAATTCTCTTAAGGTCAATTGGGGACATTTTGTTGACACACTTAAACAGTCATAACCCTTCTTTGAAAAGCCTCAGCATGTTAATCATTCTGAATTTAGTATGTGTGGCCACTAAAGTGATAGGGCTAATTGTGTCTTTTTCTTCCCTTTTCTGAGTAAAGGCTAGATAATCGTTACATAAATGTTGAGATACTGATAGTGAAAACTGAATAGCCAGGTCAATATAGAGGTGCAGTAAACATAGTCACATCATGTACTTAACTACAACCTAGTACAGAATGTAACAGATAATAACTCGCTCTGATTAACACAGAGTATAATATTTCTGTAGATCAAGCTATATAGTTTCCCCTTCTGTTATACACACTGCATGAGATATGGGCTTTACAAAATGTAAAGGTCGCATTTCTGTGTAAAGATTGTGCTCAGGATTTACATACTATTTACCTGGCCTTTACATTGAACAATATTTACATACATTTAATTTGTTTGTAAATCTCAAGTAAAAGTGATGTAAATATGTGCAATTGTCACCAAAGTTTGCATTGCATTTTCCATTGGTTTACACCCTTAGTAATGATGATGTGATGGTAGTGTAAATATGTGTAATTGTCACCAAAATATGTATTACATTACTATGGAATTACACTCTTTGTAAAGCTGATTTAAAGGTGATGTAAATACATGCACTGACATTTGCGTTCCTTTACCTTGCTAATGCTGGTGTAAAGGTAATGAGAATATGTGTAATTCTCGCCAGAGTTTGCAATGAATTTACTGTTTGCTCACACTCTTCAAAATTCTGCTGTAAAAGTGATATAAATATGTGTAATTTTCAATAGAATTTGCATTGCTTTCACCAGTGGGGTACACCCTACCAAATGCTAGTGTAAAAATATTGTAAGTATGTGTAATTCTCAACAGAATGCACAATGTATTTACAGTGTATTTAATCTGTTCATGATCTTCATGCAAAAATACAGTGTCATTACCAAATTTTGAGCAATTGTTTTATTCCCTATTACATCAAGCTCTTGCAGATTGGGGGGGGGGTTTGCTGCTGCTTAAGTTTCATTATTTTCCCAAGTGTTTCCCCTATCTTCTCCCAGTCACTCCCTCATTTCTCTTGGCTGCCCATCACTTTCTCCTGGTCTCTGCTCACCTCCCCCAGCCTCCCTCACCTTCTCCTGGCACCCTATCACCACCTCCCGGCCTCCTATCACCTCCCTGTGCCTAAGTCTATTCAAATACTACATCTACCATTATACAACACTTAATGAATTATATGGTCAGCCTAAATAGGCTAGGATTTTATACTATAGAAAGTGGAATTTTGCACTGATTTTTCACACACAGCACAAGTCTCTTAAGGTCAAATTGGGGACATTTTGTTGACACACTAGAAATCATGTTTATAACCATTTTTCAAGGTCATCGCTGATGCCCAAGCCCATAGCCTCCCTTTTTTTACTGCTGAAATATTGTTTAGCAGTGATATGTCAAATGATAAAACAAAGTTGACTGTATAAATTCTGCTGCATGGGAGGAGGAGGTGTGGCCATGTCCTCAGTTTGCCTCCACACACTGTGTGGAGGATATCTAAGACAAAGTCTTCTATTTTAACACACATTGTATGGCTTTGTCCTCAGTTTGCCTACACATACTGCATGGAGTATATTTTAGACTAAGTCCCCAGTTTGCCTGTACACATGCTGTGTCTCAGACCAAGTCCTCTTTTTGCATAGACACACTGTGGGGCCATGTCCCCAATTTGTCTACACACAGTGTGTGGACCTTAGCTAATACCACATCCTCTATTGGCATACACTATGTGGCCATGTCCTCAGTTTGCATACACACACTGTGTGGAGTGCAGTCTATAAGAAATGTTTTCCCCCTTGCAGGCCATAAGGTCCTGCAGATCTCATTATTCCCCACTTCAAAGCTTCAGCACTGCAGGGATTAGTATACAATTTGCCTGTTTCTGTGACCCAATTAACTTAAGGTTCTGGTCACATTAATTAAGGTATTGGCTCTATATGACAGGAATAAAAACATAAATACATCACTTTTCATGTTACTCATAGACCCAAAGTCTGCTCTCAATCAACATTCTCATTTTTTTTTTAGTTTTCATTAACTGACATATTATTGGATGGTAATACTCAAGTGTACATTAATTCAGATGAGAAAAGGGCCAGAAATTGAATTCACTATTGTTGTATGAGTGTGGACCACAAGAATTGAATTGTTATTAGACATTGGTGCATGCAGGTAAATATCTATAATGTTCCCTTGATACAGACACATTATTGGTTCATATACCTTCTGCTGCTGGGATGTGTGATCCTTCTTCAGTCACCACCCTGGAGTGTGGGGTCCTGTCATTTTAGTGCGCATGTTGGTGATATTGTCAACGAGTCCGTAAATGATGAATAAGGATGAATACAGACGAATCAGGAATCCAGTTGATATCCACTTTATTCATAGAAGTCCACGAGGTATAGATGGTGATACAGTGTAAAGATGCCCAACAGTGTCCAAGCCTAGCCCTTGAGCCAAGGGCCTTGATCTCACGTGAGTGTGTGAGGTGTGAAGTATGGAGGTGGAAAGATGAGTGAGCTGCTCCCTCCACAGGTATTTGTAGTAGGAGCTGCTCACCCAGCTCATCCTAAAAATAGTATCAGGTGAGCTAAATATAGTAACTGGGGAACTCCAGTGCAGGTATGTAGGGGAGATCCCAAACATAGCACTGGGGTTCACAGAGTTCAGTGTGGTTCTAAATATAGCTGCTGGGAACTCCCGGTATGCTGTGAGCTGCTCATGATCAATGGGCATGTCATCCAGCATGGGGAGTTGTTTCTAAACATTGTCTGCTAGGAATTTCCAGCATGCAGTGGGCTGCTTGTGATTGACGGCGTATCCTCCAGTGGGAGGAGGCGGGGTCACTGAGTGCAGTTGACACCGCCAGCCTTTGGTCTATGGGTATGGCTTGGCTTGTGGGTAGACTCGGACACTGGGTTACATGGTAGAGTCAAAGATGAAAAATAAATATGATAAGTACAATACCTATAACGGTCTACTGACAAATCCCCACATTCCTACTCGATTCCACGCGAGGTTTTAAGGAGGAAGATCGTGAGAAAAGGTCTACTGACAATATGTTTGATGTCTAATAATAGGTATTACATCTTATCATTTAAGTTGAAAGTATACAGTATTAAGGAGATATTTAATATTGGTTTTTGGTTGAGCATGAATAATTTATAAACAGTACAAAACGAAACTATGCCAAAGAGGTGTTGTTTGTAATTTTGGCAAGAAGAATATGAAAAATTCAGGTCGTGGTAGGATACAAAGTACAAGGTCCTGCAGATCTCATTATTCCCCACTTCAAAGCTTCAGCACTGCAGGGATTAGTATACAATTTGCCTGTTTCTGTGACCCAATTAACTTAAGGTTCTGGTCACATTAATTAAGGTATTGGCTCTATATGACAGGAATAAAAACATAAATACATCACTTTTCATGTTACTCATAGACCCAAAGTCTGCTCTCAATCAACATTCTCATTTTTTTTTTAGTTTTCATTAACTGACATATTATTGGATGGTAATACTCAAGTGTACATTAATTCAGATGAGAAAAGGGCCAGAAATTGAATTCACTATTGTTGTATGAGTGTGGACCACAAGAATTGAATTGTTATTAGACATTGGTGCATGCAGGTAAATATCTATAATGTTCCCTTGATACAGACACATTATTGGTTCATATACCTTCTGCTGCTGGGATGTGTGATCCTTCTTCAGTCACCACCCTGGAGTGTGGGGTCCTGTCATTTTAGTGCGCATGTTGGTGATATTGTCAACGAGTCCGTAAATGATGAATAAGGATGAATACAGACGAATCAGGAATCCAGTTGATATCCACTTTATTCATAGAAGTCCACGAGGTATAGATGGTGATACAGTGTAAAGATGCCCAACAGTGTCCAAGCCTAGCCCTTGAGCCAAGGGCCTTGATCTCACGTGAGTGTGTGAGGTGTGAAGTATGGAGGTGGAAAGATGAGTGAGCTGCTCCCTCCACAGGTATTTGTAGTAGGAGCTGCTCACCCAGCTCATCCTAAAAATAGTATCAGGTGAGCTAAATATAGTAACTGGGGAACTCCAGTGCAGGTATGTAGGGGAGATCCCAAACATAGCACTGGGGTTCACAGAGTTCAGTGTGGTTCTAAATATAGCTGCTGGGAACTCCCGGTATGCTGTGAGCTGCTCATGATCAATGGGCATGTCATCCAGCATGGGGAGTTGTTTCTAAACATTGTCTGCTAGGAATTTCCAGCATGCAGTGGGCTGCTTGTGATTGACGGCGTATCCTCCAGTGGGAGGAGGCGGGGTCACTGAGTGCAGTTGACACCGCCAGCCTTTGGTCTATGGGTATGGCTTGGCTTGTGGGTAGACTCGGACACTGGGTTACATGGTAGAGTCAAAGATGAAAAATAAATATGATAAGTACAATACCTATAACGGTCTACTGACAAATCCCCACATTCCTACTCGATTCCACGCGAGGTTTTAAGGAGGAAGATCGTGAGAAAAGGTCTACTGACAATATGTTTGATGTCTAATAATAGGTATTACATCTTATCATTTAAGTTGAAAGTATACAGTATTAAGGAGATATTTAATATTGGTTTTTGGTTGAGCATGAATAATTTATAAACAGTACAAAACGAAACTATGCCAAAGAGGTGTTGTTTGTAATTTTGGCAAGAAGAATATGAAAAATTCAGGTCGTGGTAGGATACAAAGGCTGGATTATTATCTAGCACTAAAGCTCACACAAAGATAAAGGAAATAAAAACTATCCTAAAACATGCAGTTATTGGCTTTAAGGCAGACCTTGAGGTAGATAAGTTAATACTGAAGTTTGTTTCAGTACCGGTAGGCGCTTATTATTTAGGTCTTGAGCCAATGTACAATACAATATAATAAATAAAAACAGAGGTAAGGTAATTGATGACTGGCAAGTCGATCAATCATTCCTTATAATACTGGTAAGGCTTAGGGAGTCTGAAGGCTTTTAGGTGATATGTTTAAGGAGTTTTCTAAAAAAAAAATTGGATTTTTGGTTCTTTATTTATTTGTAGAAGTTTTCTGTTAATTTTCGTAGAAGGTTTGTCTTAGTCAATGGAAAGTTTAGCATGTTTAGCCTTCAGTCTACCTGGGGTTATGATTGGCTGAAAAGGGACAAGGTTAATACAAAAATAAATGGTGGCTCTGGCTGATATTTGGATTGGATCTCAGTTGATCCTGCAAAAATACTGGTTGCCAGGGCTTCCTTGTAAAATTTTTAGAAAAATATAAACTAGCTAAAACCCATAAATATTTGACATGGTTGGGTTTGAAAAGGTACAGTGTGAAAAAGAAAAAGAACTTTATGGCATCTTAAGATCACAAAAACCTGCTGCCTGGCTTGTGTTCTTCATAATGTTCTTATAAAGGAAAATAAATGTAAAAATGCAGCGTGTTTTCATGGTTATGTATCATAGCCTTATACAAACAAGAAAAACTGGCTTTAAAAATCAGTTGACTAGGCTGACTGAGTCAGTGTTCATAGTGTCCATGGGCGGTCGGTGAGTGAAGTGTGTCTCTACACTTTTAGTCCATAATATTAAAGACAGTTTCAAAAATAAATAAAATAAATAGAGGATGGTTAATGAAATTATTTTCTCCTTCTATGGCGACTTTGGTTTGCAAGACCCTTTGGTGGTGGGTCTTGGTGGTTAAAGACATGTGGGTTGAGGGAGCGACCTAGTGAGGGTCTTCTCCTGGATCTGGATTTTTTGGTGTTGGGGACAAAGTTTACAATTTTGCTGAAATGCATTCTGCTAGGCTTGCCTGAGTCAGGCTGCAAATTTAGATCGGAACTGTATGCAGGGTCCATGTCTATTTGTTCTGCTGAGAGGGAGGTGTCAGAGTCACTGTCCTCCTCAGATGAAGCTTGGTATGTTTTGGGTAGGGGTCTCCAGACCTGGGTCGAGCCAATTGTTTTGAAAGTTTCTGGTCTATTGTCTTTGTTCATGCTGCATGGGCAGCTGTAGCTATACATTAGGTGGGGACAATTTCTTCCCAGGGTGGCGAATCTAGTAGGTGGCCCTATTGGAGAGCAGACTCGTGTGCTCCAATGGGGCAGGCCGGTTGGTATGGGCGTGCCTGGTCTGCCACTATCTCCTGTTGGCCTGTCAGTGCGGTCTCCGCCTCCTCGATTAGGTCGTTGGCCTCTGTATTGAAAAAACAGAACAAGAGAAGGGGGATTTTTAGTTTTAGGGTCGATCATAGTGCATGGATTACAAGGCGACCAACAAAAATACCAAATTGACAGGTAAGGCAGTGAATTAGGCAGTGCATATTGATGTGCAGTGTCACCGGGCCGGTGTAGACTCATGGCCAAATGTGAGCGGGAAACTGGAATATCCAGGGTCCAGGTTAGTTCTGCTGCGCGGCACGGGTAGCGCCACTGCATGGGGACCTGTTCTTATTTAGTTCATGCGAAAAACATTGGCTGGCGCCACTGAGCTGGCGTTTGTTCAGTGTCGTGTAAGGACATGGTCAAATGGCATGGTCAATGGTGTAGACTTGCCATGGACTCATTGGGTTCATGTGTAAGGGTTGTCTCAACTCTGGGTTAGGCGATTCTGGGTCCCAAAGGTGGGTTTGGTTGGCTGGAATTTTGAATTTTGATGATGCGCTTTTTCGGAAAAATAGGTCCAAAAATTAACTTTATGCTCCCGTTTTGGATCCTGATATAAAAGAGGGCGGAGGCTATTTTGGGATCAGAAAGCGGCGGCTAAGACTGATAAAACGGAGGCCTGAAATATTGTCGAAAAGGTCGAAAAAGGAGAAAAAGGAGACATGATTGTGCTGTCAAGATTGATCTCCATGCCGTTTGGGACGGTCTTTCTGCTCATCGTGGCTGTGGGCATGTTTGGGTGAGTACAGGTGGATGATTTTTTTTTTTTTTTTTTTTTTTTTTTTTTTTAATTTTGGGGCTATGTACAGTCGGGCGTGTCGCCGGTGGTTTGACACCTGTGTGTTTGTGTGATTTCAGAGTCGTCCTTTTGTGGGTCTTTTTGGGCACGGTGCCGGCGGTGTGTGGGCTCGTGCGTGGACCCTATGATGGCCCGGAGGGAGGGGCCAGTGGGCCCTGCTTGGTCCGCTGTTAGGCGAGGATGGTATGTACAGTCTTTGTTTGAGGGGTAGAATAAACAAACAAAAAGGTATAACGCTAGTATGGGGAATTGGAATTGTCTATGGAACTGGATTGATTATCCTTCTGAGTCTTGAAATTTGTTTGTAGAGGTGGTATTTGTGAGTTGTGGGTATTTAGCTGGGGTATTGGTCATGTTTTTCAGAAGGTGGGCTGAGGCGAGGAACTCCTCGAGATGCACGTGGTGCGGCCGAGAAGGCTATGAAGAGGAAAAGGCTAGATCCAGAAGGTGGCCGGCCAAATGCGAGGATGTGATTCGAAAATTGATTGTGATAAATGACTGTGATGATTATAACAAGTGCCATGAGCCTGATTTGCCTGTGATTTTATCCAATAATATATTTGAGAAGTCCACCACCAGTTAGAAGTTATGTTGTTTGTTCTGGGCTTCTAAATTGGCATGGGCGGGCTTTCAAATTTCATGCGGGGTGGTATTGTTAGCTTGGGTCGAAAACAAGTCTAGTGATATTGTTAACACGTGCTTATGTTATTGTTTTGACGCAGATATTGAGTGCGGGTGTCCTGACTGACGTTAAGTTGTCATGCCAACGTGGGAAAAATGAAAGAGATCTGACGTTGGGGAGGCCGACGGCAGTGGTGAGACGCAGCGCCGGCGTTCTGACGCAGCGTTTGGCGGGGAGCCAGACGCGACGTCAGAAACAAGATGGCGACGTCTCATCGTGCAGTGGGCCTTCACAGTGAGTCGAAATAACTGTGTTATTGTGGGTCGAAACTGTGTTGTGGTATGGAGATGTTGTTAAGATGGTTTTAATTGTGGGTGGGGTCGGATTTAGAGCTATTAAGGATGGGGATGATCCCCACATGAAGGTGTTAGATTGGGCTATCCGGTGGATTGGGCGACCGGGAGAGTCCATTACCAGGTTATATGGGGGGTGGCCGGCGGTTAAATGATCCCCACATGAGGATCAAAGTAGGTTTCTGATGAAAACTTACCGCTGGTTGATGTTGAGGGTGGTGTGAGCATCATCTCCGGTTGCTTGTACATGTATTTGTCTTTCTTTGGCTGATGCCGGAGTGGGGTGTACTTTGTGAGCTCAGCCGGGGAGTCATGGCGATCAGCCGGCCAGGACTCACAAGGTAGTTGTATGGCGGGGTCAGTGTCACTAGAGGCAAGTTGAAAATCGGGTTGTCCTTCTGAGGAGATGACCACTGTCATGTGGTGAGCTCCTTTTAAGACCCTGTACAGCGGTATTCTCCATAGAAGTGGTACCGGAGGATAGCGCTGCAGCGGGATCTGCCGGACTTGTCCCCCGATTATTGTTCTGATGTCAGACTTCCAATGGAGATCCAGGTGTCTGCCCAGGGGTGCCGTGAGGCGAGCTGGGGAGACCTTAGGGGCTGTGATGGTGGGGGCCCAGAGATTCTGTCCATAGATCATTTTGCCAACGGTGAAATCAAAGGTTTGACCATTAGCATGGATCTTGGCCACAATCGAAGGTGTCCTGTGGCTGTCCTGTTTGCAGTAGGGCCAGTGTCGCAGGCACCTCTTGGCGGTACTCCATGTGATGTACAGGAGGGTTGCTATTAAGATCCAGGTGAACATGTCCTGGTAGCGGTCAGGCGATTGTACAAAATCCAGATCTGTGTTTGGGGTCGTTTGTGGAGCTGGCCAGTTTTTGTTAGCCAGGCGTATCAGATCTTTAAAACGATCCCAACTCTCCGCATTAGCCATCTTGGGTGTTCGGGTTGCTGAGACTAGTGTGATAAAGCGCGCCAATTGATTGACACGAAGATGGTTCTTAAGGGTTAATGCGCAGCAAAGTAGTGCCAGGAGGGGTGATACCAAATGTATCCAGGGTGAGAACTGGAGGTGATATCCTAGATGCATCAGGGAGTTAGTGGATAGGAGGGCTGATTGGTCTTTAAGTCCCTGTGCGGCTCTTTTAAGGGTTAGGGTGTCTTGGAAGAGGGGTGCTATTTTTTGATTGTGTAGGTGTTTTAATTTTTCAAAATTGGGCAGGTGAAGGGTCTGGGTAGTGGTTGCCATGGTGATGCCGGAAACATTGGCTGGAGGTTGACCAAAATGTCGCCACAGTGGTAAGTTGAAATAGGCCTTTGATATGGGTTCTAGGGTGAAATTTTGGGTGCAAGATAAATCAGAATTGGTTAAAATCATGCCAGCATTTTTAATGGAGCACAGACATGGGACTGAGATGACTGAGTATGCTCTATTCTTAATTTCGACTTGGCCTGAATCTGTGCATTGGAGCATGGAAGTGGGATGGTCGGTTATTAATAGGAAAGTGCTGTGAGATAGGGGTTGGATAAGATTTGGTATGGGTGCTGCCATGTGTGCTTTAAAACTGCAGGTATGGTGCACCGCCTCTGGTAGATCTAAAAATAAGGATAGAGTGCATGTGGGGTGTGTGGCTGACAATAGGGGTAGGGGTAGGTTACAGCTGATAAGGTGGCCGAGGTCACACATATCCAGGTCAGCTTGTGTAAACTGTATATAGTGTGAGTGGGTCTTGGACATAGCCAAGTAGCCGGGAAGTGGCTCCACCTGGGTGTGACCTACTGACTTAGTGTCGGAGGTGTCGAAAGGCACGGGGAAGGTTTCTATTCTAAATATAGAAAAGGTGCTTCCCCCTCTGGTTATGGGTACTGGTATGGTTATTAACAGGCTCGAGTTATGGCTCCAGTGCACATGTACTCGGCGCTGATAATAATAACTTATGGGTAGGCCTTCTAAAATAATGCCGTGGTGTGCCTCGTGCAGGAGGCTGGATAAATTGTTTAAACCTAAACTGAGGTCGTCTCGTGTGATGATGGATTGGGGTAGGGTGCCCTCAAGTAGATTATTAATGGTTAAGAGCAGATTTTCCAAGTCGCTTTGGAGGTCAATTAAAGACTCTATTTGAGAATTTGCTGCTGTGAATAACATGGAATAGAAGGTGTCTTGTCTGGATTGGAGTTCTAATTTTAATAATATTGATGAGATGTTAGAATTTAAATGCTCTAATTTTCCGGAAATAAAAGATAGAGCATCATCAGTGTCGTTTTGGAATTTTGAGAAGATGTTGACAGAATTGTAATTAAATTCCGAAATATTTAACAAGAAATGTGTGGCTAATTCTACCACGTGCATTTTGGTGGCTAACTTTTTATCCAGGTCAGACATCTCAGAATTCAAAATATCAATTTCTGGTTGAGTCCCGAGGCCTATTGAAGCTCTTAAAATGTCACCAATGACTTGGCCGGGGGCATTTCTGGCTTTTCTGATGTTTGGAGGTGAAATCAATTTTGACAAGGTTTTTAGTGTTGTTTTTGACTTGGAGAATAGGCTCTGTATCATGTTATCTAGGGCATGGGCTGTGTGCTTAATGTATTGGGGTGCATCAGTGCTGATGAGAGGGCTGAGTAGTTTTGGCTGACTTAGGTTCTGGTCAAAGGTCAAGTTAAGGCTGAAGGTCAATGGATAGTCCATGTAATTGGCTAGTAATGTTTGGGGTAACTTGGTAAACAGTGCGCCATAGTTGGGTCTGAAGATGGTGTTCAGATTGTTGTCTGATGTTGAGGTGCAGCCGAGGAGCAGATGTAGGAATATACAGACTGCTAGGATGGCTGCTGCTCTAGAAAAATGAGAAAAAAATTGAAAATTTTGAGGATTTTGAAAATTTTGATGGTGGGGTTCACTTTAAAAATAACATTAGCTCAGTCACAAATGGGATGTTAGTATGGTCAAGTATTTACAAAGGTCGGGGAATCTGTGGGTGGTAGGGTTGTTGTCACATGAAAGGTTTTATGCAGATGGACTGGTGCCTGTTGTCACCGTCAGGGGCGGCACACGAGCTTGAGCATGGAATCTGTTTATCTCGAAGACAGCAAACTGGAATACTATGCTGGCCGTATTCCTTATGGCCAGTTCACGTCCAATTCTGGAGTATTGGCGGGGTAAGTCCCTGAGGGGCTGTTCCGACGCTATAAGCGTGCGAGCACATAAAAGTGCTATGTATGATGCAGATCTATGATTAAACCTGCCCCATGGAGGCCGGCGGGGATTATCCCCAGCTACAGCGACCATAAAGGCTTTGATGGTTGCTGCTGTGGAGTGATTGCTCAAGTCCAGCTCCTGTCTTAGCACAGGGCTGCTGAGGTAATGTTTAATATCTTCCTGGGCGAGGAAGGTGATGAGGTGTTGCTGTTCCATGATTATGCTCCTAATTTCAAAAGGATCCATGAGATCACTCCTGATCCCATGTGGTCCAAGGAGGCTGTGTATGGTCCATGTAGCATTTGGGCCGTGCTTATTTGCCGGTGGGTCCAGGCTGTAAGTCATAAAAGGAAAAAGGGTCTAAGTGGGCTGTGAATGGGGGGAGAGGTAAAGGTGGGGAATTTGCTTGGCTGAAGAGGTTTAGTAAATTGGATTATCAATGTTAAAAATTATAGGGTAGTGGAGAAGTTCTTCCACATTTTACACACACTTAAGGCTCACACCGCCATTGGTTAATAGGGGTACCTGGGCACCATGATAATAAAGTGCTATCATGTACAATGCTAGAACGACTGTTAAAAATCCTAAATGCTAAAATAGACCCATAAGATAATCCTACCTGGGCTGGTTGCATGATGGGTCTGCCATGGTCCCTTCCCAGACACTTGTTGCCGTGCTTAAGGTGTGGTGGTATTGGTTGTGGGTTGTGTTGTGATCAGATGTGGGTGGGCAAGCGCTTATAAACCTGAGATTGAGTTTGGCTATTTCTCAGTCTGAGATCTCCCATAGGTGGTATGTCTTGCCCTGAAAGAGGCGTAGGCCAAATATTATTGGTGGATGCAAGTGGGGTTGACGGTCCCATATGCAAATTAGGGTTATCCTGGCCTGGATTGGTTGGTGGTGAGATATTGTCTAAAGATAGCATATTGGGAAGCTTGGCGGGGGGTGTTTTATCCCTGGCCAAGGTGATATGGTTGCTATGGCGTCCCTGTAGCTTTTAAAGACCTTGAGGGCAGTGTGTTATTGATTTGTATATGTGCCACCACAGCACTTAAGGGTTGGCGGAGACAGCGGTGTAAACATGGGGTGTGGGTGTCAGAGGTCCATCTTCCTACAATAGGTTTATCATTGGAAATAGTGGTCTTGAAGTGGTAACAAGCCGTCGCATGTGTGTATTGAAGTTTATACACAAACCGAGGATACAGCGCTGCCTTGGGCGGTCGGTATGTGGCGTGTGTAACCTAACCTAATTATTTGATAATCCATTTGCCAGTGTTTGGCGTTCCACTTAGAAGGGGTAGGTGTGTGTATATACAGTTAATCAAGGCGGTGTTGATTTTGGATGCATAGGAATTTTTATGGCTGTTAGTATAAATAGGTTGGGCGTTGGTCTGTGACTGTTGCTGTCAGTGTGTTTAAGTGGTTGGTGTATTAATGGTTGATTAATTTGGTTGGGGCGCGTGGCGCCTGTGGGGAATGAAGGAGGGTTGTTTATATGGATATTTGGTGTTTGACACAACGTCTTATGATCTATAATGGACGCTTAGAAATTTTTCTTGATTTTCTGGAGGGCATGGGGCTGAAGGAGATTGTTCCCTTTTTGGCTGGCCTTCCTCTCTTTTTCTTTGTTTTGGGAGTGGTAAGACTCACATTGGAGGGGTCGTCCTGGTCGGGGTCGTGAAGTGAGCTTGTGGGCCCTGATTGCAGCCTTTTTATAATGGCTTTGGCGCTAGCTCTTGTGATTGGTCTCCTTAGCCTTGATACATGTACTGATTTCTTCAGTATTTTTCCATCTTGTAGCCTTTTTAGAATAGCTGTAACTGGTGAAGTCATTTTCATTATGATGTAGGGGCCTGAGTATGTGGGTTGCAACTTTTTTGATGTGCATTTGACCAGCAGGGTGGGTATGTGTAAATATACCAATTGGCCTGTGTTATATGAGCTCAGTTCTGCTGAAGTGTCATGTCTGGCTTTCATCTTTTTGTGAGCAGAGATCATGTTTTCTGCAGCTCTCATCTGAATATCATCCCTAAACTGTAGTAGGCTGGTCATAATTTTCTCCCTGGTGCTTGAGTCTTTTTCAGCTTTAATCAAGGACAAAGCTGCTTCAGTTGGTAGGTGTGTCTGCTTGCCAAAGACTAACAAATTTGGTGAGTAGCCTAAGGCGCTGCTTATAGTATTATTAATACTGAAGACTACAGCCTGTAGGAAGGTTGACCAATGCTTTTGTGATTGTGATACAAAAGCTCTGAGGGATGATTCAATGGTTTGATGTTGGCGCTCACAGAGGCCTTGAGACCTAGACCAATGTGCACTTCCTGTTACATGTTTAATGCCGAACTTTTCACAAAAATATTTGAATAGTTTTGAGACGTATTGTTGGGCATTATCTGTGTTTAGTACTGAGGGAGTGCCATGGATACATATGACTTTTTGGAAGAAACCAAGTGCTACAACTGCAGCAGTATTTTCTTCACTTGTCCAGGCAGTCACATGCCTGGTGGCATGGTCGGTCACCACATGTATGTAGTGGGAGCCATCAGCGGCCTTGGAAAAAGGGCCTATTGTGTCCATGGTGACATGAGAGTATGCTGTGAGTACTGGGTCACGTAGTTTCATTGGAGTTTTCAGGTTTTTGGGTCTCTTTTTGGTGGTCAGGCATGTGTGGCAAGTACCGCAGAAGTCAAAAACTTCTTTAAACATTGATCTCCAGTAATACCTAGCCCTTATGGCTGTATAGGTTTTGACTGGACCTAGGTGTCCACCTAGGGGAGAGCAATGGGTTGCTTCCACTAAAGATTCTGTCCACTTTTCTGGAATTACAATTTGCAGTGTGGGCTCTAAAGTCTTACCCAAATTGGTATCAGTAATTCTGAAGAGGACTTCATCCAGTAAGATGAATTGGTCGTGGTTACGTAGTATTTGATTCATTAATCCTGAGTCGTGTGGCAGGCTACCTTTTTCGATGTAGTTTGCCATGGAGGATGCAAAAAGGTCTTCTTTTTGGCTTTTAATCAGTGTTTCTCTAGAAGGTGTCAGGGATTGGTGTTTACAGATTTCCTGAATTGCCCTTTCAGCTAGAGGTAGCACACGGCGGGAGAGCTTAGCTCTCTTGGCGTTTGCAGCTTTGATGGAGACCCTAGGTGACCTAGATTTGGCGGGCCTGCCTCTGGGGCGAGGACTGCTGCACTTAGGCTTGAGTGGGCGGGTCTTTTTACTGGGTGCTGATTGGCTGGCTGCTGGAGGTGTGTCGTCCTGAGACTGGGACTGTGCTCGAGTGAGTACACACAGGTCAGGGTTCACACTTTGCTGCCTCTCTGGGGTGCCTTTCCTTGCTATGACGCCTTTTGGTGGTTTATTTGTGCTTCCCCAAATTTTGCCTCCTTTTAATATTGATCTAGGAGGTCCCAAACAGATGGGATTATTGGGAATTGGGTCGTCTGATTTGAAAACCTTTGTCATGGATATATCTGAAAATTGTACCCTTTTTGGTGGGAGGATAATTTTTCCTTGTGATCTAATTGGTATTGGATCATCAGAGCCAGGGGGATATTTTCTTCTGGACAGGCAATCTGCCACTAGATTAGCTCTGCCTTGTAGGTATTTCACTTCAAAATCATAAGACATAACAGTATCTACCCATCTTGCCAATCTGCCATTGGTGATATTTTCCTTCTTGTTGAAGAGGGAGACTAGGGCTGTATGATCTGAATATACCTTGAAGTGAGTGCCGTCTACATAATGGTGGAACTTTTTGACAGCGAAGATTATCCCAAGTAACTCTTTGTCAGTTATTCCATATCTGGTCTCTTGAGGTGTTAGACCTCTCCCAGAGAATTCAATGGGCCTATAAAAACCATGTTCATCTACCTGTGTGATAACTGCTCCTAAGCTGAAATTGCTGGAGTCTGTGAAGATGATGAAGGGTTTGTTATAGTCTGGGAATTTTAGGATTGCCTCAGTGCAAATTGATGCTTTGATTTTCTCAAAGGCTGTTTGACACTGAGTGGTCCATTTGAAAGTACCCTTTGTGGCTTCATATAGGGGTTTCATTATATGGGCGAAGCCTCTAATGAATCTCTTATAAAATTGTGCCATTCCATTGAAACACCTAAGGTCGTGGATGTTTTTAGGTGCTGGGAAGGTTTTGACTGGTGAGATTTTGTCTGGGGAAGGTGAGATGCCGTGTTGATCTAGGGTGAAACCTAAGAATTCCATTTTGGTGGTGCCAAATTCACATTTTTCTGACTTTAATTTGATGTTTCCTTTGATGAAAAGTTTTAGCACTTCATCTAGGTCTTGCAGGTGTCTTTCCCATGTGGGGCTGTATATGGCCACATCATCCACATAGGCTACTGCATTTCTGTATTTGCATTTCATGAGCAATTGTTCCATTACATTCATGAACGACAAACCAGAGGTTTTTAAACCCATGGGTAATACTTTGGCCATATACCTTGTGCCATTGGCAGAGAAAGTTGTTAAAGGCCTTGATTCTTTAGCTAGAGGAATCTGATGGTAGGCGCTGTATACATCCAATTTGGAAAAATATTTAGCACCTGTTCTGCCAACTTGTTGCATGAGGTCGTCTGCTCTGGGGAAGGAGTAGGAAAAAGATTTTAGGTTTTGGTTAACCCATCTATAATCCACGACTATTCTCCATCCTGAGGCTACAGACCTGTCTCCCTGGGGTTTGGGTACTAAGAAAGCTGGGGAGTTCCACTCACAGGGTTTGGTGCATTCTTCAATGACACCTTGCTGTAAATGTTTATCTAACAGCTCTCTTTGGAAAATCTCTTTTTTGGGTGACATTCTATAGGATGGTCTGTTGCAGGGTTTGAAGTCAGGGATTAATTCTAATTTGACCTCATTCTCAACATTTAATCCTATAGCACTTTCATTTAACACAAAGGCCTCTCTATTTGATTCAACAATGTTTTTGATTTGTTGTTTTTGGTTCTCAGAGAGCTTGTCACATATTGTATATTTTAGAGGGTCGTCCCCTTTGGGTAGCTGATCTAGGGGATCATCTCCACAATTGATGGGGAGCATTTCTTTGTCAGAGATTATGCTGTTGAGGGAGTGTTGGCTGTTCAGTTTTCCAATGGGAATGGCTTTGTCTAGATTGTTAAGTGCAAAGATGCCTAGGTTCATGTGCTTTTTGATATTGATGGAAAAATCGTTTGGGTTGGCCACTGTTACCGGTATGATCTTTCTTGTTGACCTTGGTTCAACAAGGGCGTGTTTGATTAGTACCGGTAATGTTGTGTCAACATTTTCTGTGATGCCTGTTTTACCTATTAAGGAATCAGGTCCTATGACGATTGCATTGAATGTGGATTCAGAATTTGGTGGCATGGTTAGGCCTTTGGCTGCTCTTATGAAGTGTGGTGAAGGGGACTTGGCCCCAAAGGAAATTTTGGCCCTATATTTGGTCATAAAATTTACGCCAAGAATTATGGGGTGATTTAGTTTTGGAACAACATGTAGTCTTGTTTTAAACTCTGTGTTATTGATTAGGAAAGTTATAGTGATGGAATTGTTGACCTGAACTGAGGATTTATCAGCTAGTAGGATAACCATGCGAGATCTCCTACCATGTCTGAAATTGGGGGTTGATATGATTTTGTCTGCCATTTTCTGGCTGATAAAGGAAAGGGAGGCTCCAGAGTCTACAAGGGCTCTGTAAGAACTGCCATTGATATCAACATTAACTGCGCCTTTAGTCAATTCAGTATTAATGTAAGAGGTCTTACCTTGCTGCCCATACTTACTGGTCTCGACTTTTAATTGGAGGGTGGAAATTCTCTTGTTCTGGTTCTCATAGAGGTCCTCACTGTCTGATGAGGAGTCTTCGTCACAATTCACAGGCTGGGGGTCGTGGCTCTGTTGTTCTGCCGAATTTAGTTCTGCTCCATCATTTGTGTGTGAAATATGGCATGTGGGGGACGTTCCAATTTTGTTGTCCAAGGTGGGGGCGGGGCTGTAAGATGCATGGTGGCCCTCCCCTGTGTCCTATTCAATATTGTCATTGTAGTGTTCTCCTTGTCCAGAATCAGGAGGTTGGTTGTCGGAATGGTTGTCTCCTGTCTTTTTGTTGTCATTTCTGCCTGGTGTTGGGTCCCTGGATTTCTTTTGTTGCTGGGTCCAATCATCAGGGATTGGGAAATCTGCTGGGACCAGTAGTTTCTGGAAGGACACCTGGCGGGTGTTGGTGGGGGTGGAGGCAACAGGGATGAAAACAAAGTTGTTTCTTGTGTCGCTGGATTTGGACCTGCTTCTGTTTCCCTCCTGAGATTTGCTTCTGCCTGGCGATTGATACCTGTTCTTGGAGCCTGATCTGCTGTTTGAGCCGGGTCTGGGGTTGTTATAACCTTGTTGATTTTGGTTGTATCCTGATTTAGGTTTATCGTCATACTGCTTAATATTGCCATTTCCAGGGGGCTTGTTGTTATAATTGTTGTTGTTGTACTGGTCCTTCCTGGATCTGTTATTGTTGTTGTTGTTATTGTTCCTTTGCCCATTGTAGTTATTATAGTTCATGGCGCACAAGTCTGAAGTTTGGTTTGAGGCATGGGCTGCTTTGGCTGCTTCCATGACCAATTCTTGTTTTAATGCTGCAGTCTCGGCTTCTCTAATGCTTTTGGGGCTGTCTGAGAGTACAACATTTTTTATTTCATCTTTGAGGCCATTTATGAGATAGTCCACTTGTACAGATTCATCCAGGTTGCTGTTGGATAGCAATAAGGTCATATCTGCTATGTATTCTTCCACAGTCTCCTTGGGTTGCTGCTTTCTGTTTCTATATCCTTTGATTATTGTGGCAGGGTCAGGCTGGTTGAATCTGCTGAGGAAGGCGGCATAGACTGCCTCAGTGTCATACATGATTGGTTTGTCAAAAATGTTTGTAAAAAACCATTGTGCTGCTCTGCCCTTTAAAAAGGTATACATGCAGGATGCATGCATTGTTGGGCTGCGGGGGTATGCATTTCTTATATAGAATTTGAATTCTGCCAGGAATCTGGCTGCAGATCTGTAGGGCGAGGGTTTGTCAAAGGGTTCTGGCTTGTTAAAACAGCTTAATTGAGCAGATGTGAGTCGCTCAGGTTCAAAACTCCTATATCCAGTAGGAGCGGAGAAATTGGATTGTCCTAGATTTGGTATCATTGGTGTGGACTGCGCTGCAGGCTGGTGGGCAGCTGCTTGGGCAGGTGGAGTGTTTGTAAACAAGCTATACATTGGTATAGGGTTGTTGTAGGGCGTGTGCGCCTGGTGGGGCATGTATACATGGTTGTAAACACTGCCTGAAAGTGATGTGGCGGCTACCGGTGATGGACGAGTGGTAGAGGGCGCCATCTGGTGGGTTGTGGCTGAATTACCAAGACCTGCATGTGTCGCGCCTTGTTGGGTGGGCGTGGCACCTGTCGCTATCATTCGGGTTGTATTTTGAAAAAGGCTTGGTGGGCTGAGCCTGTATCCTACCGGTACAGATGTCGGCATTCTGGTAGAGGTGCCCATAACATGTGAAGGTTGGCCTGAAGGGGGTAGCCTAGTGTTGGTGGGTGAGAAAAGGCTGTTTTGGCCTTGGCTGGTAGGTGTTCTTGTTCTATCAATGGCCCTGAATATTTCAGATCTCATTCCATCAATATTTCTGTTGATTCTGTCAGACAGATTGGCTGACGCTATTTCAGACCTTCTCAGTACATCAGCGTTGTCCTGAGCTGCTTTTCTTTGTATTTGGCCAATGTCATTCTCCAGGTGCGACTTCCAAGTGTCCATGTCATTTAACCTGTCATTTATTCTTGACAGTTGGCAGGAGGAGTCGTCTCCAATCCTTTTTATTTCAGCGGACAATAAGTTCATTTGTCCTGTTAATAGGTTGGAGAGGGAGTCATTGACTGCCTGGGTGCACTCTCTGACTATGTTCCTCGTCATGTCATCCTGGTTGTACTCTGGAGGTGGAGCTGCAGTGGCCATGTTTGGGTAGGCAGGTGCTCTGTGCAGGTGGGGGAAGGTTACTTCTGTGTCTTCTTCAGAGGTGGATTCTGTTTGTAAATGGGCGGGGAAGTGACTGTTTCTGTGTAGTATGGGAGTAGTGGCCACAAGGTCGCCTCTTCTAGCTGCAGAGTCTAAGCTTCTTTGAAGTCTGTAAAATACAGGTGTATTTGGCCTTTGAGGGGAGGATGATTGCACTCTTCTCCTGGGCCTATGGGTGGGGTATGGCCTTTCAAAGGATCTGGCTCTTGGAGGCGTGCTCAGGGATGAATTTGGTGCTGGAGGTGTCGCCCTGTCTTCCTCAGAGGTAGAGTAGGGGTAGTAAGGCCTAGGGTTTCCTCCAGGTGGATTGCTGTCAGGCTGTGGGTTTTGGTGCGGCCTTAGCAAATTGGTGGGATTGGAGTTGTCTTGCCACTGCTCTTCTAGAATACGGTTTATCCTGTCTAGAAAAACAGAGGGACTCTCACCACACTGGTAGCTTGGTGTAGCTCCGGTTGGTATCAGTTGTACACGTCCTGTGTTGAGTCTGTTTTCTCTCCACCTGTGGATTGCTGAGTCTAGCCTGCTCCTCCAGTAATTGTCTGCTACTGATGGGTGGGCTTGGATGTCCGGTACAGTAAGGTTGTCCCAACTTAGGTCAGGTGTACACTGTGGGTCAGAATCACTGCTGGATGAGGGTGACCGTCCGGCAGCTTCCAGGGCTTCCTGCAGGCTATTGGATCTTTCCTCTAGATGGCTATCTAGGTGGAGGTAACCAGGTGATTGATTTTCAGGCGTGCTGTATGTGGTACTTTGAAGACCACCTAATCTTAGGGGTGGTGATTCTGAGGGTGAATAGCCAGGTAGGGTGAGGTTTAAACCTGGTGGTGGGGCTCCTGCTGGTGTACTGGTAGGTGCACCTGTGTTGGTGTCCACTATGGTAGATGAGAAATGCAAGGTGTTTGAACTCACAGGTGTCTGTTTATGTGTGCGTCTATGGGCTGGTAGCACTGGGTCCAGCTGGAGCGCGTCTGGCGAGGAGTCTATCGGGGCGGCGTACTGTGTACTGGTGGCTTCTTGCTGGTCTCTGTCTTGAGATGTAGGGATACGTTGTGGGGCTGGCTCCTTTGGTAGGGTCTCACTGTTGTCCATGGCTCATGAGAGGTGGTAACTGTGGGATGATACGTGAGGGTTTTCCACCATTGTCAACGAGTCCGTAAATGATGAATAAGGATGAATACAGACGAATCAGGAATCCAGTTGATATCCACTTTATTCATAGAAGTCCACGAGGTATAGATGGTGATACAGTGTAAAGATGCCCAACAGTGTCCAAGCCTAGCCCTTGAGCCAAGGGCCTTGATCTCACGTGAGTGTGTGAGGTGTGAAGTATGGAGGTGGAAAGATGAGTGAGCTGCTCCCTCCACAGGTATTTGTAGTAGGAGCTGCTCACCCAGCTCATCCTAAAAATAGTATCAGGTGAGCTAAATATAGTAACTGGGGAACTCCAGTGCAGGTATGTAGGGGAGATCCCAAACATAGCACTGGGGTTCACAGAGTTCAGTGTGGTTCTAAATATAGCTGCTGGGAACTCCCGGTATGCTGTGAGCTGCTCATGATCAATGGGCATGTCATCCAGCATGGGGAGTTGTTTCTAAACATTGTCTGCTAGGAATTTCCAGCATGCAGTGGGCTGCTTGTGATTGACGGCGTATCCTCCAGTGGGAGGAGGCGGGGTCACTGAGTGCAGTTGACACCGCCAGCCTTTGGTCTATGGGTATGGCTTGGCTTGTGGGTAGACTCGGACACTGGGTTACATGGTAGAGTCAAAGATGAAAAATAAATATGATAAGTACAATACCTATAACGGTCTACTGACAATATCACTGATATCATGGAATTGGTACATCAATATAGATCAATATAAATTTGTGTAAAAAGGGGTAGACAGGTGCATGGATAAGGATATGTGTTTTTTAAACATGACTAGTATCTAATTTGTTGGGAGATCATACAGGTACTATGTCAAAAATGATTTTCATCAAGCACTTAAGTCTTTTGACTTGCACAACTTCTATTATAGCAGGGACCCTAATACATGCTGGGATATCATGTGTGCAATTATGCACACAGAACTAGATAAGACCTGTCCCATAAGGATCATGAGAATTAGACAATACAGACACCTTCCTGGTTCATACACCTTGTGCTCCTGGGATGTGGGATCCTTGTTCAGTCACTACCCTGGAGTGTGGGGTCCTGCCATTTTGGTTACACTATATATAAAAATGGGTTGCTAGATGGCTGGTTAGAAATGTTCAATTTGTGACTGCTTCAGAGTGGGGTACCCTTCTCCCCGTACCCTATCACCACCTCCCGGCCTCCTACCACCTCCCTGTGCCTAAGTCTATTCAAATACTACATCTACCATTATACAACACTTTATGAATTATATGGTCAGCCTAAATAGGCTAGGATTTTATACTATAGAAAGTGGAATTTTGCATTGATTTTTCACACACAGCACAATTCTCTTAAGGTCAATTGGGGACATTTTGTTGACACACTTAAACAGTCATAACCCTTCTTTGAAAAGCCTCAGCATGTTAATCATTCTGAATTTAGTATGTGTGGCCACTAAAGTGATAGGGCTAATTGTGTCTTTTTCTTCCCTTTTCTGAGTAAAGGCTAGATAATCATTACATAAATGTTGAGATACTGATAGTGAAAACTGAATAGCCAGGTCAATATAGAGGTGCAGTAAACATAGTCACATCATGTACTTAACTACAACCTAGTACAGAATGTAACAGATAATAACTCGCTCTGATTAACACAGAGTATAATATTTCTGTAGATCAAGCTATATAGTTTCCCCTTCTGTTATACACACTGCACGAGATATGGGCTTTACAAAATGTAAAGGTCGCATTTCTGTGTAAAGATTGTGCTCAGGATTTACATACTATTTACCTGGCCTTTACATTGAACAATATTTACATACATTTAATTTGTTTGTAAATCTCAAGTAAAAGTGATGTAAATATGTGCAATTGTCACCAAAGTTTGCATTGCATTTTCCATTGGTTTACACCCTTAGTAATGATGATGTGATGGTAGTGTAAATATGTGTAATTGTCACCAAAATATGTATTACATTACTATGGAATTACACTCTTTGTAAAGCTGATTTAAAGGTGATGTAAATACATGCACTGACATTTGCGTTCCTTTACCTTGCTAATGCTGGTGTAAAGGTAATGAGAATATGTGTAATTCTCGCCAGAGTTTGCAATGAATTTACTGTTTGCTCACACTCTTCAAAATTCTGCTGTAAAAGTGATATAAATATGTGTAATTTTCAATAGAATTTGCATTGCTTTCACCAATGGGGTACACCCTACCAAATGCTAGTGTAAAAATATTGTAAGTATGTGTAATTCTCAACAGAATGCACAATGTATTTACAGTGTATTTAATCTGTTCATGATCTTCATGCAAAAATACAGTGTAATTACCAAATTTTGAGCAATTGATTTATTCCTATTACATCAAGCTCTTGCAGATGGAGGGGGGGGGGTTGCTGCTGCTTAAGTTTCATTATTTTCCCAAGTGTTTCCCCTATCTTCTCCCAGTCACTCCCTCATTTCTCTTGGCTGCCCATCACTTTCTCCTGGTCTCTGCTCACCTCCCCCAGCCTCCCTCACCTTCTCCTGGCACCCTATCACCACCTCCCGGCCTCCTATCACCTCCCTGTGCCTAAGTCTATTCAAATACTACATCTACCATTATACAACACTTAATGAATTATATGGTCAGCCTAAATAGGCTAGGATTTTATACTATAGAAAGTGGAATTTTGCGCTGATTTTTCACACACAGCACAAGTCTCTTAAGGTCAAATTGGGGACATTTTGTTGACACACTAGAAATCATGTTTATAACCATTTTTCAAGGTCATCGCTGATGCCCAAGCCCAAAGCCTCCCTTTTTTTACTGCTGAAATATTGTTTAGCAGTGATATGTCAAATGATAAAACAAAGTTGACTGTATAAATTCTGCTGCATGGGAGGAGGAGGTGTGGCCATGTCCTCAGTTTGCCTCCACACACTGTGTGGAGGATATCTAAGACAACGTCTTCTATTTTAACACACATTGTATGGCTTTGTCCTCAGTTTGCCTACACATACTGCATGGAGTATATTTTAGACTAAGTCCCCAGTTTGCCTGTACACATGCTGTGTCTCAGACCAAGTCCTCTTTTTGCATAGACACACTGTGGGGCCATGTCCCCAATTTGTCTACACACAGTGTGTGGACCTTAGCTAATACCACATCCTCTATTGGCATACACTATGTGGCCATGTCTTCAGTTTGCATACACACACTGTGTGGAGTGCAGTCTATAAGAAATGTTTTTCCCCTTGCAGGCCATAAGGTCCTGCAGATCTCATTATTCCCCACTTCAAAGCTTCAGCACTGCAGGGATTAGTATACAATTTGCCTGTTTCTGTGACCCAATTAACCTAAGGTTCTGGTCACATTAATTAAGGTATTGGCTCTATATGACAGGAATAAAAACATAAATACATCACTTTTCATGTTACTCATAGACCCAAAGTCTGCTCTCCATCAACATTCTCATTTTTTTTTAGTTTTCATTAACTGACATATTATTGGATGGTAATACTCAAGTGTACATTAATTCAGATGAGAAAAGGGCCAGAAATTGAATTCACTATTGTTGTATGAGTGTGGACCACAAGAATTGAATTGTTATTAGACATTGGTGCATGCAGGTAAATATCTATAATGTTCCCTTGATACAGACACATTATTGGTTCATATACCTTCTGCTGCTGGGATGTGTGATCCTTCTTCAGTCACCACCCTGGAGTGTGGGGTCCTGTCATTTTAGTGCGCATGTTGGTGATATCACTGATATCATGGAATTGGTACATCAATATAGATCAATATAAATTTGTGTAAAAAGGGGTAGACAGGTGCATGAATAAGGATATGTGTTTTTTAAACATGACTAGTATCTAATTTGTTGGGAGATCATACAGGTACTATGTCAAAAATGATTTTCATCAAGCACTTAAGTCTTTTGACTTGCACAACTTCTATTATAGCAGGGACCCTAATACATGCTGGGATATCATGTGTGCAATTATGCACACAGAACTAGATAAGACCTGTCCCATAAGGATCATGAGAATTAGACAATACAGACACCTTCCTGGTTCATTCACCTTCTGCTCCTGGGATGTGGGATCCTTGTTCAGTCACCACCCTGGAGTGTGGGGTCCTGCCATTTTGGTTACACTATATATAAAAATGGGTTGCTGGATGGCTGGTTAGAAATGTTCAATTTGTGACTGCTTCAGAGTGGGGTACCCTTCTCCCGGTACCCTATCACCACCTCCCGGCCTCCTACCACCTCCCTGTGCCTAAGTCTATTCAAATACTACATCTACCATTATACAACACTTTATGAATTATATGGTCAGCCTAAATAGGCTAGGATTTTATACTATAGAAAGTGAAATATTGCACTGATTTTTTACACACAGCACAATTCTCTTAGGGTCAATTGGGGACATTTTGTTGACACACTTAAACAGTCATAACCCTTCTTTGAAAAGCCTTAGCATGTTAATCATTCTAAATTTAGTATGTGTGGCCACTAAAGTGATAGGGCTAATTGTGTCTTTTTCTTCCCTTTTCTGAGTAAAGGCTAGATAATCATTACATAAATGTTGAGATACTGATAGTGAAAACTGAATAGCCAGGTCAATATAGAGGTGCAGTAAACATAGTCACATCATGTACTTAACTACAACCTAGTACAGAATGTAACAGATAATAACTCGCTCTGATTAACACAGAGTATAATATTTCTGTAGATCAAGCTATATAGTTTCCCCTTCTGTTATACACACTGCACGAGATATGGGCTTTACAAAATGTAAAGGTCGCATTTCTGTGTAAAGATTGTGCTCAGGATTTACATACTATTTACCTGGCCTTTACATTGAACGATATTTACATACATTTAATTTGTTTGTAAATCTCAAGTAATGTGATGTAAATATGTGCAATTGTCACCAAAGTTTGCATTGCATTTTTCATTGGTTTACACCCTTAGTAATGATGATGTGATGGTAGTGTAAATATGTGTAATTGTCACCAAAATATGTATTACATTACTATGGAATTACACTCTTTGTAAAGCTGATTTAAAGGTGATGTAAATACATGCACTGACATTTGCGTTCCTTTACCTTGCTAATGCTGGTGTAAAGGTAATGAGAATATGTGTAATTCTCGCCAGAGTTTGCAATGAATTTACTGTTTGCTCACACTCTTCAAAATTCTGCTGTAAAAGTGATATAAATATGTGTAATTTTCAATAGAATTTGCATTGCTTTCACCAATGGGGTACACCCTACCAAATGCTAGTGTAAAAATATTGTAAGTATGTGTAATTCTCAACAGAATGCACAATGTATTTACAGTGTATTTAATCTGTTCATGATCTTCATGCAAAAATACAGTGTCATTACCAAATTTTGAGCAATTGTTTTATTCCTATTACATCAAGCTCTTGCAGATGGAGGGGGGGGGGGTTTGCTGCTGCTTAAGTTTCATTATTTTCCCAAGTGTTTCCCCTATCTTCTCCCAGTCACTCCCTCATTTCTCTTGGCTGCCCATCACTTTCTCCTGGTCTCTGCTCACCTCCCCCAGCCTCCCTCACCTTCTCCTGGCACCCTATCACCACCTCCCGGCCTCCTATCACCTCCCTGTGCCTAAGTCTATTCAAATACTACATCTACCATTATACAACACTTAATGAATTATATGGTCAGCCTAAATAGGCTAGGATTTTATACTATAGAAAGTGGAATTTTGCGCTGATTTTTCACACACAGCACAAGTCTCTTAAGGTCAAATTGGGGACATTTTGTTGACACACTAGAAATCATGTTTATAACCATTTTTCAAGGTCATCGCTGATGCCCAAGCCCATAGCCTCCCTTTTTTTACTGCTGAAATATTGTTTAGCAGTGATATGTCAAATGATAAAACAAAGTTGACTGTATAAATTCTGCTGCATGGGAGGAGGAGGTGTGGCCATGTCCTCAGTTTGCCTCCACACACTGTGTGGAGGATATCTAAGACAAAGTCTTCTATTTTAACACACATTGTATGGCTTTGTCCTCAGTTTGCCTACACATACTGCATGGAGTATATTTTAGACTAAGTCCCCAGTTTGCCTGTACACATGCTGTGTCTCAGACCAAGTCCTCTTTTTGCATAGACACACTGTGGGGCCATGTCCCCAATCTGTCTACACACAGTGTGTGGACCTTAGCTAATACCACATCCTCTATTGGCATACACTATGTGGCCATGTCCTCAGTTTGCATACACACACTGTGTGGAGTGCAGTCTATAAGAATTGTTTTTCCCCTTGGAGGCCATAAGGTCCTGCAGATCTCATTATTCCCCACTTCAAAGCTTCAGCACTGCAGGGATTAGTATACAATTTGCCTGTTTCTGTGACCCAATTAACCTAAGGTTCTGGTCACATTAATTAAGGTATTGGCTCTATATGACAGGAATAAAAACATAAATACATCACTTTTCATGTTACTCATTGACCCAAAGTCTGCTCTCAATCAACATTCTCATTTTTTTTAGTTTTCATTAACTGACATATTATTGGATGGTAATACTCAAGTGTACATTAATTCAGATGAGAAAAGGGCCAGAAATTGAATTCACTATTGTTGTATGAATGTGGACCACAAGAATTGATTTGTTATTAGACATTGGTGCATGCAGGTAAATATCTATAATGTTCCCTTGATACAGACACATTTTTGGTTCATATACCTTCTGCTGCTGGGATGTGTGATCCTTCTTCAGTCACCACCCTGGAGTGTGGGGTCCTGTCATTTTAGTGCGCATGTTGGTGATATCACTGATATCATGGAATTAGTACATCAATATAGATCAATATAAATTTGTGTAAAAAGGGGTAGGCAGGTGCATGGATAAGGATATGTGTTTTTTAAACATGACTAGTATCTAATTTGTTGGGAGATCATACAGGTTCTATGTCAAAAATGATTTTCATCAAGCACTTAAGTCTTTTGACTTGCACAACTTCTATTATAGCAGGGACCCTAATACATGCTGGGATATCATGTGTGCAATTATGCACACAGAACTAGATAAGACCTGTCCCATAAGGATCATGAGAATTAGACAATACAGACACCTTCCTGGTTCATGCACCTTCTGCTCCTGGGATGTGGGATCCTTGTTCAGTCACCACCCTGGAGTGTGGGGTCCTGCCATTTTGGTTACACTATATATAAAAATGGGTTGCTGGATCGCTGGTTAGAAATGTTCAATTTGTGACTGCTTCAGAGTGGGGTACCCTTCTCCCGGCACCCTATCACCACCTCCTGGCCTCCTACCACCTCCCTGTGCCTAAGTCTATTCAAATACTACATCTACCATTATACAACACCTTATGAATTATATGGTCAGCCTAAATAGGCTAGGATTTTATACTATAGAAAGGGGAATTTTGGACTGATTTTTCACACACAGCACAATTCTCTTAAGGTCAATTGGGGACATTTTGTTGACACACTTAAACAGTCATAACCCTTCTTTGAAAAGCCTCAGCATGTTAATCATTCTGAATTTAGTATGTGTGGCCACTAAAGTGATAGGGCTAAGTGTGTCTTTTTCTTCCCTTTTCTGAGTAAAGGCTAGATAATCATTACATAAATGTTGAGATACTGATAGTGAAAAATGAATAGCCAGGTCAATATAGAGGTGCAGTAAACATAGTCACATCATGTACTTAACTACAACCTAGTACAGAATGTAACAGATAATAACTCGCTCTGATTAACACAGAGTATAATATTTCTGTAGATGAAGCTATATAGTTTCCCCTTCTGTTATACACACCACCCTGGAGTGTGGGGTCCTGCCATTTTGGTTACACTATATATAAAAATGGGTTGCTAGATCGCTGGTTAGAAATGTTCAATTTGTGACTGCTTCAGAGTGGGGTACCCTCGGGGTACCAGATGAAGCAAAATTTTCAGGCTATGAAGAAGTGAGGGATGTGCCAGCTAACTTGACATGATATGTTAACATTTAAACAAAAATATTCTAATACTTTAGGGGTGTTTCACTTTGTTTTACTTTCAACTTGATTAGTTCCTGAAACTTTGCTTTTGAGGTGTTCTTTGTTTACTTGTGTAATGGTTCGAATCAATGTCTTGACCAGTTCGAAGTTAAGACCAGACAAGGGATCTCGGGTTAGTGCAACTGGCACGTATTTATTACAGTATATGGTTTACATCTACCTCGAAGTGTACTGCTTAACTGTAATGTAAGCTCAGGTAAAAGTGGTCCGACTCTGTCGACAGCTAGAGCCATACTAATGCCTTCCCCGGCCCCAGGTAGGAGCTGGGACGAGGCGAACAGTGCTGCCACCACCCCGCAGAGACCAGGGGTCGAGGAGACCTCTAGTGACTACCGGTGATGGGCACACCACTCGAGACGCCCTCTCGAGGGAGACGCTCACACTATATCACGATCTACGAGCCCCTACACTACCCCCACCAGAATAAGGAAAGGGGTGTGTAAAAAAATGTATTTAACATTGTGAGAACTTCGTTATTCTAAAAAATAAGGGCTCGAAGTAATAAACGAGAGTTCGAAGTAGAACGTGATATGTTATTTGTGTGACGTCTTAGTATTAGGAGTCGACCACATATAATTATATTAGGTGAAGTAAACATATTTATACACTATGAAACAATGTAGAAGAAAAATATGGGTCGAGACAAGTTCGGAAGAACATGTTCGTACCCGTACATAGAGTATTTAAATGTATGTTATTAATGACATACTATGTTTGTAATTATATATGGTAAAGTGTTACATAACCCGAAAAGAAAAATTTTACAGTTCACGTATGAACCCTATATAATAGTTTTTTTAGCACAGTTTACAGTAACTGTGGGTTTTTTACATTTATAATTATACATATAAATATATACCACTATTAACCTCGAAGTGTGAACACAATTGGTATGTACCTGCGGAATAGTATTAATATTTAAGGGGACAGATCTCGTAGGTTTATAGCACCAATTAGTTTGTTTACCAGTGATAAATAGACATATTTTATGAGATCGAACCTAGTGGATGACGTTAGGGTCGACATTTTAAATAAAACTAATTTTATGCGTAAGGTGAGAGGAATAGTGGTTAATTACATAGTATACAACATGACTTTATAGCAGCCCACCAGTGTAGTGGGTCTGCCGCACAATAATAAATGACTTCGGGGTGTGTTCGGGGTTATCCACTGCTTGTCTGCAGATCCAGTTGGCGAACGATGGACTTGGCGGTGGCAAGCCGCCTCGCTGTGTGGTGTGCCCTGATCAAGATGGGAAGATGTAGATTCGTCCATTGGGTTTCGTGGGTCTGCATCCGTCCGGACATCCTTCGAGGTTGGGGCACAGTTTGGGTGTTTGAGGATCCCATATAGAGGATAGGGTCGGCACCTGTAGTTATCTACATCGAGGCTCACAAGTCTGTCTCCATCACCGTCTCACCGGAGTTGGTTTCCGGATCAGAGTCCAGACTTATCAGGTTATGGACCACTGGGGGTTGGTCAGGGGCTGTGGCCGCAGTGGTCGCCTCGGGGATAGAGGTTAGGGTCTTGGTTGGTCTAGCCGGGGTGGCAGTCGGGGCAGTGGTGGTGGCTTCAGGTTCCCTCCCGGGTCCGGTTGGTGGTGCACCTGCGCTGGCAGAAGGTCTCGGGGTGGACATACTTATGAATCCGAAAGACTCTATGTCTAGCGTCCTGCAGCTTGCCCTGGAGCTTTTCGAACGCACTCTCTGCAGTGCCGTCCCAATCTTTCATGAAGCAGCCGCATACTGCCATGAATCGAACGTCCTGGTGGTCGTATTGGCTTCTCACTTCCTGAAGCTGCGACTCGTATTTCAGCTTCATGGCCTTAGCCTCGTTTTCACGCTGGAGCGAGGCCCGAAGCTGGTCTCTCGCCTGTCCTTGCATGTCCTGTGAGATCCAGGTTATTTCCCATCGCTGGATCTCATGCAGACATTCGAACACACCTTCGGTCATGCCTGGAAGGTATCCTGCGGCCTGGTTGATGTGCCTCTCTTGCCACGCCTGGAAGACGTCGGCCTGAATATCACAGGATTCCTGTGTCCGTTTTTTTATGTAATCATCGGGGTCCTCCAGTTCGAAGTTAGATTTCACCAAATGTAGCACATTGGTGGTCCTCATGTTTCTTACTGGAGGCGTTGGTACAGGGGTCGTGTGCGTGTCTGAACCACTCTTGTAATTGGAGCTCGAGGTGGCAGTAGCACTCGGGGATGGTTCGGGTTGGTTTTCTCCATAGGCCGTTGGTGGGACTACCACAGGGGTTTGGCAGAAAAACATGTAGCATCGTGCGTACACGTCAGACAAGCTGTCTGCCACCCACAGGAACCATGAATAGGTTAGTAATACCCGTCGTGGTCGTATTTCGAATCATGGCCGAGGTATCTGAACCTCCAAACATATAACAAGACACGTAAACAGGACTGTACACTCGTTGTGATTTCGGAACATTAAGTAACGGCAGTCCGCCCCTCACCTCTCTTTCTTTGTTTTTCAACCAAGAATCTTGAGAAGGTCCGGTGGAAGGTGCTAACGTTTTCCCCCTACCTCGGATTCTCCATTCCGCCGAGACAATTTTATCACGATTAGGTTTTAAATTCGTGTCAGCGTCGACCTTCTTGAGTCGTCCTCTCTTTGGCTTTTTCTCAACTGCTATTTTGCAAGGTCGGCCTCTTTTTCTCTTTGGGGCCATTCCCTTCAATTTCCTTGATAGCTCATTAGTTTTCTCGTCCCTCTGTTCATTCATCTGTTTGGAAATTTCCTTACACTCGGAGTTGGCGGCATCCCGTCCCCTCCATTTCCTTAATCTACACACGTTAGACTTATTCATTTGGCCTGTGGCCAGACTCATAAGCATAACCATGCTCTCAGATATAATTCAGGTGACCATGTGAGGTCCATCCCAGCTCGAGATTAATTTCTTGCACCTTAAAGGTTCATATATCCTAAACACTCGGTCACCCAAGCTAAACTGGCGTGGCTTCAGGTGGGTATCTTACCCAATTTTCTGCCAATTCGCGTTCTTTAATAGCTCATTTCGAACTACTTCATAAGCTCTCTTAAATTGATCTCGTAGAGATTCTACAAACATCACCGTACATGGGGCTTTGGGGCTCACCCCTATAACACCATATACGAGATCTGCAGGCATTATAATATCTTCCCCGAATACTAATAGATTGGGGGAACAGTTCGTTGCAGCGTGTACAGTACTGTTATAAGCATGTACTACACATGGAGGGGACGGGATGCCGCCCAGTCGTCTTGGCAAGAATTTACCAAGGGTTTGAGGACTTGTATCAATGTTCGATTGAATCTTTCTACTTGACCATCAGACTGGGGTCTGTATGGATTAGTTTGAGTTTTACAAATGGCTAAATAGTGGCACATTTCTTGCCATAGGTTTGACTCGAATTCTCGTCCTTGGTCACTGTGCATCATTAATGGTGCACCTAGGTGTAGAACCCATCCTTTCATGAAGGCGCTAGCGCAGGTGGCTGCCTTGTGGTCAGGTAAAGGATATACTCGAGTGTACTTAGTATAGTAGTCAGTCACTACCATCATACAGGTGTTTCCCCGAGGTGTGGGTTCGATTCCACTGATGATGTCAATTGCTACTTGGGCAAAACGAACGCCGAATAGCTCTTGCACCAGAGGCATCTTTCCCATTCCAGGACCGGGCTTATTCTTACCGCATTCGGGGCAAGTCATTACCCATCTTATGATGTCGTTGTGCATCCCTGGCCAGTAGTATCTTCTGGCCAGGCGTTCTAAAGTTCTCTTCTTCCCGAAGTGTCCACTAGTTTTATGTCCGTGGCAATAAAACATAATGTCTCATCTTAGTGACATGGGTATCACTATCTGTAGGACCTTGTCCTTAGTAGGACAGGTTTTCCATCGACACAACCGTCTCGAACCTGTAGCTCGGTCCATTGGGCTAGAAATTTTCCGAGTTTCTCTGTCTTCGAGGGATAATGCCGGCCGTTCGGGCTTGGCATTCCTATTCAGGAAGGAAATCACTCTCTTGATAGCGGGATCGTTTTGTTGGAAATGTTGGATGGTTTCTTCTGGCCATTCTATAACATTTTCCATGCTGGCGCTAGGTAGTGGTTTGGACTCTCTAGTTCGAACCGTTGCAACTACTGCATTGTGGGCCCCACAATCATCACAATCGATTTTCTGGCACTTTCTAAAAGGCCTCCGGGATAGGGCGTCCGCATTAATATGCTTCGAACCAGGTCGATGTTGGATCTGGCTATGCTCCAACCCAAATTCTGACAGGTGTGCCAGCCAACGGCCAATCATTCCTTCGGCGTCCTTAAAATTATGTAGCCACCTCAGGGACAAGTGGTCAGTTCGAAGAGTAAAATCGGTACCCCATAGGAAGTGTCGAAACTTTTTGGTATACACCACCACAGCCAGCAACTCACGTTTAGTGGTGCAGTAGTTTCGTTGTGCCCTATTCAAAGTGTTACTAGCAAAGGCGATTGGTACTTCAACCCCGTCCTGGACCTGCGACAGGGCTGCACCAATACTATCGTTGCTAGTGTCAGTGTCCAGTATGAAATGGTCATCCGCAGTTGGATATTTCAATACTGGCGTGTTAGCGAACAAATGTTTTATTTGCTCGAAGGCTCCATCTTGTTCCTCTCCCCAGGGAAAACGTTCCTTTGCTCGACCTGGGGTCCAATGTGCTAGCATTTGCAAGGGGTAGCTCACTTTAGAATAGTTCGGGAGGAAGTCTCGATAATATCAACAGAACCCAAGGAAGGATCTTACTTCCTTTGCACTTATGGGCTTCTGCCATTCGGACACTGTTCGGAGTTTTTCAGGGTCGGCTTTTACGCCGTCAGGAGTTATTATGCGACCAAGATATGTAATAGATGATTTAGATAAATTACATTTCATAGCTTTTAACTTCAGACCATTTGATAGTATTCTCTTCAAGACTAAATCGAGGTTGTTCATGCAATCCTCGAAAGTCTTTCCAAACACTATAACATCGTCGAGGTACACCAAACAACTCTTCCAAAGAAGGTCGCTTAGCATTTCCTCCATCATAGCTTCGAAAGTGGCTGGTGCATTACACAGCCCAAAAGGTAAAACATTGTATTGGAATAAACCCATATGGCTTGAGAAAGCTGTTTTCTCCATGTCCTTAGGGTCCATCCCGATCTGCCAATACCTGGACTGAAGGTCCAGGGTACAGAAGTGTTTTTTCCTCCTAACGAGTCTAAGGTCTCATCTATCCTTGGTAAGGGATAGGAGTTCTTTTTTGTTAAGCCATTCAGCTTCCTGTAATCGATGCAAAATCGAATAGACCCATCCTTCTTCGTGGTCATGCACACGGGGCTGGACCAGGGACTCGTGCTAGGCACAATAACCCCTTTTTCCAGGTGTTCGAGGATTTGTTTCTCAGCCTCCACTTTTTTTTTAAGTGGTAATCTCCTATAAGGTATTTTAAATGGCTTCGAATCTCCGGTGTCGATCGTGTGCAACACCTTGCTAGTGCGGCCTACCGAGCCCCCAGGTTTCCCGAAGGCATCGTGGAAGGTAGCAAGCAAAGCTCGAAGTCTTTCTTTCTCTGAATTTTTCCTGAGGGAAGAATCATCAACTAATTTTCTTAAATCATCTGGTAATCCTCGAGCTGCGTCCTCAGGTAACTCAGTTCGAAATTGAGCTTCCGAGACATGTTTGGTCAGGAACATAGCACCAATCTTCTCATTTTTTCTCAAGTACACAGGTTTTAGTCCTCTGTTCATGATCGGGACTACCGTCCACGATCTGTTTCCCACCAGAGTGTCAACAGAATCTAGCTGTAAACTAGATAATACTTCAGAATTAGGTTCGAAGACAGCGTTCGAACCTCGAAAAGCATTGTTCGAGGAACACAAAACGTCACAATTCATTCCAGATGGAATTTTCACAGTCTGTACCATGGTGGCTACCGAGGATACATGTCTCAATATGCATGGGATCTCGCAATTGCACGGTTGCCGGATCTTCAGCATCCCGAACCGGGGATCCAACACAGCACCGTACAAGCTTGCGAAATCCAAACCGATTATTCCATCGTCACTTATGTTGGCTATGGTAGGGCTTATTACATACTCGTAGCCCCCCATTCCGATCTGTATGAACGTCTTACCAAAAGTCTGCATCTGGCTACCGTCGGCCGTGCAAGCATTAACACCAACAGGTAGTATTTCATGGTTGCCGGACACCAGATTGAAGAATTTTCTCGAGACACACGAATGGCTGGCACCTGTGTCAATCAAAAATTCTCCAGTCCGCCCCTTCACCGATACAGCGATCTACCATCGTTTCCCCCCAAAAGGTGAGGAGTTCTGTGCAAATCGGAGTTGTTCCTGAGAGTCACCAATCTCCATCCGAGACCCTTCAGGAAGGTTACACACAGATGGTTCGGGGGGAGGTGTGCCCCACTCACACGCGTCAACTCTTCAACCCAACCTCCCTCTTCTTCGACGTAGGATTGCTCCCTCGGGTTCCGACCTTCCTCTGTCCCTACCCCGTCGAAGTCCCCGGCTCTGACTGGGGTGAGAGAATCCTTCTCACATACCAGTCCCCCGGAGGGTATTGACTCCTGTACTAGCTCGGATTCACCAGTGGTGGCATTTTGGCAGATTTTCGAATCACGGATCACATCCTTTGCCACAGATGCGACCCTCTTTAGTTTTCCTCCTCCTTCTTCTCTTCCACATAATTAACTCGGGATAGCACAGGCTTCGGGGCTGTACACTCATGAGCGTAATGCCCCATTTCTTGACAACGGTAACAGCGTAGTCTGCTCCGGTCCACTCTCCGTTGTTCAGGTCTGGCATACACAGTTTCAGCAAAAGTTTTCATAAAATCCTCCATCATTTTCTTCATATCCAGAGGTTCAGGTGGAGCAGGGGCTCTCGATAGAGGTGGTCTTGGGGGCCGACTAACAGCCATTTCAGTACTTCGACTGTCTGGGGTGGGTCTTGTTTCCCCTCGAGCTTAATTAGCGCTTCGGTTATATATCTGTCGAGGAATATACTTGCACTTGACGTCTTTCTTTACCTGTACTGCAGAGATAGTACCGTCCTCCTCCTCGATCTCGATGATCTCGAAGTCATTGTCGGTTGTTTCAGTGTATGTCGGTTGGTGTATTCCCAACATGGAAGCCGTACTGGTATTAGTACTCACACAAACCTTGGTATTCGAGGTTTTCATCTCTACTTTTCCCGCCATGAGGGTCTTCTTTACTGTCCAGCACTCAATCCCTTCAAAAAGGTCCATCAGGGTAGGATTTCTCCCTTTCCAAGCATCTAAAGCTGCTTGCTGCTGATCTTCATCTCGAAGTCCACTTACGAATTGTGGCAACAAGTCGTTCAGGAAATATTTATCAGAAGGATTGGTTCCCAGCTGCGCCCTCTGTAACAGGGATTTCAACTCATACCCGAAGGCTCGAAATGATTCTTGTGGTTTCTGCGTTCGCTTCTTGAAGAGCATAAAAGGGTCTTCACTCACTAAATTGTACAGCAAAATGCTGGCAATCTCGACTAGCTGTTGGAAAGTACCCCTCTCGAAGTATACTTCGTTCCACTTTTCAACGGCTATCCGGCCTGGGCCATGTTTCAGACACCTGATCAGGTGAGGTAGTGCCTCCTTGGGAGTCCATGCATTGCACCTCGTATCATCAGTGAAGTTTGAGAACCATTCTTTCCAGGTTTTTACACCCTCGTAAATCTTAGGCAGGATGGCTTGCCGCCTAGCTGCGTTATTTGTGCGTACCAATTTTTGACATTGGTTGACGCTCCACTCTCGGATGGTCTACTCACTGTGTGCAGTGTTTGAAGTATTGGCTGACTGATTCAGCATGTCTTCTAACACACTGCTTCGGGATGTGCGCCTCAAAGTTCCTCCCGTGGCACCTCCAGCCCCTGGAGGGGGTGCAGTTGGTCCTTGGGTAGAACTTGATGCACTACCCCCTACCACATCTTGGTTCCCTGTGCCCAAAGGTTCGGAATCATCTACAGAATTGTCATCATATGATAACTCAAAGTGGCCCTCCTGTCCACATGCAGTATTGGGTTCGTTCTCTTTATGTGGTAAGTCAGTGGAGACACTGAATCTTATCTGAATCTTATTTTTCAGGTTCAGTTTGTCTGGGTTCATGTGTGGGGTCATAGACGCCATCGTTCCGAACATGGACGTCGGCATTATCATTTACGAATGGATCGTAACGATCTGGCTTCTTTTAAGCTTCGGCTGGTGTTGATGTCGCCAAAGGTTTAGTTCCTTTCATGAAAGTAGCTTCGGAAGGTATGTCATTATTAGTCATTTCCTGGTGGTAAAGTATATCTAGTTGTGTTACTGATACACTTGTGTCCGTTTCGAAAGATTTATCTTCTTCCTCGGGGCATGTTCTGGCAGTTTGATCACTGTTCTCTATTCCCGACACATATGTATCGAGAGCTGTCTTTCGTTTTGTCAGGTTGGCTATTTCGAGGCATAGTTCTTGTTGCTTCAAGAATAGATCTTGATTGCTATCTTTCATGGACTCCATTATGTCCTCGTTTTTCAAGATGCATTGATCTTGGATCTCTAGCAGCTTATTTGCCTCGTATTTATACTGTTCCATTTCGGCTCTTATTTGCTCAGCCTCTTTTTTTAGTTCGAAATTCTTGATGGTGGAAGTAGCTTCCTGTTCCTCTAGATCAACTTTTTGTCTAAGTTTTTCATTTTCCCACTCTGCTTTAGCAAGTTCGAGTTTCCTTTGGATGACATATGTCTGTCGTTCGAGGTCACGATTGATTTGCTCTTTTAATCATTTATCAGTTTCATACTGGTGACATTGTTTCTCCAGATTCCTATGTCTCAGAACTTTTTGTTCGGAGTGTTCTAACTTTGGTAAACCTTGGTATAGGCGAACTTTATTCATGGCATTGACGCTCAACTTGGCCTGTTCGCGCAAGTATTCTGCTGCTGACTCAGTGATTTTCTTCAAACCTCCTATGTCGAATATCGAGACGTCTACGTCATCTAAGGATCGACGGGGGTTCGCTGTTCTCGTTTCTGCTCGAGCCGAGGCTGCTCGTTGAGCATCCAGAGTCATCATCATAATTGGTGTCGATCTTTCTGTGGAATCGGTACTTAATCTGTATGTATAATTCATGACTGGAGTGGGCATCTCTTCGGATTTGAGGTCTTGAACTACCTTCTCTACCTTGGGTTCAATTATAGAGGTATACCCCTTCATTTGGATTCGGCTTAAATCGTCGGCATGAGTAGTGTCATTCGATGTGGATCCCGAGATACTCGATCTTTCATCTCAAGATCCATCGTGCTCGTGTGCGGCCTCCAGGGCCGCGTACTAACACCGAGAACTGGTCACAGCACCAGTGTAATGGTTCGAATCAATGTCTTGACCAGTTCGAAGTAAAGACCAGACAAGGGATCTCGGGTTAATGCAACTGGCACATATTTATTACGGTATATGGTTTACATCTACCTGGAAGTGTACTGCTTAACTGTAATGTAAGCTCCGTCGACAGCTAGAGCCAGACTAACGCCTTCCCCGGCCCCAGGTAGGAGCTGAGACGAGGCGAACAGTGCTGCCACCACCCCACAGAGACCAGGGGTCGAGGAGACCTCTAGCGACTACCGGTGATGGGCACACCGCTCGAGACGCCCTCTCGAGGGAGACGCTCACACTATATCACGATCTACGAGCCCCTACACTTGCTTGGTAAATTGTTTTATAACCTCAAAAGTCGCCAGTAAATCTGCAATGGTCGCCATATTGGATCTTGGTTCAGAGATATCAGCACACTTCTAGTGGTTATTGATAAGGGAAATCTCCCTACGACTGCAGATCTAAATGGTACTCCCCATGGGCTTCAGGTCATATGTTCAGATCTGACTGGTAGTTTCAGAGAGACTTTAAAAATGTACCTCTGAAAGGATCTGCTTGGAGATTGCTAGATTTGTTTGACGTTGCTATTTTCATGCGCCACTAAATTATGCAACTGTAATGTAAAACACCAGGGGGCAGCATCTTCAGTTGAGATGCTCCGTGAACCCTTTCGAGGAGAAACGGTATGATCGGAAGTGTGTTCCTGGTACCGGCGAAAGTTGAAAGTTTACCTGCTCATATTTAACAAGCGAAAAAGGCGCCACGTTAGCGCTTCTCCCCGAAAGACGTAACCGAGATGCTCTGAGGGATGCCCCCTCGTAGTCCCTTTCCTCCAAAATTTGCCCTTAACCAAACTATGTTCTAGAAGCTCACTCTATACTGCTCTGGCATTATAAGGGGGTGCCCAAAAGAGCTCCATGCACCATGGCAATTGGCTGGCTGTATGGTCCCAGTCTTTAACATATTGTCCACTTAAGCCCAGAAATGAGGGACAGGCAACTAGAAGGCTATCCCAAGGAAGATGTGTGTCAGATGTGTCCAACTATTAACCTGATGCCATTCACCCATCCTGCCTCCTGAGAATGTGCCCAGGCAACTGACTAGATAGTGTATACCTCCAACTGCCTAAGTTGGTAAGGCATGCCAGTAAACGGAGGGAGAGAATTTGAGGATAGACAAAGGCTCAAAGACATATAAGGTGGGGGCAGAAGAGCCAGCTTAGTTGATCTATCCTAGGAGGGAATAGTTATATAGCAACCAGTAGTGAGGGATAATTCAAAGAGTCACCTGAAAAGCACACTACCCCAGCAGGGAGCCACAGAACAGACAAATGAGGAGCATTCAGAGAAGTTTGCGAAAACTGCAGGAGGAATACTAAGGAGGCTGCTGATAACTTAGGGTTAGAGGTAAACCACTAGAAGCTGGGTGGTCAGTTGTTGCACAGCAGTCTTTGCTGAAAAAAGTCCTGGTGAAGGTCGAGATTCAATGGGCCCGGACCCCCTGGCTGGACCAGGATGGTGAAAGAGCTGGAACAGAACATGGCCTTCTCAATCATTCCAAATCAATTTTGTCAACCATCACCATTTCAACATCAGATCAACAGTTGACATATCGATGCTGAAATATTGTTTACAATTCAACATTGATTCAACATTGATCTGTCATGTCAAATCAATGATACCGATTTCAATGTTGATTCAACATTAACATGTCAACAAAGAATTGCCTAACTACTACATGTATCAGTGTTGTTTCAACTTTTGAAACAATATTGAATCAACATAGAAACACAAATGTTGAATCAGCACTTATGATTTGATGTTGAATCACAGTTGATTTGATTATGTTGTGTCAACTTTCAAATTCGATAATATCTAAACCAAGAATCAACTGTTCATCTGCAAAAATTGTTTCAATGCTGAATCAACATTAATGTGCCCACTGGGTCCTTCGATGCTGAGCTGCAGTATCATATGAGCAAATGGCTAATCAGTGTGCTAGGTTGCAGTGCATGTGTTCACCTTTAGGAGAGGTCCTACTCTGACAAGGTGCGGGGAGAGACCACTCCTGACCAGTGGTGTAGAACATTAATCAAAACTGATCGATCAACCCTGATTAACCAGTATCCTACACTGATTTACAAAGGTAAATAGAATTACTCTGCAATAGAATTACTCTAAAACAAAGTTGACTATATAAATTCTGCTGCGTGGGAGGGGGAGGTGTGGCCATGTCCTCAGTTTGCTTCCACACACTGTGTGGAGTATATCTTAGACTACGTCCCAAGTTTGCCTATACATGCTGTGTCTCAGACTAAGTCTTCTATTTTTAACACACATTGTATGACTTTGTCCTCAGTTTAACTACACATACTGCATGGAGTATATCTAAGACTAAGTCCCCAGTTTGCCTACACATGTTGTGTCTCAGACCAAGTCCTCTTTTTGCATAGACACACTGTGGGGCCATGTCCCCAATTTGTCTACACACACTGTATGGACCTTAACTAAGACCAAGTCCTCTATTGGCATACACTATATGGCCGTGTTCTCAGTTTGCATACACACACTGTGTGGAGTGCAGTCTATAAGAAAAGTTTTTCCACTCGCAGGCCATTTGGTCCTGCAGATCTCATCATTCCCCAGGACTGAATACCTCAAGATTATTTTTGTTGAGAAATGAATAATAAAAAAAACAGCATTAAATAACTATTTTAACCATTTAACTCTTCAAAATTTAAATAAAAGTAAGTGCTTTTGTTTTAGGCGGTAAAAACCTTAATAATGGTCCGATTTGCATGCCGTAAAAAACAAAATGTAGCCCAAGGTCCCATAAATACAGCCAGACATTCCAAATGTCTGACAAGTTTTTGTATTGACTGGGAGTGTATCCAAGACCATGTCCTCTATTTGCATACACACACTGTGTGGCCATGTCTTCAGTTTGCCTACACAAACTGTGTGCAGTGTATCTAACGCCATGTCCTCTATTTGCATACACACACTGTGTGGGAATGTCCTCAATTTGCCTACACACACTGTGTGGAATGAATCTAAGACCAAGTCCTCTATTTGCCAACACACACAGTGTGATCATGTCCTCAGTCTGCCTACACACACTGTGTGGAGTGTATCTAAGGCCAAGTCCTCTATTTGCCTACACACACTGTGTGGCCATGTCCTCAGTTTGCCTACACACACTGTGTGGAGTGTATCTAAGGCCAAGTCCTCTATTTGCCTACACACACTGTGTGGCCATGTCCTCAGTTTGCCTACACACAGTGTGCAGGTGTGTGAAGTGTATCTAAGACCAAGTCCTCTATTTGCATACACACACTGTGTGGAGTGTATCTTAGACCAAGTGCTCTATTTGCCTACACACACTGTGTGGTCATGTTCTCAGTTTGCCTACACACACGGTGTGGAGTGTATCTAAGACCAAGTCCTCTAGTTGCATACACACACTGTGTGGAGTATATCTAAGGCCAAGTCCTCTATTTGCCTACACACACTGTGTGGTCATGTCCTCAGTTTGCCTACACACACTGTGTGGAGTGTACCTAAGACCAGGTCCTCTATTTGCATACACACACTCTGTGGAGTATATCTAAGGCCAAGTCCTCTATTTGCCTACACACACTGTGTGGTCATGTCCTCAGCTTGCCTACACACAGTATGTGGAGTGTATCTAAGGCCAAGTCCTCTATTTGCCAACACACACAGTGTGGTCATGTCCTCAGTTTGCCTACACACAGTGTGTGGAGTGTATCTAAGACCAAGTCCTCTATTTGCATATACACACTGTTTGTACATGTCCTCAGCTTGCCTACACACACTGTGTGGAGTGTATCTAAGACCAAGTCCTCTATTTGCATACACACACTGTGTCGAGTGTATCTTATACCAAGTCCTCTATTTGCCTACACACACTGTGTGGTCGTGTCCTCAGTTTGCCTACACACACTGTGTGGAGTGAATCTAAGACCAAGTCCTCTATTTGCATACACACACTGTGTGGAGTGTATCTTATACGAAGTCCTCTATTTGCCTACACACACTGTGTGGTCGTGTCCTCAGTTTGCCTACACACACTGTGTGGAGTGTATCTAAGATCAAGTCCTCTATTTGCATACACACACTGTGTGGAGTGTATCTTATACCAAGTCCTCTATTTGCCTACACACACTGTGTGGTCGTGTCCTCAGTTTGCCTACACACACTGTGTGGAGTGAATCTAAGACCAAGTCCTCTATTTGCATACACACACTGTGTGGAGTGTATCTTATACGAAGTCCTCTATTTGCCTACACACACTGTGTGGTCGTGTCCTCAGTTTGCCTACACACACTGTGTCGAGTGTATCTAAGATCAAGTCCTCTATTTGCATACACACACTGTGTGGAGTGTATCTAAGACCAAGTCCTCTATTTGCCTACACACACTGTGTGGTCATGTCCTCGGCTTGCCTACACACAGTGTGTGAAGTGTATCTAAAACTATATCCTCTATTTGCATATACACACTGTGTGGAGTGTATCTTAGACCAAGTTCTCTATTTGCCTACACACACTGTGTGGTCATGTCCTCAGTTTGCCTACACACACTGTGTGGAGTGAATCTACGGCCAAGTCCTCTATTTGCCAACACACACAGTGTGGTCATGTCCTCAGTTTGCCTACACACACTGTGTGGAGTGTATCTAAGACCAAGTCCTCTATTTGCATACTCATTCTGTGTACTAATGTCCTCAGTTTGCCTACACACACTGTGTGGAGTGTATCTAAGCCAAGTCCTCTATTTGCATACACACAATGTGTGGTCATGTCCTCGGTTTGCCTAAACACTGTGTGGAGTTTGAGTCCTCAATTCGTTTGAGCACACAGCTAGAAAATGATGTCTTGTCCTTGTTTAAATGTGTCTATTCTTCGTAAATAGACTGAATGCTCTTGTATAGGGGTAGAAAAGTATCAAGACCTCAGTTTGTTTACACTCTTTGCATTTGACCATACCCAAGAGAAAGTCCCTTAGGCCTCAGTTTGCAAGCACACACTGTGAAGTCATGTCCTCACTTTGTAGACACACAGGGTCTATTAAGGAAATTCCTCAGTTTGCAGGCACACAGATTCAATGTCTGGCTCAAATTTGTGACAATTTTTATGCAAATACACTGGATTAATCCCTAAGAGGTCAAAAATGGCAATAAAGCTAATTAGGCAATACACCCAGATCACTGGGTGAACTGGGGACACACAGATCTCTCAGTGTGCAAAACAAATTGGGGACTTTTACACACAGGCAAAAATTCACAAAAAATAGCTCTTACTTTTTACACACAGCACAAGTTGCTCCGGGCCAAATTGGGGACATTTTGTTGACACACTCGAAATCATGTTCATAACCATTTTTCAAGGTCATTTGTGATACCCAAACCCATTACCCCCCTTTTCTCAAGGTCATGCGAAGTGAGCCGTCCCCGGTTCGCAAGATGTCCCCAGTTTGTAGGTGTGTGTTCCCATGAATGTCCCCAATTTGCTGGTTACACCAACTCACACACACACACACACACACCCTCCCCTCTCATTAAATAGACCCTGGCTTTTGCTAATTTAGCTGCCCAGGGAAATTTGGAATACAATTTTATAAGCATAATTTTATAAGCCAGAACTTATCCAAAGGTATTGCTCACCATCCAAGAAAGATAGTAAATTGGTGGCACTTATGGTACTTAATGCTAAGTAAATTTATAAAGTATTAATGTTATACAATAGTATAGAGAGATGACACTGAGTTATATGGTTACTGTGTTAATGAATTAGTATAGGTACAATCTTATCACATAATACTTTGATTAGGAAACAAAGTAATACCCATTGGACCGTGTAATATTTATAAGTGCTAGGGTCCTACAAAGTAGGGAGGAAAATCATGAAATTCAATGGTATGAGGTATGGAATGGCATCCCTGCCAGACTTGAAGTATGGTCCATACTGATCAACTTTGGGGTGGATGCCATGTGCATAGATTGTTTTTCTCTGAAATAGGGCCCAATAAAGGAAGCCATTACCGAAATTCCTTGTTTTGCCAAAACTTTGCAGTCATTTAGGCTAGACATTCATTTGAAGTACCTTCTACCACATATTCAGGGTCTAGGAACTCATTGGGGACATCCTGATTTTTCTCAGATGGATGCTGATCCTAATTTAGGCCTTTTTAAGGTCACCATTACCAGAATTCAGTGATTTTGCAATAGCTTTGCAAGTAAGGCTCATAGACATTCATTCTATGTGGCTATATCCACATTATCAGGGTCTAGGGGTATAATAAGAGTATTGTTCTCCCCCTCCTATCTATATCTACCAACCTATCCTAGGCCTGGACATGGAAGCCATTTACCAAAATTGACAGTTTTCATTATATCTTTGGTACTAGTCCTGGTAGACACTCATTTCATGTGGCTGTATACACATTCTCAGGGTCTAGGAACATAATAGGGACACTTATCCTCCTCTCCTTTACTTTTTTATTGGCCTATCATGGACCTGGGGTAGGGTAACCAGCACAGCAATTACCAGAATTTCCAATTCTTAGTACATGTCTGGATGTACATCCGAAACGCATGTAATAAAGGTAAATAAATCCATACTTTTTGGGTTTAGCAATAAAACCAGTCGTTCATATTATTGTGTCCATGTTTTGCCAAGATTGGTCCTTTGTACATTTATCTTATTTGATGTTTTCCATTACATGCCATTAATGAAGTACCTACCTACATGACAGATGTATATGGTTTGAAACACTGAAAGCAGCATGACAGTTACATTGCAAGTCAATGAAGTTGCCTCTAGAAATGATTGATAGGTGTATCACCCACCAGAAATCCCAGAGAGGTATGCTTTTATATGTATTTGTGAATATACAATGAACTGGGGGGAGGGGTTATAACCTTTGATAGGGGAATGGGGTGATGGGAGGAGGCTGAAATCCTTGGGGTCTATTGATGCATGTTTTCTACATGATTGTCTTATAATGATCAATCCAATTAATATCATAGCTTCACCTTTATCAGGCAGGATCCTGACCACTGTACTCATCCCCTGACTCCAGCAAGTGACTTAACCCCTCTTATACACACAGCACCCACTGGCCACAGTAAAACTATAGCATTGAAACTATGCATTAATCTTAAAACATTGTCGATTTACATGTATTTCTTAAATGTAACCAGTTATTGTTGTTACAGGTGGACATCATTTTAATCACAACAGGGGCATACTTCAATCATAATTTCTCAACCATTGATATGGCACTTGTATGTGGTCTGTCTATCAAACTACCTGTGTCTGGTAATCTAGAATATTAAAGGGTTCCAGTGTTATTCAGCTGAACACATTTTGAGTGTATTAATTGTCATAAGTATGATGGAGTTATATGTATTATGACAGCATTGTTGGATGGTAACATAATTATCAGTCTGATAATTGAAGAGGTGTCACAATGTCATTTCCTAGGGACCCTCATTTTAATGTGTTGATAATACAATTATTAAGGTCAGGAGAGCTCCTTGAAGTTGCTTAGTTACTAAAGAAATCGGTAAACTTTTGAGGAAAATGGGTGGAATTCACACTTCTCCAATCACAAGAACTAATAACTATGTTGAATTTCCATCCCATAATGCTGTTTGAAGAAAAAGAAGCTGAAAAAAAATGTTTTTGTTTCATTTTCATTCCATGCCAAGCAAGGCCGTATAAAATGGAACTTATTTGAAGGAGACATCAACTACAGTCATATTGGTGTACATCACATGTGATTTCATCATACCTGTGACAAATAATGCAGTAAAATGTATTCAGCTGAATTACCCTGGAACCATAAGCCCCTGATATTTCTTACTTGTGCCAAAGTAGGGTCTATTATCTTCTGGAGAATGTGTGTGGTATTGTGTCTTTATGTGGTTTAAATCATAAAAGTTTTTTGAAAATCGGGGAAAGAGGAAATAGAAGTATAACAATAATCCATATTTTTGCAATTGTTCTAGAATGCATGCCTGCTGTACCATTCACTTGGAACAGTATTTAACTTGATGGGATGGGATAGAAATAATGTAATATAATATTGCTTCAGTTATCCATTCAAAGACCTCCCCATCATGTGTACTAGCCTAAAAGTCTACATTTATCTTGTACAAGTACATGTTCATGTGACATATGCTCCCATCTAACCCTATCCAGCTTGCTCTTTTCAATTTTGTTTTTAGCCTAGAATAAGGCTTTATTCATATATGGAGTGACCATAAGGAACAATAAATATTTCAGATGCTTATTTAAATCTATTGATTTGCATTTTGCCTGAGGTTTCTTGTCATATGGTATCATTATATCCTGTCATGCTTGTATTAATTGAATATTGGTGACAATGGTTTTGGAGACCAAAAATGCCAACTTCAGACTGCACTAATGCTTAAGCGAGATAGATGAGTCAAAAACAAAGTTGAGGTATAAAGATAACTTATATTGGGCTTGTTTAAGAACCATGAAAAATGCAGGACCATGGCTATGCAGGATCATAATTAGACTTCAATTATGCCAAACATATAACAGAAAGGATCCATCAATTTTGTTTCTTCACTGTGAAAACAAGTATATTGACACTATGCATAGAATGGCTTTCCATTACAGTGAATGTTGGTAATGACTACACTGCCCAAGCCTATGATAGTCAAGAAATATGCAAAATATGTAGAGGAGTCGATGCAAAATGCCCCTACCATGGTCCTCTACCCTAAGAATGTGGATACAGCGACATGGAGTGAGTGTCTGCCAGCACTAATAGCAAGGATATGACAAAAACCATCAATTTTGGTAATTGCTTCCTTATCCAGGCCTATGAGAGGCTGATAAATATGGATAGGAGAGGGAGAACAATTCTCCTATTATACTCCTAGACCCTGATAATGTGGATATAGCCACATAGAATTAATGTCTATTAGCCTTAGGGAGTGATCATTTTTTAACAACAGAGGGGGGGCTGGTGGGTTTTAGGGGGGTGAGAATTTTTTCGAAATAATTTCACCTGTTTTCAGCGAAAAAGCCTGCGCGTTACTATAGGTTAAAAGGGCGCGTTCGCACACGATTTTTTTTTATGGGGGGTCAAAAATCTTTTTTACCTATCAGGAGGGGGGGCCGATATTTTTTTGTGGGCAAACCCACCAGCCCCCCCCCCCCCTGTTGTTAAAAAATGATCACTCCCTTGTTTGCAGAGCTATTGCAAAATTAGTGAATTCTGGTTATAGCGACCTTAAATAGGCCTAATTTAGGCTTTGAATGCATCTGACAAAGATCAGGATGTCTCCATTGAGTCCCTAGTCCCTGAAAATGTGGGTGTAGGGTCGCCAAGTGTTCTTCTAATGCATGCTAGGGTACTGATAAATTCAAAATCCGACCTAATATAAATTACATTATGGCTGAAGTACTTGTTCAAGGACAGGACACCACTTATGTAATTCTTGTAAACATTACCTGCTTCTGAAACACCCCACTGTAGTGGTACAATACATGCATTGTAGGGGTCGGCGAAAACGTTTTTAGGGAAACCGGGATTCGAACCCGGGACCTCTCAGCCTTCAGACGATTGCTCTAACACTGAGCTACTTCCCCGTACGTTTTCTGCCTTCCACCCACGCCTGGATCGGTGTGATACCGACAGGGGATATGTGACTACCTGGTGACCCGCCTCTTCAGGTCGGCCACCCTGGGCACGGGGACTCACATAGTCACGTTCCCCTACACATGCATATCTAGTAGTAGGGAACAGAGGGGCACTGTGTATCATTGTAAATCCGTACCTTGTGGCACTTTTATCTGCACATCTGATGCCCTGGGGGCACAGGATAAATATTTGTCTATATTTGTCACTATCCTCCACTTTTCTAATTTGATTATAAGTGTTACTGTTCACACCCTGGTGGAATGAGCAGCTCAGACTGACATGAAAAATTAAGATGATTATCATGGAGGTAGGTTCATCTGAAAGCTTAGCTTTTTTATCTAGAAAAAAGTTATTATATGTTAAACTGTATCCCCAGTAGTTTAGAACGGATTTCAGACTATATAGGGACATCCCCAGGGCTAAATTACTTATCTATATGTTACATGTCATGTCATCATGTCGTAGAACACTCGTCATCATAAATCACAGAAAGTGGACTTTTAGGGCTTGGTTAGATTTTGGGGGTCTGAGAAAAAACTATGTAGGATCTCAAAGATATTTTTGGTGGATGATGTATAGGTGTTGTGGTACCTCACCACAAATCATTATTAGTTAAATATGAAAACCGTTGCTATGGTAATGCCTGGTACCTATATACCCTGGAAACGGTGTCCGGGCGAGTGACCCTGAGGGGTGTTTTCCCTTAGTAGGAGCAAAATGACTCATGATATGATTCCCATCAATTCTTTTTATGTTTTCTAAAATAGCACTGGGTATAATGGTCATGTTGTCATTGATTTAGATATGCTACATATGCTTTTTTTCCATGGCCATGGCTCATTTTCCATGTGGGCTCGAGACAGGATTTCTGGAAAAATTCAGGTCAGAAGTTTTCCTTTACTTGCTGTTTAGCATGTGGGTCCCACAGAGTAAGTTAGAGACTGATGTATACATGTAAGACAGTGGCCAAGACATGTACTTTCAGGTGGTATACAGGTTCAGTGGGGGAAAAATTGATGTATGCCTCATAATTTCCATCAAAAACACTATCTAACTTAGGGGTCACTCGCCCGGACATGAAATTCGGGAGGACATATTCAGACTTTTCCTACTGCTATTCAAAACCAATAGGGAGAATTTAATTTCTAACACACTGGGTACTTATAGGTATATTTGGGGGGGGGGCAAATAACTGACATAGTTAGGATAGTTGAATATATCAATTTCAGGGAGATTTGAATATTATTTATATAAGAAATCAAGCTCTGAACTTGGATGGTTATTGAAGGGTCACTCGCCTGGACATAAAATTCGGGAGGACAATTCAGACATTCCCTCCTGCTATTCCAAACCGTAAGGGAGAATTTAATTTCTAACACACTGGGCGCTTAGGTATATGTGGGGGGGGGGGCAAATAGCTGACATAGTTAGGATAGTTGAATATATCAATTTTACACAGGAGGAGAAGAAACATTGATTGTCTGTTCAGGGCAAAAATGTACTCAAAATCGTGAAAACTGTCTATCAAAAGAACACATACTTCTTGATACCAAAGACACATCTGGCATAAATATAAATAGTATTTCCTTAATCTACAGGTCAAAATAGTCTTGAACTGAAGTTTTCAGGGAGATTTGAATATTATTTATATAGAAAATCAAGCTCTAAACATGGAAGGTTATTGAAGGGTCACTCGCCTGGACATACAATTCGGGAGGACATTTCAGACATTCCCTCCTGCTATTCCAAACCATTAGGGAGAATTTAATTTCTAACACACTGGGCGTTTAGGTATATGTGTGGGGCAAATAACTGACATAGTTATGACAGTTAAATATAATAATCCTGGAAAGGAGGACAAGAAAACAGTATTTTTTGTCCAGACAAGAAAAAGGGGGCATTTTCCACAGAATCGTGTATGCTTTCCTTGGCATAAAGTAAATAGAAGAATTCCAATTTCTTTTTTGGCATAGTGTACCTACTTCTTAACTCTAAATTTTAGAAGCAAAAATTAACCCTTTAAGGGCAGAGCAAAATTGTTGCCCTGCCCATGGGGACGGCCTCCGAAAAAAGTATAGTTCCTAGAGGACGAGCCTATTTTCAATTCCTATACTAATCCTATATAATGGGCAGCGACTATAGTCGACGATAGGCCTGCCATGGTGTCGACTATAGTCGACGCTAGGCCTACCATGGTGTCGACTATAGTCGATGCTAGCCCTCAATAGCTTAAGGCATATATCTAATGGTGGGGTTATATGCAGGTGGTCACTCGCCCGGACAGGCCACTTCACAAAATGTAATCTGCTCCAGGGAAAAAGAAAAAAAATCATCGTCTGTGCTATATTGGGTCCAAACTCTTCCTGAGACTCCCTGATATAGTGGTCAATAATGGAAAAACACATATCTAGGAGTAAATGCAAAAAAAAGTAATGTAAGATATCAATTTTCAGGAGTTTTGGGGTCATTTTAGGGTAATTTGGGCATATTATAGATTTCTTACTAGTAAAACCTATATGTAACACAAGGATCTCTTCAAGCTCGACAATTTGGGGAAAAAAAACTGGATGAAAAATGAAAATCCTTAAGCTAGGGGCAGGAATACCTCCAAAATTCCTAAAAGTCCACTTTCTGTGATTTATGTACTCGTAATCCTGTTTCTTTTCTAAAGTCACATTGGGTATGTTGTGGTATTATGATACAATTCAAATTATTCATGTAAAGTGATTGTTTTATTATTATATTTCCATCTAACATGGTTGAATTAGTTCAACCTTTCCATCAAATACTTATGATCTCTACAGTCCAAGTCGAAATCCAGGATTCAAAGTAACTCCAGATATAACCATGTAGTTCCGAAACCAACCATATACCATTCATAATTCTCTCTGCAGATTGAGAAAACGTTTACTCTTAGAAACAGATTTTTTTTTCTCTCCTAGAGAGTTGTGCCTAGGCCCATTTAGGCGTATTTTCCAGCCCATCCTGAGACCTAGAATAGACCCATAATAGATATCCATCCTGTCTCCTGAATATATAGGCTTTCAGGAAATGTATACTTTTGTATGACTTCTCTCCACCTGTCAAGTGCTACTTGAGCATACAGCTGCAGCACCACCCAATGGAGGGCCAGTGTGTGTACAGAACAACCACTTTCTGGGTTGCAGTTTGTATTGGAGAGTTTTCACACAAAAAAAGCTCGACCTTCACTAACATTTCTCTGAATACATGTATCTCAATAACTATTAAGGATTTAAGGTTTACTGCATTGTCTCTTAAACATATTAAGCTTTCCATTGATGGGTCTTGATTTCATGTGAGATAATTATTTCCATTGGGGGTAATCACCCTACATTATAAATATTTCCTGATCCAAAAAGCCAATTTGTAGGCAAATAATTATATGTCCAATTATATCTATATCATTTGTCCTACATCTTGGAAACATTATTTTAATCAATGGATAATTAAGTCACAGCATGCAACGTCCAATTATACCTTGGCTATTACATAGAAAATAGGTTATTTAATTTCATATGTGTTTTATAAGAAATAAACGTGGATATTAGTTGGGGGATTGTCTTGCATAATATACGGTTCTAGAAGTAATTTCCAGGTAGTCAGCTGCAGCCCAGGCCTCTACAGTCCAGCAACGTTGTGGCTGTTATGTATTTAAGGTATGTGGGCATGTTGTAGGGGTGGGGGGGGGGGGGTTATGACTCATGGGCCGGGGGTCACAGCTCCCTGCGCTGCAGTATGCCGTGAGGCGTCCCCACCACCTCCACCTGCCTTCCCTGCCTGGGCCAGCGTACGTAGACTTGCCCTAACCCTCTCTGGTGACTTTCCACAGCAGTTACTGCCAGGCCTCATGGAGTCTTCATTTTTACCTCCATCTTGTAGAGTGCACCCACTTCCGTAGACAATGTCTTTGGTACTGTCTATCAATTCTAAATCCTGGGTTTGCTGGAGGAACTCATAGCAATTTTCGTTTTGCTGGAATTTCGCCATTTGTAGGGCTTCTATCCCTGGTCCCCGCACTCTCTGTTGGAGAATGACACCATCCATATTATGGGTTTTTAAAATGAACCCCTTTTCCACAAATCTTGGCTCTAAAATACCCCCTTTTTCCATGAAAAACTTTTAGGGTATTAAAAACACCCCTTTTTTGCTAAATCATGGAAATCTTATGCAGGGTGGCCCATATCTGGAATATGAGATAAACGCATTCCCCGTATAATAGAATAATGTATGAAATTGTATTTGCATGAAGGTATTCATTGCAAAAAGGCTTCTTTGTAATCACATAAAACATCTGAGGTTGTGCATTGGATAAACCAGGCAGATAGTGGCCCCTTTTTACAATAAATGCAGAGTCACTGCTAAAAATAAACCCCCTATTTTTACTTTTCATGAACATGTTCTGAAATAAAAACACCCCTTTTTCCAGTGTTCACAAACATGCAAAGTTAGAGGAAATCGGCCCTTTCCTCTGCGTTTCCATAACATGGATGGTGTCAATTCTACTATGGAAGTGCGGGGACCGGGCTTCTATCACATCGAAACCTTTGGCCTTGTCCCAGTTATCACAGCTAGGTAGGTCCTTGGCAAGTGTCTACGCCTCATAGGGGCAATTAAACGGTGGCTAGTATGCTAATATTTATAAAACTTTCTTTGGTAAAATATGCATGTATATCTCCAGCATTCAATGAAAATACAATAAGGGAGTGATCATTTTTTAACAACAGGGGGGGCTGGTGGGTTTGAGCGCGGACACGCAAAAAAAATTTCGGCCTCCCCCTCTCGAGGGTAGAAAAAATTTTTGACCCTCCCATAAGGGGCAAAAATCCGTGCAAACGTGCCCTTTCAACCTATAGTAACGCGCAGGGTTTTCCACTAAAAACAGGTGAAATTATTTTGACCCCCCTTCCATCTGAGGGATTAAAAAAAATTCTGACCCCCCCCTAGTCAAGAGGTTGAAAAAATGGTGTAGCCATCGCCTCGGTTTGAGGCTATGGGTCGTCATTGGCGCCACCACCCGGGAAATCACACACACTACATACTGGCGCCTCCCGCCTCTTCATAACATCCTTTGTTCTCCTACGTTCAACATCTAACATCCTTTGTTCTCCTACGTTCAACATCTAAAATTTTGTCGGGCTGGACCCAACATACGGTCAAACATTGTGATATTATCCTGATATTTTAAATGTCTTTTATCAAACTGACCACAACATATCCAGCGCCTACAGCACTCAAGGAGCACCATTTATAATATGCCGAGGCCGTCGCGGGTTTCACCACACGCTACCAGGGCCACGGCACGGCGCAATATGGCGCTCCCGCAGGTCACCGATCGGGAGCTGCATGACCTGGCGCAGGAGATTAGGGAGATTGAAATGTCTATCCATGTCTCTACTGACTCCAGTGACAATAATACCGAGCTGGACACTCCCAACCATAATTCTAGACGGTTTACTCGCCATACAGTCCAGTCACGGCATGAAGCCACGCCACAGCCATTACAAGCGACACCAGCGCCCACCCCACAGGAGTCACCGTTGGGACATATCCCCACACCACGTGGCCGCCGTCACTCTAGCGCCAGTCATCACTCGGCCACCAGCTGCCAATCTAATGTATCAGCTGCCTCTCATACGTCGACACAGGAGGTGTCAGAATTGAAGACAAGAGTGGCAGAATTGGAGCGCCAAACAGACATTGGCGGTATCACCGGTAGTCTCAATTTCCTGGTCGACGAGTCGAGGCAGCGCAACCAGCAGCAGGCAGCTGACGAGCAGCAGCGCGAGGTACGGCGAAAGGAGAAGGAGGAACGCCGGCAACGCCAGCTGGAGGAACGCCGCCAGCAGCTAAGAGATCTACAACGCATCCAGCAGGAGCAGGCGGACCGGGAGGCTGCCCGCCAGGCAGAGCTCAAGCAACAGAAGCAGCGAGAGAAGGAGGAACGGAAGCAACGTCGCAAGGACAAGAAAGAAATACGCCGCCGGGAGGCAGAGGCAGCTGCGGCCGACAACACCATGCACTCGGCCGCCCAAGCCATCGCACCAACGGCACCCACAGCGGGCATATATGGACAGCCAGCGGCACAGACCGCCCTTGCCACCCCTAACCCCGCACCACCAGTGGACCCCGCCACATACCCTACGGCGGCTGACCTGCGACGCCAACCTGGAGCACGCGATTTTATTGACACACAGCTCGAACGGGAGAGGTGTAATCAACTCGTCACAGAGGGTAAAGTAAATTTCCTCACCTCCATTATACCAACCAAAACAAAGCCTAAGCCTTATAGGGCATTAGCACATTAGGCTATGGAGGCCGCCATTAGACCCCGACTGCACTATGACTAACACCTTCAGCCCCCGTCTCCGCAGTAAATGCCAGAGATGCTTCCCATTGGTCAATAATACAATAGCCATGTGCCGTATATGTACATTGACAGAGACACATGCTATACCCTCAAGCAAAAGCTCGAGGTACGTAATGACCTCCAACCAATGGAATACCTTGATGCCGCACTCCCTCTAGCGCACGACCCTGACAGCGCGTGGACGGAACAAGAGCGTAAACACATCCTTAAACACATAAATAATGTGACTAAGGATTCAATGTCCAGGTATTGGCCAGACGTACGCCGTTGGTCCGACAGCGTCTTCGACGCAGTGGAGCGTGACCAATATACATGGTTTGACACACAAGAAATACATAACTCAAGGGTCGAAATCTCATTCACTTGGGGGGGGTAGAAAAAATGGTAGTGCTCATGGTGCCCCTTCCCAGAATGCCCATGCTGGCAGAGGACGCCACAATAACGGTAATGAGCAGGTGTGTACAGACTACAACTCAACAAAAGGGTGTAAATTCAATGGACACCACGGAGACCACAATAATCTTCTGACACACTTCTGTATGTATTGTCTTACTAAAAATAAGCAGGCCACTCACACAATAATGGTCTGTCAGCATAAGTTCCGCGACGCACCGCCCCCTCAAGCACACCATGGCCAACCACAACAAACCCACGCCCACGCGGGAGCGTGGCACAGTAACAACGGGGCAGGATGGACTCAGGGACCACACAATCACGGCCCCCCGCCGTTTAATGCGGCTCAATACCCACCCAGACAGAACAACAACTATTCACACAATCATAACCAGCACCATGGTAACAGTCACCATCAGCCAAAAAACGGCAGCGGGGCGTCTCACCAGTAGTTAGACACGATGAGACGCCTCCACATATTGACGCTGCTATGACAATAAACAACACCACGTGTGGCCCGCCCCGCCCACCAACTACGTGCGATAGAGATACTGACACGCACACAAACATACACAGCGTGCCAGGCGGCACGTGCTCACCACCACGTGTCGTTGTTTACACGAGTGGCGCAGTTCGCCGCCAAGCTGACGCAGGGAGCACAAAAACTGATGACGCGCTGCATCTAGCAACTGCGAGTACACATACCCGTGACGTCACACTTTCAGCGCACCAGCAAGGAGCGCCACAAAACGTCATCAATATGGTCGACCATAACAAACATGGCGGCCCACACCTTCCGGCTCGCCATAAGCCAGCTGAGCCGGATTATAAAAACGTTAGCCACACACACATAGACGGTCATCATGCCTCCACACGCCCACGAATCGAGCCTACAGACCTTTATACCAAAAGCTGCAACTCAAGTCTTGGTGCACAGGTCGGTGCCCGCACACCCTCACCGTGTTATACAGGTACGATGCCAGACTTTCATAGTATTAGGTTCATGTGTGAGAGCGATGTTATTCTACCCAATGTTGACATAGCCCCAATTGCCTTCAAGGACTATCGTACCCATAACTGGCCAGCCTTCGTTAATGTCACTGCCTTCCCAGTTCTCGCACGTATATATGATGCAGTCAGCAGCACTGGTTTGCCAAACGCACTGGCTGCCCGGGTCCCTATACCAACAAAACTTAATATACCGGTATGGGAAGAATTGCTACACCATCGCCCAGATAAGGCTGACTTACTCTTTGTCAAATATGGCTTCCCGCTCGGGAAAATGGGGCCCATCTCAGACACTGTCAATACACCTAATCACCCGAGTGCCACTCAGCATGGTACACATGTCTCTGAGTACGTACAGAAAGAGCTAGACATAGGAGCACTGGCAGGCCCATTCAGTGCCCCCCACCCCTTCTCCCCTTGGGCCCATGTCAGCCCCCTCATGACACGACCCAAACGGGACTCAGAAGCCCGAAGGATCATAGCAGACATGACTTTCCCTAAACAATACTCTATCAACTCATACATCTATAAAAACACGGTGAACGGTATATACCACAACTTAAGTCTGCCTACAGTACAGGAGGCCATGGATAGACTCGCTCAGGTTGGCACTGGTGCATATCTCTCATCAATAGACATATCACATGCATATCGTAACTTCACCTCAGATCCCGGTGATTGGCCACTACTGTGCCTCTCTTGGGACAATAAGTTCTACCTAGATATAAGTGTCCCATTTGGGGCGCGCACCAGTGCATCCAACATGCAGCGAGTGGCGGACATGATAGTGGAAATTCTGGCAGAACGTAATATTTTTGCACGTATGTATCTAGATGATTTATTAATCATTTCAAATGATCATTGCAGTGCACAGCGGGACTTCCGGGAGGCCCGCCTCCTCATAGCATCACTGGGACTGCCCGAGGCCAAAGACAAGCTACAACCCCCCACACAATGTATCCAATGGCTCGGAGTGATACTAGATGCTAACAAGATGACGGTCTCCATACCCAGTGATAAGCTTGTAGAAGTTAAGGGCAAGATAGACTACTATTCTAAACGTCGCTCTATCTCACGTAAACAATTACAGTCTCTATTGGGCGTCCTCCTGTATGTGGCTAAGTGCATACAAGCCGCCAGACTATTCGTATCGCGCCTACTAGACTCTTTACGCGGCATGAAAACCACATACATCAACCTTAATGCAGGAATGAGAGCTGACTTACGTTGGTTCAAAGAGTTCAGCTCTCAGTGGAACGGGGTGGCAATCATTCCGGCCACCTCACCACCGAATAAGACCATATATGTAGACGCCTGCGGGTCAGGCATAGGTGCCACCGACGGGTCTCAGGCATATGCCACACAGTGCACACCCAAACAGGACCCTGTTCAAAATATCACCCACCTCGAGGCAATAAACGTTGTGGTGGCACTCCACACCTTTGTCGGCCAACAGGATCGTGGCACACATATTCATATAAGGTGCGACAATCAGGCTGCAGTTCAGGTGTTTCAGAGCGGTCGCGGCACTGACAAGACTCTTACTGACACAGCCAGGATGTGTTGGATGGTGCAGGCACTCCTGGACGTCCATATCACATATAACCATGTGCCGGGAAAAGACAATGAGGTGGCCGACTCCCTGAGCAGGGCACACTTGGATGGGGCATCTATGAGCACAGCCCGAAGGTTTATAAAGGACCTTAATTTGTCAGTCATCGACTCAAATACATATGCACTTGGCTCAGCTACACCTCCAATCTATTCTAGATCAAGAATTCAACTTCTACCAGCGATTGGCGGCTCAGAGACAACGTCAAGCAAGAGCGGAGGGCACAGATCGAAATCGTTGATCAGCGGCGGGACAATACTACCTGTTCACCAGGCACCTCGCCCTAGACCCACTGGCTCCAACGTATCAGACGATATGTGCCTTCATAGAGTTCATGTGCAGGACAACCAAACACCCCGGTACAATAAAGAACAACTTGAGTCACATCACACAGCACCTCATGCTGGCCGGAGTGGACGTCTCAGCATTTCAGCACTTCAGGGTGTCTCGAGCAAAGCAAGCACTTGCCAGGGACAAAACAGTGAAAACCAATAAAAAGCCCCCGGTGCCAATGACCCTACTGAAGGCGGTGTTATTAGGCCTACCGGATTCACATGTGGGTCGCATGACCAGGGTGGCCATATTGGTAATTTACCACGCAGCACTCAGGAAGTCAGAGGTTTTACCACCGAGCACACTAAAGTTCTGCCCTACCTCCCACCTCACAAGAGAAGATGTCAAACTTTACGACAACAAGGTGGAAGTAACCATCAAAAAGGCAAAGAACATGCAGTTGTTCAACCAACACAAAATAGTGACATTGTATCCTTCAACAGACATAGCTACCTGCCCGGCAGCCTCTGACCCCCAGGCGGTATTGGAATATACCGCCTGGGCCAGCCCTGTATTTTTTATCACCATGCCCCCACTGCTCCCACCCTGCTAACTACCTGTGCCATGCAGTAAAGGGCCTGGTCACAGCTGGGTGCACAATACTCCAAGAGCCAAATGAAAGGGACTGTCACTGTGCACCACCAAAGGCAATTTATAATTACCATATTACTGTGATACCTATGTATGACTTTGCTATGCAGGAAGTAGTAGTGACCCAGGAGTAGTGAATACTTTTGTTTACTGGTATTGTTATTCCATTGTTGACACACGCAGCATGTCCCTCCTCTCACCTTTGCTGTGCCTGGTACCATAGTAGCTTCTAATGAGAGGTACAATTACAATCTGTCATTTCACAAAGTATATGTCAGCCATCGGGCCATAAAACATGGAAGAAAGTAAACTGCAAAGGTGTGGCATGCATTTGCCACCATTATTTTTATATCAGGGTACATAGGTAGGAGAAATTAGACATAACATTTACACCTCCTGAAAAGGAGGTCGGTCCTGGGAGACACTTCTTTGTCACATACACCACCATGTAGACCTTGGGGGGTGCTTTCTATGTCTACTACCATAAACTCCCGCGTAGAAGACGCACTGCGCGTATAAGACGCACCCCAAACTCAGCACATGCATTTTCGCGTAAAAGACGCACATTTTAAGGCTGAAATTCGTAAGATTAGTACATTTCTATAGTAAAATTACCCCTCGTATAAGACGCACACCCAACTTGAGAGAAAGCTATAAGACCCCCCAGCATTTTGTTTGGCGTAGAGGACGCGTCTTATACGCGGGAGTTTACGGTACACTGTATAGTGTACCATTCTATATACATGTGAAACTTCATCTTGAAGAAGTGCATTACACTGAACGCCCTAAAGCTGTAGATTTGGGTTGGTTATTTCATGCAATTGAGATTAAAATAGACCCAGAGCATTTTCTTCAATCCTAGGTTTACAGAGATTAAAATCCCTCAGTCCTCCTCAAGTGAACTCAGAATAACAATATGTAACTACCTTACTAGGTGGCATGTATGTGTGTGCCACTAATGGATCAAATATTTTAATACCAGGCTTACAAGTGCAAGCTGAAAGTCTTCACCACTGAGGAGGGTCCTTAGGTTGATGATGTATACCCAAATTTACAGCTTCAGATAGTCAGTTTGAGGACCCAAGGTTACCATTGAGACATTTACATGATCAGTTTGTCTACCTGATAATAGATTGTTGACCGTAGCTCGTGAGATTGACTACGATGAGTATACTCAACCTATAATAGGACTTTTCGATCAAGGAGATATACTGTGTCAAAGTAAAGCACATTGATTGCTGGTTAAAATAGTAGATTGGTTAGGTCAGAGACCCAGAATTGAATCCCTTTAGTAACATGACATTTTATTTTGCACCTTTCTTTTTGATCTGAATTGTAATCCCTCCCCCCTTAATTGAATGGTGGCCCTTTACCATAGAATCAGTATATATTTCTACAGAATTTCCTCAAAAAGCTTTATTTTTTGAGTAGTTGTTAAAAAAATAGGAATTTGTGCTAGGGATCCAAGCCTACAGGGTTTTCATTTGAGAGTCAAACATTATCACCATTATACTAGGAGAACTCTCAGATTAAATTAGGTGATATCATAGATAAAATTGTGATCTAATAGCACATAAGAAGGGTAAAGGACAGATACCAAAATCAGACACCTTGCATCTAAAAAGTGAAGAATAGATGGACTAGATCACGTGATATATTGCTTTACTAATTCTGATGATAGGAAATGTCTAGTCAATTGCACAACTGGTCGGTTCAGTTACTGATATGTTGTGAATCCAATCATAAAACTTACTTTGGAAATATAAATGTCAATATATCAAGTTCCCCTTGATATAATATACCTTATGATTTAAGACATTTATAGGTACAATGATCAAATATGACCACCTCTTGCTCATCAGACAGAGGTGCCTCTACCCTACATGCAAGTTAAAATCCCTCACTATTCCAATTGCAAATGACTTTTATAATCACTTAACTATCACAAATTAAAGGAGGAAAATGACTCTATTTGGCTTTGCCATTGTAAAATATTGGAGTATAAGTGAGAAAACCTCCTTGGAGTTATGGCAGATATGACAGGTGACTGCCATAACTTCCACCTCTGAGGAGGTTCTCTATCATATATAACCTCCCTCTACAGAGGCACTGTGCATGGGAGCTGTTTTATTGCTAAGGGGGTGCACAAGAGACCACACACCCTCACTTGGCTCTTGGCCTACCTCCACTGAAAATGGGCGCCCAAGATTGCCCATTTTAACTGGGTCACTACTCACAAGTAAAAGTCGGTCCAGGCCTGTAAATGGAGCCAGGTATGAGTGGAAGTAGGGCCTGGATAATCGAGGCTGCCTGCCCGGTGGTAGCGATACAAGAAATGTACTCAAACATCCCGTCGGTCTCACCAAAAGACCCATTCATATGCAACCCAGCGGATCGGTCTCCAGTACCAGTGACTTGTGTCGAACAGGAGTGGCAGCGCCAGATGGTGCGCCTGAAGCAGCCTCGCCTAAAATTCTCCCTACACAGCCTGAGAGCCGCCGCCACAACTCAGGCATACAAGGGAGGCTGCAAAGAACTTGACATACAGACATATGGGGGATGGTCATCTGACATTTATAAGTCATACATACACACCGATAACCTAGCACAAGTCAATCGCGCCATATCTCAGGCTCTTGCCGATACCTTACCACATAGACAATGAAAACATTCTTGGCTTTTGGCCTACTGTTTTAACATGTATTTATGTTTTCACCATATTATGTCATATTGTTAATAAGTCTCATATAATCATATTTTAATGTAAACATAAAATTTATTCACCAATAATAAATTTTATTATCCCAACCTATTCTTAGTGATTCCTTTGGGGGAGTGTGTTAATGGTGTAGCCATCACCTCGGTTTGAGGCTATGGGTCGTCATTGGCGCCACCACCCGGGAAATCACACACACTACATACTGGCGCCTCCCGCCTCTTCATAACATCCTTTGTTCTCCTACGTTCAACATCTAAAATTTTCCTCTCCCACCCACCCTTCATATATTTATTATCATCATCTATCAATATAATGGCCTTACAAGGCACACAACTATTAAACTTCATCTTTCCATTTTAATCATTTATCACCATATAGGCACTTACAAGGCCTACTGTTTTAACATGTATTTATGTTTTCACCATATTATGTCATATTGTTAATAAGTCTCATATAATCATATTTTAATGTAAACATAAAATTTATTCACCAATAATAAATTTTATTATCCCAACCTATTCTTAGTGATTCCTTTGGGGGAGTGTGTTAATGCTGACCCCCCTCAAACCCACCAGCCCTCCTTCCCCTGTTGTTGAAAAAGGATCACTCCCTAACAGTACTGTGACCTTGCGCTGGTATACACTGTACTCCTATAACACACGCAAGGTCACTTCTATTCAGAGAATAGACATTGGCCTTGGTTTAACAACGGTACCTTCAATCAGATGCATTTGTGCATTATAGGACAACAGACAGTCTTGAGGTGAAGAAGGAGTTGTCTATTGTCTTTATAAAATGTAATTTCATTCCAATCACTTAAGTACCCAATTAAGGTATGTCTAGACCAATTAATGGCCCTTGACTTGTCTACAGCTATGGTGACCTTGCTCAGGTGTGCACTACACTCCTATAATGCACTCAAAGCACGTCTACCATGCAGCAGAGCACTGCCAGCCATTCTATAATGTGAAGCAGTGCACTCCATATTGTTTTATAAAGTCATGTGATGCACAAATGCAGTGCTGGTTGTTAACTTTCCAGCACTGATCGGTGCATCATGCAGGCACTTCAAAATCTACATTCAGTATTGGCGCATTGTCCACCAAGAGGCCCTCATGCAACAAAAGGACATACAAAAGGCCTGAGGGCATCACAGCAAAGAGTGCTGTGTAGACGCCGGAGGGGTATTCAATAGGCGGCACGCCTAGCCATCGGCGCGCGCCCGGACCTAAACGTGCTCGCACTCCAGCTAGAGAGGAGGTGCGCCTGTGGCGCCCGCCGCGTGGCTGGCGTGCGGCTAATGAATACCGCTCAGGGCTCAACTAGGCGGCATTGGGCTGCAGCATATAATGCAGCACGTCAAAATCCATTATTCTCAGCGACACAAGTGCGTCAATAGTGTGATATTGAAGCATGATTGCTATGGAATTCCCATAAAACAGACGTGTAATGTAAACAAGAGCAAATAGAACAAGGAAAACCTGTGCCGCATGTAGAAATCGTGTAAGATTGTTATACTGTAAAAGAAAATGTCTTCGATTACGTCCTCCTTGATATACGGCTGACAGTAAAAAGACCCGCCCAAGGTTTTTTACAACTGCGGTGGGAGTGGAACATGTGTATATAATTTTATCTATATAGGACATCATGACTTATAATGACAGATTTTATCAGGTATACGGCCTAGAATTATACCACTACACCTTTGGGTGGGTGGAAGGCTTACCTTTGTTTATTGCCAGGGGAGAGACTATTCATGTAAAAATAAAAGGGGGGATCCTTGATTACCGCCTCCTTGTGGGACCTTTGGGAGGTGGGGGTCCTCCCATGTGATTGTCTTATGTTGTTTCCAACAACTGGCCACGTCACCCTGTTAATTCTAAGAAAATAGACAGAGGTTCATGAGAAATGCTGCAAACGGAGTGTTTATTCATGAGTTAGACTCAAAGCAGTAAACCACAAGGCAGAGCCGAGTGGAATACTGCTAGCAGGCTAACGAATGAAGGAACATTCAGTTTGTAGCAATTCAAGTGAATCTCTATTTATTTAATGTTTTTCTGGAAAAGACATGCCACAGATTCACTTTATCGAAAAGGGTTTGAGGCTACTTTATGACGTCACAGTGAAGAATGGGGTCATGAAGAATGAGATTCAGTTTCTGCACGCCCCTGGGGGAATGGTTCTTTCCATAAAATTCTATACTAAGGCTTGTTCTTAACATGAAATAACATTTGTACACAGACCAGCCTACCGTCCTACATGTAGGACACCTAATTGACTTCCATGAAGAGGCAAGGTAAATAGATTCAGAAGTAAAAGTTGTAGCTTATACTAGGTCCCTGGAGGGTGTTGCTCCTATAGTAAAAGGAAGAGGTAGCTAAAAATGCCCTCGTTTCCAGTCCTTTCTTTTCATGTAGCTTTAACTTGTCCCTTTTGTTGCTCACAAGTGGTCATTCTAGTACAGTGCTAAAAAAGAGGGATTTGAGTAGGTACCTAGTTGGGAGAAGTCAGTCAGTATAATAAACTATAGAGCGTGTGACATGAGTAGGTACCTGGTAGTGCAGCTCTCTCTATTTTAAACAAGGCAGGTGACTTTTCAGACTAATGTGGTGAGTGCAAGTTGAATGGTGAAGCAGTGCACAACTTGTTTAGAAAGAGGGCACATACTCTTTTTACAATAGGAGCAACACCCTCCTTCCATCTGAAAATGCTTCATAGAAGTAAGCTACTTCTATGACTTCGCACGTGTTCCAAAATTCCTACTACGTAGATGATGGCCATGGGAAGAAATTTCGACCTTCCCAGAGGAGACAGGCAAGTATTGGTGAACTGTCCTATATATGTAGGACGGTGCTTATCTTGCCAAGGTGGTTACACCATGTCTATGGTATGTTGCCAACATATCCTGATATCCTGCCATACTAGAATACCATTTCTACTTTAATGGGGTCTCTCACGTTCTTTCCCTTTTTCTGTCTATACTACTAGGCTCCAAAAGAAAATTTGTTTCACGTCATATAGTTTTAAAAAAGGTTTACCTTATCCTGGATTACCTTGTAATAAACACGTTTAAATTATAAGTTATGATGGCATGATTTCTCTAATTCAAATGGCATGAAATTTGATGGTTAAATTTCAAAATTGAATGAAAGGTGGTAGGGTGGTTCCGTTTTGCTATGCTAGGTCGATACGTGGAAATACATTTTTCATCCTATTGTTAGTCAGTGCATGGCAAGCTCCTTCTTTTACCACTATCTCTTAACGATCTTGCCAACGTATAGGTGCTGTAGCCATAATATATCATAGACATGCACCTTGTGGTTTCCTGCTATTCCCAAGAATAATCCAATCTTCTTGCTTTTCCTGTCTAAGGAGAGAGACTTTTGGCCGGTTAAAGGTCAAATAACGCTTCTACTACTTCCATAGAACCCACCATATAAGGCGCATCACTTTAATATTATACATGAGATTCACACTGCATACAATTTGCATCTCGCGTATAAGGCACACCCTGAGTAGAACTAGACTGACACCATACGCCATATTATGGCACCAGTAAGCACTAACATGAGCCTGATCACATAGACTTAACAAGCATATAATACGTTTCTGGCTACAAAATAGAAACTCCTCTTAAAGGTTGAAAGTATATATATGCTGATCCTGCTGACTACAGAACAGGGGCATAGGGAAAGGGGGGGGCAGGGGGGCCCAGCCCCCCCAATCACAAAGGAAAGGGGGTCTGAGTATGTTTGGGCCCCCCAAAAATTTGCCAAGAATTCATAATAAATTGGATAAGCAGCTAAAACGTTGCATCTCAAATAATATTAACATGGTAATGGGATAGGGAAAATGAGGGCCTGAGCCTCAAATCATGTCTAAAATTCCCTCGAAATTACTTTTCTGTAAAATTCTATCTACGTATGTATAGGCGTCATCGTGCTTAAGCCGACAATTCAGGGTGGTTGTGGTGGGGCCCCCGCTGGGACCCCCCAATGAAGATTTGCTTCCTTCGCCTCTGCAGGAGTAGTGCATATAGCGGCCATAAATCTACCACTATGTATCCGGATTTTACCAGGGGTATTTTTTAGAACAGGGAACGATTTGACCCCACCCCCCCCCCATATTTTGTCTCAAATGATCATCCATTGCCAAGTTAGAGTAGATGGACACTGAAATTAACGCAAGCCTATGTAGCATTCAATACGAACAACGATGAATCATTTGTAACCTGCCAGAAGTAGCACTCATCATGATTGTTACTTATTTTTCTCTTCAATATTTCTGTTTCTTCATGTCATGATTATCTAAGCCAATAAATATGTTTAAAACTCAAACTCAAAGTTCATTATACGATTTGTCCATTCATGAGTATTATGCTTCCAATTGCATGATACTTGACTGTTAGAAATCGTGGAAAAGAGTTTTGAGCTCTATAAAACTATAGTAGAAATAGAACCATTGTATGCATATATATGTACACAAGCCCTGTATAATGTTATAAATGTTAGGGGATAGATCCTACGTTTTAGTCAGATTCTAGTCAGATTCTGTGATCGTAGCGGTATTTTAGTGATCATACAGCTATTTGGTGATCGTAGGTTGTTTTGAAATAGATCACAGCATGTACAATGTACATGGTTTAGGAATGTTTCAGTTTCGATGAAGCACGGATGAAGCCTTGTCTGGTTATTTACCGGGGGGGGGGGCAGTCCTTAACCCTTCAAGGGCCGCTGATGTATTAATGCATCATGCCCATAGGTCGTCATGATGCACCAATGAAGTGCTGGCGAGACTGCTCACCAGCACTTCATTGGAGCATCATGCCGACCCTCTGGGAGTATATGTGTCAACCCTGTAGGGTCTGCATGATGCACCAATGAAGTGCTGGTGAGCAGTCTCACCAGCATTTCATTGGTGCATCATGAGGACCAATGGGCATGATGCACTCCTACATCAGCGGCCTTTAAAGTAATGAGGTACTAGGATCGCACCCAGTCCTATACGACTGTAAATTCATGAACAATTCTTATGGATATGTTGGTATGACTTGAAGGGTCTTGTCGTAGTTTGTTGAGAAATTGCCTCTTTGGACGACCATTTTATATGATGCATTGATACACTAAGTGGTTTTTGAAAAGGAGGGGGCGCGCCCATATTTTTTGGCTAAATTTAATATTTGAATGAGCCAAATAAACTCTAAACTACAGAAGAAAAAGAGGGGCCGTGCGTCCATGCACCCCCTTTCTAAATCCGCCACTGTTAAAGGCCGGCTGTACTTTTATATATCTGAATTCATGATAACGGGTGATGAGCTGTCACTTTATGTCAAGGTGAATATCGATGCTCCATTGACAATGCACTAAACCCCCATATTGCACCCCTGTGTTAAATAACCAGTGCCAAATCCGCACCATGACGTCATAGGTCTATCGCGCATGCGCAGCATTTTTGAAACGTAAACATTCAAAATGGCGGCGGTCAGGATTTCGCGATGAAGACGGGTAAATAAGGGTTTAATTTCAATCTTATTGATGATCATTGATGATTATAATTATCAACCCAAACACCTTGACATAAATGTAAAGATGAACTCTGACCAGTTTGAGCTTCCTGTTTCTTCACTCGCGTGTCCTGCCTGCTCCGCACTCGGCCTACCCGGCCTCGTGCGGAACGGGCAGGACACGCTCGTGAAGAAACCGTCAGCTCAAACTGCTCATCGTTCACCTTTACCATTTTATGATACCCGTGGTATTCACAGGTATTCATGGCCAGTGCAGTATTCTGGGAATGATAGATCTAGCTTATAAATAGGGGTAAATCCCGGGGGAAATTATACACATTTGTGCATGGGCGGAAAACTAGTCCCCATTTCATTCTCAGTGTAGTCCCCTCTAGTACTACAGACAGGGTGTGACAGTCAGCAAAGTTCCCGGTCTCCCCTGTGTTTACACAACCCACCCAATCCACATGGCTAATGGGACTAGTTTTCCGCCCATGCATATGTGATTCATATTCTGAGGAAGGTGTTCTTTACCTTGTCTTTTCTCTCTCAAAAAAGTCGTAGTCGGTGAACAGGTTTTGTTTCCACCTGTTAATCATTTTTGCCAAGGTATTCAGCGTAGCATGACAGTTTATTAGAAAGTCAGTGATTATCGGTGATTATCACTATGATTATCGGTGATTATCACTATACAGGCCGTGCTAATCTAGGGTAACTGGCCATTACCCAATCCAACAAGGCGGATCCTATATGTGTAGTATAGAGAACGAAAAGGGGAGATTACACAGTATCTCTACTCATTGGAGCCATGTTAAAGGGGCCCTGGCATCGTAATGCACGCCCGCATTAAAATGTCACGTGACCACCCCTTGACCAATCAGATCGCCGCGATTTTTCCGCTTGTTTCTGCGATTTTATGATTGCTGTTTGAATTGGTACCCATGTTGTTAGTGTACGGTGCTAGCCCCCCTTTAAGTTGTTAAGATCTATGTGGTGCACAAACATCTGAACACAATCATCTGAACTAAGAACTGTAGGCTGGCATTGTCTAGAACAGCACTATACAGAGGTTTCTGATTTATCAGTACTCAGGGAACTCAGTTGTGCGCAACAAGCAGTAGGGCTACCTTCATTGGAGTTACCCCGGTACCCTACATTTAGTTTTGGCTGATTTCTATGTAATCCAAGTAAAGCTGTCAGGTAGTAACTCCAGGTCTTGTCTCAATACATATCCATGCCCTACCAAAATTCTGTAATACTATCATGAAGAATAAAACTGTATTAAAAGCATAGGATGAGGAAAGATATTCACACTTGTTCCCATATGACTGCTCATGTTGGATATGGTAAGGGGACATTCAACAATTATGTCACTGTTTTATTTTTGCATTTTTCAGGGTCCTCCCACCCCCTTGTCACTGTTTTTGTATGTAACACACACACGTATATATATATATATATATATATATATATATATATATATATATATATATATATATTTATATATATATAGCCTTGTCACCGGAACACAAAGACCCCCCCCCCACCAGCCCACCCCCTAAGCAGTAAAGTAATTGTTGAAAGTTCCCTAACTGCCAGTTACCCTAGTACCTTCTACATTGTGATCAGCTAGGCTGACGCTGGAAGCGGCGGCCTGCTCTGAGGCAGCATAAGCTAGAGGCACACATTTTTTCTGCGTTCTTTTCGCCAAAAAGCTTAAACGCTTCGGTGGACCAAAAAGATAAATAGACGTTTTACTAACCAATATCTATGCGTGTGTTTTTGGTTGACCTACGGGGGAAGCTTGTACTTATGGACGACCATGCAGACCATCCCATACTCACCCATACTCATCCAGACTCACAGACCAGGGGCGTAGGAAAAGGGGGGGCTGGGCCCCCCTGGCCTCCCCTTTTCCTACGTCCAATCATGAAGGAGGTGGGGCATGAATATGTCTGCCCCCCCCCCAAAAAAAAGAAAGAAATTGCCAAGAACTCATACACAACATGGAAAAGATGCTAAAACGGTGCATCAAGGGGGGCGCAAAAACTTTTAACCCCTCCTAGGGGAGGGGGCGTGGCAAAAAAAATGGCAAAAACTTTTGACTGCTGTCGAAGGGGGGTGGTTAAAAAAATTCGCACCTCCGCGTGAAAACCCACCAGCACCCCTGTTGATAAATAATGACCAATCCTGTAAATGACCTGGTTTTAAAAAAACAGATAAAAACTTACTGTCTACGCAGACCGGGCAGCATTTACCCTGAGTGTGGGACAACCTCTGGTCCTGTGAACGAGTAAGACAAATTAAAACAATTACCCTTTGACTAAAAGCCAAAACCTCCTAGCTACCACAGCAGCAGAGGTCAAGTTTTTATGTTTAAAATATGTCAAGTTTATCGTTTAGCGTTATTTATAAAATTTACATCTGGAAAATGGTATATCTATGTAGGAGTAGCCCAGGGCTCCCTGTACTTTTTGCGACAGTCATGCACTAGTGTTGAAATGTAACCAGGAATACTGGGGCCTGTTTCGAAACCTCTATTAGTTGACGTATATATTAGTCAAATCTGTTTCATGTCTTTTATAGCAAATTATGGCCTAGTGCCTAATACCTCTCTAGTATAGCCAAATTCAATATGTTTCAGAATGGATTTAATGTCATCAAAAGTTGTTATATCAACTTAAATGTTTTTTGGTTTTTTTTTGCTTGTTTCAAAATGGATTTCTACGAGCACCTCCAAGGTACACATAGAATGTATTGAGGAAATAAATAATGTATTTCTGATGAAATTATATATGGTGGTAAAGTACATGTGTTACACATATCCACCAGAATTTAGTGACTTGATATCTTTTAGCTTGGTAGTTATTCCAATTCATTATCAAAACGCCTATATATAGTTCTAATAGGGACATAATAGCATACAATCAGCCTACAGAGAATGTTTCAACCGTTGCTATCTTGATATAGGAGAGATACACACACTAATATAGGTGTCACCCTTATTTTGTTATATTTAGTTCTGAAACAGATTGATATATTAGGAAATTATCACTTTAAATTGGTTTTACTAAGTGCTACAGCGCTACATGTAATAACTACTAAATATCTTTAAGTTACGAAACAGCCCCCTGTGGGGTGTTTCAGAAGCAGATAATGTTTACAATCGGTCATAAGGAGATATGATAGCAGTTTTAATAGTGATTGTAGGCTTATAACTGCATGCGTTTCTAAAGCATTACCATTACCTTACTGTGTGTATAACTATATGACTGGGGAGAGATGATAATGTTGCAGTTGTAAGTTTAGAGGCTAACAGTTTTAGAAACAGATATTTAATGTTCATTATCATGTCGGGCTTCTGAAACACCCCACTGGAATACCCTCTGTATAAGCAACACCCGTGCAATGAGCAAATAAACATATTAAATTGCATAAATTTATTTGCCATTGGCCATCATTATGCATGAATGCAGCCCTGGTGAGTAACTCGCAAGGACTGCATTTGTGCATCATGCTGACCCCACCGGGTTGATACACTCCCGGAAGGTCAGCATGATGCAACAATCCAAGCACTTCATTGGTGCACCATGAAACTGATGGGCATGATGCATTCCTACATTAGTACCCCTTAAATGGTTAAAATGGACATTGTGAGCTCTGGAAGTCATTTCTCAGACACTAAGTTTTGGGCACCCTGAAATCGTACTGTCCTGGCCAGAAGGGAATTCTTCATTGTACAGGGTCAATCACTATGATTACAGCAGATACAGAGAGAAAAGGCATGCACCTGTATAGGCAATTGTAGGTAATACATGATCACCAAGGGTCAATCACTATGATTGGACTGGATCGTAGGGGTGGTTGAAATCGGAGGGGTAGGGGTAGGATCGTAGTGTTTGAGAAATGACTTCCAGCACTGATTGGTACACCATGAACCATGAGGTGTTATGTATTTTCTACATTATATTCAGGCTATTGAGGTTTCCCATAATACACTCTGTTCGTGGAGGCTTCCTGTTAATTAGCATAATTAGGTCAGTCATGTGACCTGCTCTGGCCAATGGCATTGGTCACATGACTGGCCTACTTATGCTAATTAACAGGAAACCTCCATGAACAGAGTGTATTATGGGAAAATTCAATAGCCTGAATTTAGATAAATCTAATGGCAGTACAATGATAAAATATGATCCTTTTTTTTCTAAAAATCCAATTTGAATCAGGTCAATTTTTGTCAATCGGCTTCGGCGGAATACCTGATTTAGTGTAACTGCTGGTGATAACATACCTTGGGACAGCTGACCTTGTTCTGACATTGCTGCACGTGACATCTCACCGTGTTGTCGTCACAGTCACAGCTAGTACATTCGTCAGGCCACCAGGTGGCACCATGCTGTAAATAAACAATAACACAAGTACACTCATCAGGTCACCAGCTGGCACCAATAGAACAATAACGCAACAAGTATACTCGTCAGGCAATCAGGTGAAAATGCTGCGAACCTAACTGCGAGAAGCATGAATCAACGAGATAAGGCCCGGGATTTGCAACTGGAAAAGACTCTATGCAAATAAAGTTTGATTTTTTTGGGACAAATCATTTTCAGTCAAAAAAAAAATGTGAAAGTGAATTGAAACGTGCTGCTTTCAGTACCAGAAATAAGAAACGTTTGCCATTCTTACCTTATATGTTTTACCTTTGAGACGACAGGGTTTCTTCTTCCGCTTACACCTGGGGCAGCAATCTGATTGGTCCTTGATGACGTCATCCATGCCGCAGTGCAGCATGGGACACACCCGCCGGACACACACCACTGTGTTGTTCTGGGAATGGAAGCAACTTTAAACCTTTTACCCATATAAAGGCCACCAATGCAATAATGCATCACGTCCATTGGTCGTCATGATGCATCACGTCCATTGGTTGTCATGATGCATCACGTCCATTGGTCGTCATAATACATGGAAGTAGCTCGGCTAGCCATTTCTCAAACGCTACGATCCTACCCCTCTCCCTCCGATTTCAACCATCCCTACGATCCAGTCCAATCATAGTGATTGACCCTGGATGGTTATGTATTACCTACAATTGCCTATTCGGCTAGCCGTTTCTCAAACACTACGATCTAAGCGTCCCCACTACGTATCTGCCCCTCACTAAGATCCAGTCAAATCGTAGTTAGGGGCAGTCAGTAAGTCTAGTTAAGAGCTGTACAATAATACATGCATTGTATTTTATACCTGCATGTAGATACAGTGGTATAGGTATACATTTTACCAGGAGTGTAGAGGTTTGTATTATCTATCTGACAACAATATATCCCAAACTCCATCCTCCTGTGACCATGTATACAACTAGGTATAACTTGTGCCCAATGCCCATAATAAATTGTGGGAATATTAGGTTTGTCTCTGCCACAAGAACCATCAGCCCCATTAGCTCAGGCAGTAGAGGGTGGGACTCCAAATCTGCAGGAAGTGGGTTCAAGTCACCATAGGCCCAAGTTGCTTTAGCAACTACTAATTTTTTGTCAGTTGTTAGTAATGTATTTATGTAGGCATAAGCATGGAATTACCACTGAAATTAATTCTTTAGTTTCTTTGTCCAGTTGTTCATTAAGTTATTATAGGAATATTGACAACAGCAAGAATTTGATAAGGCCTGCTAACAAAAGTAAAAAAAAAAAATGTTTCATACAGAGTGGTTTGGTGCAGTCCTGAACTCAAGACCCTTTGACTGTCAGACAAATGCTGTACCACTGTACTACAGATTCTGCTGTGGCAGTCTACCTAATAATGACTATCAAAGTTCTTAGACTATACCCACTACACTGTACTGCCATCTGGTTGTTACTTACAGAACCAAGCACTACTTTCACACTTTCTATGAGGCAGCAGTACAGTGCTTCCCCCTAGTGTATAAAGCTTACACTAACACTCATACTCCTGATAATACACGGTTCGATGCACACAGTTCAGCTTGGAGATGGGGAGGGGGAAGGGGCTGAACTGATCCCAGAGTTAAGTACTAGCATCCTAGACTCTGGTATTCTGCCCTGTGCATGTTGAGAGGGAGTGTGAAACGTGATCCCTTTCGGGGAGAAACGGTATGATCGGAAGTGTGTCCGTGGTTCCGGTGGTGAATATGCGAAAGTCTACTGCTCATATTTACAAGCGAAAATGGCACGCGTTAGCGCTTCTCCTCGAAAGACGTAACCTGCCTCATAAACTATCACAACCAGGGGTATGTTTCATAACATTGTACGATGACTAAATCACTCTACTATCACTAATATCATACAACAAACACAGATTCTGGGTAAATCGTAGGTTTTACATGATAGTATATACAGAGTTTTTTTACCCTCTTTTGTTAGGGTCGGTCGGGTAACTGGAACAGGCCTAAGAAGTAAGACGTGAATAGATGGCAATACATACCGTGCAGACACAGTTAGTGCACGCTTCTGGTGTCACCCTCTCACCTTCCCGCAACACGCCTTTACGGAAGAAGCAACCCTTCTTAATTTTGAACAAACGTCTAGATTCTGCAAAAGTTTTGACACACATTCATAATGCACAAAATCGTTTCTAGACGTACATAAGGCCATTCCTCTTTTTTTTTTTAAATATTATAGTTTTCTCATCTTTACTATTAAGAATTGAATACGGAATCCCATCTATGTATACATGTAGATACTAGAAATTAGGGAAAGACAATTCAATTTAACAACACAGAAATAAAAAGTTTAAAATTCTAAATACAGATACAAAAGGGAGAGCGGAAAGAAAGAGGGTGAGAGAAGAAGACGGGGATCTAGAATAAAAAATAAATAAAAAATAGTAAGATGACTCAACTAAACAAAGACATAGAGTCAAACAGCAGATATTACATACGTTTACACTGTGGACAGGCCCCGAGCACTGATTGGCTGATCTGTTCATCGTGACGGCAGTTTAACACTGGGCATGCGCGCCGCTCACATGACACACTTCCTTCCTGTAAAGCAAGGGAATTCATTAACATTTAAGGTTTACTTTTCATTTAAACAGGAATGAAGGAACTATGTGTATTTCAATTGTGTATTAAATCACTCGTTCACATGATATTCCATCATGGAAAGGGGGTAAAATTCACAACTGAACATAGAACATGTTTATTTTCGCATTAAACAGGGATGACGGATCATTGAATTACACGATATCCTAGGTCCATAATGGGAATAAATGTACCACAGTCAATATAATCTCCACCAATTACAGTCTTGCGGCCCATAACGTTAACCAAACTCTCAAATACATTTCCCGTCCCATCAACAGTTATTTGAATTGAAATTCTGTAGCGTCATGAATAACCACCCAAGCGCATATCTCCATGCTTATACAAGACCGGCGCTTATTCAAAACATTGCACATCATGCCGTCAAATTGGCATGGTGCATCAGTCTTTGAGACCCTTAATACATCGTATCCATTCGTTATCATGAAGCACGAATGTAGCATCATGGCCTTAGCGTGTTCCTTAGTGGGCCGACCCCTGCTGAAGCTGATACCTTGCAAGATAAGGACTGATAACAGCGAGCTGATGGGTATTAGGTATTACGTAATGCACCCTGAAAAGTCGGCAGTGAATGAAAGAAATCTTTTCATTGGTCAATAATGTATCCCGCTAAGTTGGAATACCAGAGGGTCGGCATGATGCTCTAATGAAGTGCTGGTGAGCAGTCTCACCAGCACTTCATTGGTGCATCATGACGACCAATAGACATGATGCACTCCTACATCAGCAGGCCATAAAATTGTCACATTTAGTCCTACCTTACAGGTACAGGTGGCGCTGGGGTCGGTGGGTGACGTAAACGTGTCGTGGTTCTTGTACGTCCTACCATTCACACTGCAACCTGTGGAACAACATTATACACTGTCAAACAATCAGACATGCACTGATTAATTTATTATAGTATCCTACTAATGTATTGCTCCATTTACATATTTTTTGGAGTTGCAAGCCGCGTAAACGGCCATTATGTTTTCGGTTTGCCTATGATGTCACTAATGACGTCATGCAGCCGCCATGACGTCATCCGTGACGTCATCCGTGACGTCATCCGTGACGTCATCCATGGCAACTCCTGTCCGTGGTCCTTGCCACATTTTTCTTGTTATATTAAATGTTGCCTTACCATCTTATTGATAACTACCGGTACCATACTGTCCGAGCAAATACACTATAAAAAATGTGTGTTGCGGGAACACACTAAAACGTAACACACATGGATATTCAACCCATTTTTAACAGTTTACTCCCATTATGTACATTAAAATACTTTTTATAACACACTTACACACTTTTTTCTCGAAAGTGTTTAGGTACTGAAAAGTGTGTTCAATCAACACACAGTTTATTAAGCCTTTGAAATATACAAATACCAGCTCCGTCTTATCACTGGTATTATGTAGCACATTAATTACCCCTCACCTGGCTGAATGTCAGTTATAACAGTTATACACATTCAGTTTGCATCTGTACCTGCTGGGGAGAGGAGTGTCTTCACTTCCGTTCTTATTTTTGGTAAGTTATTGCGATGTTTTAATACATTTGAAAAGTGTACAAGTGCAAGAAATTGTGCCAAAAAAGTGCATATGATAAAGGTGGGGGAGGGTATCATTTACTTATCAAATGGCTTAGTTATAGCAGCTGAAGCATATGATGAGGTGGAATATCTTTGGAGATACTATGATGATTATGTGGAACTTTTCATATTTTGTGATAAATTATTTCCAAACATGAACAGTAGTTATTACTTTGATTACATTACGAAAATTAACAATACTACAAGCAATCTTTTTTTCACTGCATTGCTATCGTCGTAGGCTTTCATTTCATACCATATATGGTCAATGGGCACCACTTGTCGTGATTTGGTAGTTTTGACTTCTGTGCTGAATAGATCAGTCAAAATGGAACTCATATATGTTACTATCATTTATTCTGATTGTTCTGGGTTAGAGCTAAATGGGGAACCCTGGTTTTACCTATGTCTGAGCAATATTTTGGGATATATAGAGGGGTCTCAAACCATCCCAAAAGACTCGTTTTTTAATCTTAAAATCTAAATGTGCACATTTGAAGAGAAATAAAAAGGGAAAGAAATGTAGGAAGGCAGATATATATTTCTAGGTATGTTTAGCAATAATTTAGGATTTTTTTAAGACTGTCTGGACATGTATAGACTGATTTATTATTTCACTGTAAGCAAAAATTGGTTTGTGTAATTTTCGAGGATATTCGTCTAACGGCCAAAGATGGGGCTATAGCTTGTATATAAATATAGTACATGGACTAATGAAATATTGCATATTAATCCTTAACTTCTACTTATATATGCATAAAATGATTGGGGCCCTAGGTCAAAGACAGTGTAGCACAGACGGATAGAAGCATGGTGGGGTAGTTTTAGTGGGAGATTCGTCTAACGCCCTCCATGCACAAATATTCACATATTATAGATAGTATTTTTATATTTAACTATCTTAATTATCTTCCCTAAGGACCTATAAAGTTATAAGAAAGGTATAATACCTGTGAATGGCATTTTTCTACTACTTCCTTGGCCAGAGATATACCTATTATAATGAATGGGAGATTCGTCTAACGCCCAGGAGATTTGTCTAACGCCCTATTTTTACAGGCCTTTTAACTACCAGGTACATCATATTTAACTATCCTCTTTATGATTCTTAGGTACCTATATATAAAAGGAATAATACTTGTGAATGGCGTTTTCCTACTACCACCCAGTCCAGAGGTATACCTATCATAATGTGAGGGAGAATCGTCTAATGCCCAGGAGATTCATCTAATGCCCGGGAGATTCGTCTAACGCCCTAGCAATACTGCATATCATTTTGTCTCAGACTAGAAAATGAAGGAAATTAGAGCCAATGTAGGTGTTCTATAGCTCATGATAAAGGGTAAGATGTCTATTTTATTTACCTTTCACGAAATTGAAGGTAAATATAATTTTGCATGATAAAAAGAGGTGTCATTGTGCAGAAGAGTAGGGCGTTAGACGAATCTCCCCTCCCCATTTTACAGGCTATCTTTGCCCCCTTGGCCTGTACCTTCAGTTTTCATATTTAACCTACCCCCCTACATGGATGTTATTGTCCAATCACTGTAGTATAGACCCATTAATTTTTGTACATATGCTATCATATTTATTTTTGGTCCCATACAGCCCAAATCCCGACAAGTCGTGCCCATTGACCAAACGCCCATATTTGCCAATTCTTTCTATGGATCTGACTAGAGAAATATGAAAATTTAAGAAAGTGAGTCATTATACATGTATATTTCGATATAATGATAATGTCAATACGATATTTGACATGATTACAATAAAACCGATATTATGAATATCTACGGAATCCAGTATAGTTTTGTTCACGTTGCAAACAATGATTTGTCATATACATGCAGGATATATCCCCATCGATTCTTCTACTTCAGAAGACTATAATTAGCTTGCTATATCACATGACCTGTCCCTGTATCATGTCACCTGTACCTGTATCATGTCACCTGTACCTGTATCATGTCACCTGTACCTGTATCATGTCACCTGTACCTATATCATGTCACCTGTACCTGTATCATGTCACCTGTACCTGGAACATGTCACCTGTACCTGTATCATGTCACCTGTAACTATATCATGTCACCTGTACCTGTATCATGTCACCTGTACCTGGAACATGTCACCTGTACCTGTATCATGTCACCTGTACCTGTATCATGTCACCTGTACCTGTATCATGTCACCTGTACCTGTATCATGTCACCTGTACCTATATCATGTCACCTGTACCTGTATCATGTCACCTGTACCTGTATCATGGCACCTGTACCTTTATGTCAAGGTGAATATCGTAGTTCCATAGAGAAAGCACTGAGACCATGTATTGCACCCCTGTGTTGAATAACCGGCGCCAAATCCGCACGATGACGTCATAGGTCTATCGCGCATGCGCACCGTTTTTGAAATGTAAACATTCAAAATGGTGGCAGTCAGGATTTCGCGATGAAGATGGGTAAATAAGAGTTAATTATGGATTATATTGATGAAATATCGATTAATTATCAACCCAAACACCTTGACATAAATGTAAAGATGAACTCTGAGCAGTTTGAGCTTCCTGTTTCTTCACTCGCGTGTCCTGCCCGTTCCGCACGAGGCTGGTAGTGAACAAACGGTCAGCTCAAACTGCTCATCGTTCACCTTTAGCATTGTATCATGTCACCTGTACCTGTATCACATCACCTGTACCTGTATCACGTCACCTGTACCTGTATCATGTCACTTGTACCTGTATCATGTCACTTGTACCTGTCCCATGTCACCTGTACCTGTCCCATGTCACCTGTACCTGTATCATGTCACCTGTACCTGTCCCATGTCACCTGTACCTGTATCATGTCACCTGTACCTGTATCATGTCACCTGTACCTGGAACATGTCACCTGTACCTGTATCACATCACCTGTACCTGTATCATGTCACCTGTACCTGTCCCATGTCAACTGTACCTGTATCACGTCACCTGTACCTGTATCATGTCACCTGTACCTGTATCATGTCACCTGTACCTGTATCATGTCACCTGTACCTGGAACATGTCACCTGTACCTGTATCACATCACCTGTACCTGTATCATGTCACCTGTACCTGTCCCATGTCAACTGTACCTGTATCACGTCACCTGTACCTGTATCATGTCACCTGTACCTGTATCATGTCACTTGTACTTGTCCCATGTCACCTGTACCTGTAACATGTCACCTGTACCTGTATCACGTCACCTGTACCTATATTATGTCACCTGTACCTGTATCATGTCACCTGTACCTGTATCACATCACCTGTACCTGTATCATGTCACCTGTACCTGTATCATGTCACTTGTACTTGTCCCATGTCACCTGTACCTGTAACATGTCACCTGTACCTGTATCACGTCACCTGTACCTATATTATGTCACCTGTACCTGTATCATGTCACCTGTACCTGTATCACGTCACCTGTACCTATATTATGTCACCTGTACCTGTAACATGTCACCTGTACCTGTATCATGTCACCTGTACCTGTATCACGTCACCTGTACCTATATTATGTCACCTGTACCTGTAACATGTCACCTGTACCTGTATCATGTCACCTGTACCTGTATCACGTCACCTGTACCTATATTATGTCACCTGTACCTGTAACATGTCACCTGTACCTGTATCACGTCACCTGTACCTATATTATGTCACCTGTACCTATATTACCTCACCTGTACCTATATCATTTCACCTGTACCTGTATTATGTCACCTGTACCTGTATCATGTCACCTGTACCTGTATCACATCACCTGTACCTGTATCATGTCACTTGTACCTGTATCATGTCACCTGTACCTGTATCACCTCACCTGTACCTATATTACGTCACCTGTACCTATATCATTTCACCTGTACCTGTCTCACATCACTTGTACCTATATCACATCACCTGTACCTGTATCATGTCACCTATACCTATATCATGTCACTTGTCCCTGTATCATGTCACCTGTAACTATATCATGTCACCTGTACCTGTATCATGTCACCTGTAACTATATCATGTCACCTGTACCTGTATCATGGCACCTGTACCTGTCCCATGTCACCTGTACCTGTATCATGTCACCTGTAACTATATCATGTCACTTCTACCTGTATCATGTCACCTGTACCTGTATCATGTCACCTGTACCTGTATCATGTCACCTGTACCTGTCCCATGTCACCTGTACCTGTATCATGTCACCTGTACCTGTATCATGTCACCTGTACCTGTATCATGTCACCTGTACCTGGAACATGTCACCTGTACTTGTATCACATCACCTCTACCTGTATCATGTCACCTGTACCTGGAACATGTCACCTGTACCTGTATCATGTCACCTGTACCTGGAACATGTCACCTGTACTTGTATCACATCACCTCTACCTGTATCATGTCACCTGTACCTGGAACATGTCACCTGTACCTGTATCATGTCACCTGTACCTGCATCACATCACCTGTACCTATATCATGTCACCTGTACCTGTATCATGTCACCTGTACCTGTATCATGTCACCTGTACCTGTATCATGTCACCTGTACCTGTATCATGTCACCTGTACCTGTATCATGTCACCTGTACCTGTATCATGTCACCTGTACCTGTATCATGTCACCTGTACCTGTATCATGTCACCTGTACCTGTATCATGTCACCTGTACCTGTATCATGTCACCTGTACCTGTATCATGTCACCTGTACCTGTATCATGTCACCTGTACCTGTATCATGTCACCTGTACCTGTATCATGTCACTTGTACCTGTATCATGTCACCTGTACCTGTATCATGTCACCTGTACCTGTATCATGTCACCTGTATCTGTATCATGTCACCTGTACCTGTATCATGTCACCTGTACCTGTATCATGTCACTTGTACCTGTATCATGTCACCTGTACCTGTATCATGTCACCTGTACCTGTATCATGTCACCTGTACCTGTATCATGTCACCTGTACCTGTATCATGTCACCTGTACCTGTATCATGTCACCTGTACCTGTTTCATGTCACCTGTACCTATATCATGTCACTTGTACCTGTATCATGTCACCTGTACCTATATCATGTCACCTGTATCTGTATCATGTCACCTGTACCTGTATCATGTCACTTGTACCTGTCCCATGTCACCTGTACCTGTATCATGTCACCTGTACCTGTATTATGTATAGGAAAGGGAGACTGTACATGTGGATCCATAATGTTTAAGGATTACAACAAATTGATGAAGAATGGCAGAAAACTGATGAAAATAATAAAGGCTATTCACATCTACCCCTGCCTGCCCCCCATCTCACCTCGCCCACCCAAGATCCCAACCCACACCCCAATTAAAGAATGAACACACTTAATATATACCTGGTAAGGGTTACCAACTTAAATATTACTCTCATATAGACTAAGCGGCGACCCATCTTTATTGCAATTGCTTTTTTAAGAAGAAATTAATGATATTTGTATCCAAGGCTGATTATTGCACTAATTAAAGAAAAAAATGTATTTATTGAATTTAATTCAAATTCAAATTCAGTTCCACCACTTTAGAAATTCATATTCGTGTTTCCACCCTTGAACAGATTTTGAGATCCAACTTAATCCAAAATCAAATTGCCCAAAGAATGTACTTGTCGGACTGCTTTTATTCACGAGCAGGCAAACAGGTATGATAGAGAGGTTAAGATTTGCCTCCTTGTACGGCAATGTCTATCCTACCATTTCCTATCATTCTAAACGTACACCGTGCAGCACATTTTGAGATCTTAACCTCTCTATTAGCCTCTCCCCATCTACCTATTTCTACACTTCTGCTAACAGATTATAGTTCCAAACCCCCACCAGGGTTCTCACCACGAGGATGTTCTGGCTCGGGGGGAAGAGTGTAAAGACTAGTACATATATAGTATGTCAGAGGGCGCATGTGGTGTGGCACAATTACCTGTGTCACCCGTAAAGTCCTGTGCCAGAGGAAATGTAGGGTTACATAACAGCCTGTGTCCTCTGACTATACTACTACCGTACATAGAGTTCTACACTCGCCCAGCGCCTTGGTGCTCCTCATGGTCCTCACCTTCACAGACGGGGCAGCAGGTGCCTGACGGGAAGACGGGGTGTTTGCAGACCACGTGACACTCCACCTTGTACCCTGTCACCACTCCAGCCTGAAATGTGCACAAAGGGAATGAAGACGTATCTGTATCAGGAACTGTACAAAATAACTGTTGGATCTATCAGAGATCCTCATAAAACTGAGCGGTGAACCACCATTGAAGGACGTCTTATTCATAGGTTTTTGAATTTATATGTTTCATAATATATATATATATATATATATATATATATATATATATATATATATATATATATATATATATATATTCGAAAGTCTTCACTCTGCATTATGTGACATTTCCTCATATATATATATATATATATATATATATATATATATATATATATATATATATATATATATATATATATATATCGACCCCCCCCCATTTCCCTCCTATTTTACAGTCCACCTCTTGCAGCACATGACAATGTCAATTCTATTACAAACACTACTGAGTGATACAATCCTTGCCCCTTGACCCTATAATTTTGTTTTTTGGGCTGAGGCCACCTGTTAGGGCAGTTTCGTGAAATCTCGTGAGGTCTCGAGCGTAGGTGTCTCCCCAACCAGTGCAGCACAGATATCCATCTCCACTCTTTTGTGTCAAAGGAGACAAAGTCCTTCAAACTGGTTCCTCTGTATGTTTTTGAGATCTTGCGATGGTCACGAGAGATTGCACGAGATTGTCAAAAGAAGCTGCCATGACGGCGTTGACACTACAGTTCCGTGAAGTCTCGGAGAAAACGAGACGTTTGTTAAGAAGGGTGTTGTGGGGTAGACAGAGGTGAGGAAAACAAGGGGCAGGCCATTTTATATGGTATACATGGCATGGGAGTAAGGTCCCTGACCCCTGATCTATATACTCCTTAAAAATATGAATTGCTTTAAGCTCTAAGGGCTTCTACATATTTCGAGGGAAATGTTGTTTTTTTTTTATCACAGAAATCCGCATCTTTTATTATGGAAAAAGGGGGGACATTTCCTCAAAATTTCACCAATTGTCATGCCCACGAGAAGGGAGTACAGGAGGGTGCATTATAAAGGAATCTGTCTTGTATTGTGAGCCATTGTGAGGTTCTGTGTGCTATTGTGACAGGGGTAGGGGCCTTATCTGATGTATATTTTGCTTTACACTCACGCCAAATTTAACACATACATTGATATCTATTTGTAAAGGTGAGTGCATAGAGAATTTGTAGGGCTCTGTGAGCAGAGAAATACCAGATCGTTGGCTATTTTCACAAGAATAGATGAAACCAGTTTTTAGACCAGTACTGACCCATAATAGTTGTGTGCTAGTCAATATGGTCCAAAATCTTAGGGCAGGTTGGTCAGTCATTTAACTTCAATTCATTCTTCTTTTTCTTCCAAGTTTAATTTTGTTTTACCATTTCTTTTCAATTGATTATGCTCGTCTATCACCTCCCCATTCTAAATGATGACTGCCAAACTATTATAATTGTCTTCAACTCAATAACCAAGGAAATTCATGAATCGTGTCTGCCAGTGCACTTTTCTTGGTAGAAACCACAAAAACAACCAAAAAAATGAGAAAAACTAGCCCACAATGACATTGAACAATGAACAAAATTACAAAAATGTTTATCCCTTAGACTTACTGAGTGTAAGAAACAGATTTTCCCAGGTGAGAAACCTACATCAATTAATATCAAAAGAAGTACCTTGTAGACACTTATAGATCAATGCACCTACCTCACACGTGTACTGCTTACACGGCTTCTTAGCGTCCGTCCACGTAGAACCACTCTCGTGGAACTCTCCCTTATGTATGCAACCTGTAAGGACAGATTCACAGAAATATTACAGAAATATAATACACAATATGTATACTGGGGTATGTTTCAGAACATCCAACGATTTGCCTCACATTTTATATCTTAAACGATCAGAAATTGTGCGATTGGTTGATAATCATAATGCTGTCTTTTGGACCACAATGAGTCATTGAACTACAAGGAAAATTACATCAGACTGTTCATAACTACTGTAGAAATATCCCAGGTGTAAAACCTTATACTAGTGCTTGGTATAATTCTGTATATGCAATCATGTAAAAACCTACGATTTACCCAGATTCTGTGTTTGTTGTACGATTTTAGTGATAGTAGATTAATTTAGTCATCGTACCTTGTGACCTTAACCTACTTCTGATTGGTCAGAAGTAGGTTAAGGTCACAAGGTGTATGTCTAGAATGATTGGTAATAGTTGCCGTAGCCAAATCTTAAAGCTGGTATAAGACCTGATACAGCTTTGTCTGATATGTGTTTCAAAGAATTATATACCCCTTCCCCAGTCATAGGGTGCCATTTATTCTGGTAAGATGTGGTTCATTATGTGCACATCATTGGACTCTAGTTTCAGCTGGTCTCTCCTCTTTGGTGGGAAGGGAAACCACTTGGTTAATTAGTTCTGGTCACACCCAATCAAAGGTACCACCACTATAGGGAATTCTGCTTTGTGGCTCCATCTGGAGCCACTGTGCTGGTGCAATCAAGACTGCTTGTTGACACATGTATATGCTTGAATTTAGAATGGTTAGAATGCACTGAATAGAACGGGATTTTGCCAGGACACTTTCACAACTGGGGTGATGATAGATAATCAGAAAGTGGAAAATCTTTGTATTTGAACTCTTGTGCCAGCTTTATCCTGTCTCTTGAAATCACCCCCTGTAGAAGGTTTAGCTTCATGCAAGAGAAATGGACTTGATATGAATTTTATGCTTTTATCTTAACTTTCTGTTTCCTTTAGATGGAGGTGGGGTGGGTGAAAATGCACTATGTCCTGTCTGGGGGTTATTTTAAAACACCATGCTAGGGAAGATCTTACGGACAACTATCGTCCACCCAACTCACTCATAGGGCCTTCCATACTTACATAATTTCCGATATTGCACCAGAAGATGAAACATTCAAGTTTGAAAATGTTTACATACTCTACTTGGAATGAAAAGGAGAAGTCTGAACATCCACTGTAGCAGCCCGTATATCTGTCCGGGTGCTTATTGATTTCAATCCCACTGTACCCTGGGCACTTATGCAAGACAAGCGCTTATCTAAATATTGTTTTAGCGTTTAAGATTAATTTCAATACCCCATACCCCTGGCGCTTATTCGGTACCAGTGCTTATTTGAAACCCCGTGCTTAAATGGGCCATTACGGTACCCATATATCTAAACACCCTCTGCACATCTAGATTGGGCCCCTATAATTAACCCCAGTTTGACCTGTGTGACCCCTGCTGGGTATCACTTACACACTCATGTCAACCTTTTGTCACACTTTTGTTGTCCCCTACTCATGAAAACCAAGCCCCTCAGGGGTGCTAGGACCGCCCCGTCAATCACAGACTATTTACTCCAGTGTATCCCTACACGGCCCCTTTCACGCCATGGTCCGACCGTGGTGGGGCCATTTCATGCCGCATTCATCCGCAGGGTAGGAGGAAGAGTCTAAAGTGTGTTTGGACTATTTGTGACCCTCCGAGTGGAAAACTAGCCCCCTTTGTAGTTAACCCTTTAAGGGGTGCTGATGCAGGAGTGCATCATGCCCATTGGTCATCATGACGCACGAATGAAGTGCTAGCAAGTCTGCTCACCAGCGCTTTACTGGAGCATCCTGGCAGCCCTCCGGCCCTATATCGATCCCAATAGGGTTGGCATTATGCATGAAAGAATAGCCGCCGAGCATACCCGCATGCATCATGACGACCAATGGGCATGGTGCATTAATGCATCATGACGACCAATGGGCATGGTGCATTAATGCATCATGACGGCCAATGGGCATGGTGCATTAATGCATCATGACGACCAATGGGCATGGTGCATTAATGCATCATGACGACCAATGGGCATGGTGCATTAATGCATCATGACGGCCAATGGGCATGGTGCATTAATGCTTCATGACGGCCAATGGGCATGGTGCATTAATGCATCATGACGGCCAATGGGCATGGTGCATTAATGCATCATGACGGCCAATGGGCATGGTGCATTAATGCATCATGACGGCCAATGGGCATGGTGCATGATTGCATCATGACGGCCAATGGGCATGGTGCATTAATGCTTCATGACGGCCAATGGGCATGGTGCATTAATGCTTCATGACGACCAATGGGCATGATGCATTAATGCTTCATGACGACCAATGGGCATGATGCATTAATGCTTCATGACGACCAATGGGCATGATGCATTAATGCTTCATGACGACCAATGGGCATGATGCATTAATGCTTCATGACGACCAATGGGCATGGTGCATTAATGCTTCATGACGACCAATGGGCATGGTGCATTAATGCTTCATGACGGCCAATGGGCATGGTGCATTAATGCTTCATGACGACCAATGGGCATGATGCATTAATGCTTCATGACGACCAATGGGCATGATGCATTAATGCTTCATGACGACCAATGGGCATGGTGCATTAATGCTTCATGACGGCCAATGGGCATGATGCATTAATGCTTCATGACGACCAATGGGCATGATGCATTAATGCATCCGTGGCACTTACAGGGTTAAAGCCATGAGGTTGCAGGATAGAAGCAGGGGATAGGGTTTCTGTCCCCTCTCTACTGACTCTAAATAAAGTAATGCAATCCTATGGATACCTGGAGGGAATGCCGCCTATAGCAGCATCAACTCCTTTATGGTGCTACTTTGCTGGTTTACTTTATACTGTTATATTTTACTGTTAACCCTAGACGAGCTGCCAGGTAACCATGAGGTCTGAAAAATTGTTACATTCAGGTAATGAAGTCAAACTAATGAGGGTACTCTATGGACCTACACAAGCCCCCGAGCACTCAATGATTTCAAGCATTTATTCAAGAACAGTGCTTGTTCAGGACTTAGATTATAGTGTATTCTGACGATTTCAAAACACATGTACCTTTGGTGCTGATTCAAGATCGGCGCTTATTCAAGACCGTCCGCTTATATGGCGTGTAAATTCAAGTCTCGATTTATTCATTTTCTATGAGTTGGTCGCCTAACCTATTGGCCAGAAAACCCTCAGAACAAATTGGATCATAGTCTCAGAGGTCCTTTGTGTTTTGCTTCTTTAAACCAGCCATTTCAGGAACCAGCAAATTTTCTTCTGAAACAAACGGCCGTTATATTGAGTTTTGACTGTAGATGCTCAATCCAATTATGTGTTAAACTTTACAGGTGCTTATCCATGTCTCTCTAGATAAAAAAAAATCTTTTAATTATCAAACTTCAGTTTGGGTTGAAAAAGGACGAAACAAGTCAATCCTGTAGGCAGTATGGATATAGTCTAAGATGCTGTGTGCACCGCACTGGTCTGTGTAAGTACCAGGTTTTGAATATAAGTGCTGAGGGTACAGCACTGTGAAAACAATTACGTCAAAATAACGGTGCATTCATCATCCCAAAGTTGCCAGGGATCCTTCGTCATTTCTACAGAGATTCCTTGTACATTTGCACTGTAAAAAAAGAGCTTAGGTTTTAAACATGTTGAGATCTAAACATGTTTAAAGTCTAAACATATTGAATATGTAGGAGTACTCTTAGCAATATGTTTAGTTTTTAAACACATTTATCCTAAATGCCTAAACACCTACGCTAAACATGTTTAGATGTTTAGCATTGAAACAGTCTGAAGTTTAGGTGTTTAGGATTTTATCATGTATATGTTTAGGTGTTTAGGTATGAAATACACACTAGATGGCAGCTCTGTGCTTAAACAAACTTTCTAAAATGAGTTATACTCTCTTCTCATCTAAAATATGCTAAAGATCATTTGTAAATCATTATTGAGGAATTTCATATAACAGAACACCAGTACAATAATTCACCATGATGGATTGGTTATTTAGATCCTGTAACATTTGGATCAATGAGGATTGTTACCCCTAGACACCTTTACTCTGCAGTCCAAAAATAGATAAGGCTATATTCATTCAGTCATGCTGTTGTACTATACATGGGGTTACTCTCTATCATGGATAATGGATGTGATGATATTCCTTGAGAGCACCTATGATGAACTCTTTACCTACTATAAATAAAGTAGGATAATTGGGATGATCTACCAAAGTTCAAAATCTATGTATATCATAACTAAACACAATAGCATAATGCTAAACACCTTGACCTTGAATCATCTAAGCATGTCATACCTAAATACATGGGCAAACCTTAGCATAAACATAATAAACACTTTACAAACATAAAATCAGATCTAAACACATGGAAATCTAAGCACAAAGGCTAATCACATTATGAGGCTAAACATGTTTAGGTTCACAAAGTGTGTTAAAAAAACGGGACAAGAGAATGTTTCGCAAAGTGCTTAGAATCTAAACACCTTTTTTACAGTGTGTGTACCACATTACTGCTATACCTGCGGCTTCTTGTTAACACTATGCTGGTACAATGCTTTCCAATTACAGTTGTCCTCGGTTCGGTTTTACAACGATCCCTGGTAGATTTCTAACAGTGACAGGTATCAGAATTGCAAAATATGCTGTAATTGAAGTCTTAAATAAGGGCATGTCTTGAATTAGCAGCATCTGGCTGAAATTACTGATTGCCCGGCCGCCAATACTGTCCAACACTGTATGTATACAGAGGACACAGGTGAGAAGATTTTACAAGCGGGAGGGTGTATGTGAAAGATGTTATCTGTTAATATTTTCTCCAGAGTGAATTACAAAGATTTGGTGCGTCGTAGGTGAGGCCTGTAAAGGGCCCACACTGAGGCCTTAACCCTTTATGGACTATTAATCCATGGATTCATCACGCCCATTGGTTGTACTGATGCACCAATGAAATGCTAGCGCATCGGATCGCCAATGCTTCATTTGAGCATTATGCCAATCCTCCGAGTGTATCGACTCTGTAGGGCTGGCATGATGCATGAATGCAGCCCTGGCGAGTTACTCACCAGGGCTACATTCATACATCATACCGACCCATGGACCTGATACCTTAAAGCACTAGGCGTACCTGAAGGCTTAATGGGGTGGATGAGATGTTATCAGGCACACATTCAGACCTTTCTGCTGCCTGTTTAGGTTTTCTCATGCCCCATGTAGGCCCAGTGTACCACCACAGGACGCTTATAAACTCTTTAAGAGCCACGTGTACTTTCCGTTGAGGGCCACTAATTTATGTCATGGCAGATACGATCGTCACTATAGAACAGTACTGGACATGTATTCAATGGGGGGATGAAATACAATATGGTCGTATTCAATGGGTATCCAACATCTTGGATTTTGAACAGATCTGAGCCATTTTTCTTCATTTAAAAGCAAAATAAACCCGTAGACCATGACATAAATGCAAATGTCCACTTCCATGGGATATTTTTACATCGTATTCCCCGAGGTGGCACTGGCGTATCCCACAAAGCCATTATATGCTTGTGTATTAATGCAATATGCCCACGGTATGATGCATGAATGCAGTCTGAGATCCAGAGAGTATCTCCTTAAGTTTACATTCATGCAATCTGAAACTCACAACGGGCATGATCCATCCAACAATGAAGCGCTGCGAGCAGTCTCACCAACACATCATTGGTGCATCATGGAAACCCTTGAGGAGTGTGTCAAGCCCACAGAGTTGGCATGAAGCATCTGGTGAATAACTCACCAGGGCTGCATTCACACATCACGGCAACCAATGGGATGGGTGTGGACTACTAAAATCGACATGGCGACATGGGCTATTTTAAGCTTAGTGATATGGGACATGAACAATTTCTTAAAATTGACATAGTGACATGATCAATTTCTAAAATCAACATGGTGACATGACCATTTCTTAAAATTGACATGGGGATATGGCCATTTTTAAAAATCGACATGTGACATGGGGGACCCCTCGTCCACACCCCCAATGGGCGTGATGTATCAATGCCATTAACACAGCATGGTGTACTTATCATGTTGTACTATGAATTATAAACCTTTATATAGATCCCCTCACCTTGGCAGTGACAGCACTGTTGTTTTAGTTTGGCTCTGGGTATGAAGGGACAGGCTCCTCTTGTGGTACATTCTGCACGTGTACACTCCACCTTACCTCCCTGTGGAAGAACAATGGAGCAAGTAGTCAGTTTAGTTAGCACTAGGTATGGCGAAACTAAATAAATGAAAAAGAAGGTTTTGGTCTATTAATTTTCAGTATCAGTTGTCATAATTATGTTCATATTTCGATCCGGTGGACAAATATTAATTCAAGAAATATTCATGTGCAGAATCCATAGGCAGCAAAAAGAAGAGGAAAATAGAACAAAAATGTCGCCATTTTCAAAATCAAAATCCATATTATCCATGCATTGTAACGACCAATGGCCACATCCACTATTGGGAGAGTGAGTAATAGGTGTTAACGCCATTTCGGCAGATAAGGTCATATTCATGGCTAGATCTACATTACACAATTTCAAAGAGGAATGTGTTGGTGCCCACATATATGTGCACCATACACGTCTGAGGGGATAGGAAAGAGGAGATACAGACCCATGTAAGTGAGCTACAACACTGATGGGATTTAAAGGGTTAACAGGTTAAAATGTAAACTACATAAGTCAGGTTTAGAGGTGGTGTGACGGCGATAAGTAGACAGAAGTCAAGTTGACAGATTGGGGGTGTGTGACAGCAGTGACAGTAATAGTGACAGCTCTGACAGCTGTGTGAGTATACTGCTGTCAATGTACACTGCACTCTCCTTACATCTACCTGGGTACGACAGGTAGATGTGACACATCCTTACAAAATGAGGAATAAGCCGCAGATGGAAAGAAATGGGTTAGTCCACAATTCGAAAAGAATCATTTGATATATTACTATAGTATGTAGGGATATGGGAAGTTTGTTCAAGTCATCTCTGAAAAATATAACCTCAAATAGCATTATCCGTATAAACGATATATACTTTATGATACGTTTTTTTCTGAAAGCTGTTGGACTAGCCCTTTCAATACTCCTCTAAAGAAAGCTCTAATTTTTGTAACCATGGAAACTTGAAACATTCCTTTCGTTTTTGTGAGTCAACACCTGGCTACTCATCAGTATGCCATTAACATAAGGGCCTCAAATAAGAGCCACGGGTATGAGGGTATAGTGAAATTAATCTTAAGTACCAAAACAGTATTCAAAAAGCGCCTGTCTCGTATAAATGCCGGGGTATGGTGGGATTTAAATCAATGAGGGCCGGGGCACTTATACCGGCCAGTACAGTACTATAATTCTACTGCTAAATTCAGATTGAAAATCTTCCCAAAATTATTTGCTTCAGCTTATTTGACATATATTTTACCTATAACTGACCTTAACTCATTTTTGGACAAAATACCATTTTTACCTATGAGGGCGAAATGTCTGGCTGTAATCTTGGGACCTTAGGTTACCTTTTTAAGGCTTGCCAATCAGGCATTATTAAGGGGTTTACAGCCTAAAATCAGGCATTATTTAGGGGTTTACAGCCTAAAATCAGGCATTATTTAGGGGTTTACAGCCTAAAATCAGGCATTATTTAGGGGTTTACAGCCTAAAATCAGGCATTATTGAGGGTTTTACAGCCTAAAATTAGGCATTATCAAGGGGTTTACAGCCTAAAATCAGGCATTATCAAGGGGTTTACAGCCTAAAACAAAAGACATTGCTGTTTGTTAAGGTTTCAAGAGTTAAATCATAAGAAAGGTAAGTTAATTCTTGTTTTTCATTCTTTCTTTCCTCGCAATGATAACACTGCACAACAAATTTTCACCTTTCGAAAAAGAAACAGAGCTGAAACCCACTGATTCCTATGTATTTTCACCTGGGGAATTCAAAAATAACATCCAATTTTTTGCTGTCAGCTCTCAATTTTGAGATACACATACTACCCTAGAATTGCCCATTTAGTCCTCGGTAGCCAAATCTATATTATTTCAAACTATACAAACCACAGATTTTACATCAAAGCTGATCTATGTATATTTGTTTACCATTTCCAAACCCATATCTAATGAATTGATCATCCTGTAATATGTGGTAAAGGTAATAAATAAGCTCAAAAGGTTAGTCGGTCGACACTTGTACGGGACTGTTTTGCCTGCCTCTTGTACACAATGTTGGGTTCATCCCACTTCAGATCCTATTACCAGCCTATACTAGAAGAGAGGGTAACCACTTTCTTTGGTAGCATTTTTCCTTCTCTGAGACGTCCTGTTGGAATCTCTCCCCATGTATGTCACTTACTGAGCCACACTTATTTGGGGGACGACTTCAAGGTCAGATGCAGGAAGTGGATCTTTAAGGATGTCTTGCATTTAAGTTCCTGAGATGTGCCAGAATTGTATCTACACACTCTACATAGTCCTCAGCCATGTTGTTTCACAGAAATCCTCTTATGACTGCTCTGAGGGCAAGCCATGACTTCCATTTACTATGAAGCCTTTTTGTGGTTATAATGCCAAATTGCAATTACTTTAATCACATGATTAAATGGATAACCCTGATGTTAAGATGCAACCCTTAATCACAATAAATCATGGCTGGTTGCTCTAAAATTAATGATCCAGAGGTCAGTGTTTCAAGGAAATTAACATGGAAATTTGGCTGTCTTTTTAAGATGATTCCCCTTGTACCAAAATGATGCAATATAATCCCGAAACCAGGGGTTAAAATGTAATGTACATCAAATCGAGGCTATTTGGTGTGGATATATGTAAATCTTGACCCCTAGTGGCATGATCCAAGTTCCACTCTTGCTTTTGGACCACCCACACTGCTACAACTATGCAATGTGCTAACACCGAACACATAATATTCCATAAAACTGGTTCCAATAACCAGAATAATAGAGGCCTAGGAGCCTCTTTTGGGTGAAATATGATTTGCAGCAGTGTCAAAGTTATTGATAATACCCAGATAAATGTCAGAAATGACAAAAGAAAGTTGTTGCACAAGTTTGGACAACACTATAGGTGAACATAGTAAAATTATTGCCCTCGGAGTGATTTTCAGCATATATGGCACCCTATGGATATCTCAAAATTGAGAGCCAACAGGCATTTTTTAACCTCATTTTCAGACTCAGCAGCCCCAAATTAGGTATAATTGGTATATTTGGTCTCCGTTTTATTTTTTGCAATTGTACAGTGTAATCTCGAAGTATTCTGTCCCATCAAAATCAGTCCAGGCCTGCAGAATGATAAAATCTGTGCGAACGAACGGCCTGTGAGGGGGGAAACTTTTCAAATAGACTGCAATAAGTCACACCAGGCCACATCTAAGGTGTGAAATGGTCTATAAGCTGCTGCTTATAAGCTAGGCTTTATGACAGTAGAGTAAGGCACTATATAGCCCTTGCAGGATCAACTGACCCTGCAGCTATTTATTCCCCTATACACACAGCACATATTTCATCCCGGGGCTACAAAATAATGGAATCGGAAACATTCGGAGGGAGACTATTTGACCTGAGGGTGTCTCAGTGGATGAGAGTGTTGCTATGGTGACGAGACGGATTTGTATTAGTGCCGAGTACCTCAGAAGGAGGCTCTGATGGAATTAGAAATACCTCTGTAGATGAAATGTGATAGGAGGCCCATCTACCACCCAGTGATCTAAGCTGCCCTGGAGGGTGTTGCTTGTATGCTTAATAGAGCTGGGAGTATGTGCCCTCTCTCCCAAGCAATTTACCCTCTGCTTCACCATTCAACTTCCAATCACAATACATGTATAAGTCTGAAAAGGCACCTTCCTTTGCTAGTGTGTGTTACACTATGAGATACCTACTATTGTCACACACTCTTTCAAGTACTCTTGTGCAACACAAAAAGAAGTTATGAATACAAAGAAAGAGACTGCTGCAGGTGAGGCACTTCTTAGGCAGAACTACCTTTTCCCCAGGAGCAACACCCTCCAGGCTGCTGTACTGTGGTCTGGGGGCTGCTGTTCAGGAGCTAAAAAGAGAGCAATAAAAAAAGTCATGCTCTGCTTTGCCATTCAACTCGCACTCGCCACATTAGACTTAAAAGACACTTCTAAAGGCATAAACTACCTTTTCCCCTATGTGCAACGCCTTCCACTGATTAGAAATACCCCAGTGGGATTGGGTTACAGAATCAATCCGCTTCTCTTAGTGATATGGAATTTAATATCATTCCCATCAACTTGGGTTCTAGACGAGACTAAATATTCTGGGACTACCATAGTGACCCATAAGCACCCAGGAGCTCATTGATTTCTTGTATCCCTGGAGATTGTACGAGACAGGTGCTTATTTGAATACTGTTTTTAGTGCCTAAGATTAATTTCAAAAACCCCGGCGCTTATTCAAGTCCGGTGGCTATATGAGACCCTGGTGTTTAAACGGGACATTGCGATATTTTCCATAATATGTGAAAACATACTTCCTCAAAGGAAGGGTCAGAGGTGTAGGAGATTATATTATCATTTGGGTGGAGGATGGTCAGGGATGTTGAGGTGTCTTGGTACCCTTTCCATCCCTGTGTTTCCCAAATACAGTGTTATAGTACTGCATATATGCAGAATAGGAATTTAAAGGGTTAAGGCTTCCAAGGTTGTTTTTTTTTTTGGTCATACAGGGGACTCTCCCATTTATTGGAAGAACGCCCCCCCCCCCTTTCCTATGCTAGTTGGACCCACCCAGCCTCCATTCCCACACAAACACATACCCCTTCCCTCCTGGATCTTCCCCTATAGCTATCAGCATACTAATCTCTATGCTTGTTAGCTTTATCTCCTCCTACCTCCATGACTTCCTATCTAATCCTTTGTCCATGTGCAGGGACTGTGACAGGGTGTGACAGATTGTCAATGGCCGCCTGTCTACCCATCATGCACTGCGGCATTGTTAACCCTTTAAGGGCTGCTGATGCAGGAGCGCATGAGGCGCATCCTCTGCTAGTGTATCAGCCTCCTAAGGTCAGCATGATGCATCAATGCAGCCCTGGCGAGTTACTCACCAGGGCTACATTCACGCATCATGCCGACTAGAGGGCATTGTGCATTAATGCATCAGCGGGCCTCAATGGGTTGAGTTTCAAAATGAATGGTGGCTTATGTCGTTATCAGCAATAAAATAACCATTTAACACATTACCTCTGCGTGCCTTATGACTGCCCCGTGGGCCTCTAACTCCTTAATCCTGTAAGGGCAGCTGATGCAGGAGCGCATCGTAGGGGTAGAGCTGTCAAATTTGGCATGACGTCATTTATGGATAGCCCCAAGTCGTTATAGGTGCACTATACCCACCCTTAAAGAGTTAAACACAGATAGAGGATCAAAACAAGCACGTTCGTTGGTCTTCATGTTGTATGAATGCAAAACTGGTGAGTAACTCTCGGCAGAGCGAATAACTCACCAGGGCTGTATTCATACATCATGCTGACCCTACACTTGACACGATGCACCAGTGACGTGTTGGCGAGCTTACTTCATTGGTGTACCATGCTGACCAGTGAGCATGATGCACCCACGCGTCACCAGTGGGGTGTTTCAGAAGCTGGACATGGTAATGAACATTAAATATCTGTTTCTAAAACTGTTAGATTCTAAACTTACAACTGCAACCATTATCATCTCTCGCCAGTCATATAGTTATAGACACAGTAAGATAATGGTAATGCTTTAGAAACACATGCAGTTATAAGCCTACAATCACTATTAAAACTGCTATCATATCTCCTTATGACCGGTTGTAAACATTACCCACTTCTGAAACACCCCACAGGTGTCCCTGAACCTTAGATCGGCCTTTAGTGAACTACATCCCAGTGTTTGCAGATCCTTGTATGTTGACAGAGAGTTGATCAAACAATGAATTAATGCTCTGTCCCCAATGGGAGTATGCCTTCCTGGGGATGCCTTTATCCCCTGAAAGTCCTCTTGGTGCACCAATGAAGTCCTGACAAGTCTGCTCGTCAACAGTGCATTGCATCGCCTGGCAGCAGTTGGATATGGCGTAGTATGCAGCCATTAAAGGGTTAATGGCCATCTTTTGTAGAATTCATGACAGCCTGCTGGGGGCTTTAACCCTGCAAAAATAGGCCCTCCTTTTTTTGTCTGAATGAATCCTATCTTGGTAAGTTGGCTTATCGACCGTGCATTAATACATCATGACGACCCTCTAGACATGATGCACTCCCAGCGGACCGGCATGATGCACCAATGTACAGCTTGAGAGTTACTTATAGAGATGTTGATGCTTTGAGGAATCAAAGAGTTAGAGATGGGCATCACAGGGTGGCCTACCTTATCTGTACCCCAGGGCCGACCAGGCAAGGTATGTGAAAATAACAAAGGACAGCGTAAGGGGCGTTTTGTGCTGCATGAATTCCATTACCCCCCCCCCTCTCTCTCTGTCTCTCTCTCTCCCTCCACCCTCTCTCTCTCTCCCTCTCTCTCTGTCTCTCTGTCTCTCTGTCTCTCTCTCTCTCTCTCTCTCTGTCTCTCTCTCTCTCTCTCTCTCTCTCTCTCTCTATATATATATATATATATATATATATATATATATATATATAGACATGTTTATACCACGATTTTGGGACTTCCGGTGGGTTTATATGCAGTTTAGCAGTGCATTATTCTGCATATACCACACATGTGCATTTTTTAAATTTTTGGTATATACTTTTTCGGGGTCAAGTTGGACTTATTTTAGGAAATGTGTGGCAGACATACAAATTCAATCTGGCCATCTTTTCAATGTGAAAAATCATCCACACTCGTATGAGAATTGAACCCCAGCCGCAGTGCTGGTTGGCGAGGACGTTAGCCATAGCGCCACACTGAACAGTGATGAAATCCCAATGCGAAAATAAATAAGTTCTAACCTGAGGTCCTAGTCCTATGTTTGCACTCAGTTTTCGTCTTGATTCCAACCTTGACATGTTATAATATCGAAATACCAAGAAGTGTTTGATCCATAGGAGAGGAATGCGTGCTAATTTTCTCCATTTTGTTTAATATACACTGCAAAAATGGTGTTTAGATTTTAAACATGTTTAGGTCTAAACACGTTTAAAACCTAAACATATAGGTCAGTTAGGTGTCTCATCGACTACACATTTAGGAAATGAATACTTTTATTCTAACTACATAAACATTTACGCTAAACATGTTTAGATGTTTAGAGTTGAGACAGTTGAATAATAGGTGTTTAGATTTAAACATCAATATGTTTAGATACTTGGATGTTGAATCCACACCAGGTAGCAGCACTACCTTTGACTGGACTATCTGCATACAGTTATAATCAATTGTTGTGACAAATGTCCCCAAATCCTATGTTTATCATGGTTTCATTTCATAGAATGTCATGTGAATAGAAAGGGCAATAGAAAATTGACTAGATTCACCTCATGCCACCATCATTACCATATAATAAACTCCATGACTGACACCTATTTGATGTTATTCTGGAATAGATAAGGCAATGTCCTTCCTGCCAAGCTGATGTACTTTCTCAAGTCTCTCATTCTGATGCAGTGTTTAATATATGTACACGCATATAGCTGTGGCTATATCTTTGGAGACTTTAACAAGACAATACCTGCTGATATCGCCCCCCCCCCAATAAATGAGAAAAAATATATATATATCTCTGTTTTTTAATGCATACATGTCTGCAAACCTTAACCCTCCATCAAATCATTTAAACATCTAAACACAAAAATTCATAAACACCTAAACACAAAAATTCATATATCTAAACACAAATGTTTTAACCTAAACACCTACATTTCTAAACACTTGAGCTAAGCACATTGTTTGGCTAAACATGTTTAGGAAAATAATGTGATTACAAAAACGTTGCAATAATATGTTTGGAATTGTGTTTAGGATCTAAACACCATTTTTGCAGTGTAAATAAGAATCCGATGATTTTTCCATCATAAGCGAGTCGCGGTGCAGCCATTCCCACCCAGCTCCTTGTCCGAAGAAAGTGTGTCAGTGGCCAGGATGTAGATATAGGTCAACTTCTCGCAGTACAAGAAAGACGCCGAAAATTTCGGACCGGTTTGAAAAATCAATGGATTCGTCTTTATTTTGAATATATTGGACATAATATGTATGGAGGGATCATCTAGACTATCTAAGGATATGAACCTGTTAATTTCTCCATTTGTCATGGTTGGATTCCATATGAAAAGTGAGTGTGAACACGGCGGTACCTCTCCCGGCAAGGAACAAAAACAATGGCTTCGCGCAGAGCGGACCCGGGCCGTATCGCTTGCTTTTACAAAATGTCTTCTTGTGGCTATATTCTTTGGATCTCAGGTAAGAAATTAATACAAAATGGAGGAAATGGTGGCATAACCACAATAGATGATGGATATCGGGGCCCACGGGCTGTACATTCTGTATATACCTGAGCCGCTGCGCGGCTCGGGTATATACAGAATGTACAGCCCAAGGGCCCCGATATCCATCGTCTATTAGCTTAATATATGCTCTTTCACCAATGGGAGGATGCCTTTAACCCTGTGAGGCCCGCTTGGTGCACCAATTAACTGCTGGCAAGTCTGTATGGGCATGCTGCAGCACATGGGGTTTTGAAGAAGCACTGGTCTCAAATAAGGTGCACATGATCATGAAATGAACCTTAACCCTTTAAAGGCCGCTGATGCAGGAGTGCATCATACAGATTGGTCGTCATGATGCACCAATGAAGTGCTGGCGAGACTATTCGCTCTTCATGCCAATACATAAATTCCCGGAGGGTTGGCATGATGCTCCAATAAAATGCTGGCAAGCAGTCTTACATGGTTAGCAGGTATTCTGGGTAAATGCTGGCATAATGTTGGAAAATGCTGAGTCATTAGCCATGTCGCATGCCCCAAGGGGAGTGCCACATGAAAGGTATGATTCTCAAACATGTGTTATGACGATGTTACTGATGCCCAGGAAGAAACTGAAAGGTTAACATTCTAATATATATATATATATATATATATATATATATATATATATATATATATATATATATATGTCTAAGTTTGTCTGGGGTCTGAGTTTGGTTGGTTTGAGGGTTTGAAGACTGGCTTTGGTTGGTTTGAGGGTTTATGACTGAGTTTGGTTGGTTTGAGGGTTTATGACTGGGTTTGGTTGGTTTTAGGGTTTGAAGACTGGGTTTGGTTGGTTTGAGGGTTTATGACTGAGTTTGGTTGGTTTGAGGGTTTGAAGACTGGCTTTGGTTGGTTTGAGGGTTTATGACTGAGTTTGGTTGGTTTGAGGGTTTGAAGACTGCGTTTTGTTGGTTTGAGGGTTTGAAGACTGTGTTTGGTTGGTTTGAGGGTTTATGACTGAGTTTGGTTGGTTTTAGGGTTTGAAGACTGTGTTTGGTTGGTTTGAGGGTTTATGATTGAGTTTGGTTGGTTTGAGGGTTTGAAGACTGCATTTGGTTTCTTTTGACAGCTTAGAGCCTGAGGGATTGCATAATAGATAGTGTAGTCGGAGGAATTTTGTCGCAAGTAATTTTGATTAAATGGTTTGGGAACTGAGTTAGTTTAATGGACGGACTTATAGCCTATGATAGTTTGTTGGGAGGCCTGATGTCACGCTGTAAAATATATGTCGTCAATTTAACGATGGAATCCTTGCCCCAAAGCTGCTGGAGATCCGCACACAAATTTTCACAGAGATTCCTTCTACCACCATACAGCCACCTGGGGCTGCTTGTAAAAACTAGAGTGGTTCACTGCAATACAAGTATGGGTTTCACTGTTCGGATTTATGAGGATCCCTGGTAGATTCAATAGATAATTTTTTACAGTGCAGTTGGTGGTAACAGTGGGTAAGGTTTGCCATTGAGGTGTGGGTTAGCTTGGTTAGTTTGGTGGCAGGGTTCATGAGTGTGCATGACATGGCAGGGTGTGTGGAGTTAACTCTGAGACAGGTGTAATTATTGTCAGTAATGGGTTGATTGTGTGCAGGTAGATTACAGGTAGATTACAGGTGAGCTGATACCTGTACCCCCCACCCAGGTGTGGTTCCACCCTGGGGGCATGGGCAGCCACCTCCTAGTACATGGCCTGATATACCATAGGGGCACATACAGACATGTACACCGTGACCATCCAGCAACATATAGTCCTTGTTTCCTCCCTGTAGTCCAGAGGTTTCAGATACTCTGGCCACATTCACTTGAAATCTACCTGATGCTGGGAAGTTTGATAAAAAGAAAATGACTCAGTTCTGGACCAAAGGTTGTTTGGCTATTCAGGCAGATCCTGGTCAGAAGCGATATCCACCCCACCCTCAAATAATAATCTGAATCTTAGAATAATGTTTGAATTTGTTGTATATCAGGTAGGTTTTCAGTCATTGACTTGAATTAATAAAACAAGAAAAAATCTGAAATATTCCTAAGTCAAGAATAAATTAAGTAAGGTTAACTGTGTTTTAGATTCTGTGACCTGAAGCAAGCCTCCAGATTTCTACATGGGATAGGTGGGGTGAGTTCGGGGTACACTGTAAAAGATAGCTGTTGAATCTACCAGGGATCCTTGTAAAACCCAACAGTGAACCACTGTAATTGTATTGCAGTGAACCAGTGTATTTTTACAAGAAGCCCCATGTGGCATTATGGTGGTGCAAGGTATCTCTATGAAAATAATGACAGATCTCTCGAGTGATGAGTCTGTTGTTATTTCTAAAACACTTTTTACAGTGTCTGGGGGTGTGGGATGTTGTTCCCTGCCCGATAACGTCCAGGTATGCCCCTGCCCTGAGGGCAGTGTGGAGACATGCAGCCCCCTCTATTGTTGTCCCTCACCCTCATACCTCACCTCTCAACCACGCATGTGCAGATACCAGGGGACTTCCGGTACTAGACAGGGTTAAACATGACGTAATGAGGACTTCCGGTGGTTAAAGTCAATGTGAGATGGTGTAGTTATAATTATGTCATGAACTCCTCTCATAATAGAGAGAAGATTACAGGAAAGGGAATATGATAAATTGTGAAGTAATGGTCAGGCCAGTCACTCGTCAGTGGATGTCAAGAGTCCAAGACACCGAGTTGATTTCTTTAAAAAGACAGCGATGCTGGGAAAATGAAATTCCTCCACCCGACACGTTTAAGCACCCAGTGTTACCGTCTAACCCATAGTGTTCGTTCGCTCATTTCAGACCCCTGCACTTAAATGGAAAACTATGGTACACGCTCCCTTAGAATCCACTTAATGAGGGCTTAACATTCTGGAGGGTGTTGCTCCTATAGCAAAAGGAAGAGCTGGCCAAAAAAGCCCTTGTTTCCAGTCCTTTCTTTTCATGTAGCTATATCTTGTCCCTTTTGTTGGTCACAAGTGGTCATTCAAGTACTGTGCTAAAAAAGGGGGATTTGAGTAGGTACCTAGTTGGGAGAAGTCAGTCAGTATAATAAACTATAGAGTTTGTGACATGAGTAGGTACCTGGTAATGCAGCTCTCTCTATTTTAAACAAGGCAGGTGACTTTTCAGACGAATGTGATGAGTGCAAGTACTTAGGTGAAGCAGTGCACGACTTGTTTAGAAAAGAGGGCACATACTCACAGCTCTTTTTACAATAGGAGCAACACCCTCCAGCTTTGTTGAGGTCTCCCTAAAATTGCCTCCCAAGACTTATAAGTGGGTGACCCCTAATGTTAACCTAGTAGGACATTCCATTTTTCAACTTTCTAAATGGTTACACCGGGAAGTTCGTATAGTGATCAAAGCCTTCCTTATCTTGCCCTATAAATCCATCAGCTGTGAACTTCAGCCAATGCCTAGAACACTCTACCCATTGGAGTGCCAAAAATATGGCTTCTTCTATAAGGGATGAAATACAACGATGATAAAATAACTTTGAAAACTCTTTTGCCAACCCTTCTGCGATGCCATGAATGCCATAAACATTGAAAGACTTTGATGGTTTTCTTTCATCCTTCAATAGAGACAGTTAAAGCTCAAACACGTGCTCAGTCCTCAGAACTGGAGCTGATACTACAGCAATAATCAGTAGACGGGTTGAGCAGGTTTTTTTTCTACATGTAGAGGTAGTTGCATGAGCCAAGGGGGAGCACTTAGAGGCAAGGGGGAGCACTTAGAGGCAAGGGGGAGCATTTAGAGGTGTAATCAACAACCCAGCTCGTTATAGCCCCTGACTTACATGAGGCCTAAAAAAAAGTTGTGTTTCCAGTTATCCGACCGACTCAATCAAAACAGGGCCAATTTCTTTTCTTTTTGATTTTGAAGAATTTTGTCATTTTTCTTAAGAATTTTTCATAATTTTCTTTTTTTTTTTAGAGGAATTTTATATTTTATTTCAACAATTTTCCCTTATCTTTTTTCATGTTCTTCCCCTCTCTCACAGTAGTCAACTTTCTCCATCATTAGTTTGAAATAAAAACAAAGAAATTGATACATCCATTGATATGTGCCCTAATATTTCCTATACATGTAAATGTAGAAAATGCATCATTAATTAATCATAAAGTTAGTTCCCTGTATTCACTGTGGATTTCTTTTGGGGCACATTATAAAACACCCGTTACGCATTATGCTGGTTCTTATCTGTGCTTATCTCGTCAGGTGCAGATCAAGCAATGGCCGACTCACTAGGCATTTATACAGAGCCTTATTTTGATTAAAAACAGATAGATCTACAATATTTGACAAAAAGGGAATTTACAAAGAAAAAGGGGGAAAAAAGACATGTGCTAACAGAGATATCATGTTGAGTATACTAGAATTAACCCTTCTCCGCCAGTGCCCCATAATCACATAATGCTCACTGGAGGGTGTTGCTCCTACAGTAAAAGGAAGAGCTGTCTAAAAATGCCCTCGTTTTCAGTCCTTTCTTTTCATGTAGCTATAACTTGTCCCTTTTGTTGCTCACGAGTGGATATTGAAGTACGGTGCTAAAAAAGGGGGATTTGAGTAGGTACCTAGTTGGGAGAAGTCAGTCAGTATAATATACCATAGAGTGTGTGACATGAGTAGGTACCTGATAGTGCAGCTCTCTCTATTTCATACAAGGCAGGTGACTTTTCAGACTAATGTGGTGAGTGCAAGTTGAATGGTGAAGCAGAGCGTGACTTCTTTTGAAAAGAGGGTACCTACTGACAGCTCTTTTTACCATAGGAGCAACACGCTCCTGGATGCATACCTGTCATATAAAACACCAGTGCTGCATTGGTGCATCATGCTAACCCTACAGGATTGATACACGCCCAGCTCATTGTCATGATGCACCAATGCAGCACTGACTAGGTACCTGCTGGCGCTGCATTGGTGCATCATGATAACAAATGAACCTGAGGCATTGAGGCATCATGCCGTCCTTAAAGGGTGAACAAGGTGACAGTCAGTTAGTTAGATGGTAGTTGAGAGAGTTAACCCTTTATGTACCGCATATATAGCATCCATATAGTATGTCAATATGCCCTTAGTGAGGAAAAAGCACACCGGTGATAGAACTTTACAGGGAGCTTTAGAAATCAGCAGGGGCGACACAGCACTTTCAATAATCGACGAACCAGACACCTGTCAAGAATAAAGGTTTCAAAAATCTACAGGGTGATGTACCATCTCCACTGTGCCACACAGTGAATTCTCGGCACTAAATGTACACAGATAATATAAGGCTTAGAAAAGTACTCTGTAGTGATCACTTTTTGTCATCTTATTGATGATGTCGTGGGGAAGTACCCGGTGATCTATAAAGTGATCACATGCACAGAGTACCTGTCTGACCAGCTCAAAGAGAAGCAGGTAAATGATCATTGATTCTGTCATTGATATTTCTTGACCATTATTTTCAAGCAATTACATAATTACCCCCCTCCCCCCATACTCCCACAGCCAAGCCTTTATTGTGGGCACTTACAGCAAATTTATACCCTCTTGAGGCACATTAGATTTTTTGTATAATAAATGTCAGCTTGTCCTAATGGTTGTAACTATAGTTTCTGTGACAAAAGAGGTGTCCATCTTCAACCATGGATATGCCTTTGATAATTTTGCCAAGATTTCTCTTTTTTATCAATGTATATTCCTGTGTGATAATATTCTTTACATTTTCCATCTTATAAACACCAATGATCAAGCGGTTTGAAGATAAGAGTCAATACATTCAACAGAGTGGGTGTTGTATTTTCCTTTGTTGTATACTATGGCCCCCTGGTGGCAGAAAGGGATGACATAAGGTGATCAACATGATCAACTTAGGTGCTTACCTTGATAACCCAAGGTGAACTTGGATTGTCAAAGTGATAACCCAAGGTGATCAACATGATTACCACGAGTCATCAACATGGAAAGAGGATCTTAAGTCATCAATACTTATTACCTTCATGGAGGCCCATATTTTCAGTGTAGGAGCTCATTAATGATGCATCATGACTACTTGATGCCACAATGAGTATCGGCATCATATAGCCTGGTACACAGACTTGCCAGGGCTGCATTCATGTATCATACAGTAGGGGCCCAGTTTTGGACCACTTTGGCTCTATAAATTTCAACGCCCCAGTACCCCAGGTGTTTACTTGAGACCAACCCTTGTTTAAATACTGCTTTTAGTGATTGAGATGGATTTCAGTTCCCAGCAAATTGTTGTGAGTCCTCGTCAACCTGTGTGAAGTGGCTCACACATGTCGCTAGATGGAACACGACGTCATTATAGCACAAGATCACCAGGAATAGCAATTGCTATGCCACGTAAGTCTAACACACAGTGGCGAAAGATGACAGAATGAGTTATCACTCAAAAAGGAGTAACCATTGATGACCAATCATGGCGACAGATGACGACAATTTGCTGGGTACCGTCTTAGCCATGGCATTTATGGAACATGAGTGCCTATTCAAGACCCGGGTGCTTAAACAGACCAATATGGTAGCTTTAAAAGGACAGAGATGCCTAAAGCCCCATGCAGCACTTGGAGTGATAAGTTGACGGTAACAACTGCCTGCACAAAAAGCCCTTCATCAGCCTCCCCAAGGTCACAAGGTCATCATCCACTGCTCCCTAATGTCCCTAAATGCCGTCATTACCTAGTTACCATAGTTACCCTCCCTCTACTCATATCCCTTATGAATAAATTACCTTGTCGCCCCCTGGCGAGAAACACTGTCATAAACGTCAAAGAGAGGCTCTGATTGGTTTGTCCGTGAACAAAGATGGCCGCCATCCTCTTTGTGTATAGAGGGACATTTTTGAGTGCTGTAGAGGTAGTGCGCCATCTATGGGAATGAAAGAAATTTATGCTTTGAGATTTTTTGACAAGATGTGATGGAAGAGATATGGCTGTGCAGATGGAATTGTAGGGTACTAAAGGAATTCCCTCCATAGACGATGCCTTGGGTAGATAGGAATAAGAGTTTATTGTTAGAAATGATAGAGAGTCTGTAGAATCTGATGCCATGTCACATAATGGCAATCCATTTCTAAATCTGTTACAAATTCAACAAAATGAGACAAAAATTTTCTTTTTGAGAGGAAACAAGGACAAAGCTATGTGTGAAGACCACGTTGCATTGAGGCCCTTTGGTAAAGATAGAAAAACGAGTCAGACAAGCGTTTTCTGTGATAGAAAAGAAAGAAATTAGGTCTATACAGTAGAAAACTGAATTATTTTTTTAAGGGAAAAAACACTACAGTTTAGCTATGATAAATTTCTATTTCATTGTTCAAATAGAAGTGCCTTAGGAAAGCACATTATACATGATGCTATAACAGGACACGGGCGAGTTAGCTCATTGCATCATGGTACTGCAAAATGGCATGAAGCCATGGAGAAAAGTGCCATTTTCAAAGTTCTAGGGAGTAGAAATGCTAGCACTTCATTGCTGCATCATGACGACCAATGGGCATGAAGCACTCCTTGAAGGGTTGAATCATTACAGAGTTAGGACCATGTGGAGGGCATGTACAAAGGGAAATATAGTCAGTCTCCTACAGCGAACGACACAAAGATGACAGATAGAAAACAATTAAGATGGCTGCCACGATAGCCCCCGGGCGGTGTCGGCTACTTACCGGTACGCTTAAACCCTTCACAAACAGCACAATGTCTAAACACTTCGCATTCCAAACTTTTATCACCAAGTTACCTCAAATTCTACTTAGCAGAGTACTGGAAGTTCCCAGAACTGCCATTGTGTATTACGGGATGCTTCAGTACACTGTCAGCCCGCCACAAGGGTTTTACAGTAAACTGCTTCTTATTCTGAAATACATAGATAGAACTAAACGACCGTGGTGTACGAGGTGGTCGATCCACCACGAGGGAGTTGTCTCCCCAGAGGGTGTTAGCCCGAGGGGGAGACCACTCCCGAGGGGTGGATAGGCCACCGAGGATACCAGGGGAGTTTAGTTCTATATTTATTTTATGTTTTTAGAGGTTTAAATAAGGAAAAATTATCAAAATCCGGTACCGTAATTCCCCGTACAAGCGCCAGCCCGCCATTTTGAATGTTTACATGCACCTAGAACGAGGCTGCAGTAGTGGATCAGCCGCTGTGGTGGATCGTGACACGTTACGCCACTGGGGGTGTGGCGATCGGCTCCGCAATGCTATCTCTACGGGAAGAAGTTATTCACATAAAATAAAGTAGTAGCTGCTGTAGGTACAAAACCAATGACCTAATTTAGAGCCTGCTGTATGCAGTACAGCGGTATTTATAGCCCATTGACAATTGCAGCTGAGAGTGTAGTGCATCGATGCAGTGCTGGTATTTTCTGTATCTAAATATTCAGTATTCAGGCCTAGGTCAGTCGTATCTGAAACCTCCCCAGCCGGGAGGGTGATGTGGGCAGAGGAAGTGGGGCTCTAAACCTCTGAGAAAATTCTCTCCCATTTTCTATTACCCAAAGTCACAAAATCATTGATAAGTCTTAAGAAAATTTTACAGAAAATCTTAAACAAATCAGGAAATGACTATTTAGTAATAGAAATTACCTCTTTAAGAAAAACAGAGAGATTTGTAAACCAGGGGCCAGGAGTAGAAGGCCTCAATTGGACCCTTATCTTGTCTCTGATCTTCTCAAAACTACTCCCGACTGACCACCAACTGTATTGGTCTGTATATGCGCTGGGTATTTGAATAAGCGCCAGTCTTAAATAAGCGGCTGGGTGACAGGGGTGTTGAAATATAAAAAAATACTATATCTATAATTTAAGTCTCGAATAAGCGCTGATTTTGAATAAGCGCCGGGGTTGAAGCCTGCCTTAAATCTATAAGCGCCCCGGCACTTATACAGGCCAAAAAAGTAGCCCTGGTGAGTTACTCACCAGCAAGTGGTGAGTTACTCACCAGCAGGCCTCCATTCATGAATCGTGATAGCAAAGGAGGAGAATAGGCCATTATACAGCCACTCACTGTCTCCTTACCCATTGACTTAATTCTCACGCTGAGAGTTGGGATGGAGGGCGATACCCAGGGTAACGTCCCAGTCCAGTCCCAGTACTCCATTCCCTAACATTTCTTCTACAAGAGTCACCAGTATAGTTTATGCAGGGGGTGCCCCCCCCCACCATACTAGACCCCTTGACATTGGACCTAAGTTAAACTCTTAAATAACTCTTAAATTGGTGTTGTCAGAAACCCTTGTGCACATAGGCAAGACATGTTTAAAAATTCACCAGGCTCCCTCCCTACTTAAATCTGCCACCGAAAAAAAGAAAAGGACCAAAGAATTAAAAGCAAAAAGAAAAAAGAAAGAAAGAAAGCCCCCAATTCTTTTGCTAAAAGATTCTGTAGGCATTCTCAAGTGATATATATAGAGTTATACAAAAGTCCATTGAATATATTCCACGGTTTTCACAAAAATGACCAAATAATATTTTGGATTACCGCAATGGCCCGTTAAGTGCCGGGTCAGCCTTGGATAAGCGCCGGTCTGAAATAAGCATGAGGGGTGTTGTGATAAGTAGAGAACTCGACCGCTTTTACTTTATTCATATATTGTACATTATACCATTCATGTGACATCCATTAGCGCTCATGCTATATTCGCCTATAATGTATGCAGTAGTACCACACCCTGCCACTAGGGGTTGTACACCTGATGGTCATTATGTATATAGGGCTTGGTGTTGAGTGTCTAGTGGGGCCGCCATTGCTTGATCTTGGACCTAGTGAGATAAGCACTGATAACAGCCCGCATGGTGGGTACCAGGTGTTACATAATGTACCCAAAAGATTCTGCAATGAATGAAGGGAGTCATTTCATTGGTTGAAAATGTATCCTAGCTCAGCCCTATAGCTCACATAGCCATTATCAGCTGGGGGCCGCCATTAGACCCCGACTCCACTATGACTAATACCTTCAGCCCCCGACTCCGCAGTTTATGCCAGGGATGCCTCCCATTGGTCAATAATACAATAGCCATGTGCGGTATAGAGCCAGGTGATACTACACCTGCCAGCATTACCAACTAGCTATTCGGTGAGTTAACATCTCTTCAGCATGTACTTTGTACAATAAAGCTATCATCAATTATCCACTAATTGCCAGCTTCTTGTTATCACTATGTTCATGTAGTAGCTGTGAACACCACATAGCTAGATATGACAGTATAAGGGTACTGAAATCAATCTTAACCACCAAAACAGTATTCAAATAAGTGCATGTCTCATATAAGCGCCAGTAACAAGGGCCCCTGGAACAAGGGGCGGTACACACAGGGAGTAGCCATGTCCATCACCCGTAGCACTCTGTGACGACTGTCTCACCATAATAACCTAGATTTAAACCATGTAATTGATAATATTGACTTCTATGTATCTACCCCTATTATCGCCCTCCCGGGGGGTCCCCGACGGTAAAGCACAGGCTCCGTTTGAGTTGTGGGTGTCAGTGTCGTCTGGTCTCGGCGTTTCTCGTTGTTTCTCGGGGCAGGGGTTGTATCCACACTCAGTGGGTGTATTGTCATGGTCACGACCCCCAGGCACGCCGACTCCGCCCCCAGGGGGCGGGGGTAACCCTCTTAACCCTTTAAGTACTGCCAGAGACCTTATACCACAAGCTCGTTTTTCAAAATGGTCCAATAATCAAGAATCATACATGGGCGGGGGCTAAGAATGATCCGTTTTTAAAATTACCTCCAGACTTGAACCGTCCAAGCATGGCGGGTTCAGGATTGACCGGAGGGTCGTCATGATGCACCAATGAAGTGCTGGCGAGTCTGCACTTCATTAATGCATCATGACGACCAATGGGTATGATGCACTCCTACAACAGCGGCCCTTAAAGAGTCAAGGCTTGATGTGGGTCTTAAGGGGCCCATAGCCCTTCCCGCTGTCCTGTATGTTTTGTGAATTAATGATTGTTTGTTGCCACGAGTCCAACCCAAACACACATCATTGACTGTGACCCCCCGCCCCATGGTCATCAAACACAGGGTGGGGGCTGTGACCTCAGGACCTCTCCACGTATCTACTCTATCTCATTTATCTCCTTAACCCTTTAAGGTGCTATATTGTCTTAATGACAAAAGGCTGAACCTGGGGGCTGATGCATTGATGCATCATGCCCATTGGTCGTTATATATGATGCATTGATGTGAGTAACTCGCCAGGCTACATACATGTATCATGCCTATTGGTCATTATGATGCATGGATGTGAGTGACTCGCCAGGACTACATTGATGCATTATACCCATTGGTCATAATGACGCATGGATGTGAGTAACTCGCCAGGCTACATACCTGTATGATGCTACACTCCCAGAAGGTTGGCATGATGTAACAGGAGGCTATGGGGGAGGGATACGGTGTGGTTAGCCAGGGACATATTGAATTACTAAGCGGAATATGAGATTTCAAAGGATTGTGTGTATAGACTGTTTTGTATAATTGTGTTTGTAGGCTGGTTAAAACAATGACATGGTGTTGTATAAATGTACATGCTCTAACATGTATAGCTGGGGGGAGGGGGCCGGGGGAACATGTTTTAATATGTATGGGTTATGTAAAGGCAACATAGGTGGAGTAGTGTAGTGAGACCACCTGAAAAAGGGGGGGGGGGATTAAAAGGGGCAGAGCCAATGGGAAGCTAGGAAGAAGGATGGACAGTTTGATGGACAGGTATGCATGTACAGGAGGAATGATATATGTTGAAAATAAAGTTCTGAGAAGTCAGATTGAACCAGGGGACCGGCTTGTACATAGTTGTTATTTTCATTTGTTATCACCAAAACCAACGTTACACTGGAACCACCGGCGCGGAGCTACAACTAAATTGAAGATTTGGAAGTGACTTGGGAGTTGGTGATTAGGCATAGGAGGTACATTCTGGTGCAATCATGTCGGACAATGAGGCGGAACAAGCGGGAGGAGGAGGAGGAGGAGGAGGGGAAGGTGAACGGCTGAGAATGGCCAAGGAATCAGCACAACGCAGAAAATTAGATGGGTTTGCGAGGAGTATAGGAACAGCCGATGGGGTTGATAAGGACATATTGCGTGCATGGCTAAAGGCGGTGGACCCGCTCAAATGCACCACAGGATATCTTATTGGACATGGTATGTTGCCTGGTGAAGGGGACGCTAGCGGACGTAGTGAACTCAACTTTGACCGACGTCCCAATGGGGACGGCCCCTACTTGGATATCCATAAAGAAGGTAATTGTGCAGCATTTCCTGGGTGCTGAAGAGGAGGACTACATGAGGAATAGGGTAGAAAAAATGGCTCAACTTTCTTATGAACTAGTCAGGGAATATACCACACGTTTCACAGGGGCGGTAGCAGCGGCATATACATCCGAACAGTTAGCAGAATCTATGCTGAAAGCGTCACTACAGAGGCGGCTGGTGGATGGGCTCCGGGAGAAGCAACTCAGGTGTTTATTAAAATTGGACAACTACGAGACACTGAATGACTTGGTGCAGGCAGCTAACAAGATAGCCAGCGCCATGGGGCTGAATGAGGATGTGGAAGGGGGGGAAGTGGCAGCAACGTCACTGCCACCGCCACCGCCCCCAGACCCGTCACCATTTGATAATGCCATTATATCCATGCAGAAAAATATGCAGAAAAGCCTGGAGTCGATGGCCTCCTCAATGAAGGCACTTAAGCTGTCGACACCGGCCCCAGTAGTAGCAGCAGTTTCAGCCAAGGAGGGAAAAGCACTGGAAAATACAGTGGAACAAGCAGTGCACCCGCCCACATTGGTACAGGCACAGCAACATTATATGCCCGCGTATGTTACCCCCGCCGCCCCACAGATAACCTGGCAAGCGGGGCCTGGAGGAGCAATGCAAGCACCGCCACCAGCACCTGGATGGGGACAACAAGTTTTTAACATGTTCCCACCTACTGGCTATGGGGGAAACAGACAGTCGAATAGAGCTGGTGCTGGGAGAGGTCGAGGGGGAGGAGGAGGATATGCCATGCCAAGAAGCCAACCGTTTGGAACCTCTAGATGCTACAACTGTGGGGTAGTGGGTCATTTCGCACGAGAATGTGACCAACCCCCGCAGCATTCCCCCGCTCAACGGGGCGGGGGGGAGGAAAGCCCCGTACAGGCAGCATTGGATGTGCTCGCTCAGGCCGCTATGTCAAACCCGGTGAATAACTATAATTCCGCAGGGAACCAGGGAAACTACTAAGCGCCGGGGACGACAGAATTAACATTGGGATACCAATCGAAGGTGTCGTGATGCAAACTTTGATCGACTCCGGCGCATCTAAATCAATGCTGGCAGAACACAACTGGAAGCGGTTATGCGCCCTCTCTCATCGGCCCCCTGTGTTGAGAAATGGGCCACAGCTGCGGTCTCTATCGGGACATCCGCTGCCGACGAGAGGAATCGCCAGCATGGAGATATTAGGTAAGAGCATCGACCTCTATGTTACTCCTGACATGAAGCATGATATGCTGCTGGGTATTGACGCATTAAATGTATTAGAAATGTCACTGGAATGTGTATCAAAAACCATCACACTAGCAGGTCAGCAATTTGGATGGGGAGTGAGTGAAGGGGAGATAGCAGGGGTAGAGGGTGTTCACACTGAGATAGACTATTGGAAGCAGCAGTTCCCCACGCTTTTCTCAGAGAAAGGGAGGCGGTTGCCTATTGCAAATAAAGTGGTAATGACAATAGATGTGCAAGGGGCTACCAGAGAGGCTATTAATCAAAGACCTTATAGATTACCATTACATAAACGACATGTGGTGGATGCAGAGATAGATAAGTTGTTGGAAGAGGGGATTATTTCACCCTCATTCAGTCCATGGGCGAGTCCCCTTAACATGGTAAAGAAGAAGGATGGGTCTTTAAGGTGTTGTGTTGACTATAGAAGGGTAAATAACGTTACTAAGAAGGATGCGCACCCCCTGCCACATATTCAAGATATCTTCGACGCACTAGTGGGGGCGGAGGTATTCTCGGTGTTGGATTTGAAATCCGCCTACTACCAGGTGCCCGTGGCTCCGGAGTGCAGAGAGCTCGCAGCATTCGTTTCTCACAGGGGATTGTTTGAATTTAACAGGATGCCGATGGGGATGTCAAATTCGCCGGGCTGCTGGCAGAGGCATATCAACGCCGTATTGGCACCATATATCGGCCAATGTCTCCGGGTCTACCTAGATGACATAATAGTGTACTCAAAGTCGGCGAAGGATCATTCACGTGACCTGCGTAACGTAATGAGTACACTGGCGGAAAATGGGTTAACATTGAATTCACAGAAATGCACATTTCGGGATACAGAAGTGAAGCTGTTAGGATACATTGTGGGAAGGGGAGGGATCAAGCCCGACCCAGAAAAGGTAGAAGCCATTAGGGATATGGCTCCTCCTCGTAATGTGAAAGGGGTGCAGAGATTTCTGGGAATGGCTGGCTACTATAGAACCTCCATTGCAAAATTCTCAGAGATAGTGGCACCGTTAACCCGTCTAACTAGAAAAGGGGTACGATTTCATTGGGGGAGGGAGGAAGAGGAATCGTGGGTGGCCTTAAAAGTCGCGTTGACCTCGGAGCAGGTAATGGCATTTCCCCAGTTAGATAAGCCCTTCAGGTTGTATACGGATAGTTCCAACCACTCTATAGGCGGGGTGCTCACACAATGTGACCACACAGGGTTGGAAAGACCGATACATTACTTTTCCAAAGCGCTGAAACAAAGTCAATTACGATGGGCAACTATAGAGAAAGAGGCCTATGCTGTCATATATGCCCTCCGGAAACTACGGCCATATTTGTACGGGGCCCAGTTCACCATTATCACCGATCACAAGCCCCTTAAGACGCTGTTCCTGTCAGAAATTCAGAACACAAAGATACAGCGCTGGGCAGTACTATTGGCAGAATATGGAGCACCAATAGAGTATAGGCGGGGCGCCTATAACGTCAGGGCAGATATGCTATCTAGGGTGACTAAAAGGCAACCTCTAGAAATAGGTGCCCTAGAGTGTGTATTTGATTCCACATGGACGGATCGATGGCTAGTGAGACAGCAACTAGTGAATTTACAGAAGACGCTTCCTCAATATGCTCTGGGGCTGAAAGGGGAGGATGAATACACGGTGGTTGATCATATATTGTACACGCTGACGCCGCCCAGCAACGGCAGGCAGTATCCCAGGGTAGTAGTCCCCGAAGAAATGGTCACTGAGTTAGTTCAGAAAATACACGAGGAGATAGGCCATCAGGGGCTAGATAGAACGCTGAGTCGGGTTCAGGAAGCTTATAAATGGCCGAAAATGCGAAAATCAGTATTTGAGATAGTCAGGCAGTGCGGCACCTGTGCTCTGCATCGTAAGACAAAGACATACCCTCCGCCGGGCACGATGCCAGTTCCGTCCACTCCAGGGGAGGTGATTGGTATAGATTTGATAGGCCCAATGCCGATGAGTGAAAATGGCAATGTACACGCCTTGGTCATAGTGGATCACTGTTCCGGATGGGCGGAGGTAGTGCCCCTACCGGACAAAAAGGCTATGAATGTTAGAAACTTTTTAGAAAAGAGCTATTTTCCACGCAACTCTGAACCATGGGTGGTAATTTCTGACCGAGGTGGCGAATTCAAATGCAAATTGGTACAAGAAATGTTAAAGAGAAAGCATATCGAATTTAGATATGCTTCCCCAATGCACGCACAGACCAACGGAAAGGTTGAGAGGCTGAACCGGACGTTGAAGCAGATGATAGCGAAATTGGTAAATGCAAAGGCCCATAAGTGGGAGGCGGTATTACCACAGGTGGTGGAGGTGTATAACCATTCAACCTCTACCGTATCGGGATTTTCGCCGTTCTTTCTACATTTCGGCCGTCATCCCAGAAATCCCGCCCAATTCCCTCATATAATTCCTCCGGGAGAGGACATAGCGGTGTTAGCGGATAGGGTAGAGCAGTTAGCTCTAGCACACTATAAGGCAAAGCAAAACGCAGTACCCCAGCGAGTTAGGAACTTAGCCAGATTAAGGAAATTGCCAAGAGCACCTGAATACAGTATAGGGCAACAGGTGTTATTGGAAAACCCTGATGTGAGTGTATTCCAGCCAGCATACATGCACGGCTATGTAGTGACAAGAATAGAAGGGTCAGTGGTTACAATAGTGGGGCCGAAACTAAAAATCCAGAAGGTAAATGCAGCTCGGCTTAAGCCAGCCCCAACCGGTTTCAATGAAGGTGCCCATGATCACCCAATGACGAGAGCAGAAAAACGGAATGTACAACGGGGGGCTATTCAGAAGGTACAGAGAGTAGCAGGGGAGGATGTTAGCATACCGAGGGAGGTCGACGAAAGCATCCTTTTAGAAGAGGCCGTGTTAATTGGGACGACGAAGAAGCAGGCTGGAGTGCAAAGTGGGAACGCAAAGAATGGGGGGGAAGAGGAAAAAGTGGGCCTGTTAGAAGCCACGCCACCACAACATAACTTGGGAATGAGGCCCAGAAGAATGGGCGTGCATTATCAAAGGGAGGCAATAGCCCAAAGAAGAGGCGAACCTAGTGGGCTAAATTCAGAACTAACACCTCAATGTGGGAACGCCCACACCGTTGTCAACACTGTAGGGGGAATTCCAGGGGTCAGGACGGAAAAGGGGGGTGTAGGACATGAGAAAACAAGGGATTCACTTATGACAGGGGGGGAAGGGACATTGGATACGCAGGGGGACGCGCCATGTAACATGCACCAAGTAAAAGGCGATATAGGTGGAAGGGGGCACATAGCGTCGGACGCGGCGTTGGACGCAGAGTTAGAGAATGATTTAACTTCAAAGGACGCGGCGTCACCTCCCACTGGAGGGGACGCACAGGAGGGGGACGCAGGCATAATCCAGGGGGCGGAGGAAGGAGGGGATGGGATGACAGACAGGGGGCGGGAGGAGATGACAGGTACACCACTCAGCGAGGTGTTCGGTAACAATACACCGCCGAACACACAACTGGGGTTGGGATCTGGTAACACTACACCTCTGAATACACAGAGGGGGTTTGAATCAATTACATTAGGGGAACACGACCTGGGGGCAGATCACACCGCCCAAGCTGACAGGCAAAAGTTGGACACCTTAATTAAACCCATTGTAATTACATACCACACACCCCCAATGATAAGCAATGATGCGTCAACTCCCCAGGCTGATATAAACATAGATGACTTAAGGGAGATTCTGGGTCCAATTACTAGAGGGCTATCACAAGGCACAAGAATGCATGAGGGGGAGGGGCAAAGGGAGGCGGGGCAGAAGGGGGGGCAGGAAGAGAAATAGGTCCAAAGGGGGGGGGGGGATTAGGAGAAGACAGGGCAACCAGTATAAAGTGACGTGTGGTACATTTGATGCGTCAGTCTCATGCTCATAATCATTGTTGCAGGTGCGCGGAGGTCAACATGAGGTTTGCTCTCATTTTTGTGTGGACGTGGTGGTTGTACATGGTGGGCAGCACGCTGTTGAACGACGATGGAGTATTCGTGGAAGAAGAGGGTGTCACTAGAGTTATATCGGGAGTATGGACGGTAGTGGTAGTGCTACAAGCCCCACAACCGCCCAATATTACGTCAACCGTGCAGCAGCTGCGAAACTACCAGAGATCATTGGATGACCACCTGTCTGAGACCGATAGATTAGTGTGGAATTTAAGGATGGACAATATTCTAAATCACTTGGACGTAGGTGGCTACAATGTTTTAAATGAGCAACAAACAACATCAAGAAGGCAGAAACGGGGAGCTGTGGACATCCTGGGCAGAGCTGCCCACTGGTTGTTTGGTGTAGCCCTGGATAAGGACGTGGTACAAGTGGCTAACATAGTCAAGGACTTGGAGATGCTAGTGTCGGCAATTCTCAACAGGGAACAGGACATGCTGACAGCAGTAAATGCAACAAGAGAGTTTGTATTACAACATCAGGACAGTATTAATGCGTTGCAGGATAAGACAAATCAGTTGGTGGAACTGGTCAATCACCTGAGTAGACAGGGACAATTTCATTTAAACGCGATACGTAGGCTGCAGTTGCATAGGATCATTGACCAGACCTTTCTGATTATAGAAACAGCAGTGAAGCAATATATGGTGGAAGCTACACAATTCCACACACAAAGGCTGCAGTTGGAACGCGGACACCTATCAAGAGACATACTGCCCACGGAGCAGCTAGTTAGAATTTTACAAATGTTAAGTGGGAGAGGGCATGTCACACTGAGTGCACACTGGTATTATACATATTTGCCAGTATTCCCCATATGGGAAACGCCAGAAGGACAGCTTGCATTTAAAGTGGTTATACCAGCAGTCAGCCAAGAACACTTTATAAGCTACAGATTGGTATACTTTCCTGTCATACTAAACGCTAATTATACGCGGAAAATCAATGGTAAGGGTAGGGTGGCCCTGTCGACGGAAACGGGCACGTCATTCGACCCTTCTAGTGACATATGCTTTGGCAATACACCCAAGGTATGTTATCCTCCAATGCAGAACCAAAAAAGAGTGTGTGAATCGAACTTAATAATGGGAAGGTCGGCACAAAACTGCAATATAACAATCACTAGGCGTTCTAATCAAGACTCTAGCGTGTACAGATCTCCGATACATCTGGCAAGAATTATTGTATTTACGTACAGGCGTTCTAGAATGGTTAAACGATGCCCTGGAAAAAGCCCGGAAATTATAGAGGTGGAGGGGGTAAAGATTTTTATGTTACAAAATAAATGCGCACTGGAGTCAAAAGATTGGAAGGTGAGAGGGATCGACATGGGTACCACTAGAGTCCAATTGGGAGTTAAACAGCCGATGATATTACCGGCATTAAATTACTCTTGGCCCCAGAGAATGCATGCACGATTTGTGGAAGAGCTAAAATTGCACAGGCAACTGGTGTTGCCGTTACACAAATTGAAAGATTGGAGCTCTGCACACACATTAAAGAGGGGGGACGCCGACACGGTATATGTATGGCATGGGGTACTGGTGGCCGGGATGGTTGTCTGTTTTATACTAATAACCATACTAGTTGTTCTGGGGAGAATTTATGTGAATAAGTGTTTTTTGAGAAACCTGAAAAAGAAAATAGATAGTGATTCAATCTTTCAGTCCTCAATCCCTATGCTGCAAATTGATCAGGCGCCGGAACCAGGTATGGGTAGGATGGACAATGCCCTACCTAAAGAGAATGGGATGCCAGAGGCTCAATCATCGGGCTTATACCCACAAATCAAGTGCGTATAGATGTGACCTACGTCTTACACATCCGTGTAAGTTAAAAGGGGGGAGCTATGTAACAGGAGGCTATGGGGGAGGGATACGGTGTGGTTAGCCAGGGACATATTGAATTACTAAGCGGAATATGAGATTTCAAAGGATTGTGTGTATAGACTGTTTTGTATAATTGTGTTTGTAGGCTGGTTAAAACAATGACATGGTGTTGTATAAATGTACATGCTCTAACATGTATAGCTGGGGGGAGGGGGCCGGGGGAACATGTTTTAATATGTATGGGTTATGTAAAGGCAACATAGGTGGAGTAGTGTAGTGAGACCACCTGAAAAAGGGGGGGGGATTAAAAGGGGCAGAGCCAATGGGAAGCTAGGAAGAAGGATGGACAGTTTGATGGACAGGTATGCATGTACAGGAGGAATGATATATGTTGAAAATAAAGTTCTGAGAAGTCAGATTGAACCAGGGGACCGGCTTGTACATAGTTGTTATTTTCATTTGTTATCGTCAAAACCAACGTTACAATGATGCTCCAATGAAGTGCTGGCGAGGAGACTCAACAGCACTTTATTCATGTATCATGCCAAACAATTAGCGTGTTGTACACTGCTGCATCAGCGGCCCTTAAAGGGTTAGACAGTAGAGTACCTGTGCAGGTACAGGGAGTCTATATAAAGGGTTAGAGGGTGGTCTACCTGTGCAGGTACAGGGAGCCTATATAAAGGGTTAGAGGGTGGTCTACCTGTGCATGTACAGGAGGTCTATATAAAGGGTTAGAGGGTGGTCTACCTGTGCAGGTACAGGGAGTCTATATAAAGGGTTAGCGGGTAGTCTACCTGTGCAGGTACAGGGAGTCTATATAAAGGGTTAGAGGTGGTCTACCTGGGCAGGTACAGGGAGTCTATATAAAGGGTTAGAGGGTGGTCTACCTGTGCAGGTACAGGAGGTCTATATAAAGGGTTAGAGTGTGGTCTACATGTGCAGGTACAGGAGGTCTATATAAAGGGTTAGAGGTGGTCTACCTGTGCAGGTACAGGGAGCCTATATAAAGGGTTAGAGGGTGGTCTACCTGTGCAGGTACAGCGAGTCTATATAAAGGGTTAGAGGGTGGTCTACCTGTGCAGGTACAGGGAGTCTATATAAAGGGTTAGAGGGTGGTCTACCTGTGCAGGTACAGGAGGTCTATATAAAGGGTTAGAGGGTGGTCTACCTGTGCAGGTACAGGAGGTCTATATAAAGGGTTAGAGGTGGTCTACCTGTGCAGGTACAGGGAGCCTATATAAAGGGTTAGAGGGTAGTCTACCTGTGCAGGTACAGGAGGTCTATATAAAGGGTTAAAGGGTGGTCTACCTGTGCAGGTACAGGGAGTCTATATAAAGGGTTAGAGGGTGGTCTACCTGTGCAGGTACAGGGAGTCTATATAAAGGGTTAGAGGGTGGTCTACCTGTGCAGGTACAGGAGGTCTATATAAAGGGTTAGAGGGTGGTCTACCTGTGCAGGTACAGGGAGTCTATATAAAGGGTTAGAGGGTGGTCTACCTGTGCAGGTACAGGGATTCTATATAAAGGGTTACAGGGTAGTCTACCTGTGCAGGTACAGGGAGTCTATATAAAGGGTCACAGGTTGGTCTACCTGTGCAGGTACAGGAGGTCTATATAAAGGGTTAGAGGGTGGTCTACCTGTGCAGGTACAGGAGGTCTATATAAAGGGTTAGAGGTGGTCTACCTGTGCAGGTACAGGGAGTCTATATAAAGGGTTAGAGGGTGGTCTACCTGTGCAGGTACAGGGAGTCTATATAAAGGGTTAGAGGGTAGTCTACCTGTGCAGGTACAGGGAGTCTATATAAAGGGTTAGACAGTAGAGTACCTGTGCAGGTACAGGAGGTCTATATAAACAGTTAGAGGTGGTCTACCTGTGCAGGTGCAGGTAGTCTATATAAAGGGTTAGAGGGTGGTCTACCTGTGCAGGTACAGGAGGTCTATATAAAGGGTTAGAGGTGGTCTACCTGTGCAGGTGCAGGTAGTCTATATAAAGGGTTAGAGGGTGGTCTACTTGTGCAGGTACAGGAGGTATATATAAAGGGTTAGACAGTAATCTACCTGTGCAGGGACAGGAGGTCTATATAAACAGTTAGAGGTGGTCTACCTGTGCAGGTGCAGGTAGTCTATATAAAGGGTTAGAGGGTGGTCTACTTGTGCAGGTACAGGAGGTCTATATACAGGGTCAGACAGTAATCTACCTGTGCAGGTACAGGAGGTCTATATAAACAGTTAGAGGTGGTCTACCTGTGCAGGTGCAGGGAGTCTATATAAAGGGTTAGAGGGTGGTCTACCTGTGCAGGTACAGGAAGTCTATATAAAGGGTTAAAGGGTGGTCTACCTGTGCAGGTACAGGGAGTCTATATAAAGGGTTAGAGGGTGGTCTACCTGTGCAGGTACAGGGAGTCTATATAAAGGGTTAGAGGTGGTCTACCTGTGCAGGTACAGGGAGTCTATATAAAGGGTTACAGGATAGTCTACCTGTGCAGGTACAGGGAGTCTATATAAAGGGTTAGAGGGTGGTCTACCTGTGCAGGTACAGGGAGTCTATATAAAGGGTTAGAGGGTGGTCTGCCTGTGCAGGTACAGAGAGTCTATATAAAGGGTCAGAGGGTGGTCTACCTGTGCAGGTACAGGGAGTCTATATAAAGGGTTAGAGTGTGGTCTACATGTGCAGGTACAGAGAATCTATATAAAGGGTTAGAGGGTGATCTACCTGTGCAGGTACAGGGAGTCTATATAAAGGGTTAGAGGGTGGTCTGCCTGTGCAGGTACAGGGAGTCTATATAAAGGGTTAGAGGGTGGTCTACCTGTGCGGGTACAGAGAGTCTATATAAAGGGTTAGAGGGTGGTCTACCTATGCAGGTGCAGGGAGTCTATATAAAGGGTTAAAGGGTGGTCTACCTGTGCAGGTACAGGGAGTCTATATAAAGGGTTAGAGGGTGGTCTACCTGTGCAGTGACCAGACACGATATGCATCAACGTACTATAACTGACCCTCAGCCTAAAATGACCACACCATCGTCATGACCATCTCTGATGGACCTGAAAGATTGCCATTCAACTGTTTGCGTTATCCTTTTTCAAATGAGAAAATGGGGAAATTTGGTAGTTATATGAAAATGTCAGATATTGAAGTATTGATTTATTGATGGCTCGAGTTCGTGGAATCTCTGAATGAATATCTGTGTTTTCTGTGTGTGGTGTAACTATTCCGAAGTAGCAGTTTGACCCATTGGCACGGCCATTGCTGGAGCTTGTTACCAGCAAGTTCCACTTATAAGGCCAAATAAAAAAACAGGTTTGTTTCCAGTAACCTGACCGACCCTAGCAAAACAGAGGCAAGAAAAAGAAATTGTGATTTTGAAGAATTTAGTTTCATTTTTTCATATTTCTAAGAAATTTTTCATTACTTTTTTTAGGGTTTTTCCTGTATCCTTTTCATATTCATCCCCTCTCTCACAGTTGTCATTTTCCCATCATTATTTTACAATGAAATCAAAGAATTTGATACATCCATTGATATGTGCCTGAACATTTCCTATATAAATGTAAAATAATAATAATAAAAAAAAATCCAACCTACTGACACTAGCTCTTTGAGCTATGTTACTGGAAAGACACCTTTTATTTTGTTTGGCCTAAGACCTATCAGGTGGGTACCAGTTGGCCCCCGAGAGGGCCGCAGTGAATAGTTGGGATCATGTCACTGGCTTATAATCTATCCTGCTAAGGTGTCACAGTAGTAATCCGCCCTGGTAAGCCTAGGACAGCTAAATAGTCCCAACTAAAAACAGTGTTTTGCTTGGTATAATCAGTGCCAGGGGACCTTATTTTTATCGCAGATTAATAATTTTGGTACCAGAAGAAAGGTAACGATTTTGGGGGGAAAAGTTGCAAAAAATTGTTGGTCACCATGGAAACCTATTTTGTCAGAGAGGGGTCCAAGGTCACATTTGTGACTTGTCAGGGGTGCCTGTATCATTTAATTTATTCAACATGGTGGTTTCCATGGCAACTGGTGCAAAAACGGATCTGACTCCGTTATGGTTGACCATGCTAAAAAAATCAAGAATGACTTCAGCTTTAATTTAAGCCTTTATTTATGAACGCCATCAAATTAGAACCCGATTGACGCCAGTTTTATGATGGAAGATGGGGGGGAAATCAAAACGTCCTTGGCCCTATTAGTACCGTGACACCTTAACTGGGTGGCTGGGTGGGGTGATTTTGGCCACATTTTGGGCTCTTGTAAGGACTCAATCCAAACTGGATGAATTTTTTTTGTATTAAAATAGCTAAAGTAAGTGTAGGAGAAGCTATTATGGTCATTTTTTCTTTGAATTTGTCTGGGATTTGCATATGATTGACCTTTTTTCGCTCCAGATTGGGCAGTTGGGGCTACTTGGCACAGAAAGTGGTTCCAGGGCTCTTCCATAAAATTACCTTGAAAGCCTCTAGAAATGCTAATTAATAGCACAAACTATGCTTCTTCTATTCAAAACATATGGAATATTCCTTTGAAAATAGGATTTTAGTCAAACCTCAGAATTTTTAATTGTGTAGTCAAGCGTTGCTAGGGAATATAAACAGCCATCATCGAAAAAATACCACATTTTGCACCAAATCATGCAGATTTTGGCCTAGTTTTGGGGACATTGCCCTTGTTTTGATTACTCTCATGCTTTTAGGTATTAGATGGGATCTTAACCAGTTATACATTATTGTTGTCAATGTGTTAAGGCATCATATGAGGGTAGTTTGCCATAACAAAGTCAGATCCAATTTTTCGGTAGAGCAAGCCGTAGAAAGGTCCCTGTTTTTAACCCCTAAAATACAAAGAATTGACCCCTGAGGGACCCCTCACCCATATTTCAATAGGCTCCATGGTCATAAATATACAAATTTTCCATGTAAAAAGTTGAGATTCATGTCAGGGAGGTAAATATCTTTATTTCTGGGCAAACTATATATTGTCGGAAAAAATGACCCCAGCTGTTAAGGTGTCACGGTAGTAATCCGCCCTGGTAAGCCTAGGACAGCTAAATAGTCCCAACTAAAAACAGTGTTTTGCTTGGTATAATCAGTGCCAGGGGACCTTATTTTTATCGCAGATTAATAATTTTGGTACCAGAAGAAAGGTAACGATTTTGGGGGGAAAAGTTGCAAAAAATTGTTGGTCACCATGGAAACCTATTTTGTCAGAGAGGGGTCCAAGGTCACATTTGTGACTTGTCAGGGGTGCCTGTATCATTTAATTTATTCAACATGGTGGTTTCCATGGCAACTGGTGCAAAAACGGATCTGACTCCGTTATGGTTGACCATGCTAAAAAAATCAAGAATGACTTCAGCTTTAATTTAAGCCTTTATTTATGAACGCCATCAAATTAGAACCCGATTGACGCCAGTTTTATGATGGAAGATGGGGGGGAAATCAAAACGTCCTTGGCCCTATTAGTACCGTGACACCTTAACTGGGTGGCTGGGTGGGGTGATTTTGGCCACATTTTGGGCTCTTGTAAGGACTCAATCCAAACTGGATGAATTTTTTTTGTATTAAAATAGCTAAAGTAAGTGTAGGAGAAGCTATTATGGTCATTTTTTCTTTGAATTTGTCTGGGATTTGCATATGATTGACCTTTTTTCGCTCCAGATTGGGCAGTTGGGGCTACTTGGCACAGAAAGTGGTTCCAGGGCTCTTCCATAAAATTACCTTGAAAGCCTCTAGAAATGCTAATTAATAGCACAAACTATGCTTCTTCTATTCAAAACATATGGAATATTCCTTTGAAAATAGGATTTTAGTCAAACCTCAGAATTTTTAATTGTGTAGTCAAGCGTTGCTAGGGAATATAAACAGCCATCATCGAAAAAATACCACATTTTGCACCAAATCATGCAGATTTTGGCCTAGTTTTGGGGACATTGCCCTTGTTTTGATTACTCTCATGCTTTTAGGTATTAGATGGGATCTTAACCAGTTATACATTATTGTTGTCAATGTGTTAAGGCATCATATGAGGGTAGTTTGCCATAACAAAGTCAGATCCAATTTTTCGGTAGAGCAAGCCGTAGAAAGGTCCCTGTTTTTAACCCCTAAAATACAAAAGATTGACCCCTGAGGGACCCTTCACCCATATTTCAATAGGCTCCATGGTCATAAATATACAAATTTTCCATGTAAAAAGTTGAGATTCATGTCAGGGAGGTAAATATCTTTATTTCTGGGCAAACTATATATTGTCGGAAAAAATGACCCCAGCTGTTAAGGTGTCACGGTAGTAATCCGCCCTGGTAAGCCTAGGACAGCTAAATAGTCCCAACTAAAAACAGTGTTTTGCTTGGTATAATCAGTGCCAGGGGACCTTATTTTTATCGCAGATTAATAATTTTGGTACCAGAAGAAAGGTAACGATTTTGGGGGGAAAAGTTGCAAAAAATTGTTGGTCACCATGGAAACCTATTTTGTCAGAGAGGGGTCCAAGGTCACATTTGTGACTTGTCAGGGGCGCCTGTATCATTTAATTTATTCAACATGGTGGTTTCCATGGCAACTGGTGCAAAAACGGATCTGACTCCGTTATGGTTGACCATGCTAAAAAAATCAAGAATGACTTCAGCTTTAATTTAAGCCTTTATTTATGAACGCCATCAAATTAGAACCCGATTGACGCCAGTTTTATGATGGAAGATGGGGGGGGAAATCAAAACGTCCTTGGCCCTATTAGTACCGTGACACCTTAAGGCTGTATACAGTAAGAATGAGTACAATATATCTCAAATCATTTTGATGCGTAAATAAGGCCAAAATAAAAATAATGGTGTGTTTCCAGTTACATGATTTGAAAAGGGAGGGTCGATAGGTCAGATTTCTTTTCTTTTTTTAAATTTTTTTTTTACTTGATTTTGTATAGAAAGGTATGGGCAGACATGTTGGATTCTATGATTTTACAGTAGAAATATGAAAAAAAAAACCATAAGGAATGTGAAGCATTTGTAAAGGATATTAATAAATGTTGATAATTGTATACGAATAGATAATGGACTAGATTAGCTCCATGAAAAGTGATGAAAAATGTGAGAATTACTGGATAAAATGCTTAAAATTTCCCAAAAAATGTCAAAAAATGTCAAAAAGTCCCAAAATAAAAAATAAAAATTTCTAGGGTCGGCCCTGTTTTGCTACGGTCGGTCGGGTAACTGGAAACAAACCTTTTTTTAGACCTAAGCATGTCAAATTAATTTTGAATGTCTGAATGTTAAATGGAAGTTTCTTGGCCCAGATTCATTGGCTCAAAATGTGGCAGGGTGTCGGAAGCAACGTGACTTTGGGGGACCAACGTGGGTCAGGTGGGCCGCATCGACATTTTTAAGCACAGCAAGTGAAGCACTGTTATGCTTTTAGAGAGTTTAGGTCCATTTCCCCAAGGAGAATTTGGAAAATTGAGATATTGATCCTGTTATTTGGTCATTGACCAAGTTCATCATAAAAGTGTATATTGGTTTCAAAATTTGGGGGGGGGGCAAAATATAGTCTCCCCCCCCCTGGTCTGACACCCCTGCGCAATGCGTTTGACAATTATGTCACTATATATTTGGGGGTGGGGGTGACGGTAAGAAAGGTCTTTGGTCGATTGGTTAATAAGGAAAAAAGATAGGTGGGTCCACAAAAAGACCAAAGATCAGTGGTATTTACCATAATAGAGAACATGTACTGTATGGTTACTGGCCCTGGGCAGAGAATAGGTATCCCCCTCCCCTCACTTGATGTGGTAAGATATGGTACTTCTAATTTCCAGAGGTCAGGAAAGTATTGCAAGGTTAAACTAACGATAACACCCAGACATTTATAGATGGAATTCTTCTCGGGAATGCATATATATAGTCTGATAGTATATCCCTCAATCTATCATAACTCCTGCCACTGTCCTGGTCTTTGATATTTAATAAGCTGACAGAGGTGGCGCCGGCTGGCGGCCGTGGGGGAGATTAAACCCAGCACGATGTTATGGGTTCCATGAGCACTGATTATCATCATATCTACAACTTCCAAGGTGAAACTGTATCCAGATAATACCCTAAATCTAGGGTATAAGGCGCACATCGTGTATGTTATAAGGGACTGGTCATTTTTAACAAAAGGGGAGGGGCGGTGGATTTTCCGACTGGCATGTCAAAAAGCTTTTGGCCCTCCCCCTCGGAGGGGTCAGAACCCCCCCTCCCCCTAGTTTCTATATTGATGCGTGGGCTATTTCACTAATAAGCGGTGACATTTGTTTCCCCCTCCCCCCCCCCCCAAGAGAGGTCTAAATTTTTTGCCCCTCCCATAAAACCCACCACCCCTCCCCTGTTGTTAAAATAATGACCACTCCCTAAGGCGCACCGTTATTTAAGCTGATACTTTAAGGTTCAGTTAGGACCATATTTTTGGTCATTTTCTGTGCTGAAGTATACTAAACCAAGGGCATTTGGCCTATTTTTTTTATCAAAGGGCAAAATCGAGGCTATTAATATGAGTTAACATGGCGGTGACAATAACTGATTTTTATCAAATTCTAATTAACAGAGGAAGAAAAAAAACAAAGTATATCAAATCAGTGCAACGTCACCAATAAGGACGCCATAGGGCTATTCTCTCCTGGCGGCGGGTGGTCGCAGTTTACGACATTCCATCAGACAGACAGCCTCTTTACGGCATGTCACAAAACGTCGCCGTGATTCTGCCCCACTCTAGATAAGGTTAAGAGTGCCAATATTTATTGTACGTTAACTTGGTGATAAGGCAATAAGGGGCCCGACAACACTGACTTCATTCTAAATTTAAGTTTGAGACGACAAATGTTAAAAGGTAACTTTATTGTGTGTCTGTGGGTTTTTTGTCTTAAAGTTTTCTCATTTCTTTCCTGAAATCCTGTCAAAATATGTATTGAGCAGGGAATATTTCCCCGAAATTATCATTCCAATATCCAGCTTCATCATCATGGTTAGCCTATAGGCCTATCAGAATACAATGAATTGCGATTGTGCAAAATTGGAATTTAGAAAACCCTTCTCAAGCTAAATAAACTAAAAAAAAAACATTACAATAATTCTATCTAAGTAGATTAGTAGAAACATGGACCTTATAACTGTTGTTGGATTGTTTTTACTGACAAGACCATTCACAGGACTGGGTAATTGTATGATAAAATAGGCTCAATGAAATGTTGGGTGGTCAGCTTGGGGTACTATATCTGTGTGATGTTGAGACGTGTCTAAGTGGCGGCTCACCATAAAGTAAAGTGGGGGACATGGACATCACAAATAACAAGATAACACAAGATGGACGCCATACCCAAGGTCAAGGTCAACATGTTCCACATAGCCAAGGTCAATGAGGTCAAGGCATGGCAGGCTGATGTCTGGTAGAGGAGGGGGGGGGGGGGTAAATACATTAAAGACTAAGAGATGAAGAGGATAACTTGTATTTTAAGATATGTGTTTCGGAGAAGAAAAGCGCAACAAATCCTGACGGATATTCATATTTGTATTCAACATAACTTCAACATTGCATAAATCATTCAGGAGAGTCTTGCCAGAAGATAACGAGGAAGAACCTCTTAAACATTTTCAGAGAGTCACTGCAGAAAACGTGCATGGCCTTACTCGTTATCATGGACAAATATTTTTACAGAGGAATGTATGGGAAACACTTTTTGGGTATAGTAAGAAATGTGCACGTTTCACCTAAACGAATTTGAGAAGAAGTATTTAGCAATACAAAAACGTGCACGTTTTTTGGTTCTTGTTACCTTTTTGGCAAGACCCTCCTGGCCTGTACAGTTTTAATGATAATGGCTCGAAATACATGCACTTGTAAGTCAGTGAATGAGTGTGTTTTGTCTTATAAAGAACTTAGAGAGCAGCTGGGGTCGGGGGGGGGGGGGGGTGTGGGTCGGGCATACATCCACTTAAGACTTAAGTGTATGTCTGTGTGTTAAGTGTGGAGGTTGGAGTGGACAGCTTTTTGTGTGGTCCAAAGCATACTTGTATCTGACTCTCTCTCTCTCTATCCTAACGTACCCCTCAACCCTTTAAGGGCCGCTAATGCATCATGCCCAATGGTCATCATGATGCATCAATGCAGCCCCGGTGAGTTACTTGCGCGGGCTCGATTCAAGCATCATGCCGATCCCCTGTGTGAACAATACACCCCGGGAGGGTCGGCATGATGCTCCAATGAAGTGCAGGTGAGCAGTCTCGCTAGTACTTCATCGGTGCATCATGCAAACCAATGGGCTCGGCTCAAATCCATGATACACTAAGGCAGCTCAATATGATATTCAAGTACTCCTCAAGGTGAGCCTGTTTTCCTGATTTAAGAAAGTGAAGGTGCAGAAGGCAACTCGTTAGAACAAAAAAGTGTCAATACCCCTTTAAGGGCTGGTTTTGCATTCTAATTGATACATCATGTCCATTGATCATCATGATGCATAGATGAAGTCCAGGTGGGTACATCCATGCATCATGCCAACCCTATCAGTTTTGATACACTCCCGGAGGGTCGGCATGATGCACCAATGCTGTGCTGGCGAGCAGACTCGCCAGCACAGCATTGGAGCATCAAGCAGAGCAATGGGCATGATGCACTCCTGTATCAGCGGCACATGAAGGTTTAATAATGTATTTTATGAGTTTAGACTTACCTGACAGAAACAGGAGAAACATGGCAGGGTGGATATACCTTCTACGTAAAACGGGGTACCGTCTGGTAAGGAGCACGGCTGGTCAGTACCTGAGGACGTAGGGAGAAATCAGAATTAATAACACACCTGGTTTAATGTTATGATGATTTTATAGAAACATACCCTAAACCAGGTTATGATTGGATGGTGGATTCTCAGATTGAATGCACTGTTTTATTGATGGCATGGACTGTTTTATTGATGACATGGACTGTTTTATTGATGGCATGGACTGTTTTATTGATGACATGGACTGTTTTATTGATGGCATGGACTGTTTTATTGATGGCATGGACTGTTTTATTGATGGCATGGACTGTTTTATTGATGACATGGACTGCTTTAATTGATGGCATGGACTGTTTTATTGATGGCATGGACTGTTTTATTGATGACATGGACTGCTTTAATTGATGGCATGGACTGTTTTATTGATGACATGGACTGTTTTATTGATGGCATGGACTGTTTTATTGATGGCATGGACTGTTTTATTGATGACATGGACTGTTTTATTGATGGCATGGACTGTTTTATTGATGGCATGGACTGTTTTATTGATGACATGGACTGTTTTATTGATGACATGGACTGTTTTATTGATGGCATGGACTGTTTTATTGATGACATGGACTGTTTTATTGATGGCATGGACTGTTTCATTGATAACATGGACTGTTTCATTGATAACATTGCCTTTTTACTCCACAAACTCATTCTCTGGTCAAATTTGACCCAATCTATTATTTGGTGATTGGGTCACATGCTGATTAGGTTACCATGGTGAATGAGTTCAAAAGATGATATTTTTTCATGGTGATTAGGTTACCAATATCATGTTTAGGTTGCTATGGTGATTGAATTTCCATTGTGATTAGGTAGCGGTGGTGATAGTTTTACCATGGTAATTGGGTAGCCATGGTAATAAGGTTTCAAAGGTGGTGAGGTAGCCATGATGGTAAAGTTACCATAATGATTGGGCAGCCATGGTGGTTGTGTTACACTGGTTACACTTATGTGCACCACTCCCATGTGTCTAGAAGGGAATCCCTGCTAAGAGGGCCAGGGTTGGATCCAGCACCTTGAGAATTTTGAATTCTAGACGCCATTTTTGGCACTGGTGGGCCGATCACCTGAGATAAGGCACAGTGCAAGAGATTGTGTTGGATTAATCTTTCAATATTCATTTTTATATTCTACTTTCCTTAAGTTTCCACATATAACAAGTCATATTAACTTAATCCTTGAGTGACAATACCTACACGCTACAATCTAAAAAGAATAATGTTGAATCAAGCAGAGATCCTCGTAAAACTGGAGAGAGAACCAATCAGTAATTGCATTGCAGTGAAGTAGTTTAATATGCACAATGAAGCCCCAGATGGCATCACATGGTACAGGGGGTGTGCATGAAAATAACAATGAATGGGACCAGGATATCACCATTATTGAACATTATTTGTACAGTGTATGTTTCGCTGTGATGTATGTAGTTTGTTAATGATAGTGATGTGACCTATACAGGTCAGACCTATACAAAGGTCACGTAATCCTTGTGACCTTTGTACAAGATGCTGACATGTGTAGGTAACATGTGGTACTAAGTGCAAGTATTCATCATTTATATAACTATCATCACTTTAGAGGTTGGTAATGCAGAAGTACATCATACCCATAGGTTACCTTGATACACCAGCACAGCATCCGTGCATTATAGCGACCCCCTTCTGGGTCTGTCCTTAATAGCCCTAATGAGTTACTTCCTTTCTATATAAACTGTGGGCATGATGCGTTCCTCAAGTAAATATCCAGTGTAATCTAGCTGTTTTTGGAAAGGCCCACACCCCACCGGGACTCGAACCTGGGTCCTTCAGGTACCAAGTGAAATCTCTGACACTAAGCTATCTAGATAGTGCTTCAACCAACCCACGACCTTGTGTGGATCAAGGTGGGCTAGGAGTCAATAACACAGCCAGCTCTTCATTGGAGCATCATGTCCACGCTTCATGATTGTGCATGAATGGAGTCAGCGACCCTTGAAGGGTTAATGCGCAATCCTGCCTTCATAAAATAAAAAGAAGAAATTACAGCATGTGGCCTTCAAAGTATCACTAGCTGACAGATAAATCTGCCTACAAGTTGCAGTCAGTAATGGAGTCGGGATTTAGGATGATGTACTGCCTGCCATATCCCAGACCTCCATGTGAAACATGGAAACATGTCATGCCATATTACCACTAGATAATTTAGTCTTGTGAGGGCAGCCTAACATAATATAAAGGGCCTATGCAAAAAAAATGCTAAATTGCTCACACTGATTTCTACTAACACCTCATATATTTCAATACCTCTCTACCCTCAGCTCTTATTCGAGACAGGTGCTTACTTGAATACTGTTTTCAGTGTTTTCAATTGAATTCAATACCGCTGTACCCCCGGGTACCAGTTCATAAGTCCAGTACATAAAATCACATAATTTCGTTTACATATCTCGTTACTTTTGTAATCTATACATTTCTCCCCATAACGCCCCTCCCCTCGACCATCCTCTGGTTCTCTGTGTAATACCCAGGATATGATAAGATAAATATATAGCTAATATTTAAGGTGTATGATGGGGTCACGTGATGTTAGTGCAGTGCGCATGCTCAGAGCGGTACAAGCACTCAGGACCAGCTGTCCACCAGATAACCTTTTGTACCCTTAGGGCATGCAGGGAGGGGAGGGGGTGAATCTACAAGAATTCTACTACACGTACTCTCCCTTTTCCCTCAGAGCACCTACACTCTCAGCCGCAATTGTAAATGACACATAAATACCCTATTTTAAGCTACAGTAGGACCCACATCGGGTGATTGGTTTTATATGTATACAGGAAGTACAGCTGTACTCCAGAATACGTACTATTCTACTGTAAAACTCTTGCGGCGGGCTGACAGTGTAGATATATATAGTTGCCTTCCCCAAGCTCACGATTGCAGTCAGTGGCGGTGACGGCGTTGGGGGATGTATTCAAGTGAAAAGAATAATGCCACAGGGACCTTTAATGTGTTTTGTATTTTTACATCTAGGGGGAAAATGAATTGGATGGGATAACTATGTAAATAATTTACTCTATCCACTGCTAAGTTTTAAGGGGGCAACTCGCACCATGCAATCATGATTGATGGTTATTTACCAGCACCAGCTCTAGTAATGCGCACTGTACAAAATAACAGGTGAATCTACCAGGGTTCCTTGTGAAACTGAACAGTGGACCACCATACTTGTATTGCAGTGAACCAGTGCAGTTTTTACAAGAAGCCCCAGGTGGCAGCATGGCGGTAAAAGGAAGCCCTGTGAAAATAACGATGGAACTCTGGCAACTTTGGATCAAGGCCATTGTTTCGACAACATTTCTTTTTACAGTCTGTCGACGCTCCGTGGACAATGGGGTTCACCACTAAAAGCTATATTAAACTATAAACCCTCAGGTTTAAAATAACATTCCCCCACTCCTTGCCCTTCGAGAGATATCTTATTATCTTATTGTCCAAATGCTTGTTGAGTATTGGTTATACAGCGACCTTATCTCAAAAATCTCCCCCCTCATCCATCTCCACCACAGACACCTGCGTGGGGCTCACCTGGCTGGGGGAGGTCCAGGAGGGTCTTGCCAAAATATAACGAGGAAGAACCAGGAGGGTCTTGCCAAAATAATTTCAAATGATGCATTGTAGTGATTTAGGGACTGGATGATCGAGGCTGGGTTTGGTAGGGCAGTCGTGCCAGTGCAATCATTAATGACCACTATAGATGCAGAGCTGTAATTGTATTAGAGTGAGGGATAGGGTCCCACTATACAATTTGAGGGGATATATAGCCTTGAGAAATGCCTTCCTGGTGGAGAGCTGTATTCAGCGGGTACATTGTACATACGATATATCACTGATTGATGGTGTGTGTAATGGGGTAAATGGGGGTCCAGGAAGCTAGATTCATAAAGTTTTGAGGGTATTCTTCATTTTTATGTGAACAAAGTAAGTTTACTGATACTAAGAACAGTGTGCAATTCTAAAAAGATACTTGCCAGACTTGAATTCTGTGCGACAAATCTTCTGCAATGTATAGACCCTATTGAGGTTTCCCATAATACACCCTGTTCGGGGAGGGTTCCTGCTAATTACCATAAGTAGGTCAGTCATGTGACCTGTGGGGTGTTTCAGAAGCAGGTAATGTTTACAACCGGTCATAAGGAGATATGATAGCAGTTTTAATAGTGATTGTAGGCTTATAACTGCATGTGTTTCTAAAGCATTACCATTACCTTACTGTGTCTATAACTATATGACTGGTGAGAAATGATAATGGTTGCAGTTGTAAGTTTAGAATCTAACAGTTTTAGAAACAGATATTTAATGTTCATTATCATGTCCGGCTTCTGAAACACCCCACTGGTCTGGCCAATGGCATTGGACCGGAACTCTGCCAGTGCATGGGCGATAATACAGCATCGCGTAACTTCAATCCACCGTATAGGAAAATAGTTGATTCGACAGTTTAGGATACCTCCAGGATGTGTCCTAAAATATGTTTTATGAATTGCACCACAATAACGGAAGAGAGAATTTCAAATGAGTATTCTGAGGCATGTACATCTTGCCACATGGTAAGTGATAAAGTTGGTGAAAATTACAATTTTCACACTCTTCATGAATGTTCACTCTCTTCATGATTGTGGATAACCTTCCAGACCTAGCGTTCGTGTACATGTTGTATTCCGTTTGTTATGACACTTTGGATGAGGAGGCTAATATGTCTGCTCAAGATATTACTCCTAGTCAACGATGAACTGTCTTGGCAATTAACAAATTAAACAGTTTAGCATATTTTCCAGGTGTTTAGACAGGGGAGACAAATAGTCAATAACGGTGTCAAAGACAATTCACATCTCATGGTCAGGTGTACAACCACTTTCTGTGTAAACGAACGCTATCTGAAGTACTATATATATACATAGAGGCTAACCACCCAACCACTATCTGTGTAAAGATAGAGGCTATCTGTAGAAACTTGTCCACCAACATGTGAAGTCAAATACACGATGTTGATACAATTCAAATAAGAGGGAATATAATGTGCCTTTAATACTGATATCAGCTGACATACTGAATTTGATACAGATAGCATTGATTTTACACAGACAGCGGTTGGATGGTCAGCACTGCAGATATAAGCGGCTCAGTACACAGATAGTGGTTGTAGAGGAGGCTACAATTGTGCCTCTAGCTCCCTCTGTCCTCATCTGATGCTATCAGACTCAGTGTAATTAAGGTGCTATATTTCTGTGGATGCAGGTGTATGAGCTGTATGGTCTCACCTGGTCAGGTGTTGGTCAGGTGTATAGGGCTCAGTACTGAGGCCTAGTGGGTCCGCCATTGCTTGATCCAGCACTGGGCCAGATACGCACTGATAAAAACCAACATGATGGGAACCAGGTATTACATAATGTACCCAAAAAATTCTGCTGTGAATACAGGCACTTATCTGATTGGTCAATAATACAACCTGGGTAAACCTTATATACCCTAAACTAACCCCTATACCGTAAACCCCCACGTGAAAGCCGCACCTTATAGACCGTTTCAGACACAGGGAGGGGAGGGAGGGTGCATATATAGGGGACAGGAAGGAGAAGCACCATCTTCAAGCCTTCCCTCAATCTTCTTATCGACATGGGTGGATTGGGGTACCTCTGAAGACCCCATAGCCTTTTGAATTTTGAAAATTCATTGATCAGAAAAAAAAGTTTGTTTTTTTTTCTCAAAATTCTCAAAGGTTTCCACATACTCGGGTTTTGGCTTACAGGCGGGGTTTTCCCATGTAGCAAGCCCGCTCGGGGCCAAATTGGTTTTACCCGGGATAAGGTGGTTCAAAGCGGGCAGTATTCAGTACATGGGTTTTAGGTTTGGCAGATGCTGGTTTCCAATCAGGGCCACACAGGGCAGCCCAAATCGGGCAAACCCACTTGAGCCCGTTGGGCTCCCAACGGGTTTTGTCCTCAGCATACGGTCTGGGCCACATTGGGCCGCCCGATTTGGGCACTGGTCAGCTTTAAAATGGGCAACCACATTGGGCCCAGGATGGTTTCAAAATGGGCATCCCAAGATGGGTACTTAGCTGCATAAAGTCTTCCCAGTCTGGGGTGAGAGTGGGTTTGGACAGGGCAGCCTCATCTTCTGAACTGTTCTAAACTCTGTGATAAGTGTTCCCCCTCCCTCTCTCTTTTTTGTTCGTCCCTCCCCTATCCATCCCCTACCCCTTCCATCTCCTCCTCATTCCACTCAACCTGCCCTGCCCTTTCCCCCTCTCACCCCGCTCTGCCCTGCCCTTCTGTCACCCTGCCCTCCCTGGGCCTCCCTAGCCCACTTAAAATGGTCTATTTCTCCTCTTTCCTATCCCCTCAGGATGTGTGTGGTGCACATATGTGCAGGCACTGACACATTCCTCTGTGAATTTATGTAATGAGGATCTCACCATGAATATGACCTTAGCTGTCGAAATGGTGTTAAACATCTATTACTCACTCACTCTCACTCCCAGCCCTCACCCTGCCTTGCCCTGCCCTGCTCTCACCCTGCCCTGCCCTGCTCTCGCCCTGCCCTGCCCTGCTCTCGCCCTGTCCTGCCCTACTCTCATCCTGCCCTGCCCTCCTCTCACCCTGCCCTGCCCTGCTCTCACCCTTGCCCTGCCCTGCTCTCACCCTGCCCTGACCTGCTCTCGCCCTGCCATGCCCAGCTCTCACCCTGCCATGCCCTACTCTCACCCTGCACTGCCTTGGCATCTCCTTCGCTCACATGCCCTGCCCTGCCCTGCTCTCACCCTGCCCTGCCCTGCTCTTACCCTGCCCTGCTCTCACCCTGCCCTGCCCTCTCACCCTGCCCTGTCCTACTCTCACCCTGCACTGCCCTGGCATCTCCTTTGCTCACATGCCCTGCCCTGCTCTCACCCTGCCCTGCCCTCATCTCACCCTGCCTTGCCCTCTTCTCACCCTGCCCTGCCCTCCTCTCACCCTGCCCTGCCCTCCCCCCTCCCTTCCCTCCACCACTGCTGTAGGACACTTTCCCTATACCATTAATACACAGGTAGGTTCATAGTAGGGATCCAGATATTTCATGTAAAAGGCAACACTGACTAGTCCTGGAAAGAACAGCTTCATGTCTTTCTTTGTACTAGTAGGCTTGCAAGGTGTATTTGTGGTGTGGGGGCAAACAGGTCCCACACTTGGCCAGGTATAAGAGGACTATATATAGAGGCAATTGAGAAACCAAAAATATCCCCTGCCCCTGTAGGCCAGTCCATGGCAGACTCACTACAAAGTGGTTTCACAGCACTCCAGGCAGAATTCTACTACCCATACCAAACTTATTTCTTTTAGACATAGGACAACTGGAATAGACTACTAAATCAGATATGAAGTAATAATGTGCAGACTTTCTCATAGTCTGGAAATACTTAGATGTTTCTAGTCAAAAGTGCAAATCAAGGTCATCTGAGTAGTAGTGGAATGGCAACACCATTTCTATTGCACTGAACTTGGAACAAGAGCAGATATGCAGAGGTACAGTCATTATGAACTTGAAGGCTCTCTTCTCTACTCCTACATAGGGAATTAGTAGGGGAAGATTGAGGCCAGAATGTCACTTTAATGAATCAAAGTGCCTTGTGTTGGCTGAATGAGTTTGATTCAAATGAATGGTACTGCTCTGCCTTTCCACTTGGGTAGATATTGCATTTACTGCTTTGGTGATGGGGGGGTGGTTAGATTAGCTCAAGGATTTGTTGCTTATTGACCTTTAAAAACAAGAAAAGATTTTGGATAAATTTCTCAAAAAGAATTTTTAACATGTCACCACTAATTTTTCATCAAATCGGGCAGCCCACTTTAGGCCACACCAAAAACCCATGTTAAACTCACTTTGAGCCCAAATCGGTGAGCCCAATTTCAAAAAGATCTGTGCCCGAATCGGTTAGCCCAGTGTGGCCCAGACCCTTTGCTGAGGACAAAACCCATCGGGCGCCCACTGTGTTAACCCAGTGTGGCCCACATCAGGAGCCCGCTCTGGCCCAGACTCGGGCCACACCATTTTTGCTACCTGGGTTACGTTATTTACAATCTTGGCCTTAATTCATTATAATGTGAGACATCTGGGGTGGACCCAGATGGGGTGGTCTAGGAGGGGCAAGGGGGCACGGCCATGAACATTTAGTCATAGTGGGGAGAGGGGCTACAAACAGGGTCCTGGAGTATGACCAGGTCCAATTTTCCGGAGCTCGGCCAGGGGGGGGGGAGGGGGGGGGGGCGCACATGACCCCAGGCCACCCCCTGGATCTGCTACATTTGTACTGGGCATTCTATGTGATATTGTACCTGTTACCAGTGTCGAGTTGTACACGTGTAAGGTCATTACTGTGGACATCACCCTCCATCTGCTGAACTTGATGTGTATGTACAGAATACATTACATGTATATTTTATAGGTTAGTTACCATTGTGATACAACTGTGGTTTAGGCACGACATGGTGGTAGACTCATCTTCTTACCAAGTGTTTCTGTATGCTACCATCGTGAGTGATTTTGTACTAGGGTGGTTTTATATATTAGAATCTATATGTGTTATCAATTCATTTATCTATTTATTTCATGGACAGAGGTCTACGATAATCTGAACAAAGTACAGTTTCTTTATGGGCAGGCTGTTGTATTACACCCGGGTATTACATCATACGAGGGCCCCAGGGGCGTTGGAACCATTTGGAAGTGAGGGGGGGCAGGTATTGGTCCCTGCCCGTGGTCTGAAATTGGGGGGGGGGGGGCTAGCTCTCCACTGATATTTGCAAAAGACATCTTTAAACATCATATACTTGATACAGTATTCTTTGGTTATAATTCCAGTGGCACAGATGTGAATATAAATGATTGATATTGCAATAGTTTAGGGGGGTCTCCCCAAGAAAATGTTCAAAATCTAGAGCCAAAATGTTGGATTTAGGTGCTTTTTAACTTTAACATACTGCATACCCATATAACCAAATCATTGTAGTTAGGAGTGGATCGAGTTAAGGGCAGGACCCTCCTAAGAAAAAAACACACGAAAATCTAGACTCCAAATGGTGCATTCTGGTGTAACTTGGCAAACAATTTCATTCTCTCTCCCTTGCTCTGAATACCCATATCTAACATATGTCACCCCATCACCAATTGCATCCCTCAATATTATTCTCTACCCTTCCCCCTCCCACCGGGAATTTTTTGAAATTCTCGAAGTAAAATTTGAAGGCCCTATTAATATTTTGAAAAAGTTGGGGGGGGGGCAAAAAAATATATAGTCTTGCCCCCCCCCCAACATAAAAGTTGAGGGGCCACATGCCCCCCCCCCCCGTTCCGCCGCCCCTGCCGGAGGTGAAGCCGAGTGTGATGCCACATTTACCTGGCTGTGTGCCTACACCATATTTTGCTGGCTGTGCCCCCCCCCCCACACACACACACGACCCTGCCTAATGGATCCGCCCCTACACACACACCTGAGAGTGAAAGAAAAGTCCATATTTCACGTCCTTCACACTCCGCTGGTCGGGGTGCACAGAGACCGGGCCAGCCCCCCACACTGACCGATCACCGAGCTGATAACGCCGCACACATCAACGAGCCGCACGGTCTCTTACCCACCCCCCACCCCCGGCAGCCACTGAATGGGTGGCCCTAGATGGGGGAGCCCCATGTCACATGTCACATGGCGAAAATGCTCATGTCACATGCCCCATGTTATGGACTGATGAAGTTTTCTAAACTGTGTCATTGGGATTACAGAGGTTGGATCTAACATTCTCATGCAAAAGCAGTGTCTTCCGGAACTTAGCCAAAGAGAAAAAAAATGTACAATGTACTATGGAGAAAATTTACGGCTTGTGGGGAAGAAAAGTCACAGAATTTCTTATGGACTCCATCAGGGGCTATGTGTCACCGTGAGAAACGTGCCCCATGTCCCATGTCACTTCTAAGAACATACACATACAATGTCCCATATTTAATCTAAGAAAATCCCTCTTTTATGTCATACATTTTTCTCCTTATGTCACTAATATCGAATTCAAGAAAAGACTAAGTCACCATGTGGATTTTAGGGGTCTATAGCCCTTGTATGGGGGAGGAGGTGTGCAGGGGGACTGTCTACCTGTATATAGGGTTAAGATTGGCCAGATAAACTGCAGGAGGTGGTTGGCCGGAGGGGGGGGGGTGGAGAGATCAGGGATAAAGGTTAACTATGATATGTATACGTATACCTGTATTTGTATAATAGGAAATTCACTAGAATACTGGAGAGAAATGGACAATTTTTGTGCATTAAAGAAAAACAGGAAGGCAATTGGGGAGCCGGAAAGAGAGAGAGGGAGAGGGACATAGAGAGACAGAGAAGGACAGAGACAGAGATACAGAGAGAGAGAGAGAGAGAGAGAGAGAGAGAGAAAGAGACACAGACACAGAGAGAAAGAAAGACAGACAGACAGACAGACAGACAGACAGACAGACAGGCAGGCAGGCAGGCAGGCAGGCAGGCAGGCAGGCAGGCAGACAGGCAGGCAGCCAGACAGCCAGGCAGACGGACACAGACAGACAGACAGCCAGGCAGACAGACAGATAGAGAGAGGGTGGACAGACAGACAGAGGCAGAGAGAGACATAGAACTACAGAGATACAGAGACAGACAGAGACAGACAGAGACAGACAGAGACAGACAGATGGGTGGGGGGGTGGCAGAGAAATCGTAGAAAATAGCAGCGAAAGACTGAGAGGTAGACAGAGGAGAATAAAATCGGGTATACCCTCTAAGGGAGTAGTCATTTAATATATAATGGGGTCGGTCACACATTTCTCCGCTAAAAAGTAGCTTAATTTTTAGCCCCTCCCCCTTCAGAGGGGTCAAAATCTGACGATGTATCCTTCAGGACTACTACAATCATACTATACATAATGGCATTGACATGTCATATATTAATGCACTGTATACCTTATATAAAGACCAGAGTGTTTATCCATATAGCCTAATCATACAAAGGGATCATCCTGTCTTGTCTTTACAAATTACACCCTATTATCGCCCAGTGAACAGAGAGGCCTTAGCGTCAGAGTGTATCATACACAGGACTAGGAAACATTGGTGGTTCTTAGGGTTCTTGTTAGTAATCATATATAGAGACAAATCAAGCATTGCCGAAATTTCACTCTGGAGGCCATTTAGGGCGTGATTATTTTTTAACAACAGGAGGGGGGTTGGGTGCTGGTGGGCTTGTGCACGGATGCCCCTCCCCCCTCTGTAGGGTCAAAAGAAATTTGACCCCCACGCCTCCGGAAGTCAGTGGCGGATTTAGAGGTGGGCGCGGGGGCGCCCCCCCCCCTTTTCCCAGTACTTAATAGTTTAATTAGATATTTGGACTCCAAAATTTGCTCAAAAATAGGGGGTGCACCCCCTCCTTTAGGGTCGCGCCCCCTCCTTTTCCAAATCCTGGATCCGCCACTGGGAAGGGCAAAGAATCTTGTGTGAATGCACCCTTTTAAACTTAGCAGGGCGCAGGCTCTTTTCGCTGAAAACAGGTGAAATTAGTTTGACCCCTCCTTGGTCAAGGGGATGAAAAAATTCTGACCCCGCCCCTCAAATCTACCAGCACCCCCCCCCCCCTCCCTGTCGTTTAACAATGATCATTCCCTTATTTAAGCACTATAGACTGCACACAGAAACTACGATCTGAAACACCACATAGGGTTTTGTAAGGCAGTTGTACTGGTCCAGGTACTAGATCAACATGACTAATTCTATTGCTCTCCCCATTCCCCCATTACCATAGCAATGCCATACCAAATTCACAATGCATTCCGTCAATTCTAACTCATACCATAAAGCCAGTATTATCCCAGCCAGTTATTTGGCCTTAACTTAGTAGAGCTCTATATATGATGTGCCCCCTTTTATAGATAAGATTATACCGTGTTAGAACAACATCCATGCAGACCCTGTCATCTATCAACCCCATTTTACACACATGGAGATGGAGCACACACAATTAAGACGTGAAAGGAGACATTTGAGTAGGGTCTTGGGCAATCATACGGTCATATGGCCCCTACCCCACCCCAATGCACATTCCCTCATTGTGTATTATAGTAGTACAGTATAGTGCCCTTAAAAGGTTACAATAAAATACATGAAGACTACTCACCTATAAGTCCTCCATTCCCCCAGGCTGTGTGCAGGCTTACCATGAGTAGAGTAAGGTAAAGGTAAACCTGTAAACCTCCTGAACTCCCCCTGGTGGTGCTAAATGTCCTCCTGGGTTTTGACACTTTCTGGGTCCTTACCTCACAGTGACCTCCAGCGTGCCTTGGGTCTTCAGTATAAGGGGTATATGACACCTGGAAGTCACTGTCACTGTCAACCCAACTATAGGCGATAGATGGGGTATAACTGCTGGCACTGTTATTGACAGCACTATGTCCAATGGTGGAGGTATAGAGGTGACTGCTGTCAATGCTGCTGTCAGTGTCAGCATTAAGTCCTACAGTGGAGGGATGAAAATGACTGCTGTCAAGGTCTCTGACAGTAAGATGTCCTATAATGTGGGTATAGAGATTGCTGCTGTCACGACTGTAATTGTCAGTATTGTAACCAGAAGTGGAGGCATATTGAGAATTTGGGACGGAAGTGGTGCCTGCAACTTCCGGATGCTTGCTGCGACAAGCACATTTTGGTTCACATCTTGGAGAGTAGCTTTTTCCTGATGGTGCGGCAATGCAGGCATTATGGAGCAACGCTCCTGCAACAGGATGACCACCAAGATGTCCTTTTCCATCGGAATATCCTGAATGGACGCTATACCGCGGGCTGCTGTCACCTTTACTGTCGGTGTCAGATCCAGCACTATTGCCTATACTGGGTGTATACAGGTGATTGCTGTCAATCTTAATGACATCACTGTATCCTATAGTGGAGCTGTAATTGTGACTTCTGTCAGTGTCAGTGTCACTGCTAGTGTCACTGTCACTCTTACTGTCACTGTCACTGGCAGTGCCCAAAGGCAGTATCATGGAGCCTGATACCTGAAAATTTAGCCTGCTGTCAGTCCACCTGTATCCTCCCTCTCCTCCAGTCCATGTTCTAGGGCTGCAGTCAGTACATGACACCTTAAAGTCAAGGTGTGTGACAGTTCCATTGCTCCACTTGTATACTGATAGTTGCTTTAATCTGCTGTCAATGGGTGCACCATGGTGGTGGGTGTCAAGGCCTGCAGGCTGCTGGCTGCAGCAGCAGGGGTAGAGTGGATACCCCACTCTTTGGCAAGCCTTCATGCTGTTGGATACTGATAGTGCTATTAGTTGGATAGCACAGGAATATGCACGGTAAGAAAAATGTCGTAAAAAAAATGACGGCGAAATCCTTGTCCCAAAGTTGCCAGAGACCTGTTGTTATTTTCATGGAGATTTCTTGTACCTCCGTATGGGCTTCATTTTAGAGAGTACACTGCTACACTGCAATGCAGTTACGGTGGTTCACAGTTCAGTTCTATGAGGATCCTTGGTAGATTCAACAATGTTTTAGAGTGTATCTTTATATTGCTGTTAGAGAAACAGGCTTCTTCTCTGCCACAAAATACTCTCTCTCATTGGTAGTGGAAGGCTAAGCCTAATGTTGACAATAGCCACGTATAAGTGTTCAGTGATGCCACCCTGGAGCTAATGGCCTAGGCTAAATCCTGATAGCTTTCTGTATCAAGGCTGTCTTTATCATCCTGTCCCTTAGATGGGAGATTGACTATGGGGGTATGTTCCTGTAGGGTTAAGGTGAGACCCCCCATGGTGCGGGAGGGGAAACATGCCTCCAGGGGGTGTAGGCAGCTGACCAGACGGGTGCTGGGACAGGTATAGGTGAGGGGGGGGGGGGGGGTAGCGTAATGGCCCTGTATATGTACCCCAGCGATTATTGATTTCAGTTGACATCTACTCCCGGCCCTTATATGAGAGCGGCCCTTATTTGATTAGTGATTTCTGTGCAGCTTAAAGATAGTGCTTTCCATATTTCCAGTGCTTACTGATGCTTATTTGAGACCTTGGCGCATGACCGGGCCAATACGGTACGCAAGTTCAATTTCACCCAGAAAGTAAATAATGCTTTGATGCTGATTTCTTCCATCTATCAATGTGTAACTCACTTAATTGTTAATGCTTTGTTTTCTTGTCCCTTTGACAGATTTCACTGCAGGTACAGTAAACTGACGAGTTATCACATTTTTTTTCCCTTTTAGGATTAAATATCAAATCCAGTTGAAGCATACGTTTGGTATTTTGCCAATATTGCTGATTCTTTCGACAAATCCATATACAAACAGCTTGATTAGCAATACACGCAGAAATGTCTCATATTTGTTGTCCAGTATAATGGATGTACCTTCCAGGGAGAGACTATACACTGTAGTATGTCTAGCACTGGTGTCTTCCCTTTCTATTTAGCTGTCCTCTTTTGTGGATCCAACACGTTAATCCAGTTCCTAGACAGATATCATGGGATTGCTAGATATGGCAAATATGGTAACTAGCCAATCAGAGAGTGTGATATCCACCTACGGCTTATCCTGGTGCAGCCAATCAGGTGAGGGGTTAATCCGGGCTAAGCCGATCTGCCATATAGCATTAACAGTGCATTATGGGTAGAGATAGGGCAGATATCCTCTTGTATACCAGTTACGTGTCATATACACTAGGGTACAATGATTATATCCAGCTGGACATAGTTAAAACATTGGTAATAAGTTATCTGAGATATCTTTCACATATGCATACCAATCCAAAAGGCAACTTTCATATTTCAATGATGGCGTTCCAGCACCAGTCTCCTTTGATATCATAAGCAATGCTAGTCCAAACGGAGAGTAGACGGATGGGACGTTTGCATAATTCCAAGAAAAAAGTGGATTGTGATATGAAACGTTATCAAAAGTGTATGACGGTATAGATCCCCGTTTGTGTGGTTTTACTGCTAGTCCAATGTAAGAGGTGGTGAAATAAACATGTTAATTATAGCCACATTAATAGCATCTTGATTCCAGCGTACCTCCCCTGATGTGTGACACAGTGTTAGTCCAACGGAGGAGAGGGATGTATACACCAGTGGATCTAGGAGTATTTAAGTTGTGTCCAGTGATTGCTTCCCCCTACAGCCCCAACGTCATCAGATATCACGGGGCAGAGGTAGAATAAACCAAATTCGATGGCGGCATCTGAAATGTTGACACAAAGTGTGGAAAAGTGAGTAAAACACTAAGAGTATGGCAGTAGACAGGAGAGATATGTGTCTGTGTGTAAGATGTGGTCCTGTGGGTGGGTGGGGTGCGTGTGTGGTGGTCGTCAAGCATCTGTACAAGGTGGTGGTATCTCCGCGCGCCGCGCTGCAGCAGCGGCGTTCACGTAGCGTTCCTGCCGCGTTCCACCAGACAAATGTCGTCTGCTCTGACGCGGCAAGACGCCATGACTGAGGACGCGCTGAAGTCCTTTAACACTTTAATGGAGTGGTCATTTTTGGACGACGGGGACGGGAGGGGGGGGGGGTTGAGGGGTGCGTCAATAATTTTTGACCCGTTGACCAGGGATTGGGGGAGGGGCAAAAGTTTTTCAACTCCTTTTTAATATCAACGAAAAATCCCAAGCTCGACTACAGGTTAAAAGGACTACAGAACTTTGCGCACCATCTTCGGCCTCCCGGGGAGGGGGCATGTGGTTGACCCTAGAAAGGGGACATTTTTTTTTGTTTTCGTACAAACTCACCCCCTGTTGTTATACATGGGCGTAGGGAAAGGGGGCCAGGGGGTCTGCCCCCCCCCAATAATGAGGAGGTTCCCTATATAAGCCTATATAAAAATATATCAGCCCCCCCCCAACCGATACCCCTGGGCCCCCCAATAAAAATTTGCTTCCTACGCCCCTGTTATAAAATGGTCACACTCCCTTTGGGTGACTGATAGGTTAATGCATTATGGCAGCTAAGGTCATGTTCATGGCGAGAACATTAAACAAGTTTACAGATAAATGTGTCCTCGTGCACATCTGCAACAGATACATCCGAGGGGATAGGAAAGAGGAGATACAGACCCTTTTAAGTGGGCCCGTCATAAAATGCATGAGTAACTCGCCATGGAATATTTGTGCATCAGACCAACACTTCCAGAGGGTCGGCATGATGCACCAATGAAGTGCTGGTGTATCAGTACTTCATTGATGCATCATGCCAGTCTATAATCACTAAATGACGGTATTGTTCTTTAACCCTTTAAGCACCACATGATGCATCATTGATGGATCATGACGACCAATGGGCATGATGCATTAATGCATCAGCGGCCATTAATGGGTTAAAGGGCATCAATGCACCACACTAAAATGCCCATATTACATGAATGTATTCTTGGCAAGTCTAGCAGTCATGGCTGTGTACATGACAGACATGCATCATGCTGACCTAACAGGGTTAATACACCCATGATACAACCATGATACAGCCATGAGTGCACCATGAAGTTCAAGGTTAAAGACAGATAGTGAGAACAGTGGTTATCAACTTATGACAGATTACCATTGGCGCCTAACAGGGTTATGCTTCAGGGTATATTGTGAACCCCATATAGTAGGTATGTTACATGAATGCAGCCCTGGGACCAGAGCTGCATTATTGTATCATGACGTCAAATTGTCATCTAAAGGCTGTATATTATATCCATTTGCCCGCCATTTGCCATGTGATTGGACGAATGCAGCAGCATTCCTAGACTTTAGTGTATAACTCGGTAGCTATATAATTATCAATGTGTTGTACCCATCCTATTCCGAGGTAGCAGGTTGTCCCACGGGCGCTGCCATTGCTGGGGCTTGTTACCAGTGAGTTCTACGGATAAGACCTATCATATGGCTACCAGTTGACCCCCGAGAGGACCGCAGTGAATCATTGAGATTATTTCATTAATTTGAGATTAATCCTGCTAAGTCCGTATACGGACTTAGCAGGATTACTTAGCCAATAAGGTAATCCCAATGATTCACTGCCGCCCTCTCGGGGGCCAACTGGTACCCATAGAAATCGCTGGTAACAAGCTTCAGCAATGGCGGCGCCCATGGGACAACCTGCTACCTCGGAATACACTGCTATAGGGTTGATATGACCCTCTCCATTATGGTGCACCTCGGTATGGTGGTGAGTAGACTGATGAGTGCATGATACTAGTAGTGTATGAGTAAAAACGTGGATACTTCATACAGCCCCTTAAATGATTAATACGTACCCAGTCCCTACACGGAAAACCTTTTAGTCTTTAAAAAAGGATGTTACCCAAAGAGGGAAGGGATTAAAAGTTTGAGAGACCATTTAAGAGATGATGGGGGCTCAGACCTGCATTAAGATGTATATCCCAAAAGTCTTGGTATGGGAGCATTTAGCATTAAATTGGCGGGTTTAAGGTTTTAAAGGTTTTAACTCACTCTTCTGGCGTCTCTAATGTTAAAACTTAGGCACAGACAGACGCGCTGATAGCGTCTTGGCGCTAATTCCCTGATTAATGATAAAATCTCTTCTGCTCATTTAGAAACAATTTGCTGCGGGATGACAATGGCGGGCATCACAGCGGCCATTGTTGGAGTTAATCCTCCTTTAGGTGCGTCCCGCTGAGGGCGCCACTTTAGTGTGGTTACCACCAAATTGTCGTCTACTATTCACTGGGCGTCTCTTCGGCGTTCTACCTGCGTCTCTACAAACACCTACCTGGCGGCGGATGCCACAAATTGGTCAGTTTGTCGTCTGCCGACCAGTAAAACAGTTAAACTGTCGGCTGCTTTATATTGCCACATAATGTAAATTCACTCGTCTAAGCCGAACCAGATGATTATTGACGCTTATAGGAGCCTCACAAAGGCAAGGTGCGGCTTACATGAGGGTTTTTGGCACTATAGAACAAAACTGAACTACTGCTTTTAAGCCCCAAGTGCATGCAGGTTCTAGCTTCCTCTCAAACCGAGGGTGCGGCATATAAAGGGGTGCGGCTTATATGGGAAGATTTACGGTACTTCCAGGTTGATGTCCCTGGGCCACCGTGATGCACCAACGCAGCACTATCCTTGGTGCAGGGGCGTAGAAAAGGGGGGGGGGGGAGGCCCCCTGCCCCCTTCCCCGCCAATCATAAAGGGGGGGGGGGAATAGATTAATATGGTGATGGATTGGGGGAAATGGGGGCCTGAGTCTAAAATCAGATCCAAAATTCACATGAACAATTTCTTAGAATTGACATGGTGACATGAACAATTTCTTAAAATCGACATGGTGGCATGAACATTTCTTAAAATTGACATGGGGACATGGCCATTTTTTAAAATCGACATGTGACATGGGGGACCCCAATCCACATACCCTTTACGGCACATGGCTATTGTATTATTGACCAATGGGAGGCATCCCTGGCATATACTGCGGAGTCGGGGGCTGAAGGTGTTAGTCATAGTGCCGTCGGGGTCTAATGGCGGCCCCCAGCTGATAATGGCTATGTGAGCTATATAGGCATCATCATACTTGGGACCTAAATTCAATGGGGTGGTGATTTCCTTATTGGGAACCCCCATTGAAGATTTGCTTGCTATGCGTCCTTAGTGCATCATGGCGACCCTTCAGGAGCGTAATCATGATACTACTCAATGCATAGGGTCGGCATCCTCCCTCTTGAGTGTCAACAAAAATTCAGAAAATCATGCACGTAATCCGTGTTCTTTTCTCACTGGAGACAGGGAAAAGAGGTGAAATTTTGACCCACATCCGAGGGGTCGAAAAAATGTTGACTGCCCACCCCCGTTGTTAAAATAAAATGTCACTCCCTTAACAGTCACAGTGTCGTCTAGTTGTGGGTGGTTGTGGTAAAAGGCTGCTAAATGGTGGCTAACAGGTTGTGCACGTTTTATCTAAATGGGAATTAATTGACTGTTGTGTTGTTAAATATGTCATTGGTGAGAGAAGTGGTTCACTGGAGGCTGTTGCGAAAAGATTGAGTTGTTGCTTTTCAGGGTAGGTACCTCACTTCCTACATCCCTCCTCTACTTAACCACTCCGGAGGGTCTTTCCAAAAACAAAACGAGATTGGCTCTTTTATAGCATAAAACGTGTACATACAAACGTGCATGATGGCATGCACGTTCTGATTGTCTTTCCAAAGGATATGCAATGTGTCTCTATGGAGAATAGCACACGTCTGCTGGTGATAACGTGCACGTTTTATCAAATGGGAAGACGAGAATACCTTTTATCAAAACAATTCTCTGCACGTTTCTCTATTCTGAGCTCGTTTACGTTTTGGCAAGACCCTCCAGAATCACTTCCGACACTGTAGTCCAGAAGTAGTCACTTTCCCACAAATCAAACACCTGAGTGCTTCCCAGACTGCCCACACCTATATACTTATGCGGCAGACTGTAGTAAGCAACTTCCAGTTGAGGGGTTGTTACTAACCACTTCTTGACCACTTTTTTTGGATAGTCCCATTTGGCAATGCAATAGAGAAGAGACTATCAAAGATGAGTGCCTTCAACTTTTGGAAGTACACCTCTGACAGAAGTGACTTCCAATGGTTTAGCATCAGCCACCAGGTGGCTGTTGCGAAAAGATCAAGGTGTTGCTTTCCAGAGTAGGTACCTCACTTCCCATGTCCCTCCTCTACTTAACCACTCAGTATCACTTCCAACTCTGTAGGTGGCTGTTGCTAAACCATTGGATGTCACTTCTGTTGGAGGTGTACTTCCAAAAATGGAAGGCACTCATGTTTGGTAGTCTCTTCTCTATTTCATTGCCAAATGGGACTTCCCAACAGAAGTGGTCCAGAAGTAGTTAGTAACAACCCCTCAACTGGAAGTTCCTTCCTACATTCTGTCGCATAAGTATATAGGTGTGGGCAGTCTGGGAAGCACTCAGGTGTGACCACTTTTCACAACACAGTTTTATTTGTGGGAAAGTGACTACTTCTGGACTACAGTGTCGGAAGTGATACTGAGTGGTTAAGTAGAGAAGGGATGTGGGAAGGGAGGTACCTACCCTGAAAAGCAACTGTCTCCTCAGGAGTGTTCCAGAATGGGTGTGTTCTTCATAAGTATAAGTAAGAACCTATTCCCAGCTAGTTCCTTCCTCCAATTCGCTGGCCTAAATATTATATAATTTGATACCTGCAGCATTCAGGTGTCACCAATCATGGAACCACTTTTTGCACCACTGTCTAATTCATAAAAAGAGTGGGGAACTGGAAGGTGAGTTAGCTACAATGAGAATTCAAATAGCACTCTTTTCGAAACACCCTCCTGAGTAGACAGGTGGTAAGTCTATGCAGAGACACTTTGTTAGATTAGAGGTGGGGTGGTAAGTCTATGCAGAGACACTTTGGTAGATTAGAGGTAGGGTGGCGAGTCTATGCAGAGACACTTTGGTAGATTAGAGGTAGGGTGGCAAGTCTATGCAGGACACCTTGGTAGATTAGAGGTAGGGTGGCAAATCTAATCAGGGACACCTTGGTAGATTAGAGGTGGGGTGGCAAGTCTATGCAGGGACACCTTGGTAGATTAGAGGTAGGGTGGCGAGTCTATGCAGAGACACTTTGGTAGATTAGAGGTAGGGTGGCAAGTCTATGCAGGACACCTTGGTAGATTAGAGGTAGGGTGGCAAATCTAATCAGGGACACATTGGTAGATTAGAGGTAGGGTGGCAAGTCTATGCAGGGACACCTTTCTAGATTAGAGGTGGTAGATTAGAGGTTGGGTGGCAAATCTAATCAGGGACACATTGGTAGATTAGAGGTGGGGTGGCAAGTCTATGCAGGGACACCTTGGTAGATGAGAGGTAGGGTGGCGAGTCTATGCAGGGACACCTTGGTAGATGAGGGGTAGGGTGGCAAGTCTATGCAGGGACACCTTGGTAGATTAGAGGTAGGGTGGTAAGTCTATGCAGGACACCTTGGTAGATTAGAGGTAGGGTGGTAAGTCTATGCAGGGACACCTTGGTAGATTAGAGGTAGGGTGGTAAGTCTATGCAGGGACACCTTGGTAGATTAGAGGTAGGGTGGCAAGTCTATGCAGGGACACCTTGGTAGATTAGAGGTAGGGTGGCAAGTCTATGCAGGGACACCTTGGTAGATTAGAGGTAGGGTGGCAAGTCTATGCAGGGACATCTTGGTAGATTAGAGGTGGGGTGTCAGTAAGGCATCCATTGGTAAGCCTCTAGGGTACGACTGGGGTAGGTTTAAGGCTGACTTTATCTCAGATGGCATCTCTAACACACCCCCCTTCCACACACACACACACACACACACACACACACACACACACACACACACACACACACACACACACCTTCATGTATACTAAGGTGAATGAGGTAGGGTCAGATACCCCCAACATACACTAGACCTAGCTGTTAAACCCTTTAAAGGCCGCTAATGAAGTCCTTGGTGCATCATGCCTATACGGCTCAGTATGGAGGCCTAGTGGTTCCGGCATTGCTTGATCTGGTGCCTGCAAGGTTATTCATAAAAACTGACCACTTTCTTATCTTGTTGAAATTAGAACATGGATTTTATTTCATGGATTTTTTATTGATGACAAATTTGAGGCCAAAAAAAGTTTTTACTTAACCACAATTCACAAAGAAAAAGAATTAGAAGACAGAGGAATCCAAATTGATCTTTTTATGTGCATCTATGAATATATGAAATCGTTTAATATTGGTCATTTTAGTAGATGTATTCCATGAAATAAATGCATGTTTTAAAAAAGTAACTCAATGAGACTCAGATCAACAATGGAACACACCCTCTATGATGTCATTAATTCTTAGGAATACCCTATATTCATAATTAAATTAGAGGATATTCCCATGTGACGTCATTATTTCAAGGGGAATACCTGGATAAGATGCATGTTCAAAAATGCATGTTCAAAAATGCATTGTTTATTACAGAGAGACTATTTAAAGGCAACTTATATTCAGGTTTGTTTTTTATGGTAAAGGCCTTTTACAAAAAAAAAATATTACTTACAACAATGGAAATTAATATATCAACATGGAATAGAAATAATTTGACGAAATCAAATACAACATGAATTTTTCACTTCTTTATAATTCTTTCCTCTCCTTTATTTACAGGCATAATTATAACTACATTATAAAGAAAACAATTAGGCCACTTCTTATGACTTTCACTAGTAGATATATTCAGAAATAAACATTTTGGAAAAGTTAATGGGACCTAATTACCCTCAAATAAGTAGCTTGCTGAACTGACCTTTTCCCATTTAAAACACATGTTTGAACAGGCTTTTATAAGAAACCCCTGGTTAGAATACCAATTCTCACCATCTATTTAACATGTTTAAAACTTTTTGAATTGTCGCTTGAGTAAAAGAATGATGCAATTTGACGACAAACTTTAAGAACACATGGTCTATCAATAAATACCCTAATTATTTTGACGAGATTCCAAAAGTCAAAGTTGGTTTTTTTATAACATGTCGTCACCTTTTATGAATCAGCTTGCTGGTGAGATAAGCACTGATAAGACCAGTATGATGGGTACCAGGTGTTACATAATGTACCAAGAAATTCTGCAGTGAATAGAGGGAATTATCTGATTGGTTATTAATGCATCCCAGGTCAACCCGGTATGATAGGCCAATAAAGTGTTAGTGAGTAGACTCACTATTGATTCAATGGGCCCTCATGCCAACCACCCAGCACTGCATCAACCCACACTCAGCTGGGTCTGATGCATGAATTCCAGGACTGTACACTGTCAGCCCACCCATACATATTTAAATATACAATGCAATGCTATTCTACTATATAGTATTACCTTGTGTAGGCATGAACGCCCATACTGGATGTCTATAGTGCTGTGTAGCTACAAATGGTTCTAAGGCCTACTTTAATACAGGGGTATTTATAGTCAAATTACAATTGGGGCTGAGAGTGTATCGATCCGACACTCAGCTGGGCATGATGCATGGATTCCAGGACTGCATCAACCCTACAGCTGGGCCTTATCTATGGTGTCCAGGACTTCATCAACCCTACAGCTGGGCCTGATCTATGGTGTCCAGGACTGCACCAACCCTGCAGCTGGGCCCGATCTATGGTGTCCAGGACTGCATCAACCCTACAGCTGGGCCTGATCTATGGTGTCCAGGACTGCATCAACCCTACAGCTGGGCCTGATACATGGTGTCCAGGACTGCACCAACCTACAGCTGGGCCTGATCTATGGTGTCCAGGACTGCACCAACCCTACAGCTGGGCCTGATACATGGTGTCCAGGACTGCACCAACCCTACAGCTGGGCATGATCTATGGTGTCCAGGACTGCACCAACCCTACAGCTGGGCCTGATCTATGGTGTCCAGGACTGCACCAACCCTACTGCTGGGCCTGATCTATGGTGTCCAGGAATGCACCAACCCTACAGCTGGGCCTGATCTATGGTGTCCAGGACTGCACCAACCCTACAGCTGGGCCTGATCTATGGTGTCCAGGAATGCACCAACCCTACAGCTGGGCCTGATCTATGGTGTCCCAGACTGCATCAACCCTACAGCTGGGCCTGATCTATGGTGTCCAGGACTGCATCAACCCTACAGCTGGGCCTGATACATGGTGTCCACGACTGCACCAACCCTACAGCTGGGCCTGATGCATGGTGTCCACGACTGCACCAACCCTACAGCTGGGCCTGATCTATGGTGTCCAGGACTGCACCAACCCTACAGCTGGGACTGATGCATGGATTCCAGGACTGCATCAACCCTACAGCTGGGACTGATCTATGGTGTCCAGGACTGCACCAACCCTACAGCTGGGACTGATGCATTTTGTCGAGGACTGCATCAACCCTACAGCTGGGCCTGATCTATGGTGGCCACGACTGCATCAACCCTACAGCTGGGCCTGATCTATGGTGTCCAGGACTGCACCAACCCTGCAGCTGGGCCTGATGCATGGTGTCCAGGACTGCACCAACCCTACAGCTAGGCCTGATGCATGGTGTCCAGGACTGCATCAACCCTACAGCTGGATCTGATCTATGGTGTCCACGACTGCATCAACCCTACAGCTGGGCCTGATGCATGGTGTCGAGGACTGCACCAACCCTACAGCTGGGCCTGATCTATGGTGTCCAGGACTGTATCAACCCTACAGCTGGGCCTGATACATGGTGTCCAGGACTGCATCAACCCTACAGCTTGGCCTGATACATGGTGTCCAGGACTGCATCAACCCTACAGCTAGGCCTGATCTATTGTGTCCAGGACTGCATCAACCCTACTGCTGGGCCTGATCTATGGTGTCCAGGACTGTATCAACCCTACAGCTGGGCCTGATGCATGGTGTAGAGGACTGCATCAACCCTACAGCTGGGCCTGATCTATGGTTTCCAGGACTGCATCAACCCTACAGCTGGGCCTGATCTATGGTGTCTAGGACTGCACCAACCCTACAGCTGGGCCTGATCTATGGTGTCCAGGACTGCACCAACCCTACAGCTGGGCCTGATACATGGTGTCCAGGACTGCACCAACCCTACTGCTGGACCTGATCTATGGTGTCCAGGACTATATCAATCCTACAGCTGGATCTGATCTTTGGTGTCCAGGACTGTATCAACCCTACAGCTGGGCCTTATCTATTGTGTCCAGGACTGCATCAACCCTACAGCTGGGCCTGATCTATGGTGTCCACGACTGCATCAACCCTACAGCTGGGCCTGATCTATGGTGTCCATGACTGCATCAACCCTACAGCTGGATCTGATCTATGGTGTCCAGGAAAGCATCAACCCTACAGCTGGGCCTGATCTATGGTGTCCAGGACTGCATCAACCCTACAGCTGGGCCTGATACATGGTGTCGAGGACTTCATCAACCCTACAGCTGGGCCTGATCTATGGTGTCCAGGACTGTATCAACCCTACAGCTGGGCCTGATCTATGGTGTCCACGACTGCACCAACCCTGCAGCTCGGCCTGATCTATGGTGTCCACGACTGCATCAACCCTACAGCTATGCCCGATCTATAGTGTCCAGGACTGCATCAACCGTACAGCTGGGCATGATCTTTGGTGTCCACGACTGCACCAACCCTACAGCTGGGCCTGATCTATGGTGTCCAGGACTGCATCAACCCTACAGCTGGGCCTGGTCTATGGTGTCCAGGACTGCATCAACCCTACAGCTGGATCTGATCTATGGTGTCCAGGACTGCACCAACCCTACAGCTGGATCTGATCTATGGTGTCCAGGACTGCACCAACCCTACAGCTGGGCCTGATCTATGGTGTCCAGGACTGCACCAACCCTACAGCTGGGCCTGATCTATGGTGTCCAGGACTGCATCAATCCTACAGCTGGGCCTGATACATGGTGTCCACGACTGCATCAACCCTACAGCTGGGCCTTATCTATGGTGTCCAGGACTGCATCAGCCCTACAGCTGGGCCTGATACATGGTGTCCAGGACTGCATCAACCCTACAGCTGGGCCTGGTGCATGGTGTCCAGGACTGCATCAACCCTGCAGCTGGGCCCGATGCATTTTGTCGAGGACTGCATCAACCCTACAGCTGGGCCTGATCTATGGTGGCCACGACTGCATCAACCCTGCAGCTGGGCCTGATGCATGGTGTCCAGGACTGCATCAACCCTACAGCTGGGCCTGATGCATTTTGTCGAGGACTGCATCAACCCTACAGCTGGGCCTGATCTATGGTGGCCACGACTGCATCAACCCTACAGCTGGGCCTGATCTATGGTGTCCAGGACTGCACCAACCCTGCAGCTGGGCCTGATGCATGGTGTCGAGGACTGCACCAACCCTACAGCTGGGCCTGATGCATGGTGTCCAGGACTGTATCAACCCTACAGCTGGGCCTGATACATGGTGTCCAGGACTGCATCAACCCTACAGCTGGGCCTGATACATGGTGTCCAGGACTGCACCAACCCTACAGCTAGGCCTGATCTATTGTGTCCAGGACTGCATCAACCCTACAGCTGGGCCTGATCTATGGTGTCCAGGACTGTATCAACCCTACAGCTGGGCCTGATGCATGGTGTCGAGGACTGCATCAACCCTACAGCTGGGCCTGATCTATGGTTTCCAGGACTGCATCAACCCTACAGCTGGGCCTGATCTATGGTGTCTAGGACTGCACCAACCCTACAGCTGGGCCTGATCTATGGTGTCCAGGACTGCACCAACCCTACAGCTGGGCCTGATACATGGTGTCCAGGACTGCACCAACCCTACTGCTGGGCCTGATCTATGGTGTCCAGGACTGCACCAACCCTACAGCTGGGCCTGATGCATGGTGTCCAGGACTGCACCAACCCTACAGCTGGGCCTGATCTATTGTGTCAAGGACTGCATCAACCCTACAGGTGGGCCTGATCTATGGTGTCCACGACTGCACAAACCCTGCAGCTGGGCCTGATACATGGTGTCCAGGACTGCACCAACCCTACAGCTGGGCCTGATCTATTGTGTCCAGGACTGCATCAACCCTACAGCTGGGCCTGATCTATGGTGTCCACGACTGTACCAACCCTGCAGCTGGGCCTGATACATGGTGTCCAGGACTGCACCAACCCTACAGCTGGGCCTGATCTATGGTGTCCACGACTGCATCAACCCTACAGCTGGGCCTGATACATGGTGTCCACGACTGCACCAACCCTGCAGCTGGGCCTGATGCATGGTGTCCGGGAATGCATCAACCCTACAGCTGGGCCTGATCTATGGTGTCCAGGACTGCATCAACCCTACAGCTGGGCCTGATCTATGGTGTCCACGATTGCACCAACCCTACAGCTGGGCCTGATCTATGGTGTCCAGGACTGCATCAACCCTACAGCTGGGCCTGATACATGGTGTCCAGGACTTCATCAACCCTACAGCTGGGCCTGATCTATGGTGTCCAGGACTGCACCAACCCTACAGCTGGGCCTGATCTAAGGTGTCCAGGACTTCATCAACCCTACAGCTGGAACTGATCTATGGTGTCCAGGACTGCATCGACCCTACAGCCAGGCCTGATCTATGGTGTCTAGGACTGCATCAACCCTACAGCTGGGCCTGATCTATGGTGTCCAGGACTGCACCAACCCTGCAGCTGGGCCTGATGCATGGTGTCCAGGACTGCACCAACCCTACAGCTGGGCCTGATGCATGGTGTCCAGGACTGCATCAACCCTACAGCTGGATCTGATCTATGGTGTCCACGACTGCATCAACCCTACAGCTTGGCCTGATGCATGGTGTCGAGGACTGCACCAACCCTACAGCTGGGCCTGATCTATGGTGTCCAGGACTGTATCAACCCTACAGCTGGGCCTGATACATGGTGTCCAGGACTGCATCAACCCTACAGCTGGGCCTGATCTATGGGTTCCAGGACTGCATCAACCCTACAGGCCTGGGCTTGATGCATGGTGTCGAGGACTGCACCAACCCCACAGCTGGGCCTGATCTATGGTGTCCAGGACTGTATCAACCCTACAGCTGGGCCTGATACATGGTGTCCAGGACTGCACCAACCCTACAGCTAGGCCTGATCTATTGTGTCCAGGACTGCATCAACCTTACAGCTGGGCCTGATCTATGGTGTCCAGGACTGTATCAACCCTACAGCTGGGCCTGATGCATGGTGTCGAGGACTGCATCAACCCTACAGCTGGGCCTGATCCATGGTTTCCAGGACTGCATCAACCCTACAGCTGGGCCTGATCTATGGTGTCCAGGACTGCACCAACCCTACAGCTGGGCCTGATCTATGGTGTCCAGGACTGCACCAACCCTACAGCTGGGCCTGATCTAAGGTGTCCAGGACTTCATCAACCCTACAGCTGGAACTGATCTATGGTGTCCAGGACTGCATCGACCCTACAGCCAGGCCTGATCTATGGTGTCTAGGACTGCATCAACCCTACAGCTGGGCCTGATCTATGGTGTCCAGGACTGCACCAACCCTACAGCTGGGCCTGATCTATGGTGTCCAGGACTGCATCGACCCTACAGCCAGGCCTGATCTATGGTGTCTAGGACTGCATCAACCCTACAGCTGGGCCTGATACATGGTGTCCAGGACTTCATCAACCCTACAGCTGGGCCTGATGCATGGTGTCCAGGACTTCATCAACCCTACAGCTGGGCCTGATGTATGGTGTCCAGGACTGCACCAACCCTGCAGCTGGGCCTGATGCATGGTGTCCGGGAATGCATCAACCCTACAGCTGGGCCTGATCTATGGTGTCCAGGACTGCATCAGCCCTACAGCTGGGCCTGATCTATGGTGTCCACGACTGCATCAACCCTACAGCTATGCCCGATCTATAGTGTCCAGGACTGCATCAACCGTACAGCTGGGCATGATCTTTGGTGTCCACGACTGCACCAACCCTACAGCTGGGCCTGATCTATGGTGTCCACGACTGCATCAACCCTACAGCTGGGCCTGGTCTATGGTGTCCAGGACTGCATCAACCCTACAGCTGGATCTGATCTATGGTGTCCAGGACTGCACCAACCCTACAGCTGGATCTGATCTATGGTGTCCAGGACTGCACCAACCCTACAGCTGGGCCTGATCTATGGTGTCCAGGACTGCACCAACCCTACAGCTGGGCCTGATCTATGGTGTCCAGGACTGCATCAATCCTACAGCTGGGCCTGATACATGGTGTCCACGACTGCATCAACCCTACAGCTGGGCCTTATCTATGGTGTCCAGGACTGCATCAGCCCTACAGCTGGGCCTGATACATGGTGTCCAGGACTGCATCAACCCTACAGCTGGGCCTGGTGCATGGTGTCCAGGACTGCATCAACCCTGCAGCTGGGCCCGATGCATTTTGTCGAGGACTGCATCAACCCTACAGCTGGGCCTGATCTATGGTGGCCACGACTGCATCAACCCTGCAGCTGGGCCTGATGTATGGTGTCCAGGACTGCATCAACCCTACAGCTGGGCCTGATGCATTTTGTCGAGGACTGCATCAACCCTACAGCTGGGCCTGATCTATGGTGGCCACGACTGCATCAACCCTACAGCTGGGCCTGATCTATGGTGTCCAGGACTGCACCAACCCTGCAGCTGGGCCTGATGCATGGTGTCGAGGACTGCACCAACCCTACAGCTGGGCCTGATGCATGGTGTCCAGGACTGTATCAACCCTACAGCTGGGCCTGATACATGGTGTCCAGGACTGCATCAACCCTACAGCTGGGCCTGATACATGGTGTCCAGGACTGCACCAACCCTACAGCTAGGCCTGATCTATTGTGTCCAGGACTGCATCAACCCTACAGCTGGGCCTGATCTATGGTGTCCAGGACTGTATCAACCCTACAGCTGGGCCTGATCTATGGTGTCCAGGACTGCACCAACCCTACAGCTTGGCCTGATCTATGGTGTCCAGGACTGCACCAACCCTACAGCTGGGCCTGATCTATGGTGTCCAGGACTGCATCAATCCTACAGCTGGGCCTGATACATGGTGTCCACGACTGCATCAACCCTACAGCTGGGCCTTATCTATGGTGTCCAGGACTGCATCAGCCCTACAGCTGGGCCTGATACATGGTGTCCAGGACTGCATCAACCCTACAGCTGGGCCTGGTGCATGGTGTCCAGGACTGCATCAACCCTGCAGCTGGGCCCGATGCATTTTGTCGAGGACTGCATCAACCCTACAGCTGGGCCTGATCTATGGTGGCCACGACTGCATCAACCCTGCAGCTGGGCCTGATGTATGGTGTCCAGGACTGCATCAACCCTACAGCTGGGCCTGATGCATTTTGTCGAGGACTGCATCAACCCTACAGCTGGGCCTGATCTATGGTGGCCACGACTGCATCAACCCTACAGCTGGGCCTGATCTATGGTGTCCAGGACTGCACCAACCCTGCAGCTGGGCCTGATGCATGGTGTCGAGGACTGCACCAACCCTACAGCTGGGCCTGATGCATGGTGTCCAGGACTGTATCAACCCTACAGCTGGGCCTGATACATGGTGTCCAGGACTGCATCAACCCTACAGCTGGGCCTGATACATGGTGTCCAGGACTGCACCAACCCTACAGCTAGGCCTGATCTATTGTGTCCAGGACTGCATCAACCCTACAGCTGGGCCTGATCTATGGTGTCCAGGACTGTATCAACCCTACAGCTGGGCCTGATGCATGGTGTCGAGGACTGCATCAACCCTACAGCTGGGCCTGATCTATGGTTTCCAGGACTGCATCAACCCTACAGCTGGGCCTGATCTATGGTGTCTAGGACTGCACCAACCCTACAGCTGGGCCTGATCTATGGTGTCCAGGACTGCACCAACCCTACAGCTGGGCCTGATACATGGTGTCCAGGACTGCACCAACCCTACTGCTGGGCCTGATCTATGGTGTCCAGGACTGCACCAACCCTACAGCTGGGCCTGATGCATGGTGTCCAGGACTGCACCAACCCTACAGCTGGGCCTGATCTATTGTGTCAAGGACTGCATCAACCCTACAGGTGGGCCTGATCTATGGTGTCCACGACTGCACAAACCCTGCAGCTGGGCCTGATACATGGTGTCCAGCACTGCACCAACCCTACAGCTGGGCCTGATCTATTGTGTCCAGGACTGCATCAACCCTACAGCTGGGCCTGATCTATGGTGTCCACGACTGTACCAACCCTGCAGCTGGGCCTGATACATGGTGTCCAGGACTGCACCAACCCTACAGCTGGGCCTGATCTATGGTGTCCAGGACTGCATCAACCCTACAGCTGGGCCTGATACATGGTGTCCACGACTGCACCAACCCTGCAGCTGGGCCTGATGCATGGTGTCCGGGAATGCATCAACCCTACAGCTGGGCCTGATCTATGGTGTCCAGGACTGCATCAACCCTACAGCTGGGCCTGATCTATGGTGTCCACGACTGCACCAACCCTACAGCTGGGCCTGATCTATGGTGTCCAGGACTGCATCAACCCTACAGCTGGGCCTGATACATGGTGTCCAGGACTTCATCAACCCTACAGCTGGGCCTGATCTATGGTGTCCAGGACTGCACCAACCCTACAGCTGGGCCTGATCTAAGGTGTCCAGGACTTCATCAACCCTACAGCTTGAACTGATCTATGGTGTCCAGGACTGCATCGACCCTACAGCCAGGCCTGATCTATGGTGTCTAGGACTGCATCAACCCTACAGCTGGGCCTGATCTATGGTGTCCAGGACTGCACCAACCCTGCAGCTGGGCCTGATGCATGGTGTCCAGGACTGCACCAACCCTACAGCTGGGCCTGATGCATGGTGTCCAGGACTGCATCAACCCTACAGCTGGATCTGATCTATGGTGTCCACGACTGCATCAACCCTACAGCTTGGCCTGATGCATGGTGTCGAGGACTGCACCAACCCTACAGCTGGGCCTGATCTATGGTGTCCAGGACTGTATCAACCCTACAGCTGGGCCTGATACATGGTGTCCAGGACTGCATCAACCCTACAGCTGGGCCTGATCTATGGGTTCCAGGACTGCATCAACCCTACAGGCCTGGGCTTGATGCATGGTGTCGAGGACTGCACCAACCCCACAGCTGGGCCTGATCTATGGTGTCCAGGACTGTATCAACCCTACAGCTGGGCCTGATACATGGTGTCCAAGTCTGCACCAACCCTACAGCTAGGCCTGATCTATTGTGTCCAGGACTGCATCAACCCTACAGCTGGGCCTGATCTATGGTGTCCAGGACTGTATCAACCCTACAGCTGGGCCTGATGCATGGTGTCGAGGACTGCATCAACCCTACAGCTGGGCCTGATCCATGGTTTCCAGGACTGCATCAACCCGACAGCTGGGCCTGATCTATGGTGTCCAGGACTGCACCAACCCTACAGCTGGGCCTGATCTATGGTGTCCAGGACTGCACCAACCCTACAGCTGGGCCTGATCTAAGGTGTCCAGGACTTCATCAACCCTACAGCTGGAACTGATCTATGGTGTCCAGGACTGCATCGACCCTACAGCCAGGCCTGATCTATGGTGTCTAGGACTGCATCAACCCTACAGCTGGGCCTGATCTATGGTGTCCAGGACTGCACCAACCCTACAGCTGGGCCTGATCTATGGTGTCCAGGACTGCATCGACCCTACAGCCAGGCCTGATCTATGGTGTCCAGGACTGCATCAACCCTACAGCTGGGCCTGATACATGGTGTCCAGGACTTCATCAACCCTACAGCTGGGCCTGATGCATGGTGTCCAGGACTTCATCAACCCTACAGCTGGGCCTGATGTATGGTGTCCAGGACTGCACCAACCCTGCAGCTGGGCCTGATGCATGGTGTCCGGGAATGCATCAACCCTACAGCTGGGCCTGATCTATGGTGTCCAGGACTGCATCAGCCCTACAGCTGGGCCTGATCTATGGTGTCCACGACTGCACCAACCCTACAGCTGGGCCTGATCTATGGTGTCCAGGACTGCATCAATCCTACAGCTGGGCCTGATACATGGTGTCCAGGACTTCATCAACCCTACAGCTGGGCCTGATCTATGGTGTCCAGGACTGCACAAACCCTACAGCTGGGCCTGATCTAAGGTGTCCAGGACTTCATCAACCCTACAGCTGGAACTGATCTATGGTGTCCAGGACTGCATCGACCCTACAGCCAGGCCTGATCTATGGTGTCTAGGACTGCATCAACCCTACAGCTGGGCCTGATCTATGGTGTCCAGGACTGCACCAACCCTGCAGCTGGGCCTGATGCATGGTGTCCAGGACTGCACCAACCCTACAGCTGGGCCTGATGCATGGTGTCCAGGACTGCATCAACCCTACAGCTGGATCTGATCTATGGTGTCCACGACTGCATCAACCCTACAGCTGGGCCTGATGCATGGTGTCGAGGACTGCACCAACCCTACAGCTGGGCCTGATCTATGGTGTCCAGGACTGTATCAACCCTACAGCTGGGCCTGATACATGGTGTCCAGGACTGCATCAACCCTACAGCTGGGCCTGATCTATGGTGTCCAGGACTGCATCAACCCTACAGGCCTGGGCTTGATGCATGGTGTCGAGGACTGCACCAACCCCACAGCTGGGCCTGATCTATGGTGTCCAGGACTGTATCAACCCTACAGCTGGGCCTGATACATGGTGTCCAGGACTGCACCAACCCTACAGCTAGGCCTAATCTATTGTGTCCAGGACTGCATCAACCCTACAGCTGGGCCTGATCTATGGTGTCCAGGACTGTATCAACCCTACAGCTGGGCCTGATGCATGTTGTCGAGGACTGCATCAACCCTACAGCTGGGCCTGATCCATGGTTTCCAGGACTGCATCAACCCTACAGCTGGGCCTGATCTATGGTGTCCAGGACTGCACCAACCCTACAGCTGGGCCTGATCTAAGGTGTCCAGGACTTCATCAACCCTACAGCTGGAACTGATCTATGGTGTCCAGGACTGCATCGACCCTACTGCCAGAGTAGTATAATAGATGGTCTTTTCTGAATATTATCCAGAAAAGACCATCATATTTGGATTATCCAGAGAAGACCTCCTATTTTTAGATTATTTATAAAAGAGGTCGTTTATAGATATATTTAATTTATCTATAAAAGAGGTCGTTTATAGATATATTTAAATTATCTATAAAAGAGGTCGTTTATAGATATATTTAATTTATCTATAAAAGAGGTCGTTTATAGATATATTTAGAATCCAGAAAAGACCTGTATTTTTGAGAAAATGTAGATTGCAAGTGAAACGAGAAGTCATAATATTTTTATTTTTTCTTTATTGTTCTTTTTGAGACATATCATATAGTCAGACAATCCAACAGATAATCCAATTTATTCCTTTATCGTTTATGAATAGAGAGGCGGAGAATGAGTTACAATAACAATGAATAACATAATTGGAATCTTCATGAATAATGTGATTCATTGAACCAATACCATAGTAAATTTTCGCCACCTAGTTCTTTGTTAGAATCAACTTTAAGAATTCCTCTAAAGACATTAATTCATTTTCGGAGGGGTCGATTTCATGAGAACCTTTTTCATCGGTTGGTTCTTCTTCCGCCGAATAAAATTCTTGTTCTTCAGACGACGTTTCATCAGCTAAATGAGATTGTTCTATATCTGATTCTTCAGACGAGTCACTTTCTCCAGAATCACTTTCTTCATAGTCGTTTTTTTCTTTCAATGAAGCAGATATCTTTTTGCCTGATCCAAAACCTTGATCATTTCTTTCGGTTTTATCAGGTGTATATACTTCTTCTAGCTCAGGGATGAGAATTTTTTCTAATATTATTTGAGCTATTTGATCTCCATGTTTTATTTCGAAGACCTCATTTCCAAAATTAAACAGCAAAACACCAATTTTTCCCCTGTAGTCTTCATCTATTACCCCTGCTCCTACATCGATGAAATGATTAAGAGCAAGTCCTGATTTTGGTGCTATGCGACCATAGCATCCTGCAGGTATGCAAAGTATTATATCAGTTTGTACCAATTTTTTTTCTTTAGCAGGAATAATATAATCATAAGCACTATATAAATCAAACCCTGCAGATTTTTTTGTGGATCTGGTTGGCTTCAATGCTTTTGTTGATGCTTTAACATAATGCATAATAGGTTGGAGAATTGGTGAGGCAGGCAGTAAAGCAGATTTTTTACATGTTGTTACTAACAGTGTATTTGGTTTGTCTTTTACAAGAGTAATATAGAAAGAATCTTGACAACGCGCCATTTTGCTGAACATTATTTCAGTTGTTTTGTTGTTTAATATAACGCTATTCACAGAGATGTTTTCTTTGTTTTAGTTCATTTAAGACGATCTTTGCTGTAATATTTAAGATTTTCATTGTAAATTTCTTCATATATTTTGCTGTAAGCTAATTGAGAGATTTTTTCACCTTTTTCAGTGTTTTCAAGCTTAGAACGTTCTTCTAATTTTATAGGATAAATTTTTTGTAAAACAAGTCGTGCAACAGCATCACCACTTTTTATTTTTAGGTCTTCTTCTCCGAAGTTAAATAAAACAATGGTAATATACCCTCTGTAATCTTCGTCTATTATTTTTTGGTTGATTAACACAAAGTTATGTTTTCTTGATTTGCATAGAGGTAAAATTATACCATAATAACCTTTAGGGATAGCAAGTTTAACTTCTGTTGTAATTGTACATGCTGTATTTTTAGGAACAGTATGGTCATATGAACTGTACATTTGAATCCCTATGTTATTTTCCTCTTCAGTAGGAGAGAAGGAACCTGCTATTTTACTGTATTTTAGAACAGACATTTTCGTTCAGTTTTATATGACATGATGTGATGCCTATTGTTATGATTCTCAAGTAAGTAAATAACCAAACAAACAAAATGAAATAATTTTTTATATGATTTTATTTTGATTGTCACATGTGTAAAGACAGTTTTTCATTTTCAGTTTGTTCCTGTTCTTTTATCGAATTCAAGGAATATCATGTTTAGCACATCATTTCTTTTCATGTCGTGTACTGCTTTCATCAGTTGATGAGTAGCACTGTACTTAGATCTTTGCCACATTTTTAAGACATTGAAGGTTAATTGAGCTATGTCTTGTTCGGGCTGGGACGATATTGTTCTTCTTTCGTCAGACGTGATATGTAGATATGTAGCTATGTCCTTCCAGTCTCTTGACATTTTTTCACTCAATAAGCTGAAATACATTTGCACGGAGGTCGATTCCACGTCATACTCTTCTAGTTTTTTTTCTTTGAAGAAATTTTCAGTGAATTCCACCAAGTCTATTCTGTGGTTTTCCTTTAAACTTGTCATCAGTTCTTCTGTTCGTAAGTAGTAAGGAACTTCTCTCCACCATTTATTCAGCATCTCTATGCCCATAGCAGTTGGAGTTTTCGTCTTGTTCATGCTTTCAAGTTTAGCATGAGGGATGTCAAGATATACTCCTAAGGTCATCCATTGACGTGCTAACGATACAGAGATTTTTTGAAGAAAGATATCTGAATATCCTAAATCATCTTGAAAGTAATAAGTAGGTAAAGGCATTTTTTACCTTCAAAGGATTAGAGTGACAATCAAAAGTAGGAAAAGAAATAAATCAAAAATACATATACCAATGATTTAAATAACACATGTACTTCCTCAACATATGTACTTATGAAGAACTTTAGATGCTCGTAACATGAGGATTATATCTTATCTCAAGGAAGTAAAATTAAGTTCCAGACTGTTACAAAACAGGTATATCGGGTAAATTTATATTAAGCATAAATAGACATAGAAGAAAAGAAAACAGGATAAAAAATTATAGCAGTTATTAATCCATGTATGAAATAGTATATAACGCTTATGAATCCATATGTAGCACAAAAGAAAAGAAACAATAACAAAAAAATTTCATATATTTTAAGACTACCTATATTTTTCATTTTAATCATTTTTTTTATTTAGATAAGTTGCAAGACAAAATATCTTTCCACGAAGACAGATATTCTTTCACTTTTTCTTTATCTTCTTCAGTATATCTTTCTAAGTATATTGGATTTATGTCCAAAAAATTGGTGATAGAAAGATCTCCGTCTAAAATACCATGAACATTTATTTCTTCTGGCTTCAGATCTCGTTCTACATGACAAGCTAACATGTCTATCACACTTTCAATTAAAGCATATTTTCTCATATTTCCTTCTCTGTAATATTGAGGATGATGATCATTGTTTTCATAGTGATGAAATAAAGCATTTTCCCAAGTTGTTTTTTCTTGAGAATTTTTTGGTCCATTTTTAGTATGGAACTTAAAGGTGTAACCTATGGCTTCTTTCATTGAAAACTTAGATAAGTCATGCACCATTATTCGTTCTGTTAAACACATTTTATCTTTTTTGTCAAATACGTTTTCTAAAAGGTAAAAAGTGAAACATATCATTTGTCTATGCCTTAAAACCTGTTCGAAATGTTGCAAGAGAAGTTTCAAGAAAGAATTGTTGCAAGTTATTTTTTCTTTTTTAGATTTTATGTATTTAATGGCTATATCGTCTTCCCAGTTTGTGTGTTTCAACAGTTTTTTTATTTTAAAAGTGTACTTTCCCATATCAGCGTAGTGTTCTGCTCATGAAGCCAGACAAAAGTTTCTCTTGTTTTTCTGTGATTCGTTGCACAAGAATATTATTTTTGTTTCCTAAAGATTTTATTATTTCTTGATTCTTTTTTCTCTCTGCTCTAAGAATGCGAAATTGGTTTTGTTGCCTTTTTCTTGTTTCTTCAAGGGTTTCTATCTTATGTATGCAATCAGGACACACCCCGTCTTCTAGCGAAGGCTTCCAATCAGAATAACTGTTCATGTTACTTTGACGCAGATCAGTGTTCACATAAAGTCTGTTTGTTCACTTATCTCATCTATGTTTTTATTTCTTAATCACTTTCATGTTTTTTTTCTGAATTTAAATGAAAAGCTTCGTTTGGCTTATTCCTATAAGTCTCCATTAAAACATCAGAAGGCATAGAATCTGGCACATCACAAGTTTCACCGTCTGCTACAATTTTACTGCCTTCTTCTGAGTCATCACCGTCGGCTACTGTACGACCATACGGATAAGAACCTCTCCTGATGTTATATATTCTCTCTGCTTTAGCTAAGTTGTATGCCTTCCTGTGAGCCATTAAATTCATATTTTCATTTCGTGCTTCTCTTAATTGTAAAGTAAGATGGAGATTATTTTTTTCTTCCTCTTTTATGATATTAATGTGTTCACGTCTTTCTTCTTCTAACAGAGATATATAAGTGCCTTGATGTAAGCATATTTTTTCAAGTATTTCATTGCGCTTTACTTCAAAAATCATATTGTTCCCTTTTGTATCCATGATTAAGACTTGAGAAATAATCTTAATTTATATATTTTTTTTAGGTCTCACACGAGAAAGATGTTCATTCTTATAATTATTTGAGTATCTCAGGATCTTTTGTTTCTTCAGTGAATACATTTGAGTCGGGCAAATGTTCTTGATTTGCAATAGTAGTTAGTAATTGATTATTTTTTTCGTACATTATGTTATCAATATCTCGGTTTTCATTTATTTGAGTAGATTTTAAGTCATGGTTAGAAACAGAAGATCCTATGACAGGATATGTCCATGTTTTTCTGTGATTTACATTAGTTACAAAACAAGACAGGAAAGTTTGAGTTTTTTCATTGTTATGATAAATATTTCCGCTTTCTGTACAAGACAAAAATATTTCATCTGCTTTCTGTAAAGAAGGGGAGATAGATTGTTTACGCGTTTCTAAGATAATGACTACGATGCTTAAAATAAGAGTAAAAACTATTCCTCCTGCTCCTACTTTCCCGTTTGAAATCAAATTATTTATTTTGCTTAAACTTTTCATGCTTCCTTCTTTTGTTTTATGTTCGCTCATTTTTTTAAAAAAAATATCTTTTTATGATGATCAGTTCCAATAAATCGGCAAATAATTTCCAAGACAAGATGAAAAAGAAATAATACATTAATCTTTTTTTCTTTTTTGTGTTGTTCTTAGAAAATTATTTTTTGTAGAACAAATTTGTTTGTTACAAAACAAGGATTTCTTTTTGCTTCGATTATTTTGTTTTTTCTTTAAAAAGTATTGTTTTACTTTACTGTCATTCCAATCAGGATCTGAAGTGAAGCTAGATATAACTTGTTGCATTGTCTTATTCTCAGCTCGTTTTTCTAAAAAGAACAAGCAATATAAACCACAAGTCATAGAAAAAAGTCCTTGAATAGAATGAGAGGAATATTTATATTTTTTTGGCAAAGCTTTCAGAAAACTCTTTCGCATAGGACTGAAGCCATATGAATCGAAATATTCAGCTAGTTTACGTGGTTTTTCATAATAAAAAGCTACCCAATGTTCTCCGGGTAAGTTACTGTTGTCGGTGTTGACTACATAACCTGTAGGAAATGATTTCACTGCAGGTATAGTGTCAGCTGAATAAACACCATAATTTCCTCCTTTTTTTCTTTTAATTTTCTGCAAGAAAAAATTTATTTCCGCTCCATTCATTTTTAGGAATTATGCTGTTTCAGATTTTGCTCTTAATATATTGCTAGAATCTAATCTCAGGAGTTCATGATGTTCTAAATATACGATAGCTGCTACTCCATGGGTTAATTCTTCTTCTAGTTTTATGACAAATCCTAAAGAACCATTTTCTGAATATTCGAATGTGCCTGACGTTATTCCGTTTTTAGATATGTCAAAACAGTAAAGACAATGTCCTTTTTTGAATTCGTCGAAAGAAATATCTATCGTATCGTCTCTGAAAATTGAACCTGTAGACCGTATAAGAGCTAGGTAGGCCATATTGTATAAATCATTAGGGTAATCTAATTCATAGTGATAAAAAGGAGTTCCACCGTCGTTCACTTTCAGTTCTATTTCCTTAGCTTTGAAGTGCTCAAATTGAAACGGATTACGATTATGACTTCCTGTAAAGGCATCTAAATGAACTAACCCTATGATGACTCTTTTTGGAAGAGGAGTGTTGTTCACTATATGAGAGGCTTGCAAAATAGATTTCTGAGGACCAAAAGTGACGTATTTCATGTCTATTTTGTTCACAGGATAATCCCAATACGGAGTAACCATTCTAGCATCCATTATTTTTTTATGGAATTTTTCAGACACTCTTATTCTTTTTATGAATAAATGTATGCCCTGTATGTCTATTATGTATTTTTGTGTTCCTAATTTAGACATCAAACAAAAGTCTTCGTCTGCTCTATCAAATTCTATAGTAAGAGGCAGATCTCCAGGTAACACTTTGACCTGAGCAAAAAGGTCATTATGAATTCGTCCTATGACTTCAAATAATTTCCCGTTTTTAGTTTTGTTATAACGTGCTTTCACTCCAGAATTATGATCGTCGCTGTTAACATTTGTTACTTCGTTGAAATCTTTATCGTCTTTGTAATACATAGCCAAAGCTCCCAAGTGTTTAGCAGTGGTTGGATCATAACTTAAAATATATTCCAGAATAGATCTATACCCGTGCAAATCATTGCTGTCTGATATTCGTATTCCTGCTATAGAAAGTTTCACATTTTTAAACATAGTAGAAGCAAAATAATTCACTGGAAAAACTTTAGCTTTATCGTTTATTGTCCCATCGTTAGCTGGAGCATCTGGATTTTGTTTGTCAGCTTTTAATATTTTGCCAGACACTCGAATAAAACTGTCGTGCAAAGAAATGAAATCTGTATGTTTAGATTTTAAAGTGAATTGAACTGTAGTGCTGTTAGGAGAAGCAGTGGGCTCAACTTTTTCATAATAAGTTTTAACTCTACTTATATCTGTTGGAGGAACATGAGTAAAATCAAATTCCGAGGCTACACAAAAACAAGGATCTTCGTCTAACAATGACATTTTTTTAAGGTGATGAACAAACTTCAAAAATATTTGTTTGTTTTTCTCTTCTTTTCAGTAATCTCAGGTTATTTTATGTTAACCAAAGATATCTTTTTTGAAATTTCTTCTAAATCTATTTCTTTTTTTATTTGTGATCGTTTTATTAACTTTTCTTTTCTTGGTTACATGTGAAATAACTTCTTTGCCTAAATCAGACAAAGTTTCTTGAGCTTCTCTTTTTAAAGCTCGTTTAAAGTTTTCACCTTTCATGACATTTTTTGCTACTTTAATTCCTCCTGTTAAGGCTCTTTTTCCTATTCCTTTTGCGGCTGATGCCACAACAGGTTTCACCAAAGGAATAACTGTCTTAAACAATCCTTTTAAAATACCACCTAGCCCATAACCTTTTTGATTTCTGCTTCCTATGAAGGGGGTTAAAGAATAGTATCCTTTTCCATACTGTACATCATAAGGATAAGATCGCTTAGTTAAAAAATGTTTATAATATATATCTTCAGGTGAATCGTTAGAATACATTTTGATGTATTTTTATTTATTTTTTTTGATTTATCTCAAAACAATTTATCTCTACCAGTCAGATGCCCATTCCTTAGAAGAATATCTTGGGTTTTTTTTGGTTCTTCTTCCAGATCGAGTAGAATAAGGTGACGGCTTTCCTCACAAATTTTTGTTTGTTTTAATTTTCCCGAAGACGTCTTCTTGTGGGCTTGGGTAAGATATTTTTACGTCTCTTTCTTTGCTGGGTTGCTTTTCTTCGAAAGGGAGAGGAGGGATATTTTTTATTGGAGTTTTCACTATGCCTCCGCTGGCTTCTCCTATTTTGTCTTCTTCATTTTCAGAAAGATAGTCGGTGTCGTTATTTTTATCTTCAGTGTCTTCTGTAGTTGTTTTTTTCAGAAGGGGCTTTTCTTTTTCTTGAAGAAGAGTTTCATCCAAATTGCCGTCTTCAGAAAATTCATCGTCTGTAGCATCTGTAGAATAATTGCTTTCATTTCTTTGTTTGTCTTCCATGTTTTGATCTTCTAAAGGATATTTTTTTATGATATAAGGACGATTGTTTTTTTTAGTTATTTTTGGCTTATTTAAAAACCACGATTTAGGAATATGATTAGATATATTAACCCAAAGTTCTTCTGTTCCTATAGGTTCTGTTTTTATGCTTGCATTTGAAAAGAATTTCATGATGCTTATCACATTAGAATTTCTGATTAGTTTACCTCTGATGATAATTTCACCATGTTCATTCCATAGATAGTTCAGTTCTATCATTTTTTTGAGAATTTCTTTTATGTAAGGAATTTGTGCTTGTCTTATGTTGGATAAGATCTCAAGTATTGATATACCTGGTATTATTTCTTGTTTTTTTTCTGTAGGAGCAGAATACATGAAAGCCGAGTCTTTAGCTATATTTTGATTTGTGCTTAATATCTTATACGGTTTCACGTTATACATTCTTTGCGCTAATAATTCTTGTTGCCTTTCGAGAGCAGGATTTTTTTCTTGGTCAGTGTTTTTTTCATTAGCATGATTTTTTGCTGAAGATAATTTTTTGTAAGTTGCTAAAGGTATAACGATACTTTTTTTGAAGCTAGCCATAATATTAATTTTTTGCACCTGCCAATCCTCCTATTAAGGACACTGCTAAAGGGAGGAGAAGAGAGAGAAATCCACCTTTTTGTTTTAAAACTGCTTTCCTTTTTTTGTTATTCACACGTCTATTAATAAGATATCTTAAAGTGTTCTTGTATTTTTTTAACTTTGAATAAGACACTGAATTTAATTTAATGTTTCCTGTAAGAACATTAAAAATGCACTGACATATAGAATCTAAATCTTCTTTATCTGCATATTCTATTAACAAATCTCTTTTTCTTTTGTTTTTTGTGTTTCCTAACATTGTCAAAAAAGCTAATCTTTTGACTGATCTGATGTTTGCTGCTTTCTTCTTGATTTTTCTTTTTGGTTGTTTGCAGCTAGTTCTTTTTTTTCTTTTTGCTACAATTGATTTCTTTTTTATTGTTTTTTTGCCTTTTCTTTTAGAAACAGGCATTTTTTTCTTTAACGGTGGCATTCTTTCACACAAAAACTTTTATTTTTTTCATATATTTTATTCAATCTCATGAACTTTATGTTGGTTCATACATGTATAGTTGTTTCTGTTTTATGTTTTGTTAGGTATATACACCTCTTGTCCTATGTCAAATATGTTGCTCCTAAATCTGTATTCTTGAGGAGTTTTTTGATGACCATCTATTAAAAGATAGGAATGTGGTTTCCTAGTTGCTTCATTAAAAATATTAACGAAAGTTTTATAATTTTTAGGCAACAGTTTTCTCCCTAATGTTAGAGGGACAGTTTGATCTAAAGGTGAATTAAAAATAACTAAATACGTCGCATTTCTATTAACAGTTTGCCTTTCTTTTCCTTCAGAATAATAATTTTGTGAAATATATATAACATTTATCGATTCATGATGACATGTTTGAGTGAAAAGTTTTCCTATTTCAGGATTATTTCCACATTCTTTCATTAAATCATCTAAAATAACAAGTCCATTAAGGTCAGGTTTTATATATTTATCAAAAGAAGAAGGAATACCGTTCAAAAATGTTATGCTTTTCCCCTCCATAAAGTCTTTTTTAGCAGGAGGGGTTTGACCATAACACCATATGACATAGTCTATTTTTTTTTCTATTATTCGCTCATTATTTTTTAATAGATCATACACAAAAGTAGTTTTTCCACTGTTGCTTGGTCCTGCTATGATCATAGAAAATGGAATTCTAATACATGCATTGAAAACAGGGAATTCTATGTCTTCCATTTTTTATTTTCCTTTTATTTTGTTTAATTCTTCTTTATAAAAACTACCACTCAATATTTCATTATTTTTGTCTGTTAACACATAAGTAGCAGGCCATGTTCTAAGAACATATGCTATTTGAAAAATTTCTTCTTTCCAATGAGAAGAATACCCTCTTCTGAAAGCAATCTTATATTTACTTATTCGTACTTTATCTCCTACTTTAAAAGGCAGTTTAATTCTTTTGCTGTACAAATATTTTCCGTATTGCTTTAACCATATTTTTTTTTCGTTTGATTTGGTTACTTCAGAAGGACTTATTCCTAATGTTCTATGTTTACTATGATTATAACTTTTAACTAAATCCTGTAGAACGTCTATATATCTCAGACTCTTTTTGAAAGAAAGATATTTATATATTTTGTCTTGTATGGTACGATTGAATCTTTCTACTATAGCACATTTAGTGTCTTGAGAAGTACTGAAAAATTTTATTTCATTTTCTTTTAAAAAATTTTGAAAAACACCTTTAAATTCGCTTCCTTCATCTAATTGTATTAAGTTGGGCTTAACATTGCTTTTTAACAAAAATTTTTTGAAGCCGTCTAGAGTGACATATGCAGTTTTGTTCACTAAAGGTTCAACATAAGCATAACGTGAAAAACAATCTATACAGGCTAATAAATATTTTATTCCATTGTTTTGATCTTTAAGGTTAAAAATACTTATTAAATCAATTTGCCATTGATCGTTTATGCCTTTCACTATTGTTTTTCTTCGAAGAAATTTATATATTATTTTCTTATGTGAAGTATAAGTTCTAGTGTTACGGAGAAAATTTAGCACGTCCTTTCTCGTTATATTTTCATCTATTTTTTTAGCTGCTTCATATAATTTTTTCACAGAAGAAAAAGATGAAGGATGAGAAGGAGTGAAATAAATTTTTTTCAAAATATTTTCTTTGTCCATGTTTGAAAAATATTTGCTTATGAACATGAAAATAGAACCATCTCAGAGTAGTAGGTGATATAATTTTTGATGAATGAACGACATCTTTTGCAACAGCATTCAGACAAAACATTTTTCACAACATTTTTAAATAAATGAATGACACAACTTTTTTCGTGCACGCGAAACAAAATGGAAATTCGATACGCGTCCATTCCAAGAAAAAAAGGTAGAGACATATTTTATCCCCTTATGAGTTGAGCAAGAGCACAAATTTCTCTTTCGAGATGTACTTTTTGCTGACACATAGGTTTTAAAATATATGTACCATAAAAAACTTGGCATTAGCGCAAGTTCCTCCATTGAGGTGTACTTTCTGCCAATGCATAAATTCACAGAACGGGGCATATTAGCACAGATTTTAACCCATTTTTACGCGTGAATAAAGTCATTAAATGCAATGCAAGTTTCCGGATTTCCGTGAAAAAATGAAACAAAAAAATCTTTTTGCCTTATAAAAGAAATATTATTCTATAGCATAGATATTAGTGTATATAGGAATAAACCCATCAGGTATTCTAGTTTGGTTTGTGTTAGTTCCTATAGTTTTTTGTGCATGTTTTCTTACGTTTCCGGTTTTCTTCAACACAGTTTTACCTTTAGTGGAACAAATAGTTTTCTGTTTTTTTCCTTTCTTGACTTCTTTTTCTTCTTTCTCGCTTTCTTCATCTTCTGTCATGCTAGTCCCTGCTTTTCTTTTATTTCTTTTTTTGCTTCAATTTTCATTTTCGTCTTCAGGCAAAGGAGAGGCTGTCAGGTTGTCTTTTCCTTCTGATTCTTCGGAGCTAGAGTTTTCTGTGTCGCTGATTTTTTCGTCGATAATTAGCTTCAATTTATTTTGAGCAGACTTAGCTTTGTTCCTCATTTTTTCTTTGAGATATTGTGTATGGCATGAATTACATCTCAAATGATTTTCGTCAGCAGAAAAATAATGGAGAGAATGAAAAGGTTTATGACACCTTATACATTCTTGAACCATGCTTTTTTGACATTTTTCACAATATTTTTTATCTTGAACTATTCTCCCTTTTCTTCCACAATATTCACACTTAACAGGCATTTTATGTATATTTTTATCTAATTCAAAACAAAGATACTTTGACCGTAGATATCTTGTAATCTTTTTTGCTGTAGCTCTTATCTCACTAAGGTTTTCAATCGCTGTCACTGTCACTAGAGGCTATGTTATCGTCGCTGCTGCTGTCGCTATGAGACTTTGATTTTTCTTTCTTTTTCTTAGTGTTCTTAGTCTTTCCAGGCTTTTCTTCTTCACTCATTTTTTTAATTTTATCTATTTTTTTATCTATTTTATTCCTTAGTTCAAAGAGTAAATCATATTCTTCTTTAAGGAGAGAAATACTTTTGTCTTTTACCATATCATGAAAATGTAAGTATATTTTTCCTTTGAATTTATTTATGTCTATTCTTTTCCTTTTGCCAAAAGCTAAAGTAGGATATTTAGATGATTTACTCATTTTGTTTGTTTGCAGATAGTTTGCTATTGTATTTTTGTCTTTATCTCACAAACTTTTCTTCTTTTTGAATGAATCTCTTCAAAAGGAATTTCTTTCATTTTTCTTTTTAAAGGGGGAATCTTATAATGACCATATGCGTAAGATTTAATTCCTCCTCTTCTCAAATATCTTTTATCTTCAAAAGGAGAAAGAGATATCTTTCTTTGAGACATAGTGTACACTTTGTGTTTTATGCTTCTTATGTTATCGAATTCTGCTTCTTTTATTCTATTTTGGACTAAGGTAAGCTTAAAGTCGTTGTGCCTTATAGTTTCTATGCTACTTTTTTTGACTCCCTTTATTTTTTTCTCTTCTTCCCCCTTCTCAAACAAAATTGAATACATTTTTGGCCTGAGAGCAATAAATTCTTTTATTTTTTTCCCCCCTGCTTCATCTTTAAATTTACCTAAGACCTTTTTGTTCGTTTCATCATACAAAAAATGATCTTTAGGTAAATTAGAAAAATCAAAAAAATTATTTAGATCTTTTATTTTTTTAAGATAATTTGTATCTTTTATGTAATACACTAAAGAATCTGTGTCTGTATATAACAGTTGAATATGTACGTCTTTGAATTTAGGCAACATGATATTATAATGGAAATTAAACATCCATAGTTTAGATAACTCTAAAACAGAAAACCCAATGTAGATCGGTTTGTCTAGTAAAAGTTTTTCTTTGCTGCTTTGTATTCCTACAAAGTCCTTTTGAAATATATGAAGAGATTTAAAAGTAGGTTTTTTTATAAGATTTTCACTTTCTTTAGGGTCTGAAGTTAATTTCATGTTAGTTCTTTTCTTGATATTTTCCATTGTTTTACCAAATGCTGCATTATTTAATAACTTAAAGAATTCTTTTTCGAAAGCAGAGGTAGCCAAAGTTCGTTCTCTGTTATTGAACAAAATGTAAGATTTCATCCAATCTTTCTGATGAAAGCTTAAAACACGATGAATTTTATTTATCTTTAAACCTAATGCAAGGTATAATTTTAAATTACGATAATGCACTACATAATTTTTTTTGTCTTTTAAATTGCATATAAGCTTTTTTCCTCCTTTTTTATAGGACGTTTCAGTTTTTTTCAATATTTCTTTTGCATACGGAGATAATTCTTGTTCTTCTATTTCTATTTTTTGTGGAGCTAGAGGAAAATCGTTGTGCATGTCATGAAGACAGTCAGGGTAAGTTAAACTTACCTCCAGTATGTATCCTGTTTCATTATGATCTGAAATGCTTTCTATGTTCAGTTTTTGAATTTGATTTTGGGTTAGCCATTTGAAATTTGAGTGAGGCAAAAAATCTGCTAAACATTTGCCGTAAAGGTTATTGCAGTCTATGTAAAAGATGATTTCGTCGGAAAAATTAGCTTTCGCATACCTATGAGAAACATTAGTAATGCCACCCCTTATACCGCCTTCTATAAAATTATATATTTCGATGTCAGAAAGCAACTCTAGTTCAACTTCTGTATGTTTCAACATAGCTTGATAACTCAAACTAGGTGCCGTTAGAAAATGAGCAGGGTCTAAACCGTAATAACTTAAGGCCTTTTCTCTAAAAGATTCAAAAACATCACATAAAAGCAAAACGTCTATTTTCAAGTAGGCTTTCAAATAATCTTTTATGTTTCTACATTTTAATGCTTTAAACATATGAATAGCATGACAATAATCGTCCTCAGTTATATTTTTTTTGGTTAAAGTAGAATAAAATTTGTCTATAGGCGGCAATTTTTTTTCTTTCAAAACAGACCAAGAATCAATGTAATCATAGCACATGACACCTTTTCTTATCATATAAGGAATCATTTTTTTGTTTGAAGTATGTTTTTTTGTTTGAACGAAATCTTTTAAACCTTTCTCTTGCAAAAGTTCAGCTAATTTTGAAAGGGACGTAGGTAAAAATTGGAAGGAATCTATAATTCTAAAATTTTCGAAACTTAAAGTAAGAAATTTTTCAGATGATTTAGCAATCACAGATATGGTGCTCTGGTTTATATATTTATATAATTTTTGGATGAGAAAATGAGTGTCATAATTCATGCTGTTGTGAATTATAATTGGTATCTTTAAATTGTCCATCCTAAGACTAGTGTAAGTAAGATTACATCTATTGCAAGCATAATTTAAATCTCTTCCTTTTCCTTCTTGTCCTATGTGAGCATGATCTAAAACTTTTCTTATACCTTTTTCGGTGAAAGATATCCCGCATATGTAACAATTTTTTTGCTTCACTATATGTGAAATATCGTCAGAAGACAAAGACAAAGGTTTTCTCTTATGATCTAAAATATACGAAATTTCAGCTCTTTTTTTATATAAGTAAGAAACAAATTTTTCTATAACATTTTTTCCTACGTATATAACAGGATCTTGACTGTATTTTTCATATTTCGAAATTAATATAGCTCCAAAGGCATTTAATTTGTGTTCTTTGGAGCAACACGATTTCCCTTTGTATATTTTGCTTATAGTGCGATTATAACATTCAAAATCTGCATATATCACAAAAGGACTTTTAACTTTAAATTTATGGTCAACGAATTTCAAGAAAGTCCCTTTCGATGGAGTAGAATAACCCTGACCACTGTATACATTAGTTTTGCAATTGTTGTTAACGTGCATTTCATATTTTTTTTTTGAGCAAAATGATATCAAACATTTGTAACAAAAGTACCTAGTTTTTTTCCAAAAGAATGGTCTGATAAATTTATGTAAATTTCTGATAAGATAATAGTGATCATTAAATAACAATAAATCAATATGTCTTCCTTCAGTAAGGGGAGAAGAAAGGACTGAAATATACATAGGGAAAGGCTGAAATTCTTTTTTTTCAGATACTAAAAGGCCAAAGACATTTACAGTAAGATTATTTTTCTTTTCGAACTTTGGAATTTCACTCAATTTCACAGGAAAAGAAAGAAAAGAAAGGTTTAATTTTTCTAAAAAAATATCGTACGACTTAGCCAAGTTTGCATTGTGAGGAATTTTATGTAATCCTGCTAAAACAGAGTATACGAAGCATTTTTTGCCGCTTCCTTTTATATTAAGAACTGATTTTTTTCTTTGAATAATGCTTTCTTTCCCTTTTTTCTCACCTCCAAAAGGATTATATTTAAAAACAGAGAGGCGTAACACTTTTATTTCGCTTAAAAACCATCCTGACCCCATGTGCAAAAAAGCATCGAAAAAACCTAATATCACAGAAAAGGAATTTCTTATTAATTCTTCTACGTTATGAGAATCAAAGTTTACTTGAACAGGACTTTGGAACCATGGTTGAATTTCAAAATATTCATTGTTTTCTAGATTATATTTTCCTAACACTGTGCATAACGATAATTGAAATTTAACCCCCCCTTCTTTTTTTTTCTTCAAAATTAATTTTTTAATTTTTTTGGTCTGATTAAGTAAAAATAAATCAGGATCATATTTGTGAAGAGCAGGAGTTAAATCATATTCTACGATTAAATTTCTGAAAGCTTTACTTTTTTTCATTTCTTATAGGTCTAAAATGAAGAACTAAAAAAACTGTTCCATATTCAAATTGAACCAACTTTCCCACATCGTCACATATAGTTATTTCGATTTCTTGTATTTCACTTTTTTTTACCTTTTTATAGTACGGAGAGACAAAAACTTCCTTTATATCGTCTCCGAATTTTTCACTGCAACGAATAGTTCTCAATAAAGGAATTTGAAGATCGCCTACAATTTCATTTGCAACTATATCAGTATAAATATAAATATTAGAAGAAACGTGATGCAAATTAGGAACACCTCCCGCATGAAAATATTTATAATGTTTGTATCTTAAAGTAGTGCTCATTAAAATCTGAAAATCTAATAAACTATTCAATGGAAGCCCTGAAAAAGTTATAACGTCACTGTTTTCGATCTCAGCTTCGTTGTCTATTTCTTCAGATATATCCAATCTCAGCACATTACTTAAATATTTAGACATAACAACTTTGTCTCCTCTCCCTACCTTTAAAATGGGTTTTAAATTTTGCAGCTCAGTTTTCACATATGGTTCTCTACTTTTTCGAAAAAATTCATCGTCAGGGTATGCGTCTATTTTTTTCAAGGCTGCATTTATGCTTTTTATTAAACTATCTAAAGAAGTATAATTTCCATATGGAATTTTTTGCACGACATATCTTTTTTTTATTTCTATTTCATCTAATGAAGTTATTTTATTTACGTCTTGCTTCAATCTGAAATCTTTTCTTTCTACTACCAAAGTCCTATTTCTTTCTGGAATTTCTGGGAAATTATACCAGGAAACTGGTATGTTTACTTCTACTAATCCCACTTCCCATTCTCCTTGTAAAATTAAAATAGAAGGTAATTTAACCCAAAATTTGCTTGTTTTGTTTTCTCGAGAGGGATGAATAGTATTAGAAGGTAAATTAATGTAAAAAGGAGAAGAAACATTCATTTTAAAAATATATCTTATTTTTAAACAATAAAATCTTTTCTTTGATAACTTTGAAAGTATTTCTTATCTCAGGGAAAAAAACCACTGGTGGCTCATATGAACAGGATATTTTCTGTTAACTGAAGACCTCTAGTGAGCATTCCTAAAATTATCTTAAACTATACCATATTTAGCAGTTTATAGAGGCTAGGACTGACATTACTTTACTAGATCAGCGAAGACCTCTAGTGAGAGTCACTGAAACTATGTGCATGGTTTTACACTGAAGACCTCTGGTGGCTGACATAAATTATGTGCATGGTTTTACACTGAAGACCTCTGGTGGCTTATAGAAGGCATTTTCTGCTTACTGAAGACCTCTAGTGAGCATTCCTGAAACTATCTTAAACTATACCATTTTTAGCACTCTATAGACCTCTAGAGGCTAGGACTAACATTACTTTACTAGATCAGCGGAGACCTCTAGTATGAGTCACTGAAACTATGTGTATGGTTTTACACTGAAGACCTCTGGTGGTTGATATAAATTATGTGCATGGTTTTACACTGAAGACCTCTGGTGGCTGATATAAATTATGTGCATGGTTTTACACTGAAGACCTCTGGTGGCTTATAGAAGGCATTTTCTGCTTACTAAAGACCTCTAGTGAGCATTCCTAAAACTATCTTAAATTATACCATACTTAGCACACTGAAAACCTCTAGAGGCTATGACTAATATTTCTTAACTAGATAAGCGAAAAGCTACTTTTTTACTTTTGTGAGTTTGTTTGCTAATCCTTCCCATACAAGCATTGTTACAGTTAATTTTATCACAAATTGTATGTTTGTTACAGGAATTAATTAAGTTGAAATGAAACAAATTTAATTTTTAGCTCTCAATGAACAGTTGACTCAACAGCAATTTTTAATGAACTCACTGAAGTAAATGTTTAGCTTTACCTTTAAAGCATTAATCGCAATGCTTTTCCTGTAAAGAATTCCCTGTAGTCTGCGTCAAAAAAGTTCATCTGATTTCGCTGCCTCCTTCTTTCTCTTCTTTTCCTTATTCGTTCTCATATAACTTTGCTGCCTTATTGGTTAACTTCGTTGCATTATTCGTTATACTATATTACCTTAAGTTATTGTAGTTTTGTTTCTTTATTCTCAGAGACTTTTTGTTAGCTACTGCTGTATATGTTATGAAATATTTCATTTTTAGAAAGTAACATAAGACAAAAATATTTGTTTCAAACTTTTTATTTCTTATTAAATAAACAAACTTTTGGTTTTTTTTCTTGATTTAACAAGGAAGTGTCAGATGATTTTCTCATTAACCATAACAAACATTCATGACCAACCTATGGTTTTTCATGTACCCATTCAATGGAACAGTAAGGACATTTTATTGTTTCAGTCCTATGATACAAATTTGATGTTTGAATAAAATCATCAAAACATTTTTGATGTACTGGCTTATTGCAACAAATCATATAAGCAATGTTTCTAGTTTTGGTAGAAATAATCATTTCAGTGTTGCATAATTTACATAGCATGTATTCTAATGACATTTTATGCAATCTTTGTCTTGTTTTATTTCTCAATTTTTTTGTTATTTCTGATAAAACATATTCACTAGGATCTAAAGTGTCATCATGTTTTCTTTTTTTAGGTTTCATTAACGTTTCTACATGATAAATATATGGGATTTCGAGTAAGTCACAAGCAAAATTCATCATAGTAAAATAAAAATGTTGATAAGGCATTAATATGCAACACATTTTAAGGACTCGCGGTAAAAGCATAATATTTGATAAAACTAAATTGCCTATTTCATCCTGCAAATAAAAAGACAGGAAATAATCAGCGAAATATACAAGCGCCTCTACTTTGATTTTTTTTTAACCGTGGCAAAGAATCAAAATAAGACAAAGCCGAAATAATTTGTTCAGCTTCCTTGACTGACATATAAGGCTGGGAAGGAAAACTGACATCTATTATATCCTTTTCGTTGTCTTTGAAATGTATTCTACCTTCGAAATAACTGATTCTATTTTTCAACAATTCATAGTTAATTTTCGTAATCATTTTTTTGATATGGTAATTCTGGAATATCAAGACAACAAAGCAATATCAAAACAACAAACAATAAGTCTTATGGCTTTTCCTTGATAAGACTAACACAAAATATATGAACAATCAAATAAAATCCCTGTTTTTGTACAGGAATAATAAAAAGGATTTTCCTTTTCTTGTAGGGATATTAGTCTATATATCTCAGAATAGTTAGTGGAGAATTCCAGCTCTCTAAGAAAAAAAAGATATTTGGTTTCGATAGTATTTTTTCATCATTAATTTAAATGTTTTCTTTTGCCACCTGATGAAGGTTTGAGCACCTAAAGGTTTGCCATTTACCCATTTCATACTGCAATTTGCACATTTAATTCCCTCTTTTCTTGGCTTAGTGTATGATTTAAGTTTGAAATTAGTGTAGCATTTATGATAACATGGACTGTCACAACATTCCGTACGATTAATATTTTTTTTCTTGTCTTTTCTGTTGGCGTCATGAAATTCTCCGCAACCTGCGCAAAGGTAACGTACAGGATAACAGTCTATATACATATCACGATAAGCATGTTTTATCTTTTTTGCTAATTTTTTTGTTTTGTAGCATTTAAACGAGCAATACAAATCTGTGCCATGAGTTTTACAATATACGTCTTTAAGAAGATCAAACAAAGGATATTTTTCACCGATCAAATCAGTACAAAAGTATAACAAAGAAATAGTGGTATCATGACAAACATTTCCTGTATATATACATACCTTTACAATCTTAGCTATTTCATTCAAGTGTTTTAAACTTCTTTCGTGTAAATATTTAAACAGAAAGTCACTTTGAAAGTAACAAGCAAAAAAAGCAATTGATTCTACGTCCTCTACAGCATCAAAACTAGCATATGATTCTTTCTTTGATTTTTCACATAAATTTACTATAAAAGAAAAACATTGAGCTACGGTAAGCAAAGAAAAAACAGGAATTTCTATATTAATTTTAGCTTTTTTATTTTTTTTCTTTTCCTGGAAACTAAAATAGGATTTAAAATAGGAAATTCTTGAACATAAAAGTTTTTTGTTCAAAGAAATATTTCCCTCCATATAAACCAAAGAAATTTTTGAGCAGAAATCTCACTTAAGGTTTTAGAAAAAATCTTAAACAAAACCTTTAAATTTATTCAGTCCCCCCATGTTCATAAATGATATGTCTAGTGAGCTGCTCTTCTGATTTAAAGGAGCGGAAACAGAAACGACAGACGTACTGAGGTCTCTTTCGAGTAGTCAGGAGGAAAGAGCCTGCAAAATGAGCAGGCGTATCGCACCCTCCGCAAGCCCGAGAGAGACTGGATCTATGTTTGGCCAGCTCGCTAGGAGGCTGAACAAGTCTTGCCAACGCAGACTGTTCAAAGAAATATTTCCCCAATTCTTGTGACCCAAACAACCTTACGAATTCTTCCAAAGGAGCTCTGTTGCTCACAAGCGAACCATAGGTGGGTCTTACCACTCCAGTTGGAGCTGTGCTTGCAGGAACGCCTGCGGTATCAGGAGGACCTCTAGGAACGTTTGACGTCTGAAGTCCTGCGTCAATAGGAGGACCTCTAGGAACGCCCAACGTTTGAAGTCCTGCGTTATAAGACGCTCCTCCGACTGTATGAGAAGTCACCTGCTCTTTGGGAAGTGTCTGACTAGGAAGTTGGAAGCCAGCCCTTGTGCCTCTGTGGCTCTGTGAGAAGGTGCCGAAAGCTGATGGTTGGGGGAAGACGGCAAGAGAAGGAACAGAAACTTGTGGGAAACTTTGAGCAGGGTAGATGGAAGGAGCTTGCTGTGGAGACAAGCTCAGGGAGACTGGAGCCGAAACGTTTGGAGGAGGGAAGGCGTGAACAGATGCTTGAACTGGTGCCAAATGGTTTGGAGGAGGGAAGGCGGGAACAGATGCTTGCACTGGTAAGGAAGAGGAGGAGAAATCAAAAGATGATGCTGTTTCTCTCAATTTTCTCAGGGGGGAAGCAGGGTGATTGTTTTTCCTACTTTCATCTCCCTGGCTCTGGGGAAAAGGAGTAGAGGGACGGTCACTAAGAGGAGCAGGAGGGAGAGGATTTTGGAGTATGTCAGCAACCTCTTCGTCACTTTCTGGCTCAGATTTGATGTCAGGACAAGTACAATAAAAAGAAGAAGCTTCAGGGTGAGAAACAGATTTTCCAGGCAACGGTGCTAGGATAGCAGCTGTCAGAGCAGGAAATCTAGCAGAGGCAGTGGCTTGGAAAGGTGCAGGGGAAGGACCTGACAGAGAAGCAACAGGAACAGGAATAGAGGAGGCTTCAGAAAGAGGAAAAATGGAGGCTTTAGATGAAGTGGCTTCAGAGGAGGCTTTAGGAACGGAAGCTTTGGTTTCAGTAGCAGAACGAAGCTGCTTAGGAGAAGCAAAAGTGGAGGTCTTTGTCTTAGCAGAGGAAGGACAAGCAGAAGTAGAGGTCTTAGCCTTAGTAGAGGAGGTCTTACTCTTAGCAGCGGAAGTGGAGCCCTTAGACTCTGTAGAGGAAGGAAGCTGTTTAGAGGAAGGAGAAGAAGAGGGGGGTAGGGACAGTGAAGTTCCCTTGCTCTGAAAGAATTTGACGTGTTCTTCCTCGAAGGAAGATACGCCAGAATTTATTCTGAAAAGAGAAGCTGCAGCTTCAGCATTAGAAATAGATGGAGAGGAAGACGAGAGGTTTTGCGATTTGCTCTTTTGCAAGGCAGGCAATGAAGCTTCACTAGCAGAACGTTTAAGCGTCTGCGAAGAGGAGGTATTTTGCGAGCTGACAGACTGTGGAATAGAAACAGAAAGTGAAGCAGAAGAAGAAACGACAGACGTGGTTTGAATAGAAGCAAGTTGAGGAGGAGATGAGAGAACTGTGTCAGAAGAAGTGGAACCTGCAGAGGTAGAAGGTGCAGGTTCCACTGTAACAGGACGATGAGGTTGAATCTTAAATAATTTTGTTGGCAAGGGATGGGTAGCTTTCGGCATCTAGAGAAAAAATATATATATATATATATATATAAACATATTATAAACAGTGGCATATATAAACAATTAGACTAACATATATCATTAATCATGCGAAATTTTAATTTTCTTTGGTTTAGGTATTTTTGGACCTCTTTTGTCTTTTGTGCTTTTCAGAACTGCATAAGAACAGTGCTGTGGACATCTCGCACACTTCTCTAAATTTTCAGGTAATATATTCGACGATAAGACTACAAGATGTTTTTGAAGACGCTCTATAACTTGAAAACAATATTCCAAGTTTGCCTGGCTTAGTTCCAATTTGTCTTTGAACAATGTTGCTAAAGGAGGAAAATTTTTAAGATGCTGAATTTTATCTTCTATTTGAACTTTCTTTTTCTCTAATTCTTTTTTGATTTTTGGGGAACAAATACTTTTTTGATTTTTTTCACTTTCTTCTTCGCTATCAGACAATGCGAGATCATCTTTCAGAAACATATATTCTGGATCACTAATTATGGCACTGTCTTCTGACTGACTTCTTGATAATTTACTCTTAGAATATTTTTCTGCTTTTTTTTCTTCTTCGCTGTCACTCATTCGAATAGGAGAAGTGCCAGCTTTAGGTTTATAAGATAAATCATCATTTTTTTCTTTGCTTTCATCTTCACTACTATCTGAGAAATTTTCTTCTTTAAAAAGATTGCTAGGCATAGAAAGTAAATTATCAGATTTCCTTTTTTTATTCAAGCTACTTTCTTTTTCATTTTTAACTCTGCTCTGTGAAGGAGAATATTCTGTTATTTTTTTCAAATCTTCATTCAAAAATAAATTTACAACCTTTGATCTAAAATTATATAAAGGATGAAAATCAGTGCTTTGATTTTTTGAAGCAAAATAAATATTTATTTTCAAAATTTCGCAAACACATTCTACCAAAATACTATGAGAAGACAGCAAATCTAATAAAATTTTAGCTTTGTTTTGAGTCATGCAATATCCATAATATGTGCTGTAAGCTTCGTCCTTTTTCATATAAAACATAAGAGAAGACCAAGCTTCATCTTTTAATATAGCAATAACTTTATCCCTTGGAATTTTTTTTCCTTTTTGCTGTTTGCTGATCAGTTGAGTAACGTAAAACAAACAGTGTGTGTTTTCTTGTTTCACTTTACTCCAGTATTCATGATTTTCTTTTTTGTCTTGACACAATATAGTAAACAAAACCAGAAGAAAATGTGAAATTATCTTAATTTCTTTCATTTTGATGAAGCTTGATTTTTCTCTTGATTTATTTCAAGCAATGCCTCCTTAATTTCAAAGCACAATTCGAAAAAAATTGATGTGTCTTTTACTATACAATTTCCTTTAAAATTATGACCTAAAGTAAAAGTAAGATATTTATTAGATACCCTAAAAGAAGAAAAATAATTCAATTTTTTGGTGACAGCTATTTTATGATCATACAAAAGCCAAGAAGATTCAAAAGAATTTGACTCTCTAATTTTGTAGATATATTTTTCAGGCAATCTAGAAAAAAGCTTTAAGAAAAGCTCATATAGCTTTGTTCCCTGATTATTTAAATTTATTTCTATACTTAATTGCACATTCAATAAATTAACTTTTATTTTCTGGTAATCTATCTCAGAATATTTTGAATAAAAATGCAAACAATATTTAACAACGAATTTATCTATTTTGTTTAATAAATAAGAAAAATTATTTTTCAAAAATATATAGCAAAATCCATTTCTTGTAAATTTCAAAGAAAAGTTTTTTCTTACAACATGTATAGATCCCCTGTACTTAGAAATACTTTTCTTTGGAGACCTAAAACTTTCTATATCTATTTTAGCACTAGGATTTGTAGTAACTATAAGAACAATATTATTTACTATGTATTGAATAGACATATAACTGCATAACAAATTAAAAGGCATAAATAGACGTACGACAACTCCAATCTAGTTTGGGCGAATATTTTATTGGACCTGGCCAATAAACATACATAACCAGGCCTAAGTAACACAAGAAGAAAGAAAAAAAAAAATCTCCAATGTGAGACCGGTGGTCCTTCCTGGGGCTAGGCAATATGGCCGACTACAAGGCCACCAGTGAAGGAACCTGTTACATAACAGGTGAGTGGAAGTGGTGACATCTGGTAATACATTTGGGAACTGCTACTGCCCATTTATCACCACTTATATGCGCGCATATAAGTAGCTTATAAATAGACGTACGACAACTCCAATCTAGTTTGGGCGAATATTTTATTGGACCTGGCCAATAAACATACATAACCAGGCCAACACGCCAAACAGAATGGAGAACAAACAAAAAAAAAACAAAAAAAACAAAAAAAACAATGAAAGTACATAACCAGATTTTACACGAATAAGGCGCTGACCATACGCCGATCAAGATCGACACGAGCTTGTTTGGATTTTGTCAAATAATGCAACACACTCAATGATTTCCAGTCACCAATGTTCTTGATGTCCAATAGACTGAACCCTGCATCTGCCAAGGCTGATGCACCTCCTCTTCGTAACGAGTGTGAAGACAACTTATCGATGCCTGACTTGGCGCACAACTTGTGCAATTTGCCTAAGTACCATGAGTAACTGCCACGACACCATTGGCCATTTTTCATGTACGACACTACTTGTGAGTCACTGGATGGGTAGTTCACCATAGATAACAGCAAGGTCAGGTAATGATGAAGGCAGAAGATAGAGTCATAGATGAATGTGAAGGGTATGAACAAGACCCGCTCCTTAAATGAAATAGTCTTTGTACGGCGAAGTCTGACGGAGACCCCCCAGACTTCCCAGGTCAAATCTGACAAGCAGACTGCCAGTCCTTGTTCAACCACATTGGACTTACGTAATAAGCCTCTGAAGCACATGATAACAGTGATCCAAAATGCCACATCTTCAGAACATGACATATCCAATAGTTTATAAATACGCTTTAAGTCCTGCACTGACGCTGGTCGCGCCTGGTCCACATGATCACCTAGGGTCCTTCGGATACCTCTCATAGTGATGTAGAGTTCAAATGTATTAGGGTTGACATGTGCATAACCTAGGACCTTGTGCAACACCCAAAGTCCTCCTAGGTACTGTTTAATAGAGCTGTAGCGCAGTCTCTCAGCCAAGTGTGTAACATATAACAACACAACTTCTATACTAGCGGGGAATGGAACAAGCACACCATATAATATGCAAAATTCCAAATAAGAGTTCCATTGGCTCTTTCTAGTACGCTCCGTGGCTCCAGCCATCCACTGTGACTGGTAGTTCCGTAGTTTGTGAGTCAAGACATCCCCTGCAGCAGAAGTCATTTATCAGAAATGAAGGCAATCCTTTTGCACACCTTTTATCCGTACAGCGCGACAAAAAGTCAGGAACAATATTGTCTTTAGATTTAACGCGAGTAGCAACAATATGAAAATTATGTACAACTGATAACCAAAATAATTCTCTTATCCACCACATACAACGAACACTCCGCGATCTGCCAGTATTTATCATGCGTTGGACTTGGGTATTGTCGGTTCTGACTACAACTTTTGTATCCGACCAATCATTTCCCCAACGTTGCGCTGCGGCAACCACTGGCCAGACTTCCAGTAGGTTAATGTCAGCTGTCTCATCATATTCACAAGGGGGTTTAACAGTATGATATAATGGAAAGCGATTATACAACTGATTGTAGGCAGGTAACTTCCATGCACCTACTAACCAATCACCATTATAACATGAGCCAAAACCAGTTAGTGATGAGTCAGTGTCTACGATAGGATGATAATCAAAGGTACGTAGGATTTTTGCAGAACCATTGAATACATAACTGAACCTTTTCCACCAGCGGATGTCATCCATAAACCAATCAGGTAGTTTGACCACCGTGACACTGTCGGCCATGTATTTGAGTAGGTTAATGACTCTACGTGAAAATGTTCTGCCTCCCCGAATAACTCTACTAGCGTGTGCCAAATGACCACACAGTTCTTGTAATTCTTTTTTGGTAGCAACAGTTTTACCCAAGAACTTGTCGATCAGTACCAATAAGTTGTCTAACTTTTGTGGGGGTAAGCTGATTTCCATTTTCACTGTGTCAATTACCAGACCCAAATACTGGACTTTGGTAGCAGGGGTTAAGATTTTTTTCCATGCAATATGGAAACCGAGACGTCGGAGCAGATCTACCAATATCGCCTGACGCCTCGCACACTCCTCGTAGTTGTCAGCCACAATGACAAAGTCATCCAGGTAACCGAAAACATTGAAAATACCTCTACGATTCATACACCGGATGACAAACTCGGTTAGTTGAGTAAAGATAAATGGTGCACATCTAAGACCAAACGATAAGGCTTGATCTTCGAAATATTCTGGTGCACCGTCCAGACTCCAGACAAAACCTTGCTTGGAACGATCGTCCGGATGAACAGCCACACTGCGATAAGCAGATTGGATGTCCAATACACATAAAAACGAGCCCTCATGTATGACATCAGTAACACTATCTACTTGAGTATAATGAAACGGTTGGCAAGTTGTGTACATAAAGTCATTAATACTTTTGAGATTATCATCGGGATCACCACGGCTGCAATCTGTTATGGGTCTTAAGCTGCCGTCTGGTTTTAAAATAGCCCCCAGTGAATGTACACACTGGGGTCTACTAAGAACCCTTTTGACTTTACCATCAATTAACTCCTTCCTTACCAGATCGTCCATTTGGCATTTTACACCTTCTTTGATTATGGAATGGTAATTTTTTTGAAAATAAGAACCATCATAATCCACATCAACGATTTTGAATCCGTTACGAACACCGTCTAGGATATAAGCATAGTTACCATCAACTTCCTCAAACCCCATGCACTCATCAAAGAAGGCGTGTGGGTTGAGTTGGAGGCACATGCCATCTAAGACATGAACGGAATCACAATCCAAAGGACAAGGTCTAAACCATTCAACACCATCGACAATTCTGGAAGTGTAGATAGTAGGAGTTAATATAATGTCTTCCGTCTTTGGTAATGAATCTGAAGAATTGACATGATTTGAACCACAAGGAGTTACGAATTTGTTGACATCCCATAATAAACTATATTCAAGTTCACTGGTAATATCAGAATCACTGGTATTGTCAGAATCGGAAGATTTTATAATTCCACCATCTATGCCAAACTCCTCGGAGACATTGACCCCTGAATCAGAATCCACTAAGGCCTGATATCAATCATTTGATTTTTTCACAGTGCACTTTAGTTTTGTGTGGTTACCCCCACAAGAGCGACATACATGTGGGTGAGGGCAATCTTTGGCGTTACAACCATTATCACCGTTAAATGCATAGCAACAGTGAATTTCATCTGACTTTTTCTTTTTGTTCTTTTTCCTCTTACTACTCGATCCCGCAACAGTACCAGCACCACTTTGAGATGATGGAGGCTGGATACCAAGAACATTACATAAGTGCTCGGCACTAAGATTCTCAAGACCAACACTGTTTGAGAAGATGTCGTGATCGAAATAGCAGAATGTGTGTTCACCAAACGATTCTCCCCTTTCACGCATCGCAAGATCATACTGAATGAGAGCATCCTCATTGTAGAATGCTTTCTTGTCAGTTAGGAATTTAACATGTTTACCATAGTTTTTACATGGGAAGTTTCTAGCCAACATGCTATTCAAGAGACCCATGCTAGCAGAAATAACATCATTCAAGGCGGGTTTTTTTACTTTATCATGCGGCATGTGCTGTTCAATGTCATAGGTCACAAACTTACTGCCACTGGCATTGTTTGGTGAAAATATCACCATTGGGGCGCCTTGAGCTTGGTGTTGTAGTTGCTGGTTAGGATACCATGCTGTTGGGTTATGTGGAATTTGAGGTTGCACAGACTGAACACCAGGAGCCTGGAACAGGCTTTGTTGATTGGGTATGATTCCTGCAGCCTGGTACTGTTGTTGTGGGTTAGGAATAACGCCAAACTGATATGAAGCCTGGTGCTGATGGGATGTTGGGACTGGAATCCCATACATATGAGAAGTAGTCGGGTTACCATATACCATAGGTGTAGGTGGGAACTTTAGCCTGCCATCCGGTGCCCTAAATTGACCCACACCAGGCCAACTGACAGTCTGACTAACAGGTGTGACAGGTGGGGAATAAGGTGTGCCATCTCTGTAGAACAGCTGAGGAACAGTGTTAGTAGCTACACCACCACTTCTCCACTGTTTCCACAGTAGGAACTCTTGATAATCATTGTCTAATTCACCATGGGAATGACTTTGACCCACTGGATAGTCAGGTTGATTGTCTCTGGGGACCGGGTGATTGTACCGGGAAGGTGGCTTGTTATCGCGGGTGAGCGACTTGTTTACTTGGGTATTTCCCTCTACTGTAGGCAATTTTTTACTCAAGTTGGGTAATTCAAACATACCTGAGGTGTGAGACCGGTGGTCCTTCCTGGGGCTAGGCAATATGGCCGACTACAAGGCCACCAGTGAAGGAACCTGTTACATAACAGGTGAGTGGAAGTGGTGACATCTGGTAATACATTTGGGAACTGCTACTGCCCATTTATCACCACTTATATGCGCGCATATAAGTAGCTTTACAACCTTGCTTGATAAATCAGCAAACTACGAAAGTCTCGTAAACTTTTGCAGCAGGAACTATCAACTGCCTTTGGAACTTTGACAGCTTCAAACTATAACGAAAAAAATCATATAAATTATTTCCTAGAAATATTTTCAAGCTCAAATATTTGTATTTTTCGTCACTGGGGTATAACATACAGCTTACACAGTAATATCAATTAAAGTATTCCTTAAAATAAATAAAATAGTCACTTATGATGTCTCAAAAAAATAAAATCATGCAAATAAACATTTCACAGCCGTTCTTGACTTTAATACTCATAATTTCAATTACTGCTGTCAATGTCTTCACAGAAATAATTCTCTAAAGATTTACAACGATCAATTTTTGCATGGAACATCAAGCTGCTAGTAAAAGTCATAAATTCCCTCACCAGGAGGCAGCACTGCACTGCGTTGTTTGAGTTGTCTGCTGCTATAATCTGCTCTCTGTTGCCAGCAGAATACGGGTATGGTTTCCTGCTCTGGAATAAATAAAGTTTTAAATTACACCCTCACAAAAAAATAAATTATGCAAATAAAAGATTTTTCAGCCATCCTTATCCCTGTAATTTTAATTTCTACTATCAATTACTCTACTGAAAAGATTCTCTAAAAAATTATAGTTATCAGTTTTCATGTGGAACATCAAGTCTCCATATCAATTCTAAGAAAAGGTTATATCATTATCTATTTTTAAATATTGTTTGTGTCGCCTTATCTATTTCAAAAAACTTTTTCATGTTTCATGTTATTAAGCCTAAAATAACCTGTGTAGCCATATCGATTTCAGTAGTCTACACTAAACTATTCAACAATAAGCTGTTTATCACTTACCAGGAGGCTATGATGTGCAACAATGTATACTCGAGTAAGGCAGACAGTCAAAGTAGCTGCTGACGTATAGTACGCAGCTAGTGCAGCAATGTTTCTTAAAGTGTACCTAAAAAAATAAATTTTTAAGTTATAAAATCATATAAACAAAGGATCTCACTTCTGTTTTATATCCTATACACCGTAATTTTAATCACAGTCTTTAATGTCCACACAGAAATACTTCTCTTCAAAGTTACAGTAACCAACGTCCTATCAGCTCCTTACTATAATATTATCAAAAAACACTAAACAGCAGTAAAAGGATGTAACGTAGCTACTAACTAAATTTTTCAATCATGCATTAACAAGGCTAAAAAGCATAATCATTTATCACCCTTTAAGAAAATTTATACTATAGAGGGTATGGATAGGAGGTCTTCCATGTTACATGTCACATGTCATTTAAATTCTCATGTCCATGTCACCTCTAAAAACCTTACATGTCCCATGTCGAATTTAAAAAGGATCTATGTCATGTTACTAATTCTTTACCTCATGTAACTAAAGCTCATGTCACATGTTGATTTTAAGGAATAATCATGTCATCATGTCGAATTTAGTAGTCCACACCCATACTATACTATAGCCTACCTTCATAAGATCCGCAGAATTTACTTCTCAGTTTTATCTCCAGAGGGCAGCTCTGTGTTATGCTATCCTAGTCACAAGCACAGTCCCTGCCTTGTACGTTGTTTCAGATTTCTGCTGCTCTGGAAACAGGGATATACGTTTAACCCTGAAACAAAAAAATGAAATCAGTTTCAAAACAATGTTTATTGCAGCAGAGAAAGCTAACAGTGTTGCTTTGCTGTAGCAGATGCAGCGCAGGAAATATCGCCAGTGTTACAGACTCTAAGTCATAAAAGAAAAAACACTTCAACGTCGAACGCCGACAGCAGGATTCGTACCCGCAACCTAGAGATATGTGAGCGAACGCGCTACCACTGCGCCATCCTGTCAGGCTAAGGACCGCGACTGTTTAGATATATTTATCTCCCTGGATTCTTTCTATGATGCTAAACAACAGAAATTCTATTTCTACACCTCGGTATCTAAAGTGTATGAGTCATAGGTTTATCTTCAGGCAAGCAAACTTTATCTGCAGGTCAAACATCTTCCTTTCCTCTATTGTTTTGTTTCTTTATCTCAAAGAGGGATATAATGTCTAAAAAGAGGGATTCAGCTGCAGCTATCTAACTAGGACGTTTATACTTTGCTTAATATCAGCATTCAACATGAAAACTCTGTGGCTCCTAGTTGGGTTTCTGCAAGTCTGTTATATGCAGACAGTGCAACACAATTGTCAATGTGCCTTCACAAGATCTACTTTGATATGTCATCAACATATTGAATGCATTCAAGCTATAACAGCTTCTCATCTTTCTTTTGTCACATCTTTCATAAAAATCCAGGACATAGAAGGGAACAATACGGACGTTATTTCATACCATGAAAATGTTTTCCCTTTCCTAGAGAAACTCACGACAAACCATGGAATATATTATTGCGATGCTGGTTTATGCAGGTAAGAAAATGCTACACCAATTTGTTTCTATTTCAACTTAACCCATTAAGAACTGGCTGAAAGAGCCTTTTGGTAGGCTAGAGACCTAAATTTTGAGCAGAATATTTACCAGGGGCGAGACCTTGCTAACCAGCATACAGTCCCCATAACTTTGATTTTATTTTTGACATGATTCTATCGTCTGTATCACTCTAGACTCCTCAAATTTGAATTCCTCTTCCCTGAAATAGGTCTAAAAAATCATCAGACCAATAATAGCAGGTCAATTAAATCTATCTCACAATTCCAAACATGGCTACCGTATCAATATAGTAATGCCAATTATACTCAACATCAGGCCCTGCATAGTGTTGAGAATACTCAACATCAGGCCCTGCATGGATGTTAAGGATTCTCAACTTCAGGCCTCATTAGGTTAAGTTAAACAAATAGATTTTGTCGCATATCCCTTGTCTTCATATGAAACAACTATATTCCCACTATAGAGAGCCTACTTTGAACTAAATCTTTCTTTTGTCTTTTGATTCCAGATTGAAATACACTAAGCCAACAACTGCACGTCCTTCTTCTCCTGCTATACACTCTACGTCTAAACCAGGCTTAAATACGGCTATATCTACCACTACACGTCCTGCTACTACAGCTACTCATTCTATGCCTAAGCCGAGCTCAAACACTGCAACATCAACCTCTACACATCTTTCTTCTATTGCTACGCCTAAATCAAGCCTTCCTACATCAAATTATCCTTCAATGGCTACAAAACCTTACTCTACTTTCGGCCCTACTTCTTTTCCAAGGTAAGTTTAAAGGCTGATGTAAAAAAACCACACTATTACCATGTTCAGACCTCTGACACCAAAGGACATAAACCTTTCTTAAATCAGCAGGTAACATAGAGCTCAAAAACAAAAACCAAGAAAATACAATATAATATCTGGTTCAAACAATTCCCAAACTTAACATAAAGTTTCACTTTCAAAAATATCATGTAATAAAATACTATAACTTAAGAATATTTTTCATTTCTTTATTTTCAGATCAACGTTAGCTACTGAGACCAACCTGAAGCCTAAGAACCAAAAAATCCTATCTGTGGAGCACGTAACCCATCCTCCTCTCCTCTATGACATTAGCCCAGAGGCTTTGTCCACAGCCTTCACAGAGCATGATATGGATTCATCCACTGCTAATTCTACCAGATCTTCTACTTCTAAACCTCTCCTGCCGTCCTTCCTCACTCAAACTAGCTCTACTTCAAGAACAACGTCTATGATTTCTCATCCTGCTCTTACTTTTCCCACTAAGGAAATTCAGCAAGCAAAAGAAAAAATCAGCTTCTCTAAAGATAACAAGTAAGCATAAAATTATTGTTATCTATTTCTAATAAAACAATGAAAATATTCAATCTGTATTTCATTTATAAAATATACATAAATCAGCTTAATTTTATGCTAGTGTAATTACCTGAAAATTATATTTCCCTTAACTTCATATCTAACACTGCATGAACCTTCAGATTTAAGCAATGTAAAGTTGATAAAATCTGGGTGTAAAGTTGCTTAAATGTGCTTGATAGCCTTCTTTAAGCATCTTTTATCCACTTAAAGCAAGTTAAAGCATTTCCCGCTTAAAGCTGATAAAAAGTGCATAAAAACGATCATTTAACAGATTTAAGCAACTTTACATCCAGATTTGATCAACTTTAAACAATTATACACTGCTTAAATCTAAAGGTTCATACAATGTGATCAAATAATTGTTAAATTTTCATACAATTTCAGGAAAATACTTACCTCTGAAAAAGGTAGCAGGAAGGAAACCGTGTTTAACTCTCCCACTACCTTGGCATGGGAATCTTCTTTGAGAAGGAAACCAAATTCGCCTCCAACGTCAGGGACCAAAAGGAAAACTGTATCTGTCTCTCCAGACTCCTTACACGGAGGATCACCAAGCACCAAATCTATCGCGCCTTCAAGAACACTAACTTATATCACCCCTCAGACGATATGGGAGGGGCCAAACTCTACCTCTGTGAGCCCCTCTTCTCCCCCTGCGTCACTTAACCCCTCAAGGGCAAAATGGATGACTATTACAGGCATTGTAATAGGTAGTGCATTAACACCTTTGGTGATATGTGTATCAATAATCACAGCACTGTTAATTAAAAAACGTAAAAGGTCCGTAATATACAGACCTAATCAATCTACTCCTAGCACAGCTAGAGATGAAGTGGAAATGCAGCCACTCAGATCTTTTCAGGCTTAAGTATTTTCTTTTAAGCTACAGGCTTGAAAACGATAAAACACCATGAGATTAACATGTAACTATGCTAGTTGTCTACATATCATTATCTAGTTGAGACGCAATAGTCCATATATGGAAGTTTACTAAGACGTAGTTACTTCCATGTATGGACCTTAGTTAAGACGTAGTTACTTCCATATATGGATCTTAGTTAAGACGCAATTTCTTCCATATATAAATCTTCGCATAAAACATAACTACTTCTTTTTATACATCTTAGTTAAGACGCAGTTTCTTCCATATATAAATCTTCGCATAAAACATAGTTACTTCCATTTATACATCTTAGTTAAGACGCAGTAACTTCCATATATAAATCTTCGCATAAAAGGTAGTTGCTTCCATGTATAAATCTTCTGTTATAGATCTTTAAAGGTGACTACATTAATGCATAATGCTCTTGAGTTATAAAAATGCAGAAAATATATCCATAACGATTAATTTATCACCGTAACAGCTCTGCATTATAGTAACATTATTGTCTGTGAAACAAGCATAACAGTCAAATAAAACAAAAATGTTAACGGCTCTTTACAACAGCAGCATGATAGTCAAAGGGATAAAGCATAAAAACAAAAAAACTGAGGCTCTTAAAGAGTTAACTCTGCGCTATTTCCCTTTTTACAGATGTACCCCATATATATACATATATCTTTATTCAAGACGTAGTTCCCTGCTCTGCTTTTACTTGATACACAAGCAAGGTTTAAAAAAGCTAATGGGGTAAACCTTAGAAAGGATAGACAATAGGCACTGACCAAAAAAACCACGCAGCTTTTAATGAAGACAGATTAACGTAGACTAAAACAATAATACATACATAAAAACTAAAGCTTTAAATTTTCACCTATCTTAACAATTAAGATTTACTGTAGTTTCAGTAAAGTGATGAAATTGCTCTTAAAAAGTATACATAGTACTTACAATGCTTCAAGAGCATATCCAAAAAATGTGATCTGGAATAAGAAAGGTGTGGTTCTGTTTCAAAGGTTAAGGAGCCTCATGTGCTCAAGCCTCTCCAGCACTTAATCAAAACATGTTATTATAAAGTACAACGTAGTATTATATTAACTCAACAGCACTGCACCTGCTATGCTATAACTCGTAAAAAACCTACCACTCATGCTGTGCTTAACCCATTGAGGGCTAGCATCGACAACAGCAGATACCATGGTAGGTCTAGCGTCAACTATAGTGGATACCTTGGCAGGTCTATGGATGTCAATCCTAAAAAATTAATACGTATACTCATGAAATATTCTGCTAAACAGCGAAAAATCTCGCCAGCGCAGTAAAGTGAGATTTATCTGTCTATGAAATAAAAAATCTTGGTAAAAAACAACACTCTATTGTCATGACTTTATCATTATATATCTATTCCTACTGTCTACCCTATTCCTGTGCGATAGACTGAAATAAAACTGGGCATTAACTTCTAAACACAAATGCGTAAAAAATATAAATTTCCACCTTTATTTACGACAAATAAAAAAGCAAATCAAAAAATAACTATGCAATACCTGATTCAAACATAGCTGCGCAGAAAGAAAAGGATTACCCCCTTTTTACTGCAGATAAAAAGTTAGGTTAAAAACTAACTACGCAGTGCCTTATTCAACTTACTACGCAAAATACTACTTTTTACCACTAATAAAAAGCCAGATCAAAAACTAACTACGCAGTGCCTTATTCAACTAACTGCGCAAAATCCTACTTTTTACCACTGATAAAAAGCTAGATCAAAAACTAACTAGGCAGTGCCTTATTCAACTAACTGCGCAAATCCTACTTTTTACCACTGATAAAAAGCCAGATCAAAAACTAACTACGCAGTGCCTTATTCCACTAACTGCGCAAAATCCTACTTTTTACCACTGATAAAAAGCTAGATCAAAAACTAACTACGCAGTGCCTTATTCAACTGACTGCGCAAAATCCTACTTTTTACCACTGATAAAAAGCTAGATCAAAAACTAACTACGCAGTGCCTTATTCAACTAACTGCGCAAATCCTACTTTTTACCACTAATAAAAAGCCAGATCAAAAACTAACTACGCAGTGCCTTATTCAACTAACTGCGCAAAATCCTACTTTTTACCACTGATAAAAAGCTAGATCAAAAACTAACTACGCAGTGCCTTATTCAACTAACTGCGCAAAATCCTACTTTTTACCACTAATAAAAAAGCCAGATCAAAAACTAACTACGCAGTGCCTTATTCAACTAACTGCGCAAAATCCTACTTTTTACCACTGATAAAAAGCTAGATCAAAAACTAACTACGCAGTGCCTTATTCAACTAACTGCGCAAAATCCTACTTTTTACCACTGATAAAAAGCCAGGTTAAAAACTAACTACGCAGTGCCTTATTCAACCTAACTGCACAATGGCAATAACTTTTCCTGTCTGTTTAACTATAGCTACAGGGATTGGATGAAACAGACCCCTCCCTATTTACATAGCTCCTCCCTATTTCATAAAAAATGCTTTTACCCTTTATATGCTCAAACTAAACAGGAAAATGGCAAAGAACCAGAAAAATGGGGAAGGCTTACTCAATGCAGGATATTTTATTTCTATTTGCTCGGATTTTGAGCATTAAACTACCAGCCTTTAATAAGGTAAGTGTTCCAACAGGATTTAAAAGAAGGAAACAAGATTCATATTCTTTGTGTGATTGCTTAGATGGGAAACAAAATAAATGTGGAAAGCTATCTATAAAAAGCTACTGGACAGGGCAAAACTATATCAAAATGTGCCCATACCACAATTCTGTCTGTCATTATTCACATGAAATGTACAAAGAAGCCAGCCATAAAAGTTACATTTTCAAACACCAGCCCTCAAAAAAGTCATTATACGTAGCAATAGAAAGTGCTTTGCGTATTTTTCAGGCTATCTTTTTATTCAATTGCAAAATAGACAAAGGGCACAGCTTCTATTTGGCTCAATTACTGAGTCAAATAATAAATGAAAATGAAATGTTGGCCTGCTTTAGATCAAAAGATATCGCAAAATTGGCAAAAAAAGGATTTACCAAGAAAGACTTCATATTTTTCTTGGCTCAAATGTTCATGAAGGGAACATATTTTTCTCACAAAAAAAAATATGTAGGGAAATCATACTACATAACAGATTTAGATGTTACCATGCTGATTATAAAAAACATAGAACAAAAAGGGCTGACTCAAGCAATCAAGAATTTTTCCTTCTTTCAGATCATCAGAAACACGATAGAAAATGAAAGCCTTCTCCAACTTCATTTGAAATAACTACAAAAGCAATGTATTCACCTGTCTCTGCATATTAAGCATGTAGGTATATGTATAAATAAGGAAGCTGTATTTTTATGCTTGATCCAGATCTGGTTAAAAATGTGCTTCTCAAATAATTAGGCTTTATGTTATCACTTGATCCAGATCGGGTGAAAATAAAAGCTAAAAACAAGGCATTCAATATCTTCATTTTATTCAACGTAGGTTAGGTAAAATGAAATATACAATATATGCCATTCATATGTATCTATATATCTACTTAGCTCATAAAGAGATAGGAAACATTGTTTTTGTTCCAAAATTTTTAACTTTAGGCCTTTATTTTTTCAAAATTATGTCAGTCATGTAGATCTACCTTCACGTGGTGACTGATGGATGTATATTTATACATATTAAACATGTGTAAATATATAACGAAAGATCTACTTTTTGTTAAAAATTGAGCAATATACTATACCTAACCTATAACAAAGAGCAGCTCAAATACTGTGTAAGCTTCTCACCATAACCATATCAACAGCTTGCCTTTTACAGCGAGCAGCTAAGACTCTATATAAGCTGCTCGCTGTAGTACAAACTCACTAACTGACTCACTAAGTGCTGTATAAGCTACAGCTTTTAAACCATTTTAAGTCTCTGCTGCAGCTTATAACACCTCAAGAAAGTCAAAGTGCGGCTTACATGCAGGGATTTACTTATATAAGATTTAGGAAGGAATAAGAAACTTTTTTTCAAACCCTGGGAAGGCTTCTAGCAAAGCTGTTAACTCAGGGTGCGGCTTATACGCGGGTGCGGCTTATACAGGGGATTTTATGGTAACTCACTAAAAGACTCGCTGATTTGCTTAAGGTAATTAAATACAAAGTTTTATAATAAAAACTAGTCTGTAATTACTCTGCCATAGGGAAGAACACAAAGACTTCATAATGCTGCACATATAGTCTAAAACCCTAAATAAAAAAGTGTGCCGAGCTGCTCCTACTTATACATATATGTATACACGTTTACACACACATCCAGCAGCAGGCCTAAGGCTCAGTGACTCACTGACCCAGTCACCAGTCACCACGAAGCAACACATAAATGGGAACCGTTATGCCTAAGGCAACACAGCACTTCATTTTAAAAACAGAGCATTGTGATAACACAAGTGAAAGGCTGGAAGACTGCCTGCCTGTCCCCCATCTGGAGGGATCTATAATAACTATAGCTGCATAGATAGTTTCTAAGCCACTGACTGTTTGCTTTCCCATCTGGCGGCATTTATAAGAACTATCAAAAGCACTAGGAGGAGTTAGTCTAAATATATCTCTATAAATAATGTACCAAAATTACTCCTATTCAAGTGTTAGCATTTATAAAAACAGCTCAAATTATCATTGCTTATAGGCTTTATTATAATCTACTCACTATGGCTTATAGCGAGCAGCTTAATCCCTTTTGCCTATAGCTTTATTATATAAGGCCATGGGAAGTTAGATCACAATTTACCGCTCAAGCCATTTTGAAAATTAATGAGGCTTTTTTCATTATTCATTATATGGGTACCAGTGGCTGGAAATGTCTAGGTTGTATGTAACATCATGTTATTAATACTCCTTGCACTGTAAGCTTTAATTTGATACCAAATATGGCTCCCTTTGCTCATTCCTTACCATGTCCAAATAGATTTTTGAAAAATTCTGCAGTTTTTTTAGATAATAAATAATGAAAATTTCCCATGCGGCCCCTTCAAAAGCATACAAGCGGTGGACAGTAAACTGCAATGTGAGTTCCATTGGTCTAAGCTACTAGCTGTGGTTACTCTGAACACTTCACTTTAAAGCAAAGCATCGTGATGACGCTGGTACTGCACGTACTCCCATCTGGAGGGATCTAAAAGAACTATGTAGTTCGCACTCCCATCTGGAGAGGTCTAAAAGAACTATAACTACATAGATCTATAGGTCATGTGGAACTAATTCCATTTCCTCTATGTTTCTATAGCAAAACATATACATTAACTGATCTCTTTTATAAATAATATAAATATATCTATAAACGACCTCTTTTATAGATAATTTAAATATATCTATAAACGACCTCTCTTATAGATAAATTAAATATATCTATAAACGACCTCTTTTATAAATAATATAAATATATCTATAAACGACCTCTTTTATAGATAATTTAAATATATCTATAAACGACCTCTCTTATAGATAAATTAAATATATCTATAAACGACCTCTTTTATAGATAAATTAAATATATCTATAAACGACCTCTTTTATAGATAAATTAAATATATCTATAAACGACCTCTTTTATAGATAAATTAAATATATCTATAAACGACCTCTTTTATAAATAATCTAAAAATAGGAGGTCTTCTCTGGATAATCCAAATATGATGGTCTTTTCTGGATAATATTCAGAAAAGACCATCTATTATACTACTTGCCAGGCCTGATCTATGGTGTCTAGGACTGCATCAACCCTACAGCTGGGCCTGATCTATGGTGTCCAGGACTGCACCAACCCTACAGCTGGGCCTGATCTATGTTGTCCAGGACTGCATCGACCCTACAGCCAGGCCTGATCTATGGTGTCCAGGACTGCATCAACCCTACAGCTGGGCCTGATACATGGTGTCCAGGACTTCATCAGCCCTACAGCTGGGCCTGATGTATGGTGTCCAGGACTGCACCAACCCTACAGCTGGGCCTGATCTATGGTGTCCAGGACTGCATCAACCCTATAGCTGGGCCTGATCTATGGTGTCCAGGACTGCACCAACCCTACAGCTGAGCCTGGTGCATGGTGTCCAGGACTGCACCAACCCTACAGCTGGGCCTGATCTATGGTGTCCAGGACTGCACCAACCCTACAGCTGAGCCTGATCTATGGTGTCCAGGACTGCACCAACCCTACAGCTGGGCCTGATGCATGGTGTCCAGGACTGCACCAACCCTACAGCTGGGCCTGATCTATGGTGCCCAGGACTGCACCAACCCTACAGCTGGGCCTGATCTATGGTGTCCAGGACTGCACCAACCCTACAGCTGAGCCTGATCTATGGTGTCCAGGACTGCATCAACCCTACAAGTGGGCCTGATACATGGTGTCCAGGACTGCACCAACCTACAGTTGGGCCTGATCTATGGTGTCCAGGACTGCACCAACCCTACAGCTGGGCCTGATACATGGTGTCCAGGACTGCACCAACCCTACAGCTGGGCCTGATCTATGGTGTCCAGGACTGCACCAACCCTACAGCTAGGCCTGATCTATGGTGTCCAGGACTGCATCAACCCTACGGCTGGGCCTGATACATGGTGTCCACGACTGCACCAACCCTGCAGCTGGGCCTGATGCATGGTGTCCAGGAATGCACCAACCCTACAGCTGGGCCTGATCTATGGTGTCCAGGACTGCAGCAACCCTACAGCCGGGCCTGATCTATGGTGTCCAGGACTGCATTAACCCTACAGCTGGGCCTGATACATGGTGTCCAGGACTGCATCAACTCTACAGCTGGGCCTTATATATGGTGTCCAGGACTGCATCAACCCTGCAGCTGGAACTGGTCTATTGTGTCCAGGACTGCATCAACCCTACAGCTGGGCCTGATCTATGGTGTCCAGGACTGCACCAACCCTACAGCTGGGCCTTATCTATGGTGTCCAGGACTGCATCGACCCTACAGCTGGGCCTGATACATGGTGTCCACGACTGCATCAACCCTACAGCTGGGCCTTATCTATGGTGTCCAGGACTGCATCGACCCTACAGCCAGGCCTGATCTATGGTGTCCAGGACTGCATCAACCCTACAGCTGGGCCTGATCTATGGTGTCCAGGACTGCACCAACCCTGCAGCTGGGCCTGATACATGGTGTCCAGGACTGCATTAACCCTACAGCTGGGCCTGATGCATGGTGTCCAGGACTGCACCAACCTTACAGCTGGAACTGATCTATGGTGTCCAGGACTGCATCAACCCTACAGCTGGGCCTGATACATGGTGTCCACGACTGCATCAACCCTACAGCTGGGCCTGATGCATGGTGTCCACGACTGCATCAACCCTACAGCTGGGCCTGATCTTTGGTGTCCAGGACTGCATCGACCCTACAGCTGGGCCTGATACATGGTGTCCAGGACTTCATCAACCCTACAGCTGGGCCTGATCTATGGTGTCCAGAACTGCTTCAACCCTACAGCTGGGCCTGATGCATGGTGTCCAAGACTGCATCAACCCTACAGTTGGGCCTGATCTATGGTGTCCAGAACTGCTTCAACCCTACAGCTGGGCCTGATGCATGGTGTCCAAGACTGCATCAACCCTACAGCTGGGCCTGATACATGGTGTCCAGGACTGCATCAACCCTACAGCTGGGCCTGATACATGGTGTCCACGACTGCACCAACCCTACAGCTGGGCCTGATGCATGGTGTCCAAGACTGCACCAACCCTACAGCTGGGCCTGATCTATGGTGTCCAGGACTGTATCAACCCTACAGCTGGGCCTTATGCATGGTGTCCAGGACTTCATCAACCCTACAGCTGGGCCTGATGCATGGTGTCCAGGACTGCATCAACCCTACAGCTGGGCCTGATCTATGGTGTCCAGGACTGCATCAACCCTACAGCTGGAACTGATCTATTGTGTCCAGGACTGCACCAACCCTACAGCTGGGCCTGATGCATGGTGTCGAGGACTGCACCAACCCTACAGCTGGGCCTGATCTATGGTGTCCAGGACTGTGTCAACCCTACAGCTGGGCCTGATACATGGTGTCCAGGACTGCACCAACCCTACAGCTGGGACTGATGCATAAATTCCAGGATTCTATCAACACCACACATATCAGCCCGTAGAAATCCTGTTTTCAGTTCAACAGTGACTTTGTCACCAATATATAAATTTCATATCAATATTGGCTCAACTCATGTGTGCCCACTGCCAGATTGACTATTACCGTAGTGGCCGCTTTAAGCACCAGTGTCTCAAATAATTGCAGGTATCAAATAGGTGCAGTGGACCAGGAGGTGTTAAAATCGATCATAACCACTGAAAACAGCAAATGAAATAAGTGCCCGTCTCAAATAAGGGGCGCAGTGCAGCAACAGTAAACTTTATAAGTCTCGGGGTGCAAAGACGGGCCTCTATGGCATGCCGGAAGCAGGTACAGATAGTGCGTTGTCTTTTTGTGCACTTTGTGAGTGCCTTTAGGCCAAAAAAAATATTGTAAGTTTCTGGTAACTTGGTCCAAAACTTTGAGGTAGGTAGGTCAGATTTTTTTTTTAATTTTTTTTCTTTGCTAAACCATATTTTGGCCTATGTATTTAATTGTTATTATTGATAATTGACCTGCAAATGATCGATATCATCTCTAATACCAGCCAAAATGCATGATCTTGGGCAGAATTGCTTTAGTCAATGTTTGAACCCTAGAAAACTCTCAGAAATATTAGGAATATTTGACCCTGATGAAGGCCACATAGTGCCGAAACTGTTGGTTCATACTACTTACAATTTAATAAAATGCCATCCTTAGAAACATAATTGGAACTTTAGTTGTGTTGTTATTTATAGTTTTACTATAAACCACAAAAAAAAATATATTAGAAATATGAAATTGATATGAAAAAATATGAAAAATATGTAAAATTATGGAAATGATATAAAAAGAATTCTTCAAAAAGTCTGAGGTCGGCCCCCTTTTGCTGAGGTAGGTCGGGTGACCGGAAATCAAACTTTTTTTTTTGGCCTTATCAGGTAGTGTAGAGCGTTGAGAAGTGCTGAGGATCTGGGATAAGTGTCCTCATACAGTCTAAGGTCACTGCACTGCTACACTTAGACCTGGATAACACTCCAGGACTTAAACTGCGATATTGTTAAAAATATGGATTGCATTTCTTACATGGTACGACTAAAGTTTTATCAAAATATCCTGTATGACTAAAGTACAAAACGTGTGATTGTAGGGACCAAATGTAACCCCCACTCTCCCCCTGTCCATGCTGTACTTTTGCACGGGCACAGACACTGTGAAATTGTGGAATGTAGTTCTCGCCATGAATATGGCCTTAGCTGTCGAAATGGCATTAAACATCTATTACTCACCCACTCACTTCCCCTGTCCCCTGAAAGGTGTGGGTCATTTGCTATGACAGCTTTCTATGACTGGAGGTCATTTTGGTCGTACTGGCCGAGTCCAGTCATACCAAGTTAAGAAATAGCTTCATCTTACTTTATGGACAGACACAGAACCTGATAAGATGACATTGACCCTGTATGGACAACATGACCTTAGGGAGTGGTCATTTTTTAACACCGGGGGCTGGGTTTGGGGGGGGACAAAAACATTTCAGACCCCTCTTAGGGGGGGACAAAAAGTGAAAAAGCCCGCGCGTGACTATAGAATAAAGGGGGGACGGAAAAAATTTCAGAGCCCTCAGAGTGGGGAGACGGAAAAATGTTCACTGCGCACGCGCGGAATTTCACTGACCCCCCCCCCCCTAACTTTATATTTTCTGCTTTTATTTGGCATTGCAATTTAATACAAGCACAAGGGGTCTGGAAACCTTGAAACAACCCGTTTTCAACATCCTGGATCAGCCATTGAGAAGGTCTCGGTGCATTGGGCCCTAGTTTAGAAGGTCCAAGTGTCGTTCTGAGAGACCCTATTTCAGAAGGCCCAGTTAAGGGTCCTGGGTCAGATGATTCCACTGCCAAGGGCCTTGCTTTAAAAGCTCCCAGTGCCAAGGGCCCTAGTTCAGAAAGTCACAGTGGTAATTGAGGGTTCTGGTTCAGAAATTAACAGTACCTGGTTTAGAAGGTCACAGTTTGAATAAATGGTACTGGTTCAGAAGGAACAGTACCAATTAAGGCCCCTAGTTCAGGGCCCAGTACCAATTGAGGACCCTTGTTCAGGAGGCCCAGTACCAGTTAAGGACCTTGGTTCAGGAGGCCTGGTGCCAATTAAGTACCCTGGTTCAATAAAAAGAGGTCCATTACCAAATAAGGACCCTGGTTCAAGAGGCCCAGTACCAATTAAGGACCCTTGTTCAGGAGGCCCAGTACCAATTAAGGTCCCTTGCTCAGGAGGACCCGTGCCAATTAAGGACCCTTGTTCAGGAGGCCAAGTACCAATTAAGGACCCTGGTTCAGAAGGTCCAGCTTCAAAGGACCCCTGCCCAGTGCCAAGGGTCTTAGGTTAGGAGGTCCCACTGCCTGGTCAGTGTAACTATCAGTTTGTAGATGTCCAGAGCGTGGCAAAGTAGATCAAATCAATAGTTACACTAAGGAGCCACCAAAGAACAACTGAGATAAAACCAATTGATCTTGGTCAATTCAAGGGTGCTGAATTCAGAAAATCATAATGGAATTGCTGGGTTTCTTCTCATTTCTGAGATATTTGATGTTAAAGATGCATGAAATGCAATAAAAGAGCCAATACGAGTGAAACATTTGTCAGGAAGCTTATTTTTTCCATAATTAAATTCATATATTCTGGATAATACATGTCTTCAACATCAAGAAAATGTGGTATATAGTCACTATGAACCGAATCATTGCCGATAAAATAGCGATTTTCAACTTAAGATTCTATGATATTGGATAGCTGTTTGATAAGAACATAACACACTTCATCATTTACACTGAATATTTTCCTATTGGGTTTCTTTTGCATTGGCATGCTAAATAATCATCATAACAATATTGTGTGCCCCTAGAATAAGGAAAAATGGGCTTTGCCCAGCATATAATTCAGTAGTACTACATAGATGCAGACCTACATTGACACAGTACTTGAACAACATAGGTCTCTTTTAATATGTAAAATCGCTATTTTATAGGCAGTGAATAGGTTCATAGTGACTATATACCACATATTCTTAATGTTGAAGACATGTTTTATCCAGAATAAATGAACCTAACTATGGAAAAATAAGCGTCCATCCAAATTTTTCACTTGTATTGTCACCTTTATCACATTTTATGCATCTTTAACATCAAGTTACTCACAAACGAGAAGAAACTCAGCAATTTCATTGTGATTTCTGAATTCAGCCGCCTTGATTTGACCAAGATCAGTTGATTTTTTTCCCAGTTGCTCTCCGAAAGTGCAAAAATGTTCCTCAGTGTTATCATCATTCCTTTATACTTTTTAATGTCTTTTATCTATGCATGATGGATTCCAAATGTAATCAATAAGAACCATATATGTATATCTACAACATCATAAACTAATTACAATCAGTGGTAACCACACTCCTGGGTTACTATATCACAAACAATAACAATAAGCCACACTTGCCTTCACACTGGAAAAATGGAGACTTCTGTAGATCTTGCCTAACATTCAAGTTTGTGAATACTATTTTCTCTTACAGATCCCACATTTCCAGTTGAGTTTCTTGACGATGCCAACAATGTTGCTGTCACAGTCCACCAGGAGGAAGCACTAGCAGTATAGTACTTCCTGTACTCTACTCCCATACTGCACCGCGGCATTGGTCAGTGTTGTCTCTGTGTCAGGTGCTGTTTCTATGCACTAACCTTTGAATTTTAGACATCTGACAGCAGCTACCCCGCATCCCAAGCACTTTGTCCAAGGAGCCATGGTTGGGGTACAGGCTCAAGTGGCATTTTTTTAACATACTATCCAGTGGCACAGAACACGGAATCAATTTTGACAACTGGTTGATAAGTGTTGATAGTGTTGATCAACATGTCTTCAACACCTTTTCTGTGATTTCATTAAAAAAAATCTTGTCAGCCATCATCATTTCAACAGCAGATAAACAGTTAATATATCTCAACATTGAAATATCATTCTTAATTCAACGTTGATTCAACCTTGATTTTCTCAATGTTGAGTCAACAATGTCCATTTCAATGTTGATTCAACATGTCAACTCAGAATCCCCTAACAGAGTTAAAACAACATTGAATCAACATTGAGGTACAAGCATTGAATCAGCACTAATGGTTAAATGTTGTGTCAACTTTCAAATTCAAGCATATTCCAACCCTGAATCCAATGTTGATAAGCAAACATTGCAAATATCTTATATGCAACGCATGTCATACATATACTCTTCTATACCTGCAAAAATCAGGACAAAGCTTTAGATAAGGGTATGGCTTATACACGAGGCTTTGCGGTAGAAAAGGTAGATATTGGTGAGAGGAGATCCCCCAGGTTAGCACAGAGATCTAGGGACAATGTGATGTCAGGAGAGTGCACTTCCTGCAGTGAGGAGTGTCTGGACGCCCATGGGACGCCGATGAGACGCTGGGTTTTACCGGAAGTTACAATTCAGGTGTCCAGAAGATAAACTTAAGTATCCACTACGGTGAAGTGGACGCCGCCATCACAAGGAGAGAGGGAAGGAGAAGAAAAAGTAGAGATGAGATAAAGAAATAAGTGTGTGATAGGGACAAGGGAGGAAAGATAACAGGAGCCATGGTGTACATATTATAATAACTGAATATATATAATCATAATATATACATAGGGCTTCAAAGTTAACTTTTATTTGTCATCATGTGGCCAGGAGCGTGTTGCTCCTATGGTAAAAAGAGCTGTCAGTAGGTACCCTCTTTTCAAAAGAAGTCACGCTCTGCTTCACCATTCAACTTGCACTCACCATATTAGTCTGAAAAGTCACCTGCCTTGTTTAAAACAGAGAGAGCTGCAGATACCTGCTCATGTCATTCACTCTATAGTATATTATACTGACTGACTTTTCCCAACTAGATACCTACTCAAATCCCCCTTTTTTAGCACAGTATTTGAATGACCACTTGTGAGCAACAAAAGGTACAAGTTGTAGCAACATGAAAAGAAAGGACTGGAAATGAGGGCATTTTAAACAGGCTCTTCCTTTTACTATAGGAGCAACACCCTCCAGGTGAGTAACTCGCCAGTGCTGCATTGCTGCATCAGACTGATGTATGGCAATACATTCAATCAATAGGAAAACTCGAGGGTCCGAGGCTTTTGCCAGCAAAATTGCCGCCGGGCCTGCGGACAAAGAGTGAATACAGTGACCAAACTCGGTGTTTATCTACCACTTATTCTCTTATATGCATGCTATACGTACCATGATTCATTCAAAAGATGTTTGTATACACTAACCTCTCTCAGCAATACAGATAAATGTCCACAAAAAATACATCATGTCTAAAACAACTGCAACAACTCAAATCACTACATTGAGGGAGTTTTTGCATAGACCCCCGGAAATCGTGCAAATATGTGGCACTTAAGCCAATAATATATGGTTACGCACAGGGTTTATTCATTGAATAGGTAACATGTTTTTGCGTCCCCCCCCCTTGGACTTGGAGGATGTAAAATATTTTGCACCCCGTCCTCAGTTGCACAAAAATGACCACTCCCCCAAGGTTTTAATGTGTTTTAACATTTACATCGTTTTGCACAATAGTCTTATTACATCCATCTTGTTGGAATCCATTTTGACTGTAGCCAGAGTAAAATATACCTCAATGTAAGTGTCAGAACGAGGCCCAGGGGCATGCGCACACCACCTGTCTCAGCACGTGACCACTACCTGTTTGCACCTTTCACCCACCAGGGGGAGTGATGTGTCCCGACATCCTTAGCGCTGTTTCCGCTTATCTCTGCGCATGCGTATGAGTGGTGTGGGCAGCTAAACTGGCGGCCGCTGCTTCCCCACAACTGCTCCCTCCACCTCGTTCTCTTCCTCTGCATGATGTAGTGGGAAAGGTTTATTTGAGTTAGTCTGAGTGAACCTTTACTTTTATTTCATAATCATTGTTTTGGTGAGACATGGACCTCCACAATAGTGGTACCTTATGCAAATATTTGGGGGAGATATGTTTCAAATTTCACATATTTGGTAAAAAATGATGTTTTAACCGTAGTTCTCTCGCCATCTTAGGATGCTGCACAATGCTATGGAATACGAGGTAGGGTTATTGCATAGGGGTGTGCAATACAGGATGGACATATAAGTATTATCTTTGGGTTACTGGGGAATCTCTATAAGCCAGAGTAACTTTATGTAGTACTCAAAGCAAATATGCAGAGTTTTAAGATTAGCGTAAATCCCCGTGTGCACCCTGATTTTAGGAAAATGCTACACGTATAAGGCGCAGCTAGGGCTTATTTTTGATAGGTTTATTACACCATTACTAGTACAATGTAATCTAATATAGCTTCACCTCTAAGGCGCACCCAGAATTTGAGGCATTCCTAGAAGGTGCGGTTAGGTTCATCTCATACGTCGTGCCTTATAGGCGAGGTTTTAGTGTAGTTTGATTGATCTTGATTGATTTGATTTGCCAAGGTGAACCCAGCCTTGCTGAATGGCTGTAGGTTGTAGACCCTGGAGGCGGTGGACACACGCTCACCCTCACACACTCCAGGGTGCATCTTACAGGGTGCACAGACCCCCCATGTACACAGACCCCCCACACAGAGGGTCCTTACAAAGCTACACTAGGGTAACTCTGGTACCCTGAGGTATAAAGAACCCTCAGGATACCACTATGCAGGAAGCAGCAAAGCATAGTGGGAGAAGACTTTATAACTCCAACTATGCCCCTCTTAAAATCAGAGAAAATGGAACAGGAAATACTGCTCACTCTTCAAGCATAGGCTGCATTTTTGTAGTCTTAAGGTATCGTTCCACTATTGATGATAACGTCACTTCCGGTAATACACCAAAGTGTACGCATATAGGACTTGGAGGGCTGTGATTGGTCTATATTAGAGTTCAAAATCATTGCAAACTTTTAAATAAAGCATAGATAAAATGTTTAACCTGTTGTGATTCAGAATATATGCAGTACAAGGGACAGCTCCTTTGTCTAGGATCCCAAAATATTTATTTAAAAAAAGTTTGGGAATTATCACTAATTGTGTGCAGAATAGGCCAAAATGGGGATGGGTTCAAACATATGCTCGTACAGAAAAACTGGGTTGGTGAACGACGTCTGGATCTGGCACCCAGAGAGGGGGAAAATGTGCCTCTTCATGATTTTGAGTGATTTGAAGTGTTTGAAAGGTGAAATTCCACTTTTACGGGTGCATGAGTTACATTAAATTATAGTGCAGAATGTTTTGGTGGTCCGATACCTGAAGCATATATATGCTTGCTGGTTGCAATACACCAATTGAGGTAGCAGCAGAATGCACTTTGCGGGGCTGCACTGAAGGGTGTTGTACAAAGATTATTGGTCTAAAATCTGACAGTGGGTAGGCAAACAAGGCATCAAATAAATCCTTAGGGTGTAATTGATTTGAGTGTTATTTAGATAGATATTTGATGTTAAGTTGAAGGGGGTGCACTCTATTTAATTACAGCATTTTTAAAAATCATCAACTACAAACCCCAAAAGTCTGGGTATTTCTGCACTCTATGGCCGATAGCAGAATCACATTGTACCAAATCTAATGGTCCTAAAAACGGTGAAGATGTATATCTAAAGGAAAATAGTAGTAGCTCAGCCAAGAAATGTGCACAAATATATCATTTTCGCCCATTTCCTCGAAAATTCTTTAAATGACATAAAAATTCGAATCTAAACAATGGATTTTCAAAATTCAAAAAGCTAGGTGTACTTTAAGCCCCTGGACCCTCATTAACTAGTGCCCTGCTAAGTTGATGCATAGACATGACATGATACAAAATTCTCGCACATGGTTCCTCGGGGCTGTGCCGCAAGTGGGGCTTGAGCAAAAGTTGGGGTGTACTGTGTATACACCTTGTATATCATATGTATGAGGTACATGTACGCCTGATGATATAGGCTGTACGGTAGATGTAAAAACTACGGAGCCCCTAATAGGACATACCAAAAAAAAAGATTTCATGCAAAAAATATTCCTGCAGGTACAGGAACATTCTTGTGGATACTGGAACATTCCTGCGGGTACAGGAACATTCCTGCAGGTACAGGAGTATTCCTGCAGGTACAGGAGTATTCCTGCAGGTACAGGAGGATTCCTGCGGGTACAGGAACATTCCTGCAGGTACAGGAGTTTTCCTGCAGGTACAGGAGGATTCCTGCGGGTACAGGAACATTGCTGCAGGTACAGGAGAATACCTGCGGGTACAGGAGGATTCATATGGAATAAAACATGATTTCCTGCATAGAATTATAGAAAATGATGGGAAAATATGTGTATAGAATTTGAATAAACCCTAAAGAATTATTTCTCATTCTGTACCCACAAGAATTGTTCAGTATCCGCAAGAATTGTTCAGTATTCGCAAGAATTGTTCAGTATCCGCAAGAATTCTATACTGCAAGAATATCAATTTTTTTCTTGGAAAAAAAAAGGAATTTTGGTATGTCCTATTAGGGGCTCCATAAAAAAACTCATCAGTTTTCTTCTATGATTAAGTGACACATACATAGACATGGGTATCTATTCTAAACTATGTTTATTTGTTCTTTTTTTTACAATGAATTCTTAGTGTATGTATATATTAGAGTCAAGGGGAGCTCCCTAAGCATTAAATCTTGTTATGCTAATATCTTGTTCCCTTCAGTATATACATATGTTTCTAAAACTAATCATTTTCTTCCACAAATAATCTAGTCATTATTGTACGAAATATACCCAACACTTGTATAAATATGGCAATACATTGTACCTTAGTTAAAGAAAAACAAGAAAGTAAGTGTGAAAGGGAACACATACAAATCAATTTGTAGATGTGTAAATATGTGTTTCTCTGCCAGACAATTGTCACAACTAAAAATTGATTTTGTATTCCCATCTACACGGTAAACAATAACTGTTGAATCTACCAGGGATTCTTGTAAAACTGTACGCTGAATAACTTTAATCGTATTTCAATGAAGTGGTGTAGTTTTTACAAGAAGCCCCAGATGGCAGTACAGTAGTACAAGGGATCTCTGTGAAAATATTGACATATCTTGGGCAACTTTGGGACAAGGATTCTGTTGTTATCTCGAAAAAAAAATTTACAGTGTAGATACATTTCTCTGCCAGACATTTGACACAACTACCATCTGATTTTGATTCGTCATCTAGTGAGACAATATCAATCTACACTATACAAATAACTGTTGTTAATTGTATACATAGTGTACTCCTAGTAAAATTGAACAGTGAATCACCTTAATCATACTACAGTGAAGCAGTGTAGTTTCTACAATGAAGCCCCAGGTGGCAGCACGGTGGTACAAGGAATCTGTGTGAAAATAACTACAGATCTCTGACAACTTTGGGACAAGGATTTCGCTGTTTTTTATGATTTTTTTTTACAGGTTGGTGAGACAATAGCAACCATTGAACACGCTTTCAGCACCATATTTAATTGGGTGGCTCGATACAGTATTGATAGATTATTAATGGATTAGCAGTTAAAGCCCGTCTTCAATACGCACTGATTTAAGTATTTATAGATGCTGTAGAAACAAATACTGATCATTAAAATATCCCTCCTTATGGCTGCATCTACACTGTTAGACTGAGGCAAGCTTTTTACAGTAGATTTCTACTATTTTTGGAAAACAGTGGTAGTTGCTGTCAGTACAAACCCAATGTCCCAATATGGGTTGCCCTGTACCTGGTACAGTGGTCTTTATAGCCCATTTACAATTGGGGCTGAGAGGGTATGTTATGTACACTGAATTATCCAGGGACATATTAATTAGTCTAAGTGGTAGATTTAATATCGACTACGTTTTTGTGATTAACATTTATGTTTTGTCTATTTGTCTATAGAGTAGACCTCACAGAGAAGGGCCTTGTGTATGACGGTGCCTATAAGAAGACGACCCTGGTAGAAGCTGGCCACTGACGACCCTTTGAGGGTTGTCCCGTCGTCGGCGTACATCTCCGTGACCTTGGTGACGTTCACTTGGTTCTCAAGGTCAAGTCTCAGCACCTGGAAGAAGGAGAAATAAGGTGATAATTAACCAGTGATTTCACCCTTGAATGGCCGCTGATGGATTAATGCATCATGCCCTTTGGTCCTCATGATGCACCAATGAAGTGCTGGCGAGCCTCACCAGCACTTCATTGGTGCAGCATGATGACCAATGGGCATGATGCAATCCTGCATCAGTGGCCTTTGAAGGGTTAAGGGGCCAGTAATGCCTTAATTCCTAATACACATTGGTCGTCATGATGCATGAATGCAGCCCTGGTGAGAAACTCACCAGGGCTGCATTCATGCATCCTGTCCACCCTACAGGTTAATACATCCTCCAAGGGTCAGCATATTTTTGTATCTCAAATCATTGTAAGTCACACGTTCAAGGTCAAATATCAGCACCTAAAACAAGGAGATCAAAGGTAGAATACACTCTCCAGGCACATCTTTCTGTCCATAGTCTGCAAGTTGAAGAGTGACAATCATTTCCTGACTTGAAGAGATGTGTGATGGGATTATATTATACCACCGTGGAATAACCAGGTAACCTTGTTTTACCGGTTATGGTGGTGCCTTGAGAACCCTCATGGCACCAGACAAATGCAGAGTACCGCAAGTTTGAAGTTATAATATATGTGAGAAGTAAGTAGTATGCCAAGATGGGAGTTTTAGTGTGGACGGCAGTATCGATACAGCTCTGTCATGCCATCTGGTGAGAGACAACCGAACTAACTTCAACTATAGATATGACTTTTCAACGTAGCGTTTTCTCATTTTTACTTGGTGGTGTTTTGTGTAGTTTTCTGACCATGAATATGACCTTAGCTCTCGAAATGACTTTAATAAACCAACATTACTCACTCACTTTCAGGATTGACACAGCTCATTCACCACAACTTCCGTTTCTGCTGCTTTAAGTTTAATGCCACCGCTGACCATGACCCCATAGTGATGCCCCCATGCATGACACCCCCTGCTGGTATGTCTCACGATCAATAACTGCATTAACCCTTAAAAAAAAAAGGCGCTGATACATTAACGCATCATGTCCATTGGTCGTCATGATGCCTGCCAGGGTCTGCCATGGGCGTGGGAAGCAGGGGGGACATGTCCCCCCCCCACTTTTGGCCAACTCCTCAAAAGGTCAAAACTAAAAAGTCAAGCAAAGGGAGATTAAAAATCCCCCTGGTCACACCCACTCTGAAACTGCTTCCCACGCCCCTGTCTGCATACATGCATCATGCCGACCCTGGTCTGCTCGCCAGCACTTCATCGGTGCATCATGAAGACTAGTGGGTATGATGCGCTCCTACATCAGCAGCCATTAAAGGGTTAAACCACAATGACTTTAAAGGGTTAAACCACAATAACCTTGAAGGGTTAAACCACAATGACCCTAAATGGTTAAACCACAATGACCTTAAAGGGTTAGACCACAATGACCTTAAAGGGTGAAACCACAATGACCTTAAAGGGTTAAACCACAATGACCTGAAAGGGTTAAACCACAATGACTTCTAAAGGGTGAGACCACAATGCCTTTAAAGGGTTAAAGCATCAATGACTTTAAAGGGTTAAACCACAATGACTTAAAAGGGTTAAACCACAATGACCTTAAAGGGTTAAAGCACAATGCCTTTAAAGGGTTAAACCACAATGACCCTAAAGGGTTAAAACACAATGACCTTAAAGGGTTAAAGCACAATGACCTTAAAGGGTAAAACCACAATGCCTTTAAAGGGTGAGACCACAATGCCTTTACAGGGTTAGACAACAATGACTTTAAAGGGTTAGACCACAATGACCTTGAAGGGTTAGACCACAATGACCTTAAAGGGTGAAACCACAATGACCTTAAAGGGTGAGACCACAATGACCTTAAAGGGTGAAACCACAATGACCTCAAAGGGTGAAACCACAATGACCTTAAAGGGTTAAACCACAATGACCTTAAAGGGTGAGACCACAATGACCTGAAAGGGTGAGACCACAATGACCTTAAAGGATGAGTCCACAATGACCTTAAAGGGTTAGACCACAATGACCTTAAAGGGTTAGACCACAATGACCTCAAAGGGTTAGACCACAATGACCTCAAAGGGTGAGACCACAATGACCTCAAAGGGTTAGACCACAATGACATCAAAGGGTTAGACCACAATGACATCAAAGGGTTAGACCACAATGACATCAAAGGGTTAGACCACAATGACCTCAAAGGGTTAAAGCACAATACCTTCAAAGGGTTAAACCACAATGCCCTTAAAGGGTTCAACCACAATGCCCTTAAAGGGTGAAAGCATCAATGACCTTAAAGGGTGAGACCACAATGACCTTAAAGGGTAAAACCACAATGCCTTTAAAGGGTGAGACCACAATGCCTTTAAAGGGTGAGACCACAATGCCTTTAAAGGGTGAGACCACAATGCCTTTAAAGGGTTAGACCACAATGCCTTTACAGGGTTAGACCACAATGACTTTAAAGGGTTAGACCACAATGACTTTACAGGGTTAGACCACAATGACCTTGAAGGGTTAGACCACAATGACCTTAAAGGGTGAAACCACAATGACCTTAAAGGATGAAACCACAATGACCTTAAAGGGTGAAACCACAATGACCTTAAAGGGTGAAACCACAATGACCTTAAAGGGTGAAACCACAATGACATTAAAGGGTAAAACCACAATGACCTTAAAGGGTGAAACCGCAATGACCTTAAAGGGTGAAACCGCAATCACCTTAAAGGGTTAAACCACAATGACCTGAAAGGGTGAGACCACAATGACCTTAAAGGGTGAGACCACAATACCCTTAAAGGGTGAGACCACAATGCCCTTAAAGGGTGAGACCACAATACCCTTAAAGGGTGAGACCACAATGCCCTTAAAGGGTGAGACCACAATGCCTTTAAAGGGTGAGACCACAATGCATTTAAAGTGTGAGACCACAATGCCTTTAAAGGGTGAGACCACAATGCCCTTAAAGGGTGAGACCACAATGCCCTTAAAGGGTTAGACCACAATGCCCTTAAAGGGTTAGACCACAATGCCTTTAAAGGGTTAGACCACAATGACCTTAAAGGGTGAAACCACAATGACCTTAAAGGGTGAAACCGCAATGACCTTAAAGGGTGAAACCGCAATCACCTTAAAGGGTTAAACCACAATGACCTGAAAGGGTGAGACCACAATGACCTTAAAGGGTGAGACCACAATACCCTTAAAGGGTGAGACCACAATGCCCTTAAAGGGTGAGACCACAATACCCTTAAAGGGTGAGACCACAATGCCCTTAAAGGGTGAGACCACAATGCCTTTAAAGGGTGAGACCACAATGCATTTAAAGTGTGAGACCACAATGCCTTTAAAGGGTGAGACCACAATGCCCTTAAAGGGTGAGACCACAATGCCCTTAAAGGGTTAGACCACAATGCCCTTAAAGGGTTAGACCACAATGCCTTTAAAGGGTTAGACCACAATGACCTTAAAGGGTGAAACCACAATGACCTTAAAGGGTGAAACCACAATGACCTTAAAGGGTGAAACCACAATGACCTTAAAGGGTGAAACCACAATGACCTTAAAGGGTGAAACCACAATGACCTTAAAGGGTTAAACCACAATGACTTTAAAGGGTTAAAGCATCAATGACTTTCACATACTTGTGAAGGCGCCTGGTACTCGGGGTCCCTGAGTTGTCTGTAGATCTTCCAGAAGATGGCGTGACTGCCGACCCACAGCTCAGTGCCGTCCGCGGACAGGTGCAGGTTGTCTATGGCCGTGTTTAATGAGTGAGACTACAAGATAGATAGTTATATCACGTTATAAATGAGTCCACAACCCAGTCAATACTTGCAGGACACAGACTTTTGCTGGTAAAATCGCTGCCCGGCCTGTGGACATTGCCGGACTGCAGGGACATATTTTGGTTTACATGGCTTTCAAATCTGACCACTGTTAAGGTTTTTACAGCCTAAAACAAAAGGCATTACTGTTTGCTAAGGTTCAAAGAGTTAGATGATTAAAACAGTGATTTAATTCTTGTTTTTCATTAAAGGTCACCATGTACGAATTGGGACAAAGCAATATTTATGTCATACTAGTAATTGTGCATGATCAAGTTGTCATATGAGAAATATCATAAGACTAGTGGTATATAGTGTAAATACATTAAGCTCTCATAAAATAGTGTTATTTCCAGTTGTCACTGGTTTATTCAGCTTTAGGCAACATGTAAGAAATATCAATCATACAGTAGTTAGTATGTAGGTAATTTGTACATACAGTAAATATACAGAAATTTATAAAGTATAATGTTCTGTTCCACTCCACCTGTGAGGTAATAATAATACAATGTCCAGCATAGTTCTAGGTGGGTTCCCACACCTAGCTCCTGACCTGCTGCTTAGAGGAATAATGTAATAATGAATAACTTTACCCTCTGGTGGAAGTCTTGAGGAAGATACCCTCTGGCCACTAATGATAGAAACCAATGCCTGTCTAGCATAGTTTCACCATAGTGCAGTGGTATAGCAGGTAGCAGGAGATGACTGGAGATGTTACCTCTAGAGCGGTTCTTGGTGTTCTGTCCTCTAGGAGGTGCAGACAGGCTATTTGTAGCAAATCTTGGAAAAGCACCTCCAGACTGACTGGGGCCAGTAGCATCTGCCTAACTCTGCAATTGTTTGAGGGGAGGCTTTCATGTGTCATGTGGGCGCTGCTGTGTCCCCCTTTGTCTTGGTCTGTTCTGTAACTTCAGACCCTCATATCTCGGTCGTTTACGCCGCTATAACCGCCATTTTGCGCATGCGCGGAGTTGAATATGCCAAGTTTATAATGCCCGCTGGATAGGCGCGTAACTTGCGCCGGTTTGTCTGTAGTGCACTCAGAGGTTGATTCAGTCTCCATGACGTAACTTCCTTAATAATGAGAGTTCCGCCTTGATCTTGGGCTCATTTTGACCGTCTAATTATGGGCTTTCCATAAATGCTTTGATATTTGACCTAGCTTGCTCAGGAGCGACGCTAGAGCGACCGGACGGTTATGGCATCGTGCTTATGTAACCCATTGTTCAGTTATTACAGTGCTCAGACACTCATGACGGCGTCAGCGGTGCTCAGGCACCCGTGACGGCCGGTTGCATTCACTTACAACTTATTAGTTTGTGCACTGAACCATGAGGTTGTACACTGAGACCCTCATTTTTATTATATTGTGCAGTGAACCATTAGGTCGGAGCCTTTGATGTCATAAAGTGTGTTGTAACTGACCTGGCTGGTGTGCAGTGGGGCATGAACGCTCTTATACAAAGTTTGAGCGCTCTTATAGCTCTTAGAACCAACCTATGTATTAATTTCATAGATATTCTTTGATTAATACAAAATATGTATATGTGGAATAATAAAAATGGTATATCATATTTACATGCTTTTAATTTGTTATATCTATGTAAAGAAAAATCTTATGACAAAATTATTTATTTTTAATATTCCCACTTTTGTTCTGTAGTCTGACAAATGCAGTTTCTAGTCTTATCTCTCACTATGTGTTTTCACACTCTCCCTGAAGGGGGCACCCCAGTCACCTTAAGTGACCAGGGTTGCCTACACTGATAAGAGTACTGATGACGTCATCAGTGCTCTTATGCACACACTGTCCATAAGGGAACACCACTCCTGTTTTTATTTTAGGCCTGTAAAGAGATTCTCATCAGGCCAACAGGATAAGCTCACATAGACCATTGATGTTAGCATATCAATCTAGTTCAAATTACATTTTGTTATATAAAGTATATAGAAGGTTATATCAATGGAAAATTCCCTTGGAAAGAAACGTGCAGGGTGTCCTTTAATTCTCTTCTGACAACAATAATCTTGAGGTATTTGGTCCTGCCAAAATCAATCCTGGGCCACAGAATAATAAAATCTGCAGGACCGAATGGCCTGCAGGGAGAAAAACTTTTCCAACAGACTAAACAACAGTTCTTATAATAGAAAAGCCCTCCACAAGGGTTTTACAGTAGAGTGCTTCTTATTCTGAAACACAGTAGTAGTTGCTGTAGGTACAAAACCAATAACCTGATTTAGATCCTGATGTACGCACTACAGCGGTATTTATAGCTCAGTTACAATTGGGGCTGAGAGTGTAGGGCAGGAACAAAATGGACCTCTTTTTCCACATACCCTTCTCAACTATGACATCATGAAAATGGCCGCAAACCACCTCTCAGCGAGTGATTCTTTTATTCAGTTTTTGAGGGATTATTATCAAGATTACATTAAATAGATTCAGAGATCCAATCAAATTGCCCCAAACTGAATGTTTCTTCACTCGTTAGCAGATAGGAGATATTCCCATTAATATTTGTCTAGGGCCGCTAATGCATTATGGTGAGCAAATTAACCAGTATCTCATTGTTGCGATTCTAAGGCACATGGCCGAAAACATTTTGGCCCCCTGTCATATGGCCCCCATCACATGGCTGAAATTATTATGGCCCTCAATGCATGGGGCACCCTATCAGTTGGCTGAAATAATTTTGTAGGTTGTACGACCATGTACAACCCCTATACAATACCACTATGCCACCTAGTCCAATGTACGACCTTGTGAGATCTATGTACAATCTTGTACGATCCTGTACAATCTATGTACGACCCTGTGCAATCTGTGTACGATCCTGTACAATCTATGTATGATCCTGTACAATCTATGTATGATCCTGTACAATCTATGTACGATCCTGTACAATCTATGTACGATCCTGTACAATCTATGTACAATCCTGTAGAATCTGTGTATGATCCTGTAGAATCTGTGTATGATCCTGTAGAATCTGTGTATGATCCTGTAAATCTTTGTATGATCCTGTACAATCTGCTAATGATGCTGTACAATCTATGTATGATCCTGTACAATCTATTTATGATCCTGTATAATCTGCTAATGATACTGTACAATCTATGTACGATCCTGTACAATCTATTTACGATCCTGTACAATCTATGTACGATCCTCTACACATTATGTATGATCCTATACAATCTATGTATGATCCTGTACAATCTGTGTATGATCCTGTACAATCTATGCATGATCCTGTACAATCTATGTACGATCCTGTACAATCTATGCATGATCCTGTACAATCTATGTACGATCCTATACAATCTACGTCCGATCCTGTACAATCTATGTATGATCCTGTACACATTATGTATGATCCTGTACAATCTGCTAATGATGCTGTACAATCTATGTACGATCCTGTACAATCTATGTACGATCCTGTACAATCTATAGATGATCCTGTACAATCTATGTACGATCCTGTACAATCTGCTAATGATCCTGTACAATCTATATATGATGCTGTACAATTTATGTATGATCCTGTACAATCTTTGTATGATCCTGTACAATCTATGTACGATCCTGTACAATCTTTGTATGATCCTGTACAATCTATGTATGATCCTGTACAATCTTTGTATGATCCTGTACAATCTTTGTATGATCCTGTACAATCTTTGTATGATCCTGTACAATCTATGTATGATCCTGTACAATCTGCTAATGATCCTGTACAATCTATGTATGATCCTGTACAATCTATGTACGATCCTGTACAATCTTTGTATGATCCTATACAATCTACGTCCGATCCTGTAAATCTATGTATGATCCTGTACAATCTGCTAATGATGCTGTACAATCTATGTATGATCCTCTACAATCTATGTACGATCCTGTACACATTATGTATGATCCTGTACAATCTATGTACGATCCTGTACAATCTATATATGATCCTGTACAATCTGCTAATGATGCTGTACAATCTATGTATGATCCTGTACAATCTTTGTATGATCCTGTACAATCTATGTACGATCCTGTACAATCTTTGTATGATCCTGTACAATCTATGTATGATCCTGTACAATCTTTGTATGATCCTGTACAATCTTTGTATGATCCTGTACAATCTTTGTATGATCCTGTACAATCTATGTATGATCCTGTACAATCTGCTAATGATCCTGTACAATCTATGTATGATCCTGTACAATCTATGTACGATCCTGTACAATCTTTGTATGATCCTGTACAATCTATGTATGATCCTGTACAATCTATGTACGATCCTGTACACATTATGTATGATCCTGTACAATCTATGTACGATCCTGTACAATCTATGTACGATCCTGTACACATTATGTATGATCCTGTACAATCTATGTATGTGCATGTACAATCTATGTATGAGCATGTACAATCTATGTATGATCCTGTACAATCTATGTATGAGCATGTACAATCTATGTATGATCCTGTACAATCTATGTATGATCCTGTACAATCTGTGTATGATCCTGTACAATCTATGTATGATCCTGTACAATCTATGTATGATCCTGTACAATCTATGTACGATCCTGTACAATCTATGTATGATCCTGTACAATCTATGTATGAGCATGTACAATCTATGTATGAGCATGTACAATCTATGTATGATCCTGTACAATCTATGTACGATCCTGTACAATCTATGTACGATCCTGTACACATTATGTATGATCCTGTACAATCTATGTATGTGCATGTACAATCTATGTATGAGCATGTACAATCTATGCATGATCCTGTACAATCTATGCATGATCCTGTACAATCTATGTACGATCCTGTACAATCTATGTACGATCCTGTACAATCTATGTATGATCCTGTAAATCTATGTACGATCCTGTACAATCTATGTAGATCCTGTACAATCTATGCATGATCCTGTACAATCTATGTATGAGCATGTACAATCTATGTATGATCCTGTACAATCTATGCATGATCCTGTACAATCTATGTATGAGCATGTACAATCTATGTATGATCCTGTACAATCTATGTACGATCCTGTACAATCTGTGTATGATCCTGTACAATCTATGTATGATCCTGTACAATCTATGTATGATCCTGTACAATCTATGTATGAGCATGTACAATCTATGTATGAGCATGTACAATCTATGTATGATCCTGTACAATCTATGTATGAGCATGTACAATCTATGTACGATCCTATACAATCTACGTCCGATCCTGTACAATCTATGTATGATCCTATAAATCTATCTATGTTCACACTACAGGGATTGCACAGGGTTCTACATGGGTCATACAGGGCTCCATGTGTCCAGTGGAATGTTTCAGAAGCCGGACATGATAATGAACATTAAATATCTGTTTCTAAAACTGCAGGCTGCTAAACTTACAATTACAACCATTCTTATTTGTCATCAGTCGTATCTCAGTTGTAAACTATAACTTTAGGTGTTTCAGAACAAGATACAACTGAAGTTCAAACTACAGTTATAAATACTTATGACTGGTTTGCGACTGGTCGCAGCTGTTTCTAGAGGCTGATCTGCTTGGACCTATTTGATTCACATAAAAGAAGAAATATCAGGTCTTCAGGGAGGAGAAAAACTGTTATCTATTCTGCTTGATGAGTATATGTTATACTTCATTTTTTATTCGTTTATATGTAGTTTGATGCCTTCAAATGAAGAAAAAGGACATATCCTATGGTTAGTAAAAGGTCACTCTTAAAACCGTAGTAACTTTACAGTCTACAACAGGTCATGATCACCGCTATAGTGCATTTACTAGAGTAAAAAATAATAGTAGGTTATTGAGTGTGATCTGTAGCTAATGTTACAGCTATGGTTCATGTTTCAAGACCTGCAGACCAGTACTACACCCCCCTCGATCCCCCTACCCATGCCATTAATGCCTGGCCCCCTCCACCCCTGGACTGAAAGACTGCCTGTGTTCTGTACCTACATGTAATTAGGAGATACAAAGCACACACAGACATCACACATATGAGGTCTGCCACCCCCCTGCACAATGAGAGAGAGACTGCCGGCCGGCCTGCTAGCCATTTTTCAAGAGCTACGCATTGAGTTTCCCCACCACGAACACCACTTATGATCCAGTCCAATCATAGTGTGGGGTAGTCCATGACCCTATAATACCTACGGTTGCCTATACAAGTGCATGGCTTTTTTCTCCATATATGCACCAGTCATAGTAATTGACCCTGTATACTCAAGAATTCTCTTCCGATCCAAGTCAGCTTGGTACGATTTGGGAGAGCCCAAAACTTAGTGTCTGAGAAATGACTTCCTGGTCATGTACACCAATAGCTGCCACTAATAACCCCTCCCACCCTTGGACTTTATGATATGATCTGCATAGTAAGTTTTTATACATGTATTTGTATCGGCAGGCATATAATATCACGTGGCATAGATGGATTTTCCTACTAGATATGACATATAATAGGGGTTTTGCACAAATTACACTGGTTTCCTGGCTTCTACAATTGAAACTTTAACTTACAACCAGAGTATTAGTGGAAGTTACAGTCTACAATTGGTTCAGTCATAAGTGGGGACTTACAACTGCTGTCTGTTTCACAACAACAGTAGCTTTAGCACTTGTTTTAAGTTATAAACTAGGTAACATGATAATCTTCCTTTAGAAACACCAACGGTTTTAAGCCTACGATCACTATTAAAACTGCAATAGCATCTCCCTACAACTGGTTGTAGACATTATTTCCTTCTGAAACACCACACAGTCTGGTGTTTCACAAGCCAAACATAATAATGGTCATAAAATAGCCATTTCTAAAACCATATTATGACTATAGTAAAGTTACAACCACTCCTATCTCGGTCAGGTCATATAGAGAAATATAAAGGAATATACTGATGACCTTTGTAGAAACACCTGCTATTATAAGCCTACAACTAGTCTTAAAACTGCTATCACATCTAGTTATAACCAGTTGTTAATATTGCCATCTTGGGGCCATGGATCCTGGAGGTCATGAGACTGGAAACCCATTGGGGCATCATGCCGATTGAGTTGTACTTTTTGGGAGTACCCGCTAATGATGGGTACAAAACATTGAGTCATTATTGATAATTGATATAGCGTCAGCAAGCTATTCTGACGCTGATTCATAAAAACTGACAACATATAAAAGAAGAAACGACATTGAGATTTGGATTCTCGTTAAGATAATAGGGTATTTCTTCATATAACATATGTTTTTAAAATTCTTCATCAAATCATATCATTTACAGATTCTAAAAGTTTAGAACATGTTTAATAGATTGTCAAAAGTTACATTCTAACCCTTTTTTTTCTTTCAAAACTGTATTTAAACAGGTGTTTTAAAAGCAAAATTTCCAATTCAGCAAGCACTTTATCTCAGGGTATTTAGGTGCCACTAACATTCCAAAACTATTTATTATTGATTTTATCTAATGTTGAAAGGCATCACAGGGTAGCTAAAGTTTTGCTCTTTAATGTACTTATGAATATGACTGTGAATAAAGGAATGGTAAGAAAATATAACCAAGTATCCATGTTCTATTTGGTCTCATCAAAATTCTTGTTTTCAGTCTTTTTATTGTGGTAAGTTAACTTTTTTCTTTCTTATAGGGGTCCTTTAAGAAACATTTTATCCAGATCAAATGAAAATTTTCTAGATTAAAATTAAAAGAAACGATTCATTTTTGAACATCAATCTTATGTAGGATTCCCCCTTGAGAAGATGACGTCATATGGGATTTCCCTCATAATAAAAGAAGATATATAGGGTATTCCCAGGGAAAAATGACGTCAGAGGGGGTGTGTTCGACTGTTGATATTAATCTAATAGAGCTATTTATTAGAACATGCATTTAATTCATAGGAACCCTTTGATAAAAATGACCAATATTAAACGATTTCAGATACTCATAGATTCCAATAAAACGATCAATTGTGATTCTGGTATTGTCTATGTTCATTTCCTTGAGAATTAGGATAAAAAAAGAAAACTTTTTTGGACTCAAATTTGTCGTTAATTAAAAATACATGAAATAAAATCCATGTTCAAAATTTCTAAAAATGAGAATTTCGTCAATTTTTATGAATCACCTTGCAGAGGCCACAAAGTAGTGCTGATTGATGGACCGGAAACATACTCACTGTTCTGACCAATGTTCTTAAACTTTTCAGGTCCGTCCGATGTCTGAAGGTTCAAGTCCAATTCTCTCAAAGTTTATCTATGTATTATAGACCGGTGTCTGCATACAGTGTTACAATACTAGACATAAATAAAGTCGTTGACTGTTGGACATACATTGTTGTCTTACCGATAACAAACTCAGCCGACGGTATACAATCTATGTCTATTTAGTCATCTTTCCTGTTCTATTTTTTAAATATATTGATATTTTGGCTCAGTGTATCTGCTTGTTTATGCGGGTTTGCTGTAATGATCCAGGCAACCAACAAAGAAAAAATGATCCTTTACAATTCCGCAGGGGGACCTTTGATACCACGTTGGCCTGTATGAACGTGTCACATGTATATGAAACACCTTCAAGACCCACACTCAGTGCTGTCTGCATCCCGCATACCGGGTGGCAACCGCTCTGCAGACGCCCATCTGCCACTAAGCAGCCTAACAATAGTGTCTCTAATGCCAGTCTGTACTGGAGATGTGGGATGGCTGTATAAGGCCTAGACCACAATAGGGGAAGACACACACAGACAGTGATACCAGCCAATTACTTTCACAGTTCAAAGGATGCATCCCTTAACAATCATGTAACTCTATTGTAGTGGAGACATGACAGTTGGATGCTGGGCCTAACTTTGTCTGGGGCAATCAGCCCCAGAGTAGGGATATAAGGCCCCCAGTAGGAGGTCCATCATCACAGAATCTCCAGAACAGCTCCAGAGGTAACATCTCCAGTCATCTCCTGCTACCTGCTATACCACTGCACTATGGTGAAACTATGCTAGACAGGCATTGGTTTCCATCATTAGTGGCCAGAGGGTATCTTCCTCCAGACATCCACCAGAGGGTAAAGTTATTCATTATTACATTATTCCTCTAAGCAGCAGCTCAGGAGCTAGGTGTGGGAACCCACCTAGAACTATGCTGGACATTGTATTATTATTACCTCACAGGTGGAGTGGAACAGAACATTATACTTTATAAACTACTGTATATTTACTGTATGTACAAATTACCTACATACTAATTACTGTGTGATTGATATTTCTTACATGTTGCCTAAAGCTGAATAAACCAGTGACAACTGGAAATAACACTATTTATGAGAGCTTGATGTATTTACACTATATACCACTAGTCATATGATATTTCTCATATGACAACTTGATCATGCATAATTACTAGTATGACAAAGTGGTGGAGAACATCCTACTAAGATCCCATTTCTCACAGGCACATAAAAATTAAGCTGGCAACATTACTAAAAACAATCATACACACAGTAAACCCCACTCCACCCACCCAGTGACCTTGACACCATGTTCAAAAAGGTCACCAGTGAGGTCTCCCACACGTCAGTGAGGTCTCCCACATGGCAGTGAGGTCTCCCACACGTCAGTGAGGTCTCCCACAGGTCAGTGAGGTCTCCCACACGTCAGTGAGGTCTCCCACACGTCAGTGAGGTCTCCCAAACGTCAGTGAGGTCTCCCACACGTCAGTGATTTCTCCCACACGTCAGTGAGGTCTCCCACATGTCAGTGAGGTCTCCCACACATCAGTGAGGTCTCCCAAACGTCAGTGAGGTCTCCCAAATGTCAGTGAGGTCTCCCACACGTCAGTGAGGTCTCCCACACGTCAGTGAGGTCTCCCACACATCAGTGAGATCTCCCACACATCAATGAGATCTCCCACATGACAGTGAGATCTCCCACATATCAGTGAGATCTCCCACATATCAACGAGATCTCCCACATATCAATGAGATCTCCCACACGACAGTGAGATCTCCCCACATATCAGTGAGATCTCCCACATATCAATGAGATCCCCCACACATCAACGAGATCTCCCACACGACAGTGAGATCTCCCACATATCAGTGAGATCTCCCACATACCAGTGAGATCTCCCACATACCAGTGAGATCTCCCACATATCAACGAGATCTCCCACATATCAACGAGATCTCCCACACGACAGTGAGATCCCCCCACATATCAGTGAAGATCTCCCACATATCAATGAGATCCCCCACACATCAATGAGATCTCCCACACGACAGTGAGATCTCCCACATATCAGTGAGATCTCCCACATACCAGTGAGATCTCCCACATACCAGTGTGATCTCCAACATGTCAGTGATACCTACAACACACCCATGATCCCACACCTTCCACCATGGCCGATGAAGGTCCTCAACCCAATCAGGCAGCTGAGAAGATAAGGGCCTATGAGAAGACCATCCAAGATGCAGTTACTGCCCTAGAAGCAAACAGAGCCCAACATGATGCTCATGCCCTTGCCTCAAAGGAAAGGGAGAGGATCCTCAGTCAACAATTAGATGACCATCGGAAGGCCCTAGAACAGGCACAACAACAGATATCAGATCTCATGAGGATGGTATCATCCCAGACCTCACAGCCTCCCACACCCACAACCACACCTGTCGTCACACCATCTGCCTCTGGATCCAAGGAGGATGTCATGATCTCCATGATGTCCAACATGACCAGGATCCTAGACAGACAACAACACGACGACAGGAAGATCAGGCAACACGAGGTAACCAAACCCAAAACTTTTTCTCACCCATCACCACTCATGTCAACAGCACTATTTATTGATCACAAATTCCCAGAGTATCTGAAGGACAGGTACAAATTAACAGACAGTGACACCATGGTAACATATTTACCCAAGTACCTTGAAGGACAAGCATTGGCTTGGTTTGAAACCTTCAAGGAAAGTGCCACACCTGATAAGTTGACATGGTCCAATGTAGTACATGAACTAAAAGAGTATTTTGCTACTCAAGACAATATTATCTCCAGAACTGCACTCCGTGCACAAGAGATAGATGAACCTGTATCTGATTATGCAATGTATCTCAGAAAAGCGTGTAATGCCCAATGCCTAAAGGACGACACCTTATTTAAAACATTCACCCAAGGCATGAGGCCCTGGATCTCTGTAGCTCTTGAGAACAAGAAAATAGACTCTTTTAACCAAGCCCTAGACCTAGCCTTAGAGGTTGAGACCCAAGAAAGATCTAGGAAAACAAGGGATGCAGAGTCTAACCCACAGCCTACTAAGAAAAAGGTCCAGGAAATCACCACTAGTTCAGATGAAGATGTTAACCTAATGTCTAGTGCCCATGTAAGGCAACAGGAAGCTAAGGCTACATCCAAAGACCCTACCGGTAGATATAGAGGAAATAACTATGACCCCAACTACCGCTCCAGTAGAGGTAGAGGTAGAGGGGGCAACAGCAACAACCGGGGGGGTCACAACAGTAGAAAAGACAACAGCTCTTCCAACTCCAACAATGGTAACTCTTCATACAGTGATAGGAGAGACAGAACCCCAAGTAATGGCAGATCCTATAATAATCAAGGATCCAACAGTAGGAGCCATAGTCTGCATAGGAACTACAACAACGGATCCTACAACAACCAGGGTTACAACAACTCTGGATCCTATAGTCAAGGATCCAACGGTAGAAGCCATAGTCCACATAGGAACTACAACAGTGGATCCTACAACAACAACGGTGCCTACAACAATCAGGGATCCAACAACTCCGGATCCTACAGCAACCAGGGTTCTAATAACTCTGGGCAATACAGCAACTCTGGTCATCATAACCAGGGTTCCAACTCACATCAGGAGGATCACAAACCTAACACAAGAGGTTACCAGGGGAACCAACACAGTAACCCCCAAACAATACCTCAAGTGATGGATCAACTCTCCAAGCTCCTGGTCGCAAGCATCGCAACCACCCAACAGAACCAGGAAAACTAGGATGTCACAGTGCCGATGGGCCAGTGCACTGTGACACCCCAAATACAAACAATCAATCAGGATTAACAAAGATCCAACCAGAGACAATTGCTAGTGCCAATCTACCATCTAACAGACAGAGACGTCCATCAGTGATACACATCACCCCACCAGATTCATCATCAAAGGATACAGGTGAGAGTACCAAGCTTTCTATTGTACTTCTTCAAAATGGCTGTATCAATGCAAATCTATATGATGTTTCAGATGTACAATGTTTGGTTGATACAGGTGCTACTATCACCTGTGTCAGACAATCGTTCCTCATGGATCTCCAAAAGAGATTCCATATCCAACTGAGGAAATCTAAAATCAACATCCATTTGGCAGATGGATCGGTGTGTCATGTTAGACATTCAGCTATGCTGAACTTTAGAATCCAAGGTGTCAGATTCCAATACCAATTTGCTGTAATACCCAACCTCACACAGCCCGTTGTTCTCGGCACAGATTTCTTAAGCACTACAAAATCTCAAATTGAATTTAATGTTGATCCTGAACAAATTCTCAAACCCATTAGGGCAGTGAGGGATTTTACCATCCCTCCATTCTCTGAACTTGCAGTATTGGGTAAGGTCACATCTACTCAATCACTGCAAGGCAAAACTGGAGTAGTAGATAACCTCCAAAGAAATAACAATGCCCCATATCTAGTTCAAAGGGCAGCAGTAACCCCCAGGGAAAATAACAAACATCCCCTAGTGTTACTCAACACCAGCAGGCGCCCACATAAAATCAAAAAGGGTGCCATCATAGCTCTATTTCAGGAAGTCAAGGAATCTGATTTAGAAAAACCTCAACAGGTGTCAGACACTACCCCACACGCTGATCAATCCATCTCAGCCATACAGCCTGAGGATGTAACTCAATTCAGCGACACAGACTCAGACTGTGAGTCCACATATGCTGACCCTGAACCCAACTCAATCAGACTCTCTGAAATAGCTGCTATACATAGTGAGGCACATGACCTCGAGCCAGAATTGGAAGAGAATGTTCCACCCAAATCTGTGCTCACATCCAAAGATCAGCGTGATAGATTAGAATCACTGCTGACCAATTATGATGATATATTTGTAGGAAAAGATGGAGACATTGGTGCTACACACCTGTATACCCACTCAATACATGTAAAACCTGAGGCAGTACCATGTCATTTCCTACCATATAGACAAACACCAGAAAAACAGGCCGCAATAGGGGAAGAGTGTGAAAGGCTAGTACAACAGGGCATTCTGAGAGAATGTGCTGAGGGCCCCTGGGCTTCCAGATCCTTTTTAGTACAAAAATCATCGGGAGGCCATAGGCTCGTCACAGATTTTCGTTATCTGAACCAAAACACGATAAATCAAGCCTTATCTACACCCCGAGCCGATGACACTCTAGACATGATAGGGTCACTCAGACCAAGAGTATTCAGTAAGCTAGATGCCCAACAGGGAGTTTTTCAAATTCCTATAAGACAGGAGGACCAGCATAAAACCGCATTCATAGCAAATGACAAAAAATATGTCTACGAAAGGATGCCAATGGGTTTAGCGACCGCACCTGCAGGATTCTGCCATCTAGTCACATTAATTCTGAACAAACTCAAATACAAATGTGCCCTACCATACCTAGATGACATATTGGTATTATCACCATCAATCGAACAACACTTCCATGACCTGGAAGATGTGTTCAACAGCTTAAGAGTTGGTAAACTCAAACTGAAGAAATCAAAATGTGAATACTTCATAGACAGAATAGACTTCTTGGGAATGAGAGTCACACCCAAGGGACTGCAACCATCTCCCACAAAGGTGGAATCAATCAAAACCTTCCCAACACCAAAATCAGTCAAAAATGTCAGATCCTTCACAGGCCTATGCCAATACTTCAAAAAGTTTATCAAAGGTTATGCCCAAATTGCTAGACCATTGTATGATCTACAGACACATCTCAAAGCATTTGTCTGGACAGAGGATGCAGATAATGCTTTCAAAACATTAAAGCATGCCCTCTGTACCAATGCTCTTCTCAGATATCCAAACTATGAGAAAGAGTTCAGTTTGGCAACTGATGCTTCCATGTGAGTTTAGGAGCTGTACTCTCACAGAGAGATAATGAAGGAGTGCTCAGACCAGTAGCCTTTGCAGGTAGAACCCTCTCCAAACATGAGAGAAATTACAATACCACAGAGAGAGAACTACTGGGAGTAGTGTATGGAGTATTACACTTCAGACACTATCTAGAGACTAGACACTTCCAATTATACACAGACCATGCAGCCCTAATCCCACTATTAACCAATACAGGACTCACACATAGATGGGCCAGATGGGCTCTAGACATACAGCAATTTTCATTCACCATCCAACATGTGAAAGGTGATGATAACATACCACCAGATGCTATGTCTAGAAGAGAATACCCAGATTCTGGACCCATGACTAACCCTCCACCCCCACCAAGGAGAGTTAGAGCAGCCAGTAGAACCAAGTTTGCAAAAGTAACAAAGAAGGTACCATTCAAAAGAGATGATCCACCCAACACCATTGAAAGGTCAGAGACACCCATTAGGGGTATCTTGAAGCAATCTACACATTATGTGTTTTGCCACTGTGAGAGAGAATACTCACAACTCTTTCCAGATAATGACTTCGAGCCTATTGAATTCTCATCACTCAATCAGATGGTGAAGGCAAATCCTAAGGAGCCACCCTTCACCTCACCTGACTCAGATGATGAAGATTCAGAAGACACAATATATGCTATTACTCAGGCAACTTCCAAATCAGTCAGATTCTTTGAACCAATGCAGGGAGAGGAAACATCAAACCAATTGTGTCCTATGACCACACGCTCAAAGACTAGAGAAATGATTCAGGAGGGCACACCAAAACCCCCCACACAATCACAAACTATTCTAAATGAGAAAAAGGTCACAGGAAACAAACCTACCAAAACCCCACCTACCAGGAAAAATGTCACAAAAGACGCTGCACCAAATAAATCAAAGAACTCTGAGAGACAGAAGAATGACAAAAAGCAAATTGTGCCTTTAAAGAAAAACGTTGCCACTCCCACCAAGGCGAGAATAGGCCCTCCAAAGGAGCCTACACACCAAAACAAGAGTGACACACCCCAACAAAAGGCACAAGATAGGCCAATAGTCGATGAAAAAGAAAAAGAAAGAGACAGAATAAAACAACATGTGCTAGATATAAACCAACTGTTGGATCAGATTCCCGACACATCCATCTCAGGTACAAACCTTGGCTTGGAACAAAGGAAGGACAAGGAACTATTGCCCCTCATACAATATCTTGAGGATGGGACCTTGCCTGCACCAAAAGCACAAGGAAATAGAATCATCAACCAAGGCCAGACATACACCTTGGTAAATGGTACATTAGTCCATATATGCCCCATAAATTGGAGAAAAACCAATACTGTACCACTTCAAATTGTTATACCACAGCAATGGGTAACAAGTACACTACAGTATTTCCATGACTCACCTACTGGTGGCCATCTTGGTTCAAGTAGGATGCTGTCAGCACTCCGACCTAGCAGACACAACAAAATATGTTTCCACCTGCCACACATGCCTCACAGCAAAAAGGCAAGTACACTCACACAAAACACCAATGACACTGAGAGAGTACATGGCTTCACCAATGAAGTTCCTAAACCTCGACGCAGTGGGACCACTTCCCACAACTGCCAGGGGAAACAAACATATACAAGTCTGCATAGATTATGCTACCAGATATGCAACAGCTTGGGCTACTACTGACTTAAAAGCTGAAACAACAGCAGCAGAGTTCTACAAGAATATAATTTGTCATCATGGAACACCAGCCACTCTTCAAACAGACAATGGAACATGTTATACAGGTGCAAAGTTCACAAAGTTAACTAAACACCTCAAGATCAAACATAAATTCTCCTCACCATACAGGCCACAATCAAATGGGCTTGTAGAGAGATTCAATGCTAGCATTGGCACAGCGCTCAGAGCATTCTGCTCAAAGCACCAAAACAATTGGGATTCATTTATTGAACCCATAACCTTTGCATTAAACAACACTGAATCCCAATCCACAGGATTCACCCCTTTCTTCCTACTCCACGGAAGAAACCCAGCCACTCCAATGGACTTAGGGCTGGGAATACAGGAAGACATATCCACCGTAGCAGACCATGTAGCTAACATGATAACAAATCAAGATACCTCTAGGAGGAAAGCTATAGAAAGGGTCGCCAAGCTACAAAAGGAAAGAAAGGATAGATATGATAAGAAACTTACACCACAGGAAATCAAGGTCACCGACATGGTGTACCTAAACATACCAAGAATCCTGACCAACACAGAGTGTAAGAAGCTTCAACCCCTTTTTATGGGACCATATGTTGTAGTAGATAGACCTAGTTTGACAAGTGCCAAACTCAAAAACTTGGACACCAATCTATTGGTGGCCAGACCGGTGCACATAGACAGACTGAAAAAGGTTGTGGCTGTCAGGAACAATGAATTTGCACACAGGCTTATTCCACATGAAGCCAAATACCAAAAAATGATATCACCCTTACAAGAGAAACCACAGGTATAGGCCCTATCAAGCCTAGGCCTGCACACCACATACTAAGAAAAACATCTAGGTGTGGTGCAGTTTCAAGAAATTAGAAACATATTGAGATACCTAAAAGAACATAAGATTTTCAATTTTTATTACAAATTCTCTTCATCCACACATAGGCATGTGTGACTGATAATGAATTACTTATATATATAAAGCCAATCAAATTTGTAAACATATCAGTAGGTTATTGCCACTGAATGGTCAAAGACTGGGACCCTCCAAGTAAAGCAGACATGAAGTCTAAGAAGAGTAAGGTTGACACAATGGAGTGTCTAAAGCCTAATCCCCACATGAAAGAGCGCGCTATGCCAACATAGCAGTCTATAGAGATCAATTGACCTTATAAGCTACCCTCAGACAACTGTCTAGACAGTCATGAATGGCTGTCCTGGATGACAGGAGGAGCTAATTACCAGTACACAGACTACACAATAGACCCCACAGTTGCAGACACTGGAGATCAATGCATGGACTCCAGAGAAACAATACCAGGCCCACAATGGATGTGGGTAGGGTAGGCTACATAAGAAGCACTGTGGACCATAGCCCACCATCAGTCTTCATCCAGCTGCAGTCTGGAACACAAGTCTACAGGACCCCACTTGGGAATTAGCCAGCCCACTTTTCCATTAGGAGAGACTGCACTAGGATAAAGAACACACCTACTTCACCTTCAACCTGACCTTACCATCTATTGGTCAATCTCTATAGACTCACCGGACATATTGCCAAGACAGCTCAATCTTGCAAAGGTACAGTTTGAACCACTTCATTTAAAGTGTTACACCATACACTTAGACTTTACCAGCACCAAATTACTACAAATTTGACAAGACTTTAAACAGCAAAATTTGCTTTACACAAGCACCATGGGAAGACTGAGAGTTGCACCCATACTGCTGACTGTGCTGTTATTATTATATATTATAGAACCACTTACTGCAGGAAATACACCTGTGGTGAGACAAAACATAGGAGTAATATTCAAACCTAGCCCTCAACCTTTGGTCGATGGACATACCACCACAACACTGTTGCTAGCTATCCCCTACAAGATACCTTGGGCACCCGTTACCCAAGGATCCATAAGGGATATAATACTCCAATTGACCACTCCTACTCTACAAGATCACACCTCTGGTCAAATTATCCAACAAGCCAAGGAGCTTGACACCTTGCTGGAAATTGCAGACAAGGAGATAAATGAAACATTAGCCTCCATCAAATTGTTCCTATCCAACCCCATAAACACATTGGACAAGGCCAAAAGAGAGGCCATACTGGGCTTTCTAGCACCCCTGTTTCGCGGTGTGCTAGGTCTAGCCACAGTAGAAGATGTAAACCAAGTAATGGGACAGCTCAAGAACATAGATGAAATACTAAGAAAGTTTGCTAAACAAGATCAGGAAGCAGCTAGTCTCATTGGAAAGATCACAGACAGACAAGATAAGTTTGTTAAAGCATACATCCAAGATAAGAAGGTACTGGACAGCACAATCAACACCATAGGTGACACCGTCAACCTATGGGCCTCTAACATGTCCAGGTCACTTGACTCATATTCAAGGCACGAGAAAACTCAAAGGGAAAAAATGCAAGTATTAAATGATGCATTAATCATCATAGCAGCAAGAATGAATACAGTTCAATCACTGCAAAGAACAAATGCAGCCCTGAGGATGCTATCATCAGGAATCCTGACCCCTGATATAGTACCACCCTCAGACCTTGCTAGATACTTAAATGACATTAATAACAAACTTAGGATTACACACCCTGGAGCACAAGTCGCAATTAATGACTTAGATTTCTATTATTCACAGAAGCTGACCTCATACACTTACTCAGCTCACCATATATATATTCATCTGGACATTATAATTCAATCTACCACCTCTACCTTCAAACTGTACCAAATGATTACATCACCCATGCCTATAGACACACAGGAGACCCCCACCAGAGGAGTCACCAAATTGCAAACCACAACTGAGTTTCTAGCAGTATCTTACGACGAATCATTATTCATCGAATTGGACTCAGCTGATATGCAGGCATGTGAAGGTACTACAGTAAAGGTATGCAGAAATGTAAATGGTAGAATTTATAAGCACAGGCCTACATGCCCTGTAGCCATTTTTACTAACCAGGCTCAACAGATTAAGGAACATTGCAAGTTTACAGTTTCACCACTGCAAGCACCTACCACCCATGCTATTTCCATTTCTGAAGATGAGTATCTGGTCACTACCAATGAACCCCATTACTTTATCAACTGCCATGGTAAAATGTCTGAAACTCGAAAAGCCCAGTCCTACTCAATCATAGGTGTACCCTGTGGGTGCACAATCAGCGTAGGAGAATTTTCTCTTCCAAACACAAGGTTGCCCTGTAACTCAACCTTATCATTTCATTACATTCTCAAGACAATTAATTTACCATTCATGGCAGCACTTAACCAAATTTCTGAAACCAAACCAGATGAAAGAGAGAATCTTCCAAATTTCCCAGTAGTAAACCTTTCTAGAACCTTAGAGAAACTACAGGAAAATCCAATCATGGATGATATTACTCAACTAAATCTAGAGCCCTTTGCCAAAACATTATTAAAAGATGCCTCCAACCTTGATAAGGCATTGGAAACACGCTACGTAGAATCGCACCTACGTCGAGTTACAGAGCATCCAATCTTCCAAAGCTTAGGACTCATCCTAGGGATATCAGCTCACATTTTTATAGTATACATACTACTCAAACTGTACAGACTAGGAGGGACTGTAGCCTACCTGCCTACAGCCAAAGCATTTAGACTAGTCACCGAGCTGCCCCTACACAAATTGCTCCCAGATAAGAATCCTACCAAATTTACCCCTACAGAGGAAACCCACACCCCTTTCCTCACAATTCAGGAAACCCACACCCTGATAATTGCTATATTATTCACCCTGACCATCTACTCAGCCTACAGAATAATGAAGTACCTCAAGAAATTTGCACAGACACACTGTGGCAAGAAAAATGTGGCCAAGCGCACAAATCCCACAATATATTTTAAAATATATTGTGGAGACTCAAACTTCGCGCTACCCTTGAGGCCAATACCACATGAATTTGATGAGATTAAATCAGCAGCTGTCCCTACCTATAAGGATATAGTGGTTAAAACCTTCCCACTACCTAAGGCTATATTTACCTGGAATGGACCAGCAGTTATAACAACACAGAGAGGAGAATTTGCTTATCACCTCCCTCAGGTGATACTCCTACCTTGGCGCACTAGGTTCAGTACCATACCAGCCCTTAAAAACAAAGGACTGTACCACTCCATGCTTCTCCAGAATGATTGTGGCACCAGCCCGGTGACCATGACAGCACTGGAAAATACAACAGATATAATTATTGACGAACACCAGGAGGAGACCGCAAGGTCAAACATGCAGACTATTGCTAATTTTCTAAACCACCAGCCCTCCCCGGTGACTGTGAAAACAGCCTAGGCTGCCCACAGCCTAGACTGCCCCCAGTCCACCACCAGGAGATACTGAGATGACACATCTCACACATGACACACACCTCCACTGTCAATGAAATTATCAAAGTATTAAAAAATTTTGATTTAGAAAGATATACACAGCCACTTGTTGATGTATAATATGAAAATCTATGGTATTCTCACAAAATCGATGATTAATGCGCGCATATACGCGCAAATTGCAAATTGCAGATTGTAAATTGTACAAATCTAACATTAATATACATGAATGCAGGTAGATAACTAAGACAGTTCTTGTACCCACTAGCACTTGTATACTATACCAAGGTTTACTTAAGGTAACACACTTTAGGTATCCAAGAAAATTGTTGGAAAAATGAATTGAAAAAAAAAAAAAAATGTTGAGAAAAAAAATTTGTTGACATGAAAAATGTTTACTTAAGATACTCACCAAATAATCTCTTTCAGGGACACATACTCAAAAAGGCTAGGGAAAAGTCAATTAAAAGCAGCGGCCCACTGCCGAAATTGCCAATTAATACACCCATATAGCAAAATCACAGAGTAACTCAGAGACAAACAAGCCTATTGTACATGAAGTACTTTGTTTTTCCGGTCCTCGGAAAAATTTGTCTCAAATCCCAAAAATTGTATAATGTAAACTAGATTGTACATTTGTACTCAACTGCACACTAAATTGTATGTTTGCACATCAAATTGTACGTTTGTACCCAATTTGCACACTAAATTGTATGATGCACACTAGATTGTACGTTTGTACCCAATTTGCACACTAAATTGTATGTTGCACACTAGATTGTACGTTTGTACCCAATTGCATGCTAAATTGTATGTTTGCACACTAGATTGTACGTTTGTACCCAATTGCACGCTAAATTGTATGATTGCATACTAAATTGTACGTTTGTACCCAATTGAACGCTAAATTGTATGTTTGCACACCAGATTGTACACTTGTACCCAATTGTACGCAAAATTCGTATATTATTCACCAAATTGTATGTTGTACACTAATTTGTATTTTTTGTACCCCAAATTTGAAAATGTGTAGGCAGATACACCAATTCACAGTAGAAATAAGGCAACTTCAAAGCCATGTTGTAAGTCAAGTATACTTAGGTCTGTTTAGCATCCAAACCAGAAAGTTGCACAAATTACGGTTATACGCCTAGAGTTAAGGAAATATAATCTTTACCCAAAAAACAAAACTGTTGTACATACTGAAAAAGCTCTACCACAAAATTTGTATTTGAAGCACTCCCTATTACTTCAAATCCACTCACACAATTGTATACATGTCAAGGTAAAATCAAAAATTCTTTATCATAAGGCGAATAGTCGGAGATTCGCAATTTTCCCCGGAGGGGGGAGCCATTGTCACATGTATATGAAACACCTTCAAGACCCACACTCAGTGCTGTCTGCATCCCGCATACCGGGTGGCAACGCTCTGCAGACGCCCATCTGCCACTAAGCAGCCTAACAATAGTGTCTCTAATGCCAGTCTGTACTGGAGATGTGGGATGGCTGTATAAGGCCTAGACCACAATAGGGGAAGACACACACAGACAGTGATACCAGCCAATTACTTTCACAGTTCAAAGGATGCATCCCTTAACAATCATGTAACTCTATTGTAGTGGAGACATGACAGTTGGATGCTGGGCCTAACTTTGTCTGGGGCAATCAGCCCCAGAGTAGGGATATAAGGCCCCCAGTAGGAGGTCCATCATCACAGAATCTCCAGAACAGCTCCAGAGGTAACATCTCCAGTCATCTCCTGCTACCTGCTATACCACTGCACTATGGTGAAACTATGCTAGACAGGCATTGGTTTCCATCATTAGTGGCCAGAGGGTATCTTCCTCCAGACATCCACCAGAGGGTAAAGTTATTCATTATTACATTATTCCTCTAAGCAGCAGCTCAGGAGCTACGTGTGGGAACCCACCTAGAACTATGCTGGACATTGTATTATTATTACCTCACAGGTGGAGTGGAACAGAACATTATACTTTATAAACTACTGTATATTTACTGTATGTACAAATTACCTACATACTAACTACTGTGTGATTGATATTTCTTACATGTTGCCTAAAGCTGAATAAACCAGTGACAACTGGAAATAACACTATTTATGAGAGCTTGATGTATTTACACTATATACCACTAGTCATATGATATTTCTCATATGACAACTTGATCATGCATAATTACTAGTATGACAAACGCCAGGAGGCTGTTGATAAAAGACTGAGTTGTTGCTTTCCAGTGTAGGTACCTCACTTCCCACGTCACTCCTCTACTTAACCACTCTGGAGGCTATTGCGAAAAGAATTGGATGCACATTCTCACTGTCATAACTCACCTTCCAGTTCCTGGCTGTTCTGCTGCTCAAAACCAACTTCTCACCTTACACTCAGAATCAATCCTCTTAGTGTGAGTCATACTGGGAAGCATTCCCAAATTCATGAAAACTTAAGAATCAATTCTATGACCTATTACCTTGCTGCAAATCAGCGGAGAAGTCATTGCCTGAGGGTAGTCAGTTCCCATAGCACCTCCGACAGAATTGAATTCCTGTCCTTTCGCAACACCCTCCAGTATCACTTCCAACACTGTAGTCCAGAAGTAGTCACTTTCCCACAAATCAAACTGTGTTGCGAAAAGTGGTCACACCTGAGTGCTTCCCAGACTGCCCACACCTATATATACTTATGCAACAGAGTGTAGGAAGCAACTTTCAGTTGAGGGGATGTTAGTAACCACTTCTGGACCACTTCAGTTGGGAAGTGCCATTTGGCAATGCAATAGAGAAGAGATTACCAAAGATGAGTGCCTTCCGTTTTTGGAAGTATACCTCCAACAGAAGTGACTTCCAAGGGTTTAGCAACAGCCACCAGGGTGCTCACTGATGTGAAGTATAGCCTACACCCCGGTGTGCTCATTCAAGACTCATTCAAGTCTTGTAGTTGAAGAATTCAAAGCCCCTGTACCCCCAGTGGTTATTCAAGCCTGGAGCTCATTCAAAATCTAGCACGTATAACTATAGCCAATACGGGATCTTTATACTGTTGATCTGATGTTGGAATAGGTAATAGTTGACAAAATTGAAATAACATTGCTGAAAACGGGTTGAAAACAAATTAATTAACGTTATTAACACATATCAACCAGTTGTCAACATAGATTCAGCGTTCTGTGCACACTGCATTAACATATAAATGCTTACACCTGATAATGTCAGTTTGTTGTTGGGTTCACGTTGGTAGACTAGCAGCTCCTGGTCCCCCTCATGGGCCACGTAAACATATCTGAAATGAAAAGAGTCAAGGAGATATTAAGACATAGTAATAACCACAATGTACTCACTTAGCAAGAAAAACAGGTATAGGTTTGATAATGCTGAAAAGGGGTTTGGATTTAAAGAAGGAAAAGAAGTTCACAAAAGACGATTTTCTTACACCCCCAAATAAAATTTTAAAATTGACGTGGACATTTTAACGTTTCCTTTTTCGGAGGATTAAAACAAATGTTAACAAAACTTACAAAACAATAAAACAAGTTAAAAAATGAGATAAAGTAGATATTCTACTAGACAATGATATAATAACCAATGTAACAGCCCTACCTCTTGTCATGGGATATAATTATACCATTTGGCTGCTTTAGTTTGGAAACTACAAGTTTAGGTCTCTTTCCTGTTTCCTGCAGTAAAAGAAAGGAAAATCAGATAATTTAGATATGATTATGAAATAAAATGTGTGTAAGGGATTATATCCTATATGAACAGAAAAGCAAAAGAGTTTAAGTTCTCGGGTAGGCAACCGGGTCCTTATTCTAAAGTGAAATAATGAATTGTACAATGGCCTGTGTAGTTATCCAGTTGTCACAGAACATCAAATCAATGTTGAAAATTTGTTGATATGTGTTGATGGTGTTGATCAACCTGTCTTCAACCTTTTTTCAATCATTCCATTTAAGTTTTGTCAACTTTTGTCAACAATTGACATATCAACATTGAAATATTGTTCTCGATTCAACATTGATTCAACATTGATTTGTCACTGTTGGATCAATGATATCAATTTCAATGTTGAATCAATGTTGACATGTCAAGTAAGAATCACCTAACACCAATTACTATTGAAACAACATTGAATCAACATAGAATAAAACTGTTAAATCAGTACTGATGAAATGATGAATGAGAGTTGATTTGGTTAAGTTGTGTCAACTTTCAAATTCAAATGTATTTTAACCCTGAATCAACTGTTGGTATGCAAACATGCAAACGTTAACTCTACGCTGATGTGCCCACTGGAGGGTCTTTCCAAAAACAAAACGAGATTGGCTGCTTTATAGCATAAAACGTGTACATACAAACGTGCATGATGGCATGCACGTTCTGATTGTCTTTCCAAAGGATATGCAATGTGTCTCTATGGAGAATGGCACACGTCTGCTGGTGATAACATGCACGTTTAATTAAATGGGAAGACGAGAATACCTTTTCTCAAAACAATTCTCTGCACGTTTCTCTATTCTGAGCTCGTTTACGTTTTGGCAAGACCCTCCTGGGTAATTAAACCCTACAGAGAAAGTTTCAAATCATACGTTTTCATTGCTTCACTCACCCATACGTACACAGAGCCCCAGTGCATCAACATGTAGATCTCCATGGTCTTTAATGAGTCCTTTGTAGAGTACAGATAGTTTGTGAAGTAAAACGTATCCTCATCTATGGCCGTCACATCATTAGCCCTGCAGCAGGAGACAGCAGCAAGGTTATATCTTCTATATCAAGGATTTCACTTATTGGAAATGCAGTGCAACAAAATATCTAAAAGATTCCACATAAGTATTTGAGTGTGTTCTGTAGGGCATATCTTAATATCTTACCATACTACGACAGCTCCCTTCAAGTGTAACAAAGTTACCACACACTGTTAAAAAAATGTCATTAAAATAAAAGCGCAATCCTCGTTCCAAAAATGTCAGAGATCCGTTGTTATTTTCAGAGATTCCTTGTAATTTGTGTACCAACTTAGCGCCACCTGGAGATTCTTGTAAAAACTATACTGGTTCACTGCTGTACGATTATGGTGGTTCACCGTTCAGTTATATGAGGATCGATCCCTGCTAGATTCAACAGTCACTTTTTACAGTGTATGAATAGCCTTGGAACTTGCAGTCATAGTGCTGTGTGTGATCGCAATAACTTAGAAATGACCTCCAGAGATAATGATTAAGCTCCTAGATTCTCATCCTTTTGGTACTTACGTACAGAGTCGGCTGTCATAATACGTGTGTTTGTGTATAAGTGACATGGTGTTATTGTCAAAGTCAAACTTCTCTATACGGTCTCCTTCTAAATGGTGGTTGACAACAAATAATGTGATGTGACCTGAAAGTATAGATAAGTTGTAATCCAGTCAGGTGTGAGGTTCCCCCAAAGCTGATTTGCTCATGATTTGGCCCTTGGGCTGCGTCGAGAGGTAGCTGGAGCAAATCTCGAGCAAAAATCGGGTTTGGTGCAAAACAGGTGTGCTCTATCTCTTAATTATAACCGGGCCCCGTCGTGGAGAGGAGTTTTTCTGTCTGATGCATTTACTCCCAAATCAGGTGAAATTAAAAAAGTTTAATTTCATTGGACCAATTGGAATGCATCATGATGCAATCGGCCCAACTAGTCCATTCTCTATGGATTTTTAGCTGGAATTCTGTAACCAATAGGTGAGGCTTCACTACGCGATTTTGTGGTACATTCTCACCTAATTCTAACCCTATAGTGCCTAAGGTATAGGTTGTTGACATTCCTATATTGTAAACATGAGATTGAAAATTGTAAAACATGAGATTTCAGGGGTTATTTTATGGGTGATCTCTCTCCTTGTGTGCCATATTTACCAACTAACCTGTACCTGCACAGACTCTGTGATTGGGTGGGAGTTCAATATATAAACATCAACACAGCAAAATATAAATAACAACACAGCAGTCACACAGATCACAGGGTCTTGTACTGTAAAAATCAAACCTGTCTGATATTGAGTTGCAGAGAGTCATCAGTGTGAAAGTCTGCAATATTTACATTAGGTCAACTTGATTTAGTAAACAAAAACATCTTTTGGCAACAAAAATGTGCCTGAGATTGTACAGAAAGCCTTTCCAACATAAACAAAAAGCTCTCTTAATCTTCTATTTACACCTTGAAATAATAACAAATACCACTCTATAATCTGTGTTTGTGTCTGCTTTTGTGAGAATAGCTCCGATTTTCAACAAAAATCGCGTAGTGGAGCCTCACCTAATAGCTGCCTGACAGAAACCGAAAGTGAAATCAGCTATGGTGGAAGAGGTATGGAGCAGGCCTCCCCATGGCCAAATGGTGCCTGCCGATTCAATCTTCTTGCTATAGGCACAATCATCTCTGACATGAGAATTCACTCCAAATTTCTTCTGTGCTGAGAACCTGGGTAGTAGGTGGGGCGCTTTGTATCTTGGCTATACACTTAAGCACTGGTTCCACAGACCTACAATCAGTCAGAATAGCCTTGAAATCGTGTATTCCACTGCCGTCAGTCGCCCGAAATTTTGCTAATCCAATTATTTTTGATTATGTAAAGTATAGAAAAAATCAGTCGGATTAGAGAAAACTCAGCCAACCCGACAGCAGTGGAATACCCACTTAATCCGGCGATTTATAATATATCAAAAGTATAGGGGAAAAAAGTCGGTTAGATCAGTGCAAATCCAACCGATTTATGCCTGTGGAACTAGCACTATATATGTATGTGTGGCTGGCAACGGTCTGTTTTGAGCATAAATCAAGAGTATACATTTCACCCTAGCAAACTTCAATTTTCAGGTAAATGTCCTGATTTCCATGGACAATTTCCGAATTTTATGAAACCACTTGAATGAAATTGATTTTATTTTCAAAGTAATCCCCCCAACACAAAATGTTTTGTTAAAATTCTATGACATTTTTTATCAGCCTACCTGTTTTCTCATTCTTGTAGACACTGATACCATGAGGTGTAAATTCTTGTGGGTCCAGCCCCTTTAGGTTCAGTGGGACAGGTTTTTCCTGGTGCTTGGCGAAGTCAAACAGGTAAATCCTGCCCACTGAGTCTATCTGTCTGTTATAGTACTCCTGCATGCCCTGAGGGTAGGGGAAAAGCAAAGAATTAGATACTTATATGCTCTAATTGATCTTAAAGGTTGAAAAAAAAACACAATGAAGAGAGCGTCTTTCACAAATTTAAATATGGGTTAAGCGGGTATTCCACTGTTGTCGGTTGGCCGAGATTTTGCTAATCCAATTATTTTTTATTATACAAAAGTATAGAAAAAATTGGTCGGATTAGAAAAAATAAGGTTGACCGACAGCAGTGGAATACCCGCTTTAGGTAGGCTCCCTCTGTACTTCATCATCTTTAACCCTTTAAGTGCCACTGATGCATTCTTGTGCCATGCCCATTGGTAGAAAGTAGCCCGGGCGAGTAACTCGCCAGGGCTACTTTCTTACGTCATGTCGACCCTAGAGGGTTGATACACAAACTCCCTAAGTGTCAGCAAGCAGTCTCACCAGCACTTTATGGGTGCATCATGACGACAACTGGGCATTATGCAAACCTGCATTAGCGGCCTTTAAAGGGTTAAAGATGAAAACAAAAAAGTACTTACAGACGATATAAAGGTTTTTCCGTCTGGTAACGTTTGCATGTCTTCTGAACCTGAGTCTGAAATAATCAAATTAGAGAACTTGCTTTAACAGTTTGATTTAAAGCAGTGTTCTTTTGCTCTATTAATAGTCTATGAAACTGAATGTCAGAATCTGATATCTGAATCTATTGACCTTTGAAGCATATTGAATGTCTGAGTCTTATCTTTATTTTTTCCATGGTCAATGCAGCATTTCCACTGGTTTGACCACTGATGTGCTCAGCGAAACCATCTATAGCCGTGTGTTCACAGGGCGATAGAATCGGTCCCATCAAAATTCCCGACAAAAACACTTCCATTGATTATTTCTGGCAACAAATACCTTTCTATCGTTCATTTCCAACAATAATAACGAACATGATCTTTTTTGTTGGAAATAAAAATTCTATCGCCCAGTGGACACAATAGCTTTACGGCTATTTCATACCCTGTAACATTGTCACGGGTGGCAAACATTACACTATAATAAATCTTTTAGATTGGTTTTGTTGAGTTTTCTATGAAAGTTTAACCACACACGTACCTAGTCCCTCTACAATCTACATTTTTTCAGAGGTATGTTCCTATGTAGCCCCTGTACATAGCTGCATGATTTTGTACTAAAAGTTTACTAAACACATACCTAGTGTCTCTAATATGTCCATTTTATCACAGGTTTACATACCCAGTCCCTCCACATATCTGCATTTCCCAGGTTGGTGGTTGTAGACATCCTCCTGTACTCCTAACTGCTGTCTGTAAAATAAACAAATCACAACGCAAGGTCATCAACGTGTCACTCTTAATTAATGAAGGGTGAAGGTATCTGTTACTGGTCCTTTCATGGTTTAATGAAGAAGAGCACCACACCCATTGATACATTATGACAACCCTCCGGGGGTGTATCAACCTCATAGTGTTGGCATGACATATTAGTAAGTCTTAAAGGCATGTATCAACCTCATAGTGTTGGCATGACGTATTAGTAAGTCTTAAAGGGATGTATCAACCTCATAGTGTTGGCATGACGTATTAGTAAGTCTTAAAGGCATGTATCAACCTCATAGTGTTGGCATGACATATTAGTAAGTCTTAAAGGCATGTATCAACCTCATAGTGTTGTCATGACGTATTAGTAAGTCTTAAAGGGATGTATCAACCTCATAGTGTTGGCATGACGTATTAGTAAGTCTTAAAGGGATGTATCAACCTCATAGTGTTGGCATGACATATTAGTAAGTCTTAAAGGCATGTATCAACCTCATAGTGTTGTCATGACGTATTAGTAAGTCTTAAAGGGATGTATCAACCTCATAGTGTTGGCATGACGTATAAGTAAGTCTTAAAGGCATGTATCAACCTCATAGTGTTGTCATGACGTATTAGTAAGTCTTAAAGGGATGTATCAACCTCATAGTGTTGTCATGACGTATTAGTAAGTCTTAAAGGCATGTATCAACCTCATAGTGTTGGCATGACATATTAGTAAGTCTTAAAGGGATGTATCAACCTCATAGTGTTGGCATGACGTATTAGTAAGTCTTAAAGGCATGTATCAACCTCATAGTGTTGGCATGACGTATTAGTAAGTCTTAAAGGGATGTATCAACCTCATAGTGTTGGCAAGACGTATTAGTAAGTCTTAAAGGGATGTATCAACCTCATAGTGTTGGCAAGATGTATTAGTAAGTCTTAAAGGGATGTATCAACCTCATAGTGTTGGCATGACGTATTAGTAAGTCTTAAAGGCATGTATCAACCTCATAGTGTTGGCATGACGTATTAGTAAGCCGTAAAGGGATGTATCAACATCATAGTGTTGGCAAGACATATTAGTAAGTCTTAAAGGGATGTATCAACCTCATAGTGTTGGCATGACGTATTAGTAAGTCTTAAAGGGATGTATCAACCTCATAGTGTTGGCATGACGTATTAGTAAGTCTTAAGGGGTTAAACAATTCCTTCCATACCATGTAGCATTTGGACTTGGCTCCCAAGTATAACCAATTACCGTAAAGGCCCGTATTAGCACCCGGACGCTCAAAAATGTCATTCCCACTGTACCGTTGGCGCCCATTCAAGACAGGCACTCATTTAAATACTGTTTTAGTGCTTAAGGCTTATTTCAATACCCTCCTACCCCGGTGCTTATTTGAGATTGGCCCTTATTTGAGACCCTGGCGCTTAAACTGGTTATTATGGTACTCAGAATGCCTGTATCTCGGACATTACTATTCTAAGGATTAGAAAAAGCTAAATATTCATGATCAGAGATACACTGTGAAAAATGTTTTCAAGATAACGACAGAATCCTTATCCCAAAGTTGCCAGATATCGGTTGTTATTTTGTGCCTATATATATATGGGTCCTTAAGATTTTCAGGACATCACTCAGTCCCTTTTTATGTATATTCCAATGTACTGGGAACCCTTGATATTGTCGCCATCCATCATTTTCTAAAACCCCTGAGTCATTACCTTCGCTTTTTAAAGCCCTTCCGTCACAAACGTCAATTTTTACCCATGTATAGCCACTATTTTCACATAGATATGCGAATATGAAGTATTTTTATGTGAAAATATCGTAGATTGTACGAGTTGTTTCCACTAGGAGATTGTAAGGCTCAGTGGCGGATCCAGGATTTGATAAAGGAGGGGGCGCGCCCCAAAAGAGGGGGCACCCCCCCGTTTTTGAGCAAATTCTGGGGTCCAAAAATATGCAGTTAAACACTTAAGTACTGGCAAAAAGTACGCCCTGCGCCCCCCTCTAAATCCGCCCCTATTAGGAAACCCTTAAGAGGTTAATTTAGTCCAGGAAACCATCAGGGGGAAGGCCACATTATACCGTACAATCTCAGCCCAGGGATGGAGGTGTACGCTGACATTGATCTTCATTATCTGATACCATAGCTTATCATTGCCCCATTGGTCACTGATAAGGTTAATACATGTTCCACATCCGTATTACTCTCACACTGCTAACTTTGATACTCTGGTGGTGGTTTGCTTGTTTTTTTCTTCTTTTTATTTTCTCTTTTTTTTATTCTTCTTTATCTTCTACATTAAGGACTCTGTTTACCTGCTCCATATATGATGTGGTCTAACTTCATAAGAAGGTGACTTAGACTTTGGCAACATTCATGAATAGATTTGAATTATGCAATTATGATTAATATCAAAGAGTGAAGAGCGCTGCATAAATTTCAGCTCTGCTTGTGCGGATTGAATTGGGTTTTTTTTGCCCCCCCCCCCCCCAAATTATCCACTTCCCATATGATTATTAAAGATTTTGTTTCACCTGTTCCTTTGATATCGAGAAATAAGTCTATTTAGCTACTTATATAAATTACACTCTCAGGCCGAATTCTAATGCGGATATAAATATCCCTGTAAATAGGCAGTAGGACCACTTGGTAAGTGGGTTCATGAGCGAGGGAGAGTGAGAGAGAGAGCGAGGGAGAGAGAGAGAGAGCCGACAAAAACAGATAGACTGAAGCAGGATGAAAAAAAAACGATTTATACAAATCACACACAGTCACCAAAGATAGCTAAGGTGATGGGGTTCACAACCACTGAGTTCCTATCTATCAGTCTTAAGTACTAAAATCCACAGCCATTCCCGGTGTGGACGTACACAGAAGAGAAACATACTGAGCGACAGTCTAGAAATTCTGACACCCTGATATATATCTAGGGGGCGGTTTTATCAAGTTGTCAAGGCTGGCTCTCCTGGGGCCAAGTTCCAACAGCAGCTGATGCCGGAGTGCATCATGCCAATCCTCGGTGCGTATCAGCCCCTAATGGTTGGCATGATGCATAAATCCACACCCCTCCATGTTACTAACCATGAAGGTGCATCCATGAATCATGACGACCAATGGGCATGATGCACCCAGGCGTTCAATGGACATGATGCACCCAGGAGGGTCTTGCCAAAAGATAACGAGGATGAACCTCTCTAAATATTTTCAGAGAGTGCTGAGGAAAACGTGTATGGCCTAACTCGTTTTCATAGCATTGACAGAAGAATTACCTCAGAATCTATGGGAAACTCGTTTTGAAAAGTGAAAAAACTTTCACGTTTTCTCTAAATGATTATCCAAACAATTATTAAACAATGCAAAAACGTGCATGTCTTCATTCTCGGTTCACGTCTCTTTTGTGGCAAGACCCTCCAGGCGTTCAATGGACATGATGCACCTAGGAGTTCAAACATCAAAACAATCCAGAATAGCTCACCAATATCTGATTGTGCTGCCATATTTGCCTATTTAGGGAGTGGTCATTATTTATCAACAGGGGGGTTTTTCACGGAGATGCACGGACATTTTTTACAACCCCCCTCGACAGCAGTCAAAATTATTTGTGCCCCCCCCCCCTGCGCCGGAGACGTGGAGAATTTCTGCGCCCCTCTTTGATCTATAGTAGCGCGCTGGCTTTTTTGCTAAAGAGAGGGTAAATTTTTTCACCCCCTCGGGAGGGGTCTGAATTTCTTATGCCCACTAAATAATGACCACTCCCTTATACAAGTACAACTGCAGTCATACATTTCAACTTTGTTTCCCTGTATAAAGAGGGATATTGGTTTTGAGAAAGACCCACCCATGTGCTAATAATGAGACCTTCGCTAATCTCTGACCCCTACAATTATGATAATACTATCAACACACAAACCATCAGGCTACCAGGGCTGATATAGGTATAGTAGATAACCCATGTTAGTACTTAGTACTTTAAGGGCTGGCGATGCATTAATTAGAGAATAGACAACGACATTCTTCACGTCGAGACTTTCTGTTGAAGGCCCTCGACCATCATGTGTTATAGTCCAACAGAGAGTCAAGACGTGGAGAATGACTTGTCTATTGTCTTTATAAAACATGTTAGCATGTGTATCACACTGATCTAAAGGTCTGACCCCACGGGATTGATCGGCATGATGCTTCAATGAAGTGCTGGAGAGCAGTCTCGGCATCACTTCATTGGTGCATCATGGCGACCAATGGGCATGATGCATTGATGCATCAGCTCCGCCTAAAGGGTTATTACACACTTTGTTTGATAAATGATAAGAAATGATATCTGGGGGACTGTCACCAAGTAGTCCAACACAAATGTCTGTTACGTGCAAGTCGGCATGCAGTCTGCATGCACTATAGTTAACATGATTCATGAATTTATCATTTCCATCAATTGTTTAATTAGGCCATTAGGTCATATTGTCTGCAAAGTATTAGGCGATAGCAGTGGCCTCCTTCTTTTTCTCAGTATGATCATACTTGATTACAGCACCTTTCCTGCTGTGCCATGCTAATTCACGTAGGTCCTCCTACAAAGGATATCTCTCTTTGATAGTTTGAGGATCCTGCTATCCTGACGTTTCATGCCGATCGGTTTTCAGTGCATGCATGCAAACTGACGTGAAGCTAGGGTTAATGTTGCCCTCAGACCTCTAAGGGATGAATCCAGCCCTGGTGAGTAACTCGCCAGGGCTATATTCATGCATCATGCTAACCCTACAGGGATTATACACCGGTCCCTTGCATCAATGTATTACATTTATAATGGGTTACTTTGGCAAAGTCACCACTCACCTCCGTAATCAAGGTCTGTGCATAGCAAATAAAGGCACCAGAGGGCAGCACTGTTCCCTTTACTTTCTCACCCTTACTATAGCATATGGATAACACCTACACAAGACTAAATCTGGTAACCAGTCCACGCCCGTGGCACCACCATTGAACCCTATGGCAGCCCTGTCGGCTGAGATGGTCGTGTGCAACAGCTGTCGGCCGATAGAAGGACCTTATCGGGTGGTGGAAAACGGCCCTAAGCGGCTCTTAGTGGCTAGCTATGCCTACCCTAAGGGGTTTATTACCACCAGTGGGCATGATGCATTACTGCCTACCCTTCAAAGGGTGAAAGGGCCAAGGGCATAACTCAATATTCCGGTACAGGCTAGGTAGTGGGTGAAAAAAATGAATAGATAAAAAGAATGAAAATAAGAAAAATAAAACGAAAAGGTAAATACTAGAAAAAATGCATTCTTTCTAAACGGCAAAATGTTTACTTACATGTACTTAGGTATCCAGTGGTAAGCCACCATTAACAGTACACCTACAAACACTGCCTTCTGCCACTCCATGTTGTACGTGACGTGCTTGGGGTCTAAATGTCAGTCAAATGTCGTCTGCTCCTTAATGTATACCCTCACCAGGTGTCACTCCCGTCAATAGACCAGTAGCGGGATGGGGTTCACGCCAATGAGAAAATTCTCTAGTATTTACCCCGTAACTTCGTATACAGATCAGGATAATAATTGTTATCATTCCTGTGGTAGCCAGAGAAATACAACAGCGGCTAACACCAGGGGGTGCACATTGTGCATGGTCATTCTTCCCCGTGGTTAAAGTCTTTTAGGGAGTGATCATTCTTTTACCAAGGGGGGGTCAACATTTTTTCATCCCTCCCCCCACCGCTGGAAATGGCTGATCGCGCCCGTTTATCCTAGTGACGCGTAGGCATTTTTGCTGGAAACCAGTAAAATTACAATTTTGCCCCCCCCCCCCTCATAGGGGTTGAAAACATTCCCCCCCCCCTCAAACTCACCACCCCACCCCTGTTGTTATAAACTGATCACTCCCTTTCTCAATCTCCTTAATGATTTTTGTAAACAGGAGAGCCGGTTCCAGCTTGGGTTCGAATTCAAGGGCAACATTAAAAAGAAAAACATCCTCTGCTGCACCTTAGTGTGCAGAAAGGCTACCAGGTGGAGTAAAGGTAAGAGGTTATCATAAGTCGGTAATGGTGATGATAAGATAGTATTATAACTCTGATATCATGTATCAATGGTTGTAATCTGTACATCCTACTACCTACATGCACTGAAATAGTAGGGTCTTCATGAGTTCTGGCTTGGACTATTGGTGTGCCTTAGTACCAAGTCAAAGCTTGTCAGATTTAACTTGTCATCCCCTTCACAACCTCTTCATCTTGACAACTTTCAGCTTCCCAATCTAGGCTTGTCAGTGTCAGGTAAAAGAGCAACCTAAGGCTGATCTAAACTTGTTGATAAGAAAACCTGTGCCAAGGCTGGCAGGTTAAATTTTAACAATCAGACGGTTTTGAGAAGCCTGATGAACCCTTCACGGGCAGTACGACCATTGTCGTACTGCCATTCTCCTCCCCAGCATCACATCGCTGCATCAGACCAATCTTTCTGAAGTCACTCTGCAGGATCGTCCTGATGCATGAAAGCTGTATCGTCCCTTCTGCTGAGAGCCGATAATGTATCAATGCATTATGGCCATTGGTCTTCATGATACATAAATCTAACTCGACAGGGCTATATTCATGCATCATGCCGACCCTACACACTACAGACTTGATGGCCTCATAGAAGGTAGTCACGATGCGCCAATGAAGTGCTGATGATTTTGTCAGTGCATCTTGTCAACTATTCACTTCTGCATTAGTGGCCCTTCAATTCTTAAACATGAATGAGAAGAAAATCCATAGTTTTACATTCCAAGAACCTTATTCGTCCAGTTCACTTATGCTATTGAATGTTTTCTTGTATTGTCACGCATGGTATGGGGAGTCTACAATCTGGCCCCACCTCAACCACTAGCGTGAGTCGTCTCTGGCGACCAGCGTTTCTGGGTAAAAGTAGTTCTGGACTCTGGTTGCTGTAGTGGTTAAATGTAGGCAGGTACCATGCGTAGTAATATTCCCCAGAATATGGGGACCCACAATCCCCAAACACGAGAGAGGGAGTTCCCTGAATACCGACCGGACGAGACTGGGGAGTCTAAGTGTATGTGTGTGTGTGTGTGTGTGTGTGTGTGTGTGTGTGTGTGTGTGTGTGTGTGTGTGTGTGTGCGTGCGCATTATTGTTGATAATGGTATGTATTGCAACTTCTTTAACCCTTCTATTGCCTCTTCTACAAAAGTTGAAATATGCAGTCACAACTCATTGCACTAAGACAAGGACACTCAGAGTGTGCGGTCATCCTGGAGGGTCTTACCAAAAGATAACGAGGAAGAGAGTAGTGAGGAAAGCCTGTTAGGCCTAATTCGTTTTCATAGTATTGACAAACGAATTACAGCAGAATGCATGGAAAACTCTTTTTGAGGTGTCAAAAAACATGCTCGTTTTATCTAAATGATTATCAAGACAATCTTTTAGCAATAGAAAAACGTGCACGTTTTCCTTTTTGGTTCGCATTTCCTTTTTTTGCAAGACCCTCCTGTGGATAGTTTCACGTGTATCCTTGCTTACTATCTTCAGATATGATACTGATATATGATAGGAAATTAGTGTTGCTAATGAGGTCCTTCTTTATGGTTTGTTTTTATTTAAAACCAAAATACACACTTTGTTTCAAAACTCGTTTATTGATTGAAGACCCTAGGGGTTGCGTGATTTAAATTCTTCTTCCTATTATATTATATATTCCTATTTTAGAATTTGAACTATCTGAAATGATGTTATCGATCTCACATGTGATACTAAGCATGAATCTCCCATAGGAGAGGCGGTTATTATGCCAGGTTCCCCTGCACCTCATATACCGTTCTACCTTTAAGGCCCGCTGTTGCATTAATGCATCATGTCCATTGGTCGGCATGATGCACCAGTCTCGCCAGCACTTCATTGGTGCATCATGCCGACCAATGGGCATGATGCACTCCAGCATCAGCGGCCTTTAAAGGGTTACTGAAAAGACAATAATAAGTAAGTACATACATAAATACATGAAGGTTTATACACTTGAATCTGTCGATATTTATAAAATAATATAAATGTAAGTTATGCATAGCGAAGCCTTGTATCTGGAAGTTCAAATTTGATTTATGTACACAACGCAAACTAGCTAACAGGGAGTAAAAAAAAATACAACAAATACGACGAAGAACAACATAACAGTTCCCCATCAAATCCATATACATAATAGTGTTTTCTTTTGGTGAGGTCATATTAGATAATTCTCTGACTTTCTAGTGCTAGATTTGGAGTACTGCATCAGCCTGTATAAGCGCTCAGCCACTCAATCAAGGCTGGTGCTTATTCAGTACTTTAAAGGTTTTGTCGTATTTAAAAAATTCAAAGCTCTAAGGGGTATAAGGGGTATAAGGGGTATAAGGGGTATAAGGAGTATAGGGGGTATAGGGGGTATAAGGGATATAAGGGGTATAAGGGGTATAAGGGGTATAAGGGGTATATGGGGTTATAAGGGATATAAGGGGTATAAGGGGTATAAGGCATATAAGGGGTATAAGGGGTATAGGGGGTATAAGGGATATAAGGGGTATAAGGGGTAAAAGGGGTATAGGGGGTATAAGGGATATAAGGGGTATAAGGGGTATAAGGGGTATAATGGGTATAAGGGGTATAGGGGGTATAAGGGGTATAAGGGGTATAAGGGGTATAAGGGGTATAAGGGGTATAAGGAGTATAGGGGATATAGGGGTATAAGGGATATAAGGGGTATAAGGGGTATAAGGGGTATACAGGGTTATAAGGGATATAAGGGGTATAAGGGGTATAAGGCATATAAGGGGTATAAGGGGTATAGGGGGTATAAGGGATATAAGGGGTATGAGGGATAAAAGGGGTATAGGGGGTATAAGGGATATAAGGGGTATAAGGGGTATAATGGGTATAAGGGGTATAGGGGGTATAAGGGGTATAAGGGGTATAAGGGGTATAGGGGGTATAAGGGGTATAAGGGGTATAAAGGATATAAGGGTATAAGGGGTATAGGTGGTATAAGGGGTATAAGGGGTATAGGGGGTAAAGGCCCGTATTAGCACCCGGACGCTCAAAAATGTCATTCCCACTGTACCGCCGGCGCCCATACGAGACAGGCACTCATTTAAATACTGTTTTAGTGCTTAAGGCTTATTTCAATACCCTCCTACCCCGGTGCTTATTTGAGATTGGCCCTTATTTGAGACCCTGGCGCTTAAACTGGTTATTACGGTACTCAGAATGCCTGTATCTCGGACATTACTATTCTAAGGATTAGAAAAAGCTAAATATTCATGATCAGAGATACACTGTGAAAAATGTTTTCAAGATAACGACAGAATCCTTATCCCAAAGTTGCCAGATATCGGTTGTTATTTTGTGCCTATATATATATGGGTCCTTAAGATTTTCAGGACATCACTCAGTCCCTTTTTATGTATATTCCAATGTACTGGGAACCCTTGATATTGTCGCCATCCATCATTTTCTAAAACCCCTGCGTCATGTAAGGGGTATAAGGGGTATAAGGGGTATAAGGGGTATAAGGGGTATAAGGGTTATAGGGGGTATACGGGGTATAAAGGATATAAGGGTATAAGGGGTATAGGGGGTATAAGGGGTATAAGGGGTAAAAGGGGTATAATGGGTATAAGGGGTATAAGGGGTATAAGGGGTATAAGGGGTATAGGGGGTATAAGGGGTATAAGGGGTATAAGGGGTATAGGGGGTATAAGGGGTATAAGGGGTAAAAGGGGTATAGGGGGTATAAGGGGTATAAGGGGTATAAGGGGTATAAGGGGTGTAAGGGATATAAGGGGTATAAGGGGTAAAAGGGGTATAGGGGGTATAAGGGATATAAGGGGTATAAGGGGTATAAGGGGTATAAGGGGTATAAGGGGTATAGGGGGTATAAGGGGTATAAGGGGTATAAGGGGTATAAGGGGTAAAAGGGGTATAAGGGGTATAGGGGGTATAAGGGGTATAAGGGGTATAGGGGGTATAAGGGGTATAAAGGATATAAGGGGTATAAGGGGTATAAGGGGTATAGGGGGTATAAGGGGTATAGGGGTATAAGGGGTATAAGGGGTATAAGGGGTATAAGGGGTATAAGGGGTATAGGGGGTATAAGGGGTATAAGGGGTATAAGGGGTATAAGGGGTATAAGGGGTATAAGGGGTATAAGGGGTATAGGGGGTATAAGGGGTATAAGGGGTATAAGGGGTATAAGGGGTATAAGGGGTATAAGGGGTATAAGGGGTATAAGGGGTATAAGGGGTATAAGGGGTATAGGGGGTATAAGGGGTATAAGGGGTATAAGGGGTATAAGGGGTATAAGGGGTATAAAGGGTATAAGGGGTAAAGGGGTATAAGGGGTATAAGGGGTATAGGGGGTATAAGGGGTATAAGGGGTATAAGGGGTATAAGGGGTATAAGGGGTATAAGGGGTATAAGGGGTATAAGGGGTATAGGGGGTATAAGGGGCATAGGGGGTATAAGGGGTATAAGGGGTATAAGGGGTATAGGGGGTATAAGGGGTATAGGGGGTATAAGGGGTATAAGGGGTATAAGGGGTATAGGGGGTATAAGGGGTATAAGGGGTATAAGGGGTATAGGGGGTATAAGGGGTATAAGGGGTATAAGGGGTATAAGGGGTATAGGGGGTATAAGGGGTATAGGGGGTATAAGGGGTATAAGTGGTATAAGGGGTATAAGGGGTATAAGGGTCTTATACCCCTGCACTTAGTCAAGGCCGGTGGTTATTCAACAACCTGTGCTAATACAGGCCAATATGTTATGTCCTTAAATGATAGCACATGTAAGTACAGGATAAACCCCGAGTGTTTGCCTGTAAGCAGTATATTACCAATAGGGGCTGTCATATTGGTAATATACTACCTACACCCAAACACAAGGGGTTTATCCGTACTTATACCACACTTGGGTGGAAAAACAATGGAAAAGCACAGGTAATATATTGCGTGTAGCTGTTGTAAGTTGATGCGGTCCACTGAGCACACACACCCTGCCCATTCCCCAGCTTGTGAATGGTTTTAAGTGGCTGACAAGTGTGGCATAAGTGAGATAAACACCTCGTTGGGCAGTGTAGCCAGTATATAGACAACAGGCTGTCATACATCCCTATTCTATATAGTGAATACAGGTACCAAACTCGGTGTTTATCTACCACTTAAGCCACTAGTGTGCTCTATGCAATATACAAGAGGTGTGAAATCCTTTGTTCTACGTGTCCACTGTGGTTTAAGCGTTTTAATATATTGTGATACAGTCTCAGCATACAGTCCCCTTATTTACAAACCCACTGTCAAATATAGAATAATAGTCACTGTACAAAAAGAATCAATGAACAACGGAGGTGCTACAAAGCTGAAGCTGCTGCCGTAATTTTACCTCCCGTTTAAGGCAAGCCCTTGTACAAGACACTCCCCAACTTTAATAGAAATCTGTTAGCAGCTTAAAATAGGGCTTGATCCTACTCTATCTCATGGCTTAACATCCAGTTGTAATGGATTCGTGTACAATATTCAACCTTCACCTTGTGCTTCATGAATTGTCCTTCACATTGTACTACAACTTGTGACCTTCACCTTGTACTACAAGATATGACCTTCAGCTTGTACTGCAAGTTATGAACTTCACATTGTTCTACAAGTTATGACCTTCACATTGTTCTACAAGTTATGAACTTCATATTGTTCTACAAGTTATGACCTTCACTTTGCACTACAAGATAATGACCTTCACCTTGTACTACAAGTTATGACCTTCACCTTGTACTGCAAGTTATGAACTTCATATTGTTCTACAAGTTATGACCTTCACCTTGTACTACAAGTTAAGAACTTCGCCTTGTACTACAGGATATGACCTTCACCTTGTGCTACAAGATTTGATTTTCGCTTTGTATTACAAGATACATGACCATCACATTGTACTATAAGATATGACCTTCACCTAGTATCACAAAATATGACCTTCAACTTGGACTATGAAATATGGCCTTAACATCGTACTACAAGATATGCCCTTCACCTTGTACTACAAGATATGACCTTCACCTTGTACTACAAGATATGACCTTCACATTAGTACTTGAAGATGTGACCTTCACCTTGTACTACAAGATATGACCTTCACCTTGTGCTACAAGATGTGACCTTCACATTAGTACTTCAAGATGTTACCTTTACCTTGTATAACCAGAATTGACCTTCACTTTTTTCTATGAAACATTACCTTCAACTTATACTACAAAATCTGACCTTCACCTTGAACTACAATAGATTGAGCATGCAGACTAAAATAAAGGACAATAACATGTGTAGTGTCCATGTGACCTTCATCCTATCTGTCCCACTGAGGTAGGCCCTCTCGGCTGGCACCCGGCGACTCTCCAGCATCTGTAAAGTGATCAGAAGAAAGATGGATACCCTTTTACATAAACTTAAAAGGACATTAATTGGTTTGTATATTGATGAAGTTTGCAGCACTCACAAAGTATGTCGTGGCTCAGAGGTAGGGCTTTGTTCAATTACATTTAATATGATTTCTTTTGTTACCATTGTAGAAAGATTATGTGATCTAAAAATAAAATTCACCTTTTTCATAGTGTTGGTGAGGGGGAAGGGACCCCTGTTACAGAATTCACCACTGAAGTCATCCTGGTCCAGAGACCAGATCATGGCGCCCCCTAGCCGCCGTCTGATTAACCACGCCATCTGGTGGAGAAGCAGAAGTAGAGAGCATTTCACAAGGTTTTATATGTAAATGATAAATGACACATTCCATTAGCATGTGTTCAATTTTTGGTGTGTAAGGGTAAAAGGGGACTTAGGCCCAAATCCCCTAAGATGAAGATCTATACGTAATTCCCTTTCAAACACGGACACAATCCGGAATCTTGGTAAGTGACAATGACAGCTGTGAAATGCCTTGCTTTGTCAAATCCTTTGTTCTGTTTGTATTTATCTACATTTGGTGTTGAGCTGGCAAGCAGAAAGGATTTCCCAGTGCACCATGAAATGTAAACAAAAAACAAACAAAAAACACTAAGGAAACAGAATTGTGGCACCCTTGAGAAAAGTCCAGAATAGCCAGTATGCAATGTGTGCTTTTTCATGTAAATTTAGTCAGATTCACCAATTCTCCAGGCTTTGTTTGATCACCTTTGTGATGACCATTACACTACTTTAAATGTTACCATGTTAATTGTTTGATTTTGGTTCTGAAATGCTTATAATTATTGAACCCCGTCTTTTATACATACGCATGTCAGAGTTTAATTATGTGATTGTAAAGAGAAGCAACCATAATTCTATGGCACGTACCTTGATAGCAACACTGCGAGCATTGTCGAAGCCTGCCCATAGATTGTCCTTGTAGAGGTAGGGGAAGGCCTGCTCATCATCCCATCCCACCTTACCTCCCTCCTTCATGAGCACACACAGCTGGTAGGAGGAAATTTATATGATATTTTAATCTCATAGTTTCATTTTCTTTACAACTCAACCAAAGCAGTGAGAATCATACTGAACACACTGTCTACCAGTAATAAAATCTAAACAGGGAACCACCATAAATGTATTGCATTGAAGTAGTTTTTATGCGAATCCCCAGCTGGCAGTATGGTGGTACAAGGAATCTCTAAAAATTACAGCAGATCTCTGGCAACTTTGGGACGAGGATTCTGTCATTATTTCGATGACTTTTTTGCACAGTGCGTTTCATTCTGCATCAACATCATAAAGATTTATCTGTATTTAACATTCTACTGCCCTTAAACATTTAAAGACTTTAGGCATAATCTGGAATCCTGTATTATATATCTAAATTTGAGTTTTGACAGTCAAAAGCACTCTAAATCAATGGGACAGAGTGAATGTTTACTTTTAGGTATATATATATATATATATATATATATATATATATATATATATATATATATATATATATATATATATATATATATATATATATATATATATATATATATATATATATATATACGTGCAGTGTGGCTTCAGGATGACCTTGACCATAAACAATCTAAGTTTGACCTTGAAACGACCTTACCTCTATAAAGGCCATAATGCCCTTCTCATTGATGATAGGTCCAGGAGGCCCGTGTCCTAGTGTTGGAGACCCTACAAGGTGGTCTGTAGCATTTATCAGGTTAAAGGTGCGCCCCTGTGCGGGAACACCCAGAACTAACTTGTATGCTGGTGTTCCTGACCGGATCCACTTGTTAACCACCCACTCCTGTAATGGTTTTATGATACTGTTTGGGGTCAGATAATTTAACACAACAAAGATGACAAAACTTATATATACATTGTTTATTATAAATTTAGTGGAGGGGTAACATTGAAGTACAGAGAGATTCACTGTTACCCACCAAATCTATGTATATCCCTTTAAAGGCCGCTGATACAGGTGAACCTTGTGCCAATAGGTCTGCATGATGCAACAATGAAGTGATGGTGAAGAGACTCACCAATGCTTCATTTGTGCATCATGACATCCCTCAAATAGGTTATTAGAGTGGAGGGGGCATGATGCATTAATACTCTAATGGCCTTTAAAGCTGGCACAAGAGTTCAAATACAAAGATTTTCCACTTTTGCATATCTATCATCACCCCAGTTGTGAAAGTGTCCTGGCAAAATCCCAATCTATTCAGTGCATTCTAACCATTCTAAATTCAAGCATTATACATGTGTCAAAATAAAATGCTTCCAGCATTTTATTCATGTCAACAAGCACTCTTGACCAGCACAGTGGCTCCAGATGGAGCCACAAAGCAGAATTCTCTATATTGGTGCAGGGGGGGTGACCAGTGCTTCAGCGCCATCTTGTGGCATCTGTAACATTCATATTTGTGTGTATAGCTCAGTATGCCTGAGGAAATACTTCAATTCTGCTATATTAACACATGTGTCAAATATCCTATGATACATTTACATCACATATACTTCACTCTATGTAATGGGTCCAGGTTAGCTGCATTTCAATGTATTAGTATGGAGAAATCCATCCTGTTTCAGTTGATAATGGGCTGTTCTAAAGGTCAACTTTGAGCATTTCATAAAAATAATTGATTCGAGATCCATTAAATCTACATTTTGTGAAAAGTATTTCAATGTCTAATGTATGAGGGGGTGCAGTAGAGAACATTGGAGCACCATTCCTAGAGAGTGAGAAAGATATTTCAATTACCACTAATATGAGCTCAGTGAAGTCATTTCTGGTACATTTCATGTTTGCTTAGTTCCCATGCCACTCACATGATGTCTCCACTGTGTCATACTTTGACCATTTCCTTGGCTTCTAGCTCTGTCAGACATGGTCATACTCTAGTCTGCTACAAGGTGGCGCCTAAGCACTGGGCTCTCCTCCTGATATTGGTGGTACCTTTGATTTGGATGCCTGGCAGACCACTCAGTGCTGCCCCTAGGTGGTTGTGACCAGAACTAATCAATCAAGTGGTTTCCCTTCCTACCAAAGGGGAGAGACCAGCTGAAACTAGAGTCCATTGATGTGCACATAATGAACCACATCTTACCAGAATAAATGGCACCCTATGACTGGGGAAGGGGTATATAATTCTTTGAAACACATATCAGACAAAGCTATATCAGGTTTTATACCAGCTTTAAATGGCATGGATGCATGAGGCTGATGCCATAATGTTTACCTGTGGGTAATATAGGATTCCCCGGTGCACCATATAGAAAAGTATTTTCTGGGATCTATGCTCAAAGGTTAAACATTGTCATATTTCACCCTCACAAATTTATATTACAAGATAACTTCTACAAATCATTTAAAGTAACTGCCCTAAAACTGCACCCTCTGTCACAGATTTTTTAGATTATTTTACAATGAGAATAATACAAACATATGAGTGGCTACTGCATTGAATTACAGTGTATAACATAGGCTTTACCCGAATAAGGTATTGTTAAACACTGATTGACTTACAGCACTGAGTTTCTTGTTAAAGCGGAAGTTGGAGGTCCTTGGATACAGCGGTCCATTTCCACCCGCGAACCTGTCCCAGCCTCCATGTAGGTCATACAACATGAGGTTCAACCAATCAACAGACCTGTAACAAAGATGTAGGTCATACAACATGAGGTTCAGCCAATCAATAGACCTGTAACAAACATTTAGGTCATACAACGTGAGGTTCAGCCAATCAACAGACTTATAAGATTTATCAACGGACAAGAGTTTGTCACATGAGGCAAGCCCAATAAAATCAAAGAACATGGCAGTCAAAGATTTTCCATAGACCAGGTCACCCTAGGATTATGTTTGCTAGTCATACCCAGAAAAAAAGTAACCAAAACAGTGGAATAATTACAGTTTTGAAATCTAGACCAAAATAAGTTAACATGTCTTACTTGGCCAGTTTTGGTACCACATAGGAGCCTTTAATGTGTTTCTCACCCACTCCTACAGCAGCAGTTAGAAGTAGTCGTGGGAGACCAGTAGCACGAGACTCAGCAGCGAATGCCTCACTCATCTCCTTCATAAAATCACTGAACTGATATCGTGTCTCCTCATCTGTACCTGTGGTATGGATACAATATATACAGTGGATGATTATTTCACTCCTACCCCATTTTAATTGTATTAAACCTTGTATTGTGACGGCGCTGTATTGATATTTCAAAAAGTTAAAATTCATTGAAACACCCACTATATTCCCAATTATGGTTGAGCGAAAAGTGTGATAAAGGCTTACCTCGTTCAGGCAAACCCGGGTACTCCCAGTCCACATCCAAACCGTCAAACCCCCACTCCCTGAGTGTCTGTACAGCATTCTGCACAAAAACCCACCTGTAAGGTGCAATTCAAGACAGTCTATATGAAAGGCTTTTCCCCTTGCAAACCATTCAGTCCTGCAGATTTTATTGTTCTGCAGGCCTCGATTGGTGTTGGCAGAACCGAATGCCTCAACACTATCACTATCAGGGAAGAAGTACTTCATGAAAAACAAGAATTTCCTAACTATTTTAATAATTTAACTCTTTAAACCTTAAGAAACAGTATTGCCTTTCAGTTTAGGCTCTAAAAACTTTAGTAATGATCTGATTTGCAAGCCATCAGAAACAAAATGTAGCCCAAGATCTCAAGATTACAGCCAGATATTTCTGGGTGGCAGCCTGAAAATTTCTGCTGGCGTGGCAGCAATTTTGTTGGCAAAAGCCGATGTCCGACAAGTTGTATAGACAGGTAAGATATAAAACTCCCACTCCCTGGGTGTCTGTGCAGCATTCTGCAAAAATACACACCTGTAAGACTTGACACAATGTAGGATGTAGGCCACCAAATGCTAGTTATGCCTGGGCTCCACTTGCAACAGGGGTTTTCGTTTATTCTATTTGTTTTTCTTTACATTATGCATCAGTTTTGCGTGAATACCATGGTAATTTTGTGGCAATGTCGTGCCATTGATGCACACCTGTGTCGCCTAGAACAATGTCTTTTGGTGTATCGCCTGTGACGCATATGCCTGTGTTTTGCAAGTGGAGCCATGGCTTTAGCCTCGAACCAAGACTTCACTCTACTCTGCCTCATTGAGTACTGTTTTGAGCTATTGGCTATGCTGATAATCCAAAAAGTAAAGTAAAAGTTTGAAGCTCACTGATCTATGAAACTGCTGTCGATGCGGCATGCTGCTCTTTTCACCAATAGTTCACTGCCCCTATTTGGCCAGATTTTGATTAGAAAATGTATGGCTAAAGTTGGCCGATGAGGTCTAGTGGACTATTGGCAATTTAACACCTTACCTGTTGGCCTCTGAGACTATCTCATTGAATGGATGTGAGCCTAGTTTAGCTCCACCAATGGACACTAATGTCTTCAATGCTGGATTCTTAATCTTCAGCTCATTGAATTTCTCAAAGTTTCCCTTGAGTTTTGGTGTAGATTCATCATTCCACTCCAATCCCTCAAGTTTCTGTTTATAAAAGTTTATTTTCGCAAAGGCGTAGACAATGTGAGTACAGAGGAACGGGTCAATGTCCTCAATCATCATTTTGGCTCCTTCGTACTTGCGTACCATTGCCCAGCTAGCAAAATAACATACGCGTTTAAATCCCCTGGTTCCTACAATGTGATATATAAGACGAGCAATGTACAATAGGTAAATAGGAATAACAATGTGTATCAAAGGAGAATTAGGGGTGCATTATCTCATATTGTTCCTATAGATAGTGCTTATGATGAATGGCCTTTATGGGCAAATTGAACATTCTTCAGCCTAGTTTATGTTGCCTATCAGAAAAAACATGTAAGGTTTCTAGGGTCTTCTAAGTGGGCAGCATAAAATAAATCTGCCAATTTTAAATTATCAGCTTGGGCATGTAGCTTTCATATTAACATTTCTTAAATAGTCCAGGTTGTTCTTCTAGATGGGGATCCCTTAGTGACAGACCCTGAAGTTGTCAATACAAAAGGTTTATGCTGAGCCTGACAAGTTTATTTTGGGAGGTTTTGCCTCCCTGACTTTGAGAATGTTATTTACGCTTTAAGGATGCTGATGCATCAATGCCCAATGGTCACCATGATGCATGAATGCAGCTCTGTTGAGTAACTTGCCAGGGCTGCATTCAAGCACCTTGACGACCCGACTGGGTTGATACACCCACCAGAGGGTTAGCATGATGCTCTAATGAAGTGCTGGTGAGACTGCTATCATGACGACCAGTGGACTTCATTGATGCATCGTGACGACCAGTGGGCTTGATACACTCCTGCATCCCTAAAAGGGTTAAAGCTGCACATGAGTCAGTTCTTTATGTCTATCTCTTTATCTGTATAGGATGCGCCTTGTATGCAGCTACTTCTTGTGATGTATAACTGCAGATTTAAATAATTGTCCTACTTACTTGCAAACGACACTGTAGGCATAAGAATCAATAGTAGAATTAGTAGCTTCATCTTGGTGTTATTCAAAATAACACTATATACAAATGGTACAGTCATGTAGGTAGGTAGGTCATGGTAACAACAACATGGTTATCATCACATTTCTCTGCTTTCAGACCTGTAACAAGACAGAATAATAGCATGTTAATACATGATTTAAAACACAAATAGCCTTCATATAAAGAGCCCTTGTTTGATTTCAAAGACATATACATAAGAGCCTCAGAATGAAAAAAGCCCATGTTTAATCCTTCAAAAAGACATGATACATGAAAGCACCATATCATTAGTTGTCATGTTGCATTGATCAATGCTTCAAGAGGGGCCATCATTAGTGATGCATTGCGGCAGCATGATGTATTCCACCAACACAAACGCATTATATGAAAATCCCTGCGTTGCAATTAGAGCATTTGACTCTTATATCATGTGAATAACACCTTTTCATGCATATGCATAACATTGAAGGGCCGATCGCCAAACCCCCAGTTGCATTACATGTCTCGATCACATGAATTATTTTGATGCTAAATCAGATGAATTTAAGCACATTTAAATCAAATTAACATGAAACTGCATACAGTATGGTCCATCCACCCCTCATGGGACTCCCTGAGGGTGAATTGAGGGTGAATTGACCACAGGGTATGCCACGGTCGTTTAGTTCTGTCTTTGTATTTCATTAACACATGCACTCCTAGAAGGGGCACTATTGATATAATTATGGACCTGTCACATATAATGACATAATAATTATCAGATCAACATTTTACAAATATTTATAATGATATAATGACTCTGCAGTCACTAATTATCCCATCAATGTGTCAATCAATGCTGTCTGCTGTATTTATGACTGATGGGGTCACAGCGCGCCATGTCTGCCGGTCGCCATGTTTGTCGGCCATGTTTGTCTGCACTGTGCACCAGGTGGCAGTTGAGTATGGTGGCCATGACCCCCAGCTGTTACCAAGGTAACCAGGTCACTCACCACATTCCTCTCTCTCAAACGCCATCCATTTGGCCATCCATAAATTATGTCATGCCAATTTTGACCATGCTTATTCAATGGTACACACAATGGATCCATTCTTGAATATAAGCCGAGTCAAATCAACTCACCCCTATGCAAACTTCCCATTGAAATATAACAGATAGGCCCTAACCCATCTTAGTGATAATTATGGTGTATCAAATCAAGGATGCTCCTCAGGGCTTCAAGCTTTGCCACCCATCCTATGAGACGCATCTTGGTCCTGATATTGAGCAGTTTGGTACACTTCAATTACAATCTTTACCTAAAAGGCACACCCTGCCTTGAGAAGGTTTCTATAAGGTGCTGCAGGGGCTTTTCATACCTTATTGGCCTGTATAATCGCCAGGTCTTGAATGAGCAGAGGTCTTGAATAAGCGCTGAGGGTACAGGGGTATTGAAATTTTGAAATACAATGCAATTTAAGTCTTCAATAGGCGCTGGTCTTGAATAAGTCCCGGAGCTATAGCCTCGTTAAAATTAATGTATGCCCTGGCGCTTATACAGATCAATATCACGTCTAAGCGATATCTTATAAGCGGTGTACTACAAACTACTACCTCCTAATGCACTGGAGGTATGTTTACATGTGCAGTTTGATCCTAATCCTTTCTTTTTCTAAATATAAATTTTATACCCACCTTAAGTCATGTAAAATTCCATAAGGTGTTAAGTAGGCAGTGTCAGGTAGTCCATGTACAGTCTGGTCTATGTCTCTGGTCTATCCCATAATGAGCAACACAAGGTGTGTTGGACTGTACAACCACTATGTGTGTAAAGGTCACTTCTGGTATCTGGAGTATTATACCATAGTTATGGCTGATTTGCATATTTTTGCGTTCAAGTTTAATAATACAAGGAGTTCATGTATCCAGGCTATAAAGAACGATGTTGACACTGGACCGCGACATACATTGACAGCGAGTTGACTCATATTCTTTACCATAGCGGACAGCGGGCTGCGCGTCTACACCGTAGTGTCAACATCCCTTGCCACGCTGCAGTCCCACTGTCTGGTGTATAGAGAAAGAACTCCTCTGAGACGAAGCCGTGGCAAAACGGATCATCATATTTTTGCCATTTTGAGGGAATATAGACTTAAATTCATCTATTGAAACATGGAAATAATAAGAATGTCTATTCTTGGTTCTGTGAACACTAGGAGGACTCACATGCTATATAAATGGTGGAAATTGAATATTATTCTTAGCGGACCGCATGGCATATTGACAAACAGAAATCCAATATGGCGGAAGCCCTTTCTTCTAGTCTGCATTGACTGGCATCACAATTCATTGATTTTAAAGGTAAATACTTAATACAGAGGTCTATGGTTGAAACCATGGTATAAAGAGAAGATATAACATTTATTTGTTGATGTTGGCCACTGGATACAATCAACTTGGGCTTCGCCCTTGTTGATTGTATCCATGGCTAACATCAACGCGTGCATAAATAAATGTTATATATCCACTAACTAATGCAATGCAATGAAAAGCTGTTATGAGTAATAAAGACATTAATTGCCCTCCTATATTGAGTGTATCAACATAATTGTTCAGCATTGACATGTTGATAGAAAGGTTTGTGCAGGTTCACAAAGATGTGTTTGGATGGATACTACGGATAGTGGTTGGGTGGTCTATGTGCAGTACTACAGGTAGTGTTCATTTTTAAACAGATAGTGGTTGGATGGGTTCTACAGATTGTGTTTATTTTTACACAGATAGTGGTTGGATGGGTTCTACAGATTGTGTTCATTTTTACACAGATAGTGGTTGGATGGGTTCTGAGGTAGTGTTCATTTTTACACAGATAGTGGTTGGGTGGGTTCTGCAAATAGTGTTCATTTTTACACAGATAGTGGTTGGATGGGTTCTGAGGTAGTGTTCATTTTTACACAGATAGTGGTTGGATGGGTTCTACAGATTGTGTTCATTTTCACACAGATAGTGGTTGGATGGGTTCTACAGATTGTGTTCATTTTTACACAGATAGTGGTTGGATGGGTTCTGAGGTAGTGTTCATTTTTACACAGATAGTGGTTGGATGGGTTCTGAGGTAGTGTTCATTTTTACACAGATAGTGGTTGGATGGGTTCTGAGGTAGTGTTCATTTTTACACAGATAGTGGTTGGATGGGTTCTACAGATTGTGTTCATTTTTACACAGATAGTGGTTGGATGGGTTCTGCAGATAGTGTTTATTTTTACACAGATAGTGGTTGGATGGGTACTATAGACTGTGTTCATTTTTACACAGATAGTGGTTGGATGGGTTCTGAGGTAGTGTTCATTTTTACACAGATAGTGGTTAGATGGGTTCTGAGGTAGTGTTCATTTTTACACAGATAGCGGTTGGATGGGTACTACAGATAGTGTTCATTGTTACACAGATAGTGGTTGGATGGGTTCTGCAGATTCAGTTCATTTTTACACAGATAGTGGTTGGATGGGTACTATACACTGTGTTCATTTTTACACAGATAGTGGATGGATGGGTACTACAGATTGTGTTCATTTTTACACAGATAGTGGATGGATGGGTTCTGCAGATTCAGTTCATTTTTACACAGATAGTGGTTGGAAGGTCAGCCGTCAGAATGGAGATATTGGTTGTTTACACAGATAGTGGTTGTACAAGAGTGGGTCATGTGACCCCACACTGACAGATGGTATAGAACTGACTCAGGAGGCACAATATGTGTGACCATCTTGTCAATCATATTGTGATAATTATGCACCATAAATCCTCGCGTTTAGGACACGGCTTATACTACACTAGAATTACATCAAGGGCGTCCTATATAATTTAGCTCAATTCAGGGTGTGTCTTACACATGAGGACTTTAAATGAGTGAAATTTAACCCTATGGGATTTAGTCTAAGTCAGGGTGCGTCCTGTACCGTAAATCCCCGGTCATAAGCCAGATTTTTCTTTCTATTTTGGGCCCAAACCGGCTTCTAAATTTTTCCCAAAGTCTCCCCCCGGCTTATGACCGGGTTTTTTCACTATAGAATAAAGAGAAAATGGTAAAAATTTGATCCCAAAACCGGCTTTTAGGATTTCCCTGAACTCTGCCCCCGGCTTATGACCGGGGCCGGCTTGTGACCGAGGATTTACGGTATATGCTAGGGGCTCCCTATACGCGAGGATTTACGCTAGGTACCATACACACACAGAACAAGTCTGAAACCAGCTCCAGTACGAGATGCGTGCTGAAAACTGCGGATATAAATCAACCAAATCAATGCAGAATATTAAAAGGTAGCTAGCTCTACCACGATCAATTCTGATCACTGGCCAAACATTTAATTTTTACAGTGTTTAAATGGTTACCATGCCAACAACCGCAGTTATACTTAGTAAAATTGTCTGTTTCAGGTGCCAAACTACACATATATAAGGTGGCTCGGGTTTTGCGTCATAATATATCTCCCTCTTGAAACCTTGAAATGATTCAAAATTTGACTCATGATCTTAGTGTTTGAATAGTGCCCTGTGTATTTATAATCTTGAAGTGCTTGGAAATTTTCCTTGCTATATCAGGAAAAGGTATACGGAAAAAAAATCAGAAGATCAAAGAGATCAAAATCGTCATAACTTTAGACAAAAATAAAAACGCGCGTTAGAAATCAGTCACCCCTTTTTATTCATTCCCTTTTTTTCTAATTTACTTTGCTTTTCCGTTATGCCTTACAGCATATATACATATTTTTGTTTCTTTAATAATCCACCTGTATGCCTTTCAAAGTTTGTAAAAGGTATCTGAATCAATCCCATGTCATTCTTACAAGATTTACATAAGAAAGATGTCATTTGGATGAGTTGTGCTAGCAGGGATGTGATGGCCCTTTCTGTTGTCGAACCTGCGACTCATCTCAATAATGTGCTGCCACCAAGAAGAGTATATCTATCAAAGCTCCTTCCTAGCTGCCACCTAGTGAGATTTCCAAAACTCGTGTAGTGATGTAAATAGCACAAAGGGGGCGCCAGCTGCTGTCTGCACATCTCATTACGGTGTATTTATAAAAATCAGGTATATTTTACCTTAAATGTAAAAGATCAACAAAAGGTTGGGCGGGGGTTTATTCCACACAGGTCCTGACGCCTTCTAATTAAATAAAACATTTTGAATTTACCCAGGCAGTAAATAGAAGTCATTCTCATATTTATTCTCACCATGATTTGAGGTGCACAAAAAAAATGAATAACATGAAATAAGCGCGTAAAAACCTGTCAAATATAACTTGTCAGCCCTGTCAGAAAAACTTCATCTTGACAACTTTAGATGGTCCAGGCACAGGTCCTCACTTGACGACTCTAGGGTAAAAGGCCATGAAGTTGTCAATCTAGACACATAAGTTGTCAACATGAAGACTCTGTGCCAGGTCTGAGAAGTTAAATCTGACAGGTTTTGCCTCATTTATGTTATGCTGCTCACTTAGATAACCCTGTTTTCTTCAGTGTGGTCCAGTTGTGGGACAATCCAAAAGGGTTAACATGATACACCAATGTAAATGAAAAGGGTTAACATGATGCACCGGGGAGTTATTTGAGGTTGACATGACACATGACTGTAGACTGGGAAGTTATTTGAGGTCGACATGACACATGAATGTAGACTGGGGAGTTATTTGAGGTCGACATGACACATGAATGTAGACTGGGGAGTTATTTGAGGTCGACATGACAGGTGAATGTAGACTGGGGAGTTATTTGAGGTCGACATGACACATGAATGTAGACTGGGGAGTTATTTGAGGTCGACATGACACATGAATGTAGACTGGGGAGATATTTGAGGTCGACATGACACATGACTCTAGACTGGGGAGTTATTTGAGGTCGACATGACACGTGAATGTAGACTGGGGAGTTATTTGGCCACTGGATACAATCAACTTGGGCTTCGCCCTCGTTGATTGTATCCATGGCTAACATCAACACGTGCATAAATAAATGTTATATATCCTCTAACTACAGCGAGGGGCTGACCATCCAACAACACTATCTGTATCAAATGCAATGCAATGAAAAGCTGTTATGAGTAATAAAGACATTAATTGCCCTCCTATATTGAGTGTATCAACATAATTGTTCAGCATTGACATGTTGATAGAAAGGTTTGTGCAGATAGTGTAAATTCACAAAGATGTGTTTGGATGGATACTACGGACAGTGGTTGGGTGGTCTATGTACAGTACTACAGGTAGTGTTCATTTTTAAACTGATAGTGGTTGGGTGGGTTCTACAGATTGTGTTCATTTTTACACAGATAGTGGTTGGATGGGTTCTGCAGATAGTGTTCATTTTTACACTGATAGTGGTTGGATGGGTTCTACAGATAGTGTTCATTTTCACACAGATAGTGGTTGGATGGGTTCTGCAGATAGTGTTTATTTTTACACAGATAGTGGTTGGATGTGTACTACAGATAGTGTTCATTTTCACACAGATAGTGGTTGGATGGGTTCTGCAGATAGTGTTTATTTTTACACAGATAGTGGTTGGATGGGTACTACAGATTGTGTTCATTTTTACACAGATAGTGGTGGGATGGGTACGGCAGATAGTGTTTATTTTTACACAGATAGTGGATGGATGGGTTCTGAGGTAGTGTTAATTTTTACACATATAGTGGTTGGATGGGTTCTGCAGATTGTGTTATTTTTTACACAGATAGTGGTTGGGTGGGTTTTGCAAATAGTGTTCATTTTTACACATATAGTGGTTGGATGGGTTCTGCAGATTGTGTTCATTTTTACACAGATAGTGGATGGATGGGTTCTGCAGATTCAGTTCATTTTTACACAGATAGTGGTTGGAAGGTCAGCCGTCAGAATGGAGATATTGGTTGTTTACACAGATAGTGGTTGTACAAGAGTGGGTCATGTGACCCCACACTGACAGATGGTATAGAACTGACTCAGGAGGCACAATATGTGTGACCATCTTGTCAATCATATTGTGATAATTATGCACCATAAATCCTCGTGTTTAGGACACGGCTTATACTACACTAGAATTACATCAAGGGCGTCCTATATAATTTAGCTCAATTCAGGGTGTGTCTTACACATGAGGACTTTACACAATAGAACAGTAGTGAAATTTAACCCTATGGGATTTAGTCTAAGTCAGGGTGCGTCCTGTACCGTAAATCCCCGGTCATAAGCCGGATTTTTTTTTCTATTTTGGGCCCAAACCGGCTTCTAAATTTTTCCCAAAGTCCCCCCCGGCTTATGACCGGGTTTTTTTCACTATAGAATAAAGAGAAAATGGTAAAAATTTGATCCCAAAACCGGCTTTTAGGATTTCCCTGAACTCTGCCCCCAGCTTATGACCGGGACCGGCTTGTGACCGAGGATTTACGGTATATGCTAGGGGCTCCCTATACGCGAGGATTTACGCTAGGTACCATACACACACAGAACAAGTCTGAAACCAGCTCCAGTACGAGATGCGTGCTGAAAACTGCGGATATAAATCAACCAAATCAATGCAGAATATTAAAAGGTAGCTAGCTCTACCACGATCAATTCTGATCACTGGCCAAACATTTAATTTTTACAGTGTTTAAATGGTTACCATGCCAACAACCGCAGTTATACTTAGTAAAATTGTCTGTGTCAGGTGCCAAACTACACATATATAAGGTGGCTCGGGTTTTGCGTCATAATATATCTCCCTCTTGAAACCTTGAAATGATTCAAAATTTGACTCATGATCTTAGTGTTTGAATAGTGCCCTGTGTATTTATAATCTTGAAGTGCTTGGAAATTTTCCTTGCTATATCAGGAAAAGGTATACGGAAAAAAAATCAGAAGATCAAAGAGATCAAAATCGTCATAACTTTAGACAAAAATAAAAACGCGCGTTAGAAATCAGTCACCCCTTTTTATTCATTCCCTTTTTTTCTAATTTACTTTGCTTTTCCGTTATGCCTTATAGCATATATACATATTTTTGTTTCTTTAATAATCCACCTGTATGCCTTTCAAAGTTTGTAAAAGGTATCTGAATCAATCCCATGTCATTCTTACAAGATTTACATAAGAAAGATGTCATTTGGATGAGTTGTGCTAGCAGGGATGTGATCGCCCTTTCTGTTGTCGAACCTGCGACTCATCTCAATGATATGCTGCCACCAAGAAGAGTATATCTATCAAAGCTCCTTCCTAGCTGCCACCTAGTGAGATTTCCAAAACTCGTGTAGTGATGTAAATAGCACAAAGGGGGCGCCAGCTGCTGTCTGCACATCTCATTACGGTGTATTTATAAAAATCAGGTTTATTTAACTTAAATGTAAAAGATCAACAAAAGGTTGGGCGGGGGTTTATTCCACACAGGTCCTGACGCCTTCTAATTAAATAAAACTTTTTGAATTTACCCAGGCAGTAAATAGAAGTCATTCTCATATTTATTCTCACCATGATTTGAGGTGCACAAAAAAAAATGAATAACATGAAATAAGCGCGTAAAAACCTGTCAAATATAACTTGTCAGCCCTGTCAGAAAAACTTCATCTTGACAACTTTAGATGGTCCAGGCACAGGTCCTCACTTGACGACTCTAGGGTAAAAGGCCATGAAGTTGTCAATCTAGACACATAAGTTGTCAACATGAAGACTCTGTGCCAGGTCTGAGAAGTTAAATCTGACAGGTTTTGCCTCATTTATGTTATGCTGCTCACTTAGATAACCCTGTTTTCTTCAGTGTGGTCCAGTTGTGGGACAATCCAAAAGGGTTAACATGATGCACCAATGTAAATGAAAAGGGTTAACATGATGCACCAATGTAAATGAAAGGGTTAACATGATGCACCAATGTAAAAGAAAAGGGTTAACATGATGCACCAATGTAAAAGAAAAGGGTTAACATGATGCACCAATGTAAAGTGCTGCTGAGTCTACCCGCCACATGATGGATGGTGCATCACGCCAACTCTCCAGGACAGTATCAACCCCATGAGGTCGACATGACACATGAATGTAGACTGGGGAGTTATTTGAGGTCGACATGACACATGACTGTAGACTGGGGAGTTATTTGAGGTCGACATGACACATGACTGTAGACTGGGGAGTTATTTGAGGTCGACATGACACATGAATGTAGACTGGGGAGATATTTGAGGTCGACATGACACGTGAATGTAGACTGGGGAGTTATTTGAGGTCGACATGACACATGAATGTAGACTGGGATGTTATTTGAGGTCGACATGACACATGAATGTAGACTGGGGAGTTATTTGAGGTCGACATGACACGTGAATGTAGACTGGGGAGTTATTTGAGGTCGACATGACACGTGAATGTAGACTGGGGAGTTGTTTGAGGTCGACATGACACATGAATGTAGACTGGGGAGTTGTTTGAGGTCGACATGACACATGAATGTAGACTGGGGAGATATTTGAGGTCGACATGACACATGAATGTAGACTGGGGAGATATTTGAGGTCGACATGACAAGTGAATGTAGACTGGGGAGTTATTTGAGGTCGACATGACACATGAATGTAGACTGGGGTGTTATTTGAGGTCAACATGACACATGAATGTAGACTGGGGAGTTATTTGAGGTCGACATGTCACATGAATGTAGACTGATGTAGACTGGGGAGTTATTTGAGGTCGACATGACACGTGAATGTAGACTGGGGAGTTGTTTGAGGTCGACATGACACATGAATGTAGACTGGGGAGTTATTTGAGGTCAACATGACACATGAATGTAGACCGGGGAGTTATTGGAGGTTAACATGACACATGAATGTAGACCAGGGAAAGGTCTACATTCATACAGTATGATGACCAATGGGCATGATGCGTTCACTCACCATTGGCATTTGAAATGTTTAGCTGTGACCTATATGTTGTTTTTTTAATCAGTGCATCGTCTGTTTGTGTTATCATAATATATCGATTTGTTATCAGGTGTGGTCCTTACAGATAGCGGATGTCCGCAGAGCATAAGGACTGCAGAAATGATAGCACTGTTTCTAGATCTATATTACCGAGAGTTCTTCAAGTTCTACTTTTTGTACTGTCTTCTGTTGTTTTTCTTTGTTTTTTTTTTGTTGTTGAATGGACACTTTAGAGGGATATAAACCTTGAAGGGTTTCATAGAGAGATTTAGTATTTCATAACGGCTCTAGGTTTGATAGACCCTGAAGCCAATACCCGGGGGCCAATGCAGTGCTGGTGAGTAGACATGGGTACAACAGAAAACCTGCTGCTGTTTGAAACTTGTTGAGGGTAGTCAATGCGCCCTAAACTCGTCATATTAACAAGTAAAGTTGTCATTTTGACCACCTAAAGCTGTAGACTGGGGTATTGTCAATCCGAGGACGTCAAGTATTCTGCATTGACCAGTTTTGGACCTTCCAAAGCTTTCAGTGAACATTATGGCACCATGTGATCCATCAAGGGTTAAAGGTTTGTTTTTTTAACAAGTGGACTTAAGTTATTTGGAACAGTGGTGTTTCATATATTGATGAGGGTCAATGCAATAGTTTTTAATGACACATGATTAGTGTTTCTGGCCTATCATGTGACCTACATCTGTAATCATCACAACATCCCTGTATGTGTCACACATGTTATACCTGGGGGGTGAGAAAGGAAGGGGATGATAACTTTATTTTATCTCATTTAACTAGTTACACTGCCTTCGACTTGCAATTCCACCAAGTTAAGATACTGATAGAGATGTAGTAATAATACAACGCCAGAAAGGAGAGGAAAGCATTGAAAGGCAGGAACGGCACTACCAGGGGATTGTAGATCAGGAAAAGGTGAAAGGAAAAAATCATTCAGCACAGTGAGGACAAGAGCCTATATTCCTTACAATTGGGTTTAGTGGCTAGAGAAGACTGGCCTCTATTAGGAGGACCTAGTACTTCATGTATGTTATTTATAAGGGATTACCCTAAAGTCTGACTTCAAAGAACTCTGTTCCAATTCTTTGTAATTAGATCTCTTTGGTTCACTGGGATTGTCAATGAGAACTGTGCTAGAAGCAGCAATCCCAGTCATCAATACACTGCTGTATCATTACAGTATAATATCACAGTTAGCGCCTGGCGATGAAGTCACTCCCGGCTCACACCTTCAGGTCCCTGGATGACAGAGTCCAGCACTTAGCATGGAGGAGGCTCTACCTGGCCAAGGCCAAACTCAAACAGGCCAGCAACATATCAGCTCTACTAGCAGGCTTTGCTATGGTGAGTATAGCAACATATCAGCTCTACTAGCAGGCTTTGCTATGGTGAGTATAGCAATATATCAGATCTACTAGCAGGCTTTCCTATGGTGAGTATAGCAACATATCAGCTCTACCAGCAGGCTTTGCTATGGTGAGTATAGCAATTTATCAGCTCTACTAGCAGGCTTTGCTATGGTGGGTATAGCAATTTATCAGCTCTACTAGCAGGCTTTGCTATGGTGGGTATAGCAATATATCAGCTCTACCAGCAGGCTTTGCTATGGTGAGTATAGCAATATATCAGCTCTACTAGCAGGCTTTGCTATGGTGAGTATAGCAATTTATCAGCTCTACTAGCAGGCTTTGCTATGGTGAGTATAGCAATATATCAGCTCTACTAGCAGGCTTTGCTATGGTGAGTATAGCAATTTATCAGCTCTACTAGCAGGCTTTGCTATGGTGGGTATAGCAATATATCAGCCCTACTAACAGGCTTTGCTATGGTGAGTATAGCAATATATCAGCCCTCCTAACAGGCTTTGCTATGGTGGGTATAGCAATATATCAGCCCTACTAGCAGGCTTTGCTATGGTGAGTATAGCAATATATCAGCCCTCCTAACAGGCTTTGCTATGGTGAGTATAGCAATATATCAGCTCTCCTAGCAGGCTTTGCTATGGTGAGTATAGCAATTTATCAGCTCTACTAGCAGGCTTTGCTATGGTGAGTATAGCAATATATCAGCTTTACTAACAGGCTTTGCTATGGTGAGTATAGCAACATCTTAGCCCTACTAACAGGCTTTGCTATGGTGAGTATAGCAACATCTTAGCCCTACTACCTTAGATTCTCTCATATAAGCCACACCCCTGCATGACTTGAAACGTTATCAAAGGTTTTATACTGTTCTACAAGATTCAATAGCCCCCTATAAACCAAACTCTGACTTTGGACACATTCTATAAGCTGCACCTTGCCTTTGGCGCAGCTCATATGAGAGATTCTGTGGTTGCAGGCTTTGCTTTGTTCAGTATAGCAATATATTCAGCTTTCCTAGCAGGCTTTGTTATGGTAAGTGTAGCAACATCTCGGCCCTCCTAGCGACATTATCAACCATTTTAACATAACTGAGACCCGTTGAATAAAGAATAGTTACTATACAAGAGCTTAGGTACCATATCGTCAGATAAAAAGGGTACCATAAAAACCGTAAATGGCCTGCAACTTTTGCTTCTCGAAAATAGAGCATTTTAAAACAATCATCAAATAATGAAATACGGTACCCACTTTTTGTAACTTTACTGCACTTATTAGAGGCTTAATAGTTTTAAATAAAGAATAGTTATGTCCCCCAAAAATGAATAACACAACTACACCTTATAGGGTATCGTAAATTACTTCTCGTAAGTGCATTCTGCTTCTTGTAAAATCACATTCTTTATTTAACTGGTCTATGATATCACAGGCATCGAGCTGGGGTGTAAAGATGAGTATATATCTTTTATGTCTGACTTGTAGAAGCTATAGTACTAATAACTGCAATTGATGACCAAATGTATAAAAATAGTCCTCTATAAGCACCCTTGTGCTCGTTCATCCTCGGTGCTTATTCAAGACCCGCTGCTTGTATAGGCCGATAAGGTAGTGTATTGAAACGAGGAATAAAATACTAGTAGGGCAATTCATTTAAAGACTTCCATTGTTTATATCATGAATTCATTGCATTGGAATGTAGTTCCACTTTACTTCCCCAGGTGGCCATGGTGGAGGCGCCACTAGAGGATGACCTACCGGAAGCACTCCTTGTTATATTCAGCGTCTCCACAACTCTGGTAGTCGTCGTCCACCTGGTGGCTGTAATGGTAACTAAATGAAGTATTTAATTATTGCAAGAATTGAGGACCATTTTCATGCTATATCTCAATGCCAATTCAAAAAGCTACCCAATCAGCAATGGAGCATGGGGCCAATATAAGCCCACATTGGCCCATTATAAGCCCACATTGGCCCAATATATCCTTGCTACATGGGTATTGTTTTCCTGCCCTCTTAGAGACAATTGGGATCCTATTGGCACTAGGGAGTGGTTACTTTTAAATAATAGGGGCTACGGATGGTGGATTTGAGACTATAAAAACATCACTCCTTGGGGGGGGGGGGTCTACCCACTTTTGGGGAAATAGAAAAATATTCTACCCCGTTCAGGTGAAAAGGCCTAGGCGTTACTGTAGAACACCAACGATCGCCTTTGTTATAGGTTGACCATTCCCAAATACTGTTTGGCATTGACATGTCCTACGAGCCTTTCATACCATAAGTTTATTTAAGGTACAAATGTAGGCTATATCTTATACAAGGCTTCAGAAAGAAACACCATGTTACAGTTTAGCATCCCAACCAAGCCGAGTTATTAAATCTTTCTTCAACATCTGAACATATGTTTCATTTTAACAGGTCAGCACATGTATCCTACCTGACATTGAGGCTATCGGAGACTCTGACAAAAAAGGAGACATCAAACTCTCACCTCACGACACAATGGCACGATTTGTCGAAATCGCATGGATTTTCAGTACTGGACTAGGTATCTTCCTGTTCCTGGGACAGATGGGTGTGTTAGTGTGGATTCGCTTCTACCCAAGGAGTATAAAGGCGACCGTATCCGCTATGGTGATTGTAGCACCCGCTATTATCATGTTTGCGCTTTTCGCCATGAGGTACTACAATAAACTGATTAGACTAAGGTATAGGACATCAGCAAAGGAGATTGTTAAGGCTGAAGCACTGATAAGTCAGATGGAAGGGAAGACTCTAACCACTGCTATTGAGACGGTGTGAGCGCATACTTCCATGACAAATTCACAAATGTATAGTTTGATATCGATCAGTTTTTGTATAATTCAGTATTATAAATGCAACGGGGGAATTGCATATATTCACTGCAATAACAGGCAGATACATCTCTTCTTGCAGTGAGAATATATGGTCTGATTAAACAAAGACAGTACAACTCAGAGGACCCATTTAGTCGTACAGGTCTCAGTGAGGGAAATCCCGTACGTCATATAGGATTGTGATAAAAAGTGAATACTGCAGGCACAGTGAATGGTAAATAACCATGTTGAAAGTAATGCAAATAAATATAAAACCAGTACACATGTTGTTGAATGTTTTCTGCTTTAGATAAAATACCAGGGGGACATTTCTCAGAGTGCTTACCCATTTATTCAAGGACTAAGTTGAAAATAGTGAAGCTACATTTTATTCAGTGCAAATTTAGGCAGAATCAGGGTGGGTTTATGCGATAGTCCTGTGCTCAAAATTTCTGTGGTCGATTCATATTTTAAGTCGGCCTATATCATGAAGGAAGGATGTCTCTATTAGATCTAGGGTGATTTTTAGAAAATGAACATGTTCCATTGAGTGCTATCATGTTTTGCGCTTTATTAAATTATATTGTGGGACCAATTCCTTCTTTGAGACCTACAGCAGGGCATTTTAAAACCATAGCTGAAAGAAAAGATGTAAAATATTGTAAATATATGGAGTTTTATCTGTTTTTCATTGATTCTTGCCTCTCCTTATTTGAATGTAATATATAATTATTAGACTTGAACGAGTTGGCTTCAGGGGGTGATAAAAGCATGAGCTGGAGGCAAATGCTTTTATCAAACCCTTGAAGCCAACGAGTTCAAGTTTAATCATGACACATTGCGTTTATAACATGGTTTCACCCATTACCGTAAAACCTCGCGTATAAGCCGCGGCTTTTAGACCATTTCAAGCACAGGGGGAGTGGAGGGAGGGTGGGGGGTAGATAGCTGCAGCTCCTCCTCATACCTTCCCTCAACTTTTTCATTAGTCTAGGAGCATAGGGGTACACCTCAGGGGCACATAGGTTTTTAAATTATGAAAATCCATTAGTTAGAAAAAAAGTTATGAATTTTTTTATATTTTGAGATTAATTCACAAACTCAGGGTGCGGCTTATATGCGGGGCGGCTTATATGCGGGGTTTTACAGTAATTATATTTATTTACCTTTAAAACTGATAGAATCCATTGATTTCTGTTATGAGCGGACGAGAAGGCCCTCCACCATCTTGGTTTCATGTTGATCTCCCTCTCGAGTGGACCGGCGAGAAAAACACTCTATTTACACATGTTATACAGCATATGTAGCCTTCTCACATTATTAAAACAATTAAAAAATATTCTATTTGATATTACCAATACATGAAGCTTATAATTCCTCAAAATGGCCAGAATGTGATGATATGTTCTGGTACCACATAGCAAATCCGAGCAGATGGTTAGTTCAATCAGTACACACCAGGCGGCAACACTTTCATGGGCATCAAATTACTCACAGTGGGAACGTACCAAAGGGGTTGTAGTAGCATTGCTTTTACTTCTATTAAATTCATGCCCATGGCACATTCATAGGCTATACACCAGATGGCACAAAAGGTCATGTTGACAAGTGGAATGGTGAAGACGCACAGCTGGTCACCCGCTTCGAAAGATTACAATTTTATTTTATTAAATTCAGCCATAATATCAAGGAATCTACCCGACAGGGAGTTAGAATAATGTTTCAATAGCCAAACTATATCATGTCATTTGCTATATATGCTTCACAAATGGAGGAATTACATTGGTGTCAACTCACTGTCAAGGTATGTCTGGTCCGCTGTCATTTTGTATTCTTTTATCCCAATATATGAGAACTCATTGTATCCACTTTAAGCACTCAAATCAGTGCCGGAACTCGATAACCATGTTATAACTGCCAATACTAGCACCGCAGCAGGTGCTCCTGTAGTACTACAGGAGGGTCTTGCCAAAAAGGAAATGTGAACCACAAAATAAAACGTGCACGTTTTCATATTGCTAAATAATTTTTCAGAAACTTTTTTAGATGAAATATGCACGTTTTTCTACACCTCAAAACGTGTTTTCAATGTATTCTGCTGTAAATTATTGGGCAATAATGTGAAAATGTACATTTCTACGAGTGCTCTCTCAAGAAAAGTTAAGAAGTTCTTCCTCTTCATATTTTGGCAAGACCCTCCAGGTCTCCTACTCTAATTTCTTTTTTATCAATCTAGTTTCTAATGGGAACATGAGCCTTCTCATTGTTGTAGGACACCATTTTCACTATACATGTTTGTATTCATACACGCCTGTACCTGCTGACTATTTGGTTATTTCAGGAACCAGCATCAGAAAGTAGTCCCTCCAATGATACTGATATGACAGTGATGGGCACGGGCGTGTACTGGTTACCAGGTTGACTCTATGTAGGTGTTATCCATATAGAAGGGTGAGACAGTAAAGGAGCGGTGCTGCCATCGGCCAGCTCTATTTCCCATAGAGTAGACCTTGATTACGGAGGTGAGGGGCAAAGTCCCCCCTCACCTCTGTAATCAAGGTCTATACATAGAAACATACATCCGCAAGAATAATGACCCCCTCATCAGCTTAATTACCCATGTCAACATTCACATAACTTAGGCCAATAACCCTCATTATGCCAATCAGACAGGCCATTATCTAGACCTAACCAGTGCCTAATCCACCCCCACCCCTCTGCTGACTGTAGGGTAAGTCGCCCCTGATTTGACCACTAGGCATGTTGGTACCTTGTGTCGACCGCCCCAGACTAACATCTTACAAATCACAAGAATTATTAACTGACTGTACCACAATAACTAAAACAAGTAAACCTTGTACATGTCCCCAGTATTACTTGTAAATTGTGGATATATCCTGTAATTCTGCGGTGGTCGAATTAAGGTCTATCAACATGCTTAGTGGTCGAGTCAGGGGCAATCTACCCTATTCACACGGGATATATCCATATATCCATCAAAACAACTCCCTGAGTGATAGGGATGATGTCTTTCACATGAGGTAGGTTGATGAAAGAACACTTTCAGTTTCACATGACCTCATTGTGTGTGAAAGGATGTGAATGGGGTGCATCCATAGGATGAATGATGTCACTGTACATCTATATCTATTTTGCAAGGTGTCCTATAACCCTCACCATGACACCTATATACAAAAAGACATGTGTGTCCTCACCCCCCCCCACCTCCTACACATTTCCTGATGGTGCACTGGGATCTCACTGTGCATCATTTTGTGAAAGATATAACCCAGTTCTTGATGTTCACCATCCCAATCTAACACATATTTATTTTTATTTTACTTTATGTAGTAGTCCCTAGACACCATGGACAAGTAATCTTGCTTCAAGTGCCCTAAAACCTTCTAGACACATTTTAAAGTAAGGTATGCCATGGTAAGATACCTTTTTGGGTGTTGATTTCAAAAGGAAATAATTGTGTTTAGGTGTTTATGACATTTTATGTTTTGATTTGATGGAAATTAAGGGGCTGCAGACATTTGCATGAAGAAAATAGAGGTTTGTCTTTTACTTGTTTCTTTTATCTTGCGGGGGACATCAGGTGTCTAGAAGTCTTCAAATATGTCAGCCGCATGTATATGTACATCCATGTATACACGTATGTACATACTGCATTAGAATGGGAGACTTAAAATACAACAGTTTGGCAGGAAGGACATTGCTTTGGCCTTTAAAAAATAACATGAAAAAGGTGTCAGTCATGAAACCTATTGAATTTCTCATGTTGATGATGGATGTGTAAGGTGAATTCAGTGATTTTTCTATTGCCATTTCTATTCTCTTGACATTCTATGAAATGAAACTAAGATCAATATGAGATTTGTGGACATTTGTCACAACAATTGATTGTGATTGTGTGTTTAAAGTCCATTCACAGGTAGTGCTGCTACCTGGTGTGTATCTGACATACAAGTGTCTAAACATATTGATGTTTAAATTTAAACACCTAGTTCTCAATGTGTTTAGACTCTAAAAATCTAAACATGTTTAGAAAAAAATGTTTATGTATTTAGAATAAAAGTGTTTTTTCCCTAAATGTGTAGTTGATGAGGCACCTTACTGAGCTATATGATAGACTCTATCCCTTAAAATGACCCTTTTATTGAAAATCTGTGAAGGTTTTTTATGGAAAATGACCCCTTTTCGCTGATTTAAGGGACGCTGGGAGAGTGAAAACGTACCTTTCTTCTTGTTTCTGGGAATGGGTGTGGATGTCACTATTCCATACAGTGCAGGGGCCAGGATCTATATGGTCATGTAATACCTCAATTTGAAGCTTTGACTGGATTACACCAGGCTATCCATCATCACTGGCCTAAAGCAGGGCATCAGTGCCTTGAAGCACTCAAAACACCTCGAGCCATACAGTGCAACCATGCCAAATAGGCTTTACTGTGCACAGGAGGCTTAGGAAGGTGAGCTCTATAATGGAGGTTTGACTGGAGACACTACAACCTCTATGTACGTTTGGGGTGGGGTAAGTCAGTCCTACTAGATACAGCTTTCCTAACCAGTGCAGCATGGCGTTTCTCAACATGCTACGTCATTTTCACTATAAATCAACCCATTTAATGCACACTGTAAAGCGTTTATGGATTTGTTGATGGCACACGCGCCCAGAGGGCTTACTGACTGAATAGCACAAATTTCCACACATACAATGTGAGTGATCTTGTAAAATAAGCACAAATAAAAAATTAGAAAAAAAAAGAAGGGGTCATCTGCCCCTAGTGTTGCTAGCTGCACATAATATCTGTTATTAATGTTGACATGTGCCCCCAAATAAGTAATCATGTACACCAGCCTGCTGTCTGTTAACAAAATGAAAAAAAAAAATCATTTGTTTTGTCAAGATTTGGCCAAAAGACCATTTTTGTATCTACCCGTGTTTGGTAACCAAAGTTGCCAAATTAGCTAATCAAAAATGTGATGTGCTATTGATTCGAACTATTACATGTCTGATGAATGATAAGGATAATAGTCAAGAATTTGATATGTTTTGTTGTTGTGGTTTAATTTTTTTCTATTTTGCTGGTTGCTATCTTAACCAAATTCTGAACACAACCAACGAACTGGCGGTGTAACTCAGTCAGAGCTTCAATTTGAGGTATTACATTAATATAATTAGATGAGGAAAGAAAATTATTCTTTTTTTAATATAATTCTTAGAACTTTTTAAATATTGGTTGCCATTTTCTTTGCCTTTTATTTTTTGCATTTAGATGGCTTAAAATGGACTTTTCAGCTTGGTAAGATTATTTCCTTTTGAAATCAATACCCAAAACTGTTTTAACCATACCTTACTTAAAAGTGTTTGCAGAAAGTTCTTAACATCACTTGAGGCAAGGTTATAATTACTTGTCCATGGTCGTAATGGTGTCTGGGGACTACATCATGACACATCCTTAGAAGGCCCTGGCTGGAGTCTAATGGCATACCTAGGTGGTAGGCACCTTCTAAGGATGGCGCAATCAAACTGTCTTATGCTACTAAGCAAACACAAAAACAAAACTAAATAAATAGAAAATAAAATTGTCGTTTTTTTTCTGGATGGATCAGAACTTGAGTGGGATGGTGAGGACCATCAAGAACTGGGTTATAGGACATTTTTCACATAATGATGTACAGTGAGATCCCAGTGCACCATCAAGAAATGTGTTGCAGGGGGGGGGGGCAGGGGGTTGGTGAGGAGACATATATGTCTATCCATATATAGGTGTTCATTCACATCTGTTCAAACGAGATGAGGTCAGCATGCAAAAAAGCCTGCTGCCGCTTGATGAGTTTAGGGTAGTCAATGTCAAATGATGACCTAGACCCATCATACTAGGTATCCCACATATTTTTCAGAAACCCAACACAGGTAGTTGAGACTTTATTCATAAGAAGATAAGTTTGAAATTTAATGGTAACTTGCCAAACGATGAAAGTTTTCATGAGTGAAGGTTCGCCCTCAAATCAACAGCTTGTGCTCATAGCCACCGGAGCATATTCAGGATGCTCATACAGCAAGAACATTATAACTATATAGAATGTTAAAGAAGAAAAATAGGGAAAAATAGAGAAAATACACAAAATCCCGAAAAATGGGGATTTTCTTCATTTGGCAACTTCTGTAGGCCCTAATAATTGGAATATCAACTGAGTGGGACACCCTTCCCTACTAAATCATCTCTAGATTACATTCGGATCATAAGAACTAACAATTTTAATTGTATTCCAACCTATATGGCTGTTGGAAAAAAAGTAACATGAAAAGAAGGTCTTTTTTCCATTGACATTCCGTCCCGAGCAACCGGCCCTCTAATGCCATAATACTGAAAGAAACAAAATGTGTGGTCAAAATGAGGAATGATATGTGATGATATCTTTGATGAAAATTACCAAAATTACATGCAATTGAATATTCAGAAAATGTAAAAAAGGAGGGGGGTATACTCTATCCTTAAATCGGATTGTGAAGGACCTAGAGAGTAACAAATCATTTACTGAGAACATTTAGAAAGCCTTAGCAATATTTAAAAAGATGGGACCACTTGATGATGCGCTGTATTGGGTGAGTCATGTGATGAAGTATGGTGGGCAGCACCTTCATTCCTATGCCCTAGACATGCCGTGGTACAAATACCTGATGTTGGACATTGTCGCTCCTTATTTTGGCTGGTAATTTTATGTTTTTGATGCTATCGGAATCATTTTGTCCTAGAAATTCATTCCTGATAAAATAAGATTATCAATGTTTTCATGCCCAAAATCCATAGAACTTCTGAAATGATTCAAGCAGATCATGAAACATCTATTGATAAACATGATATATTAGGTTATGAGGATTCAGTTTATTCAAACAATCACTACCATTACATACATAACATCAAAGATGTATTCTAATGAGAGAAGTCATGAATGAAACAATTGGGTCTTGTGAATCAATCATAAATATCATTTTATATTCTGCAACATGCTAAATGAAAATGCATATGTTGAAGCAGTGACATTGATATGATACAGGTTGTTGGTTATTTGACAGTATTACATATATTGATAGCAGATTGTGTAATCTCACACTGATGGTCCTTACATTATACCAGCTTACAAGTCCAATATGAACCTGTAAAGGGATATACAGATATAAACCTTCACTGCCAAAACGAAATTATAATGACAAAGATTAGTTACAATTTCAACTGCCACTGGAATTATCTGATGCTTCAAGGGGAATTAAATTGCTGCTTTTTTTTATTTTAAAACAAAGGAAATGGACAGAAAAAGTTGGTACATTATAATCATACATGAAAAGATTCCTGACTCTTACTTAAAGCATCCTGTTAAGTGCTATTTACATGAATTTCTGAGTGCTCTCTGAAAGGAATTTATATAAACCATTAACAGTTTACACAGAGATGCCGCTATTGAATGCACTGTATATATATATATATATATATATATATATATATATATATATATATGTATATATATATATACATACATATATATACATATATATACATATACATACATACATATATATATATACATATATATATATATACACACACACATATATATATATATATATATATATATATATATATAAATATATATGTATGTATGTATATATATATATATAATATATATATATATATATATATATATATATATATATATATATATATATATATATAGATAGTCAAGTCACCAATTGCACAATAAGTGATAAAATCTGACAATAAATATGAAATACCTTTTGGTTCTAGCACAAAGTCAATTGTTATCACATAAGGTATGGCTGATGAATTTACACAAGTGAAATGAGAAGAGAACGATGTAAACTATATACAGAAACAAAATATATACAACAATACAAACACAAAATACAAATACACACAAATTGGGTATTACTATGAATAGGTTACATTCATATTGCAGCAATATAGATCTTAGGATAGGCCACAAAAACACAGACAAGTTGAATGTAAATCTGGTATGTAGGTTTATACCTACAGCAGGTACAACTGTATTGCAGAATAACAAGGACTCTACTGTACATCCACATGGTGGGCGGACAGTGCACATAGGCCATACACTCCCATTCTCCATGGTTGCGCTTTTATTTGAAAAGAAAGCCATCAGATTTACACCCAATGTCATATATTTTGGGGTGCATGCTATGATTCCAGCCATTGAAAATACACTGTACAATTGCTATGACTGAGCACTTAGTTAGACAACTCTTTTAAAGTTATAAGGCCAGCTGTGATGTCATAATCTAAGTATTACATCATAACACTGTATGCTGGCCCCAACTTGGATGTAAGTACAGAATCCAATGAAGATTGTGCTGGAGCCTGAACTGACCATGTCAGGAATCAGGTTATGGTCTCCCATCATATATTGTGGGAAAAAAAAAACATTGCCGCGTTTGGCCATTTGAAAGGTTGGCATAAAAATGGCAAATAAATGCATATATGGGGTAAAAAAACATTTAAAAGCATTCTGTTGATTCAGAATTTTGATTAAAGGTCTAAAATTGAAGTTTTTAGTGTATCATTGGTGCATCATGGTGAGTTGGTTTATGTTTTTCGGCCGTGTTTGTTGACTTTTTTTCGCCGAGTTTGTTGATATTTTTCGGCCAAGTTTGTTGACATATTTCAGTCTCTATATAGTTTACAGGCTGACATATGTGTGGCTGACAGTGTCACTGACTGTCAGTGATGATTGAATTGACAGGCAGTGGTCGTTTTCTAAAGCTGTCACTGAGACTGATGTGTAGAGTGTCAGTGACAGTTGAATTGTCACTTAGACTCTAAGTATTTATTGGCCATTTTTCAGCCGATTTTAGGCCCCCTATTTACGTTTTTCGGCGAATTTTCCTTACATTTTTCTGCCATGTTTGTTAACTCTTGGATACTGTCAGTGATTTGTCAGTCCAACTAGTGACATTTGATATTTTATTCACACTCAAATATGAGACTGACACTGTCAGTGAAGCTTTTTAGTCCCACTCAAAATATATTACTGTCAATGTCTGTGGTGTGATACTAAGAGAGTGGTCATTATTCATCAACAGGGGCTGACACGCGAAAACTTTTTACCCCCCCTCAGCAGCAGCCAAATTTTTGGCACCCCCCTGTGCCGCTAGCGCTGAGAATTTTTGTGCCCCTCTTTAATCTATAGTAGCATGCCTGCTTTTTTCTAAAAAGAGGGTACATTTTTTATGCCCCCCCCCCCTCAAGAGCGGTCAAAAATCTTTACATCTCCCCTTGGGAGGGGTCTGAATTTTTTATTCCCCACGTCAAAACCCACTACCCCCTCGTGTACCGAGGGTTTAAGAGTGAGACACAGAGTGGGTGGAGGGTGCAGTAGTTACACACAGGGTGGGCGGAGGGTGTTAGAGTGAGACGCAGGTTGTACGGCGGTATTGGTGTGAGACACAGAGTGGGCGGAGGGTTTAGGAGTGAGACACAGGGTGGGCGGAGGGTGTAGGAGTGAGACGCAGGGTGGGTGGAGGGTGTAGGAGTGAGACACATGGTGGGCTGGGGTGTAGGAGTGCGACACAGGGTGGGCGGATGGGTGTAGGAGTGAGACGCATTGTGGGCGGAGGGTGTAGGAGTGAGACACAGGGTGGGCTGGGGTGTAGGAGTGTGACACAGGGTGGGCGTAGGGTGTAGGAGTGAGACGCAGGGTGGGCGTAGGGTGTAGGAGTGAGACGCAGGTTGTGGGTATTGGTGTGAGACAAAGAGTGGGTGGAGGGTGTAGGAGTGTGATACAGGGTGGGCGGGGGTGTAGGAGTGAGAGGCAGGATGTACCATGGGTGTAGGAGTGAGACACAGAGTGGGCGGAGGGTGTTAGCGGTCCACCCTACGAAGGCGCTGGTATGTCCTAAAGATCACACCTACTGGTCCTTCAACACCCATTGGCCACTAGCTGGTGTGGAGCTGCTTCCGGTGACACAAACTGATAAAAACTGATAAGATGGGATCAGCATGTCCCTGGAAGTGGATGTTAACCAGGGACAAGGTACCCATCATGGTGTGTGTTATCAGCAGGTTTTACCTTAACCAGTGAAATTCAAAATGGCGGCTCCACTAGGCCTCTATACTGAGTCCTATATCATAACAAGATGGCGGCGCAGGGTTGAGCGGTTGAAAATAGGGCTGTAGAATTTTAACAAATTTACTAGGATATACATATAGGAACGTTGTCAAACTTGACATACTACTTCATAAAAGTTCCAACCAACTATATACAGAATGTCTAATGCTAAAGACAAGTTTCAAACTAGGAGGAGAGGAAAAGAAATTGAAACGCTCTCACCGGAAGCCACCTTGAAGGATGTCATCGCCGCCGTCAACTCTATTGACAAGCGAGTCAAAACTGTGGAGGAACTTCAACTTGAGATGAAAACTAGTCTCGATGGGTTCAAGGATTCTATGGATACCTTAAATAATACCTCTACAACCATTAACACTACCCTGGATGGTATAACAGCTAGGCTAACTTCCACAGAAGGAACACTAAATTCTGTATCCACCACTGTCAAAGAGACTGGAGACGCCATGACGGCACACACACAAAATATCCAGGCGCAAACAGACCTGCTATTAAAACATGCACAGAGATTTGAGAAAATAGATGAAGATATCAAGTCGTTGAAAATTGTCGTTGTAAAAGGCATAGAGGAATCCGATAATAAAAACTTATTGGAAAAGATCAACCAACTGTTCAGGGATGTGCGCGCGGATTTCGGCAACGAAAGTGTTCAAAGTTGTAGTCGCGCAGGAGTACCCGTCACACGAAACCAAGATGGCGGCGCCCATGATGTAAATAAGAAAACCTATCGACCGATTAAAATTGTGTTCAATAATGTATACACCAAAGCGAAACTGATGAAACTCCTCAAGAACTTAAAAGGCAAGTTCCTATACAAGCATGTATCCATTGGGGATGAACTTGGAGAAACAGAGCAAAGGGAATTTAATGATTTACGTGCCATGCACTATTTGGCGAAACGATAGGGGTACAACACACAGCTGAGACAGCGTAGAATTATAATAGATAAGAAGCCCTTCGAGCACAGTCAACTTCACCAGCTACCATACCAAGACCTGAACATGCAGAAAGCCAATGAGGCTGAAACGCCAGATGGACTAATGTTCAAATCACACCACCATAAACTGTCTAATCTTTTCCATTGCCAAATATCCTACAGAGGAGTGGAATACAACAGCTCCGAACAGGCGTATCAATTGTCCAAGGCCCAAGCTTGTGGTCAGAACAACCTAGTACTATCCTTAAAGAAGCTAGAAGACCCGGTACAAATAATGTATGAAGCAAGGAAAATCAGACCTACAGCAGAATGGAACAAGATGGCTGCCGCAGTCATGCAAGAGATCAACGAGCAGAAATTTTCCATACCATATATGAGGGATTATCTAATCTCCACTGGAGATAAGAACTTGTATGAGGCCAGCTTCCACCCTATATGGGGGGTGAAAATGCACTTCGGGCAAGCAAACCAATGCACGACTGGAAATGCTAAGGGTGAGAACCTAATGGGACAAATCCTTCAAAAAATTCGTGTGCAACTAACCAGAGTACATGGTAATCCGGATGAAAATCAATAACTATCTTCTTGTACATTATATAGCTTAGTTCCTAACCGATATAATGCCATAGTCTTTGAAATTTAACTGCCGACTCATACATTGATCACCATGGGTAGCCAGAAGAGCTGTAAGCCCGTGGAGGGGGGGGTATGTATATTTTTATAACGCATGGTTTACAATGACCTGGATTGATGTAGCATGCACTAGTAGAATGATCATATATGTATACATTGTGCAGCATGTTGACAATATCGAGTTTATATGTAATTACCAAATACCAATATGTCTTTAAAAAATAAATTTAGGAAAGGTTTCTCAATAATACATATGAATGCCAGGAGCGTGAGAAATAAGTTTACAAAGATCAAAGAGGAGCTGAATAATATTTTCATAGATATTATATTATTTTCTGAGACCTGGTTGAATGAAATGGATTGTAGTAATTTATATAGCTTCCCAAGGTATAATCTCTTTCGTCAAGACCGTATCAGTATATATAGAGGAGTTGGACTTTGTGCATATGTCGATGAAAGTCTATCATGTTCAGTAGATAGATTCAAAGCCTTAAACAGGATTAATGAAAATATAGAAGTTCAATGGTTACTATCAGCTAAAGGTGCAAATAAAAAATGTATTGTATGTAATATCTATAGACCACCTTCGGGAAACCTTATGGAATTCTGTAATACCATGCGAGCCCTACTACTACAAATAGACAACTTGGATAGATATGATATTTTTATCCTTGGGGATTTCAATGTAAATGTACTAACTAATACCCCAGATAAGCAGCTTCTTATAGAAACCTTTGATCATTTTAACTTAGTGCAACTTGTTAACGAAGTCACAACCACATCAGGTACCAACACGTGTATAGACTTGATCTTCTCAAATTGTGATACCATTACCTCCAGTGGTCCATTGAACATACACCTGTCTGACCACCTACCGGTACATATTTTAAAAGCCCAAATACACACAAAGAAAAATTTTAGAACCTTTCTTGGAAGATCATATAATAAACTTAATATAGAAAAATTTTATTTAGACTTAGAAAATTGTAATTGGGACTATTTTAATAAATCAAATGCCCCAAATGTTTGCTGGTCTATACTAGAAAACATGATCAAAAGAATGTTAGACCTGCAATGTCCGGTAAAAAGTTTCAAGGTTGTAGACAAACCTAGCCCATGGATGTCTAATGAGCTGCTTGAAAAGATCAACGACAAAAATGCATTATTAAAATTAGCCAGAAAAAACATGGATATTATATCGTGGCATAGAGCTAGAGAGAGTAGAAACCAGGTAAATAGAGACATTGAATTGGCTAAGGAAACATATTATTCCAACCTATCTGAGGTATTTAAGAAAGATTCTAAGAAATTTTGGAGTACTGTAAAGGATATCTTACCTTCTAATAAATCTAATAGCAAGTCAATCATGTTAACTGACGAAAACGGCCATGTAATTTCAATTAATGATACTTCTACTTATATAAATAATTTTTTCGCAGAAATTGGTCCTAGGCTGGCGGAACAACATCAAACCATATTTAATTTTAAGGGTACGAGATGTGAGGTGGATATGCCTGAGATGAACTTTACAGATGAGGAAATTATGAAATGTTTATCTGACATAGATATATCCAAATCATCTGCCATTGACTATTTATCTACTGATATATTCAAAAAACCTATGTTAAAGTTCCCTCAAAAATTCATAAAAATCATTAATTTGATTACGATTACAGGCCAAATCCCTGATAGTTGGAAAATTGCTACGGTGACTCCCCTCCCCAAAGGATGGGACCCATCCAATGTCTCTAACCTTAGACCGATAAGTGTTCTACCAGTACCGGGAAAAGTCCTAGAAAGACTCATACATAACAAACTAAGTGAACATTTAGAAAGATTTGATATTTTATCGAAAAATCAAGGTGGATACCAGAAATGTAAATCTACACTAGACTCTATCTCAGTATTAGTTGATGATGTATTAAAAAATAGAAATGAAGGTAATATAACAATGGCTGCCTTTATTGATATAAAAAAAGCGTTTGATTCGGTTAATCATTTAATATTATTAAAGAAATTAGAACAATACGGAGTCAGAAATAGAAATTTAACCTTAATAGAGAATTACTTATCAAGGAGACAGCAATGTGCTATAGCCAACCATATACATTCTGATAAAGCAAGTCTAACATGTGGCGTACCACAGGGCTCAATTTTGGGTCCTATGTTCTTCTTATTGTATATTATTGACTGCATTTTTGACAATGATGTTCACAAAACTTTGTTATATGCAGATGACTCTGTACTGTATGTATCCGGAAAAAAACTTAGACGCTTTAACAAATCAGTTGACTATTGCACTTAATTCCTTCTCTCTCTGGTCTTCAGCCAACAAACTTACAATGAATGAAACCAAGACGAAAATAATGACCTTTGCTTCAGCAGTTAAATTGAAGAGAATACAAAAACCTAAGATTGTCCTTAATGGTAAAACTTTAATGAATGTTCAATCATACAAATACTTAGGGGTCACCCTTAACCAAGAAATGAATTTTAATATGTATATGAGAAATGTTATCAAGAGTGTTCGGTTCAAATCATTAATTTTGTATAAAACAAGAAAATATTTATCAACTGCAGCAAGAATAAGAATGTACAAAATGCATATAATACCAATTATCGATTACTGTGATATTTTATACAATGGAGCTAATGCTGATTTGTTACAAGTACTGCAGAGATTGCAAAATAAGTGTTTAAAAACCTGTCTAGATGTACATGTACTGACCCCAACAGATTTTGTACATAGAGAAACAATGAGTCCGAAACTTGAAGCTAGAAGACTACATCATATAAAAATGCTGGCTTATGAGAGATCCATTAAGGAAGAATATATTAAACCCAATGTTAGAATGACAAGATTTTCAAATGCTCCTGTATTAAATTATATGAAAATTAACTGCACAGCTTACACAAAATCTCCTGAATGTCTATGTGCCCAAACGTGGAATAATTTAGAGACAGATATCAGAAATACTAGGGACAAAGATAAATTCAAAGCTTTATCAAAGAAATGTATGATGCAATCTATCGATATCTAAAATATATTGTAAAATAATTATACATATTGTTAAACCTACTTCTTAAAGTACAATAATAACGGTCTATTTAAAGACCAATGATGATTGTCTACGTCAACTTTGTCAATGCTACCATATTGGATAGTATCTGTGCATGCTGTATAAAATTGAAATCATTTATACGACTGGGGGGGGGGGTATCAATTACTTTCTTGTACTTAAAGTAGATAGAAAGTGCCCCAAATTGTTCAAAATAATTGTTATTATATTGTATAATTGTATGAATATCTGTAATGATTTAAGTGGTCAGATCATAACAACATTTTTGAAATGACGATCTGGTCATGAACTGTTTGGTCGTGTTATTATTAAAAAGAATTACCTTGTAAAATAGGTAATCGTGTAATATATCAACGAATGTACTTAGGCAAACTTACATAGGCGTTATATTTTTAATACATAACGACAAAATACACTGCATGTCTATGTTTACATGATGTATGTACCACTAGACCAAATAAAGTTTAAATTTGTTCAAAAAATATATATAATGTCGTAATGGTGTATTGAACACATCTGCGTGGAATTGTGAGTGAAAAAAAAAATGGATCATGTGGCTTTAATACTAAAATTTAAAGGCCACTGATGCATTATTGAATCATGCCTGTTGGTCTTCATGATGCATGAATGCAGCCCTGGCAAGTAACCCGCATTTAAGCATCATACCGACCCTGCAGGGTTTATTCACAAACTCCTGGAGGGTCAGCATGATGCTTCAATGAAGTGCTGGCCAGTACATCATTGATGCATCATGATGACCAATGTGCATGATGCATTAATGAATCAGTGCCAATAAAGGGTTAATCAATCTTTTTCACCATCAGCTGTTGGATCCACAGACACAACTGGGACTAGAATCCTACCATTCTCTACCAAGAAATAGTTCTCTTTAACCTCATCAAGCCACTCCACATTCAGGTAGTGCAGACGGAAGTCTATAGGACAGAGGAGGCTGAGCCATTGACCAGTCGTGTAGATAGTTTTTGCACTTCTTATCCAAAACGGCTACCCCGGAAGTTGTCCGCTTTCACGTGGGATGTTCCTGTAGTTTGCCACTCACACTCTATCTGATAGCAACCAGCGAAAGTGACCCAGTGAATAAGAAAACAGTAGAAGTTGTGTGTCAAGTACAGAGTTGCAACGGTAGAAGTTGCAATGCTTTTGGCACGTGGTGGCGCCACTTCTTTGCGTGCGAGCAGCGCCGCAGGCGCTGGTATTGTCTAAGACATGGGAGATGGAGACAGAGAACTGGGCAATGAGGAAGTTAAGCAGCAAGATGGCGACCATGAAGACATAGATCACATGCAGTATGTAGAGGCCGACTTTATCTTTAACACTGAAGGAGCGGAAGTCCAACATGTTCAACATGGCTGTAAAGGTGGTATAGAGGCCCATAGGTAGAGTCGAAAACTCCACAGGACATGCCCCACTTCTGCCCTCATTGATGACATGTGCAAATGATGTGTTGTATGTATAAGAAAAAGCGAGGAAAATGACAACAAACTTTAACAAGTTATGCATCATGCATTGGATGCAGAATACAAAGTAACCAATGATAGGTGCCAACTGTACAAAAACATGACTGTCCAAATGATGTTTAACGACATCAAGATATACAGTGCGTTTGTAAACCCACTTGGTACAGGGAGATCAGAATAACGTGAAACATAAGTTGTACATGTACCAAGCAGACAAATTATTGCAATAGCAGTCTCACTTAATCTGTAAAATATGTAGGAGGATCTAGAGGTTTTCTTCCCCTTTGGAGTGTTAAGGTATTTCATGGTGAATCTCCGATACTTTGGTGTTGAGAAAATAATGAATTCTACAATATCCATTATAACTATTGCAGCACTGTGAAACATGAGGTACATGGCAAGTGTCAGGAAACCAGCATCTGGCATCCATTCCCCTATGTTCTGACAGGATGAGGATCGTGTGACATTACGTGTATTCAACGTCTGAGGCCTTGACCATCCACCTGCCTGCATATACACAGCCAAGTACATGAGCCTCAGCATAACCCAGAATACAATGCACACTGTGTATGATGCAGTCTTTAAATGCAACCAATTCTTCATTAATCCAGATTCATAAACAGCTTTAGTTTCTTGTTTTGTTGTGTTATCATCGTCTATAGCAAAGAGGAATGCCAAGGGTGAAGCAAGTCTTCGTTGTTTAGTTTCATACTCTGTGACATCATACTTGTTGACTGTATAAATGCCATCAATGTTCTCACTATGACAATAAATGCCTTTAGTGTTAAAGATCTTGTCCAAGAGTCCAAATGTGTTGAGCCAGGCCGCCATTTCTAGTGGGTACAATCCATGATGACCTTCAGACTTAAGTAGCGTGTGTAAGTGGTCAGTGGTAAGTATACCCTGGAGGTGGTCATACACCCGACCACAGCGCTCCTCCAGGGTGGGGTGCAGGAAGGATAAATAGACCAGTAGGTGCAGGATATTGGACCCGATGTACGTCCACATGATGTAGGTGCAGTACAGAGAGCACTCTCAGTGACCCACAGGCACCTGCCAGGTACCAGGGTCGATGAAAACTCACCTCCTGGTAACAGTTGTACTTAAAGACTCGCTCTGACCAGCGCTTTACACCATTGGTGCTGTCCTCCAGGAAGTGACCGTTCATCAAACGATGTTTTTCCTTATCATCTGCCTCCTGCAGTGTATTTTCCACCAGGACGTGGTCGTCTGTGGTTAAAGCCTTCCTCCAGAAGCTGTACTCCTTCTTTGAAAGTGACATTGTGTCACCTTTAAATCCCTTATGTGGGCTTGCCATTTTTCCATTCTGTGACACATCAGTATGTGATGTGCTGAGACTTGATGGCTCTGCTCCTACCTTAGATTTCCTTGGCATTGTAGTGATTGAATAAATCAATGATAGAGTCTATTGCAGTTGGTGCCACATTGTTCTAGGAAATAGCTACTGTTATTGTACTTATTGCAATTTTAGACAAACTGTGTCAGTTAGCTACTGCTTACACAATACAGCATTGCTACTCCAAAAGTAAAACTCAGAATCCACCTCTGTTATATTCAGGTTTCTTGTTGTCAGGGTGAGTTGAAGTTACCCACACAATGGTCTGTTTAAGTATATCAATTATTCTTCTATGATATTCTCAATGCCTTTGATGCCAGGTACTAGGCCAAGGCAAATCCTGTCATGTGAAATTATGTGTTGAAGTAGCATCAATGTTGGCTCAGGATAATATTGACATTATGGGTGATAATGTCATCAGCCTTATTTCTTTACTGAGTTTACAATTCAGGTGTGGAATAATCTTTATTTGTAATACTGTAATTACATGTGTAAGTAGGAAAATCTAGAAGTGGCCCTGGTGCCTTGTGTCGTGAATTTATATGCCTTGTCATATATATATATATATATATATATATATATATATATATATATATATATATATATATATATATATATATATCAACATTGTATGAAGATTGACAAAGGCTCGGTATAAAGGACCAGGTTAGTGTGGTGACAACCATTCATCTTAACATCAAATCTCTTTCATGGGTCTTGCATTTATTTAGTATTGTACTAAATAATGCATTATAATGTACAATATAAAAGGACGGCAATAGGAGTTGTATGGTGGTATATTAAATATGTACGTCCATGCAATAAACCATTAGGCCACCTCAATAGTATATCTATCAAATATATATGCCCACTGCACTTAACCATTAGGCCACTGCTAAAAATATTTTTCTTGATTTAAGAAAATAAGATAAATTATCTTACCTGGCGGACAAAACTACCAGTTTTAAGAAAAATAAAAATCTCAAAATTGGTAGTTTTGTCCATCAGGTAAGATTATTTAAGATTCCAAGAAAATTATTTTTGGCTACCTCAGGAGTATGGTACGTAATGGCTACCCAGGTAACAAAATGAGGTTATTTCAACGTCTAATTAACCTCATTTGCAAGTTCAAATAAAGTTCAACGATGGCTCAGCTTAACTCCTCTCCTAGACTCTAACCAACATTAAATAACAGCTTTTATTGGCAACAAAGTGAGGTCACTGCTGACCTATGTGTCATAAATGAGCCCGGAATGAATGTTCAAAATACATTGTTTTAACACAACAATTCTCATGAAAATATGAATTGAAATAATGTTGAACTTTTCGTTTCAATGAAGTCAAACGACTTCTTTTATTCAATGTAATCTCATGTGCACAATACTAGTCGTAAGGTAATTCTTACACTGAATTGAAACCGAAAAGTGAAACAACCTTATCTTACACCCTACCACAAGCCTTACATCGCCATAGATAATCTATTTTTTTCCTAATTTACTGAGGTATTTGGTTCATCTCCCCCCATGGATGTATGCTACAATGATACATGAGTGAGTGAGAATAGGTTTATTGGCCATAATTATCTAAACATATGGGAGCTTTTCCTAAGACAGCCACTTCACATGAACAAGAGAAATCATACATTATGGACACAATTGTGAATCCACTTTTACAAAGGAACCAGTACTGCTGTATTGGTTCATAAGCAAAGACAAAACACAAATGGGTTAAACAAACTCCAAGTGTTTCAGTAAGGGTGTCTACCGTACCATGGACCATAATACAGGAAAAATTCTCATTCCCTTTTTTCAGCTAGATATATCTAAACATGGGATTTGACAATGGGATTGGTACTACTATAATTTCATTATTATGATGTAGAATAGACAGATACCTATTGGAATACTCATCCGACATCTTTGCACCGTTTTTATATGTTTTTTTTTTTAACAAATTTACTTTATTACATCAAAAATTTATGATTGACAGTTACATCTAGGATAAATAATTTGTAATAAAGTTGGACGCGTTTCAGTTTAAAATTTAAAAAATTTAATCTGGTTTTCGGTAGCAACCCAAGTCATACCATTCATCAAGTTAACTTCTTAATACATTATCAATGAGGACCGCCTAATCCTGAATTATTAGACAGTGTAACATAAGTAACATAACAACTGTGATTGGGAACAAAAAAAAAGGAAGAAACGGAAAAGTAATACATAATACATGGATGAATAAATAGACGTATGACAACTCCAATCTAGTTTGGGCGAATATTTTATTGGACCTGGCCAATAAACATACATAACCAGGCCTAAGTAACACAAGAAGAAAGAAAAAAAATCTCCAATGTGAGACCGGTGGTCCTTCCTGGGGCTAGGCAATATGGCCGACTACAAAGGCCACCAGTGAAGGAACCTGTTACATAACACCTGAATGGAAGTGGTGACATCTGGTAATACATTGGGAACTGCTACTGCCCATTTATCACCACTTATATGCGCGCATATAAGTAGCTTATAAATAGACGTACGACAACTCCAATCTAGTTTGGGCGAATATTTTATTGGACCTGGCCAATAAACATACATAACCAGGCCAACACGCCAAACAGAATGGAGAACAAAACAAAAAGAGAAAAAAGAAAACCAGATTTTACACGAATAAGGCGCTAACCATACGCCGATCAAGATCGATACGAGCTTGTTTGGATTTTGTCAAATAATGCAACACTCTCAATGATTTCCAATCACCAATGTTTTTGATGTCCAATAGACTGAAACCTGCATCTGCCAAGGCCGATGCACCTCCTCTTCGTAACGAGTGTGAAGACAACTTATCGATGCCTGACTTGGCACACAACTTATGCAATTTGCCCAAGTACCATGAGTAACTGCCACGACACCATTGGCCATTTTTCATGTAGGACACTACTTGTGAGTCACTGGATGGGTAGTTCACCATAGATAACAGCAAGGTCAGGTAATAATGAAGGCAGAAGATAGAGTCATTGATGAATGTGAAGGGTATGAACAAGACCCGCTCCTTAAATGAAATAGTCTTTGTACGGCGAAGTCTGACGGAGACCCCCCAGACTTCCCAGGTCAAATCTGACAAGCAGACTGCCAGTCCTTGTTCAACCACATTGGACTTATGTAATAAGCCCCTGAAGCACATGATAACAGTGATCCAAAATGCCACATCTTCAGAACATGACATATCCAATAGTTTATAAATACGCTTTAAGTCCTGCACTGACGCTGGTCGCGCCTGGTCCACATGATCACCTAGGGTCCTTCGAATACCTCTCATAGTGATGTAGAGTTCAAATGTATTAGGGTTGACATGTGAGTAACCTAGGACCTTGTGCAACACCCAAAGTCCTCCTAGGTACTGTTTAATAGAGCTGTAGCGCAGTCTCTCAGCCAAGTGCGTAACATATAACAACACAACTTCTATACTAGCGGGGAATGGAACAAGCACACCATATAATATGCAAAACTCCAAATAAGAGTTCCATTGGCTCTTCCTAGTACGCTCCGTGGCTCCAGCCATCCACTGTGACTGGTAGTTCCGTAGTTTGTGAGTCAAGACATCCCCTGCAGCAGAAGTCATTTATCAGAAATGAAGGCAATCCTTTTGCACACCTTTTATCCGTACAGCGCGACAAAAAGTCAGGAACAATATTGTCTTTAGATTTAACGCGAGTAGCAACAATATGAAAATTATGTACAACTGATAACCAAAATAATTCTCTTATCCACCACATACAGCGAACACTCCGCGATCTGCCAGTATTTATCATGCGTTGGACTTGGGTATTGTCGGTTCTGACTACAACTTTTGTATCCGACCATTCATTTCCCCAACGTTGCGCTGCAGCAACCACTGGCCAGACTTCCAGTAGGTTAATGTCAGCTGTCTCATCATATTCACAAGGGGGTTCAACAGTATGATGTAATGGAAAGCGATTATACAACTGATTGTAGGCAGGTAATTTCCATGCACCTACTAACCAATCACCATTATAACATGAGCCAAAACCAGTTAGTGATGAGTCAGTGTCTACGATAGGATGATAATCAAAGGTACGTAGGATTTTGGCAGAACCATTGAATACATAACTGAACCTTTTCCACCAGCGGATGTCATCCATAAACCAATCAGGTAGTTTGACCACCGTGACACTGTCGGCCATGTATTTGAGTAGGTTAATGACTCTACGTGAAAATGTTCTGCCTCCCCGAATAACTCTACTAGCGTGTGCCAAATGACCACACAGTTCTTGTAATTCTTTTTTGGTAGCAACAGTTTTACCCAAGAACTTGTCGATCAGTACCAATAAGTTGTCTAACTTTTGTGGGGGTAAGCTGATTTCCATTTTCACTGTGTCAATTACCAGACCCAAATACTGGACTTTGGTAGCAGGGGTTAAGATTTTTTTCCATGCAATATGGAAACCGAGACGTCGGAGCAGATCTACCAATATCGCCTGACGCCTCACACACTCCTCGTAGCTGTCAGCCACAATGACAAAGTCATCCAGGTAACGGAAAACATTGAAAATACCTCTACGATTCATACACCGGATGACAAACTCGGTTAGTTGAGTAAAGATAAATGGTGCACATCTAAGACTAAACGATAAGGCTTGATCTTCAAAATATTCTGGTGCACCGTCCAGACTCCACACAAAACCTTGCTTGGAACGATCGTCCGGATGAACAGCCACACTGCGATAAGCAGATTGGATGTCCAATACACATAAAAACGAGCCCTCATGTATGACATCAGTAACACTATCTACTTGAGTATAATGAAACGGTTGGCAAGTTGTGTACATAAAGTCATTGATACTTTTAAGATTATCATCGGGATCACCACGGCTGCAATCTGTTATGGGTCTTAAGCTGCCGTCTGGTTTTAAAATAGCCCCCAGTGAATGTACACACTGGGGTCTACTAAGAACCCTTTTGACTTTACCATCAATTAACTCCTTCCTTACCAGATCGTCCATTTGGCATTTTACACCTTCTTTGATTATGGAATGGTAATTTTTTTGAAAATAAGAACCATTATAATCCACATCAACGATTTTGAATCCGTTACGAACACCGTCTAGGATATAAGCATAGTTACCATCAACTTCCTCAAACCCAATGCATTCATCAAAGAAGGCGTGTGGGTTAAGTTGGAGGCACATGCCATCTAAGACATGAACAGAATCACAATCCAAAGGACAAGGTCTAAACCATTCAACACCATCGACAATTCTGGAAGTGTAGATAGTAGGAGTTAATATAATGTCTTCCGTCATTGGTAATGAATCTGAAGAAGTGACATGATTTGAACCACAAGGAATTACGAATTTGTTGACATCCCATAATAAACTATATTCAAGTTCACTGGTATTGTCAGAATCGGAAGATTTTATAATTCCACAATCTATGCCAGACTCCTCGGAGTCACTGACCCTTGAATCAGAATCCACTAAGGCCTGATATCAATCATTTGATTTTTTCACAGTGCACTTTAATTTTGTGTGACTACCCCCACAAGAGCGACATACATGTGGGTGAGGGCAATCTTTGGCGTTACAACCATTATCACCGTTAAATGCATAGCAACAGTGAATTTCATCTGACTTTTTCTTTTTGTTCTTTTTCCTCTTACTACTCGATCCCGCAACAGTACCAGCACCACTTTGAGATGATGGAGGCTGGATACCAAGAACATTACATAAGTGCACGGCACTAAGATTCTCAAGACCAACACTGTTTGAGAAGATGTCGTGATCGAAATAGCAGAATGTGTGTTCACCAAACGATTCTCCCCTTTCACGCATCGCAAGATCATACTGAATGAGAGCATCCTCATTGTAGAATGCTTTCTTGTCAGTTAGGAACTTAACATGTTTTCCATAGTTTTTACATGGGAAGTTTCTAGCCAACATGCTATTCAAGAGACCCATGCTAGCAGAAATAACATCATTCAAGGCGGGTTTTTTTACTTTATCATGCGGCATGTGCTGTTCAATGTCATAGGTCACAAACTTACTGCCACTGGCATTGTTTGGTGAAAATATCACCATTGGGGCGCCTTGAGCCTGATGTTGTAGTTGTTGGTTAGGATACCATGCTGTTGGGTTATGTAGAATTTGAGGTTGCACAGACTGAACACCAGGAGCCTGGAACAGGGTTTGTTGATTAGGTAGAATTCCAGCAGCCTGGTACTGTTGTTGTGGGTTAGGAATAACGCCAAACTGACATGAAGCCTACTGCTGATGGGATGTTGGGACTGGAATCCCATACATATGAGAAGTAGTCGGGTTACCATATACCATAGGTGTAGGTGGGAACTTTAGCCTGCCATCTGGTGCCCTAAATTGACCCACACCAGGCCAACTGACAGTCTGACTAACAGGTGTGACAGGTGGGGAATAAGGTGTGCCATCTCTGTAGAACAGCTGAGGAACAGTGTTAGGAGCTACACCACCACTTCTCCATTGTTTCCACAGTAGGAACTCCTGATAATCATTGTCTAATTCACCATGGGAATGTCTTTGACCCACTGGATAGTCAGGTTGATTGTCTCTGGGGACCGGGTGATTGTACCGGGAAGGTGGCTTGTTATCGCGGGTGAGCGACTTGTTTACTTGGGTATTCCCCTCTACTGGAGGCAATTTTTTACACAAGTTGGGTAATTCAAACATACCTGAGGTGGTTTCAAGGCCGGATTGGCCTGCGGAGGGTCCAATAACCCTAGAATTAGGCCCTAAAACAGTGTTTGCGGCCGAAAACCGGCTTTCCGGAAGTACAGGGCGGCCATTTTGGACTCCGCACTTAAGGTTAGAGCTGGCTTGTGATTGGCCCGTTTGGAAGCCTGGTGTGTTCGAGCCCCCACTATTGTTCCTTACCGTATCCAACTCTGAAGGATTCCAACACGTAGCACTAGCAGTAAGAGAAGAAGTTTGGGCCTTGAACGTACCCATGGCGTTCGAGCCACCACTTTCGTTCCTTACCGCATCCAACTCTGAAGGATTCCAACATGGAGCGCTAGCAGTAAGAGAAGAAGTTTCGGCCTCAAACGCACCCATGGCACCTCGCCAAGTACGTACGCCTTCGTTCAATTGGCGAAGAGATCTGTTATTTTCAGCCCTTAGGCCGGCCAACTCTAGTTCCAACTCTTTGCGTTTACACATTTCATCAATTTTTGATTTCCTGGCCCTTTCAAGTTCAATCTGATGCAATAAATCATTTTGTGTAGAATCCTCCCCAAGGCTGCTAAGCTCACCATGTTGACCCTCCTTCCCCTGGGGCGGCCGGTCGCTCTGCCTGGCCTCCGTGGCCTCCTGCTCGTCACGCTCGGCTGAATCCGCTGAACCAGGTAATTCTTCCGAATCCTCCGGAGAATAACGTTTCCCCGGATTGGTCACCCCACAATTCGGGCACTTGGCCACGTTACCATGGTAGGAAGTATCACAGGCCACGCATTTAGTCATGATGACTGGGAATTTGAGAAAAAAAAATCTCCAATGTGAGACCGGTGGTCCTTCCTGGGGCTAGGCAATATGGCCGACTACAAAGGCCACCAGTGAAGGAACCTGTTACATAACACCTGAATGGAAGTGGTGACATCTGGTAATACATTGGGAACTGCTACTGCCCATTTATCACCACTTATATGCGCGCATATAAGTAGCTTCAAAATGTACAATCTTCATTCAAATAAGGATAATAGTTACCATTGTGGTTATCATATTATGTGATATGTTAGTATGTATAAAATCAAGTTGGTTCTATGATCTTTAAGTATGCATTGATCAGGATATATAAAGATAGCCAGAAGTAGGTAGGTAGCAATTATTAATAACTGCTATATCTAACTTGTGGTAATACTAAGTTGTACACAGTATCTTTGTAGCAAGCTCCTCTTTAGTATATTTTTTGAATAGCTCTAGAGTGGGAATTAATCTAATTATCGGCTCCAGATTATTCCATAAGGTGGCTAGTGAATATTCCAGACTATATTGGTACATTTTAAGCCGGGACCAATCCATCTTTAATACAGGTCCATCCCAACATCTAGTGCGTAGTTTCCTTTTATCAATATACGTATCTATTCTAGACCTTTGATAGGCAGCTATCAACATAATCATGAGTCTCTCTTCTTATGGACTAACTCGTGAACATAATCTGTTGATGTTAATACAGGTAACTTAAGGCTTATCTTTAAGCAGCGGTTTTGACATTTCTGTAATGATTTCAACAAGTCAATATTTGTATTGGAAATCAACACGTCACCATATTCAACAATAGGAAGAATAAAAGTCTTATATATTTTGATTAAAGTTGCTGAGTCAACAAATTTGCTTAGTTTTGCCAATTGATATGTTCTAAAGCGAATAGTATCAAGCTGATGCTGTATAAACTTATCATAACTTAATTTAGCATCAAGTATTACCCCTAAGTATGTCTATGTAGGAACTCTACTCAATCTCTCATTATTAATCATGAGGTTACAGTTCTTGGGTTTATGACTAAAGGACATATATTTAGTTTTGGCTACATTCACACTTAGCTTGTTGGCTTTTGTCCATTTATCAAACCTATATAAGTCCTCTTGCAGTACAGCTGTAATCTCATCCAAATTATTACCAGAAACATAGGTTGCCATATCATCTGCATATAATGAGATCTTACTATTCCAGCAAATATTCTCCACATGGTTGATATAAGTTAAGAAAAGTAGCAGTCCAAGTATTGAACCCTGCGGGACTCCACAGACGACATCCAATGGTGCTGAAGTTATATCATTGGCTAACATACTTTGTTGTCTGTTAGTAAGATAATTTTGAAGCCAAAGACTTAAATTTCCTTTAATTCCATAGTTTTCTAATTTCTCAATGAGAATTCTGTGATTAACTGTATCAAATGCCTTTTTAAAATCTATAAATACTGCAATAGTAAAATTTCCCCTTTTTCTTTCTCTTAGGATATCGTCAGTGAAGTCCCCAATTATCCTAATTGTAGAGAAACCTTTCCTATATCCCCCCTGTCTGCCGGAGAGCACATCCTTTTCTTCAAAGAAATCAAAAACATGCTTGTGTACTCATTTTTCTATTAGCTTTTCGGGGAGGGGTAGGAGGGAGATTGGCCTATAATTATTTACTGACCGGGGATCTCCTGATTTAGGCATAGGTATTACCTTAGCGATTTTCCATGCATCTGGAATTTTACAGTCCGTAAAAGATTTAGTAAACAGAGCAGTAATAACATCGGTGATATGTAAAAAGGCCAGCTTGAGGACCTTGGAACTTAATGTATCAATTGCACTGGATTTTTTAATATTAATGTCCATAATTAACTCCATAACCTGGTTCTCATTGGTAACACAGTCATCAATAGTGTCATCAATCAACTGCCCCTTAAAGGTCCAAGACTCGTTAAGATTCCTAGCTAACTCCGGTCCAATACCAACAAAGAATTCATTCATGAAATTTGCCACTTGATCAGGGCTGACTTTTTCTCCATTATCGGTCAAATAAATTTGCGTACTTTTGCCTGGTTTCATTGGTAGTAACCTATGTATTTCGTGCCAGTACTTTCTAGGATTATCTTTAGCCGACTCAAGCAAGCCCTGGGCATGGGCACGTCTAGCTTCTCTGCATGCTTTACCTATATAGTTTTTAGCTCTTATTGCTTCAAGCTTGTGTTCAGGGTTTTTTGTCCTTCTAGCTCTATTGATAAGCCTATCCTCTTCTTTGATTTCTTCTAATAAATGATTTGTTACCCAGACTTGTTTTTCTTTCTTAACTATAAAGTCCATATAAGGGCACATTTGGTCCATGATTTGCTCCAGAGCACCTTGGATAAAATCCCAGCACTGATCAACAGTTTCCAAAGAACGATATGCATCCCAATTTATATTATTCATTTTCTCATAAAGTATGTCACGGGAGAAACCTTTCAGCCTTCGACCTCTAAAATTTGTTTTAATTTTGGATGTCGTCACTCTACATTGGAGACATATACTAATTCATGATCACTTATATTGGGTCTCAGAGTCCCACTTACAGTTATTTTATCATCAGTACTAAAAATGAGATCCAGACATAAAGGGTTTTCACTGTCTCGTGTGGGGGTATTGATCCATGATTTAAAACCAAAACCATTAAGCCCCTGTGTCAATTCAGCCACCCTATCATCATTCTTGTCCATGATATTTAGATTCATGTCACCAATTAGGTACAGGTTTAATATCTTTTATCGAGGAATTAGTCTAATTTTAGCCTTAAGTATATTCCAAAACTCCTCAAAGGTGCCTTCATGAGGTCGATATACATTTAAAATTACAACTTTTTTTCTGGTTTTTGTAATAGAGACTCACTACTTGCAATTCAATATCTTTACATGATGTGTTCAAATATGCATAATCGTACTCGGAAAATCTTTCTACATTATTGTGTACATAGATGCCCATGCCACCTCCAATTTTTGGCAAATCACTGTTTATCCTTTCTCCCCTTTGCTTGTCCAATCGTATCAATGTGTAATTTGGCAAACAATACGTACCAGTAAGATCTCGGGCATCTAACCAAGTTTCAGGTAGTGTGAGTGCATCAATCTGTATATTGTTCATACGTGCCATAATTTTGTCAAAAGTTTCACCACGTATACTTCTACAATTGATGTGTGCATAGTTTCTTCCCTGCCTCTTGAGCATATCCAAACTAAACTCAGCCATATTTATGTAATATTAGTCTCTCACTACTGTGCCGGTACAATTTCCTGATCTTGATATAACAAGTTACACCATAATGCAAAACTAGTTCAACAATACAGTCCACTCGGGCATAGGCTTTCTTTGCCGCCCTAAAGAAGTGGAAAGAAATAACAAATAGTAACCAAGTTAGTAAATTAAAAATCATTTTTCCAGCAAGTGTTTGCACCTTAACTAAAAGAAAAAGAAAATAAATATATTTAATCTCCTGGGGCTCCCGGAAAGCAAATAATTTCACATTCAAAAGAAAATTGTGAAGTGTGACATGTAGGCCGTGTTCCACTTGACTACTCAGGCAATTGTTAATAACTGCTTCTGAGCGTTTCATGAAAAACAGTACCGGTTATGTCTATTATACAGTGTTATGCAGTTTTGAAAAGATTCATTAAGCAGGCCATTAATTGAAGTGAAGTAAAGTAAATAGTCTTGATCCACTAGCCAAGCAGTTGTTAATAACTGCGGTAGGCTGTTTCTAAAGACTCTTACATTATTCAATATTATATTTAATCATCATAGCCTTAATATGCTTATCAAACATGGATGCCCATTTTTTGCACACATTGTCATTGGGACGCAGCCCGTCTACAAGTTTCCTATAGGCATCTTTCCTGCCTCCTCTAGTATGATAAGTATGTATAGCTCTGGATAGCCAGGGTCCAGTTACATCATTTAATCTGTTAAGATAAAAAAATGTTTTGGTTCACTTCCGAGATGGCTTCATCGAGTCGTGCTTGTCTTGTTGCGTTTCCATTATAGCAAGTCTTGTTCAGCTGAACACCAGTAATGGTACATACACAGAGCTTCACATTAGGATGTTTACCTTTGATTTCTCCTATCTCTCTAACAAATGTTCTATCTATTTCAACTGCCATCTCTTCAGCTGTAGTCCAATTGAACACATAGGAGTCTCCATAGCCTTCAACATTGACTTTAGTGATAATATCGTAAGTGCCACCCAGTATGTAAACTAAGTCATTTGGGTGGTTATCTAGATGTAGAGCTGCGTGCGTGCAAATAAGTTTTAATTAGTTTGTTTACTTTACTCTTGATCTTGGGCAGCAGCTTGTCCTGTTTGGGCAGCAGCTTGTCCCGTTGTGCCAATTATTTCAGCTTTTTCTGTCTGAACGTCCTCGTCTTTCCTATGCTCTTGTTTCTCAAGCTCTGCTTTCTCCGCTGCTTCTTGTTCTGCAATATATTTGGTTTTGAACTTAATAAGCAACTTGCCTAGCCGATTTTCAGTCTTAATGTTTGTAGTATTGATTTGATCAGCCTGGTCTAGGGTGTACCCACAGCCCCATCTTTCTGATTTGGTAGCTTCGATGTGAGCAGGTAGTCGAGGCATTGCTCCTATTCTTCAACTCAATAACACAGTCCATGACTCTCTCATCTAAATTTTGCTCTTCCCATCCGTCCGGGGCAGTTACTCTGTCACCTAACCACTTGATATCATAGAGATTTGTCATGTTTTTCAGTTTTTTCTGCTGCTTCCAAGTTGTTGGCCTCGATGGCCTTGAAGGTTTGGTACAGGTTTTCTGCACATGAGTACAGATTCCCATCATAATAGATTTCAGAGGGATAGAAATTGGACAATGGTGAATGCGGCCCCTGAAAAGCCACACCCTCTTCTAATTGTATAGTCTTACAATCAACCAGCCTTTTACCGGGAGGTAGGTCATTTAACTCCTCATAGGTGTGTCTTTTTCCTTTGAACACCACAGTTAAGCCTTTCTGCTTTACGTCACCATCTTTGACATCAGTTTGTAATTTTAAATATTTCACCAGACTACGGACGTCCCTTTGTCTATACTGATCTTCGACTGTCAGGTCGTCATTTATGGAAATTTTTCCAAACCTGCCATGATTTTTGAGATTTTTTAATCCCTTGTATAACTGAATTTTCTGGTCAAAATTTGCCATCTTGATCAGAATGAGTCTACATTTGTTAGAGTCAGGCCTCTTTTTGCCAATGCGAAATGATGCAGCAGTATTCTCAAGTTTAAACTTCACTTCTAACACGGCGAATAAGTCATTCAGCTCTTCCTCCCATTTGGCGTTTTCGTCGTCATTTATTCCCCCAATAATTACATTAAGCTTCCTCTTCTCCCTCTCCAACTCACTTATTCTAGCTTCCAGAAGCCTCACCTTTTCTGTTTGTCTTTTCAATTGCGCTTTGGTTTTCTCTGTATCATGGCGGATGGCGGAAGTTATGGTCATGTGACCTTCAAGTTTGGCGGAGATGGCTGTAATATTCGTATTTATTTTTTCAAGTGAACCTTCTAGGTTTGTGCTACACTGCAAAAATGGTGTTTAGATTTTAAACATGTTTAGGTCTAAACACGTTTAAAACCTGAACATATAGGTCAGTTAGGTGTCTCATCGACTACACATTTAGGAAATGAACACTTTTATTCTAACTACATAAACATTTACGCTAAACATGTTTAGATGTTTAGAGTTGAGACAGTTGAATAATAGGTGTTTAGATTTAAACATCAATATGTTTAGATACTTGGATGTTGAATCCACACCAGGTAGCAGCACTACCTTTGACTGGACTATCTGCACACAGTTATAATCAATTGTTGTGACAAATGTCCCCAAATCCCAGGTTTATCATGGTTTCATTTCATAGAATGTCATGTGAATAGAAAGGGGAATAGAAAATTGACTAGATTCACCTCATGCCACCATCATTACCATAAAATAATCAATAAACTCCATGACTGACACCTATTTGATGTTATTCTGTAATAGATAAGGCAATGTCCTTCCTGCCAAGCTGTTGTACTTTCTCAAGTCTCTCACTCTGATGCAGTGTGTAATATATGTACACATATATAGCTGTGGAGACTTGGACAAGTAAATACCTGCTGATGTCCCCCCCCCCAGTAAATGAGAAAACAAACAAAATATATCTCTGTTTTTTTTAATGCATACATGTCTGCAAACCTTAACTCTCCATCAAATCATTTAAACATCTAAACACAAAAATTCATAAACACCTAAACAAAAAAATTCATGTATCTAAACACAAAGTTTTAACCTAAACACCTACATTTCTAAACACTTGAGCTAAGCACATTGTTTGGCTAAACATGTTTAGGAAATTAATGTGATTACAAAAACGTTGCAAGAATACATTTAGAATTGTGTTTAGGATCTAAACACCATTTTTGCAGTGTACCTGATTCTAAATTACTGAGTCTACCACATATATTTTGCAATGTGTGGTTTATATCTGCTCAAGTGACCTCTCCTTCTGGGGTTTTCTGTGCCATCGTGTTACTGTTTGCGATTGTCGCGTTGACCTGAGACCGCCTATCGTCTTTGGTTATTGGCTGGCTTGACTGCGAGGTAGACCCGGGCAGTGGAAGTGGTGTGGTGCCGGTGCCGGTGTCCTCGTTCGATGTTAGAAACTGCTTTAGGGCTTTCGACCTAGTGATAATGTTTGCCATCTGTATCGACCAAATAACTATATAACTAGCTTCTCTGTATGTTTAGACACCATAATCTGTGTGTAGAACTGCTTCGTTGTCTCTACACTTCAATAATTTGACACTTTTTGCAGGAGCCCCGTTTGGAAGTTGTCAGACTAGGCGGCCATCTTGGTGTTTGCCAGCACGGCCCCAGGACTTATGCTACAGTAGCCATCAGCTGTTTATGAGATTCTCATTAAGCCGCTTTTCTATAAAGGCTCAAATGGGATAGAGGACTAAAATCCCTAATTCCCTGTAGCACTTGTGATTTTCTCAGCAAGGTTGTGTCCATGTACCATGATAACAGTTAGGAACTAGGAATTATTGCACTGTCCATCCTATAAGGGCAAACATTCACTAAGTTGTTGTATGAACCTATTTGTAAGCCCATGGCAAAAGAAAATTAATTCAAAGAATTAACTGATTAACTGAGGCAAAGGCTTTTTTGTCAGTCTAGAAACAAATCACTGGCAAGTTTTGACTCTATGGACAGGATGAAAACAATATTCTTCCCAGGTTTCTATCATGTATATATATATTTTATTGGGTTGTGGTCAAATAAGGTAAGATATTTCCTCCTTCGTTTTTATGTTGACATGGTGTTCAAATTTATTTTTTCTATTAGCCCTTACAAACAGTTTGCATAATAGTCAATGAACAGATATGTGTATTTTGGGGCACTATTACTTAGTTTACAATGTTACATAGATGATTGTGAATATGAAACCTAGACTTTAACTATGGCATAGCTGGTGTGCTCACGTTTATGCTCCTTTAGCCTTGGTGAATCTATTCATTCACAGCATGCTGAAGATGTTTGGGTTGATGGCTCACCTGGCACATTCAAACCCCATATCTCTGATGAAATGAAGACACCTAAGACAATACTAAGATTTGGGTTTGTTTTGGTTGATGGCTCACCTGGCACATTCAAACCCCATATCTCTGATGAAATGAAGACACCTAAGACAATACTAAGATTTGGGTTTGTTTTGGTTGATGGCTCACCTGGGACATTCAAACCCCATATCTCTGATGAAATGAAGACACCTAAGACAATACTAAGATTTGGGTTTGTTTTGGTTGATGGCTCACCTGGGACATTCAAACCCCATATCTCTGATGAAATGAAGACACCTAAGACAATACTAAGATTTGGGTTTGTTTTGGTTGATGGCTCACCTGTCACATTCAAACCCCATATCTCTGATGAAATGAAGACACCTAAGACAATACTAACATTTGGGTATCTTTTGGTTGATGGTTCACCTGTCACATTCAAACCCCATATCTCTGATGAAATGAAGACACCTAAGACAATACTAAGATTTGGGTTTGTTTTGGTTGATGGCTCACCTGTCACATTCAAACCCCATATCTCTGATGAAATGAAGACACCTAAGACAATACTAAGGTACCCTGAGTTTAACATCACCATTAATTTATATGAGGAATTCAACAACGCGGGACATGATGCCCAACAGTGTTACAGCATTGTTAACTTCGGTTACAGATATGAGTGGAAGAGAATAAACTGCACTATAACACTGCTGGGTGAAGCCAGAGTGCATTATCCTGAATGCTGCGTTCTGATTAGCTGATTGACCGTGCATTATCTAGATGGATAATGCACTCCCAGCACAGGAGGTCAGCTTCATCTCACATTTAGACTTCACAATTGATATTCATATGTTGTCAGGTGGCTGATGGGCTATTTTTCTGTGTTATAACGGAAATAATGCACTTGGTCATGGCTGCTGTCGTGCTCTAGACTGTATTGAGACATCGAGGGGCCTAATAGGCCCAAAGATCTAGAGCACTCCTACAGCCATGCCCCGTGCATTATTCCCTAACTCAAATAGAGTCAGTCTCTTCACACAGCAATTCAGGAACATAACGCTTACAGTGCATCTATGTGTGGCATCCCTCAGAGAAGTACCTTTTTGCAGATCATGGTTGATTACCGTGCATGGGTTGTAAGTATAGACAGAATGGTGTGTCCAACTAATTGGGTAATACTTTATCCAATGTGGAATGGGTTATGTACTGCATGTTATAGAACGCTTTTTAGATATGGGTGGGTGAGTTTTGAACACGCTGTTAAACTCTGTGCTTATGAAGGTGGGAGTGTATGGTCGGAGTTTTGGGGATTGAGGCGTTCAAACATTTTTCGGTCATATAAAATGCTAGGAGATAGAGTGTGGATGATGCACAGGAATGCATGCTATTCCCTCACTGCAGAATGGCGTAGAAAAGTTCCTTGCACTACAACTACTCAAAACTGGGTTATTTGTCAAGCACCTCTGACAGTAACTGTCACTAAGTGTTTGATCCATCAGTATCAGTGTGATGACGCAACCTGTATCTTACATCACCATCAGTGTGATGGGTCGGCTCAGTGTCCTGATTGTTCTGATGAGAATAACTGCAGTCTTACTGAGAGTACAAGGAGTTTACACTGTGCATATACAGGATGTCTGTGTGATCTACTCTTCTACCAATGTAAAAACCTCAACTGTGTGCCATACTCAACTGCAGATGATTGCTATTGTGACTGTGAAGATTGCACAGATGAGACCATCTCAGGCAGTCCAGAGAAAATCCTGCACTTACACAATCAAACAGACCTTGAGGTTGATGCTAATATGACATTTTTCAAATGCATGAACACCCAAGTACCTGAGTTTATATCCAGAGAGAAACAATGCATATATACACCAGGAGCGATTGGTTGTTCTGATGGTTCAGATCTTGCTTATTGTAAATACCTACTTTCTCCAGGTAGGTTCAAGTGTCTTCATACTTACTGTAGAGATATAGTGAGAATCTGTGACGGGACAAAGAACTGCCCTCTAGGAGAGGATGAGCTGTCTTTAATTAGCTTACATGTCCTGGTATGTTACTCTGCCGGTATCAATCAACATGTGTGCCTCTACACCAGCTGTGTGATGGAATCCCTCATTGCACTTGCACTCTGACAAAAGATGATGGTCTTGTGCCACTATGATGGGTGCCCTGAGGCTGCCTGAGGGCTGTGCTTGTAAGGGATATGCATATATGATTGCCATGCTGCTGATTTGATGGTTATACATGTATCAATAAGAAGGCTAGTAAAGGTACTGCTTCTTTCAGAGAATGTTTTAAGAATCATTGACTCGAAACTCTATTTTTGCCGTGCACATATCTTGGACTTGTCCTATAATGAAATAACTGACCTAAATAACAAACCATTCAAATATCTGAAATCCTTGATCGTTCTGAACCTGGAAGGAAACAAAATTTATGTCCTTCCCCCGAATTTATTTCTTGGTCTTGAGAAACTGAAAGAATTAAATCTAAAGCATTGTCATATTCTGACTGTTGCACCAGAATCAATGGTATCATCCTTATCTGATAATAGTTCAGGAAAAGCCCTTAGCTTCCATTTGACAGCGTTGGCGGTACTTCACCTCAGCCATAATAACATTACATTTGCTTCTCAAGAATTTTGCCACAATTGATATCCCTAAATTTGACTTCAAACCCAATATCTAAGATTTTTCGGCTATCTACTGCACCGTGGGTTTAAAATCATCATGTATATGTTAGCGATCCTAAAGTCTGCTGTCTCATGGAGGGCACTATAGGCTCAGGTCTCATCATACCAATGATTCACAAAGTTGACAATACATGTGAAAGGATTCTTGATACTACACTTAGTTAATGGGTGGTTGGATTCTCTGGATTTTCAGTATAAATTTACCTACTGCTACAAATAACAATGATAACAGAAACAGAACGACTATATAACTTTGACCAACATATGGTAGACTAAGCCACCCTTATTTATTACTAACAACATAAAACAAAAAAAAACATGTGTATACAGGTGTAGAGGTCGGTGAAAATAGTCTTGGAGAAACCGGGACTCGAACCCGGGGCCCTCCAACTTCGAAGCGGCTGCTCTTCCTCTGAGCTACTTCCCCTGGCCTGACATTTCCACCTTCCATCCACACCTGGATCGGTATGATACACACTAGCGGGGCAGTGATTACCCGGAGACCCGCCCCTGGGGGTCTGCCACCGAGTACAGGGAAATACTGCCCTACACTCCTCCCCATCAGCTTTAACCACCATCCACCAGCACCCGGCATTCCCCCTCAAACCAGTTACCTGGAAATTGAGGCTTTATCAAGCAGTGGTAGGGCACTCCTGACTTCCCAGTGGATGTATGGGTACAATTACCGGATTGGTCGAAGCGTCATCTGTATCATATCGGCCCAGTTCCCGAGTCCTCAATCAGTCGTGATCACGTTAAGACATGAGCAGGCACACATATCTTTGATCTCACGATTGTGTTAGGATGCTCGGTTTCTCCACCACTGTAGAGGTCGGTGAAAATGTTCTTGGAGAAACCGGGACTCGAACCCGGGGCCCTCCAACTTCGAAGCGGCTGCTCTTCCTCTGAGCTACTTCCCCTGGCCTGACATTTCCACCTTCCATCCACACCTGGATCGGTATGATACACACTAGGGGGGCAGTGATTACCCGGAGACCCGCCCCTGGGGGTCTGCCACCGAGTACAGGGAAATACTGCCCCTACACAGGTAAGTGGCGGCCTTGAATATGATAAAGAGGTAGAGTACATGGAGGCTTCACTGAGAAAAAAATATCTTACTCACTTGAGTCAAGGTCCAGACTCAGGCAATGTCGCCAAAATTAGTATGATTTGAGACTCAGCCTGATCCTTGGATGATAGTAGTATATAGTGTATTGGAACGGGACTGTAGCTAACTACAGGATATTACTCACCCAAGATGCAGCCAATCAGAGGCCTTCCGTTTGAAGGGAAATTCAAATGGGGGTCACGTGACCTAGACCCCCATGGTGTGGGGCCAAAATGGACCAATCAGAACCCTCCCTTTTGGCGGGAAATTCAAAATGGTCACGTGACCCAGACCCCCTGTGGTGTGCCGCCAAAATGACACCCTCTGATTGGCTGGCTGTTTAGGTCACATGACCTCTATTATGCAAATAAGGTCAAATGACCCTAATTTGAATGGTCCAGAGGTCGTCATTTTGGTGGGAAATTTGAAATTTGGTTACGTGACTTTATTTTTAAATTTTCCGCCAAAATGGAGACCTCTGATTGGTTGGCTGTCCACATGTCATACCATCAGCTGTATGCAAGTAGTCATGTGACCTTATTACCATTGTAATGGTTCGTTTCGACTTATATGTTGGGTGGCTCTTTGGCTCGCTTACCACTAGAAATACCAACACAACACGAGTAGTTCGGGTTGGGCAAAGCCCCAGAAACCCCTACCTCTCGGGTAGGACTTTATTTCGCTCTGGTCTACAAGTTAGGCTGCGCGTCTTGACTGGACCAGATCCAGTCACCTTCTGCCGCTCGTCCGGCTCCTTAGTAGGAGCTGGACGCGAGGCATGGTGCCGCCCCCTCTTGTACCAACGGGGTATCACAAAGCAACACCTAGCTGGCATAGAAGGAACAGGCACCACACGAACACGTCTCTCGGATGAACGGCACTAATATATATACGACGATACCGGCCCCTACACCACCCCCACTAGACTATACCTAGGGTTGGGTGTAATTAATAAATACCTATTGTCAACTTTATACAATAATATTATACACAAATAGGTAAGTCTATATATACAGTTCGTATAGCATATAGAACATTTAGGGGCATTATAAATAGTATGTACATAATGAGGCATCGTCGCATATAACCCGAAGTATTGGTAATTAATAATAACAAATAGGAAGTGGCGCCTTATGCACCATCGACCTATGGTGATGTGTAGTAACAGTGTTACAATAGTGTTATTATTATGAACAAGACGCATTAAAAAGTCGTAGACGAGTAATCAGGCGATGTGAATAAAATTTTACAGTATTAACCAACCGACCCGAGGTGGGGTAGATAACCCGAGAGAAAAAATTTGTTTGTTTTAGTTACAAAAATATATATTTGATATAAAAATATATTTATACAAAAATAATAATACTGAAGAATAGAGGTGTCCCACCAGGGTAGCAGGATCACCCTTACAATATACCGGACTTCCGGCGAATCTGGAACGACTGGTTTCTGCAGCTCCATCCGGCGACATATGTGTGGTGGCAAGCCACGTTGCTGTTGTGATGTGCCCTGATGAAGATGGGAAGATGGAGCCCCGGGTAGGTGTGGTAATCCCTTTTGGTGTGTCGGGTTTAGCGTCCATCTTCGTTGCAGGCTACGTCCCAGATATCAGAAGTCCAGCGTAAGGTACAGTGCCTCTGGCATATTAAATGCTTTTACCCTCGGGTACAAAAGAGACACCGTCAGATGGACACTTAAAGATCTTCCGGATCCGTGTCCATCTTCTCAGCCGACTCCATTGTGGCAGATGGAGCCGAGCTGCTACAGCTGCTCGTAGAGAGCGCCGCGGAAGCCTCGCTGGGCGTATCGCCCTCCAAGCTCAACGCCCTCATCACCGCGGATGGACTGTCCATTGCCTCGGATGCTGGTGAAGCAACCGTGGCAGATGTAACAGTCCGGGTGACGGTAGGGGGTCGAAGCAGAAGAGCTGCCGGAACTGGCGGAGCAGCCGGGACCGGTGGAGTGGCCAGAACCGGTGAAGCAGCCGGGGCTGGCGGGGCATCCGGGGGTGTATCTGGCACGAAGATAAGGGACGACGGTAAGCCGTCCCACTCCTCCAGATGTTTCCCGAATGCCAGGAAAAACTTGAGGTCAGCCTCCTTAAACCTATGGATGTATCTGGCGTTTTCAGCTTGGTGAAACTCCTTAAGCTTCTCGGCTTCCTTTTGCTGACGCCGGCAGGATTCGAGAGCCTCCTGGACTCTGTCCTTCTCCAGCTGCCTGATCTTGTCTTCCTCCCTCTTCTGGATTTCGTATACCAGATTGAGGGTGGCTTCAGTCATCGCCCGCCAGTAGTCGACTGACTTCTGGCGGTGCAATGCCTGCCACTCCGCCATCAGCTCATTCTAGATGTGAACCGTTTGGACATCTCTGTGGTCAACAAACGTGTTCGGATCCTGAAGACCTGACAGCGTATCCGAAATTAACTCCATCAGGGGTACCCGAGGGCCCGTTGGTGGAGCAATGACTGGTGGAGGCGCGGTGGCTTCCACTGGAGCAGGTGGGGTACCTGCTGGAGGAGCAGACGGGCCCTCAACCGTAAGACCGCCCCGGCCTCAACCACCGCCCGGGGAGGCTCGGGTGGACTCCAGCCCACCACGGCCTCTACCACAGGGTTTGGTCCGGCCCAGGGAGGTAAGAACCTGCGACTCGGGTCCGGCTGGTCCCATAGCGGGGAACTTCGCCGCGTATTCACTGTACGTGGGGCGCTTGCCGGAAGATCCTTCTCCGGCCCACCAAGAAGAGTACCCAGATGGGGGAGCGAAGAGTTCGCCCCCACCATCATGGCTGCCAGTGGCTTCGCCCGGGCGTTGTTCCGCGGGTGCAGGTGTAGAGGTGGTGGTGGCTGGAGTCGCCGTTGTGACTGCCTGGCTACCCGACCTTTGGGCCCGGTTGCTAGGCATATCTAGAGCCGAGACTTGTTGTCCCGACTCGCGACGATCAGCTGGGTTAGCTGGTCTTGGCTGGTCCTTGCCACCCGAAGGGCTCACGGACCGGTCTGCTCGGGTCCTCTTGGAAGCACCGGTAGCTGTTGTTGTGCCTCCGCCGGGACCCTTAGAGCGGGCTTTGGCCTTCTCTCGTTTATCATCCCCTCTCCACTTTTTTACTTTCAGGTGCACCTCGCTGGGCATCCCGAACTTCGTGGAAGAGAAGTTGATTTGGAAGAAGGTCAACAAGTTGCCGCTCTTCCATGAGCAGAATCCGGTCTCGAATGCCTGCTCCTTGACGTCTTTAACGCTCAACGAGGCCCAGTTGGCTAGGAGCTCGTTGAAGCACTTGATGGCTCGTTTTCTGGTCTTCTCCAGGCCGATGCCATGGGCTTTCTGCAAGTGCAGAGCCATGTCTCGGCGCCGGTGAGTGCTGAACGACCCATCACAATGTTTGCTCGGGCGGTCCCCAAGCACACACATCATCACAGGCTTGTGGTGCATGTGATGTTCGACGATGTGGCGAGCGAAGCGAGGCTTCGTCTCGAACGTCTTCTCACCCGTGAGAGCCAGCTGGCATGACTCGAATGGGCACCGTCGGCGGCTGCCGGTTGGTCCCCATTGGGTCATTGCCCACTGAACTTTCGTCCGGGCCTCGTAGCTGTAAATCGACCCCAATTTGGATTTCAGCTGGTCAATCCAAATGAGGTAGAATTTACCTACAGGCGTATCCGAGGGGCCGGATTTCATCCACTCCTCGTCATCGCTATCACCGTCCTTATTGACGGCGCCGGGACACATGTAATGGACCGTGTCGTAGGCACAGTCCGCGAAGCAGCGAGGAGTCCGTTCTTTGAACCCTTCGGCTGCATTCTTCCACATCCATTTCTGATTGTCGTCCTTCGGGACATCCGTGGTCATCTCTTCCCACGTTGTCACGGACTCCAAATCAGATTTGGCCGACTCGGGCAGTTCTGGATCGCTGTTGCTATCCTCACTGTCCGTGTAGATACCAGCTCCCCTGCGGCTTGCTCGGCTGGTGGTGGTAGTACCAGCCGAAGCTTTGGCAGAGGATTTGGCGCCTTTTCCGCTGGTGCTGGCAGTGGAAGCTGCAGCCGAGGTGGCTACTGTGGTGGTTGTAGTTGTGGTAGTTGTGGTGGCGGAGGCGGGCGTCTTCGGCTGACCCTTACCCCTCGGCTTGGTGGGGGGTGTGGGTTCTGCGGGAGACGCTTTCGCTTTGTTCTTCTTCTTCCGGCGCTGAACCTTGGTGGGCTGCGCCGGCATCTCAGGGCTGGAATCCGACTCTCGTCGATTCCTGTCCTCAGTACGAGGGCTCCTCCTTCTGCTGACCGGGGAGTCAGAGTCGGAAGAGACCTTGGCTTTCTGTTGGGCCTGCTGTCTGCGATGGGCCCGGCGAGCTGCGATGAGCTCCTTCTGCTGCTTGGCAAGCTCGGCTCGCTTTGCCTCCACAGCAGCTTGCTGGCGCGAGATGTCCTCTTCCAAGATCTCACCAGGTGCCTCCGGGATGTCGGCAGCTGGGTCCGTCTCGGTTGTGGACCTCTCGATGGCGATGCGGACATCTTCAGCCTCCAGGTCGCTCTCAGTGAGAGGACCTTTAGGTGCAGGTTTCCGGGTCAATCGCTTGACCCGGTCGGTTTCCACCGACGACAAGGTTACCGTGGAGTCTGTATCCATGTCGGATTCGGACTCCCTTAACTCTGAGGCCTTTCGGGTGATGCCCTCAGAGATCAAGACGGCTCGGGCCAAGCTCTCGTTCACCGCCATGTTCTCCGCTAACTTCAGGTAGTTGCGGAGCCAAGAAACTGGCATATTGTCAGCCAGCTCGTCACTGCACGAGTCCATTACCAGAGTCTTGAAATCATCTGGTATGGGCTCGGGCACACCCTGCTCCACCGCCATTGGTCCACATCCGAACATGGAGGCGTGCATGGGGATGTAGGTCCCCCAGGAGGTGTACACGACACCGGCCTCGCGATCGACGTGTGCCATACGTTCGATCCGAGTCTTGAATCCCGGAGGATACATTGGAATGTCCAGGACATCCACATTGCTACCCGAAGCAGCTGCTGCAGACGAGCGCTCCGGGCGTGGTGGTGGTGGAGGCGGCATCTTCTCCCGGTCGATGGCCTCGGCCATAGCCGAGAGCGTCCGGGCGGCCTCCTCTGTCGAAGAATCCATAGATTCCTCGACCCGAGACAGGACCTTCGGGTCCTCGCCTGCCTCCAACAGAACGTTGGCCGTTTGACGCGCGGCGTCAATCGTCCCCTGTGCCATGGCACTGAGGGCGACTTCCAAGTGTCTTGGCGTCTGTGTTGGACTCCTCCCGAAGGATTCGTCCAACAAAAGTGTGGTGTTAGATAAGCTAACCGACAGCTAGGGGCCTGTAAACCGTCGACAACAACTAGAGCAAAAACGGGTGGCGTCTAACCACCACGAGTCCGCTCTAGTTATGACCCGTATGACGTCACGTATCTCGTCTCGCGAGATCCCGCCGTGGCTATCCGGTGACCTAGTTCCAACGTTTCCCGCCACACCCGCGGCGCCACCTAGGGAACTAGATCCGAACTAACATTCGGCTCGACATGCGGGACGTGGCCTACCACCCGAGTGCTATCTGCTGGAGTTTGGCGGTGTATACAACGCTTCAAAGCGAATGTACCGGTTAATCCGACCGCCGCTCACGGGATACAGCTCCCCGGGGAGGGCACGTTCGGCATCTCCAGCCGTGGACGTATGTTACCCGCCTATGGCGGACAACATGCAGCAGCTCGTTGTGTACTGAGTTAGGTTACGGCAGACCTCAACCGGGGACTGCGTCTAACGCCTTCGGTTAGCCTCTTATTTTTCCCGGCTTTACGTACGGCCCTCTCTGGATTCCGCCTGGCCACAGCGGGCACCTTCCCATACGTAATGCCTTCACTCAGCGAGACATTTTTCCTTTTCTTACGATTAGGTCGTTTCCTGGCCTTCGTCTTCTTTTTCATCATACCTTCGTCTACCGGCGTCTTTCTCGGCCGGCCTCTAGGGCGTTTCATCGGTACTACCACGCTCGGCCCGCTAGGGACTGAAACAGGTGGTTTGTAGCCGAACTCCCTCTCCGCCTCTTCGCGTCCCTTCCAGGGCCGAAGTTTTCCGACATTTGTCTTCCATTTCCTACCAGTTAGGCAGTCCTCCATCATCACCGTAGATTCGGAGATGATACGAATTATTTTAAACGGACCTTCCCAAGGCGTTACGAGCTTCAGCTTCTCCAGCGGCTCATAATACCTTAGGACTTTGTCCCCTACATTAAAACGAATTCGTTTAGCATTGGTGTCATAACCCACCTTCTGCCACTTTGCACTCTTCAGCAGTTCTTTACGAACGGCCTCGTATGCCTGTTTGAACCTGTCCCTTAATGACTCCACAAACAACACGGTGCAGGGCGCCTCCGGGTCTATACCAACCACTCCATACACTAAGTCGGCGGGCATTATGATGTCCTCGCCGAACACTAGCAGGTTGGGAGTGCAATTAGTGGATGAATGGACAGTGTTGTTGTAGGCATGTACCACAAACTCACACTGTTCATCCCAGTCGTCCTGGTGTGTATTGACCAGGGGCTTTAGCACTTGTATGAGGGTTCTGTTGAAACGCTCTACCTGCCCATCCGACTGTGGTCGGTATGGGTTTGTTCGGGTCTTGCAAATGGCTAGGTAATGAAACATTTCCTGCCATAGCTCTGACTCGAACTCCCTTCCTTGGTCGCTGTGCATCATAAGGGGAACACCCAAATGCAGCACCCAGCCTTTCACAAATGCCTCCGCACATGTGGCGGCTTTGTGGTTAGGAAGGGGGAACACTCGAGTGTACTTAGTATAATAGTCGGTTACGACCATCATACAAGTATTGTCCCGCGGCGTCGTCTTAATCCCACTGATGATGTCTATCGCCACTCGAGCGAATCTGACACCAAACAATTCCTGTGATAAGGGTTGCTTACCCAGGCCGGGCCCCGGTTTGTTTTTACAACAATCCGGGCAAGTGGCGATCCACCGGAGCAGGTCGCCTCTCATACCGGGCCAGTAGTAACGCCTTTGTAGACGCTCTATTGACCTCTTCTTACCGAAATGGCCACTCGTTTGGTGGCCATGGCAATAATACATGATATCCCTCCTCATCGGGGTGGGTATCACTATTTGCAACAGCCTACCGTTGGTGGGAGTTGTCTTCCACCTACATAGTATGCCGTCCCGGATCTCTAGCTCGGTCCATTGAGCTAGCAATCTCCTCGCTTCCCTATCCTCCAGGGAAACTAGAGGCCTTGCCGGTTTAATACCTGACCGTAGGTATTCCATTATGCGCGCAGTGGTGGGGTCTGACTGTTGAAACTTCTTGATGGTCTCCGGGGACCAATCGAGATAGCTGCATACAGCCTCCTCCCAGGGGATACGGGGGGTGGTATAATTAAATACCAGCCCGGCTACCACAGCATTGTGGGCCCCGCAGTCTTCACATGTGGCATTTTGGCACCTTCGGATAGGCCGTCTTGACAAGGCATCCGCATTGATGTGTTTAGCACCGGGTCGGTGCTCTATTTGTTTATGCTCTAACCCGAATTCGGATAGGTGAGCTAACCAACGTCCAATCATCCCCTCGGCGTCCTTAAAGTTAAGGAGCCACCTAAGAGACGAATGGTCTGTTCTTAAAGTAAAGTCACTTCCCCAAAGGAAATGCTTGAACTTCTTCGTATACACCACCACAGCGAGGAGTTCTCGCTTGGTGGTACAATAATTTCGCTGTGTCTTGCTTAACGTGTTGCTAGCAAATGCTATTGGCACTTCGACTCCCTCTTGGACCTGAGAGAGAGCTGCTCCAATCGCATCATTGCTCGCATCGGTGTCTAAGATGAAATGTCCCTCGGGAGTGGGATATTTCAACACGGGTGTATTTCTAAATAAATCTTTTATTTTATTAAAAAGACTCTTCCTGCTCGCTGGTCCATGGGAATGGGTCCCGTGCCCTACCCGGAGTCCAGTGAGCTAGACACTGCATGGGGAAGCTCACACGAGAGTAATTTGGTATGAAATCACGATAATAGGAACAAAATCCTAAAAATGATCTCACCTCCTTAGCACTCGTGGGTCTTTCCCAATTCTCTACGGCTTCCAGTTTTTCCGGATCCGCACTCACTCCGTTAGGAGTAATGATCCTTCCCAAGTATGTAATGGTTTTCTTAAACAAATTACACTTCTTGGGTTTAAGTTTAAGACCGTTTGATAGTATCCGGTCGAGGACCAATTGCAGATTCGCCAGGCATTGCTTGAACGACTTGCCAAACACGACCACATCGTCCAAGTAAACCAGGCATTTCTTCCACAAAAGATCACTCAGTAAGGATTCCATCATAGCCTCGAATGTAGCGGGGGCGTTACACAATCTGAAGGGTAAGACGTTATACTCGAATAGCCCCATATGACTGGAGAACGCTGTCTTCTCCTTGTCATCGGGGTGCATCGGTATTTGCCAATACCCGGACTGTAGATTCAAGGTACAGAACCATTGGTTCCCGCCCAAGCTATCTAAAGTCTCGTCTATCCTTGGTAAAGGATACGAGTTCTTCTTTGTTATACCGTTCAATTTCCGATAGTCGACACAAAAGCGGATTGTACCGTCTTTCTTAGTGGTCATACAAACAGGACTAGACCAGGGACTCGAGCTGGGCACGATTACCCCTAGGTCTAACTGTTTTTGTATTTCCTCTTCACAAATTAACTTCTTCTTTAGAGGAAGTCTACGATACGGAATTTTAAAAGGTTTTTCGTTGCCCACATCTATGGTGTGCAACACCTTATCGGATCTGCCCACCGGTCCTCCCTCCCTACCAAAAGCACTCTCGTACTTTTGTAGGAGTTTCAACAGGCAATCCTTATCCTCCGTATTTTCTAAATCGGACTGATCAATCAGCTTTTGGAATTCTTCATCCAAAGGATGCTTACTAACAGGGTTCAGTGGTTTATTGAATTTTGCTTCGGCGACATGTTCCACCGAACTCATCCTCCCAATACAGTCGCCTCGTCTCAGATAGACCACTGAACCACTTCGGTTAGTCATGGGTAATACAGTCCAAGCTGCATTAGCCACTAATGTATCCACTGAGTCCAACCCGACGCTCGACAAGTACACCGTATCGGGTTCATAGACTCCAGTTTCATTCCTCTGAGCCATGGACCCGCCACAAAGGACATCGCAAGTGGTACCCGGTGGGATCTTCACCGTATGTATCACTGATGCGACCGAAGACACCTGTCTCAATACGCATTGGACATGCAAGTCATACGGGTTCCGTATACTCATCACACCGTCCCTCGGGTCCAAGACGGCCCCGTATAAACTTGCAAAGTCCAATCCGAGGATTCCGTCATCACTAACCTCTGCTATAGTTGGCGAAAGAACGAATTCTTTGCCTCCTATACGGATAGGCATAAACGTCCTACCAAATGTACGCATGCTGCTTCCGTCGGCCGTGCAAGCATTTACCCCCGTTTTGAGGTTCTCATGGCTGCTGGCCACCGAGTCGAAGAACCTTTTGGACACACAGGAATGGCTAGCTCCAGTATCCACCAAGAATTCTCCTACCCGGCCTTCCACAGATATGGGTACATACCACCATCTCCCCCCTAAGGGTGAGGGGTTACTGGTAAACCGGTGAAAGTCTCCCGAATCACCAAGATTCAATCCGAGTCCTCTCAGGAATTCCAGACACGGATGACTTGGGGGAAGGCGTGTCCCACACACTCGGATCAACTCTTTGATCCATCCTTCCTCTCCCCTAGTGTGGCCACTCGCCTCCATACGCTCACCCTCATACATATAAACACTAGGGTTCCCGGCCCCGGCCAAGGTGCAGGGGTGCGCACCCCCGGCCACCCGGCCTCCAGGTGTAATTGATTCGAAATCTTCCACCGGGTTACCCCCGGTAGCATTTTGGCATTCGTTCTTCCATGGGGTCGTATCAGATGCCGCTGATACAACCCCACTAGTTTTCCACATCAGTGGAATCCGTAGTGTTCTCCCTTCCTTCGCCGTCGTCTTCGGGTTCATAGAAGGCAGCCATTACCGGTTTAGGAGCGGTACATTCGGACAAATAGTGTCCCTTGCGTTGGCATCTAAAACATTTTACAGTTCGGCGATCCACTTGGGGTCTCTGCCGACTGGCTTGGATGGCATCTGTAATTTTCTTACACATGTCCTCCATAAGTTTGGCCATGTCCGGGGACTGACCCTTCGATTTATCGGCGCTTACTAAAGGTTTGGATGCCTTCTCACTAGCTTTCGGGTCACTCTTGACCTCGGGTGGTGGTTTCGAGTCCCTTGGCTTATTGAAAGATTTCCTTGGAATATACTTCCTGCCCGAAGTGTTCTTCCTTAATTGGACCGAACAGAAGGTTCCGTCCTCCTGTTCGATTTCAATCAATTCAAAATCATCTGAGGGGCCTTGCGCCTCAGACTGCTGGACCACTGATACCAGGGGAGCCGAGCGGCTGGCGTTCGGTATGTCACCAGCTAACATTGTTCGCTTCTTCACGGCCATATCTATACCATTAAATATGTCGTGAAGTGTTACACCTTCTTTCCAGGCATCCCTGGCAGCAACCTGCTCATCTTGGTCTCTCAGACCCTTGACGAATTGGGTAATCAGATCGTCCATATACCAGTCCTGGTTTTCAGTACCGGGTCTGGCTTTGCTTAGCAGGGCATGGAGCTCCATACCGTATGCTCGAAAAGCTTCGTTGGGCTTCTGCGTACGTTTCTTGAAACGGACCATCGGGTCCTCCTTGACCATGTTGCATAACAGTCCACTAGCAGATTCTACCAACTGCTCAAAACTTCCAATGAGGCCGTACCAGGTTCGCCATTGCTCTACAGCCATGCGTCCCGGGCCGCCCTTCAGACATCTTACCAGATGTGGCTTTGCCTCGTATGGGGTCCACCCATTACAGTTCATCACGTCGATGAAGTCTTCAAACCACTCTTTCCATGGTCGAGTACCGTCATATTCTTTAGGAATAACGGCTACCCTTCGGGCAGAATTATGAGCATACATCAATCTAGTGCATTGCTGTTTGCTCCATTCAACCGCCTTTGTTTCATTCAAGGTTCGGTTGCTCCCTATACCACCGAAGCTCGTATTGCCCGGTGGAGGTGGTGGTGGTGGCTGAGTATACGTCCACTGTGGGACACTGTGGTTCGTATAACCCGCGCCACCCTGGTTAGGGCCAGGACCCGAGGTACCACCGTAGCCTGTGGGACCTGGGGTACTGTCCCCTCCTTGTGTACTTTGATAACCCCCGCTAGAAGGCTGGTTTACTGTCGGATGACTGCCATCGTTTGGCTGACTAGGTTGGTTGCTGTCATTACCGGCTCCTAACCCCACATTGTCACTCGGATCCACGTGTATGTGGAATCCGCTAGTCTCTGCACTGCTGTCAGAGGCTTCCCGTGGTACATAGTCCGGGTCCAAATTGTGGATCACGGGCACTTCACTTATCCGGACTCTACTAGTTCGGCCATGTTTATCTTGGGTTCTGATATAAACTCCCCCTTGATCTACATTCCGGATCGCATTATCATTAACAAATGGATTATACGGCGGATGCTTCGGCGTAGAACAGGAGACAGGGTCGCCCTGTTTAACGAAAGTCGAGTTCGGGTTTGTGTCCTTACTCGCCGGAGGGGCATTCGCTTGCTCCTGCTCCTGTAAATAACTCTCCATGGCAGACTTATTTATTGTGAGGGTAGCTAGATCCGTGGTCAGGTTTCGCTGTTCCTCCCTCAGCTGTGCGTTTTCTGCTAAGATTTCGGATCGAATCTTTTCATTTTCCGCCACAGCTCGGTTTCGTTCTTCTTGAGCGGCCAGAGCCTCTCGCTTAAAAGTATCCTTTAGTAAGCGGTACTTTTCACCTTTTTCTTTCTGAGACCTTTGGTACTCGTTGGTCTCCCTCCTTATCTCGGCTTGTTCCGAGACTAATTTGGCCTCGGTCTCCGCCTTTCGGAGTTGAAGTTTCTTCAGCTTCTCCTCCATGGCATGCAACTCGGATTGTAATCTGTTTACATCCCGGGTCTTAGCAACTTCTTCGGCTCTAGCCTTTTCGATTGCTCTAAGTCTATTGGCTTCTTCGAGTTCCAACTCAGCCAATCTTTTCTCTTTCTCTCGTTCGTCTCTCTCCTTCCTTTCCAAACGATGGGTTGCCGAAGTTAGACGATACTTTAGGTCAGATTCTTTAAGAATCGCCTCCTGCTCCTCGGAACGTAATTTTCCGATCCGAGACTTAGTTTCCTCTTCTATTTTTAATTGGGCCGCCATGAATTGTTCATGTTGCCGCTTAGCTTGTAACTCTACCTGTTCTTTGGCTTTCAAATAGGCCGGGGTATTTTTATACCCAGGGCCCATCCGACGTCCGTATATAGACCTGCGACTGCCTCCAGGGTTAAACATGGAGTCAGACAAGCCTTCATCTAGCGATCGGCCTAAATGATGCCTTTCCGAGCTTTTCGGTTCGGCACCACTAGGCTCATTCTTCGCATTTACGCTTGGGACTATTCCGTCCCTTATGGCTTTGACATCATCGCTCTCATGGTCCGACGATGTCATTAATGGGGGTACTTCGTTTGCACCTTCTGGTACTGCTATTGGGAGGGTAGCAGTACGTTTCCCAGGGCTTTGTGCCACTGGCGTACCCAAGTTGCTAGCCGAGCCTGCTGGTACAATTGGACACAGCTGGCGTCTACTAGTTATAGCTTGGGACCAATCACTCAGGTCTAGAGTTGGGGGTTTTACTATTCCTTTGAACAATCCCGTATCCGGTACTCCCACTCGGGGTGTACCCGGATACAAGTTTACGATACCCTCACCTGTGGCACCGTCCATCAGGCCAGGTGTCGAGAAAACAGTTCTGACACCCGCCGGATTATACACTTGTTGTTGACTGGGTTTCCAGTCTAACAACAGGTGCTGGGATGTAAAATCATCCTCTTCGAATCCCTCTAGCCCAGGGCTAGGGGGATCCGCTTCGGGTTTCCCGAGGCTTTCGGCCAATGTGGCCGCGCACCACCCCCGAACCGACTGGTCACGGCACCAGTGTAATGGTTCGTTTCGACTTATATGTTGGGTGGCTCTTTGGCTCGCTTACCACTAGAAATACCAACACAACACGAGTAGTTCGGGTTGGGCAAAGCCCCAGAAACCCCTACCTCTCGGGTAGGACTTTATTTCGCTCTGGTCTACAAGTTAGGCTGCGCGTCTTGACTGGACCAGATCCAGTCACCTTCTGCCGCTCGTCCGGCTCCTTAGTAGGAGCTGGACGCGAGGCATGGTGCCGCCCCCTCTTGTACCAACGGGGTATCACAAAGCGACACCTAGCTGGCATAGAAGGAACAGGCACCACACGAACACGTCTCTCGGATGAACGGCACTAATATATATACGACGATACCGGCCCCTACACCATAAAGAGGTGTGGTTTATTATGTAGATGAGGGTGTGACTATAGTGAGATATTTTTTTATAAATGAAAAAAAAAGGCAAGCTAATAGCTTGCCAAAAAATAAAAAATTGTAAAACATTTGGGGGTGGGGGGCCTTTTGGGGGGCACTTTGGGGGTCCTTTGGGGGGCCCTTTTTTTGGGGGAAATTAATCATGTTAGCCAAAGACCCGCCCCTTGGGGCAGGGGCGGGTCCATTGGAAATAAAACTTACATAAGGTAGTTAAATATTAAATATGAATACAATAGAACCCACATATGGAGTAGTTCACATTCCACTTTTATTTGTCATAATTTCATTTTCGAGCGATTATATTTACACATCATTAAATACAAGTCCACACTCTCTTCATATCATAGTTGAATATGGGATAGGAATATGATAGAACCCACACATGGAGCAGTACACATTTAACTTTTATTTGTCATAATTTTATTTCATATTTTTCATTTTGTTCAATTATATTTACAAGTCGGTGAATACAAGCTCACATACAAACTACCTCAGTGTTTTATCTATACATGAATCGTAATACATTGTGGAGGTCTTTGTCTGGTCCATATATGTTGTCCCTGGTGAATCTACGGTGGTGTCTGGTGTATATATGTTGTTCCTCATTTATCTACTGTGTCCTCTGACGCTGGTTGTCCAAAAGGAAAGACGTATTTTCCCACTTCTTGGTTCATTCTGAGAAGCTGCAACTCATTGTCCAGAGAGTTTAATTTCTTTAGGATTTCCGTCAGCAAATTTTTGCTCAGTGGACTTAGGTTCATACCTTCTGAGGCCAACGGGCAGGTAGGAGAATGTCTGAAATGTTCCACGGCGATGTCATCACTTTCTAACCATGTGCGTATAGTGACTCCACATTGGTAGCATTGACCAACATCCTTACCTCCGATGTAAAAGTATCCGTGGGCGGTGAGTTTCTCTGAGAAAGGACGGGGTTTATTCCACATAAATGAGTTGAAAGTGTTCAGTCTCCTTGATAAACCGGCGAAACATACATATTTGTTCATTCTTTTGTCGCACGTGGGCAGAAAGGTAGGTAGGTAGGTAGGTAGGTAGGTAGGTGAGTGGGTGGGTAGTTAGGTAGGTAGCTAGGTAGGTAGGTAGGTAGGTAGGTCGAAGGTGGTAGTAGCTGTGTCGAGTGTGGACGTACCAGTGCGAAACGAGGTGGTAAATAAGACACCACAGACGTGAGTGCTTTATATAGGTGTGTTTAATCTGCTTTCCAGCTGCATACTCCATCACGACCACCACGTTCCTGTGTAGCGACTTAAGATCCCGACCCCCATGGTGCACACCTTCTTTACATAATACACCACTCCCTTCCCACAGGTGGAAACTGTCTGCGGTTACTGTATTAGAAGGGTGTGCTTGATATATGTAAGTATGCCTTAAATCATGAAAATCGATTTGCTTTCCACAATCATCCTCCACGTTCAAAGTGAAGCAATATATATCTGGCCATGTCAACCCTCCTCATGTCATCCATCAGCCCTCGAATGAGCTGATGATGTATACTGCTGGGTTCAGCTTGCCACATTTTCAACACTTTGAAGGAGTGGAGAGAAAGATCTTGTTCAGGTTGTTGAGCGATGGTAGTTAGTTTCTCAGACATCAATCCTAAATACAACCCCATATCTTTCCACTCCCTGGATAGAGATTCAGACATGGTGATAAAGGACCTCTCCATTAAAAACAGGTTGGGGTTGTTGTAATCCAAGTTGTACATCTTGAAAAAGTTCTGTGACTGAAGCAACAGATCTTGTCGATGAACACTGATGTAGGCATGGTGGAGTTCTCCCCATCTGGCATGAGGCGTAGTTTCAGACCACCAACATCTCCATACACATTTCTTGCACCGTCTTGATAATGTCCAGCTTCTCCAGACGTTCATAGGAAATCCCCAAGTAGATTCCCAATTTCCTCCAAGATCCAGCTAGCTTCCTTCCTATTTCATGAAGTAAATGGTCACTGTATCCAAAATTCATCTCGCCCGTGATACCTTCAGCATGTACACTCACTTCACATATGTCAGAGGAAGACAGGGAGGAGGGATTTTCAAGACTCATCTTGACTGCAAAAATTCATAAAAGCACTCGATGAAGGTCGGTAGGCAGGCAGGTAGGCAGGCAGCCGTAGGTGACGTGGCCGTGCTGGTGATGGTGGAGAAAGTGGTGGTAGGTGTGGTAGTCGTAGTGGCCAACAGTGATATATCCTTTCAAGAGAAATCAGGGTGCTTTATATAGGGTGATTTAATCCTATTTCCAGCTTGATACTCCCCACCACCTTTACCTTTCTGTGTAGCGACTTATCAGCATGACCCTTTGGATCTGTTGACATCAAACAGGAGGAAAGGTATTGTGATAACTGTATTTAGGTGGGATTACAGGTAGTTAAAACCTGTGATAATTATCTTAATGCGCTTTACAGGTGTAAGGCAGGCTCGCTCGTTAAGGTATTATGAGATTCCTTAATTTCTACTCCTCCCCTTGTTAACAGGGGGTGTGTAAATGGGACCAACTACTCTTTGAAGTTTTCTGATCCTATTTAGACAAACTTTCATCTGGATCCTCCTACAGTTTGGTTCACCTGTGGAGGGCAGGTGAAATCAGATTTATAAATACCCTACCGAGTGAGGATCTCTGTGATATATCCTTTCAAGAGAAATCAGGGTGCTTTATATAGGGTGATTTAATCCTATTTCCAGCTTGATACTCCCCACCACCTTTACCTTTCTGTGTAGCGACTTATCAGCATGACCCTTTGGATCTGTTGACATCAAACAGGAGGAAAGGTATTGTGATAACTGTATTTAGGTGGGATTACAGGTAGTTAAAACCTGTGATAATTATCTTAATGCGCTTTACAGGTGTAAGGCAGGCTCGCTTGTTAAGGTATTATGAGATTCCTTAATTTCTACTCCTCCCCTTGTTAACAGGGGGTGTGTAAATGGGACCAACTACTCTTTGAAGTTTTCTGATCCTATTTAGACAAACTTTCATCTGGATCCTCCTACAGTTTGGTTCACCTGTGGAGGGCAGGTGAAATCAGATTTATAGATACCCTACCGAGTGAGGATCTCTGTGATCATAGGATTAGAGCTCTTTTCTAAACGATATCAAAAGCTGACTTTGATCCTGCTGGAACACTTTTTCCTCTGGACCGCCTTCCCTTTGATGATCTAAGTCTGGAGTGAAGTTTACTAATTATTATTTTTTTTCATCCAGATTCTCCTATTGTTTATTTCCCTTGTGGAGGACAGGTGAAATAGGATTTATAGGAGTCCTACCGAGCGAGGGTCTTTGTGACTACAGGATTAGACCTCTTTTCTAAGAGACGTCAAAGCCACCTTTCATCTATTCAAACTGCAGTAAGGGGTTAATCTCCACAGGAGTATATAAGGGAGGAAGAAAATTTCATTCACTCACACTTTATCTGCAACCCTCACCATGAGTAGAAGACCGACTAAGCTACAGCTTTTGAGGAAGACGAGAAGGACCAAGAGTTTATTGACTTCTCCTGCTGCTGAAGATGCTACCGCAGCTGCTCCTGCTTACGACCCACAGGGTGTAGCGGGTGGTGGTGTTACTACTCCTGCTACTGCTACTACTGCTGCTGCTGCAGGGTCTCATACTTCTCCTTACTGGTTACTGATGTTTTATGCCCCCGTTACTGGTGCTACTGCTGCTGGTGCTGATGCAGGTGCTACTACTGCTGCTACTGCTGCTGCTGATGCTGATGCTGATCAACATCACCCTCATGCTGGAGAAGACCATGCTGGTGCAACCACAGCTGACGCAGACACTGATGAATGCAATGATACGGATTATTTGGAGACCCATAAAGATCAGCAGACCTAGCATGTGGCAGGAATAGAGGGAGAGGAGGAGGAGATGGAGGGGGAGTTGACTTCTCCAGCGGTTGCTCAAAGATCACCCGATCTACTCATGACCGCTATCATGAAGTCTCTGAGAACCAACAGCTTCTGCTATCCACCAGAGGACACCGACATCGAGCAGAGTCGGAGCAAGTTTTTTCCTACCTCCCCGACTTACTCCCCCTCCATGACCGACGGCATGTGGTTATCCTATTTCAAGAAGTCCCAAGATACCGACGCATGCGCTGCTCCTGTTGCTGGTTCTACTGTTGATTCAGCTCACACTGATGGCTCTACTCTTCTTACTTTGAAACCCTCTACGGGAGTCAAGAGGAGTTTTACCAAGAGTGGCAACCAGGCGTCCAAGAAGAGAAAACCGCTAGTGAAATGTGTACCACCACCACCTTCCACAGTCCCCAGATTGGAGTTCTTCATCGACAGTTTGAAGCTGGAGATCTGGCTCGATGGGGTTTGGCTCTCCAAGAAACGCTACAGCAGCATAAAGTGCACCTCAACACCCACCAGGGAAGTGACGCACTCCTCAAGCTAATAGCGAACATCACTGACGTCCAAGAGGAGGTACGGATACACAACAGATCGGTCTCTCAAGGGCTCCCCAATCACATCAAATAGTTAGTCGTCCTGGATCCAGAAAGCGAAATGTATGTAGCTGTCAGCTACTACAAGGGTAAGAACATCATCCATGTGCGCAGGTACGAAGGACGCCAGAAAACTCCGACACAGGACATTTGACCAAGGCACTGAAAGAACTGTGTGATAAAAAACAGATTATCCTTGAATTTCTTGACAGAATTTGATTGAGACGTGTGTGAGATAGTGTTGACGTATGTTTTATATGTCGTGTATGTAGGTGTATATACTTTGTGTAGATATGTTGTGTATATAGGTGTACAGGTAGATAGATAGAAAGAAAGAAAGAAAGAAAGATAGATAGAAAGATAGATAGATAGATAGATAGATAGATAGATAGATAGATAGATAGATAGATAGATAGATAGATAGATAGATAGATAGATAGATAGATGAAAAATATTGAAAAAAAAAATTCTCTTCACATATAAGTAACTCAGTGAAAATCGATCAACATATCTGTGAAAAGTGTTTCAAAAAATTTAAAAAGGTGTACAATTACAATAGACACATGGAAAAATGTAGGGTAATACCTAAATTTTGTCCTCTATGTGGCGAAGGTAATTGCAAAAAATTTACCTGTCGATGGGAATCTCTGGACGGAGTGACTATTCCTCCAATAATATGCACTATACCGCAGGTTGAGGAAATATTCACCAGGAATTGGCCTGCAATACAAACAGGAGTCAGGACACAGGGGGCCCGCGTGAGTGTAACAAACTTAAGACTACTAACCTGTGAGTTGAGTGACGCTGTAGATACTATGCGTCAGATTCACATCACGCATAGATTCAGATACAAAGTGGGTTTGTCAGTAGGGTTAATTTTACAACACAGAGAAAACAGAAACAAACTACGCTACTTTCACGCCTCCCAAAACAATGCAACTCTTTTACATCCCCTCCCCACCATAACAAATTCAGAAACTTTGGAAGAGTTCCTCTCCCTCATGGAAAACACTATCACTTCCGAAGAAGTACAGAAACTTTGTGACTCTGACACCAAGTGGAAAGTTCTTTTTTCCACCAATTTGAACGTTTGCATTTACATGGGACCCAGAGAATTCCCCATAGGGGGTAGGGTTACCCAATCAGGTCGAATTAAAAAGAGAGGAGGTGTGTTAGATTTTCCCAACAGGGAAAAAACTCGGAAAAGACACTCTTTAGCTGAACTGAAGAAGAGACTTTTGAGATATTTCCGCCAAGTTCCGGTTGTAGGTTTCAACTCGGGATATTATGACTTAAATCTGATCAAAGTACAGCTTCACTCGTTCTTCTCCTCTTAAGACCAAAAGAACGAAGAATTCAGCGTCATAAAGAGAACTAACCAATACCTGGCGATTTACACTCAGCACACTGTTTTCTTGGACGTAGTAAACTATTTGGAACCTGTTTATAACTACGCAAATTATTTACTAGCTTTCACCAGAAATCAGCACTTCGCCATGCTTTCAATGGTGGGGAGGTATCTCTAGGTTGCCGAAAAATTCACATAGACGGTTTTCACCTGGCCTCTAATACCGTTTTCCAATTTCACGGGTGTTGGTTCCACGCTCACAAGTGCATACCGCTGCGCAGATATCTGTGTGCTTCAGACAGGGACGAGCAACGTGACAGAGCAGCTAGAGTAAGCGCTTACTTAAAAAGCTCTAGGTCACAAGTTGATTGTCATATGGGAGTGTGAATGGAGGAAGATGAAACGCCAGGATCCGCAGGTTATGGCATCCAAACAACACTGGAAGGTCGACGACTTGAAAGTGCTTCGAAATCCCATGACAGAGAGTGATAGATAGATAGATAGATAGATAGATAGATAGATAGATAGATAGATAGATAGATAGATAGATAGATGAAAAATATTGAAAAAAAAAATTCTCTTCACATATAAGTAACTCAGTGAAAATCGATCAACATATCTGTGAAAAGTGTTTCAAAAAATTTAAAAAGGTGTACAATTACAATAGACAAGTGGAAAAATGTAGGGTAATACCTAAATTTTGTCCTCTATGTGGCGAAGGTAATTGCAAAAAATTTACCTGTCGATGGGAATCTCTGGACGGAGTGACTATTCCTCCAATAATATGCACTATACCGCAGGTTGAGGAAATATTCACCAGGAATTGGCCTGCAATACAAACAGGAGTCAGGACACAGGGGGCCCGCGTGAGTGTAACAAACTTAAGACTACTAACCTGTGAGTTGAGTGACGCTGTAGATACTATGCGTCAGATTCACATTACGCATAGATTCAGATACAAAGTGGGTTTGTCAGTAGGGTTAATTTTACAACACAGAGAAAACAGAAACAAACTACGCTACTTTCACGCCTCCCAAAACAATGCAACTCTTTTACATCCCCTCCCCACCATAACAAATTCAGAAACTTTGGAAGAGTTCCTCTCCCTCATGGAAAACACTATCACTTCCGAAGAAGTACAGAAACTTTGTGACTCTGACACCAAGTGGAAAGTTCTTTTTTCCACCAATTTGAACGTTTGCGTTTACATGGGACCCAGAGAATTCCCCATAGGGGGTAGGGTTACCCAATCAGGTCGAATTAAAAAGAGAGGAGGTGTGTTAGATTTTCCCAACAGGGACAAGTTATGCATCTTTCGCTGCATATCCTTTCACTTATACAAGACCGGCAAACATGCTTCAAAATTGTTGGGTCAGTTCGATTCAACTGCGAAACCTGAAACCTTCCCATGTTTGATCATCAGCGACTTACCCACGTTAGAGAACTTGTTCGATATACAAATAGCGGTTTACACCACCCGTAAAGTGAGAGGTCAGAACCTAAAAAAACGAGTTACCCTGATCAGACCGCCTTCAAAAACTTCGGCCACCCGAGGTAAAGTCAACCTACACCTGTCCGCGAAACACGGCTTGCACATGTCCCTCATTATGAATTTTAATGAATACGCTGGCATCTACGAATATCCCGGGAGTAAGTCTGCATTCACGACTAAGTTCTTACTGAAAAGACACAGTAACCAACTTTCCCCTTGCAGACAAATTGCCTTAAAATACGTAGGTGGAATCTACCAAATTCGAAATCGATTTTCGAAGCTCTAGCAGATTTTTCCATTTTTCCTCCCGACGGAAATTCAAAAATGTACCATAACAAAATTACCTTCGATTTTGAAGCTTTCTTCAGACCGTCCAAAGACCCGTCGACCGAACACGTATCAGTCCTGTGGGAACAAGCCCCTCTGTCGGCTAGCTTCGCATCCGACTTTCCAGGACGCAAAGGTCCGGTCTGCTTCGTGAGACAATCTGACGCAGATTCCGACCCCTTGTTGAATAGGGTTTTGAATTACATAAATGACACCGCCAAGGTCATTGGGGAAGACTACCAACCGGTGAGTTGAGTGACGCTGTAGATACTATGCTTCAGATTCACATCACGCAAAGATTCAGATACAGGGTTTGTCAGTAGGGTTAATTTTACAACACAGAGAAAACAGAAACAAACTACGCTACTTTCACGCCTCCCAAAACAATACAACTCTTTTACATCCCCTCCCCACCATAACCAATTCAGAAACTTTGGAAGAGTTCCTCTCCCTCATGGAAAACACTATCACTTCCGAAGAAGTACAGAAACTTTGTGACTCTGACACCAAGTGGAAAGTTCTTTTTTCCACCAATTTGAACGTTTGCATTTACATGGGACCCAGAGAATTCCCCATAGGGGGTAGGGTTACCCAATCGGGTCACATTAAAAAGAGAGTAGGTGTGTTAGATTTTCCCAACAGGGACAAGTTATGCGTCTTTCGCTGTATATCCTTTCACTTATACAAAACCGGCAAATATACTTCAAAATTGTTGGGTCGTTCGATTCCACTGCGAAACCTGAAACCTTCCCAGGTTTGATCATCAGTGACTTACCAACGTTAAAGAATTTGTTCGATATACAAATAGTGGTTTACACCACCTATAAAGTGAGAGGTCAGAACCTGAAAAACCGAGTTACCCTGATCAGACCGCCTTGCAAAACTTCGGCCACCCGAGGTAAAGTCGACCTACACCTGTCTACGAAACATGGCTTGCACGTGTCCCTCGTTATGAATTTTAATGGATACGCTGGCATCTACGAATGTCCCGAGTGTAAGTCTGCATTTAGGACTAAGTTCTTACTGAAAAGACACAGGAACCAACTTTCCCCTTGCAGACAAGTTGCCTTAAAATACGTAGGTGGAATCTACCAAAATTTGAAATCAATTATTGAAGCTCTAGCAGATTTTTCCATTTTTCCTCTCGAAGGAAATTTGAAAATGTACCATTACAAAATTACCTTTGATTTCGAAGCTTTCTTCAGACCACATATATATATCAGTCCTGTGGGAACACGCCCCTCTGTCGGCTAGCTTCGCATCCGACTTTCCAGGACACAAAGGTCCAGTCTGCTTCGTGAGACAATCTGAAGCAGATTCCAACCCCTTGTTGAATAGGGGTCTGAATTACATAAACAACACCACCAAGGTCATCGGGAAAGCAGTGCTAGAACTTTACCGGCCGACATTAGCGAAGTTAGATGAGAGGATAGCTGAAGCTCTCCTAGAGGAGGCATTCAGTCCTCCCGGCAGCGACTTCACTGAAACTCGGAAAAGACACTCTTTAGCTGAACTGAAGAAGAGACTTTTGAGATATTTCCGCCAAGTTCCGGTCGTAGGTTTCAACTCGGGATATTATGACTTAAATCTGATCAAAGTACAGCTTCACTCGTTCTTCTCCTCTAAAGACCAAAAGAACGAAGAATTCAGCGTCATAAAGAGAACTAACCAATACCTGGCGATTTACGCTCAGCACACTGTTTTCTTGGACGTAGTAAACTATTTGGAACCTGTTTATAACTACGCAAATTATTTACTAGCTTTCACCAGAAATCAGCACTTCGCCATGCTTTCAATGGTGGGGAGGTATCTCTAGGTTGCCGAAAAATTCACATAGACGGTTTTCACCTGGCCTCTAATACCGTTTTCCAATTTCACGGGTGTTGGTTCCACGCTCACAAGTGCATACCGCTGCGCAGATATCTGTGTGCTTCAGACAGGGACGAGCAACGTGACAGAGCAGCTAGAGTAAGCGCTTACTTAAAAAGCTCTAGGTCACAAGTTGATTGTCATATGGGAGTGTGAATGGAGGAAGATGAAACGCCAGGATCCGCAGGTTATGGCATCCAAACAACACTGGAAGGTCGACGACTTGAAAGTGCTTCGAAATCCCATGACAGAGAGTGACATCATAGCCTCTGTGAAAAATGGGAAAATGTTTGGTTTGATTCAGGTGGACATCACTACTCCTCCTCACCTATGTGAATACTTTGAAGAAATGACTCCTATTTTCAAGAATGTGACCATTTCGAAATCCGACATAGGAACTCACATGTCAGACTTTGCGAACAACAAAAACCTGTTGAACGCTCCTCAGAGATCCTTGATAGGTAGTTACCACGGAAAAGGGGTTCTCTTGGGAACACCTCTTCTTAAGTGGTATTTGGATCACAGCTTGATAGTCAACGAAGTGCAGATGTTCATAGAATACTTTCCTAGACAACCCTTCGGCGGTTACGGCACGAACACATGGTGCTGTGAACACAAATGAGAAAATTCTGTCAGACTGTTACAAGTTGATGGGGAACACCACGTACGGTAAAACAATTTGCAACAAAGAAAAACACACCACTGTGAAATACACTAGAGGTGGAACCTTCTAATTATTAACCAATTCGTGGAGGTTCAAAAAGGGTACAGAGTTGACCACAAATCTCTTTGAAGTCGAACTGCAACCGAAAACAGTTAGGAACAATCTTCCTATTCAAATAGGGTTCATGGTGTACCAGTACGCCAAGTTGAAAATGTTACGTTCGACTTTTTGGATGAATTTATCGATCGGCCTGATTATGCTCTTTGTCAAATGGACACTGACATTCTTTACATGGCTCTCAGTGGTGAAACATTGGACCAACTCGTGAAACTCGACCTAAGAGAATCGTACATTAGAGAAAAACGGAACTGGATTTCAACAGCGGTGTGCGATGATCACTTAGGCCCCTTTGTAAAGATAAAAACCGAAAGTGTGCAAGAATGGACCCCCCTCGCTTGTTGTCAGAGACGATACATTCACAATCAGTGAACTCAGGGTCTTTTAAAATCCGAGTGGGACTGTGATGGGATTCTAAGTCTCAACTCCAAAACTTACATTTGCTACGATAAAGACTCGATAGGTGAAAGAAAATCCAAAAAATGGAGTGCAAAGGGTGTTATGAAAAAACAAAACGTTCAAGAACCCAAAGACTTCTTGGATGTTCTTTTGAAACGAAAAAACTATCCATACTATTAATACAAATTTCAAAGTAATAGGAAACAAAATGCACACTTACACGATAGAGAAAAAGGGACTGAGTTACTTTTATTTGAAACGTTGCGTACATTCTGACGGAGTGACGATGAGTCCTTTAGAGTTATGAATATGTAAAAAAAATATAGATAACTGTAAAGGGGAAAAAAAATTAGATGAAGATAAGCCGGTGAGATAATGTCCTTTGTTGTTGTGTTAACTTCATCTACTACATCTACACCGGTTTACCTCATGTATCAGTGTTGAAAAAAAAACAAGACAATGTGTACTTGCGACCCCATTTTCACTTGGGAATAATAGATGCATCCGATGTGTTGTTCTTTAAGGCGTCATTGTTAAACCAAGGTGTTCATAAAGTGTTCGTTTCTAATGCTGTATTTGATTCGTTGAGTGTGTGTTTCAAAGATGTATTTCAAAGAGTGATTGGTACCACCACAGATAGAGCTATAGGAGTATATCAATTTCATATCGAGAACACATGTGCTTTCGTCAAAAGGCGGTATATGTTAGAATCGATCAACACGTTGCTTTCTCTTCTAGAAGAGAATTCACACTTTTTGAGAAAGATGTGTCATTGCTCAAAGGAAACATTCGACTCCTTTTGTCAAGAGTGTGTCGACCGAATGTTGTGTAGCAAAGTTCCCGGTGTACCAGCTGCTCAACTGAGAAGTATCATGTCCAGACAAACTGAATGGAGTACTTGGTACAGTAAAATCTCTTTACTACGAATCCTATTATAACGAAATTTCGGTTATAACAAACATCATCACACATTTCTATAGTAAAATAATCTCTTTATAATGAAATTTTGGCATCAGAATTCGGATATAACGAAGTAGTTTTGTTATAACCACCTTTTCAAAGGAAATCAAAGTGCATCTAAACCACCTCCCTTCTCACCTGGGTGGGATGGGGAAGATCTAAGAGGTGTAAAGGGGTGTGATAGGACATCTACAGCCGCCTCCCTTCTAACCTGGGCGGGATGGGGAAGATCTAAGAGGTGTAAAGGGGTGTGATAGGACATCTACAGCCGCCTCCCTTCTCACCTGGGCAGGATGAGGGGAGATCTGAGAGGTGTAGGAGGTGTGATAGGACATCTACAGCCGCCTCTCTTCTCACCTGGGCGGCCATGGAAGTAGGGGCGGCCTTAGAGGTGTGAGGGGGTGTGATAGGGCATCTACAGCCGCCTCTCTTCTCACCTGGGCGGCCATAGAGGTCAGAATAGAGTTGGTATAATATTTTTGACTTCTAAATTCCTTTGTTTGGTAACTACGAAATTCGTTTATAACGAATTATTCTGCTCGTCCCAAGTACTTTGTTGTAATGGAATTTTACTGTATAGTTCCTCAGTGGATTTCACTTGTAATATTGATGAGATGTGGATGGGGAATACGCCTTACACCTATCCTTTATTTCAAGAGGGTACTTGCTCCAAAGTTGTACACCAAGATTACACCAGATACAGTCTGAATTATGACAAACAAAAGTTGAATGTGTACAGCTCAATGTGTGGGTTCTGTCATGTTCCTTTCCGACATTCAACTATGTTATGTAGAGAGTGTGGACTTGTATTCAGCGACTTGTAAATATAATTGAACGAAATGAAAAATATGAAAGTGGACTTGTATTTAATGATGTGTAAATATAATCGCTCGAAAATGAAATTATGACAAATAAAAGTGGAATGTGAACTACTCCATATGTGGGTTCTATTGTATTCCTATTTAATATTCAACTACCTTATGTAAGTTTTATTTCCAGTGGACCCGCCCCTGCCTCAAGGGGCAGGTCTTTGGTTAAAATAATTAATTTCCCCCCCAAAAAAAAGGTCCCCCCAAAAGGCGCCACAAATATTTTTCAATTTTTTTTATTTTCTCTTTGGCAAGCTTTTAGCTTGCCTTTTTTTTATTTATTAAAAAAATATCTCACTATAGTCACACCCTCATCTACATAATAAACCACACCTCTTTATGCTTATAAGGTCAAGTGACTACTTGCATACAGCTGATGGTATGCATGTGGACAGCCAACCAATCAGAGGTCTCCGTTTTGGCAGAAAATTTAAAAATAAAGTCAAGTAACCAAATTTCAAATTTCGCACAAAAATGACGACCTCTGATTGGACCATTCAAATTAGGGTCATGTGACCTTATTTGCATAATAGAGGTCACATGACCTAAACAGCCAGCCAATCAGAGGGTGTCACTTTGGCGGCACACCACAGGGGGTCTGGGTCACCTGAACATTTTGAATTTTCCGCCAAAAGGGAGGGTTCTGATTGGTCCATTTTGGCGCCACACCACGGGGGTCTAGGTCATGTGACCCCCATTTGAATTTCCCGCCAAAAGGGAGGCCTCTGGATTGGCTGCATCTTGGGTGAGTAATATCCTGTAGTTAGCTATAGTCCCGTTCCGATACACTTTATACTACTAACTAATGATTATCCTGACAGGTTTATGATGCTGTCAGCTGTAAGCCTAAAGATGGTGGGCCTAAATCCTACACAAGGCAGGCCCACTCAGAGGGATGTCTGAGTGTACTCCTGGAGTGGCCTCATGGCCAGCTCCTTTGTCCACTTTAAGCTTAAAGCTATCAGCTAGACACCCCATAACTTCAGTGTCCAAACACCCCTATTGTTTGAGCTTGCACTCTGGTGTCCAAGCTATCACCCACCTGCCACTCAATGATCCTTTGTTTATGTTCACAGATTCACAAAAGCACCAGTTTACTCCCCATCAGTGGCTGTGGACCAATAACCTCCCTTTGACCGAACATAAATTTAATACTCCGCCAAGGGGGAACTATGTCTTGTACAAGGCTCAATGGGTGACTCTAGAATTCACTGTTTGTAAACTCTTGAATGAACCTCAAAGCAATAAAACCCTTCTCATGGTTTCTTCCTAGGATGGGGTGCCTGGATTCTGGGCACATGCACAACAGACTGGCTACATCAGACTTGATCTATGCTCCTCTGAATTCCTCCTTATCACAAAGCCGTTTATTGTGAGATCATTATCCCTTCACTGACTGTAACAGTTCCCATTTGCCTCCCCGAATCTTGGTTCCATGTTCCATGTGACAATGTGTTTTACTTACTCAGCAATGAAAGACATGGTTTTATAATAATTTGACTTTTGCAGCATTAAACTAAGGCAGGGAGCTGAGAGAGTTGCATTGGACGAGGCATATCTGTTTTGGAGGACACTGAGATGGACGTTTCCTCTCACCATCCTCTCACAGTGTTCAGGATAAACTCGATCCTTACTCCCTGTAATTATTTGGGTGCAGAAACACACAGCCACTGTACAAGGAACTCCCTCTCACTATGCTAAACCTGTGTCTTCAATTTATATAGAGAATATAATATCATAGAATCATGCTACACTACATCTCAATAGTATAGGCTTGAACAAGAGGCACCGAAAGATGTAATGGCAGATGTGAACAGTTTATCATCAGTGGGAACACAAGTAATAAACTGGCTATAATCATCATTAATTTTACGTTCAGTATATAGACTTCAGATAATGACATCATTGGATACATTCTGAGATTTCTTGTAATTCTCTCAACATAGTAGGCGAACAGTACATACATCAACTTTACGCCTATTTCAATTCCTGCTACACAATCTATTGTACCATACAGCAACAATAGTAATACCAAGTATATATTTTCTTAACTTTCTTGCCAAAGCTATACCAAAGAATAATTCATTTCTAGTCTTCCAGCTGTTTACTTCATTATTCACCGAGGGAGGACCAATTGTAATGACTAACACCGTGAATACCCAGCATTATATTGTAAACTTGTAACACTGTTAGTGAATGAATACCATGCATTATAATTATGGAGGTTATAAACTTCCCATGACACCATGCACATGCTAAATAATGAAGTGTGTGATTAGCAGAACTGCTAGAGGTTTCTGTCCAAATACTGTTCTCTATAGACACAGGGTTGTTTTGACATCCACATACTTATATCAACCGCCCCAATGTGTGCACACCAAAAGCAGAAGCAGTTTGATGTATGGGTATAGGCGGCCTACAACTAGCTGGCTGGAGGTGAATGATTTGAAGTAGAAGTGAAGGAGGTGCAAGCACTACTTGAGTTTGTTCTTATATCTGTGTATGATGACTTGGATGTAGTTCAGTAGGAGCCGCTACACCATCAGACTGTTATCCAACCTTTGGTGCTACTGGGAGTTTACACAATTTTTATAACAATCTCAGGTGCACCAGTCGTTGATAATCTCCGAACACAGGGACTTGGCTGCTGGTGCTTCCCAAGCTGCTGACCTCATTGTGTTAAGATTTACATAGACTGGGAGTAATACATTTATATAATAGGCTCCCATCATTGACTTCCATAATGCACTGATTGGAGGCTGCCCAGACCATTGACTCCATCACAAGTTTCTTCAGCAACAAGTTTCTTCAGCAACATATAAAGCCTGCTTATATATGAGGGTGAACGGGCTGGGCACCTTGATAGTCCGGCCACCCATTAGCGTGGTCTCACTGTACAGTGTTTTTTCAAGGGGGATAAGGTGTATACATAAATCCCACTATGCCTTGGAGTCTCCTTCATTATGATAATTTGACCCCATAGTTCATTTACACAAAAGGACAAGGGTATCAAACGTCATGCACATATTCCAGCCAGACGCCACTCTCACAGATCTTTAGGTGATAGAGGACAACATCAGTACATCTGTAGTCAGCATGACAGAGGCTATGTAATAGGTCCTAGGGGAGTAATCATTTTTTAACAACGGGGGGGGGGGGGATATATCGTGAAAATTAGGCCTTTATCTGGTTTATAAAAGCCTCTAAAAGGGGGGCATGTTTAGGGGGAGGGCACTTATGATGTTGAATGTGTAATGTGTACACATAGGTATAAAAACAGAAGAGCTTTGCTTCAGATAGATTGTATTTGCATTTGAGTTTAGAGAAAGTACTCTCATGGTGCAAAATATGTTCAAATCTATAAGGCACAAAGTGTGGCTCCTAACAAGGAAATTCTATTACACAAGAGGTCGCTTTACTCATTCTAAAAACTATGGTGATGCCTTATTTTGATTATGGCAGTGTTCACTACAGGCTAGACTGTGCCAACAATGAAGAATTCTAGGTTTTGTATAATACAGAAATAAGAGCATGTTTAGGGTCAAAGACCCTTGGATGGTTGGCACCAAACAAGTGTACATAAGGGCCAGGATGTTACCTATTGATTTACAAAGAATATATATGCAGGTCACCCTTTCTCCCAGATTAGTTTTCACAGGCACAGTAATGGTTATACAGTCAACTCTCTACTTATGGTCACCTCTCTAATCTGGTCACCTCGCCAATGTGGTCACTTTTGGAAAAAAACCGAATTATTTCCCTTTTTGTTCTAATGTAAGGAACTCTTCATAATGTGGTCACCTCTCTAATGTGGTCACCTCTCCTTGTGGTCACAAATTTTTAGTTAAAAAGTCACCTTTACTCTCTCTTATGTGGTCACCCCAAAAATAGTTGTGGAACAACGCTATGATGTGGTCAGCAGACTGCAACAACTCTAGTATGTGGTCAGTGAAATGGAATAACTTTAAGATGTAGTCAGCGCACTGGAACAGCTCTAGGATGTGGTCACTGGACTGGAACAATTCTACAGAGTGTTCAGTGAACTGAAACAACTTTAGGACGTGGTCAGCAAACTGGAACAACTCTAGCAGGTGGTCAGTGAAGTGAAACAACTCTAGGATGTGTTCAGTGGACTGGAACAACTCTAGGACGTGGTCAGCAAACTGGAACAACTCTAGGAGGTCGTCCGTCGGCTGAAACAACTCTAGGACGTGGTCAGTGGACTGGAACAACTCTAGGACGTGGTCAGTGGACTGGAACAACTCTAGGACATGGTCAGTGGACTGGAACAACTCTAGGACGTGGTCAGTGGACTGGAACAACTCTAGCAGGTGGTCAGTGGACAAGAACTTTAGGACATGGTCAGTGGACTGGAACAACTCTAGCAGGTGGTCAGTGGACTGGAACAACTCTAGGACATGGTCAGTGGACTGGAACAACTTTAGCACGTGGTCAGTAGTATTGATACACCCCTGGGCGACCCTGGGTGGTTGTGAGCGACCTGGGGAGGTCTTACTGAGTCTCCACCCCTTCCTCAATGCCCTGGTGGTTGTGAGCTACCTGGAAAGATGTTGATGCGTCTCCACCCCTTCCCCAATGCACTGGGTGGTTGTTACTTTTTGAAAGGTCAATAAACGCCTTATTGGATTTTAAGTACTGAGTTGTGGTTGTTGTTCATTATAAAATAATTTTTGTTGCATATTCTTAAAAGTTTAAATGAAATGTTGGTGGAAAATATTGTTTATATGTTATAATTGTAAATGTTTTCATTATGTATAGGCTAGCTTATTTTCATATTAGAAACATCAAAGAAAGGAAAATATGCCCTTTCAGGATTTCTGTCTGTGAACCCCATCTTAACATTGACTCTCCCTAATGTGGTCACCTCGCCATTGTGGTCACTTTTGGCAAGAACGAATGGTGACCACATTAGAGAGAGTTGACTGTACCCTCTTCTGGTACTAGAGGTACAAATGCACGAATATACTCCAAGCTGCTCCAAAAACAGCGACACTTTTTTAAGTACCAAGCATTCTCTCAGTGGGTTGCTTTGGACCATGCTGTGAGGAATTTGGACCATGCTGTGAGGCATTTGGACCATGCTGTGAGGTGACTAGATGAGAAAGAAGCTTTTAAGAAAAGGATAAAAAGGGCATGGTACAATACTTTACTCAAAAGTGGAGACCGGACATGCTATTCCTCTTGTATGAAGGGGTCAGTGTCCTGGCCTAGATGGTGGCAATACATTTGTAAACTCCCATCTATTCTGGGAGGCGGTGAAGAAATGATCTCTTTCTCATGTATTAACTGTAGAGAATTATTTTATGTCTAAGTCAGCTACTTTTGTTGTTCATTGGTATATTGAGTTAGTGTGCTATTATATTTGGTGCTCTCAAATTAAATCCATTTCATAATTTAAGTAGTATCATGTAAGTCATGTGCATGTATCTCATTGTTTAGTTAGGTAGATATCCATTTAGCACCGATAAGGTTCATTAGATATGGAGTCCTTTGTTTTGTGCATTGTTATATTACGATTGGAATACAGCTTATAGCATCATCTATGAGAGGTCAGACTTCAGCCTACTCCTAGAAGTAATACAGGTGGAGTGCCGAAAAGGCAAACTTGTACATTTTTCTAGTCAACAAAATCTATTGAAACTTAAGAAACGTTCTGAAAAATAATGAAAAGGAAGCCAAAACATCAACAATCAGCTGGCTGGCCATCTGAACTAGCATACCCATGAAGGTTTTTCCACAGTAACGTAGATGATACAGAAGGGGTGAGGGCAAACTAGGTTCCTTGAATCAAAAGTGACAGAAACCTCCACAAGTATAGTTGAGTAACAGTAATATGATGTGGTAATTCACACAAGAACATGACAGACTCAACTGACATCCTGCAGGTGGCAGCACTGTGAGGGTTAGATGACCAGTGGCAAGATGGTTATGCCCACTTGGCCAAACCTAACCAAAGATATACAGTAGTCAGGTAGCTGAGGCCTACCAATATTTTTTTGCTAAACATTCTGAGTAGAAGCAGGAAGCAAGTTTCATGCATCAAAGTGATGTGTAAGCCTTCAGAAAAAAACCTGTCTCCGGACCGGCATCTCATTTGGGTGGCGACCATCTTGGATTTCAGGGTCGAAACCTGAGAAACAGGCTTTTGACCAATATCTGTACTTCCTGTGCAGATATTAACATTAGTTTGGTGTCTATACCCATAGATTCTAAGGCCAGGGATCCCATCAACTTATTTCTGGACTTGTTTAGGTCTTGTATTGGCCCACATATCACTTTGAGGCATGAAACTTGTTTCCTGCTTATACTCAGAACATTGTCTGGGAGAATGACATTTGAGTTACAAGCCATGTTGAGGGCTTAATTTCCTACAGAAACAATCTTCATACCTCCATGAAAATCTCAGGTCCAGACTATTTTGACCTGTAGATTAAGAAAATCACATTATCATTTAAGTCAGATGTGTCCTTGCTATTGTAAAAGAAGCATACTTAAAAGAACTCTTTTTCTGGGCACATGTATGGGCGAATGACATGTAAGGCCCTATATGCACACTTTCTATGATTTGTGACCTTATACTCAGGTTCTACTCATTGCTGAGTAATTGTACATTTAAAATTCAGGATGAAAGATCAAATTGATGAAACACAAATTAAAGAACAAGCAAACGTTTGGGTTGAAATTGACAAAATCCTCAATTTTATTGTCCTCTTATACTCCAAATGTAATAAATTAACAGAAATCAGTGCTACTACCAACCCATGATGACTTTTAAATTTATCTTTTTAAATGTTAGAATACTATACATAGTTCTCTTTTGCAGCCTTGTTTTCATCCTGTATTTCCAGCTAACAAACAGTGAAACATGAAACATCCTGATCCAATACAGCAGGTTACATGACCCTACAACAGTACACACTTTACACAGTGAGTGCCCATTGAAACCAATGCCTAGTGCACCCAGAAACCGCTTATCGCACCAAAAAACAGGAAATGATGTCAGAGTGGCCTTAAAGCTAGGAAGAGACATCACAGGAGAAGTGCCTTCCAAATGCTTCTGTGCAGGAAGTACTGCGCTCCCTTTACTCATAGAGCTCGTCCTCCCTTACTTTGTTTGTACTGACAGAATCACTCGCAATTAAAGGTTTATCATTTCAAATCAACAAGCTCAGATGACAAATATCATTCATGTCAATACCATGGAAATTCTTTCCGACATAAATATAGATATTTAGGATGTATGGCATCTTGTGAACCAGAAGCAGATGAGAATCATATAATCAGAGATGTCAGTTGGATATTTGGCGAAACTCTGAAAATTATTTTGGTGCACTTCAAAAGGGGGGTTATACCCTAATCAGAGTGACAAATACCTTTAAAATTAATCACTTAGGGTTGGGTGTATCTTTACGAAATATCAGAATTATAAAATATTTATTTAAAAAAAAAAAATCTTATTATTTCTGTAGTAAAATATCACATTTGAACCTCTGAAATCAGAGAAAATCTGAAACTCTGACATCTCTGTATAATGGTTAATCATCAATAATGATAACAATGATAATAATAATAATACATCAGGTAATGTCAACCAAACAGTGCATAGAAAGGGCTGGGAATACACAAAGGGGGATCTTTCACACAGTATTCAATACATGCGTTGTTAGAATAAGTCATTATCAAGCAGCAAAAGTTTTGTCATTGTCATCCTTCACCATGGACACACTGCTGTGTGCTGTGCCGCTGTGTTCTTCCTCACTTTGGGTCATACACACAACACGAGAATACTTCACTCAGTGTGTATATACCCGTCATGCTAACCCAGCTGTCTTTCGCATGTCACAAAGCCCAGAATGGAATGGGGTGGTAGTCTGGTCAGTTATCATCACAATGACATCTCTCCCATCAGCAATGTGGGGCTGTGTCTGGATTCCCTACACAACACCAGCCATAATTCAATGGAGCTCTAAAATCAACTTTGAAATACAGGTTTTGTCCCCTAGAATCTGGTTACTACGATAAAGCCAAAATACCCCTGCCTGGTGCATGTTATCAGTTCAATGTGACGGCCCATTCCTTGACCACAGCAGCACTTGACACAACAGCAGGTGCAATGTGCCATAAGTCAAATCTTGTTAACATGGTTGTACATCACTCTCAGAATCAAATAACCTAATTTAAAAAAAACAAAAAAACTCACACATACTCACTCTATCGTATACACATCAGTGACTTTATACTTTCAACATCACAATGTAAGCAAGCATTTTTCAGTTTTAATTATAATCATATCACATTACAAACATGATAAATAGGTGTGCGCACCAGTGTCAGGACACAAATTATAAACTTGTCCACTCAAGCAATACATGTACTTTTTTTTCTGAAATTAAAGAAAAAGATTTCCCAGGAAAACAAACAGAACACAATTATGACCACTGTTGTAGAGTTGGTTAACCTTCCTGCTTTATCTCACAAGGCAGCAGCCCTTAGTATGAGGCACAGAAACATGCATATGACCTACTGACTGCACATACACAGCCTGATAGCCATACAATCTGTGCTATTGTGTGCCACTTCCACTTTCTTTTTTTCATTTAGAAGTGTCAACGTCAGATATTAATGAGTCTGAGCAGTTTGTTTGGGTATCTTTGACTGTTGTGCTGTGTTACTGTGGGGACCACAAGGATGGCCTCAAGTACTGTCAATGCAGGGAAGGAGGACACTCAAACTTAATCTTTGGATAGAGCTGGATTATAATCTAAACGTCTGAGTCAACATGTTTAACCTGATAGATAATTCTCATTCACTGCCAGGCCTACATTGAGAAGAGATCAAAAACCACCACTGCAGGGGGATGGTGAAAAATCACAAGCCAAAGAAACCGTAGATACAATTACAAGGCTCTCAAGGTCAACTTTACTTTGTACATATATACTTCAAACATTCACTTTTTTTTTTCAAGCATGTATTTTTTTTTCTTAAAACCTTTCAATATAAGTAAATCCTATTATTGGAACACCGATTGGATAGAGTATGATACCGTCTGAATACAAGTTATAAGCAACAGATACTAACTGTCCTCCCACTACGAGTCTTACTGCCCCCACCCCCTAGTCACAACAACTAGTGCCTATAGCCCAACGTACAGGCTATGATACAAAATTATATTCTCTCAGGATCCTTTTTTTTATGTTTTTCTTCTCCATGTGTCTTTTACTTGTATGGTACATGAATAATATGTGTATCACATTAGCAATTTGGGGCAAGCCTAAGCCTCACTTAAGGAACAGAGAAATTCAAGAAGCAAATAAAAATTTGTACAAGATAAATGATTTACAGTGCATCAACTTAACACCCTGTCACCCCTCTCGAAAACGGTGGACTCAAACTACACAATCTATGTAGCGCAGTGCATGGAACGGTCCATTTCGGTCGAGGAGTGGCCTGGATTGTGTTCTGAACTCAAAGGAATCTACCTAACCTACCTTACACATTTCATTATGCTATATATGCTCGTCAATAGTGATCAAGTAGTAAAATATGTTCACAGGGGTTACTCCAAACTGAATGTATTCATATGACAACAATATTTGTGTTAATTGAACCACAGTGTTGTAGTATAATAGGGCACGCACCACACACTGTGTAGGTCACCTACACCTTACACACTAGACATTGTCATACACATGGCACTACTGTAATAGTAGTAGTAGTGCCTTACACAGATTAACAACACCTCATCATGAAAATATACCATTTCCCTCTTCTTCATATTTGTTTTCTTCCTTTAAATGTAACTAGATTATTCTGTGAAACCACATTGGTGAATATCCATGATGGGTGGTGAGGTGATGAGATGGATGAGATAATGCGCGGTGACGACTAACTACATTCTTACATTGTAATGGCAGACAATTGATGAATGGGATGAGAATATCGTTTAAGTTCTGCTTGCTGAATGATGGGATGCGCTTCAATAAACTTAGTGTCATCAAACAGCCTTGTCTGGTTCTCAGATAATCTTGTCTTTGGTCAGAGTGCCCTGTCTGTTGGCCCTCCTTCACCCCACTATACAACTAGTGATTATCCTGACAGGTTTATGATGCTGTCAGCTGCAAGCCTAAAGATGGTGGGCCTAAAGCCTACACAAGGCAGGCCCACTCAGTGGGATGTCTGGGTGTACTCCTGGAGTGGCCTCGTGGCCAGCTCCCTTGTCCACTTAAAGCTTTCAGCTAGACGCCCCATAACTTCAGTGTCCAAACACCCCTATTGTTTGAGCTTGCACTCTGTGTCCAAGCTGTCACCCACCTGCCACTCAATGATCCCTTGTTTATGTTCACCAATTCACAAAAGCACCAGTTTACTCCCCGTCAGTGGCTGTGGACCAATAAACTCCCTTTGACTGAACATAAATTTAATACTCTGCCAACGGGGAACTATGTCTTGTACAAGGCTCAATGGGTGACTCTAGAATTCACTGTTTGTAAATTCCTGAATGAACCTCAAAGCAATAAAACCCTTCTGATGGCTTCTTCCTGGGGTGGGGAGGGGTTTCTGGATTCTGGGCACATGCACAACAGACTGTGGCTACATCAGACTTGGTCTATGCTCCTCTAAATTCCTCCTTATCACAAAGCCTTTTATTGTGAGATCATTTTCCCTTGACTGACTTACAGTTCCCATTTGCCTCCCCAAATCTCGGTTCAATGTTCTATGTGAAACTTGTGACAATGTGTTTTACTTACTCAGCAATGAAAGACATGGTTTTATAAGGTTTGACTTTTGCAGCATTAAAACAAGGTCGGGAGCTGAGACAGTTGCATTGGACGAGGCATATCTGTGTTGGAGGACACTGAGATGTACGTTTGGCAGACCTTGCTCTAACCAACCTCTCTCACAGTGTTCAGGATAAACTTGATCCTTACTCCCTGTAGTTAGCTGGGTGCAGAAACACACAGCCACTGTACAAGGAACTCCTTCTCACTATGCTAAACCTTTGTCTTCAATATACAGAGAATATCATAGAATCATGCTACACAACATCTCAATGGTATGGGCTTGAACAAGAGGCACCGAAAGATGTAATGGCAGATGTGAACAGTTTATCATCAGTGGGAACACAAATATTAAACTGGCTATAATCATCATCATTATTTTTACATTAAGTATATAGACTTCAGATGATGACATCATTGGATACATTCTGAGATTTCTTGTAATTCTCTCAACATAGTAGGCGAACAGTACATACATCAACTTTACGCCTATTTCAATTCCTGCTACCCAATCTATTGTACCATACAGCAACAATAGTAATACCAAGTACATATTTTCTTAACTTTCTTGCCAAAGCTATACCAAAGAATAATTCATTTCTAGTCTTCCAGCTGTTTACTTCATTATTCACCGGGGGAGGACCAATTGTAATGACTAACACCATGAATACCCAGCATTATATTGTAAACTTGTAACACTGTGAGTGAATGAATACCATGTATTATAATTATGGAGGCTATAAGCTTCCCATGACACCATGCACATGCTGAATAATGAAGTGTGTGATTAGCAGAACTTCTACAGGTTTCTGTCCAAATACTGTTCTCTTTGACATGGGGACGTTTTGACATTCGCATACTTATATCAACTGCCCCAATGTGTGCACACCAAAATCAGAAGCAGTTTGATGTATGGGTATAGGCGGCCTACAGCTAGCTGGCTGGAGGTGAATGATTTGAAGTAAAAGTGAAGGACGTGCAAGCACTACTTGAGTTTGTTCTTATATCTGTGTATGATGACTTGGACGTAGTTCAGTAGGAGCCGCTACACCATCAGACTGTTATCCAACCTTTGGTGCTACTGGGAGTTTACACAATTTTTATAACAATCTCAGGTGCACCAGTCGTTAATAATCTCCGAACACAGGGACTTGGCTGCTGGTGCTTCCCAAGCTGCTGACCTCATTGTGTTAAGATTTACATAGACTGGGAGTAATACATTTATATAATAGGCTCCCATCATTGACTTCCATAATGCACTGATTGGAGGCTGCCCAGACCATTGACTCCATCACATTCCGTTTCATCCACCATTGTCTTAATATGTGCCACCTGGGGGCCACTTTGAACAAGTTTCTTCAGCAACATATAAAGCCTGCTTATACATTTATATAATAGGCTCCCATCATTGACTTCCATAATGCACTGATTGGAGGCTGCCCAGACCATTGACTCCATCACATTCCGTTTCATCCACCATTGTCTTAATATGTGCCACCTGGGGGCCACTTTGAACAAGTTTCTTCAGCAACATATAAAGCCTGCTTATACATTTATATAATAGGCTCCCATCATTGACTTCCATAATGCACTGATTGGAGGCTGCCCAGACCATTGACTCCATCACATTCCGTTTCATCCACTATTGTCTTAATATGTGCCACCTGGGGGCCACTTTGAACAAGTTTCTTCAGCAACATATAAAGCCTGCTTATATATGAGGGTAAACAGGCTGGGCACCTTGATAGTCCAGCCACCCATTAGCGTGGTCTCACTGTACAGTGTTTTTTCAAGGGGGATAAGGTGTATGCATAAATCCCACTATGCCTTGGAGTCTCCTTCATTATGATAATTTGACCCCATAGTTCATTTACACAAAGGGACAAGGGTATCAAACGTCATGCACATATTCCAGCCAGACGCCACTCTCACAGATCTTTAGGTGATAGAGGACAACATCAGTACATCTGTAGTCAGCATGACAGAGGCTATGTAATAGGTCCTAGGGGAGTAATCATTTTTTAACAAGGGGGGGGGGATATATCGTGAAAATTAGGCCTTTATCTAGTTTATAAAAGCCTCTAAAAGGGGGGCACGTTTAGGGGGAGGGCACTTATGATGTTGAATGCGTAATGTGTACACATAGGTATAAAAACAGAAGAGCTTTGCTTCAGATAGATTGTATTTGCATTTATCTTCATTTGGGTTTAGAGAAAGTACTCTCATTGTGAGAAATATGTTCAAATCTATAAGGCACAAAGTGTGGTACCTAACAAGGAAATTCTATTACACAAGAGGTTGCTTTTCTCATTCTAAAAACTATGGTGATGCCTTACTTTGATTATGGCAGTGTTCGCTACAGGCTAGACTGTGTCAACAATGAAGAATTCCAGGTTTTGTATAATACAGGAATAAGAGCATGTTTAGGGTCAAAGACCCTTGGATGGTTGGCACCAAACAATTGTACATAAGGGCCAGGATGTTACCTATTGATTTACAAAGAATATATATGCAGGTCCCAGATTAGTTTTCACAGGCACAGTAATGGTTATACCCTCTTCTGGTACTAGAGGTACAAATGCACGAATATACTCCAAGCTGCTCCAAAAACAGCGACACTTTTTTAAGTAGCAAGCATTCTCTCAGTGGGTTGCTTTGGACCATGCTGTGAGGCATTTGGACCAGGCTGTGAGGTGACTAGATGAGAAAGAAGCTTTTAAGAAAAGGATAAAAAGGGCTTAATACAATACTTTACTCAAAAGTGGAGACCGGACATGCTATGCCTCTTGTATGAAGGGGTCAGTGTCCTGGCCTAGACATGTATTAACTGTAGAGAATTATTTTATGTCTAAGTCAGCTACTTTTGTTGTTTATTGGTATATTGAGTTAGTGTGCTATTATATTTGGTGCTCTAAAATCAAATCCATTTCATAATTTTAGTAGTATCATGTAAGTCATGTGCATGTATCTCATTGTTTAGTTAGGTAGATATCCATTTAGCACCAATAAGGTTCATTAGATATGGAGTCCTTTGTTTTGTGCATTGTTATATTACGATTGGAATACAGCTTATAGCATCATCTATGAGAGGTCAGACTTCAGCCTACTCCTAGAGAAGTAATACAGGTGGAGCGCCGAAAAGGCGAACTTGGACACAATTCACACAAGAACATGACAGACTCAACTGACATCCTGCAGGTGGCAGCACTGTGAGGGTTAGATGACCAGTGGCAAGATGGTTATGCCCACTTGGCCAAACCTAACCAAAGATATACAGTAGTCAGGTAGCTGAGGCCTACCAATATTTTTTTGCTAAACATTCTGAGGAGAAGCAGGAAGCAAGTTTCATGCATCAAAATGATGTGTAAGCCTTCAGAAAAAAACCTGTCTCCGGACCGGCATCTCACTTAGGTGGCAGCCATCTTGGATTTCAGGGTCGAAACCTGAGAAACAGGCTTTTGACCAATATCTGTACTTCCTGTGCAGATATTAACATTAGTTTGGTGTCTATACCCATAGATTCTAAGGCCAGGGATCCCATCAACTTATTTCTGGACTTGTTTAGGTCTTGTATTGGCCCACATATCACTTTGAGGCATGAAACTTGTTTCCTGCTTATACTCAGAACATTGTCTGGGAGAATGACATTTGAGTTACAAGCCATGTTGATGGCTTAATTTCCTACAGAAACAATCTTCATACCTCCATGAAAATCTCAGGTCCAGACTATTTTGACCTGTAGATTAAGAAAATCACATTATCATTTATGCCAGATGTGTCCTTGCTATTGTAAAAGAAGCATACTTAAAAGAACTCTTTTTCTGGGCACATGTATGGGCGAATGACATGTAAGGCCCTATATGCACACTTTCTATGATTTGTGACCTTATACTCAGGTTCTACTCATTGCTGAGTAATTGTACATTTAAAATTCAGGATGAAAGATCAAATTGATGAAACACAAATTAAAGAACAAGCAAACGTTTGGGTTGAAATTGACAAAATCCTCAATTTTATTGTCCTCTTATACTCCAAATGTAATAAATTAACAGAAATCAGTGCTACTACCAACCCATGATGACTTTTAAATTTATCTTTTTAAATGTTAGAATACTATACATAGTTCTCTTTTGCAGCCTTGTTTTCATCCTGTATTTCCAGCTAACAAACAGTGAAACATGAAACATCCTGATCCAATACAGCAGGTTACATGACCCTACAACAGTACACACTTTACACAGTGAGTGCCCATTGAAACCAATGCCTAGTGCACCCAGAAACCGCTTATCGCACCAAAAAACAGGAAATGATGTCAGAGTGGCCTTAAAGCTAGGAAGAGACATCACAGGAGAAGTGCGTTCCAACTGCTTCTGTGCAGGAAGTACTGCGCTCCCTTTACTTATAGAGCTCGTCCTCCCTTACTTTGTTTGTACTGACAGAATCACTCGCAATTAAAGGTTTATCATTTCAAATCAACAAGCTCAGATGACAAATATCATTCATGTCAATACCATGGAAATTCTTTCCGACATAAATATAGATATTTAGGATGTATGGCATCTTGTGAACCAGAAGCAGATGAGAATCATATAATGGTTAATCATCAATAATGATAACAATGATAATAATAATAATAATACATCAGGTAATGTCAACCAAACAGTGCATAGAAAGGGCTGGGAATACACAAAGGGGGATCTTTCACACAGTATTCAATACATGCGTTGTTAGAATAAGTCATTATCAAGCAGCAAAAGTTTTGTCATTGTCATCCTTCACCATGGACACACTGCTGTGTGCTGTGCCGCTGTGTTCTTCCTCACTTTGGGTCATACACACAACACGAGAATACTTCACTCAGTGTGTATATACCCGTCATGCTAACCCAGCTGTCTTTTGCATGTCACAAAGCCCAGAATGGAATGGGGTGGTAGTCTGGTCAGTTATCATCACAATGACATCTCTCCCATCAGCAATGTGGGGCTGTGTCTGGATTCCCTACACAACACCTGCCATAATTCAATGGAGCTCTAAAATCAACTTTGAAATACAGGTTTTGTCCCCTAGAATCTGGTTACTACGATAAAGCCAAAATACCCCTGCCTGGTGCATGTTATCAGTTCAATGTGACGGCCCATTCCTTGACCACAGCAGCACTTGACACAACAGCAGGTGCAATGTGCCATAAGTCAAATCTCGTTAACATGGTTGTACATCACTCTCAGAATCAAATAACCTAATTTAAAAAAAACAAAAAAACTCACACATACTCACTCTATCGTATACACATCAGTGACTTTATACTTTCAACATCACAATGTAAGCAAGCATTTTTCAGTTTTAATTATAATCATATCACATTACAAACATGATAAATAGGTGTGCGCACCAGTGTCAGGACACAAATTATAAACTTGTCCACTCAAGCAATACATGTACTTTTTTTTCTGAAATTAAAGAAAAAGATTTCCCAGGAAAACAAACAGAACACAATTATGACCACTGTTGTAGAGTTGGTTAACCTTCCTGCTTTATCTCACAAGGCAGCAGCCCTTAGTATGAGGCACAGAAACATGCATATGACCTACTGACTGCACATACACAGCCTGATAGCCATACAATCCGTGCTATTGTGTGCCACTTCCACTTTCTTTTTTTCATTTAGAAGTGTCAACGTCAGATATTAATGAGTCTGAGCAGTTTGTTTGGGTATCTTTGACTGTTGTGCTGTGTTACTGTGGGGACCACAAGGATGGCCTCAAGTACTGTCAATGCAGGGAAGGAGGGCACTCAAACTTAATCTTTGGATGGAGCTGGAGTATAATCTAAACGTCTGAGTCAACATGTTTAACCTGATAGATAATTCTCATTCACTGCCAGGCCTACATTGAGAAGAGATCAAAAACCACCACTGCAGGGGGATGGTGAAAAATCACAAGCCAAAGAAACCGTAGATACAATTACAAGGCTCTCAAGGTCAACTTTACTTTGTACATATATACTTCAAACATTCACTTTTTTTTTCAAGCATGTATTTTTTTTCTTAAAACCTTTCAATATAAGTAAATCCTATTATTGGAACACCGATTGGATAGAGTATGATACCGTCTGAATACAAGTTATAAGCAACAGATACTAACTGTCCTCCCACTACGAGTCTTACTGCCCCCACCCCCTAGTCACAACAACTAGTGCCTATAGCCCAACGTACAGGCTATGATACAAAATTATATTCTCTCAGGATCCTTTTTTTTATGTTTTTCTTCTCCATGTGTCTTTTACTTGTATGGTACATGAATAATATGTGTATCACATTAGCAATTTGGGGCAAGCCTAAGCCTCACTTAAGGAACAGAGAAATTCAAGAAGCAAATAAAAATTTGTACAAGATAAATGATTTACAGTGCATCAACTTAACACCCTGTCACCCCTCTCGAAAACGGTGGACTCAAACTACACAATCTATGTAGCGCAGTGCATGGAACGGTCCATTTCGGTCGAGGAGTGGCCTGGATTGTGTTCTGAACTCAAAGGAATCTACCTAACCTACCTTACACATTTCATTATGCTATATATGCTCGTCAATAGTGATCAAGTAGTAAAATATGTTCACAGGGGTTACTCCAAACTGAATGTATTCATATGACAACAATATTTGTGTTAATTGAACCACAGTGTTGTAGTATAATAGGGCACGCACCACACACTGTGTAGGTCACCTACACCTTACACACTAGACATTGTCATACACATGGCACTACTGTAATAGTAGTAGTAGTGCCTTACACAGATTAACAACACCTCATCATGAAAATATACCATTTCCCTCTTCTTCATATTTGTTTTCTTCCTTTAAATGTAACTAGATTATTCTGTGAAACCACATTGGTGAATATCCATGATGGGTGGTGAGGTGATGAGATGGATGAGATAATGCGCGGTGACGACTAACTACATTCTTACATTGTAATGGCAGACAATTGATGAATGGGATGAGAATATCGTTTAAGTTCTGCTTGCTGAATGATGGGATGCGCTTCAATAAACTTAGTGTCATCAAACAGCCTTGTCTGGTTCTCAGATAATCTTGTCTTTGGTCAGAGTGCCCTGTCTGTTGGCCCTCCTTCACCCCACTATACAACTAGTGATTATCCTGACAGGTTTATGATGCTGTCAGCTGCAAGCCTAAAGATGGTGGGCCTAAAGCCTACACAAGGCAGGCCCACTCAGTGGGATGTCTGGGTGTACTCCTGGAGTGGCCTCGTGGCCAGCTCCCTTGTCCACTTAAAGCTTTCAGCTAGACGCCCCATAACTTCAGTGTCCAAACACCCCTATTGTTTGAGCTTGCACTCTGTGTCCAAGCTGTCACCCACCTGCCACTCAATGATCCCTTGTTTATGTTCACCAATTCACAAAAGCACCAGTTTACTCCCCGTCAGTGGCTGTGGACCAATAAACTCCCTTTGACTGAACATAAATTTAATACTCTGCCAACGGGGAACTATGTCTTGTACAAGGCTCAATGGGTGACTCTAGAATTCACTGTTTGTAAATTCCTGAATGAACCTCAAAGCAATAAAACCCTTCTGATGGCTTCTTCCTGGGGTGGGGAGGGGTTTCTGGATTCTGGGCACATGCACAACAGACTGTGGCTACATCAGACTTGGTCTATGCTCCTCTAAATTCCTCCTTATCACAAAGCCTTTTATTGTGAGATCATTTTCCCTTGACTGACTTACAGTTCCCATTTGCCTCCCCAAATCTCGGTTCAATGTTCTATGTGAAACTTGTGACAATGTGTTTTACTTACTCAGCAATGAAAGACATGGTTTTATAAGGTTTGACTTTTGCAGCATTAAAACAAGGTCGGGAGCTGAGACAGTTGCATTGGACGAGGCATATCTGTGTTGGAGGACACTGAGATGTACGTTTGGCAGACCTTGCTCTAACCAACCTCTCTCACAGTGTTCAGGATAAACTTGATCCTTACTCCCTGTAGTTAGCTGGGTGCAGAAACACACAGCCACTGTACAAGGAACTCCTTCTCACTATGCTAAACCTTTGTCTTCAATATACAGAGAATATCATAGAATCATGCTACACAACATCTCAATGGTATGGGCTTGAACAAGAGGCACCGAAAGATGTAATGGCAGATGTGAACAGTTTATCATCAGTGGGAACACAAATATTAAACTGGCTATAATCATCATCATTATTTTTACATTAAGTATATAGACTTCAGATGATGACATCATTGGATACATTCTGAGATTTCTTGTAATTCTCTCAACATAGTAGGCGAACAGTACATACATCAACTTTACGCCTATTTCAATTCCTGCTACCCAATCTATTGTACCATACAGCAACAATAGTAATACCAAGTACATATTTTCTTAACTTTCTTGCCAAAGCTATACCAAAGAATAATTCATTTCTAGTCTTCCAGCTGTTTACTTCATTATTCACCGGGGGAGGACCAATTGTAATGACTAACACCATGAATACCCAGCATTATATTGTAAACTTGTAACACTGTGAGTGAATGAATACCATGTATTATAATTATGGAGGCTATAAGCTTCCCATGACACCATGCACATGCTGAATAATGAAGTGTGTGATTAGCAGAACTTCTACAGGTTTCTGTCCAAATACTGTTCTCTTTGACATGGGGACGTTTTGACATTCGCATACTTATATCAACTGCCCCAATGTGTGCACACCAAAATCAGAAGCAGTTTGATGTATGGGTATAGGCGGCCTACAGCTAGCTGGCTGGAGGTGAATGATTTGAAGTAAAAGTGAAGGACGTGCAAGCACTACTTGAGTTTGTTCTTATATCTGTGTATGATGACTTGGACGTAGTACAGGAGAAGCTACACCATTAGGCTGTAATCCACCTGGTGGTGGGAGTTTACACAATTTTTATAACAATCTCAGGTACACCAGTCGTTAATAATCTCCAAACACAGGGACTTGGCATCTGTTGCTTCCCAAGCTGCTGACCCATTGTGTTAAGATTCAAGTAGACTGGGAGTACATTTATATAATAGGCTCCCATCATGGACTTTCTTAATGCACTGATTGGAGGCTGCTCAGACCAGAGCCTCCAGCACACTCCCTTTCATCCACCATAGGAGGAAATGTCTTATAATAATGCGCCACCTGGGACCCACTTTGAGCAAGCCTCTTCAACAATATGAAAACAGTAACAATGAAGGAACAATGACTTTATGTCTTTGTGGTGGATGGCCATAATGGGAGGCAGACCACATTCAGTGCTTGTCGTCAACAGTACACAAGCAGGGGATGAGGATGATGACTTCAGGAAGAATGAGTAACCACGGGGTAATGAAGGAAGGCAGACAGCGCCTCTCAATCTTTATGTACACGAGGGTATCAAAAGTCATCAACATCTCAGGCAGACACCACCCTCAAGTCAGCCTCACGACTCTCGAGGATGACGCAGGACAAATAAATAGATGTTAGAACAGCATCAGTAGGTATGTAGTCAGCATGGCAGAGGATGTGGTCAAGGTCCAGACCAGCCCTGCAAGGCATCTTGTATAGGTAGGTATATATAGTCCCATGTATCCTTGTATGTAGTATGCCCATGTCCATGTATCCACAGACCCATAAATGACTTAACAAGTAGCACAGTTTGACATATAGGCATATCTTCTTGTGTGTGTATGTTCAATGTGTTTATGTATGTATGTATGTAGCCGCTTCTCAACATAAGACGATGATGGATTTGTAAGATGATAGCAATAACAACTCTATGTCCGAGAGGAAACAGAAACAAAATAACATGTGGACTGCTGATCGGTTGTTATCGGCATCAGCATTGTTCAACTTGTAACAGTCAGTGTCTTAATGCTGTGTGTGTGTAGTATTTGAGGTTGGTGGTTGTGGGACCTGCATGGGGGAGGTATGGCCAGGCAGGGGGGATAGAACCAATGACTTATGATGATGATGATGTACATATATATAGTAGAAGTAGTAATAGCTTCAGCGATGTCTTATTCACTATGTACTATAGAGCTGAGAGAAATGGAGGGGGGTATATAAGAGTGGTACTTGTGCTTTTTACAAGCAGGAGGAGTGCATTGCCATAATGCTGAGTCATTGATGAAGTCCACTTCGTCCAATTGTGGTACGTGGTACTTTCGCTTTCCAAACTTAGTCATCAATGGTAAACTTCCATTGGTTGAGACCCCTGTCCCCAAGTCTTCTAACACAATGGAACACTGATTTATATATGGAAGCTCTTTAAGGCACCCTATAGAGTGGAGTCCAGCGGTGTTGGTTTTGTTGTATTCTTGTAGATATCCACCTGGACTTTTCTATCTGTCCATAACTTTTGTGTACGAGGCGTTTAGCCGGGCATCTTAGCATCTAATGTCAGTGAGAAAACAAACACCATCAAACAGTCCATTTGAGCGCTACACGCTTAAAAGGCCTCCCTGTCCGCTAACTGCACTACCACCTGGTGGTCACGTTGAGAACAACTAAGACGTCGTCAGATGCAGTATCAACACTCACCTTCATTTTTAAAAGGGTATCTGCTCAATCTAAATCAGCAACAACCAATCACATCTTTCACACCTTTATGCTATGCGATGCTCGGGGGTTGGTGGATAGGTAGATCCACTGTTGGACAGAGCAGATTACCAGAGGCTGCCACCACTGAAAACCACAAGAGTACCGAGGTGGACTGTACCTCTGCTCTGTATTGCTAATCTATGGTCCCCAGAAGAATAACTAACCGCCATCCACGCACCAACTTAGGACATGCAGGTTTTTGATGAAAATGGGTCACGGTATTCAGTTTTATATTGATGATGATTATGTATGGTCTCTGTCCAACTATCCTGACTATCCTGTATGAAAACCTGCCACCAAGCATTGCACATCTTGGTCGAGAAGAAACGCAGAAAAATATAAGAGTATGCTTCGCTGGTGGACATGTGTAGCATAAGTTGAAGCGATATGGCCGTGGTGGCCTGAGGTGCTCTCCTGAGTGGTGTATGACCTCCGCAGCCCATATGCACACATACACACACAAAGTCATCCATGTTCCTTGTTTTCTCCATGCAAGTAGTCAAAAAATCACTTAAAACCAGAAACAGTTACTTCAAGTCTCTTCACTTGCTGAGCACACGTGGGGGTTCCCCTTCCACGCGGGGTTCCTTCCGCCTGAACCGGTCTCGGCTATCACGATCAGGAAGCCTGGGCTCACCACGCCGATCACGGTTTTCTTTGGCACGGCGAGCCGGGAGGCGCTGGTCAAGACGGAAATCCTCGCGGTCCTTGCGCATTGGGGCTGGAGCCTCTGCGCGGGTGGGTGAGCGCTGGGAGGTCTGGGTCTGCTCACGGAGTGGGCCCTGTGCCCGTACTGCGACTGTCTCCTTATCAGCACATGATGCTGAGGGTTGGGCAGCAGTAGCTTCAGTGCCGGCAGTAGCAGGGGCATCTCCACCTTCCTTCTGCCGCTCTGCTTCACGCTCCTTGGTTCTCTGCACCATCTGGGCATAGCTCAACCGGACAGGCAGCGACCCTTCGTCCTGCTGCTGCAAAATCCCACAAGACAACAATTCAGTTTGATTTCAGAAAAAAACTACCGTAATCTCCCGCATAGAAGACACAGTGCACGTATAAGACGCACCCCAAACTTAGCACATGCATTTTCGCATATAAGATGCACATTTTAAGGCTAAAATTTGTAAGATTAGTACATTTCTATAGTAAAATTACCCCTCGTATAAGACGCACACCCAACTTGAAAAAATCCTATAAGACTCCCCAGCATTTTGTTTGGCGTAGAGGACGCGTCTTATACGCGGGAGTTTACGGTACTACATTTAAAAGAATCAACTGTCAACTCCCACAACACCATTCAATTGTATAAGATGGGTTTGACATGATATAATTATCAGCGGTAGACACTAACACAGGCCCCGGGAGCCAATAGCCCAGGTCTGATTTTTCTACAAAATTTCAGTAAAAAAGCCAGTAAACTATTTCAAGGCCAAAGACCCAAAATCTTACCGCTTACCCCTGATTATGTATGAAATATTCATTTGCAATTCTTTATATTGCCCATATGTCCAGAGATTACCCCGAATTCTACAAACCTTAAACTCTCACTAACATTACATAGATGCTCTTGCACCTCCCTATTTTTTGGGGGGGATTTGAAACCTGAGGAGGGTTCTATGTTGACTTACCTGTTTGGTGGGTGCTGGTGCAAGTTGTACGGGGGTAGCAGGGACAGCAGGGGGAGTCTCAGACTTATCAGACTTGCTGACCGGTGTCACGGGCGGCATCTCCACTGACGCCTGTTTCACAGGTCTGCAACAAACCATATGTACCTTATTTAGAGCTCTGATATCCAACAGCTCATTTGTTACACCAATGTCCTATATCATACAGTAGGAAGCTTAGTTACCCTTGAACTCAGTGTTTATGTATTAAGCTATGCTGTTTTGTCACAACAAGTAATGTGTTAGGCAGAAAGGGAAATTTTTCAGTTGTGTAGAGCTCTGTACTCTATTCAGCAAGTTCAGAACACAAGGAGCATTCAATCTATCCCAGCTGGTCTTTACATATCACACTATTTCTTCACCTCATTACCTAAATGGTAATTTTGGGTGCACTTACCTTTGTGGAGAAAGCGGAGGGGTGGGTACGGAAGACAATCCATTAACTGTTGGGTTTGGATTCTTTTCCTTAACTATCGAAGCGGCGGTGGTGGCGGCCATCGTCTTGGCCACTGGTGCCTTGGAAACTGTAGTTTTGGCAACTGTTGCCATTGTGACACTGACGGTGGGGCTAACAGGGGCTGGGGTGGGTGTGGATGCCTTTGTCGTCGTGACTGGTGCCTTAGTTACCGGGGTCTTGGTGACTGGTGGCTTGGTTACTGGTGTCTTGGCAACTGGTGCCTTGGCAACGGGTGCGATGGCAACTGGCTGTACCACTGGTGGTGTTACAGGTGCAGGTGGAGATGTAGGTTCAGTGGATGCCGTGTCCCGTGCTATACTCGCAGGGGCACCTGTCGGGGGCATCTCCACAGGGGCAGCAGCAGCCGGGGTGGGGGTAGGAGCTGCAACAGGAGCAGCAGGCTGTGAGGACTGCTGTGGTGTCTTAGCCTCCCGTGTCGATGCTTTTGCTGTTCCCTTGACAACGTCAGACATCTTATTTTCAAAAACCTCTCCTGCGGTGGCCTTGTTCTGAAAATGCAGACAGGCATTAGAACTGGGTTTATTTGCAACACTTAGAGATTCTAGGCTTTTTCTCTCTACTGAGTGACAAATGTTTCCACTCACAAAGTTACAAAGTAGACATCCTGAAGACATTTTAACAGATGTGTATGTTTGCCGTCGGTACTTCATTTTTTCTACTGATCCCTTGCTTATCCCACACATAATAAGCCACTCTTTATAAACATTCTGTAAGGAAAGTTCTCACACATAAGTTTACATTAATTGTATGAGCTCTGAAGACTGAGTGCTTTAAATCAGTTCAAAACTTACTGTAGACCCAGGTAGGGGTGGAAACGATGTGGACTCTAGCTCGAACTTTGGCGTTTCACCAGGTGGCTTTGCCTCCTTCACAGATTGGTGCGGTCCAGACGACCTCTGTGGACAACAAATAAGACAGCGTTTAATTTTATGCCCATTACTACCTTTTCATCAATTTTTACAATCCATACCCAATGTTGTTTATAAGTTTGGATGGACTTTGGGAAACAATGTACTCATTTTTTGAGCTATTTAATATGGTTTTCATTATAATCTATTACAACAAAAGCCTAGAAGGAAAGAAGGGGTAGATATTAGAGAGGTTAAGATTTTCCTACTTGCAACATGTACGGCAACGTCTAGCCTACCATTCAGTTTCATTCTAGACATACACGTTACAGTACACGCCATGATCTTAAACTCTCTATTGAGGAAATTACTTCAAGCTGAATTAGGTCCAAGACCCTAACGGAATATGACTTGGTCCTTAATACAATAGTATTTTATGGTAGAGGCGCACACTCACCGGTCCCTTGACGTCCTCGTCCCTCCGCCTGCGGCTACGGTAGCCGCGGTCCATACGGCGTGGTCCCAGCCCATCCTTATCCCTCATGGCAGCAGGATCCACATGCTGATCAGAGCGGGGTCTGGATGGGGCCGCCGTCACAGTGGTATCAGCCGACACATCGGCTGAGGCCGATGTGGTTGTCGTGCTGCCCGTGGTGGTTCCAGTACAGGAGGCTGGCAGCGTGTGTGGCCCGGCAGTACTACTGGAGGTCACGGTCGCCGTAGTTACAGCAGCGGTGGTAGTGTGGGGCCCCTCCTTGACGCTAGCACTGGCTGCTGTGGGAGTCGTGGATGTACTGCTGGAGGTGGGGGTGGCGGTGGGGGACGGTGTGGCAGCGGGGTGGTTGCCCCCCGGGTGGTTGTGGTGGTGGTGGTGGTGGTGATGTGGTGGCTGATGGTGCTGGTGGTGATGGGAGTGGGGGTGGTGACCACTGCTATTACCGCCACCCTGTGACGAGTGTGAATGGCTGTTCTGACTAGTTTCACTATGGCTGTTGCCGTGACGGTCTCCCCTGCCACGTGAGCCCCCCGAGTGTGGCTGATGATCTGAGCGCGGACTGGACCGTGTTGTCGTCATCGGACCATGACGCTCGTGTGGTGGCCGGCTCTCTGTCCGGTCACCCTGGTTACGACTGTGGGGCTTGTTGTTTTGATTCCTGTCAATGAAACATTTGGCAATTAGAATTCTACCATTAGTAAAACTGTCTGTATTTCCTAGCCATAGTTAAAACTAAAACACTAACTTTCACACTTTGGGGTTGTATTTGATATCTAGAGTAAAGTACTGAAATATTCGATATTTTACTCCAAAAGATAGTAACAGAGTTCCCACAAAATCCCCAGACTCGAATTCCATGACATTTCAATGACAAAAAAAATCAAAATTTTCCATGCTATTTTCACCAAATTTTCAATAATATCAGCAATTTTTTTAAAATCGAGGTGCAAAAAGGGTCTACTCCAAATGGATTTTGCAATAATTATTTAGTTTTCTCATTTGCCATGACTTTCCATGACACAAAATTTAATTTTCAAAAATTCCATGACATTCCCCGACATTCCCTAACACCTTTTTACTCCATGACATTCCATGACGCGTGGGAACCCTGAGTAAACTTATACTCTCTCCATGTACAGGCTTCCCACAAAATCCTGAGACTCAAATTCCATGACCTTTCCATGCCAAAAATCAAAATTTTCCGTGACATTTTTTTAAAACTAATATTGAACATAATGGGGCTTGTCCCCCATGACATGTGGGAACTCTGATGTAGTTTCTGATACATACCCTCCTCTATTGCGTACGTTCTGGTACCCGCGGTGATTGCTGTTACTGGGCTGTTTGTATGTGTTGGTCGGTGTGTAGCCATTAGCAGCAAACGCCTGCAAGTACACATAATTGGAGAATAAGTCACAGCAACTAAAAGACTTGTAGGGATAACCCACATTTAAATGCCGGGTGAATCAAATGAAACATTAAATTAATACGGACAACACAACACAATTTTGGCACCTTACGCAAATATGCGTGTGCCTTTTAGTATTGTCTCAAAGTCTAGGTACACTTGTAGACACAGTGAAATAGTACAAACCCCAGGTGGGCTATAGAATTTCATTTAACTTGTGTGCGAGGTTTACCTTATTATGCGAGGATTTACGGTAAGTTATTTGAACAATAAAAGAAGCATGTGTGACAATAGGGCAGCCATTCTCAGTCACTCACCCAGTGCAATAATACACAGACCACCACCAAACTTCTACTTTACACTCTGCAATATTCTTGTAACTGTGGTCCACGCTTTCCTCGCTTTTAGCAATACTGTCAGTGCAAGGTCGCAAAAAGGTGGACAACTTATCCAGGTATCAAAGTGACTGAGCACAAAAATCACTGAAATCTTTAGAAATAGGTTTTATGTGGGAATATGTGTGTCTTAGAAACTTGAAAAACCCTGAAATCAGGAGAAACCCTGAAGACATCCACCCCTGCTCATCTATACATGTACCACTTGACAGGATGAGGGCTAATACTTGCTCAGGAAGGTGGTCCCCGGTCAGGGAGCGCTCTGAGTGTCAATAGTAGTCAGTGTGCCAAGAATGAGGCAGAGGGTGCCAGTGTTCTCTGTCCTATCTAAGGCACAGAGCACGGACAGATCTAATACCTACAGCTTGATAGTCTGAGCGTCTTCTTATACCAAACAAAGTGAGTGGTGTTCTACAGGCATCTACAACAAAGGGGGCAGTGGGATGGCGTACGGCACCTAAGAGCCACCCCAATATCATGCTATCAGAGCTGTCCATGAAAAAGACATCCATGGAAGAGGACCATAATTCAGATGGCGCAAGAACCGAGGGCGCTGGCTCAAGCTCCAAGGGCGGTGGTTAAGGGAAATCCTGAGGCCACCTTTTGAAGCAGGACCAAGAACAAGAGTGGAACTGGACACCAGTATCAGTAGGTGGCTGCTCATCTAGAGCTGAATATACCAAGCAGTACTGCAATGAGGTAATAGATATGGTGGGCCTAGTGGCTTTGTACCATAGGCTGTAATGTTTGTATAAGGGGCGGATAGCCGCAGTCATGGCAGCTACAGATAGGATTACAGTACCAGCCGTGCTAGTATTAGCAGAGTATAATGTCGGTTATTGACCGTGCTACTATGGGCTGCTTGTATAAGGGGCAGGTAGTCACAGTCATGGCAGCTACAGATAGGATTACAGTACCAGCCGTGCTAGTATTAGCAGAGTATAATGTCGGCTATTGACCGTGCTACTATGGGCTGCTTGTATAAGGGGCAGGTAGTCACAGTCATGGCAGCTACAGATAGGATTACAGTACCAGCCGTGCTAGTATTAGCAGAGTATAATGTCGGCTATTGACCGTGCTACTATGGGCTGTTTGTATAAGGGGCGGGTAGTCACAGTCACGGCAGCTACAGATAGGATTACAGTACCAGCCGTGCTAGTATTAGCAGAGTATAATGTCGGCTATTGGCCGTGCTACTATGGGCTGCTTGTATAAGGGGCAGGTAGCCGCAGTCACAGCAGCTACAGATAGGATTACAGTACCAGCCGTGCTAGTATTAGCAGAGTATAATGCCGGCTATTGGCCGTGCTACTATGGGCTGCTTGTATAAGGGGCAGGTAGCCGCAGTCACAGCAGCTACAGATAGGATTACAGTACCAGCCGTGCTAGTATTAGCAGAGTATAATGCCGGCTATTGGCGGTGCTACTATGGGCTGCTTGTATAAGGGGCAGGTAGCCGCAGTCACAGCAGCTACAGATAGGATTACAGTACCAGCCGTGCTAGTATTAGCAGAGTATAATGTCGGCTATTGGCCGTGCTACTGACTTGGAGGTGTCGATGTTGTAGTTGTTGGTTGTCGTGTTGGGTGGGGGTGACTAGGTGGTCTGCTCTGGGTCCGGCATTACCACTCAGGTGGTGGTACAAGGCCACCAGCTCGCTGTCTAGGGCGGCCGTGGTGGTGGTGGTAGTGGTGTTGGGGGATGGGTCTGCACTGCCTTGCGTCCACACATTCTTCTGAAGATACACGACACACACACACAATACCAAACTGTTGTCCACAACTAACACGAGTGCAACACGAGTCATGAGCATGCTAAACGGATCCACTTGGATGAAGGCAATGGGGGCAAGACCACATACACCAGTATTATACCTCTACCCGGGCCTCTAACCTCATATCAACAACTTGACTATTTTAAGAGTGGAAATCTTAAGAGTGGACTGTGCACGGCTTGAGAACAGACCCCCTTGTATCAGTAATTGGCCCAATAGCCATCCCCACAGAGCCAGGTGCTTTTGGACAAGCCTTTTATCAAGGGCCCCTTCAAGGCTTCAACAGAAGGTTCTCTGAATGCTAGGGCTGCAAACAGCAACCTCTAATTTGAGACCAACTGAACCTGAGCTACTGAGACAGCCCGTGTCTGAACTGGGAAGCTTACAACAGGTAGCACCATAGACAAGGAGCCTCAACACGGGTTAAGCCGAGGCTACTTAAGTAAGGACACATTGTGACACATGGTAACTAAGGACTCATTGTGACACATGGTACCTAAGGACTCATTGTGACACATGGTAACTAAGGACTCATTGTGACACATGGTAACTAAGGACTCATTGTGACACATGGTAACTAAGGACACATGGTGACTCCTGGTAACTAAGGACATATGGTGACACATGGTAACTAAGGACACATGGTGACACATGGTAACTAAGGACACATGTTGACTCCTGGTAACTAAGGACACATGGTGATACATGGTAACTAAGGACACATGGTGACACATGGTAACTAAGGACCCATGTAGACTCATGGTAACTTAGGACACATGGTAACTTAGGACACATGGTGACTCCTGGTAACTTAGGTCACATGGTAACTAAGGACACATAGTGACTTCTGGTAACTTAGGTCACATGGTATCTAAGGACACATGGTGACTCCTGGTAACTTAGGTCACATGGTAACTAAGGACACATGGTGACTCCTGGTAACTTAGGTCACATGGTAACTAAGGACACATGGTGACTTCTGGTAACTTAGGTCACATGGTAACTAAAGACACATGGTGACTCCTGGCAACTTAGGTCACATGGTAACTAAGGACACATGGTGACTCCTGGCAACTTAGGTTACATGGTAACTAAGGACACATGGTGAGTTCTTGTAAATTAGGTCACATGATAACTAAGGACACATGGTGACCCATGGTAACTAAGGAAAAACAGTGACACATGGTAACTAAGGAAACATGGTGACACATGGTAGCTAAAGACACATGGTGACACATGGTAACTAAGGACACATGGTGACACATGGTAACTTAGGTCACATGGTAGCTAAGGACACATGGTAGCTAAAGACACATGGTAACTAAGGACACATGGTGACACATGGTAACTTAGGTCACATGGTAACTAAGGACACATGGTAGCTAAAGACACATGGTGACTCCTGGTAACTAAGGACACATGGTGACACATGATAACTGGGCTTCCCTAGCCCACTTAAAAGGGTCTATTTCTCATCTTTCCTATCCCCTCAGGATGTGTGTGGTGCACATATGCACGGGCACTGACACATTCCTCTGTGAAATTGTGTAATGTAGTTCTCGCCATGAATATGACCTAAGCTGTCGAAATGGCGTTAAACCTCTATTACTCACTCACTCACTCACACATGGTAACTAAGGACACATGGTGAGTGGTAGCTAAGGACACATGGTGACACATGGTAACTAAGGAACCATGGTGACACATGGTAACTAAGGACACATGGTGACTCCTGGTAATTAAGGACACATGGGAACTAAGGACACATGGTGACACATGGTAGCTAAGGACACATGGTGACTCCTGGTAATTAAGGACACATGGTGACACATGGGAACTAAGGACATATGGTGACACATGGTAACTAAGGAACCATGGTGACACATGGTAACTAAGGACACATGGTAGCTAAGGACACATGGTGACTCCTGGTAATTAAGGACACATGGTGACACATGGGAACTGAGGACACATGGTGACACATGGTATTTTAGGTCACATGGTAACTAAGGACACATGGTAGCTAAGGACACATGGTGACTCCTGGTAGCTAAGGACACATGGTGACACATGTGTAATTAAGGACACATGGTGACACATGGGAACTAAGGACACATGGTGACTCCTGGTAGCTAAGGACACATGGTGACTCACAGTAACTAAGGACTCAAGGTGCTTCAGGCTCTAAGGAAACATGGTGTCAGACTCACTGTAAACAATGAGATGCTAACTAAGGATGATGGCAATTCCTTGGAACTATGGGTCTCTGCTGACAGAAGGTAAGGGTTGCCAGTAACTGTTGAGTAAATATTGAGTCCCTTGGTTACTGTTGCCTGGCAACATTCATGTATACTCTTCCATAACACGTACACATCTTTGAACAGCGCCACACACACACCCCTGACATCCAGTCACATTGACACTACACTGCAGCACTCAGACCAGATGGACCAACAACTTAACAACAACAACTTAACAACAACAACAAACAATACAGAAATTGAACTGCACAACCAACAGGGAAAACGACACTTAATCTAGGAACTGTGTATGTTGCATTCCAGTGATCTATGCCCTACCATGCTGCACACCTGGGTTCAATGTTTGCTCTATCCTTCTGTTATCTATAATATATCATGCTCTAAATGCAGAGAGCCTGCGTTTCCATACTTGCAGTCACTAATAGAGGATTTTTGAGTGTCAGGGGTGAAATCTGCACCAAAACAAGACCTGCACTAATCCACAAGCCCCATGTCGAAAAGCGCAATAAGGTGGTCCTAAAATCCCAAAACTTCCTTGGTTGATTTTTAACATCTAACCCCCTGTCCATGTTCCTGAAAGATCTAAGTTATTAATAATTTGTCTTATGAATAGAAGTAGACCAAAAGGGCCAGCTGTGATTTACACTTACGAACATAAAATGAAAAGAGCAACATGCGCAGTTATTTCTATAACGGATACACTTAAATGTGCAGTACTTACAGTTCCCGGGTCGAAGAAGGGCAGAGGGTTGGCCCATGAGTGCATCATTGTATTTGTTGGTGGGAAGAAAGGATAACTCTGAAACAAGACACGAGGGTTCTGTCAGTATGATTCTTCATCCAGTCATAAGAACAGTTGATGCTAAATGGACACTATGTTCATTACTGGTCAATGAGACAAATGATGGGTTATTATTTATTCTAAAGCCAAAGAGATTTTAAGGGGGCCAAAAGTTGGTTTCATGAACAAAAGGACCTCTGGTGAAGTTCTTTTTTTTTTTACTTACAGCATTGGGTTTCTACTAATCACATTGAATATGGAATGGAACAGAACTGCCACTTGCTCTCTGACAAAAACCAGGAAATCCATAATGATTTTGGATACCTCTTCCCAGGTAATAAGCACAATTCAATACCATCATTTTCCATCAAAAATCCAGGAATTCCTTGTTTAACAGGGAAAGTGACATCTCTGACATACGGGGTGACACCTTACCTGTTGGCTGATGGTGTACTGGCTGGTGTTGGGCACCTGTGTGTACGTAAAGCGTTGTCCTGTGGCCGCCGGAGCGGGCTGAGCAGGTGCCTGTTGTTGGGCTGGCTGTTGTTGTTGCGGTTGTTGTTGTTGTTGTTGTTGGAAGATGGCGGCATTAGGATCAAACTGCTGTTGATTCTGTTTGAAGCCATTCTTGGGTATAAAGGTGCTGCGTAATAACGGCTTTGCCTTTATCCGTGCCTGGCGTGTTTAACGGGAGATAAGAAAGTAGGTGGTTACTGCCAGCATCTAATGCCCACATAAGGTTGTCACCACATGGGGAGGTGACATGGTGTCTCAGGTTGTGGTAGAAGTGACTTCACCGTGACCCGATCGTGTCAGATCACTACAGAGTCATGGAAGGAACATCTTAGAAACCGCCACCAAAGGTTATGTCTTATACCACTAATGACCAGTAGTTATCATACTGCTAGTTATGGTGCACCCTTTACCTTAAAAGGGTAATGAGGTAAGGGGTACTTTGCATTTATGCTCAAGTTATTCTGTGAAATTGCTATGGAAGTTACTTAATACATGCACCGGACTATGAATCCCCCTTATTTCACTTGTTCCTGAAACTATTTATTACATTTTGTATATGAAGTTTCAATGTTAATTTCATGCGTCAGAAGGTCACAGTAAGTGTTCGTTGTTTAACACCATTTCGATGAACTCCCAAAATAGAGTGCTAGAAATCATTTTAACACATTGGTTATTCTTTTCTCTCTGCAAGGAATAAGACTTCCAGAATGAATGCAGATTTCTGACAAGTTGCAATATGTCGTCCGGTTATTATGATGCCTGAGTACAGCCCTGACGAGGAACTCACCGGGGCAACATTCATGTATCAGGCCCACCCTACACACTAAAGGAACATGGAGTCATCATGTGTTCAACTCAAAAAGCAGAATTGTAGAGGTGACATGGTGTCTCAGGTTGTGGTAGAAGTGCCTTCACCGTGATCCAATCATGTCAGATCACTACAGAGTCATGGAAGGAACATCATAGAAACCGCCACCAAGGGTTAGTGAGTTGTTATATCTTAATTTAATTAAGTGGTTAAGTTTTTATAAATAGACTTTATTCTTAGTGGTTTTAAAAGTGTGTTATTAGAGTATATATCCTAATTACCTTTACATGGGTGTAACTTATATGTGGGAGTTTACATTGATTTCTTAAAGGCTGCATCAGGCTTTAACCCGTTAAGGGCCGATGATGCATTAATACATCATGCCCATTGGTCATCATGATGCACCAATGACGTGCTGGCGAGACTGCTTACCAGCACTTCATTGGTGCATCATGCCAACCCTCCGGGAGTATATGTATCAACCCCGGAGGGTCTGCATGATGCACCAATGAAGTGTTGGTGAGTAGTCTCGCCAGCACTTCATTGGTGCATCATGATGACCAATGGGCATGATGCATTAATGCATCATCGGCCTTTAAAAGGTTAATGCATCACACTCACTAGTCTTCTTGATGCGTCAATGCAGCCCTGGTAAGTAACCGCAATGGGCTGCATTCATGCATCATGTCGACCGTACGGGGTTGATACACTCTTAGCCTTCAAAATGAAGGGCCGTAGAGGTGACATGGTGTCTCAGGTTGTGGTTAAAGTGACTTCACCGTGATCCGATCATGTCAGATCACTACAGAGTCATGGAAGGAACATCATAGAAACCGCCACCAAGGGTTAGTGAGTTGTCATCTCACTGATTATAGTGAGTGTCTTATCATTTCTTAAGTGGGTTATAGACAGTTTAAACTTAAATTTAAACAAGGGAAACTTAAATTGCCAAGATTGTTATTTTTATCCTGTTTAGGTTACAGTACATTTAATATTGAGTTAGGGTTAGAGAGAAAAGGAGTTCCACATCGAGTCAAAGTCTTCATGAATTTATAACCATCAGTGATTGGAAGTGTGTCACACATAAACTTTGGATTCTTTACTATTATTTTATGACAATAGAGAACCTGGTTGAATGGCCATGAGCTGAGCTAAGGACATTATTAGGTTAACAACTTATTTGGTTCATATAAATATTTGTGCTGCATTAGCAGGTTTTTTTTTCAATTTCTTTTTAAAACATATTTATTCACTTATTTTTTTTTTATTTTTTTCAATATGATAAAATGAGCTCTTTGATTATTTTCCCTCTAGATATGAACTGTACACATCCTAATAAATATGACATATCATTATGTGGTATATGTCTCACCATGATGGGTCGTCCTAGGAAGGTGCGTACGTCCTCCCTGAGGTACTGGTAGGCGCGCTGTGCGTCCTCGTCCCCCTCAAACGTCACATACCAACTGTTGTTGTGCGCAAACTCACAGCTCACAAAGCGCGGACAGTTGGCGCCAGAAAACAGGCGCTCCACCTCCTGAAGGCACAGGAAACAAGGGTTAACAACTAAGAAATGGTTTCAATTAATCCCGCCACCATAATACCTCATGTATAAGACATGTCTTATATGCAAGGATGGCCCCCTAGTGCGCCTTATAGAAGCAGCAAAACCTGGCAGAGGTTTGTCCCCAAAATCTCCACTACAGTCCCCCATCCCCATAGAGTGGTAAAAGAGGATCGGGGAGGCTTCAATATGGCCAGAGGCCTTTAAATTTTTTAAATCCATTGATCAGAACAAAAGTTATCTCATTTTTAATATCTTCTATCCAAACCCCAAAGTCTGGGCGCACCTTATATATGAGGTGCGGCCTATAACGGTAGTTCGCTTTACCAAACTTAGGAATTATCAGGGGTGTAAAATCTTGGAAATGCAATTCTCTGAAATGGTTACACACAGAGTGCACATGGTATTTTAAAACACATAAAAGGGGTTCAGGAAAGGGGTACATTAATCAATTTCTAACAATTACATGGTGTACAGGTTTTAAATTTAACCCTGTCATAGTGAAATATCTACAACTTGCAAAGGGGGCAGATACATGTATTATTACAAAGGGGGCAGATACATGTATTATTACAAAGGGGGCAGATACATGTATTATTACAAAGGGGGCAGATACATGTATTATTACAAAGGGGGCAGATACATGTATTATTACAAAGGGGGCAGATACATGTATTATTACAAAGGGGGCAGATACATGTATTATTACAAAGGGGGCAGATACATGTATTATTACAAAGGGGGCAGATACATGTATTATTACAAATGCAATGTCAGATAACCCCAAACAAAACATTTTCTCACTGGATCTACACAGATCTCAGGGACTATCTTTTTGAAGAAAAAAATCTCGGATTTCTCAGAGATTTCACACCTCTTGATTATTTGCACGGTAGTTGAAATCCTCAGGGACAGTATGTAACTTAAATGGTCTCCCATTATTCTTTTTTCTTGGTCAACTCAAAATGCTGGTTAATCTAAGATATAAGATGGTGTACCTCTAGTGGGGTGGTGTCTGGGATCTCACGGAGTATGACCACGCAGCGTTTGTGCAGTGGTCGTACCTTCTCTCCTGTCTCATCTACCTGTACGTTCGACGACTCTGAAATGTGGTCAATATTTATTTTATTAGTACACAGAGCAGTAAGGCAGTGGTATCAAAGGGGATGGATGAGTGAAAAGAAATTTAAATGCGACCACCGTTTTGACATCCTGCCCCTTGGACAGTGTCCAAAGTCTTCACATGTCTGTGTGAAACCTCATAACCCACCCTTAATAAATGATAACTGCCCAGTACTCCTGATAAAACAAATCTTTAGAACTCCACTGTACTCTGTAGACTGACTTAAACTTTCCTGACAACACTTTCTCCTGCTATTAGTATTCTCTGATTTACCAGGAGTTCACACTGTTCAGGAATGTGATTTAATTTTGGTGATTGTGTAGGAAACTAGATAATCAGACACAGCGGCAGCTAATTTGGTTCTTAGTCAGCATGAACATATCAAAGACTACCCCCTCCACCCATAAATGCAGGCGCGTAGGAAGCAAATTTTTATTGGGGGCCCAGGGTTCTCTGTTGGGGGCTGCTATATTTTCATATACAGGGATGAGAGTCACAGAGCATGAAAATCCCTGAAATGGTCCGATATCAACACAAAAACCTGGGTTTTTATATGAATATATAGGGCCTTGGAACTACAAAATCCCTGAAATCAGGAAAATTCCTGAAGACACCCATCTCTCTATATAGGCTTATATAGGCAACCTACCCTGAAATGTTATCAAATTTTCTTACTGGATCTGGGGAAATCTCGTGGGTCAACTTTTTGGTCCAAAAGTTTAGGAAATTCTACAGATGTTGGAGAAATCTCATCCCTGCTATTCCTTGCGCATACCCTTTGAACTAATAGAACTTGAAAAACATCTTAACAGACACTTGTACGACAGCACAGTCCCCTGGTACTCACCTCGTAGTATCTGTACAACGAGCGTCGCGTTGACGGTGAGGCGCTTCACCTGGTTAAAGCCAGCTACCGTGGTGATAGGGACATACTGGTCGGCATCCATCTGAGACACGAGGTATGAGTCGTTGGCCAGGTTCTCCCGCGAGAAGTAATACTCCAGCTGCGTCTTCAGCATGGCCCGCAGCTGGTCGTCTGGGATCGTGCCTTCCATTGGGCCCTCCGACAAATCTACGATACAACAGAGGATTCTTAAACTCAGGGTTGAAAATTACCAAACTCAAAAATCCCTACGAATACTCAAAAAGAACCACGTAAATGTAGGTTTGTATAAGGGGGCCATTGCTTGCTCTGGTATTGGGGAGATTATCATAATGAGTATTAGTTTCACCCTAAATATTCTGCAGTGAAGTGATCATGTATAATTTCACTGGGGGAATTTCCCAGCTATTGCTGTTATTGGGCTTTAACGCAGTCTACTCTTAGGCCAGCCCTTTGCCTCAATAAGTCCTTAATTATTATATGATAGATACGTATCAAGGAACACAGCAGACATATCCATACATTAGCTAAGTATGGTGTATACCAAAGCATGACACTCTGGACTGGTGATCAGACGAGTGAATTGCCACTGAATATGTATATATGCACCAGAATGCACTACTATAATTATAGGCCTCTTACTTGTGAACATACACCACACACATTAAACGTGCTGATTGAAACAGCGATGCATACATAATAGATATATTAGAGTGTATATAACACGTGATTATAAATTTATAATGCATTGGGCAATGTTCACAATTATACTGATGACTATATATTGATTGTACTAATAGCAATGGCTATATATATACAAGTAAAATTATCCTTGAGGCATGGCCGAGCCAATATTGCTACTGAAATTCATGTATTTGTAAGTCAAGCAATAAAAACCTTTAAAATTGAAAATTGAATTGAATTGAAGTGTCCTCCACAGTTACTTACCAGGGCTCTTTTAAAGAGACAAAGCATCCCGAATATGTCTAAAGTCTAACCTAAAGTACCAATATAGGGGGAAATCATGTTCCATCTACACACCTGCATTGTCATTAGAGGATGGGAAGAGGATCTCTGCAGGCATTGTACCATTGACAGTGGTGAAGTCTGGGGTCGCAGTCGGCGTCATGTCAGGGGAGTCCGGTGTGGGTGGAAAGCTGATAACGCCCGGGGCCAGCTTCCCATCATCACCGTTTATATGCACGTACCCTGTAACATAGAGTCTATCATTATGCGATATGTTCATTACATTATCTAAAACTAATGAATTGTTAAAACTTCACTTTTGACACTTGTCACCATGAGCATTTTCTTGTGAGAAAAAAAAACACAACTAAAACAACTTTTTCCTTTGAAATTCGTTTCATGAGATGGGAATTTTCTTTGGCTTTGGTTCTTGATAAGTTATGAATGTGCCTGTAGTAGCAGTGACACAGCTCGGCATTATAATTTTGATTTTTAAGAACACTCTAAGAGCTGCTTACCTAAGGTAGTGGTGTCTGAGGTGGAGTCTCCCTCGTCGCCGGGTGTGAGCATGATGGCGTCAGGGTCGGCCCACCCGGGGGCAGACTGACCAGTGCTGGACACGGCTGTGTCGGGAGGCTCCGGGCCCGGGGTATCCAGCGCTGGGGCAGAGGCCACCGGCGTCTTACTCTGGAACTCCAGAGCATTGGGATTCAGCCCGGGGGTTTTTGGGGTGACCTGCAAGTAACAAACAAAATGTAAGTTTTTTAAGTTTAGCTGATTTGGATAGAAATCCTTTTGTGTCAGTGCATCTAACATTGTGTGGTATAGAATAATCAGTGTTCACTAAATAACCGGCATTGATATGAGGTTCAGGGTATTTGACATTCCATCTTTCTGTCGAGCTGAAAGTGACCTTGAACGCAAGTATCCTTCTGGTTTCTGCCACCACTGCCATTCATATAGCTTTAGGGTGAGCGTGATGCACGACTGCAGCCCTGGGTTACAATCAGAGTATATCTTCACAACACAAGGGTTTAGATTAGTATCACAAGGTCATCAACGTTAACCCTTTAAAGCCCTATAGTGTATTGATTGATTGATTGATTGATTGATTGATTTAACGTCCCAAGGCTCTTACACCTTATGGGACTTCCTCATTAGTTTACGGACATCAAGTCCTTTCTTTCTCAGTGTGGACAGGTATTTAAAAGCTGCTTGTCCATTACAGCGTTGACTGCATCTATGAATGACCGAATCTATGAGATGAATGACCGAATTTATGAGGAGGGGTGAAGGGGAAAAACCGCTACTGTGGATTCATAACCCTACTCTTCTAGAAGAATAGCAAGTGTTCTTTTATTTGCAGGGATGAAAGTCACAGGGCACGAAAATCCCTGAAATGGTCCAATATTCGCCCCAAAAACCTGGGTTTCTATATGAAAGTATAGGGTCCTGGAAATTTAAAATCCCTGAAATCAGGGAATTCCCTGAAGACCTTCATCCCTGTATTTGCCTGGTTCCATAGGTAGGGCCAGGCAAACCATGGGCTTGATCACTTAGACGTGGTTCACTGAGAAGGTAGCCCATAACAAATAGTGTATCGATGGCCATTGGTTGTCATTGTGCATCAATGGAGCCCTGGCACGGAACTCTGCAGGGCGACAGTCATACATCATACTGACCCTACAGGGAGGTACACTCCTGAAGGGTTGGCATGATACACCAATGGGGCCACAATCAATGGGTATGATCCATTCAAGCATTAGTGGCCCTTAACCCTTTAAGAGCCGCTGAGGCACAAGTGTGTCATTCGTCGAGCTGCATTCATGCATCATGACGACCAATGGGCATGATGATTGTTTTACCGTAAAGTCGAATTTTTTTTGCTGTTTTATGTTTGTATACCCGTAAAACCCCGCCTATAAGTCGACCCCCTTCTTTGAGAAACAAAATCGACCTATAGAAAAAAGGCTTGAGAAATATTAACACTATTATCTATTATATAAAAACCCCACCTATCAGTCGACCCCCTAACTTGGGATAAAAAAAAGACTTATACAAGAAAAAAACGTTTTAACTTATAGGTGAAGTTTTGTGTATGTGATATAAATGTAAGTGGTTCAAATGGATTTTTTTTGGGCTTAAATATTGCAAAGGGCAGATTTTAAACATCATTTATTACCTTTAGAGCTGGCTTCAATGGAGAATCTGTTATTTCAAGCATAATCAGCATTTTCTATACACAGCAAAGAGACAAAATCTCATTGTAAAGGTTGGTAAATGGTTGTAGGATGAGGGTGTTGGACCCTAAATATTCTCAAGTTGGGGGGTCGACTTATAGTTAAGGTTTTACATTTTGTTATTATGTTTTCATATAAGTCGAATTTCTAGCTCTAAGTTGGGGGGGGGTCGACCTATAGGTGAGGTTTTACGGTAATGCATCAACGACACTTCAAGGGTTAAAGAGTTATTTAGTTATCACCAATAGCAATATGCACGTCAGCCGTCAGTTAGCACCGTCCAATCTAAACACGACAACAATGGCCAGTCACAGACAGCTTCCTGGATATTGCAGATTACCCTAGCGACACGTCAACACAACCTGAGTGTCACCGATAACACAGAAAATGTGGGGCTTGGTTACTAGATATATCGTCCCCTTAATGCAAGAAGGTTATCACTAGCATTTTGGCAAAAATGAGTTTTCTTCTGTTTTAACATGTATTGGCCCTTAGTTACTGGAGCTCTGTCAATGATATGTGTGCCTACAGGCCCCAGTGCAATATTGCCGTTTCCACTTTCTGCTATATTAAATGGAACACTTTGTTTACCTCTCCTGCAAAATTTGAAAAATGCTGTCACAACCTTCTTGTACTGCGGCAGCAATACATATACTACTTCATGGTCGCCGTCATAAACTCTGTGGACTGGATCAACAGAGTAATGCCCCCAGCAAAATACTGTTGAAGTATTGATATCGTGGTTCATACTGCTTACCTCTTGGTACCTCACTCGGGGCTTTCACTTTTTTACATTACATTTTACATTGATCCTACAATAAAACCCTACCGTAATCTCCCGCGTATAAGACGCATTGCGCGTATAAGACGCACCCCAAACTCAGCACATGCATTTTCGCGTATAAGACGCACATTTTAATGCTGATATTTGTAAGATTAGTACTGTTCTATAGTAAAATTACCCCTCGTATAAGACGCACCCTGAACTCAGAAAATCCTATAAGACTCCCAGCATTTTGTTTGGCGTAGAGGACGCGTCTTATACGCGGGAGTTTACGGTATATACCGTAATCTCCCGCGTATAAGGCGCACCTCGCGTATAAGGCGCACCTAGAGTTCAAGAATAATGTCAAAAACATAAAAAATTCATAATTTTGGTTCTACTGAATGTATTTTCAAAATTTAAAAAGCTATGTGTAGCTAGGGCACCCCAGATCCCCTTTGACACCCCTATGTCAGATTTTGAGTTAGGGGGAGTGTAAGATATCAAAAGAAAGCTCTTGGTGTCCCCCTTGTGGATCCAAGAAGTACTAAAACCCCTCGTATAAGACGCGCCTTATACGCGGGAGATTACGGTAGAATCTATCTTAATACCTGGATCCTACAATAAAACCCTATATAGAATCTATCTTAATACCTGGATCCTACAATAAAACCCTATATAGAATCTATCTTAATACCTGGATCCTACAATAAAACCCTATATAGAATCTATCTTAATACCTGGATCCTACAATAAAACCCTATATAGAATCTATCTTAATACCTTGATCCTACAATAAAACCCTATCTTAATACCCTGCCTCTATACAGTCACCTCAGACTAAAGTTGTTTGTTTGGTTAGTTTTACTTCTAGGGACAAAGGGTTGTAACTGACATGGTATGTAACTGCAGTTACAACCTGTTTGGTTGTTTTTTTTTTATGTTGTTATGCCTCTCAACATGTTACTTTTAAATTCCATATACTAGTACTATGCTTCTCCAACTATGATGTTACTATGCTGGTCAGTGATGTTGCTATACTATTCGCCAATGTTGCTATATTGATTACTGAGATTCATGCTGCTTGCTGACATTGCTATGCTGCTTACCGATATTGGTAAGCTGCTTACCATGTTGCTATGCTGCATACCATTGTTACTATGCTGCGTACCGATGTTACTTTGCTGCCTACTGACGTTGCTATGCTGCTTACTGACGTTGCTATGCTGCCTGCTGATGTTGCTATGCTCATGCCCATGTTGCTATGCTGCCTACTGATATTGCTATGCTGCCTACTGATGTTGCTATGCTGCCTACTGATGTTGCTATGCTGCCTACTGATATTGCTATGCTGCCTACTGATATTGCTATGCTGCCTGCTGATGTTGCTATGCTCATGCCCATGTTGCTATGCTGCCTACTGACGTTGCTATGCTGCCTACTGACGTTGCTATGCTGCTTACTGACGTTGCTATGCTGCTTACTGACGTTGCTATGCTGCTTACTGACGTTGCTATGCTGCTTACTGACGTTGCTATGCTGCTTGCTGACATTGATATGCTGTTTCCTGACATTATGTTGCATACTGATGTTGCTATGATGCTTACTGATATTTGTAGTATTTACCAATTTTGCCTACCAATTATGCTTACTGATGCTCCTTTTTTCATCTCAAACAAATAAGAACTGTGGCTACATTTGTTAAATCATTGTTGTGCCTGTAGCCATTGATGCTTTTCTTCTTCAACTGATGTTGCTATGCTCTTCTGATGCTGCACAGTGATGTTGCTAATGTTTCTCTCCTATGATGATTTTTCTTATTACCAAGGTTGCTATGCTACTCAACAAGATCACTATGTTATGTTGCTATGCTGTTCCCCTCTGGTCCTATGTTGCTTACTAATAATGCTAACTACTTCCTGTTGCTTCTTAGCATTATTTTACTGCTTAATGGTGTTATTATACCTCCTTCTTTCATCTAAAAATAAATATTAAAACTGGATACATTGTTCTACCTGTAGACATTGACGGTATACAACAGATATTGCCTGCTCACCTTAGTCGTGTTCTGTGCACCACGCTGGACACACACAACATACGAGTTAGCGGAGAAGAAGTAGATCTCCCCAGGTGACATACGGCGGGTGGTGGTGGTGGTGGCACCACATGGTAGGATGGTGGTGGTGGTGCCGGACTGGTATACATCCAGGTCAGCAGGGTCAGGTAACATAACTGCCTCCTCTGTACCCCCGGGGTCAGTCAGTCTGGTCTCTGGTACCACCCCTGTGGTACTACCGCCCATGTCTAGGTCTGTGGTACCGGGCGTGTACCGTCCTGTGTGTCCCCCCAGGTCTGCCTCAGCTGATGCTGACAGTCCTGCACACAGTGCTAGTCTGTTACTGGTGGTTATATTGTGGTGGCCTCTGCCTCTACATGTAGGTTGTCCTGTACATCGGGGGGTTGTATTACTACTCCCCGCACTCACCCACGATGCCACCCCCGCCGCAGTCATTGCGTCTCCTACTGCACCTGCTGCGCCCACCTCCGGGCGCGGTGCCATGGCAGCCGCCCCACCACCGCATGCACGACACGCGTACCGTGCAGACGACGGGGACACCGCCTGGAGAGGCGACAAGGCACGACCTGCCACCGGGGGTGGAGACCACGGCCCACGTGCGGCCACGGCGCGGCGGTACCGGCTACCCACACCGGCAGATTATGGGACTGGGCTCAAGAAAACTTCTCTGTTACTTCTGTGTTTTCATTATGAAAACACAGAAGTAACTGCCACCGGGGGTGGAGACCACGGCCCACGTGCGGCCACGGCGCGGCGGTACCGGCTACCCACACCGGCAGATTATGGAACTGGGCTCACGAAAACTTCTCTGTTACTTCTGTGTTTTCGTTATGAAAGTTGAGCCAAGTGTTCTCCAACTTTTACAACCACTTCCCTTAGTACATAGCTCCTGGTACATTAGAGCTAACAGCTCCAATCCTCATTCTCCAAGTACACTCTGTAGTACTGGAATTACTACCTTATAAAATGGAGTGAAAATAACTCAACTGTTGTGTCAAATATTCCCTTCAATCACCATACACATTACAGTATGTACCATTCACTGATATACGTGTGTGCTTCTCTTAGTGTCTGCAGCCACTATTAATGCAGGTACTGCTGATTCTTGTGATTGTGCTGAGCACTGTTGTCATCAAGAAGTCTGTATTAAATAGCAGGATATAACATGATTCGTCTACAATGTGTTTTGTCCTCTATAAGTAAGCATTGTGCCAGCTGTGATGGCAGTCTACATGGGTCTGTGCCGGCTGGTGTTGTAGTATATAGCATATAGGACTGGCACACACAGCTGGTCCTTATGTCCTCATATAACGATACATGTAGTACATGAGTATGTACAGATGGTGTCATCACCCCCGTCTCACCTCTATCATAGATGGTCACCGTCCATCTCAGCTCTTTGTGCTCCACTCATACCGCATATTTTATCACTGTGTATACTTCCATTCGCTATACTATCGCAACTGAATTCCGGGCTTTTGAATACCCTCCAAGGGTAAGCGCATGTTTGATAACTCTACATTGGAAATAGTCCATGAATAAGTGCATGTCTTTTTTAAGGGCGACATGTAAACCACCATCCAAATCGATAATTAGCGCCGGGTGGTTTTTCAAAACAGTACAGTACTTCATACTGTAGGATCAACTGTTAATGTGCCTATCCCACACAGCTTTACACAACCTGTTTCCATGGTAACATTACATCACACGCACCAATATATCAAGCCTATATCTCATAACACTGCACACAATAGTGCAGGACAATATATAGCACTTATGTGATTGAATGTGGCTGTGACAGTGGCTTATTACTGACACCTCCCCCTCCTACCTGCTGCACACACCTGCCATGTACAGGCCTGCTCCTACCCATAGCTCCTCCTCCTCCTGATACCAACCTCCTCCACTATACATACCCCTAATGGTGGTAGTAGTAGTAGTAGCACTGACTCACAAAACTCATGTGTCACCACTTTGTGGTGGGTTTCATGTATGAGCCTTGACATCTACCACACTGAACCACCACTGTATAGATTTATACTGATGTATCTCCCGTGTATGGTGTGTAATGCCCTTTAATAGTGAGTAACATTGATGAGAGCCCACACACTGTGTTTAGGTCTGTGTGTGTCTCAGTACGTAGAGTAGTATGGCAGTGGAGTCTTATCCAGCACCACTATAGTAGGTAGCACTCAGTTGGTAACAGCTGAGCTATACCAACACAACTACAGCCCATTACAGGTAATCTCCATAGCAACAATTTCTACCTCGCCTTCACCAAACCAGCTGACATGACCGCCGATGTATTGTCTAAGAGATACATGTAATTGTATTTAGTGCTTTAATTGGTGTAATACATTCAATCATGTAACTGATGTCATCAAATAGCATCCCATTAAGTGAGTTCACTCATGTTATTATATTTTCTGATGTCATATTATTTACTGATGCCATCCATATTTGGTGATGTCAACACTGGTGATGATGACTTTAAGACGGGTTATGTCTCGGTGACTGAAGGGCTGACAATGGCAGCACGACATGTGATGTGTCCATAATACCTCATGTTGACATGGTACTTGATGGCATCCTCAGGATTACAGCTATTCTGTACATCATGACACACTAGGCTTCTAACATGCTGTTGTTAGGCAGCATGTCATGGTCAGACAGGATGAGGACATGTCAGCACAGCAAGGGGAAGCCTGATGTCAGTATGGCAGGGGACATTGGTCAGCACAGCTGGTGGTGAAGTGATGTCAGCAAAGCTGGGGAAGAGCTGATGTTAGCACAGCAGGTGATAATGTCACCACAGCACGGCAGGAGACATGCTGATGTTATCAATCCAGTAGGTAATGCCAGCAAGACAGGGGATGAAAACAAGGAAGAGGTGGTGAGATTATATCAGCACTGGTGGTAGTGCGCTGATGTAAACATGGCAGGTGGTGAGGTAATGACGATGTCAGCATGGCAGGTGATGATGTTAGTACAGTCGGTGACAAGGTGATGTCAGCACAGCCGGTGATGTCAGCATGACAGGTCAAGTCAGTATGGTGATGATGTCAGCATAGGCAGTGACGAGGTGATGTCAGCACGGTGGGTGATGTTGTCAGCACGGTGGGTAATTATGTCAGCATAACAGGCAATGCCAGCATAACAGGCGATGTCAGCACGGTAGCCAATGTCAGCAGGCCAGTGATGTCAGCACGACAGGTGATGTGAGGTCAGCACAGCAGGTGATGTCGGCATGACAGGAGGTGAGCTGATGTGGGGTGATATTAGCTAGGCAGGTGATGTCAGCATAACAGGCGATGTCAGCCAGATCAGCAGGTGATGTCAGCAGGGTGGCTTACAAGATGACGTCAACACGTAGGGTGAAGTGGGCTCTGCAAGCAGGGACACCAGCCCAGGTGTCTCCCACCTCAGGCTGTCATCACCACCTCACCATATGGTTGTATCGTGAGGCTGACATACTGCCCGTACCTCATCCTCCACTCACCCTGATGCCCCTGCTGCCCACCTGGCACTGCTGCAGCCCGTGGGGTGAGGGTCGAGTGGTTCCAGTCGGCTTGGGCCCCAGTGTCAGGGGTGGTGTAGGGGTGTGTAAGGAGGGAGGTGTGTGAGGGTTTGACAGCGGCCTGCCGTCTACTGTTACTCCTCCTCCCCACCATATGTCCTCCTCTCCGAGTGCCCGCTGCTGCTGCTGCCGCTGCTGCTGCCCGCCTCCTCCTGCAGCTGCTGCTTATACTGCAGTACTCCTCCCCTCTCACTACCTTCCCCAATGCCTGTCACTGCCACCCACCAGGCCATGCCTTCTAGTGATGCTGGACCCACAGCAGCAGCAACAACAATAGCAGCAGCAGCAGCAGCAGGTGGTGGTTCTGTGGTTCTATGACTCTTGTGGTTCACTACTGACCAATGTTAAAGCATATAATGCAAAGACAATCCCAGTGCCATTTTGGTGGGCATTCTAGATAGATTATAATCCTTTTGATCTCTCTGAAGGCATGTAGTAGTCCTAGTGTACCTTCAGGCCTGGTCTCTCACTGGACCCTGTCACATAGTGTTAAACAGGTATGGCACTGGGTTTTGAAGAAATTTCCAAGATGAGGCTAAAACTCCTCTTCCAGGAGGTATTTGAGCGCAATTTCATGGGATGAGGCCCCTAAAATATATAAGACCCCACCCCCTATTAATGTTAAAAGATTTTCTCAGTGGATTTGTGCAAATGACAAGAATGACCTGTCTGGTCTTCAGATTTCCAAATTTCCGGAAATTTGCTGAAGAATCCCATGCCTGGTTAAACCAGTTATGGTAGGCTTCTACATACATCTATGTGAGGTGCATGCTATTTACCTGACTTCAGGTACCCACTGCCAGAACGGTGATAGCAAAATGCCTACAGGTTCCTCTGGTTCAAATCTTGAGTAGAGGCTTCACTCTCAAGGGAGCAGCCACAAGATATAGATCCTATATATATATATTTATGGTGCTGATACTGACAGTGGTTCTTGGCCTTTATCGAGTTGTTCTTGGAGTAGGCAAGGACCAGTGGCTCTATTACTAGGACTGACTCTTACCCTTTAAGTACCGCATTGTTCTTGGACCAGTCACCTCAGTGCTGATACTGATTGGCACTGACTGACTCTTACCCTTTAAATACCGCGTTGTTCTTGGACCAGTCACCTCAGTGCTGATACTGATTAGCACTGACTGGTTCTGGACCTTTAAATACCACGTTGTTCTTGGACCAGTCACCTCAGTTAGTTAGTTAGTTAGTGTTTAACGGCACGTCAGCTACTGGTGATGGCTATTGCAATACCACGTTGTTCTTGGACCAGTCACCTCAGTGCTGATACTGATTGGCACTGACTGGTTCTGGACCCTTAAATACCTCGTTGTTCTTGGACCAGTCACCTCAGTGCTGATACTGATTGGCACTGACTGGTTCTGGACCTTTACCATGTTTTCCTGGGACCAGGTGTGGGCTGGTGGCCATTTTGTTGTCAAGGACTGGTTCTGGAGGGAGTGAGTGAGTAATAGATGTTTAAAGCCATTTTGACAGCTAAGGCCATATTCATCGAGAGAACAACATTACACAATTTCACAGAGGAATTTGTTGGTGCCCGCGCATATGTGCACAACACACATCCGAGGGGAAAGGAAAGAGATATAGACCCTTTTAAGTGGGATAGGGAAGCCTGGTATGAGGTGATGGCAATAGTATTGGCTCTCCTGGTGACTGGTTCTGGACCTTTACCTCATAGCCCCTCTATGTCCAGGTTTGTAGCAGTGGCTACATAGCTAGTGCTGAGGGCTGGGTCCCTCCTACACCAGGCAGCAATACCTGGGCAGGTGCAGAGGGACAGTGTGAGTAGCGGGGGGTGTGGAGGAAGGCACAGCCCGCAGGACCTTCACCCGGTCATTAGCGCTGGGTGTGGGAGGGTGGGATGAGTGGGTATTGTTCTCTAATCACATGTAATATTCATGTATCACCTGCATCACTGTGTATAATGCTCATTGTGTCAGGGCAGCTGTGTGCAGCAGTAATCCTCTAGGTACTGCGTGCTACAATCACACATTTTGCCTACGTCGTCATGATGCACCAACACAGCATTGGCAAGTAACTCGCCAATGCAGGCTACACGGTGCACTACAAAGTCCCAGCGAGTTGGCATGATGCACCAATACAAGTGCTGTCAATTGTATGGGACATCAGATAAAACAAGGCATCTGAATCTGGAGGCCCGGGCCTGGGGGCCTCATGAGGCTATTAGACGGTTAGGCTTGTCGGGGCTGAATGATGCGTTTAAGCCTCATGTTCTTTCAAAATGAAATGAGGACGCACCAATGCAGCAGTAGCAGGGTGGTGATTTATCACCATTGGGACATCAAAGAGGAACCGACCAAAAGTTATGATCTAACATTTTACTGAATCTTTTGATTCATAATCAGAAGTGTTTTTCTTTATAATTCAGTCAACAATGCTAGAAACTGTAGCACAAAGAGTGCTTCATATGTGGTGCTCATTGAGAATTCTCAGTCTTTAATTTCTGACTGGTTCTAAACATTGGTGAGAATGGGCAAACCTTTTAAAAGCAGTTGGTCGTGGAAGTCCGCGGCTTACACGCAAACCAGATGCCTCCTGCACTGCACCTCATAAAATGTGTCAGAAGTCTGTGTGCAGCTTATAGGCGGAAATTTCGTCCTATAGAAAAGAAAAAAACACACCCATATATGCCTCGTAGCCTCCTCTTAAAGTCTCTGTGCAGGGTATATGTGAGAATTTACGTCCATGCTGCCCTCTCTCCATGTTAGGTTGGTGCCTGATGTGGGCAGAACAGTGCAGTAGACATAAGTAACTGACTTCACCAGGAGGGAGGGGGGGGGGGAGTGAGTGAGTGAGTAATGGTTGTTTAACGCCAAGCCGACAGCTTAGGTCATATTCATGGCGGAAAAAGTACATTAGACATCACGTCACAAAGGAATACATGTGCCTGTGCCCGTGCATATGGACACCAGACATATGTAAGAAAGAGGGGACAGGAAAGAGGAGATTCAAGGAACGAATATGTGCCAGTGCCCGCGCATATGGACACCACCCACACTCAGAGAGGATAGAAAAGCAAGACATAGACCCCTTTTAAAGATGGCCTGGGGCTGGGGAGGCCCGGGGGGGGGGGGGGGGCAGCTGGTACATAGAGCTGTATGTGTGGGTGGGAACCACCACAGTATCATACAGCCACACCACTGCCTGCTGCTGCTGCTGTTGCTGCTGCTACCGTAAACTCCCGCGTAGAAGACGCGCTGCACGTATAAGACGCACCCCAAACTTAGCACATGCATTTTCGCGTATAAGACGCACATTTTAATTCTGAAATTTGTAAGATTAGTACATTTCTATAGTAAAATTACCCCTCGTATAAGACGCACCCGCTTCTTGGGAGAATGTTTTAAGACCACCCAGCTTTTTGTTTGGCGTAGAGGACGCGTCTTATAGGCGGGAGTTTACGGTACCACAAACAGGGGTGTGAAATCCCGAAACCAATTTCCTCTCAAGTGTAACATATGGCTTTCTTGTTAATGCTTTCATGTTAGATAAAGCATAATAAAGGTGATTTTAATGTTATTTGGGCAGAAACTAACCACACTGTTGTACAGGCATGTATGGAATAACCATTAGGAGGCCAACATTTTACCAATCTGGAATGACATTGGCAGAAGTCAGACCCCCCCCCCCCCCCCACAAATGGTAATTTCTTTTTTCAGTGGATTTGCATAGATCTCAAGAATGGTCTTACTCAGCAACAAAAACGCGGATTTCCGCGTTTCCGCAGAGATTTCACACCCCTGCACAAAATCACATGTTTAAGCAGCGGCTTATATACAGGGTTTTATCTATAAATCACCTTTTTTCAGAACCTATACATACGCAGCTTACAGCTTCCACACAAACTCAGGATGCGGCTTATATGCTGAAGCGGCTTATCGACGAGACTTTACAGCTGCTGCTGCTGCTGCTGCTGCTACTGCTGCTGCTGCTGCTGCTGCTCTTGTACTGGTGTGGGTATGGTGGTGGTGATGGCTGCTGTCCTACAGTAACCTTACACGCTGTCCTTCTCCTCTCTGCACACACACATATAACCGGTCAACAACCTCTGACTGACTCCTATATGTATGAATGTGTGTGGATTTATATCATGGTGGTACAACATGTAGACCTTAGTGTAGACTTAACCACTCCTCGTGTCCCCATGTTGCCACCTCCCCTGCCCCATACCCCACCTCCGCTGTCCCCACCATCCACCCAGACAACAACACCCCACCTCTATGTTAACACCTTTACTCCCTAACACAGAGATGCCAATCACTGGCCGACAAAAACCAGGAAAACTGCACTTTTGACACATTTTCCAGGAACTTAACATAATTTGATACAGAAATTTTCGGATCAAAACCAGGAATTACTGGTAAACCAGGAAAAGTGGCATTCCTGCTAACAAATGCCCCACTGCTCACCATACCTTCCCTAACTAAGACAAAAACAAATAGTCCAAAAAATCTTTCTGACTGGCAGGCATCTACCGTAGTGGCCCGTATAGACAATCAGGAGCTCATTTAATTCAATCCCACTTTGCCTCCTCCCCCCCTACACTTATACGAATACTGTTTTTTAATCTTAAGATAAATTTCAATACCCTTATACCCTGGCACATACTCAAGACGGTGCTTATTTGAGACCCCGCCTCTTGAACGGCACCTCGCTGCCCTTATATCAGCCTAGGGGGTCATAAACCAATTTATTTTTTGGTCAGCATCGGTTTATAACATTGTGCAACAGTTAACCCCTAGGTTATGACTAGGGCTCTATTACTATGGATTCAGGAATGTACGTCAGGGCGTGTATGATAAATTTACATAGCAGTTCTCAATTCATTGAAAAAAAAAATCAGAAAACTTCCATCCCTGTAGATTATGGAGAAATCTATTAAAAAAATGCCCAAAAACGGCTTGAACTCTACTCCCTGGCTTATTCCGAGCAAGCGGGATACACTATTGACCAATGAGAAAATTCCTTTCATTCAGTGCTGACTTTTCAGGGTGCATTACGTATCGCTCTTATCAGTCCTTATCTCGCAAGGTATCAGGTTCAGCAGGGGTCGCCCACTAAGGAACACGCTAAGGCCATATACCAGGGGTCGGCTTGCGATCAGGGTTTTATGGCATTTCTTGATCTCCTACTGGTGAGGTTAGCACTGATAATGGCAGGTGTCACACGCGAGACCAGTCAAACAAAACCCTTCAGTGTATACTCATAAGGGGTATTATTTAATTATTTAATTGCCCACAATTTGATTACATTATATTTGATTATCAAATCTCTTGTAATTTGCCTTTAAATATGATATGATGTAGGTGCTTAGTACAGAGTGCAGCTCAGGTGAGACGAGACGTCTCAGGCTGTACGTCTAAGGCTGTATGTGTGGTTGTAATTAGGAACTTGCTGTGTGAACCTCATCTCATCACCTTCCCGCCCGCCCACACCAGCAGCCACAGTGAGCTGTTGTCGCAGCCTGATGCTGCTACCTCTCACTGCCACCAAGGCGCCTTGTGGATGTATATCATAGGGCCCTACGCGGCAACCAATCAGGGACCATCAGGTTCACATTGTGTGGTGCATATCATGCCACATGGTACATGTATTTCACCTGTCATACCACTTGCAAGTAGGGTGTGATGATATATGATGCCATGCAGACACAGGGGGGGGGGGGCACCTGGTCACACCGTGCGGACACAGGAGACCCGGTCACACCATGCAGACGCAATGGGGACCCGGTCACGCCGTGCAGACACAGGGGGACCCGGTCAAATTGGGACCCGGTCACGCCGTGCAGACACAGGGGGACCCGGTCAAATGGGGACCCGGTCACGCCGTGCAGACACAGCGGGACCCGGTCAAATGGGGACCCGGTCACGCCTTGCAGACACAGGGGGACCCGGTCAAATGGGGACCCGGTCACGCCGTGCAGACACAGGGGGACCCGGTCAAATGGGGACCCGGTCACGCCGTGCAGACACAGGGGGACCCGGTCAAATGGGGACCCGGTGTAGGAAAAAAACTCAAGATGCACCTTGTGTACAAGGTACTATGGTATGTCAGTTTGATTTTTTTTTTGGGACATATCACCAGGCGCGTCTTATACGCGGGGTACTATAGCCGTACTTACCGGTGTGTTACTGAGTTGCATCTCAGCTCCCCCCGAGTTTCCCCGGTCTGAAGTCATCAGGGCAGCTGAGGCGGCTCCTACCGCTCCGCTCAATGCCTGCAACAAACAACAACCTGTTAGATATATAGGACAGGAAAATGATGAAACATATTAACAAAGCATTGCAAACCAAGAACTAGATCAAATTCATGCCTAACTACAAGATCATCTTTTAATCTGGAGCAGAAATGTATCTATCCTGGCATGTCTTATCGGTGTTTTGTACCACTGCTGGCAGAACCTGATAAATTGAAAATGGTGGACCCTCTGCGTGATGCAGCCCTTACTTGATGTATTCATACATCACTTATAGAGAGCTGATATACTGCTGGAGGCCTGTATTCATACATCACTTATAGAGAGCTGATATACTGCTGGAGGCCTGTATTCATACATCACTTATAGAGAGCTGATATACTGCTGGAGGCCTGTATTCATACATCACTTATAGAGCTGATGTACTGCTGGAGGCTTGTATTCATACATCACTTATAGAGAGCTGATATACTGCTGGAGGCCTGTATTCATACATCACTTATAGAGAGCTGATATACTGCTGGAGGCCCGTATTCATACATCACTTATAGAGAGCTGATATACTGCTGGAGGCCTGTATTCATACATCACTTATAGAGCTGATATACTGCTGGAGGCCTGTATTCATACATCACTTATAGAGAGCTGATGTACTGCTGGAGGCACGTATTCATACATCACTTATAGAGCTGATATACTGCTGGAGGCCTGTATTTATACATCACTTATAGAGAGCTGATATACTGCTGGAGGCCTGTATTCATACATCACTTATAGAGAGCTGATATACTGCTGGAGGCCTGTATTCATACATCACTTATAGAGCTGATATACTGCTGGAGGCTGGTATTCATACATCACTTATAGAGAGCTGATATACTGCTGGAGGCCTGTATTCATACATCACTTATAGAGAGCTGATGTACTGCTGGAGGCACGTATTTATACATCACTTATAGAGAGCTGATATACTGCTGGAGGCCTGTATTCATACATCACTTATAGAGCTGATATACTGCTGGAGGCCTGTATTTATACATCACTTATAGAGAGCTGATATACTGCTGGAGGCACGTATTCATACATCACTTATAGAGAGCTGATATACTGCTGGAGGCCTGTATTTATACATCACTTATAGAGAGCTGATATACTGCTGGAGGCCTGTATTCATACATCACTTATAGAGAGCTGATATACTGCTGGAGGCACGTATTCATACATCACTCATAGAGCTGATATACTGCTGGAGGCCTGTATTCATACATCACTTATAGAGAGCTGATATACTGCTGGAGGCTCGTATTCATACATCACTTATAGAGAGCTGATATACTGCTGGAGGCCCGTATTTATACATCACTTATAGAGAGCTGATATACTGCTGGAGGCACGTATTCATACATCACTTATAGAGAGCTGATATACTGCTGGAGGCCTGTATTCATACATCACTTATAGAGAGCTGATATACTGCTGGAGGCCTGTATTCATACATCACTTATAGAGCTGATATACTGCTGGAGGCCTGTATTCATACATCACTTATAGAGAGCTGATATACTGCTGGAGGCCTGTATTCATACATCACTTATAGAGAGCTGATATACTGCTGGAGGCCCGTATTTATACATCACTTATAGAGAGCTGATATACTGCTGGAGGCCTGTATTTATACATCACTTATAGAGAGCTGATGTACTGCTGGAGGCCTGTATTCATACATCACTTATAGAGAGCTGATATACTGCTGGAGGCCTGTATTCATACATCACTTATAGAGAGCTGATATACTGCTGGAGGCACGTATTCATACATCACTCATAGAGCTGATATACTGCTGGAGGCCTGTATTCATACATCACTTATAGAGAGCTGATATACTGCTGGAGGCTCGTATTCATACATCACTTATAGAGAGCTGATATACTGCTGGAGGCCTGTATTTATACATCACTTATAGAGCTGATATACTGCTGGAGGCCTGTATTCATACATCACTTATAGAGAGCTGATATACTGCTGGAGGCCTGTATTCATACATCACTTATAGAGAGCTGATATACTGCTGGAGGCCTGTATTCATACATCACTTATAGAGAGCTGATATACTGCTGGAGGCCTGTATTTATACATCACTTATAGAGCTGATATACTGCTGGAGGCCTGTATTCATACATCACTTATAGAGAGCTGATGTACTGCTGGAGGCCTGTATTCATACATCACTTATAGAGAGCTGATATACTGCTGGAGGCCTGTATTTATACATCACTTATAGAGAGCTGATATACTGCTGGAGGCCTGTATTCATACATCACTTATAGAGAGCTGATATACTGCTGGAGGCCTGTATTCATACATCACTTATAGAGAGCTGATATACTGCTGGAGGCCTGTATTTATACATCACTTATAGAGAGCTGATATACTGCTGGAGGCCTGTATTTATACATCACTTATAGAGAGCTGATATGCTGCTGGAGGCCTGTATTTATACATCACTTATAGAGAGCTGATGTACTGCTGTAGGCCTGTATTCATACATCACTTATAGAGCTGATATACTGCTGGAGGCCTGTATTCATACATCACTTATAGAGAGCTGATATACTGCTGGAGGCACGTATTCATACATCACTTATAGAGAGCTGATATACTGCTGGAGGCACGTATTCATACATCACTTATAGAGCTGATATACTGCTGGAGGCCTGTATTCATACATCACTTATAGAGCTGATATACTGCTGGAGGCCCGTATTCATACATCACTTATAGAGAGCTGATATACTGCTGGAGGCCTGTATTCATACATCACTTATAGAGAGCTGATATACTGCTGGAGGCCCGTATTCATACATCACTTATAGAGAGCTGATGTACTGCTGGAGGCCTGTATTCATACATCACTTATAGAGAGCTGATATACTGCTGGAGGCCCGTATTCATACATCACTTATAGAGCTGATATACTGCTGGAGGCCTGTATTCATACATCACTTATAGAGAGCTGATATACTGCTGTAGGCCTGTATTCATACATCACTTATAGAACTGATATACTGCTGGAGGCCTGTATTTATACATCACTTATAGAGAGCTGATGTACTGCTGGAGGCCTGTATTTATACATCACTTATAGAGAGCTGATGTACTGCTGGAGGCCTGTATTCATACATCACTTATAGAGCTGATATACTGCTGGAGGCCTGTATTTATACATCACTTATAGAGAGCTGATGTACTGCTGGAGGCCTGTATTTATACATCACTTATAGAGAGCTGATGTACTGCTGGAGGCCTGTATTCATACATCACTTATAGAGAGCTGATATACTGCTGGAGGCTTGTATTCATACATCACTTATAGAGAGCTGATATACTGCTGGAGGCCCGTATTCATACATCACTTATAGAGAGCTGATATACTGCTGGAGGCCCGTATTCATACATCACTTATAGAGAGCTGATATACTGCTGGAGGCTTGTATTCATACATCACTTATAGAGAGCTGATATACTGCTGGAGGCCTGTATTCATACATCACTTATAGAGCTGATATACTGCTGGAGGCCTGTATTCATACATCACTTATAGAGAGCTGATATACTGCTGGAGGCCTGTATTCATACATCACTTATAGAGCTGATATACTGCTGGAGGCCTGTATTTATACATCACTTATAGAGAGCTGATATACTGCTGGAGGCCTGTATTCATACATCACTTATAGAGAGCTGATATACTGCTGGAGGCACGTATTCATACATCACTTATAGAGAGCTGATATACTGCTGGAGGCTTGTATTCATACATCACTTATAGAGAGCTGATATACTGCTGGAGGCCCGTATTCATACATCACTTATAGAGAGCTGATATACTGCTGGAGGCCCGTATTCATACATCACTTATAGAGAGCTGATATACTGCTGGAGGCTTGTATTCATACATCACTTATAGAGAGCTGATATACTGCTGGAGGCCTGTATTCATACATCACTTATAGAGCTGATATACTGCTGGAGGCCTGTATTCATACATCACTTATAGAGAGCTGATATACTGCTGGAGGCCCGTATTCATACATCACTTATAGAGAGCTGATATACTGCTGGAGGCCCGTATTCATACATCACTTATAGAGAGCTGATATACTGCTGGAGGCTTGTATTCATACATCACTTATAGAGAGCTGATATACTGCTGGAGGCCTGTATTCATACATCACTTATAGAGCTGATATACTGCTGGAGGCCTGTATTCATACATCACTTATAGAGAGCTGATATACTGCTGGAGGCCCGTATTCATACATCACTTATAGAGCTGATATACTGCTGGAGGCCCGTATTCATACATCACTTATAGAGAGCTGATATACTGCTGGAGGCCCGTATTCATACATCACTTATAGAGAGCTGATATACTGCTGGAGGCCTGTATTCATACATCACTTATAGAGCTGATATACTGCTGGAGGCCTGTATTCATACATCACTTATAGAGCTGATATACTGCTGGAGGCCCGTATTCATACATCACTTATAGAGAGCTGATATACTGCTGGAGGCCTGTATTCATACATCACTTATAGAGCTGATATACTGCTGGAGGCCCGTATTCATACATCACTTATAGAGAGCTGATATACTGCTGGAGGCCTGTATTCATACATCACTTATAGAGAGCTGATATACTGCTGGAGGCACGTATTCATACATCACTTATAGAGCGCTGATATACTGCTGGAGGCCTGTATTCATACATCACTTATAGAGAGCTGATATACTGCTGGAGGCACGTATTCATACATCACTTATAGAGCTGATATACTGCTGGAGGCACGTATTCATACATCACTTATAGAGAGCTGATATACTGCTGGAGGCCTGTATTCATACATCACTTATAGAGAGCTGATATACTGCTGGAGGCCTGTATTCATACATCACTTATAGAGCTGATATACTGCTGGAGGCCTGTATTCATACATCACTTATAGAGAGCTGATATACTGCTGGAGGCCTGTATTTATACATCACTTATAGAGAGCTGATATACTGCTGGAGGCACGTATTCATACATCACTTATAGAGCTGATATACTGCTGGAGGCCTGTATTCATATATCACTTATAGAGAGCTGATATACTGCTGGGGGCACGTATTCATACATCACTTATAGAGAGCTGATATACTGCTGGAGGTTTAACCCTTTATGGGTCGCCAATCATGATGCATCAATGAAGAGCTTGCAAACCGACTCACCAGCATTTTATTGGTGCATCATGACAGCCTATGGGCTGTCATGATGCGGCCCTTAGTGAATTCATAATATCATAAAATGAGCATAAGGCAACCCTGCATCCAAGACGCACCCTGAGTTCAATGCAAATCTATAAGACACACCTAGAGTCTGTTTTGTAGTGTCTTGGGGCACTTTTACTCAATTTGAAATGTAATTTTACCCCACCTATAAGGCACGTCCAGACTTTGGGAGATTCCTATATGGCACACATAGGGTTAGTTTTCTGCATACAGTAAGCCGCGCCTAATTCGTGAAGTATTACAGTAGGTATTCCCTATAACCATTGAACACAAAGAGCTCTAAGGCACTTTACTTCTGGGGATATAAAGGCCATGAAAGCTTCAAATGTTATCAATGACCAGATATCCATACTCCTACACCATCACGTATACAGCAGTCTCCTCCCACTCCTCCTGCAGGTGTCAGTGCTGCTACCTGGTGTAACCTACAGGTACTACACACCCACAGTACATTGGGCCCTATGCTACCTGTGTCAGCCACCATAGTCTTTACAGGAGTACCCAGAAGACGGGAACTACTGATAACGGCCAGCAAGAGCAGTTGTTATATAATGTACCCCAAAACAGATTCTACAGTGAATAGAGGGAGTTATCTGATTGGTTGATAATGCATTCTGTTTGCTTCCTACTGTATGTGGTACCACAGTCTAGTATTGGGTGTAAGCGGGAGTGGAGCTGGTTCTGGCAACCTGCACTGGTAAGCTGATAAGATGGCAACCAGCATGTCCCTGGAAGTGGATGTTATCCAGGGACAAGGTACCCATCATAACAATGCCTTATCAGTGCGTTTTGCCACCTCTGGCATAACCAGCAAACTTCAAAATGGTGGACCCACTGGATATGGCTCCAGGCTCCTGTAGAGTCGGTGTGGCTAGTGGAAGTATTGATCAGGGACCACAGGAGACATCACTAGCACAACCAGTACTGTAAAACCCTGTCTATAAGGTGCACCTTGTACAGTACTGTAGAACCCTGTCTATAAGGCGCACCTTGTACAGTACTGTAGAACCCTGTCTATAAGGCGCACCTTGTACAGTACTGTAGAACCCTGTCTATAAGGCGCACCTTGTACAGTACTGTAGAACACTGTCTATAAGGTGCACCTTGTACAGTACTGTAGAACCCTGTCTATAAGGCGCACCTTGTACAGTACTGTAGAACCCTGTCTATAAGGCGCACCTTGTACAGTACAGTAAAACCCTGTCTATAAGGCGCACCTTGTACAGTACAGTAAAACCCTATCTATAAGGCGCACCTTGTACAGTACTGTAGAACCCTGTCTATAAGGCGCACCTTGTAAACTAGGATGGTCCACCAGTGCCCTATAGTGGCAGCAAGCGCCTCAAATGCGGAGAATTTGGTACACACCTCCACAAACTCCAGTTATATAAAGCCGGTTTTATTCAGGAATTTGAGACCGATATCATCTAAAATTTGCTGTAAGTCTACTGTCCCGAGGCTCTATCAACCCTTCACACATCTCCATCAATCCACCATAAAGTGTTATTTAAGCACTGGGTCTTTAACTATCACAGGTCATGTACAAGTGTGCGGCTCACTTATTGGCAACGCTACAGTACACGTCTACCATATGGGCTTATAGCTCGATTAAAAAGTTGGCGGTATGGCTTATTCGTGAGAGTTATCAGTAAAGTTTTGTACCCAGTATCTGGTAAAGGTAGAGTTAGGATATGTTCCCAACTTCCAAGCTGACCAAAGCTCTCTATCCACTTACTCAGGTTAAGGAGATTGTGATGTGAGATTAGAGTGGGGGAATGGGAGATGGACAGGTAATTACATGCAGTATATTTATGTATACATGTTGCACGGTGATAACACCGCAACCCACAGGGACGCACAGTAAGTCAATCTGACGTAAACTCTCACATATATGAGCTAATACACACAAACAAGAAACCTCATGCGGCTTAGGTCACATTCTGCAAGTCAGGTTTCTGCATAAACATGGGTATCAAACCGTATAAAACAGTATATACCGTAAGTTCACTTGTATAATTCGCACCCTTGTAAACACCGCAACTTGACTTTAGGAGAAGGCTAAAGGCCACACCTGAGGCCTGGAAAATGGGCGCACCTATAAGCCTCACTTTGATTTGGGTTATGGTAAAAGCCGCGGTTTATACGAGAGAATGAAAGGTATAATTATGTCTTTAATTTCAAGCCAGAGGTGCACCTTATAACTATTATAACTTCCTTTCTAAATCTAGGTGCAGCTGCTGAGTGAGTCGAGTTCACACGAAGAGTTTACAATAGCTACTACAGCTGGGTGTAGTCAGGGGGTCTATTAGAGTACCTAGCACCTACTGACAATGAACCCTCATGTATAAACACTGACATGATTAAGAGTCTCAGGCCGGGTCCCGTGGGGAGGGTACTCACTATATGATGCTAACTCCCCACTGCCAAACTATCGACTCCCTAAATCTAGCCAATATGACCGCTCCCAGACTCCTGTAGTACTCCACCGCCCCCTAATTTTAGGACATTTTGAGTCACCGCCCCTTAATTTCAGGGCATTTTAAGGGACTGTGCCTGGAATTTTCAGAAATATTTGCAGCAAGGACCCTAATTTGTAGATGATTTTTTTTCTGATATAGCAAATATTTACCGCCCCCTATTTTTGAGTTGGACACAGTTATTGCCCCCCTATTTTTGAGGTGCATACAGAGATACCGCCCCCTATTTTCGAGGTGCACACAGTTACCAACCCCTGAATTTTCATTTTCCTCTCACCACATCCGCTTCTGGGCCCCGTTTGGCAGTCGGTAGCATATAAGCCACAGCTTGGGTTCTGGTAAAAAGCTGCGGTTTGTACGAGAGAATAACTACTTCAAACCCCTGATGCGGCTTATAGGTTTATCCTGAACTCAGGGTGCTGCTTATACGAGGGGGTTTACGTATATAGACTTTGCTAAGGAGATCCCTATTACAGCAGCTTATAGCAAAGCCATGAACTCAGGGTGCAACTTATACACAGACAGGGTTTTACGGTACTAGCCATGCTATCTCAGAGGGAGAAAACTACATAGCGAGTGAGCGAGTGAGTGAGTGAGCGAGTGAGTGAGTAATAGATGTTTAACGCCATTTCGACAGCTAAGGCCATATTCATGGCGAGAACTACATTACACAATTTCACAGAGGAATGTGTCAGTGCCCGTGCATATGTGCACCACACACATCAGAGTGGATAGGAAAGAGGAGATATAGACCCTTTTCAGTGGAAGGGAAGCCCAAAACTCCATAGCACATCAAGTGATGGATGAATGTGCTGGTGCCTATGTATATATGCACACAAAGAGAGGACAGAAAAAGTTGAGACATATGACACTGTCCAAAAACTTGGTGTGCCTTAGAACGTAGATGTACCTTGTGTACACGGTTTTATGGTGTCCTACTGTAAACCCCCATGTTTAAGCCACAACCACATTAACCTGCACCCTGAGTTCAGGGTATTTGCCATAAGCCGCACCACAGGCCTAAATTGGTCCCCATTCCTTCCTTTATTTTTCACAAGTAAAAGCCCCTGCATAAGCCGCACCCTAGTCCTGGAGATGCTATAAGCCCTGCCAGGGGCTTGAAATGGTCTACGAGGCGCACCTTATATGCAGGGTTTTACAGTAGTAGCAGTACCGTAAAACCCTGTCTATAATTAAATGTTTTTTTCTTATAAATGGATTTTTTATCCCAAGTTTGGGGGTCGACTTATAGGTGGGGTTTTTATATAATAGATAATAGTGTTAATATTTCTCAAGCCTTTTTTCTATGGGTCAAATTTGTTTCTCAAAGAGGGGGGGGGGGTCGACTTATAGGTGGGGTCGACTTAAAGGTGGGGTTTTACGGTAGGTGAGTCCTAGGTGACCAAGGTTAGCTCGTGTACCCTCAAGGAGGGGTTGTGGTGTCCTACTGTAAGCCCCCATGTTTAAGCCGCAACCACATTAACCTGCACCCTGAGTTCAGGGTATTTGCCATAAGCCGCACCACAGGCCTCAATTGGTCCCCATTCCTTCCTTTATTTTTCACAAGTAAAAGCCCCTGCATAAGCCGCACCCTAGTCCTGGAGATGCTATAAGCCCTGCCAGGGGCCGGAAATGGTCTATGAGGCCTTATATGCGGGGTTTTACAGTAGTAGCAGTAGGTGAGTACTACCGTAATCTATACGAGAGTTTTAGTTCTTCCTGGGGAGATCAAGACCTTCATTTTGATATCTTACAGTCCCAGATGAATATGGGGTCCAGAGGGGTCTGGGGGGTCCATGCAACACATAGGTTTTTGAATTTTCAAAATACGTTCAGTAGAACAAAAGTTATGATTTTTTTTTTTAATTTTTCTGGTCAAATCTCTAAACTCTGGGTGCACCATATTCGCCGGGTGCGCCTTATATGCGGGAGATTACGGTAGGTGACCAATGTTAGCTCGTGCAGGCTCAAGGAGAGGTTGTGTGCCAGTAGCTATCTACACATACCTATACATTACCATACCGTAAATTCTCTTATAGAAGAACCCAATTGAAAGTTTGGCTTATAGGATCAGTCCAAAGAAGGGGTGCGGCTTATAGGAGGGGTTTTGACACCATAGAACAGTACTACCATAATCTCTCGCGTATAAGACGCGTCCTCTACGCCAAACAAAATGCTGGGGGGTCTTATAGGATTTTCTGAAGTTAGGGGTGCGTCTTATACGAGGGGTAATTTTACTATAGAACAGTACTGGATTTACAAAATTGAGCATTAAAATGTGCGTCTTATACGCGAAAATGCATGTGCTGAGTTGGGGGTGCGTCTTATACGCGCAGCGCGTCTTCTACGCGGGAGATTACGGTAAAATGACAATTTTCAAACCCCAGATGAGGCTTATAGCCTTCTCTCAAACTCAGGTTGCGGCTTATAAGAGGGAACTTACGGTGCACTGTATATACTATACACACAGGATTTAGTGCACCTCAGGATCTGGCCCCTATAGGATTAGCACTGGGACTCTAGTCAGCACAGGCCAGGCAGTAACAATGGACCTTTATATTGTACTATTTTAGGTTACGTTTTTCTGTGTCTTTGTCAGGTTTACTCCCATTCTGGTTGGGTCATAATACAACATGTACATTTAGACCTCAGGAACTGGACCGAGCCTTCGTTTGTTTGTGGTTCAGCTGTACCAACTATCGTAAACTCACACATATAATTATGAGGAGTGATATGCTGAAATGCTACAGTACCCTGCGTGTATAAGGCTATCCTACGTATAACATGCACCCTGAATTGAGAGAAAAGCATACACATGTTTTTTTTTTTGTTGGGCAGATTAGTACTACTTTGATCCTATATCAACCCAGCCTAGGTGAGGGGCTATGATAGATTGTGGGAGGGAGTAATGGAGACCGTACACGGACCACAACTACCACTAGCGAATTACCTGACATTGTTTACATATACTGAATGGACTTTTACCACAGACCTCCAATACACACCGAGCCTTGTGTAGCTACACCCTAAACCCTGGCTGGTCCGTCGGTGTCAGGATAATGTGACCGATCGGATGATGTGTCTACAGTTTGCGACATGTTACCTGCGTGTGGGAGCACGATAAAGAGGGGGCCTTGAGCCACGAGTGGTATTTCACCGCTACGAGCCGTGTCCCACTGCTACAAGCAGACTCATAAATACCGTAAACTCCCGCGTATAAGACGCGTCCTCTATGCCAAACAAAATGCTGGGGAGTCTTATAGCTTTCTCTCAAGTTGGGGGGGCGTCATATACGAGGGGTAATTTTACTATAGAACAGTACTGAATTTCCAAAATTGGTACCTAAGAGGTGCGTCTTATACGCGAAAATGCATGTGCTGAGTTTGGGGTGCGTCTTATACGCGCAGCGCGTCTTCTACACGGGAGTTTACGGTACATGCACGTGCGCACACACACACACCCATGCACTCACATGCGCAAACCCAAGGTAGGCCTGGGGCCTACCATTACTATTGGATAATTTAAAACTTTTGAATGTCTGAGTTCCTTAATGGCCCCCTGGACTTAAAACTAAACAAACAAACAAACACGCTGACCCTACAACATGCTGACGTAAAGTCATAAGTCAGGCAAGGGCAAAAATCAGGAAGCCATACATTTACTTGATATAAAAGCCTTCTATTTTTCCAAACAGCCCTCCTTACCACTCGTATCACGAAAAATACATGTCATTCAAAATTTTTAGAAATCAGGAAATCCTGATAAGACCTGAAGACTTACATCCCTGAACTGTACTGCACTAATTGCTCATAGACCTTTTCACACCCCGGGGGAGGTAGGGGGGCGTCATCTACCCTTACATAGATCTCCTTCGGCAGGCAATGCGGGGAGATCACCGCAATCATTAATCTCTACATTATCCTCACAATAAAGGCACAGGAAGCCTAGGATACCCCAGGAAAAAAGTCATGCCATTTTAAATTTTTTGAATTTTCCATAAACTCAAGACGCAGCTTATACAAGGGTGTGGCTTAAACACGGGAATGTACGGTTCTCTGGTAGATAAGGTAAGTGTTACAGACAGCGTGCTGACAGTCTGACTGACACACAGCGCAATATTGCACCACACTCTGCATGTGTACAATACTAACACTTATAGACATGATCAAGTATGGGGAAATACCAACAAACCTGGAGGCTACAATTCGCATCAAGATGTACTTGGTAAACCAAGAAAATTGGCATCTCTGAGTCTTATCATGGGTCGTCATGATGCACCATTGAAGTGCTGCAGAGTCTGCTCGCCAGCACTTCATTGGAGCATCATGACGACCCTACAGGTATGATACAATAACTCGTGGAGGGTCGGCATCTTAAAGGGTTAGATGAGTATATTATACTATGGGCCTCTATAGAGCAATTATGACATGGAGACATAATATCCTGAGGCGTTAACTACCAGTGACGTCGTAGTCTTGTAGTACCACGTGGCTGGCTCTGTGCCAGCTGTGAGTGTGAGTGTGTAAATGTGTGTGTGTGTGTGTGTGGGGGGGGGAGACTTTATTACCCATCATATTGACAAACCACAACCTCTCCCACCCCCCCCACACACACACACTGACCGCAGACAGACGGCCACTATATGTACATACCGTAATTCATAACTTTTGTTCTCATAAATGTATTTTCAAAATTCAAAAAGCTACATGTGGCTACAGCTACATGGAGCCTGCTATGTAATATTATTACTTAGGGGAAGTGTAATATATCAAAATGAAGGTCTTGTTCTCCCCCTTGCGGCTCCAGTGAGAACTAAAACCTTGCGTATAAGACGCGCCTTATACGCGGGAGATTACGGTAGTGGCCGTCTGTACCTAAGGGAACGATCATTTCTTTACAAGTGGGGGGTGGGGGCACCATTTTTTTTTTTACCCCTCTGAGGGGAGGGAGGGGGCAAAATAATTTTGCCTGTTTTCAGCAAAAAGTCAGTGTATTACTATAGGTTAAAAGGGCATATCCATGTGCTGTTTTCAGACCCTCAAGAAAAAGTTTCGTCTCTATGTTTGTAGGCAGGAGGCTGAGTGCCATGGGTGGGTGGGTGGGTGGGTTTGTGGGTGAGCGGGGCTCTAGGCAATTGAGATGCTAATCTACGACAAATCATCTAGGCAGTATAGTAGACAGGGAAATAGTAGGGGGTGCATGCTAGATGTTTTGTACTATTCAGCCTTTTAGATTACTGTAAACTCCTGAGTATTGCTGCAACCCTCACTTTGGGGAACTATAAGCCTCACCTGGAAATTGCAGGATTTGGACTCCTCTGATGCCCCATAACATATACGTGACTCAAATGATCGTTGTTGTTTATAGGAGGTTCTAAAAGTCCGGGTGTGGCTTATACCGTATTGAACTGCCAATTTTCAAGACCTACCAGTAGGCGCAGCTTATACCTTGGCCGCACACTCTGGGTGCGAGTAACACATACGAGGTGCTGTTTATATGAGGGGATTTGCGGTATATAACCGTAAATTCTCTCGTATAAGTACAGTACTTAACCACCACATTTCAGGCCTCGTATGAAGCTTAAAGCAAACTCATAATGTCAGGGTGCGGCTTATACGAGGGGTGTGGCTTATACGAGGGAATTTACGGTATGTGTTCCTTGCAGGTTTAACTAATCCTATCCCTGTAGTAGTACCTGTACAGATGCAGTACTAACAGGCTTCAGCAGATCTAGTCCCACTACCTGTACATCACTAAGTACTTCCTGTAGGTGATTAGGATTTATAGAGATTAGTACACAGGTACACCTACCACACACCAGTATACATCCACCACTACACCCAATATGACGCTTTCTTTTTCATCTACGACGTAAATTAAAGCGTTTATTTCATGTGAATAACGACGGCCAATAGAGATCGCCACACCACCAGTTGAATAACACGTCTTGATCACCATTGCTGGTCACGGGAATTATTTAGATGCTTAATTGAGTGAATTTAGGCACTTTAAATCAAAATTACATGAAATAAATACAGAACTGAACTCCCAGGTGTACACTAGCATTTAACCACCCCTGTGAGACTTTCGTCATGACTGGATTGACAACAATGAATGCCATGGTCGTACAGATCTGTCCACATACTGTCTTAACTTACTGTGGTGGTAGATATTTTCACCGGTATTTTCACGGAATTGATAAAAGGCCCTTATTTATGTGTATTTGAATTCAGATTTTCAAAATTAGCTATTGCTATTCTATATGATAGATATATTCACTATGGACATAAATTCACGGATTTTACACTTCTGTGGAATCCGCATAAATATGTACAGCGTGAAATAATCTACCACCACAGTACCCTCAATAAATGCTCATACGTGGCAGCAAGTTAATATAGGATCTAAGTATATTACGGTAGCTCCTGTGTATAAGGTGCAGCTTGTACACACACCAGAGGGTAGGGGCGGCTTATAGAAGGGGTGTGGCTAACATGTGAGTGTCCAAACCTACAGTACATCATAAAACCTTCAATTTTCAAGCCGTGATCCGGCCCATAGCTTCCTCTTTACGTTAAATGAGGCTTATATGTGGGTGCGGCTTTTACACAGGAACTTACGGCAAAGACTAGACCAAGGTGACTGATAACTATATATGGCTATGACGCAGCTCACATGGCAACGGTCCATAATCACAGCTCCCCACAGGGAAGTGTAGTTGGGACTACTATAGTGTGTTACCGACATGTTGGCACACCCATTATTGATTAAGTACTTTAAGTATTGGTCCCTGATCCCACTTACAGTGTCTAGAGAGATTATTAATTTAGTGACATAACTGCTCATGGTGAATAGACTATAGCTGTGTTGTGACATGGGTAGGTGTACAGCTCATGGTGAATAGACTATAGCTGTGTTGTGACATGGGTAGGTGTACAACTCATGGTGAATAGACTATAGCTGTGTTGTGACATGGGTAGGTGTACAGCTCATGGTGAATAGACTATAGCTGTGTTGTGACATGGGTAGGTGTACAACTCATGGTGAATAGACTATAGCTGTGTTGTGACATGGGTAGGTGTACAGCTCATGGTGAATAGACTATAGCTGTGTTGTGACATGGGAAGGTGTACAACTCATGGTGAATAGACTATAGCTGTGTTGTGACATGGGAAGGTGTACAACTCATGGTGAATAGACTATAGCTGTGTTGTGACATGGGAAGGTGTACAACTCATGGTGAATAGACTATAGCTGTGTTGTGACATGGGAAGGTGTACAACTCATGGTGAATAGACTATAGCTGTGTTGTGACATGGGAAGGTGTACAACTCATGGTGAATAGACTATAGCTGTGTTGTGACATGGGAAGGTGTACAACTCATGGTGAATAGACTATAGCTGTGTTGTGACATGGGTAGGTGTACAACTCATGAATAGACTATAGCTGTGTTGTGACATGGGAAGGTGTACAACTTTTGTTGAGAAGACTATAGTTGTGTTGTGACATAGGTAGGTATACAACTTTTGTTGAGAAGACTATAGCTGTGTTGTGACATGGGTAGGTGTACAACTTTTGTTGAGAAGACTATAGCTGTGTTGTGACATGGGTAGGTATACAACTTTTGTTGAGAAGACTATAGTTGTGTTGTGACATAGGTAGGTATACAACTTTTGTTGAGAAGACTATAGTTGTGTTGTGACATGGGTAGGCAGGAGGTCTACCCCCATGTTCAACTCATGGTGAATAGACTATAGTGGTGTTGTGACATAGTCAGGTAGGCTGCGTCAGGTCGGGGATGGTATACAGAGTTAGCAGGTTGTCCCATGGGCACCGCCATTGCCAGGGCGCCGCCATTGCTGGAGCTTGTTACCGATGAGTTCACCTATCAGATGGGTACCAGTTGGCCCCCGAGAGGACTGCATTGAATAGTTGGTGTCATTTCATTGGCTGATAATCAAACCAGCTAAGTCTGTGTACTAGGCATATCTCATTACCTTGATTGTCACTACTACTGGCTGGTTCCCAATATGGCCGATGGAGGCCAACTCCAAGTTGACCATCATGCACAGCAGCAGGGGGGGGGGGGTTGTTACACAAAGTGCCGCAGTATGGTGAAATACTGTATTGTCGATTTAAGCACCATGTTTTCAATAAATATCCATCATGTATGAGCGCCTCAGGTATATATGGGGTCTATGAAACTTAAACTTAACGCTGAATATTAACCTCAAATTTACAAACACTAGCCTTTGAAAGAGTCGGTGTAATCACCACTCCAAAATTCTAAGTGCTTGGACTATTTTTTTTTTATGACAATACAGTGCTTCATTGTCACCATAACTGACTTTCTACAATAAATGCAATAATCCGGAGAAATGGTGGATACTATCAGGGATGGCTGACATATTGCATATTGATTGTGCAATATCACATTCTCAGCATTTATTTGATTAGATGTCTTCTCGAAGGGTGCTCGGCGGCCACCACAACCAACAAGTGGTAAGCCGGTCTGAAACCAATCCATTAATCTAATTTTGAAATCATTTTTATGGCTGACCATACATGGCCAATACATGATCAGACAACAAAATGGATACATTTCCTGATCCAGCAATGTCAGACGTAGAGCCGCTGATAGATAATCCACATAAGGCCAAAAATAAAAGTTACCGGTTTCAGGTAACCTTACCTAGCAAAACAGGGCTACCGTAATCTCCCGCGTATAAGGCGCACCTCGCGTATAAGGCGCACCTAGAGCTCAAGAATAATGTCAAAAACATAAAAAATTCATAATTTTGGTTCTACTGAATGTATTTTCAAAATTTAAAAAGCTATGTGTAGCTAGGGCACCCAACATCCCCTTCGACCCCCCCTATGTCAGATTTTGAGTTAGGGGGAGTGTAAGATATCAAAAGAAAGCTCTTGTTGTCCCCCTTGTGGATCCAAGAAGTACTAAAACCCCTCGTATAAGACGCGCCTTATACGCGGGAGATTACGGTATTTTTAGAGAAAAATGTTAGGTTTTAGGGTTTGATTTTGTTTTTCAGTTGTTTGGGTTATCTACGAGGCAGAGGAATGAGGTGTGAGTCATCAGCAGGAGTCTTGAGTTACTGTTCTTGAGTTACTGTTCCAGTTGAAAAAAAAATTTACAAAATAAGAAAGAAACAAAATCCGACCTACCCTACCAATTTTTTTTTCAGCACGTTACCTGAACCACCACACAACATTTTTCCGGCCTCAGCCAATCAGTGCACGTGAGTGAGTGGGGGTGTGGGAGAGTACTTGTTAGCCCGTGTGTATAATGAGGTCCTGTTATCATGGTGTACCCTGATACATGTAATGATGTGTACAGTCTGCATACACCCACCTCACCCCACCTCTCAACTCTCCAACCTACCGTCAATTCTCTCAAACCCCCACCCTCGTACAGGCCGCATCCTTTAGAGGAGCTATATGCCACATCTGTTGCTTGACAATACTGTAATCTCTCGCGTATAAGGCGCAGCTCGCCTATAAGGCGCACCCTCAACTCAGGGAGTTCTGTTTCACGTATAAGGCGCACCTCTGAGGGCAGATTTTTGTTACTTTAGTACTGTTCTATAGTAAAAGATACCCCCCCCTATAAGGCGCACCCCAAACTTAAGGCAATTACCTCCCACGTATAAGACCCAGCAGCATTTTGTTTGGCCTATAAGATGCGCCTTATACGCGGGAGATTATGGTAAGTACCGCAATCTCCAGCTTATAAGGCATGTCTTATACATGAATCAAAGGCCTACTGCACCTTATAGAACCTCTCAAAGGAGGGGGTGAGTCTTATAGGCGGGGTACTTTTACTATAGAACAGGACCAAACCCTCATAAATCTAGCCCCAGGGGCACCTTATAGCATTCTCATGAACTCAGGATGCGCCTTATACGTGAGGTGCGCCTTATACGCGGGAGATTACGGTACTGTTGTACAGTGCCAAATACCATCCTATAAGTTACACCCCTTCCTTCAGCTGATCCGCTAAGCCGCAGGGAGCTATTGGTTCTCATATAAGCCGCGAAATTCTCTTGTATATGCCACAGCTTATACGAGAGAATTTAGGCTAAAAGCTTGCCTCCCTCCCAACACCAACACCCTGATAATGGTTCGTATAATGATCTATAGTCACCCATTAAATACACACACAGTACAACCCACCATAACCTCTAACCCAAAAACATGCCCCATTCCCTCCTAACACATACTTCACAACCAGTCACCCTCCCCCCTCACAATGACCCCAACTCTCTGACCCCCTCCCTCTACACCACACAACCTCCCTAACCCCACTCCCAATCTAAACACATTTTTTAATTCGTAGATTTAAATACCTCGTTAGCTCTTAAACATAAGTTTCAATTAAATAAGTTTTCATAATTGATAGAGGGGGAGGGGAGGGGGGATTTAGCCCTACTCAGTATCAAATGGCCAGTCCACTTGTGACCAATCCCTAACAGTTCCTCCCTCCCCATACTACCATAATACGGCATATATAAGGTGCACCCTGTGTTCATAGCAGACTTATTAGGGAGCATATGGCATCAGATTTTGGTTATTTTGGTGTTCTTTATATAGAATCCTTGGCTATACGGTGCACCCAGACTTCAGACTGATTCTATAAAGCGCAGCCTTAAAAGGCAGCCATGTTCTTGTCTGCAACCATGACAGTTCTGATCTCGGAATCTCTCGCGAGTTTAAGTAGGTACCATACATGTACTTACAAGCAGCGTGGCATGCAATGAATAAGTCTGGTGTGAGATCAGAACCGGATATTGCTGATGTCAGCATGCAGCCATGCAAATTGTGAGCCCGGGAACCTGACCGCATCCGATTCAGTGCTATAGTAGTATACCAGTGCTATAGGCAAGGTATTACGGTATCCCTTAAGGCTCAAACCCCCCCCCCCCAACACACACACACACACAGGACTAGCTGCATGGTTTATTTCCTGTCACTAATGCTGCAAGTTTGATGAGGATATCAGACGTGGCATCAGGCACCAGTCTAAACTGCATATTTTAGGATCTCGATTAGAGCCGCACGGCATACCTGCTATAATACACACTAAGTCATTAACACATGTTAAGCACAGTACCGTAAAGTCCCTTGTAAAAGTCGCACCCGCATATAAGCCACACCCTGAATTTATGGATCGATTTGAAAATTGAAAAATGTTATGACTTTTTTTTTCTATGGAATGGATTTTCCAATTTCAAAAACCTACGGTCCTTTGGGCTACCTCCAACCCCCTATGCCATTAAAAATGTTGAGAGAAGATATGGGGAGGTGCTACAGCTACCTGCCCGCACCCTCCCTTTCCCCTATGCCTGAAATGGTCTATAATCTGCGGCTTAGACGTGGGGTTTTACGGTACACCAAGTGGGTCTATGGGATTAACATAATCCCCCGTATAATGACTTCAATGTGCAGTTTAACTCACAGGATTCAACAAGCACCCAGAACACGAGGATATTTTAAATACGGATACCATAATGATTTATAGCCTTATAACTGTTAACCCTGGTGCTGCAGTAGCACATCATGACAAATGAACATGAACCATTTACGTTACCCACCACAGAGTTACTTCTGCGGCTTTTGCCAAACTCAGGCTGCGGCTTATAAGGGGGGGGAGTGTTGGCTGATGTGTGCTCCGTAGCTCTGTATGCAAGGTTTTTAACCCATACTAAAGTGAGTAAACTTTGGCCACACGTGTGACTGAGAGTGAGTACCATAAATTCTCTCAAATAAGCCGCGGCTTATACCAGTATCCAAATCAAAATTAGGCTTATAAGATTGGCCCAAAGTCTGGGTGTGGCTTATACAAGGGTATAACTTAGTACTATGGAACAGTACTAATCCGCTAAATTTCAGACCTCATATGCAACTTATAGCATTCTCCTTAAGTCAGGGTGCCGCTGGTACGAGGGTTCGGCTTATACGAAGGAATTCACAGTAATAGATGTTAAATACCATTTCGACAGCTTAGGTCAGATTCATGTCGAAAACGACATTACACAATTTCAGAGGTGTCTTTGCCTATATGCACCACACACACACACACATCGAGTGGATTAGAAAAAGGGGATTTTGACCTTTTCAAGTAGGCTAGGAAAGCCCAAATAGGAAGATGGCTGTATTGCACCACTCTATGTATATAAAACATGTAGTGTAGGAGCATCATGTACCCAGAGTCTAGTGGGTGGGTGGGTGTGTGTGTGTGTGGGGGGTGATCCAGGGGGGGGGGGGTGAACTAAGTGTGTCAGGGGCCCATGACCTGCCCTAATTCTGAACTCACTACCAGTTACTACATACACCAACCACAACAACCAGGGCTGCCAGCTCCAACATGGCTATACATATATTATAATAGTGTTGTGTATCATATTGTCACAGTCATCGCTAGGTTTTCAATGAACAACCGGTTGGATTTACGTTCCTGGACGAAATGTCAACACATAATTTGAGCACATGCCCTCATTTATAATCCTTTTTTTTTTGCCCCATTTCAGACGAGAAAGTACCCAAATTTCTTTCTTTTTTCTTTTTCTTTTTTTTTGCAATCAAGCCCCAGAGGCACCTTCTAGTTTCCTACAGGGTGCGCCTTTTACACAAATGTGCCACCTAAGGGAGGTAGATTATTGTGAAGGCTCACAAAGTCAGGGTGTGGCTTACACTAAGGTATTTGACACTACAGAACAGCACTAAACTGCCTAATTCCAAGCCCAGGTGCAGCGTATAGCCACAAAACCGTGGGTGCAACTTGTGCATAAAGGGTAAGGTGGTTATGGGTTCAACCAGGCTCTATCTACACTACACCAGTAAAATATTTGTATACGGCACATGGCTATTGTATTATTGACCAATGGGAGGCATCCCTGGCATATACTGCGGAGTCGGGGGCTGAGGGTGTTAGTCATAGTGGCGTTGGGGTCTAATGGCGGCCCCCAGCTGATAATGGCTATGTGAGCTATATGACATGGGGGTGTATGGAGACAGCAGCATTGATCCACTATGTGGTTAATACAGTACTGGTCTGTAGAAGCAACCAGCGCTTATTCATTTCAAACTGAAACAGACTCTAACCCCGGCCGTTATTCAAATCTTGCGCTTTATCAAGAATTAGTTTACAGGAATTTCTTCTATAGGGTTCACCCGGGAAGAATTATTGACCAATCATACAATTCTCTGTATTCACTGCAGAAGTGGGTACATTATGTAACACCTGGTACCCATCATGCTGGGTCTTATCAGTGCTTATCTCGCCAGGTGCAGGATCAAGCAATGGCCGTTTCACTAGGCCTCCATACTGAGACCTATATACCCTGACGCTTATTCAATACCACTGCTCATTTAAAGACCCAACATTTACCATATTAGACAAATCAAGTACTCAGGACCCTTGAGAAATTATATTTATGGCACTCCAGTAATTTACAGCTAGTGACCATGAGAATCCTGGAAATTTGACCTTTTACTACTTAGTCTAAAGTCCCCCCCCCCTCCCAGGGGGGCTCTTTATTAGAGGGCGAGCGCTTATTACATTAAATACAGTATCCGAGTCACTATGGTAGTGACAATACGTACACAGTGCTCCTCTTCTGTTACCGTATTGAACTCTCACACACAACAAAACAGTTCAGTCTATGGGGGTAGAGAATGTGTTGTACAGTATTGTATAAGTGTTGATTCCTGCATTGTGTGTCCTGACACCCATTACCGTAATACACTGTGTTTAAGGCAACAAAGTGTACAGGGGGCACACGAGTTCAAGCCGGTGCGTAAAACCTTATGTACAAGCCACACCCTGACTTTGGGACAATGCTATAAGCCCCAGGAGGGGTCTGAAATTTTGCTCATTCCTTATTTAAGTCTATTTACAGGGATTTAGGTCAGACTGTTTTAAAAATCCTTAAGACACATTTAGAAACCCTGCATTTATAGTAAAACATTAACAAAACTTTGATGCATGAAAGGAAATTTGGTTAAATCTATTAGACACATCTGATTAAAAAAGTTCTGAAATCAGACAAAATTCTGAAAAATTACATCCCTGTTTTTAGGTGAAGCCCCATGTATAAGCCACACCGTGAGTTCCTGGAGGTGCTAAAAGCCACATCAGCGGTCTGAAATGGTCGTTAATGCAACTTATATGCAGGGGTTTACAATACTAATTACCGTAATCTCCCGCGTAGAAGACGCGTCGCGCGTATAGGACGCACCCCAAACTCAGCAGGACCATTCCCGCGTATAAGACGCACATTTTCATGCTGATATTTGTAAATTCAATACATTTCTATAGTAAAATTACCCCTCGTATAAGACGCACCCCCAACTTGAAGAAATCCTATAAGACGCACAAGGCATTTGTTTGGCGTAGAGGACGCGTCTTATACGCGGGAGTTTACGGTAAATGGAAATTTACCCCACCTACAAGAGACATCTCCTGACCTATGTAACATCCGTAAAGTGCAACTACTAAGTGGGTTTTACATATAACCCGCGGCAGCGTGTTCACGCGATATTACATTAATCGATTTCAGGTGAAAAAGAAGAGAACATCAATTCATCCTATATCCATGGTGCATGGGAACATGGTGGTATATGGTGTGTTGGAACATGGTTGCATAAAGTTCCCACAGTCCATACCAGTTATCAACACACTGTGTGTATGAACATGGTGCGTGGGAACATGGTGGTACATGGTTCCCACGGTCCATACCAGTTATCAACACACTGTGTGTATGTACATGGTGCGTGGGAACATGGTGGTACATGGTTCCCACGGTCCATACCAGTTATCAACACACTGTGTGTATGAACATGGTGCGTGGGAACATAGTGGTACATGGTTCCCACGGTCCATACCAGTTATCAACACACTGTGTGTATGTACATGGTGCGTTGGAACATGGTGGTACATGGTTCCGACGGTCCATACCAGTTATCAATATGCAGTACATGCAGGGCTCCATATACACCCCTACAATAGTCTTCATACAGCCTCCATGTTCACATTGAGCTGCTTGTCTTGTTTACAATCATGTACAATGTATGACATATCACTATGTCTGTACATGGCGTCTATACTCTGTCACAGAATAGCTGGCTCAATCTAGCCGCGGTCACTTGTCTCAGTACCGCAAGTCTGGTTAGAGTATGGGGACCCTGGGTTGGTAACCAAAACAAGGCCTGAGCTGGTACGAGTAATATTATCAGTGTAAATGTAGTGATATTCTTGCACCAGTAATTCCCCTTTGGAAAAGAGAAAAAATAGTTTTCATCTGACATAATTTCCTGTGATTGCAGCCTATAAAATAGTGTGGCTTAAGAGCGAGAGTATGCAGTAGTGACTACTGTAGTTAACATTTATATTTCCTCGCCTCAGTGCAACACGGTTGTACCGACATTTTGATAGAACAGAGATGCCACTCACTGGCCGACAAAAACCAGGAAAACTGGACTTTGGACACAATTTTCCCAGGAGTTTAACATGATTTAATACAGAAATCTTAGGATAAAAAACAGGAATTCCTGGTAAACCAGGAAAAGTGGCATCTCTAATAAAATTAGATTTCTTCATTTTTAATATTATATTGACCCTTATATACCTTCTATGAAAGTACTGAAGTGCTGCCTATGATGTGTCTACAGGCCACAGTGCAATAAGGCTGCGTTCACTTGGTGCTATAGTAATTGCTTTATGTTATTTTTTAGTGAAACTTATTGTCCCTCAACCATTGTGATTTTCAACAATTTTTTCTTTTTTAAGCAGGAGTCCAAACAGCTTTGTCAGCCCATCCGCCCAGACGGGCTAACACTATAGTAATTGCAACACTTTTTTGCCTCTCTCCTGCACTAACGATTTATAGCAGATCGTGCCAAACAGAGTATAGGCTGTACACTGGGATGCCCTGGTTGTGTGTGTCACCCTGTCTGCCAGCCCCACTTCTCTCCCACTCACTGTGGGGGTGGCAGCTACTGTGTATGTGTGTGTGTGGGGGGGGGGGGGGGGTACTGGTACAGTACTGGTACTGTATGGTTCATATTGTACCACATAATATCGATTCTCCCCATACTAATAATGAGTTCAGTGTTCGATAGAAATAGTGCAGATACCCTATTCAGCGCACTCCCTCTCTTTTAGCTCAAATCTTAGAATAGAAATTACCAAAAATTGTGCTAATTACGTCAAATATGGTTTTCGTTTTGTTTTTTAATTTTTGTAACCCAGGAGCCTTTTAAATCAGTGTTTATTCATGTTTTGGCGAGAAATCAACACAACTTTATTTTTATACATGATGCTAGGCGAAAAAATAGGGACAGACAACAAAGCTGGTTTAATGGTATGCGCGATACATACATGTAGACTATACACATGTACTGCCACCACACACCTTATCATACCATGTGTACACTCGGAGACCTTTACTGGTACACCATACCTTGGAAACATTCATGCTCATTTAACGCCATGTCGCATTAATGTAGCCCTGGAAAATATTTCTGGCGGTACATGGTGCATCAAACATGTTATACAGCGACACCTTCAACTTGCGCAAAAACAGCATATATGGAGTAAATATATGCTATTTACCCGCCCTGCACCTGCGCTAATATACACATCAGCCTTTGATTCACCCTTTATTTATATAGTACTTTCGCTTAGTTGAACTACATGTGTATGATAAATGTGATTTTTTTACATTTCAAAGCTCCCTAGTTTTACTTTGTACTAAAACGGAACCAGGGCGCAACATATCCCTGTGTCAAGTGCCCGGGTGACTGATATATATTTTTGTGGACACATCTAATTTTCCACTGGACACAACTGCCAGGCACGGCTTATATATTGGACCTAATGGCTGGGCACATGATTTTACCAGCTGGACACAACTTTGATTTGGCTATGTGCCCAGTGGACACATTTTTTTCCAAACTGATTTGTTGCCCTCTGATGGATCCTGCACTTATTTGAAGACCTGCTCTAAAATACACCCCTACGGTACTCACTGTTTAAGTGTTAGTGGCACATAGTAAGGGTGTCTACCAAAAACTGCTACCATAATCTCTCGCGTATAAGATGCGTCTTCTATGTTAAACAAATGCCTTGTGCGTCTTATAGGAATTTCTAAAGTTGGGGGTGGGTCTTATACGCGAGGTTTTTTTTATTATAGAAATGTACTAATCTTACAAAATTCAGCCTTAAGATGTGTGTCTTATACGCGAAACATCCATTGGCAAGTTAGGGGTGCGTCTTATATGCACACTGCATCTTATACGCGGGAGATTACAGTACTCCACGACAGCCGCACAGCACCAAAATAACACAATACACACAGGTCTCATAAAGCACACAGAGACCAGGGGAGGAGGCATCTAATTTAGACACATGAAATAATTCCCTCCCACTTACTTTCTGCTAGTCTGACGGACAAGGGATACGTTGAATTCTCTTGTAGCTTAACTTGTAGCTTATACCAGAACCCAAATCAAAATGTAGCTTATAGGATCAGCCTAAAGTCTGCTTATATGAGGCTATTTGACACTATAAAACTAATAAATTGCCAAGTTTCAAGCCTTTTGTGGCTTAAAGTTTCTCCAAAATACAGGGTGCTGCTTATACGAAGGTGCGGCTAATATGAGATAATTTACGGTACTCACTGTGATAGCCGTTATCAGTGCTTATTTTGAAGCACCCGGGGGAGTTCCAGACAAGGGGACCTATAATCTCAGAATACTACAGACTGTGGACAGTGTAAACACATGGCCGCCTGGCCACATCAAAATATCTTTAAACCTCGGGATAGCTGTGGCGGTAATACCATTTCTAAGTCCATATAGGGAGCATTCTTGAACTTCATTAAATGACATTACTGCCTCGCATGTAAGGCGCATCCACTGTTTAACATGTACCATGAGTTGAAAGAAATGCTATTTATAAGGCGCAGCTGGGCATGATTTTCTAAGGTTTAGTACTCTTAACTTCTTTAGTAAAAATACCCACATGTACGGCACACCCTGATTTGGTTTGGTTGATTTTACCTCCACTAACAGGGATGCCACTCACTGATAACAGAAAATTCGGAAATCATCTTAATTTTCATAATTCGCAATGGGAATGCCTATAGGGATTAAGATCCAAAATTCATAATTCCTAAACAGCTAGGAAGAGTGGCGTCTCTGTTCCTAAGTTACTAAAATTCTTTCCTGTTTTTCCTGGAAACCCTGACTATAAGGCATCATACTAAGGTGATTAGCAGGTTAAATATAACCATTGCACAGTAGACTGCGAGGTAACTGGACACCTCGGAAGCAGAGACACCTCGGAAACAGACTCCTCGGGAGCAGGACACCTAGGAAGCAGACATCTCGGAAGCAAATAACTTTCTAAATAATTCTTTTTACAATTTTAAAATAGTTTCTTTGCCATCCCAGGATTCTACGGCATAGGGACAGTATCACTAGAGTTGTAGTTTTTCAAATTCTATAAGAAGGGAGGGATATTATCATGGTTTTATCTGCTTCCGAGGTGTCTATGCTTCCGAGGTGTCTAGTATATAGGAGTGAGAGTGAGTAAGAGATGTTTAACGCAATTTCGACAACTAAGGTCATATTCATGGTGAGAACTACATAACACAATTTCACAGGGGAATGTATCGGTGCCCGCGCATATGTGCACCACACACATCCAGAGGGGATAGGAAAGAGGAGAAATAGATCCTTTTAAGTGGGCTAGGGAAGCCCGTACAGTATAGGTGGTATAGGGAAGTAGGTGTGTGTGTGTGTGTGTGGGAAGACTGTACAGTATAGGTGATATAGGGAAGTAGGTGTGTATGTGTGGGAAGCCTGTACAGTATAGGTGATATAGGGAAGTAGGTGTGTGTGGGAAGCCCGTACAGTATAGGTGATATAGGGAAGTAGGTGTGTGTGTGTATGGGAAGCCTGTACAGTATAGGTGATATAGGGAAGTAGGTGTGTGTGGGAAGCCCGTACAGTATTGGTGGTATAGGGAAGTAGGTGTGTGTGTGTGGGAAGCCTGTACAGTATAGGTGGTATAGGGAAGTAGGTGTGTATGTGTGGGAAACCTGTACAGTATAGGTGATATAGGGAAGTAGGTGTGTGTGGGAAGCCCGTACAGTATAGGTGGTATAGGGAAGTAGGTGTGTGTGTGTATGGGAAGCCTGTACAGTATAGGTGATATAGGGAAGTAGGTGTGTGTGGGAAGCCCGTACAGTATAGGTGGTATAGGGAAGTAGGTGTGTGTGTGTGTGGGAAGCCCGTACAGTATAGGTGATATAGGGAAGTAGGTGTGTGTGTGTGGGAAGCCTGTACAGTATAGGTGATATAGGGAAGTAGGTGTGTGTGGGAAGCCCGTACAGTATAGGTGGTATAGGGAAGTAGGTGTGTGTGTGTGGGAAGCCTGTACAGTATAGGTGATATAGGGAAGTAGGTGTGTGTGGGAAGCCTGTACAGTATAGGTGATATAGGGAAGTAGGTGTGTGTCGGAAGCCTGTACAGTATAGGTGATATAGGGAATTAGGTGTGTGTGGGAAGCCCGTACAGTATAGGTGGTATAGGGAAGTAGGTGTGTGTGTGTGTGGGGGGGGGGATGGTTGTTTACTACCGGGTAGGGTATGTTAATGAGTCCATGTTTACATGATGATGCTCACAGTGACACACCACTACAGCTACAGGCTGACTACACTGGCCAGCTGTGGGTGTTCCGTCCCTTCACTATACAATCAGATTCTTATCTAGATCAAAGGGGGCCATTAAAGTAATTAAATTATCAGTTGGAATACACAACCAGTGTGACCCCAGTCTCCCGTTGTTCCGTCGGTAGAGTGACCCACATACAGACCCTTTTACCTCTGGGTATAGTAGAGGGACGGAACACCCACAGCTGGCCAGTGTACAGGCTGACTGCCAACTATCACCCTCCCCCCCCCCACCCCCTCCCTCATGACATATCACACATCATCTAGTACCGTAAAACCCCGCCTATAAGTCGACCCCTCTCTTTGAGAAACAAATGCGACCTATAGAAAAAAGGCTTGAGAAATATTAACACTATAATCTATTATATAAAAACCCCACCTATAAGTCGACCCCTAAACTTGGGATCAAAAATCGACTCATATGAAAAAAAAAAACGTTTTTAAAAAAAAAATCGACTTATAGGCAGGATTTTCGGTACCATAAATTCTCGTGTATAAGCCGCACCCCTGACCTGAGAGGGAGCTATAAGTGAGTGAATGAGTGAGTGAGTAATAGGTGTTTAACGCCATTTCGACACCTAAGGTCATATTCATGGCGAGAACTACATTACTATTTCACAGAAGAATGTGTCAGTGCCCACGCATATGTGCAGCACACACATCCCGAGGGGCAAAACATCCCGAGGGGATAGGACAGAGGAGAAATAGACCCTTTTAGGTGGGCTAGGGAAGCCCAAGAGGGAGGCATCTGTAGCATCTGGGCAATAGTAGGTTGAGTACTGTTCTATAGTGCCGAATACCCTCCTTTAAGCCGCACCCCTTCTTTGGACTAAACCTATACGGCACATGACTATTGTATTATTGACCAATGGGAGGCATCCCTGGCATATACTGCGGAGTCGGGGGCTGAAGGTGTTAGTCATAGTGGAGTCGGGGTCTAATAGCGGCCCCCAGCTGATAATGGCTATGTGAGCTATAAGCCTAACTTTCATTTGGATTCTGGTATAAGCAGCAGCTTATACGAGAGAATTTATGGTACTGATAAACCCGGTTCGGGCTTCCCTAGACCACTTAAAAGGGTCCATATCTCCTCTTTCCTAGCCCCTCAGATATTTGTGGTGCAAATATGTGACTGGTCTGGCACCAACACATTCATGTGTCAAATTTTTAAAGTAGTTCTTGTCATGATTATGACCATGGCTGTCAAATGACAATAAACATCTATTACATGTACTCGCATAAAACACCGCTCATAAGCCGACCTCAGTCATAGGCAAGGGTATAAACTTTGAGAAAACAGCAATTTTGGTACTTAATTTACCTCATTCTCTCTCTAAATCTGAAGCAAATTCTGACCAATAGGTATTTTTCTCCTCAAAAATGAATGTTTGGGCCTTAAGATTTCGCTTCAAATATATTCCAAGAAAGAAATTAACCAACAAACATTTTAACAGTCAAGTTTTTTTTAATTATTGGTAAAATAGTGTGTGTTGTACGGTAGTGATTCTAAATTAACTTCACATTGAAATATTTTAAAATATTTTTTTTTCAATTCTAGTAAAGTCGTAACACAGGGATGTAAGTCAGACATAGGCAAAAATCAGGAAACCATACATTACCTCAATATAAAAGCCTTCTATTTTTGAAAACAGCCCTCCTTTACCACTCGTATAATGAAAGTACATGCCATTCAAAATTCTCAGAAATCAGGAAATCCTGATAAAACCTGAAGACTTACTAACAATTACTAACGAATTGTAACAGTTGTCATCCCTGTGACAACCCTCACCTAAATTGGCCACTGGAAATATTTGAAATGGGCCTGCCCAAGCCTGGTATGACGGTGTGTGGTTCAATTGCTGACTTGTTATGAGTCAGATGAGGGGACACAAAAAGGACCCACAAGGGGATGGGTGTCTCCGGAACATGTGGATGGTATAGGTATCTTATTCCGTAGTTGAAGAATGTAGTATGGAATCGAATAGGAAACTTAGTCACACCAGATGACAACGGCCAATTTGGTACTTGGTTGGCTTCAAAATATCAAAGACACTACCCCGTCTTAAAGACAAACGCTACAGGCTGACCAATGATAGATCTTCTATTGATAATCACAAATAACTGTGGGAAGTATTACTATGATATATAAAGAATAGGAAAATGCAAAAAAAAATCCCTATGTCACCATGCTTATTTTCATTTCATGAAGAAAAATGGGGGGTCACCATTGAAATGAAAAAGTTGTGAATTTTTGAAAAATATGAATTTTCCCTTAACTATAGGGTCCTATGGGAATTCAAATGGCATATAAACATCTTTAACTTGTCTATAGTGATCAGAAATGCACTGGAAAAAATATGTAGAGGTAAAGAGATCCACTTAGACTGAGAAAAATCATTAAAATTGTATATCTGGTGAGTTCTGATTTCTGCCACCAGGTGGCTTCTGTGTACCGGGTAGCGTTTGTCTTTAAATGTTAAAGTAATTGATTTTGATAAATCACAAGGATCAATTTTTTCGAGCAGAACTGTTAAAAATCCTACAGGTGTTGGGGAAATCACATCTCATAGAATTTAAGATGTCCACTTAGAAAATCCCACCTCATTCCTTAAAAAAAGAAGCTAGGCTCGCGCTAGCCATTCGCCAGAGGCGAATCAAACTACATTTTGGCTAACCATTTTCCCATTGGATTCGCCAGACTGGCTAATCCTTCTCCCAATTCACAACTAGGAATATGATATATGGAGTGTAGCATACCATTGGAAAGCTTATAACATGACAAAACCAGTCATATGTATCCCGTCGTCATGCAAATGAATACGACATTTCTGTGATTTTTCTCTTTAAAAATCTTGATAAAACATTTTCTGATTTATGATTAAATTGCTTATATCTGTGTAGGGCTATACACAAATTTAGCCTATCGCAATTCCTCTGTGATGGTTGAGCTCCTACTCAATGTTTCTGGGAGTACCTGGCCATGTCCCTTTCAAACACAATTTTCTGAAGAGATAATGTTGCACTTTCTTCCATCATGAAAAAAATACCAAAAATTATATGAAGGTTGATCAGATCAATCTGGCTAATTGATTACATATCTGGCTAATCAAAAATGAGGCAAATTCGCCAGACTGGCTAACAGAACATATGTACTAGCGCTACCCTAGATAAGATTCCTATCACTTTAGACATAATACGCTGCAGATAATTGCATTGACGGTTTGTGTAATTCTAGCCTGCCATTATCACAGCTTTCTCATGGCGAAAGAATTTGTCAAAGTTACAGAGTTTATTTTAGCTGCTGGTGATTAATCATAACTATGATGTTATGTGCACTATGTAGGTCACAAGTTGTCACTGCTACATAAAAACCTCCTTGTACACTTATTCCATATTAACATCCATATGTATGCGTGTCCTCTGTACCATGGCAAACCATCTTACATTATAATGTGTAATAAAATCTACATACGGCTGGCCTCTAGGTGAACGCCTTAAAAATGGGTAAATACGGTATTCAATATAATAAGCGCACACCCCTCTTTTTGCTTACATTTTACAATAGACATAACCAAAATCTTTCTGATTTTAAGGTACAATCAAACTCTTTACCCTATATATAAAAATGGGTTCCTAGATCGCTGGTTATATTTTCCCAATGAATGACTGCTTTAGACTTTGGTGCTCGTGAGGTACCAGATGAAGCAAAATTTTCAGGCTATGAACCAGTTAGAAAAGTGCCAGCTAACTCGACCTGATATACAGCAGTTCAACAAATATATTTTCAGAACTTTTTGGTATTATATCAACTTGATTGTACCTAATGTTTTACTATTCGAGTTTTCTTAAATCTATGTTTTGGTAAAACGTTTTATAGCCTCAATATTCATCAGACATGCTGATATGGCTGCCATTTTGGATCTCGATCCAGATAGATCGGCGCCCATCCTGGTGCTCCTTCTGAGGGAAATCTCTCGTCTTTGTAGATCTAGACTGTACTCGCCGAGGGCTTTAATTAGAGGGGTCATACATTACAGTTGGACAGGTAGTTCCAGAGATAGGACCCCTATTTACTGAAAATCTAACCTCCGAGAGAATCTGCTAGGAGAGTGTAAAATTGTTTGATGTTGCTAGGATACACATCATTGCTAAGTTAAGCGCCGCTAAGATAAGCGCTTCTGCTGTAAGACACCAGAGGGCTCTAGTGGAGCATAGGCTGTGGGTTAGCTGTGGGTATAGACTGTGGGCTGTGGGGGAGATAATGGGGAAGGGGTGCAGTTTGCCCCCACTATCTAGTGGCGAAGCCACTAGTAACTACTATAAACAGACATTCAAGATATTTTTGAAACGCACTTTGAGCTAATTATGCAAACACAGTAAATACATTTAAGTAGCAGCTAGATTAAATCATGGATGGTCAGTATGATGTACTATGTGCATAATGCTTCAACGCATTAGCGCCTTTAACCCTTGGAAAGCGGCTGAAACGGGAGTGCATCATGACTACCCTCTTGGACTGTATCAGTCCCGTAGGGTCAGAATGATGCATGAATGTAGGCTTTGCACCCCCCTTGCGAGTAACTCGCCAGGCCTGCATTCATGCATCATTCATGCACCTATGGATGTGATTTACTAATGCATTAACGGCCCTTAAAGGGTTAATGTGTGGCCAGGGCACATAATTCATTTTACATGAACACTGATCCCTTAGTCACTGGGCAGGTGCTCTAGAAACGGCAAGTTTCTAAGAATAACATTTGACAGAAATAAATACCCAACAATCAGCTTATGGTATTGACAAGAGTACCACCTTAATTTTGCTGTCTGTGAGTGGGAAGAGCGTCTTTTGTCGGAAACCTTTAAATCGCACCCTCTTCCAAGATTTGGCACATGCCATGTGGGTTGCAACGGGTAGCTATCAGCAGGTGCATTTTCTTCCAGACAGGAAGTCAATCTCCACTCTCCAAGCAGATTCTCATGAATAGCATTATTTCATGAATAACACCTCTGTTGTGAGACCTGAAACCACATCCAACATGGCCGACCGTGGCAGCTAAACTTGATATGAAGGCTAACAGATTTGCGAGAACCAAATAATCTGGGCCCCCGTATTAAAGGTTTCTCACAAAATGGCAACAAACATGTCTTAGGAAGCCATCTTTAAGAGGAAATCGACATAAAAAAAATATGTCCAACAATTCCAGCCACCTGACAAATGAGCCCTATGCAGGAAGCCTGACTCTCCCGTCAGGTAAGAGTCAGCACCCGCCGGACAATGATCCCTAGGCTTAGTCTTACAAGTTACAGGGCACTAAAGCCTAGTAAAGGGGGTGTTTAATTCAAAATACAACGCATGCCTTACATGCAAGGGTTAGCCTAGAAACCTAAACTCTCATCTCTGTACCGTCGTGAGAGTTTAGAAAACCAGATGTTTTCCCGTGGGTGAAGAACTCTCCTGTATGGAGGGAACAAAGCAAAGAGTTCCGACCTACTTTTAAGTCTATTTTTACCTCCACCAATTTCCCGCGGTGATCGGGGTACGGCAGCTGCTTTTGGGAATGTCTTCAGGAAACATGCTTTAAAATTTTAAATATCAGCCATCTGGGTTTCTAACTTGGTGATCGCGTACCAAACATATTAGCCTATGCAGGGAACTTGGAATTTTTAAGAAATTCTAAGGATTAGTGACTGAAAAAGTGTGGTTTTGGTCGCGATACACGACCAGTCACCCACAGGAAAACATCTGGTTTTCTAAACTCTCACGGCGGTACAGAGAGGAGAGTTTAGGTTTCTAAGCTAGCAAGGGTTAACCTGTAAATATGCGACGTTTTAACACTGAATCATTATTCACATTTTTTTTTCTTTATTTATTTCAATGTTATGTCTAACTTATGAGACCTTTCCTTAAGATTTATAAGGCTTGAATCTTTATCAAATACATATAAAACCAGCAATAGTAGCGGTAGTTATTTTCTGACATGGGGAGTGGGAGCTTTACTTATTATCATTATAAGCAAACATGAATATCTTTCTTTCCTAGACTTTTAAGTATGATAATTTCTAGTCAATTCTATCAGCTGTCAAATGTTTGAAATAACAAATAGAGGATCTAGACTATCCTAGGATAGCCTTAACTCAATAACTGGTGTTGGCAATGCACATTGAGTGATTGACTGATGTGTATTGCGGAATAAACATCTAGGCGGCCTAGATGTGTATTCCCTTGACTAGCACCAGTACATGTGCTACATAGAACCTATGTTATCTAATCTAGACCCTATAGCACAGGGTAGGTTACAATGTCAGTGACTGTGACAGGCTAGTACACAGCTGACACTGCTATCTCCGACCTTGACGCACTGACACCGACACTCACACAATGTGTTAGTACCGCGTGGTTGACGGCACACACTCCCGTGTTTATCTTCGCCTTCCAGCCTTCACAACATATATATACACACACCGATTCACCCCCTACACACTCTAGTACGCATCACTAGATTCTATTTTACCAGTATCCAGGAGCATTACCAAAAGCACTCAGTTATAGGATTAATTTTCGGCCCCAAACCGAGCCCAGACGTGTCTGTGACTGCGAGTGCCCGGGACTGGCTTCGACAACCGGGGGGAGAAGCCAGTGCCTGCCTCATGGTTACGTGGGCCTACATGGTTTTCTCATAGTAAACAAACATGTCATCCCGTCAAAAAACACCCCCTGTGTCCCTCCAAGTACCCTGCCTACAAAACACCGACAAGTTACAGTTTTCTAATTACAATTTCCCGAATTTCCTCGCATGCACGTGACGAGGTAGGCAACTTGCAAAACATCATGGCGGACATACATGACATTGGCACTGCTGGTACTTACGCCTTTTCCCTCCGAAAAACGCGGCGTTCCGTTGTTTCACGCTCCACTTATGTATGTAGGTAAAAGGGGGGATATTCACAAACGATGAGATGTCCAAAAGTCGATGGTAAATCGTAAAAACACGCCACAAACTCTGTCAATATAGCCAGACTCCGATCTCGGTTGATGCTTGTTCAGTGTTGGAGACGTCGAGTAGCCCAGGTCGTGATTGTAACTCAGAACGGAACGGATCGCGCCCGAAATAGTACCGGTAATACACAAGGTTTGGACGAAGCGCATGTTTTATCGTGCGTGAGAGTGTGGGGCAAAGTCCCGGGCAAAGTTCAAACTAGAGAACTACTGGTAGATCTAGATCTAGACCAGACTTTTTTTAAAAATATTTTTCTTCGTCTAAATACTTAATACGACTATTAGTATCAAATATCGTAGAATTATAATGTGCATTGTTGTGTACATGTGTTGGTCCTATATTAGATTTTGGATTTTTTTATTATTAGCTATTAAAATTCGGTTGGTTATTTTTTTCATTGGGAGTGGATGGTTTTCTGCTACATCTTTATTCTGCATTTTAAAGTATTGCTCATCATTTAAAAACGGAGGGTTGGCGAAAATATTTGTGCCCGGCCTCTTTTATTCTTTGCTTACCTGTTTTCAGCAAAAAATAAAATAAATAAATAAAATTAGGGTGAATTTTAATAATATTTGTTCCCCCATAAGCGGGGTCTTTTTGCCCCTCCCCCATCGGCAAGAAATGACCATTCCCTAAGTACACTTTTAAGATAATACTAGGGGAGTGGTCATTATTTGGAGTTGCAAGCCGCGTAAGCGGCCGGGAGCGTAGCGACCATGCAACTCCATTATGTTTTCGGTTTTGCCTATGATGCCACTAGTGACATCATGCAGCCGCCGTGACGTCATCCGTGGCAACTCCTATCCGTGGTCCTTGCCACATTTTTCTTGTTTACCAACAGGAGGTTGAACTTCAGCATGAATGGTCAAAAATTTGTAGGGCCCTAGACCCCTAAAATCGACATGGCGACATGGGCATTTTTGAGCTTAGTGACATGGGACATTGGCACTTTCTTAAAATCGACATGGGGACATGAGCTTTTCTTAAAATCGACACAGTGACATGGACATCTTAAAATCATCATTTTTTTAAATCGACATGGGACATTGGGGACCCTCCCCCCCCCCCATCAAGGGCCCCATTTGTGTGTGCCCCCGCACCAGAATCGCGGAAGACTTTTATTCCCCTCTTTCATTCATATTCATGAGCTGGCTTTTTTTGCCTAATCAGCCCCCCCCCCCCTCCGAGATGGGTCAAAAGTTTTACACACCCCCCCCCATTGATAGCTGATGACCACCCCCTACCCATGTAGCACAGAGACCTTGGCATAACGTTGGGCCAACGTTGGCCCAACCATCGGCTTTACATAGGCTGCCCATCCTGCCTACATAGGCCCGATGGTGCCAACCAAATGCCAACATAGGCCCAACGTTGGCTTTTGGTCGGCAAACATCAGCATCGGCAAATGGCCCTTGGCCGACCATTTGCCAATGTCCTGCCAACATTGGGCCAATGTTGGCATTTGGTTGGCAAATGCCACTGGTCGGGCCTACATAGGCCCAATGGGCAGCCAACGTTGGCCCAACATTGGCCCGATGCATCGGGCCAACGTTGGCAAATTTTTATGTGCTACCTGGGTAGTTAGGGAGTGGTCATTATTTATCAACGGGGGGGGGGGGGGTGCGTTTTCGCGCGTCCGTGGGAAAATTTTTTACGCCCCCCCCTCGACAGCAGTCAAAATTTTTTGCGCCCCCCCGCGCCAGAGGCGCGGAGAGTTTTCGCGCCCCTCTTTGATCTATAGTAGCGCGCTGGCTTTTTTGCTAAAAAGAGGGTGAATTTTTTTAGCCCCCCCCCTCAAGAGGGGTCAACATTTTTTTAGCCCCCCCCTCGGGAGGGGTCTGAAAATTTTACGCCCCCCCCTCAAACCCACCCTCCCCCCCCCCCCTGTTGATAAATAATGACCACTCCCTTAGTAGCTTCTGTTTGCGGTGTACGCCGTCGCAGTCATTTTCCATCTTTTTTTTTGTAGAATTATTAAATGGATACAATCAAGTTTCTTTTTCTGTAGTGTACATGAGATATTGCGGCCAGGGAGAGTAGATTTTCAAATAATGTACCGTATCTGAATAAAAAAATAAAATAATACTTTGTAGATAAACTGAAATAATTCTTTTCGTGATATTCCTTTTACCCTTACGAGCTTTAACACCATTAACTATCACATGGGCGGATCACAAACAATATGGTAACCGCGCGTTGGGAGCTCGCCTTGCCAGTTCCGAAACCATGTCAAGAAAAAGTCCCCAAAACATCAAGAACTTGACATCGCTGTTTTCCCAAAGTGCCATATTGTTATGCCTCATGTTAGTCCGCCCCTGTGGGTGTAATTTCAGACCGACAGATCCAAAATTTACCCGTTTAGAGGCGTCCAAACGGCGGGGTCGTGGTGCCGCAGTGCGGTGCCTCCACCACTCCCTGGGCCATAATGGCGTTCCCCGCATTGCCCGACCTGCAGACGGCCTTGGCCGTGACCCCGACCTTTCACCCACTTCCCATCTTCCTGTTTCCTCCCTCCGAACGAAACAGGGCCGGTGTGGGAGTGCACGTTCTGACAGAGAGGAACGTGTCACAGTGGCCGCAGTGATGTGTGTTTTATGGGTCTACGCCGGGACTACATGACGGCTAGTGGGACTTTGGAAGGGCTCCCGGCTGTAGGTACTGGAGGCCCGCCCCCGCGGCCACCCACTATCCCTCCCCTCTTTCACAGAGCTCTCAAGTTTAGATGAAGCCAAAGAGTGAGACTTTGCCGGGGCGCTCAGAAATTTCCAAACATTAGGGGAATTGTCACAATTTAGGTAAAATTGGGGGGCCCCCCGAGAAAATTTTGAAAAAATAAAGACAATTTGGCTGACTTTCCTACACCAAACAGTGAGGAAAGGGGAAAGTTCACTCTATAAGCATATACTGATTTTTTGAAGCCTAAAATGTGTGAGAAATAGCCTGCTCTGCGTGAGTGCGTGAGATGAGCCCCAAATGCGTGAGACTCACGCCAGATGCGTGAGAGTTGAGAGCTCTGCTTTCACTATCTCACTGGTCACAATTTCTCACTGCCACTGGGTCATAGACTTGCTGATGTCTATTGATTATATCTGTGGATTTTCAATAAAATTATAATCTTTGGATTGTTTTATTGGGAGGGGGGAGGTGAGGGGGGGGGGCAATTTTTAAATAGGACCAGCGCCTAATGGACAAAAAGTTAACAAAACCCTGAGTGATTCCAGTCGTTGTACCGTTCTGGCTGCAGGAAAGTGCTGAAGCGTCTCCCTGGGGGGGGGGGGGGCTGGTGGGTTTGCACACGGACATGCAAAAAAGATTTCGCTGCCCCCCTCTTGAGGGTAGAAATATTTTCTTTGACCCCCCCCCCCATAAGGGGCGGAAATCACACGCGAATGTGCCCTTTTAACCTATAGTAACGTGCAGGGTTTTCCACTGAAAACAGGTGAAATTATTTTGACCCCCCCATCTGAGGGATTGAAAAAATTCTGACCCCCCCCCAGTAAAGGGGTTGAAAAAATTCTGCCCGCCCCCCTCAAACCCACCAGCCCCCCCCCCCCCCCCCGGTTGTTAAAAAATGATCACTCCCTTATTATCTTTGAGCTTTTACTAATCACGCCATCAATACTACTTCTGTTTGACAGTTCCAGTGGCCAGCATTTGAGGGCCGAGGTATTTTACATGTGGTAGTTTAATAATTATCCAAGATTTTTTCCTTAACTCCTTTGACTGGGGAGAGGGAATAATTTTACCTGTTTTCAGCAAAAAGCCCATGCATGACTAGACAAATAGGGCGTAGGGTAGGAAGGGGGAAATTTAAGATGCACTTTGGGGTAAAAGGCCCTTTAGCCCTCATGTCTAAGGTAGTGGTTGTATACACCCATTTAACACTTGGAAGTAAAGATTACTTCAAGGAGACCTCTTTTGTAGGTTTTCATTATGATTGGAAGAGAAATAGTCGACTTATAAGACATTCAATATTTTATAACTGTTAAGATCATCATGTTTGATTTAAGATAATTAGAAATAAAAGGGTCCTGAAATGTGCATGGTTTGTTGGATAGCAAGTTAAAGGGGTTAAATGTATTAGCTGAGGTGCTATAAGGTAAAAGTGTTAAGAATAGGCCACACTGAAAACCTATGACTGCAGAAACTAATCAGTAGTGATCACTTTAGGGTGCTCAATTTGATGCAGACCAGGGAGAGTACCCCTTTCATCATATGTGATTAGTTCAGGTCATCAATACGATTACTTCAGGTCATCAATACTGATTAGTTTTTCACATGCTGAGATAATAATGACCTGGATAAGCAGTTTGATTGAAGTACAATGTTGCTCAAAATAAGAAATAAAAGAATAGTTTTGGAATTCCCCTGACCCCACCGTATCAACCTAACCCTCATTCATTTATTAGAGTAGGTCTTCTCCTTGAAGATATGGGATTCATAGTTATATAAGTTGGAGCAGTTGATGCCTATCTTCATACTTCTTGATAGGACCATTGACAAAGAATAGGTGTTTATGCTCTGAATATGCCTATTTTACTTTCATTCTCATTTTACAACATGTCCCCTTTTCAACACAATTTTACATAACTTCCCCACTTAAAACTTGCATGTTGATACATTTATGGCAATTATTTATATCAATTTTACCACAACAATGATCTGAATTGTATGAGACATGTCACATCATCATAAAGTAGGGCCCCCTGGTGGGAGAAATGGTATGATCAAAATGATTACTTTCTTTCATCAATGAGGAATGATGACCTAAAGTCATCTGCATTGATTACTTTTCAACAAGCCTAGGTTTTCTGTGCATAAAGATACATTTTATTCACCTTCCCTTTTATTCCAACAGCTACATGGGCTTTTTATGTGAACATTATCTTAGCATCGGATTCATGGGCATTTTGGCCCATCGGTGTGGGCCTTTTACCCCAGCCTTTCGAAGTCCGGGGTAAAATGCCCCCCTTTTTGTTAAACGTTGAAATGGAATATTCCATGAGGCTAGGCTGACAACCTATTCCACAAATATTATACCTTGTTCCATCCCTTGATTATTGTGGAAAATATGCATCAATTGGGAATTATTTTCTTAGAACTAGCTCATTTACATGTTATTAGGGTATTTCACCTTATCCTACCCTGTCATTCCTTGAACTTCAATATGAAATATCTAAAGTGTTACTTTAAGTTAGTTACGATGTCCAAATCTTAGTTGCAGCTTATGAAGATTATCTTTATTATCTTCTCTTATGATAAGAATTTGAATTGAGCATTTATTCCAATTATGATGCTCTTTTATGTGCATGTGGGCCATTTACCCCAAAGGCTGTGGGCCTTTTACCCCAGCCCCTAGATGATGGGGTAAAAGGCCCACTTTTTTCACACATGCTTTATCCTAACATTCTATAAGGCAGGGCTGACAAGCTTTTGCACATGAAGAACATGTTATTCCATCCTTTGATGTATAAGATATTCCTTAAGTAGCAATAAATTCCTTAGAAATGACACAGTTGTAAATTAAGGGCATCTTATCCCACCCTACCCTACTCACGCATGATTTTAGGCCTATCCCCCGGGGGCCTGTCACTGTCAGGGTGTGGAAAAGATCCTTGCAAGGGGGAGGGGGGAGATTTCACTACCGGGTACCGAGGAGGGGGTGGACAATTTTCTCGCCATGTGCCTTCAGAATTTTACCCCTCCCCCTCATTGTTAAAAAATGACCACTCCCTTGCTTCAAGTCCAAGAAAACAGACAGGGTAGGGTGGTGATGGAGGGGTTATGGATGGGTCTATTTCTGCCTAGATTGTCTATATGATAATAATTAGGCCTATAACATGATGAGAGACTTAAGCAAGTCTAGGGTAGAGCCTATTGACGCCCCCTCCCTAGTCTAGTCCCGCCCCACGCTACTCAGGCGGCACAGGCTTGCTACTGGAAGTGTAGGTCTAGGTAACAGCAGCACCATAATGGATTGAATGACATCACTTCCGGATGGACCCCCCCCCCCCTCCCCCCTCGAAAGCAAAATCATAAGCAACTTCTCCGGCGACGTAGTTTGGTGGGCAAACTAAGCCTTCTCCCCTAGGTTACCATTTTGACCAAAAATCGCCGTATTCATACGCCGCTGGTGTTGGACCTACTTTGACCCCAATACTGGGTGCTTGTGGGAACCAGCATTTGCTTGTATCCATCTACCAGGTTGAGTCACTAGGAACCAGCTAAGAAAAATAGTACCTCCCAGCTTGCCTGTTTACCAGTGACGTAATCGGTAGACTACGAACTGGGGCCAGTGTGAATCATAAGTTGGGAACGTGCATAGCCAGGCCAGCTAGGCCAGGCAACCTGGTGATCCAGGAAATATGCACAGTGTAAAGTAAAGGAAGTGGGATTTTGCTGGTCCTGACTAACTGTGGTCAGAACAAGACCAGCCAGTGATCTTTTTTTTTTTTTTTAACTGGAGCACACAGACAGTTGCTACTACCATGGCCCATACCCCCTTGTGGTAAATGGTCATGTTACAAGACTAGCCCCTCCCTACAATCCTGTCTTCTTTCCTTTTCCTTTTTTTTTTTTTTTTTATTCTTTAGTTTTTTGGTGTTTTTTTTTTATATTTTGGTTAGTTTTAGGTGACACTCAAAACAAATACTCATGATTGGGCCCATTCTCAAAGGACCACGATCTTTGTTCAACTTCAAGGCCCCGGGGCCTGGCACCTTCCAGTTCCACGAGCCCAGCGTCCAAGAGAAACGTCGATCTTTCCCGCCAATTCACATTTTCGGAACTGTCTGTTATTTTCGCTCCCCTTCTACCAGTAGTCAGGATGGCCGAGCGGTCTAAGGCGCTGCGTTCAGGTCGCAGTCCACTTCTGTGGGCGTGGGTTCGAATCCCACTTCTGACAAATGTTTTCCGTTTACAGCTGTTTCTGTTACGCTACATCTTGCATGGCTCTACTGCCGCTCTAATGACAAGAGCGAGGGCAGGGGAGGGAGGTTTAGCGACCACGTGGGGCGATCATGCAACATATCCATAGCCCGATCCTCCCCCCCCCCACCCCAACCCCACCCCAGGGGAGGCGGCCCCAACTTTGATATACGGTATTTGAAAAAAATATATACCTTGTTTTTCAGTACTGCCCTCGTCAGAAATAAATGTCATTTGATTTCTCTCCCCCCCCCCTCGGGAATTCTGATAAAAGAAGGGCCTACTGGGGGCCTACCCTAAACATGGCTATTTTGGCCAGTATGCCAAATTTCAAAGTTTTGTCCAGCAGGTTTCCTTGGTAGCCGAAATTGACCTTAACAGTCCCTACTATACCCATGCAGTAATGGGTAAAATCTCTTGGCCCAACTGTAAGTATAATCATCATACAGATCTAGGTTGAGTTATGTTCTAAGGCATACCCGGATATGATGAAGAAATATAGGCCTACTTTATTTGAATTTTGCTGAAAATATTAGGCATCTAGTAGTAAAATTTCCCAATTTCAGGAGGCAGGGGGCTATTTTGGCCGGTAGCGTGGTACAAATATTGGTCACATGATTTAGAGTTAGGCCTAAATATTCAGTTTAGCTTGAAATAACTAACTTAGTCAATTTTTACAGCTATAATACATTTTGTATGAGAAATAAAATGTTTGGTGGAGATTTATGAATGCGAAACTAAGGGTAGTAGCACAGACAACTTATATAATATTGTTAAGGGGGTCAAACTTAGGCCCAAAAACGTCAGTTTTGTTTCATGGAAACGCACACAGGGGATTTAACTTGAAGCTGGCTGCTGCACCATGTAGACTGTCATGGAGGCTCTACTTAATTGTATAAAGGGCCAATTCACACAAAATGGTGTCACTGAGTCACTGTCACAGACTGGGCTATCATTACATGTAGCGCCATATCATCATGAGAATTTTACTCTCTTTTTTTTTAGATTCAATTTCATTTAATTTTATTTCATATCTTAATATTGTGGTATTGGGCATAAAAGTGTAGGGGCCCATCTCACTTGCTTGTATGATTATGTTGTAAATGGTGAAGATGTTAAGTTGCTTTTCAGTTGGTCTTTATAGGGCCCTAGACAGGGGGGTCCCATGTCCCTTGTCGATTTTAAGAAATGGGCCTTGTCTCTTGTCACCCACCGCTATGTCCCTTGTCGATTTTAATAAATGGCCTTGTCCTCTTGTCGATTTTAAGAAGTGATTTTGTCCCTTGTCACCCACCCCCATGTCCCTTGTCGATTTTAAGGAGTGGCCTTGTCCTCTTGTCGATTTTACCCGTCTGGGGTCCTCTTTATTGTAACTGTAAGAGGCACTCCACACCACCTTACAATGCAGTACAGGTCTCACACTCATGTAAGGCAGATTGGAACAAACCCCTGGGGTTGGACAGAGGGGTGTATTTATAGGAGCCTGGGCCCATACCCAGTGGATCCACCATGTTGAATTTCGCTGGTTTTGCCAAAGTTGGCAAAACATACTGATAAGGCATTGTCATGATGGGTACCTTGTCCCTGGATAACGACCACTTCCTACCTTATCAGCTTATCAGTGCAAGTTGCCAGTACCAGCTCTACTCCCGCTTACACCCAATAGGGTTTGACCTGGGGAAGGACTGAGCTCCCCCTGGTGGTGGTCGGTCACAAGGTGTAAGTGGGTGTCAGGAGCAGTAGGAGAGTACCTGCTCCCCGGCTACAGTGAGCTGCTCCGTGTTTGAGTAACTCAGTCGGAGGATTCAAGGTACCCAATACTTGTAGGATTAAATTGGTGTTTTTAAATGTGTTATTCATTGTGCTTAATTGCAGTCCAGTGGAGTTCATCAGCCATTGGCTGGATTTTACCCATCATTCTGTGTGATTAGAATAGTCAACTTGCATTCCTGGATTAAGGTGGCTGGCGGGGATAGATTCAAAGTAATTAGATTTTCGACACATTCGTACCAGAGATCCAATATGGTATGTACTTCTCAAAATTGCAAAGAAAATGTGGGGGTCCAATGCACATCTTTGAGGTATGGAAGATTCAAGCCTATATAGGATTATCTAATAATTCGTCATATAAAACCCCAGAATCATATCTAAAAGCATATATTTCTAATGTTTTGGACAGTTGAAATAACAAATGCAAGGACATGGCTAGAATAGTGACATGGAAATTGTGTAGTTTAGTTTGGTGATCGTCTACAGCAGTCTTCTTGGTGCATGTGTAAGGTTTCTGCATTGCTATCAGCAGGCCTGGGGTTCAAGTCCCTACCATGCCATGCTAAGCCTTCCAATGTTTTGCATATTTCGTTTATATGTCAATGTAACACAGATACCCCTGGTGTCCTGATGTTGAACTAACAATCCCCGCCAGCCACCCTAAGTATCCCTTTTTGGAGTAAGTATAGGCTGGAAACCTACCCCCGAATTCCACTCCCGCTTCTCTCACACTACATATGGGGCAGGTGGAAGCCTTGGCCAACTTGTTGGAAACTGTTCGATGTGCATGAGTGATCACACTCTCCCAGCAGATGTTATCACTGATAGGTTATCTGAGTATGTGGGGGAGAGCGTGAAATGAGACTGAGACAGACAGAGTGCAGAATAAACATCCACTAATCACAATTAAGGGATTAGGATAAGAATCTCTTTGATATAACAAGATTATATTTCTGTAATCCCCCCTCTCCCTGTCTGTGACCTGACCTTGACACAGCAGGAAGTAAGGGGAGAGGGGGTGGGGTCGGGGGCCTATGCCTGCGGTAGTTATACAGACCGCAGATGCCCAGAGTAGTGTAAGTAGAGAGGGAATGCAGGTAATCTGTAAGATATGGCCCTGGATCTGCAGGCTTATAGTGTGCTATGTTTTTGTGGTATACATGTGTAGTGTGATGCCTAGGATATAGCTCATTAGGAGCTGGAGATGTCCTAGGCCTTTATTATACACATGCAAGGAGTGATACGTCCTGTTTTACAGGGAATCAGTGATATACATGTTTAGTGTGATGGCCAGGATGTAGCTTATTAACAGCTGGAAATGGCCTAGGCTTTTGTTATACACATGCAAGGAGATAAACAGTGGCGGAGGACATAAGTACATTGGTAAGCAGGTAGGAGGATGTATGTGCTCCAGAACAAAAGCTTGGTTGGCATGTGTGGTTCCTCTTTGTGTGACTCCATCTCATGAGAACTGACCAAATGATAAATGTCAAGGCAATGCTCCTGAGAGCTGGGGCATGGCAACAACCAGTGCTGCTGTCTGGAGGATTACAGTGGAACCAACCTGTACCCATTGAGCTTCTCTTGACTGAAAGATAACCAGTCCAATAGGCCTTTAAAGCACCACCACACCATGCACACACCCTGTAGCACGCTGACCACCATTTTGCACCTGTTCACGTTCTACCTGTTAGTGTTACACCTACTGTGTAGGCCCTCTCAGGTGTGGACAGGACCTGCTACAGCAAAGACTCTGTTAGAAGATTAAACTCTGTCATACTAGGCAACATTCACTCTGTTAGCACACAGAGGTAGTAGTTGTGCAATAGCAGTTGGTGCCAGAGGTGATCTATTTATAGACTGGGTTGTGGTGCAATCAATGCCCGGTGCTGTATGTACTCACCAACAATAGTAGTTCACTAAGGTCCAGGTGGTTAACAACTTACAACCATCACTGTAGGAGAATACAGCAGAACAGCAACAGGTTTCAATTGGATAATTAGAAGCTACACATGCTACTCTAACGTAGAGGTGAGTCATCTAATATAGATAGACAGTACTCATTATTGGCTCAGGGTGTCCCTGAGTCTATTCCACGGGCTCAGCGATATAGTTTCCAACATTCCATTACCCATTTTGAATGTCCAATTTAAATTTGAAATATTTACACAACATCAAATAATTCATATTATAAAAAAAATGTTATTAGTTGGTAGTCCTCACCAATGGGTAAGGCCCCAAAAAAAAGTTTGTTTCCGGTCACACGACCTACCTCAGCAAAAGGGGGCCGACCCCAGATATTTTGATGAAAATGTTCATGAATATCATTTTCATAATTTTTCATAATATTTCCATATCATATTCATAATTTTTCATATTTCAAATATTTTGAGACTTTGCTTGGGTTCAACATGGAATCCAGCATTTCTACCCGAGATCCCTAGATTTGGCTGATGTTAGAGATGAAATTGATCATCCGTGGGTCAATTATCAATTATAGTTCATAAAAAAAATCCGACTTACCTACCTCAACCTTTTGGAGCATGTTACTGGAAACCTTTAGTATTTTTTTTGCCCTAAGGGAGTGTTCAATTTTTAACAACAGGGGGGGGGGGGGTGGGTGGGTGTTGTTTTGACCCCTGAAAATATTTTCCGCCCCCCCCTTTGAGAGGTGCCAAAATATTTTTGCCCCCCCCCTCAGGAGGGGTCAAAATATTTCGCGGCCCCCCCCCCCAACATCGAGTTGTGTTGCACCACATTGTACAGCATCATATCACACTCAATTGTATTGTTTCACTGAAGTATAAGGTAAAAGTATCACTTCCCAGAGTTATTATCATCAATTAATTATTTTTCTATTGGAATGCAAGAAATTGAAAAGGGGGTTCTACTTCTCAAGACCAATTTCATCAGTAGCTGCAGTGCGAGTCACACACTACTTAGCCTTATGTCTTCTGTTTAGAAAAAGCAGCCAGGACAAGCTAAGTATAGGGTGGTCTGGAGACATCACCGCCCCAGTCAAACAGTTTTATAAATCTAGAGCATAAATTTATGCATTCTGGTGGTTTTTAAGTCTGAATCAACTTGCTGCAGACACACATGGGCCTTTATGACTCTTAACTATAGGGAATGGGCTCTTTTAGCACAGCCTTTGGAAATTTTGTTTGGGGGAAGGGGATAACAAAAGCAATCCAAACAGGCAAATCAAAAACTTTACCATTTACATGGGTTGGGGGTTTGGGTTTCTGAGCAAATGGCCAGGCCAACTCTAAGTATTCGCATACTGCTTTCCAAGAAAAATGTTTAAAACTCTTGGGCATGTTTTTTTATTGTTAGTGTGATTAATGTCTGATAGAGAGTAAGAATCAGAGGGGGGTCTGGGGCTATGTCCTTCAGGAAAATTTTGAATATTGAGAAGTCAAATGGTGCATTTTGGTGACGTATGACTGGATGGTGCAGGGGGGCACACATCCCACCTGACCCCAAGGTTTTACTACCCCTGCATCATATACACTGCTTTTGGCTCAGGGAGCCTAGGGGTATATGGAGATGTCCCCCACAAAAAAAATTGAATATCGAGTAGTCAAATGGTGCAATTTGGTGATGTATGACTGGATGGTGCAGGGGGGCACACATTCCACCTGACCCCAAGGTTTTACTACCCCTGCATCATCAATACACTGTTTTTGGCTCAGGGAGCCTTAGGGTATATGGCGATGTCTCCCAGGAAAATTTTGAATATTGAGAAGTCAAATGGTGCATTTTGTTGAGGTATGACTGGATGACCCGACTGGTATGTCCCCCAGGAAAATTTTAAATATTGAGAAGTCAAATGGTGAATTTTGGTGATGTATGACTGGATGGTGCAGGGGGCATACATCCCACCTGACCCCAAGGTTTTACTACCCCTGCATCATCAATACACTGTTTTTGGCTCAGGGAGCTTAGGGTTATATGGAGATGTCCCCCATGAAAATTTTAAATATCCAGAAGTCAAATGGTGCATTTTGTTAAGGTATGACTGGATGACCCAGTCTGGGTGGGTACAGGTCGGGCCATCCAGGTCAGGCCATCCAGGTCAGGTCAGGTATGTCTTGCTAGGCCCACTCCAGATGAGGGGAGAGATTTGGGGAAAGGTTAGGGGAAGGAGAGATGGGAGGAAAGGCTAGGGAGAGAGAGAACACTGAGCACGTGATCTGACCATGACATATGCAAATTCCGAATGCGAAAAAAAATCGAGGCATTAAAAGTAAAGACTCTTCTTTGATTTGCCATTGATAGGTTAAAATGGGAGGGGGGTCTGGGGGTATCTAGGCCAGGAAACTTTGAATATTGAGACGTCAATTTGTGCATTTTGGTGCTTTTTGAGGGTGGCTGATGCCCTTGTATCCAAAGACCCCACCATATATATAAAATGGTAAAATGATATCTCATGGGATCTGGACAAAGATTGACCCTGACAGATCTTAGAATAATGGAGAAAACTGAAAAAATTAGGAGTTTGCATGCATGTATGCATGAGCCATCTGTGACAGGCGTCGCACATACCACAGAGCTCTCATGTTCTAATGGAGCCAAAGAGTGAGACTTTTCCCTGAAGCTTGGAATTTTCTAGATTTCCGAGATGCATTGAAATAAATGCAGTTCCAGAGGGTTTGGGTATGCCCCCAAGAAAATTTGGAGAAATATGGAGGTTCATTTGTTGATTTTTAGAGCATTTTGGTACATCAACTGAGGATGGATGCTCAAGTTCACTGTATAAGTTTATACTGAGATTACAAAGTCTAAAATGCGTGAGAAACAGTGAGAGAGTGAGACAACCCTCAAATGTGTGAGAATCACGCCAGATGTGTGAGATACACGACAGATGCTTGAGTGTTGAGAGCTCTGCATACACTCTTGTTGGAATTATGATTCCCCTAAAAAAGTGGTGCATTCTGATGCATTGTAAAATTATCAGTATAAACTTTCTCCTTCTGCAAGTAATATATTGAGAAATTGTCCCCACTTCAATTTGGGTATTTACAGCAAGTCGCGTCAATTCGTGCCTCATTGAGAAGGGTCTAAAAATTTTACGCCCCCCCCCTCAAGAGCAGTCAAAATATTTTTCGCCCCCCCCCTCAGGAGGGGTCAAAAAATTTTACGCCCCCCCCTCAAACTCACCAACCCCCCCCTGTTGTTTAAACACTCCCTAAGTACACAAGTGGGGGCCCTATGTTGGCCACATACTGTATCTCCAACCTACACCAAAAGGCAGTGTGGACTGTATGAAGAGATTTTCGCCTAGATTTTTTATCCCTCCCCTCAGATCTTATTAACTCGGAAAGCCGAGTTTTAAGAGACGGGTAGGGGGAGGCGAAACTTTTAAGACTGGAAGTGAGCACTTTTTGAGAAGAGGTTGTTGACTTTGAGCTCAAATTACATGAAGACCATTAAATATGAGATTAAATGAAACCTGTCATATCAGGATCATGGAGGTGTAACATTTACCTCTTATAAGATTCTAATCTTTGTAAAATTTAGGTTTGGAAAAAAAGGTCACCTGAAATCCAACTTAGACGCTTGGTGCACTCAATGCTTTTCTATGGAGGTGTCATTTTGGGTGTCAGGTCCGGGCAGGTTGGGTGTCACGTACGTGATCAGAATGTTATGGAAAATGATATATTGCATGTTAATCTTGTTTCTATGGTTCTTTTGGACATTTCTCTCTGTATAGGCATTAAAAATAATTCAATCTGGTGCTATAATCCTCGGTTATACAATTCGTGTTCGTCTTGGAAAGTTTTTGCCAAAAATCGTCCGAGCAGCTGAACTTTTACGACATTCCAATTGTGTCTTACTTTGATACAAACATGGCGGTTTTTGAATTAAATTTGATAATATATTAGAGTGTAGGGAGAAGAAGATGAATCTATGCAAAAATAGGCATAACAAATATATGATTTGAAATTATTTGAGAACATTTGCCACGGTAGGATGACATAGCCTGCCGATTGACGGCAAAATCCAAAATGGCGGACGAGCAATACGTATGGAGTATGTTTCTTCTTTGCTGTCACTATAGTGTCAAAAAGATTAGACATTTCTCTCTGTATACAAAAATATAACAATTAATTCGACATAGCCGGTTGACGGAAAAATCCAACATGGTGGGTGCGCAATAGACCTGTTAGTCTTTCGCATTGCTGTCACTATAGTGTCAAAATGCCCAGACCAAAGCTTTCCGAGATACCTGCGAAATCAAACGCTTAAACACTGGTTGTAACAAGCCCTCAGTATGATCTGCTGTGTGTTTTGTACATTTCAAAACCAGACATATTGCCTTCTTATCTCCTGGATGCTTGATGGCCATAATTTCCTGTGAAATCGAATAATACTGATAAAATTTCCATAAAGACACTGTTTCTTGGTTTTCATGATGTTAGAAGTATGTCTGTTTTCTCAGGGTCTTGTTAGCCTGAAATGATAAACCTTTTGGGATTTATGAATCAAGTCGGTGTTTGAAGGGTCGGATTCAGGATTTTGAAAAGGGGGGGCGCCCCCCTCTAAATCCGCCACTGGTTTGTCCTGGAAAATAGCCATAGATTACATTTAGGCGTCTAAGAGAGCATGTCTAGAAGGCCTCACTACAATAATAATAATAATAATCTCTCTCTCTCTCTCTCTCTCTCTCTCTCTCTCTCTATATATATATATATATATATATATATATATATATATAGAGAGAGAGAGAGAGAGAGAGAGAGAGAGAGAGAGAGAGATTAATGAATGGGCTAACGGGCACCGAATTCAGTGTATCGTAGGATATCGTAATGAGTGGCCGTAGGCCACGAGTTAGGATATCCTACGATACACTGAATTCGGTGCCCGTTAGCCCATTCATTTCTGTCTTTAATACACAATTAAGCAATAAAAAATCAATAAATAATCAATAAAATATCAATAAAAACAAGTTGAAAACAAAAAATCGTTCCCCTTCCCCGGGACTCAAAGCCTGCCATAGTGTGTGTACACACGGCGAAAAAAGAAAGATTAAATTTACCACTTGTCAATTTAGGGCCCCTAAGCATGACGTCCTACTGTCGTCAGGTAGTTTCGGAAGAGGTACAGGCAGGGGGCAGCACTTTACCCAGCTAGTCTTTGAAAATGTCAGAAAATAAGCTGTTAAAAGGCTTAGTGAACCCAGCAACTAGTGATACCCAGTACACTTCCTACATATGGAGCAGTGGAGGTGCTGGCCCGGGGTGGCACTCTCTATGTATTGTGTACACATATGTGCGGCTCTCAAGGGTACTTTTTCAAGGAAAAGTCCCTAGCAAGCCTCCTGCTTCAGCCACAAATGTCCCTAGCATGGAGATCAGCACAGTTTTCATGAAAATAGCATGAATCAAATTCAACCTTCTCCCCAATCAGTGTAAATTTAAGACATTTTGAAATAAATCTAGGATTATTGAGTCAAAAGTGCCCTAGCAAGGATAGGCTTTCGAAGAAAAACCCCGCAACCGAGTGCCCTACCAAGGGTAAGGGTTGTCATGGGTTCAGCCACACACCCGTATCAAAAAAATTGAAGTGGCCCCCCAGGGGTGCTGGCATCAAGAACTGTACATACACTTCAATATTTCTTAGCTGCTTTTATGTAGTTTGAATATATATCTAGATGTATACTCTGTGTATCTACCTTATCCTATGGACCCTTTGTACAACAACTGAAGTCTGAAATTGTTTGACTTTCAGTTCTAAAAGTTTGACCTGTACATTCATCAGATTGACTACCCTGGGTAATCAGTTCTAAGGTAGTAGATTTGGGTATGGTCAATCTGACGACCTTGGGGGTTCAGTACTGACAAGAAGTTGGCAGTATTTGCAGCTCATGATATGACAAAAGTTACAATGAGAAATGAATTACCAATTCAAGGTTATGTTGTAGTAGAAGCTACTTCTATACTAATACCAAGTCTACATAGATTTTGTTATTGAAACTCTTGTACTGCATCTTTTGTTCCAGATATACAACTTTCAATTCACTTAGATTTACAGACCTTATCTTTCAATTTCAGTGTTCAGGATATCCACTGGGCACCAAATCCCATCACCATACCAGAATTAGGAGAAATACACAGACAAAACAAGATGGCTGCTAAGGACACTACAGAGAATAGCACAACAGACAAGTACACCTTTTTCTGGAAGTCAGAGTCACCCTTCAGTCAGTGGTATCAGAGTAAGTTCACCGTCACCGGCTTCAGCTACAATTGTGCAGAGCAGTATATGATGCATCAAAAGGCCCTGCTCTTTGGTGACAAGGACATCGCTGACAAGATCATGTCCACCGATAGTCCAAGGAAACAGAAATCCTTAGGACGAAAGGTGTCCAACTTTGATGTTGCAGTGTGGGACAGAGAGTGTCGCGAGGTGGTGAAAAAAGGAAACCTGGCTAAGTTCTCCCAGAATGAGGCGTTGTGGGAGGTAATGGCAGCAACAGCGGGTACGGTACTAGTGGAGGCCAGTCCGCTTGACACTATATGGGGGATTGGTCTAGCCTCTGACAACCCTGATGCACAACATAAGGCCACATGGAGGGGAAAGAACTGGCTAGGGTATGCATTGACTGAAGTAAGAGATGAACTGATGAAGGCAAAGTCATAGGGGGAGAGCCGAAACTTATAGACTTCATTTAATAGTCCTCTGGCACAGAGACTTTTCAGTACCTATGTTGGATAGTTACCAGACAATGCTTGTAGGATGTAGGTACATGTCCAAGGACACCAAATCACTTTGCTAGACATTTAGAGGGTCAGCTCAGCCTCAGAATACTGCAAGATGCACAGCAGCATTGACTAGCCATTGACAATACTACCAGTATCAGCAATACACCAGGTGGCAGCATCATACAGGCAGGCCACCCGTGAACCCTTTCGAGGAGAAACGGTATGATCGGAAGTGTGTTCCTGGTACCGGCGAAAGTTGAAAGTTTACCTGCTCATATTTAACAAGCGAAATTGGCGCCACGTTAGCGCTTCTCCCCGAAAGACGTAACCCAGGCCACCAGGTCATTCTTAACATCTGCCATTGCTCTAACATTGGGGGTCAACCCATATGTCTCACAAAGTTTTGCTTATAAATAGTCTTTTCTAAGGATTGGGCACCATTTCAGACCTCTGCTGTGGCTTACAGTAAAGCCATGAACTCAGGGTGCGGCTTAGATGCAGGTGTGGCTTATATGCAAGGTTTGACGGTACTCAAAATTTATGCAGTTATGCACAAAGGCTCTGCAAAAGACGAGGATAGGTTCATCTAGTCTGGCATTAGAACTGGATTTTGGCCTCAAATTTCCCCATGTACTGCTGATAATTCAGAGATCTGATGTGTGACTATCTGTATAATATACCTTGGGGGAAATTAAGATGTCCTTCAGAATGTGACAAACATCTTCAAATGTGTACGTATATCACTGCCTCTACCCAACTGGGATGTAGAGGAAAATGAAAACAGTAAAATTGATACGGCGCCAATGAAATTATGATGCAATTTTTCAAAAGCAAATTACCCAGAACTACTCAGATGACAGGATATGGATTTCAAAGCTTTGGAGAAATTTGGGACATATCTGATAAATAAGCAAAGGTTCACGAGTTTGGAGAATCTCCGAGGGTTATCTCATGCGCAGCATGAGATAACCCTCGGAGATAGGGAATAGGGAATATAGAGGGGAGACAAAAGCTTTACAGCTACTACAAAATAGAAGATTACAGTCAGTATACAAAGTTAGAGTGAATGTGAAGATTATCATAAAAGACGAGACATGCACTTACTGTTCTATGCCTTCTCCCTAAAGTCAGATGAGGTGTGTATTGATACAAGGCATCTCCCCACACATAGAAACCAGGGAATCAGACTTGTTACCCCCTGGACTTTGAATCCAATAGCCGTAAAAAGTGCTTATTATAGAGGCATACAGAGGTGGCATTCGTTAAAAGCTACCTATACCACCATAGAATCCCTTAAAGATTTCAAAAAGAAGATTATAGAACAGTACAATGAATGTTTCATGTAGTGAGCCTTAACATAATACTGCTCACTGCACCTGAACTTATTTTTCGCACACTGGGAATTATATCACTCACATCTCATCTCACCACATAAGGTTCAAATATTATACTATATGTATAACACTGGCCGTTAACATATTTGTTTTCTCGTCATACATATTTGATGTTACATCATGTTTCAATGAGTATATACATGGGTCCTAGCGTAAGTAGGGCAACGCGCCCAGGCTAGGTTTGATACACTAGTTACTTTCCTTTTGGATTGTAATGTATTATTAGACCCAATAAAACACTCTAAACACTCTAAACCCCTACACTGCCCCCTTGTCTCCTTGTCTGATAAAGCCTCCTGCCTCAGAGCTGCAGCTTCTTGCTTCTCCTTGGCAACATCAGCCTTTATCTGAGCAGAGATATGTGTTATCTCAGATTTCTGGATAGCATCAATACACTGTAAGGTGCTTGATTCCCTCCGACGGTACATGTCCAAATGAAGGTTCTCCATATGGTGCTGCAACATCTCGTATTGCTTGGTCTGAATGGCATTTAGCGCATTTCTTGCCAGCCTCTGGGTTACAGACATACTCCAGCCTCTGGTGTATATAGAACTCTACCAGATGGCACAAGAATGCGTCTTTATCTGGAAAAATTCCCTTCATCTGAGTACAACATTGGAATGAGCAATCCTTATGCTCATCCCTGTTCTTCCCAGGTGAACTTAAACTTCGCCTTCTGGTCATAATTGCACAGGCTGTTAGAGGAATTCTTTACGAATTCCCAGCACAACCAGTACATATTGGCCGGTTTGCGGTCGCACAGCTTCGTATGAAGCCATTCCTCCATATCCTCAAACCCTTCGCATGTCTTCTGAGGGGGCAGTCTCCAGACAGACTTGCTACCCTTCAGATGTCTATGTTATCCAGGAATGAAGTCAGCAAAGTTGTTATTGGCATTTTCCCAAATAACAGCCTCTTGCTCGTCGTAGGAGTGGCGTCCAAAACTGGGTCAACCGGCTCCTCCAGTTCTTCTCCGGATGGTCCAGCCACCAGTTCCACAACAGGTTGTTGACCTGCGAGCACCTGGGCTGCCACATCTTGAGCGTCACCACTCATATCGGCCATAATGTCAAGTAGTTTGACAACTGGCACGCCAGCCTCTACCTTTACAGTAGGAGCAGTCCTGAGTAGGAGGAACAGTCAGTGGATTTGGTGGCCAAATCTCTATTTCTGCAATCTCGGGTTTCCGTTGAGAAACCTTCTTATTCCTCTTCTTGGCTTTACCAGTGGAGGAGCCTGAAGGTAATCCGTCAACCACGCTTCAGGAAATGTGTTTGCCCATTGGAGGTGTGCACATTCACAGATTGCATTGACCACCCGGGGGTCAAGCTCTCTGGGCGTTCCATCAGCGGTGGGTATTAGCTTTTCGTCAGAAATAGCTAACATCCGTCCATTGTATGGACCTTCTACATCTGCCCATTCTGGGCTTCCGGGTGGTGGCATCTCGATGTGCCTAGGCCTCTCTACCGGAGAAGAAGGGTTCATTGACACACCTGAGGTACCAACACTCAGTCCTGGGGGTAGTTGGGGTGGAGGTGGCATCAGATTGCGGTCCTGAGACAGCATTCAGGATGCTTCTCCACTGAACTGTTTCACGGATACAGGTGCATTCCTGGATCCGTAGAGGACTGACCATGGGGCCGTTCAGGGCTGACTTGCTTGGAATGTTCAGATGTGTCGTAGAAAGATTCTACATCGATGTCCTCTATTCCAGAGAAGTACTGGTCAACGTAACGTTCATGCGTTCATCCATCTGATCACAGTCTTCATCATATTGTTGATCGTCATATGAGTAGGTAGGGCTCCTTGGAGAACCAATACCAGTGGAGTGCTGGCATGGGCACTGCCGCCAAGGCGAACGTCCTCTTCTGCCATCGGCAGAACTGGCTTCTCAGGGATATAATATCCCTATTCACTGGATAAACTGCTCACCCAGTGGAAGTGGTCTATGCCTTTTAACGAGGGCACAGCTCGCGCTACCAAAGAAAAGGCTTCAAACTCCAAAAAGAGGTGGACCGCCTCGGGCCACGTCTTCTTCCTTTGCAGGAATAAGACAATATGGCGGGTTCCTCGAAACTTACATCGCTGCACCTGATCGAATCGGCACGTCACCTGACTGCCCTAAATAGGACAAGTCTTTCCCGTGCGCCCTTAATCAGGTCATGCAATTTACACATAAACAATACCCGAGCGGTCATCTGCCCGTAGTCGAACTTCAACGGTGACAACTCACAAGGTATTTTGGAGATTATAGATAGCATAAGCATATCCACCGGATTATCCGTCCATAACCATAGGTACATTGTCACAGGTCATTTTCCGTGAACTCACGATCGGTTCGGGTATACATTGAACTAGGTTACAACATATAACAATACACAGTACAGGACACCACACTCATTGTGTTAACGGGTTAGGTTATGGCTGTCCCCAGCAACCTAGGACTGCGTCGAAGAGATTTTGAGGCCTCTTTTATTGACTTGGTATCCATTTATAAGAGCCTTTTCCAAGGTTTTCTTAGCCTTAGAAGAACCTTTCCTCTTATTCTTACCTGAGCCCGCCTAGACTTTTTTAATTCGCCCCTGCCTGCCAGATGTAACAACAGGGGGCACCACTGTCTTCCGGTCTACAACCTTCCGTTGCCTCTCGGGTCCTCTCTTCCGGGTGGGAGGCACATTCAGTTGCCTTACACGGTCCTGTTCAATCACTTGTTCCAGACCATCACCATACATTTCGGTGGAGGTATTCCTGCCCCTCCATGGACATAGTCTGGCTACATTTGACTTGTAACATCTTCCAATCTGTGATTTAATTATCACAGTACAGTCACTAATAACCCAGCGGGTGAGATCTGTACTCATACCAGGCCAGTAGTAACACTTGGCTAAGCATTCTAATGACCTTTTCTTTCCAAAGTGTCCACTAGTTCTATGTCCATGACAGAAATACATAATATCCCGTCGCATAGCACTAGGTATGACAACTTGCAAGGATTTCTTCCTATTAGAAGAGTTCTTCCATCGAAACAGAATACCATCCCGGACTTCTAGCTTGGCCGATTGAGCTAGGAACCGTCTCATTTCCTGTTCTCCAATGACACCTCTGGTCTTGGAGGACAGATACCTTGATAAAGAAACTTAATCAAATGTGATTTGACCATATCGGCTTTCTGGAACTGTTGAATAGTCTCCATGGACCAATTCAGAACATGTTCCGGTTGGGTTTCGAATGGAATCTGAACCCCTGCTAATACAGCATTGTGGGATCCACAGTCAGTGCACTCGGCGTTTGCACATTTCCTCACTGGGATTTTAGACAAAGCATCAGCATTTAGATGTTTTGCCCCGGCTCTGTGTTCAATCTGGCTGTGATTTAGACCAAATTCGAATAGGTGTGCTAACCAGCGACCTATCATCCCCTCCGCATCTTTAAAATTCAATAACCATCTTAGGGAAGAGTGATCAGTCCGTAGAATGAAGTCACTTCCCCACAGAAAATGCTTGAATTTCTTCGTATAGACCACCACAGCCATAACTCTCGTTTGGTGGTACAGTAATTTCTTTGAGCAACTAGGGAAAGCAATAGGAACTTCCACCCTGACCTGGACCTGGGATAAGGCAGTTCCTATGCTATCGTTACTAGCATCAGTATCTAGAATGAAGTGATCATTCTCTGTCGGATATTTCAATACAGGTGTACTGGCAAACAATTCCATTATTTGCATAAAGGCCTCATCTTGCTCAGATCCCCAGGGAAAACTGTCACTCGCCATTTTGCCTTACATAATACATATATGGACATCCTTACATTTTCTCTGCTGTCACAAGACGACAGCTTTCACACCTTAATAATTTATATACTTACCATATATGGACATTTTTACATTTTTCTGCTGCAAAGAACCGACTGCTTTCACACCTTTAAGCTGTGAAAGCTTGGTTCAGCCAACTAGCATCCATGTAGCATTATTTACCTGCCAGTCAAAATGGAGACACTGACTTCCTGTGTTGCCCTAGGGTTGGGATATAAACCCTGGTGCAGCCACTTGAAAGGACCACTCTCAAGACTCAGTACTTGGTGCTCTGTGCAGCTGACCTCTTATCATGCATTTTTAATGTACAAAAAATCACCATTTAACCTTCAACACATACTCCATCTCCGACTTCATTATTATTAGTAGGTGGCACTTCCATGCCTACAAAACACTCTTTCCTAACTCCAGGTGTCCAATGGGACAAACTCTGTATAGGAAAGGCGACCCTGGAGTATCCTGGTATAAAGTCCCTACAGTAGGAACAAAAACCAAGGAAGGATCGGACTTCTTTAGCATTCGTGGGTGCCTGCCAATTTGTCACAGCATCCAGTTTCTCCGGATCGGCTTTAATCCCCTCATTCGAGATTATCCTTCCTAAGTAGTTAATGGATCTCATAAAGAGATCACATTTCTTAGGCTTCAGCTTAAGACCATTAGACATGGTCTTTCTAGAACCATACCTAAGTTTTCTAAGCATTCTTCAAACATCTTACCAAAGACTATCACATCATCCAAATAGACCAGACATTTCTTCCATAACAGATCACTTAATAAAGTTTCCATCATGGCTTCAAATGTAGCGGGTGCATTACATCACCCAAACAGCATCACATTATATTGGAATAGTCCAACATGACTGGAAAATGCTGTCTTTTCCATATCTTTCGTATGCATACACACTTGCCAGTACCTGGATTGTAAGTCCAAAGAGCAATACCATTGATTACCTCCAAGGGAGTCTATCGTCTCATCAATCCATGGCAATGGATATGAATTCTTCTTGGTCATGTAGGGGAACATGATTTCCCCGTGCCCGGTTGGCCGACCCGCAGGGGCGGGTCACCGGGCAGTCACATGTTCCCTATCGGTATCACACCGATCCAGGCGTAGGTGGAAGGTAGAGAACGTCAGGTCAGGGGAAGTAGCTCAGAGGTAGAGGTAGAGCTTCCGCTTCGAGGCTGGAGGGTCCCGGGTTCAAGTCCCGGTTTCTCCAAAGACGTTTTCCGCCGACCTCTACACTGGTGGAGAAACCAAGTAGTCCTGACCCACGTGAGGGGGGGCTACGGAGCTCGGTCTCTGGGTTGGTGTGATACGGCAAGCACTTCGACCTGCTAGCACTGGGAGACTTGGAAACAGGTGGCACATACAGTTGTCCTCGGGAACAGGGCATTGGTAAAGCTGTTTGTGACTCAGTGCTGGTTAATTCAGTGGTCGAAGCTGGTTGGGGGCTGTGTAGGGGAACATGATTTCCCCGTGCCCGGTTGGCCGACCCGTAGGGGCGGGTCACCGGGTAGTCACATGTTCCCTATCAGTATCACACCGATCCAGGCATAGGTGGAAGGTAGAGAACATCAGGTCAGGGGAAGTAGCTCAGAGGTAGAGCTTCCGCTTCGAGGCTGGAGGGTCCCGGGTTCGAGTCCCGGTTTCTCCAAAGACGTTTTCCGCCGACCTCTACAGTCATACCATTCAACTTTAGGAAATCTTTGCAAAAACGGATGGTACCATGCACACAGGGCTAGACCAAGGACTGGCGGATGGTATTATAACATCCCGTTCAAGCCTTTTAGCTATCTTTTCCTCAGCAACCCCTTTCTTGGCTAGAGGAAGTCTCCTATATGGAATCAAGGATTCTTGGCATTAAATGGAGTAGGTATCTTAGCTACGCGAGGAGCCAGATTCTGGGATCCTGTAAGGGTCAATCCCTTACTCCATTCCATGATTTCAGTATTGTCAAGACCCTGATTGTAACAATCAACACCTAAGTTTGCAAATGCTGCATTAGAATCATGCAGAGCTTTCAACCCTGGAGAAAGAGATACTCGTCGACTGAGTCTCTTTTTCCGTGGAGGATTTACTGGTGTACCACCATTTCCTCCAGGACCACCTTAGAGCGAGCCTCCACCTCCTCCTGATCCTCCTGCTACAGACGAGGGCATCTGGGGTGATGTGCCTCCTCCTAAACTAGGAGAACATGATCCTGGATTGCCAGTGGGATGGTAACTCCCTTTTAAATACCGAGGATCCACTATTATTCCCAGTGTTTCCTCTTGTTCCAGAGGACTGATTTCTTCCAATGAAACCAGCTCCACCCACAAAGGGGTTACCTGGGGAACCATAACTTGATGATCCGGATCTTTTCAAAGATCCGGATGGCCCTTCGGATGCATGAAAAGATTCGGATGTGCTTCTGGTTGTACCTCTGGTTGTACCTCGGTTCCCACCAGTCTGAGTTTGTCCCATTTTGAGACTGTCTCCCTCCGAATTGGGAAAAATGGCCATTAGGTCCTCCTAAAGGTGCCTGCTATGGCCGTCCGCCATTAAAGTGCGTGCTTCCTGTAAAGTGAGTCAGTTGAGATCCACTTGAAGAAGCACCATCAGAACTTCCGGATGTACCAGGTTGGCCTGTATTTCCGGTTCCCAAACCTATAGTATTCGTAGTGTTCTCTGTGAATCTGACCTGATGACTTTTGACTTTCTCACAAAGAGGCATAGTCTCTTTAGGTTCTAAAGATTCTTTTACCTCGTCCTCATCCCCATCAGAGTCATCATGGTCTCCAGAGATGTTTTGGACAATCCCTGAAACAGTGAAACTAGGTTCCAGAGTGCCTATAACAGCCTGTATCCTCTAGATACTTGGACATCTGGATCGCTTTTGTTTCCAGTTCAGAATAATCATTCAACATTTCAGATTGTTAGTCCAATCGATAGATCCACATATCCACTTAGGCCTGAGATTCTCATTCTCCCGGCTTTGTTCATGATACGTGTTTGCAGCATCCCTGAAGCCTAATTTAATTTTCTGTAGCTCATCATGGTACTTGCTATAAGCTGCTTGAGTTGAATCTAATTCTTCCTTGGTTTTATCCAACTCCATACGAGAGGATTTATATTCTAAATCCTTGTATAATGCATCACAATATTGTTTGTGCTGGAGTTGAAAATCCAATTTTTCTTTTTCAATCTTAGATGTCAATTCTTGTTGTTGACGTCTAAGTTCCTGGTCCTCATGCACTTGATCTGCCATTAACTGTTTGTTTTCAGACAGAATTCTATCCCGAGTACCATTCAATACAATCAGATCTCTTTGGATTTTTTTTTTTGTATTCAACTTGCATATATCTTCAAGCTCTTCCATTTTACTTTTCTCAAAACCACAATTTTGGTGTTTAATTTGAGAACTGTATGGAGTTTTAAGCATGCCTGGACTTGGCCTAGGAACCTCATGGCAGTTTGCCAAATTAAGCAGTGCTCCTATGTATGGGTGCAGGCTTGGTAGTACCGCCTGGCATGAATAAAGAATCTCCAAATTCTTTCAGGTCTTCATGTAAGTTTCTTCTCATATCTTCAAAATCTCCTACCTCATCTGGGTAGTGTTCCTGTGGATCTCTCCACCCTGTAGCTGGTGATCTTATTTCACTGTCTTCAATCGGGGAATCCAGGCCCATGTTTGGACCATTTCCCTTTACTGGGCTTAGCTCAGTCATTGCTGACTGTGCATATATCAGCTCAGTCATTGCTGACTGTGCATACCCTTGAAAACTACTGGTCACGGCACCAGTGTAGTGGCTCGTCTTTTTAGTTAGATGTAAAATCATAATGAAAAGAGAAGTTTCCGGATAGGCAACCAAGCTTTTATTATAATCTTAATTATACAATTACAGCCTATAGAGACTACATGCCGGATGGCATTCGGTTACCTGTAGGTAACAGTAGAAGTGTACTGAGCAGTGGTAGGACCACTACTGGCAAACTACCGTAGGAACTGCCCTTATATAGGGGAAAAGCCCGCGAAACTCAGACCTACCACGTGACATGTGATGGACGAGTTAAGGTGGGTCGCTACCATTGAAATTGAGCCCACTGCACAGCTTTCTGCGCATATAGGTTATTTTCATCAGAATTTTATGACGCTTTTAAATTTTGGCATATTTACATCTAAATTATTTTCTTCATTCTCTGACATACTTTTGGACCTTAATTATACCCCTCATATAACCTAGACAATGCTTTAAACGTGATATGCTACTGATAATGATTGAGGGCATGTAATAAAATAATGGAATGTCAATGATTTATATATTTTACCCATCATGCAGTGCGTTGAATATGGATTTTAGTCATTTTTTCCAATACTTTTTTATTTCAAAAGACCAAAACTTCAAAATGATGCATGGGACCCTAATACAAAATCCTTCTTATTTAAAAGCAAATTATCTGAACTACATTCTACAAAAGTTTAAGAAGAATCTAGTGGTTAGATATATCTAATCTTATCATTTTTGTTTAGAAATAATAGAAAATTTATCGTTCTTTTGGTTGAAATATGACGAGTTTACGCATAATGCCTTGTAATTGAGGCTCAAACAAAAATTCTTGATAAATGAGGCTATTAGAACTTTCGTTATGTGAGGTTTCATATCTCTGTGTTTGTTGGTTATAATAGAAAAAATTCCCAAAGTTGAGTCAATAATTTTCTTATTTTCAGGTAAAAATGAAAATTCTTTTTTTTTTTCAAAATTCAATATTAAAAAAAGTAGTTCGGGACCCCCTACTTTTCTTTGCAAAATCTTATTCTAGGTGATATAAAGTACATTTGACCAAAAAATGGAGGATTTCTAGGAACTTTGATTCAATGGCAGCGACCCACCTTAAGGCCCCCTGGTGTAATGGATATGAACCCGGAGGCAGATGCTGCCACCTGCCATCCGGACTCCCCCATCAGACCCGGAGACCTGGGTCTGAGTCACATGGGTACATGAACGTTACGAGTGTAATATTATAATATAAATACCATACCCCTACAATACCAAACATTTTAGTAACATCTTACTAACATGCTAGTAGTAGTTACTTAGTCAAGAAAGAAAATCAGTCACTTTGTCTAAGGGGCAGCAGTTTGGCCTCAGGGACAGTAGTTTTCTTCACACAAGGTGACAGTGGGGTTTGCATGAAGATTTTTCTAGTATGTGTATCATGTAGAAGCTCAAAGCTATCAAAATATTGGTGATTTGATTTCAATGACTATTGGCATGATAAAGCCTTTTTAATTCAACCTGGCATAGAATTTAACAGAATGCTCTAAATAAATTTATATGTTATTGAAGGAGCAAGAAAGAAGAATGAAATCACCTTGTCTGTGGATATTTAATAAACTTGTATATCCACATCTGTGACCTTGTGATAAATCCAGAGCAGCTAAATTTAGGGGTTGAAAATGAAAATTATGTGAGGCATTGAACTCGATACTTAGATGAAGAGGCCCTGTTCTGGGTGTCTTGACCTATGTGCAGTCTACATTTCCACTGGTACCACTGCGGGATCGATGTGATATGCCCGCAGGTGGCTACTAACTGACCTTGTGACGTCACGAGTTCTCCTAGAGCTAACACGTGACCAGAATATCATTAACTTACATTAACATTTGCATCTAAAGCATTGGCATGCTGCTAAATCTTGGTATAGGAGAGTGAATCCCATGCATGCGCGTACACATGCGCGGGATTCACTCTCCTATACCAATCTTTAGTAGGCTGCCAATGCTTGAAGTTGCTAGCTACCTGCCCTATACTGAGTGAGGGAGGTGGGGCTGGGGACCAGCCAAGTCTACATTAAACATTTCAATTAAAAAAGAGTTCCTAAATGCTCACAAAAAATCTTACGTAGTTAGTGAAAAAGTCTAAGGCAAGTTAGGGGAAATCAAGCAAGTCGGGCATTTTTCCTGAGGGTAAGGCCTAAACTCCCCAAAAAACTTTGCTGGTTTGGGGATGTGCAAAGTCCCAACTTGGCGTAGCAAGTCCAACAAATGTTTGATGGAAGCCATAGGATATTCAAAATATTTTTGTGTGAGGCTTCCAATCATTCGAGCAAGCTTTCTGCCATAGATTCTCTTATATGGAAAGGTCCCAACCCATGTAGTTCTTTACGATCACATCATGTAAAGTGATTTGAAGGGAACAGTTATATTATGTAAAGCCATTTGAGGGGAAAAATCATACAATGTCAAGAAATGTCCCCCACCCCTGATAATGCTCAGGAGCATACTTCTGAAGCTGGGGGTTTCCTAGTAATGAAGACTTGCAATTTTCTCACAGTGTGTTGTTGCTTAGATAAAGAAGGAATACTTATTAATTAGCCCTAGATGGATTATGTACTGCACTCATGCCGCCCCCCCCCACCTCCGCTGTGTGACAGAAACCCACCTTCCTGTTACAAGATTGTGTGTTATATAACCATGTACCTTCTCCCACACAGGCTTCCCTAGCCCATTTAAAAGGGTCTATTTCTCCTCTTTCCTATCCCCTCAGGATGTGTGTGGTGCACATATGTGCGGGCACTGACACATTCCCTTGTGATATTGTGTAATGTAGTTCTTGCCATGAATATGACCTTAGCTGTCGAAATGGCGTTAAACATCTATTACTCACTCACTCACCTTCTCCCACATAGACAATATTTGCCCTGTTAATAGCAGTCCAATATCCCACTTGGTGCCATTCTTTATTAATATTGACATTATGAAGAGTTTATATAGGGGTTTCTTCCAAGCAGTACCTTTATTACAAATCATTTCTGCAGAGCATGGAGACGTTCACTGAAGCCTTTTGGCAGTACATTATAGTTTCTATATAAGGGAACTGTATAAGGGAATCTTTGGTCCAGAGAAGAGAGAAGTAAGTAAAATTGAAGATTTCTGTTATTCTAAAAGGCATACTATTGTAATGGTTCGTATTGACTTATATGTTGGGTGGCTCTTTGGCTCGCTTACCACTAGAAATACCAACACAACACGAGTAGTTCGGGTTGGGCAAAGCCCCAGAAACCCCTACCTCTCGGGTAGGACTTTATTCCACTCTAGTCTACAGGTTAGGCTGCGCGTCTGGACTGGACTAGATCCAGTCACCTTCTGCCGCTCGTCTGGCTCCTTAGTAGGAGCTGGACGCGAGGCATGGTGCCGCCCCCTCTTGTACCAACGGGGTATCACAAAGCGACACCTAGCTGGCATAGAAGGAACAGGCACCACACGAACACGTCTCTCGGATGAATGGCACTAATATATATATACGACGATACCGGCCCCTACACCACCCCCACTAGACTATACCTAGGGTTGGGTGTAATTAACAAATACCTATTGTTAGCTTTATACAATAATATTATACACAAATAGGTAAGTCTATATATACACTTCGTATAGGATATAGAACATTTAGGGGCATTATAAATAATATGTACATAATGAGGCATCGTCGCATATAACCCGAAGTAGTGATAATTAATAATAACAATTAGGAAGTGGCGCCTTATGCACCATCGACCTATGGTGATATGTAGTAACAGTGTTACAATAGTGTTATTATTATAAACAAGACGCATTAAAAAGTCGTAGACGAGTAATCAGGTGATATGAATAAAATTTTACAGTATTAACTATCTGACCCGAGGTGGGGTAGATAACCCGAGAGAAAAATTTTGTTTGTTTTAATTACAAGAATATATATTTGGTATAAAAATATATTTATACAAAAATAATAATACTGACAAATATAGGTGTCCTACCAGGGTAGCAGGATCACCCTTACAATATACCGGACTTCCGGCGAATCTGGAACGACTGGTTTCTGAAGCTCCATCCGGCGACATATGTGTGGTGGCAAGCCACGTTGCTGTTGTGATGTGCCCTGATGAAGATGGGAAGATGGAGCCCCGGGTAGGTGTGGTAATCCCTTTTTGGTGTGTCGGGTTTAGCGTCCATCTTCGCTGCAGGTTACGTTCCAGATATCAGGAGTCCAGCGTAAGGAACAGTGCCTCTGGCATATTAAATGCTTTTACCCTCGGGTACAAAGGAGACACCGTCAGATGGACACTTAAAGATCTTCCGGATCCGTGTCCATCTTCTCAGCCGACTCCACTGAGGCAGATGGAGCCGAGCTGCTACAGCTGCTCATAGAGAGCGCCGCGGAAGCCTCGCTGGGCCTATCGCCCTCCAAGCTCAAGGCCCTCATCACCGCGGATGGACTGTCCATTGCCTCGGATGCTGGTGGAGCGACCGTGGCAGTTGTAACAGTCCGGGTGACAGTAGGGGGCGGGAGCAGGAGAGCTGCCGGAACTGGCGGAGCAGCCGGGACCGGTGGAGTGGCCAGAACCGGTGGAGTAGCCGGGGCTGGTGGGGCATCCGGGGGTACATCTGGTATGAAGATAAGGGACGACGGTAAGCCGTCCCACTCCTCCAGATGTTTCCCGAATGCCAGGAAAAACTTGAGGTCAGCCTCCTTAAACCTATGGATGTATCTGGCGTTTTCAGCTTGGTGAAACTCCTTAAGCTTTTCGGCTTCCTTTTGCTGACGCCGGCAGGATTCGAGAGCCTCTTGGACTCTGTCCTTCTCCAGCTGCCTGATCTTGTCTTCCTCCCTCTTCTGGATTTCGTATACCAGATTGAGGGTGGCTTCAGTCATCGCCCGCCAGTAGTCGACTGACTTCTGGCGGTGCAATGCCTGCCACTCTGCCATCAGCTCATTCTGGATGTGAACCGTTTGGACATCTCTGTGGTCAACAAACGTGTTCGGATCCTGAAGACCTGACAGCGTATCCGAAATTAACTCCATCAGGGGTACCCGAGGGCCCGTTGGTGGAGCAATGACTGGTGGAGGCGCGGTGGCTTCCACTGGGGCAGGCGGAGTACCTGCTGGAGGAGCAGACGGGCCCTCAACCGTAAGACCGCCCCGGCCTCGGCCACCGCCCGGGGAAGCTCGGGTGGACTCCAGCCCACCACGGCCTCTGCCACGGGGTTTGGTCCGGCCCAGGGAGGTAAGGACCTGCGACTCGGGTCCAGCTGGTCCCATAGCGGGGAACTTCGCCGCGTACTCACTATACGTGGGGCGCTTGCCGGAAGATCCCTCTCCGGCCCACCAAGAAGAATACCCAGATGGGGGAGCGAAGAGTTCGCCCCCACCATCCTGGCTGCCAGTGGCTTCGCCCGGGCGTTGTTCCACGGGTGCAGGTGTAGAGGTTGTGGTGGCTGGAGTCGCCGGTGTGGCTGCCTGGCTACTCGACCTATGGGCCTGGTTGCTAGGCATATCCAGAGCCGAGACTTGTTGTCCCGACTCGCGACGATCAGCTGGGTTAGCTGGTCTTGGCTGGTCCTTGCCACCCGAAGGGCTCACGGACCGGTCTGCTCGGGTCCTCTTGGAAGCACCGGTAGCTGTTGTTGTGCCTCCGCCAGGACCCTTAGAGCGGGCTTTGGCCTTCTCTCGCTTATCATCTCCTCGCCACTTTTTTACCTTCAGGTGCACCTCACTGGGCATCCCGAATTTCGTGGAAGAGAAGTTGATTTGGAAGAAGGTCAACAAGTTGCCGCTCTTCCATGAGCAGAATCCGGTCTCGAATGCCTGCTCCTTAACGTCTTTAATGCTCAACGAGGCCCAGTTAGCTAGGAGCTCGTTGAAGCACTTGATGGCTCGTTTCCTGGTTTTCTCCAGGCCGATGCCATGGGCCTTCTGCAAGTGCAGAGCCATGTCTCGGCGCCGGTGAGTGCTGAACGATCCATCACAATGTTTGCTCGGGCGGTCCCCAAGCACACACATCATCACAGGCTTGTGGTGCATGTGATGTTCAACAGTGTGGCGAGCGAAGCGAGGCTTCGTCTCGAACATCTTCTCACCCGTGAGAGCCAGCTGGCATGACTCGAATGGGCACCGTCGGCGGCTGCCGGTTGGTCCCCATTGGGTCATTGCCCACTGAACTTTCGTCCGGGCCTCGTAGCTGTAAATCGACCCCAATTTGGATTTCAGCTGGTCAATCCAAATGAGGTAGAATTTACCTACAGGCGTATCCGAGGGGCCGGATTTCATCCACTCCTCGTCATCGCTGTCACCGTCCTTATTGACGGCGCCGGGACACATGTAATGGACCGTGTCGTAGGCACAGTCCGCGAAGCAGCGAGGAGTCCGTTCTTTGAACCCTTCGGCTGCATTCTTCCACATCCATTTCTGATTGTCGTCTTTTGGGACATCCGTGGTCATCTCTTCCCACGTTGTCACGGACTCCAAATCAGATTTGGCCGACTCGGGCAGTTCTGGATCGCTGTCGCTATCCTCACTGTCCGTGTAGATACCAGCTCCCCTACGGCTCGCTCGGCTGGTGGTGGTAGTACCAGCCGAAGCCTTGGCAGAGGATTTGGCGCCTTTTCCGCTGGTGCTGGCAGTGGAAGCTGCAGCCGAGGTGGCTACTGTGGTGGTTGTGGTTGTGGTGGTGGAGGCGGGCGTCTTCGGCTGACCCTTACCCCTCGGCTTGGTGGGGGGTGTGGGTTCTGCGGGAGACGCTTTCGCTCCGTTCTTTTTCTTCCGGCGCTGAACCTTGGTGGGCTGCGCCGGCATCTCAGGGCTGGAATCCGACTCCCGTCGATTCCTGTCCCCTGTACGAGGGCTCCTCCTTCCGCTGACCGGGGAGTCAGAGTCGGAAGAGACCTTGGTTTTCTGTTGGGCTTGCTGTTTGCGATGGGCCCGGCGAGCTGCGGTGAGCTCCTTCTGCTGCTTGGCAAGCTCGGCTCGCTTTGCCTCCACAGCAGCCTGTTGGCGCGAGATGTCCTCATCCGAGATCTCGCCAGGTGCCTCCGGGATGTCGGCAGCTGGGTCGGTCTCGGTTGTGGACCTCTCGACGGCGATGCGGACATCCTCAGCCTCCAGATCGCTCTCAGTGAGAGGACCCTTAGGCGCAGGTTTACGGGTCAATCGCTTGACCCGGTCGGTTTCCACCGACGACAAGGTTACTGTGGAGTCTGTATCCATATCGGATTCGGACTCCCTTAACTCTGAGGCCTTTCGGGTGATGCCCTCAGAGATCAAGACGGCTCGGGCCAGACTCTCGTTCACCGCCATATTCTCCGCTAACTTCAGATAGTTGCGGAGCCAAGAAACTGGCATATTGTCAGCCAGCTCGTCACTGCACGAGTCCATTACCAGAGTCTTGAAATCATCTGGTATGGGCTCGGGCACACCCTGCTCCACCGCCATTGGTCCACATCCGAACATGGAGGCGTGCATGGGGATGTAGGTCCCCCAGGAGGTGTACACCACACCGGCCTCGCGATCGACGTGTGCCATACGTTCGATCCGAGTCTTGAATCCCGGAGGATACATTGGAATGTCCAGGACATCCACTTTGCTACCCGAAGCGGCTGCTGCAGACGAGCGCTCCGGGCGTGGTGGTGGTGGAGGTGGCATCTTCTCCCAGTCGGTGGCCTCGGCCATAGCCGAGAGTGTCCGGGCGGCCTCCTCTGTCGAAGAATCCATAGATTCCTCGACCCGAGACGGGACCTTCGGGTCCTCGCCTAGCTCCAACAGAACGTTGGCAGTTTGACGCGCGGCGTCAATCGTCCCCTGTGCCATGGCACTGAGGGCGACTTTCAAATAATTTGGCGTCTGTGTTGGACTCCTCCCGAAGGATTCGTCCAACAAAAGGTGATGTTAGACAAGCTAACCGACAGCTAGGGGCCTGTAAACCGCCAACAACAACTAGAGCAAAAACGGGTGGCGTCTAACCACCACGAGTCCGCTCTAGTTATGACCAGTATGACGTCACGTATCTCGCCTCGCGAGATCCCGCCGTGGCTATCCGGTGACCTAGTTCCAACCTTTCCCGCCGCACCCGCGGCGCCACCTAGGGAACTAGATCCGAACTAACATTCGACTCGACATGCGGGACGCGGCCTACCACCCGAGTGCTATCTGCTGGAGTTTGGCGGTGTATACAACGCTTCAAAGCGAATGTACCGGTTAATCCGACCGCCACTCACGGGATACAGCTCCCCGGGGAGGGCACGTTCGGCATCTCCAGCCGTGGACGTATGTTACCCGCCCATGGCGGACAACACGCAGCAGCTCGTTGTGTACTGAGTTAGGTTACGGCAGACCTCAACCGGGGACTGCGTCTAACGCCTCTCTGGATTCCGCCTAGCCACAGCGGGCACCTTCCCATACGTAATGCCTTCACTCAGCGAGACATTTTTCCTTTTCTTACGATTAGGTCGTTTCCTGGCCTTCGTCTTCTTTTTCACCAGACCTTCGTCTCCCGGCGTCTTTCTCGGCCGGCCTCTAGGGCGTTTCGTCGGTACTACCACGCTCGGTCCGCTAGGGACAGATACAGGTGGTTTGTAGCCGAACTCCCTCTCCGCCTCTTCGCGTCCCTTCCAGGGCCGAAGTTTTCCGACATTTGTCTTCCATTTCCTACCAGTTAGGCAGTCCTCCATCATCACCGTAGATTCGGAGATGACACGAATTATTTTAAACGGACCTTCCCAAGGCGTTACGAGCTTCAGCTTCTCCAGCGGCTCATAATACCTTAGGACTTTGTCCCCTACATTAAAACGAATTCGTTTAGCATTGGTGTCATAACCCACCTTCTGCCACTTCGCACTCTTCAGCAGTTCTTTACGAACGGCTTCGTATGCCTGTTTGAACCTGTCCCTTAATGACTCCACAAACAACACAGTGCAGTGCGCCTCCGGGTCTATACCAACCACTCCATACACTAAGTTGGCGGGCATTATGATGTCCTCGCCGAACACTAGCAGGTTGGGAGTGCAATTAGTGGATGAATGGACAGTGTTGTTGTAGGCATGCACCACAAACTCACACTGTTCATCCCAGTCGTCCTGGTGGGTATTGACCAGGGGCTTTAGCACTTGTATGAGGGTTCTGTTGAAACGCTCTACCTGCCCATCCGACTGTGGTCGGTATGGGTTTGTTCGGGTCTTGCAAATGGCTAGGTAATGGCACATTTCCTGCCATAGCTCCGACTCGAACTCCCTTCCTTGGTCGCTGTGCATCATAAGGGGAACACCCAAATGTAACACCCAGCCTTTCACAAATGCCTCCGCACACGTGGCGGCTTTGTGGTTAGGAAGGGGGAACACCCGAGTGTACTTGGTATAATAGTCGGTCACGACCATCATACAAGTATTATCTCGGGGCGTCGTTTTAATTCCACTGATGATATCTATCGCCACTCGAGCGAATCTGACACCAAACAATTCCTGGGATAGGGGTTGCTTACCCAGGCCGGGTCCCGGCTTGTTTTTACAGCAATCCAGGCAAGTGGCGATCCACCGAAGCAGGTCGCCTCTCATACCGGGCCAGTAGTAACGCCTTTGTAGACGCTCTATTGACCTTTTCTTACCGAAATGGCCACTTGTTTGATGGCCATGGCAATAATACATGATATCCCTCCTCATCGGGGTGGGTATCACTATTTGCAACAGCCTACCATTGGTGGGAGTTGTCTTCCACCTGCACAGTATGCCGTCTCGGATCTCTAGCTCGGTCCATTGGGCTAGCAACCGCCTCGCCTCCCTATCCTCTAGGGATACTAGCGGCCTTGCCGGTTTAATACCTGACCGTAGGTATTCCATTATGCGAGTTGTGGTGGGATCCGACTGTTGGAACTTTTTGATGGTTTCCGGGGACCAATCAAGATAGCTGCACACAGCCTCCTCCCAGGGGATACGGGGGGTGGTATGATTAAATACCAACCCGGCTACCACAGCATTGTGGGCCCCGCAGTCATCACAAGTGGCATTCTGGCACCTTCGGATGGGTCGTCTCGACAAGGCATCCGCATTGATATGTTTAGTACCGGGTCGGTGCTCTATCTGTTTATGCTCTAATCCGAATTCGGATAGATGAGCTAACCATCGTCCTATCATCCCCTCAGCGTCCTTAAAATTAAGGAGCCACCTAAGGGACGAATGGTCAGTTCTTAAGGTAAAGTCACTTCCCCAGAGGAAATGCTTAAACTTCTTCGTATACACCACCACAGCGAGGAGTTCTCGCTTGGTGGTACAATAATTTCGCTGTGTCTTGCTTAACGTGTTGCTAGCAAATGCTATCGGCACTTCGACTCCCTCTTGGACCTGAGAGAGAGCTGCCCCAATTGCATCATTGCTCGCATCGGTGTCTAAGATGAAATGTCCCTCGGGAGTGGGATATTTCAACACTGGTGTATTCCTAAACAAATCTTTTATTTTATTAAAAGATTCTTCTTGCTCGCTGGTCCATGGGAATGGGTCCCGTGCCCTACCCGGAGTCCAGTGAGCTAGACACTGCATGGGGAAGCTCACACGAGAGTAATTTGGTATGAAATCACGATAATAGGAACAGAATCCTAAAAATGATCTCACCTCCTTAGCACTCGTGGGTCTTTCCCAATTCTCTACGGCTTCCAATTTTTCCGGATCCGCACTCACTCCTTCCCAAGTATGTAATGGTTTTCTTAAACAAATTACACTTCTTGGGTTTAAGTTTAAGACCGTTTGATAGTATCCGGTCGAGGACCAATTGCAGATTCGCCAGGCATTGCTTGAACGACTTGCCGAACACGACCACATCATCCAAGTAAACCAGGCATTTCTTCCACAAAAGATCACTCAGTAAGGATTCCATCATAGCCTCGAATGTAGCGGGGGCGTTACACAATCCGAAGGGTAAGACATTATACTCGAATAGCCCCATATGACTGGAGAATGCTGTCTTCTCCTTGTCATCGGGGTGCATCGGTATTTGCCAATACCCGGACTGTAAATCCAAGGTACAGAACCATTGGTTCCCGCCCAAGCTATCTAAAGTCTCGTCTATCCTTGGTAAAGGATACGAGTTCTTCTTTGTTATACCGTTCAATTTCCGATAATCGACACAAAAGCGGATTGTACCGTCTTTCTTAGTGGTCATACAAACAGGGCTAGACCAGGGACTCGAGCTGGGCACGATTACCCCTAGGTCTAACTGTTTTTGTATTTCCTCTTCACAAATTAACTTCTTCTTTAGAGGAAGTCTACGATACGGAATTTTAAAAGGTTTCTCGTTGCCCACATCTATGGTGTGCAACACCTTATCGGATCTACCCACCGGTCCTCCCTCCCTACCAAAAGCACTCTCGTACTTCTGTAGGAGTTTCGACAGGCAATCCTTATCTTCCGTATTTTCTAAATCGGACTGATTAATCAGCTTTTGGAATTCTTCATCCAAAGGATGCTTACTAACAGGGTTCAGTGGTTTATTGAATTTTGCTTCGGCGACATGTTCTACCGAGCTCATCCTCCCAATACAGTCGCCTCGCCTCAGATAGACTACTGAACCACTTCGGTTAGTCATGGGTAATACAGTCCAAGCTGCATTAGCCACTAATGTATCCACTGAGTCCAACCCGACGCTCGACAAGTACACCGTATCGGGTTCATAGATTCCAGTTTCATTCCTTTGAGCCATGGACCCGCCACAAAGGACATCGCAAGTGGTACCCGGTGGGATCTTCACCGTATGTATCACTGATGCGACCGAAGACACCTGTCTCAATACGCATTGGACATGCAAGCCATACGGGTTCCGTATACTCATCATACCGTCCCTCGGGTCCAAGACGGCCCCGTATAAACTTGCAAAATCCAGTCCGAGGATTCCGTCATCACTAACCTCTGCTATAGTTGGCGAAAGAACGAATTCTTTGCCTCCTATACGGATAGGCATAAACGTCCTACCAAATGTACGCATACTGCTTCCGTCGGCCGTGCAAGCATTTACCCCCGTTTTGAGGTTCTCATGGCTGCTGGCCACCGAGTCGAAGAACCTTTTGGACACACAGGAATGGCTAGCTCCAGTATCCACCAAGAATTCTCCTACCCGGCCTTCCACAGATATGGGTACATACCACCGTCTCCCCCCTAAGGGTGAGGGGTTACTGGTAAACTGGTGAAAGTCTCCCGAATCACCAAGATTCAATCCGAGTCCTCTCAGGAATTCCAGACACGGATGACTTGGGGGAAGGCGTGTCCCACACACTCGGATCAACTCTTTGATCCATCCTTCCTCTCCCCTAGTGTGGCCACTCGCCTCCATACGCTCACCCTCATACATATAAACACTAGGGTCCCCGGCCCCGGCCAAGGTGCAGGGGTGCGCACCCCCGGCCACCCGGCCTCCAGGTGTAATTGATTCGAAATCTTCCACCGGGTCACCCCCGGTAGCATTTTGGCATTCGTTCTTCCATGGGGTCGTATCAGATGCCGTTGATACAACCCCCACTAGTTTTCCACATCAGTGGAATCCGTAGTGTTCTCCCTTCCTTCGCCGTTGTCTTCGGGTTCATAGAAGGCAGCCATTACCGGTTTAGCAGCGGTACATTCAGACGAATAGTGTCCCATGCGTTGGCATCTAAAACACTTTACAGTTCGGCGATCCACTCGGGGTCTCTGCCGACTGGCTTGGATGGCATCTGTAATTTTCTTACACATGTCCTCCATAAGTTTGGTCATGTCCGGGGACTGACCCTTCGATTTATCGGCGCTTACTAAAGGTTTGGATGCCTTCTCACTAGCCTTCGGGTCACTCTTGACCTCGGGTGGTGGTCTTGAGTCCCTTGGCTTATTGAAAGATTTCCTAGGAATATACTTCCTGCCCGAAGTATTCTTCCTTAATTGGACCGAACAGAAGGTTCCGTCCTCCTGTTCGATTTCAATCAATTCAAAATCATCTGAGGGGACTTGCGCCTCAGACTGCTGGACTACTGATACCAGGGGAGCCGAGCGGCTGGCATTCGGTATGTCACCAGCTAACATTGTTCGCTTCTTCACGGCCATATCTATACCATTAAATATGTCGTGAAGTGTTACGCCTTCTTTCCAGGCATCCCTGGCAGCAACCTGCTCATCTTGGTCTCTCAGACCCTTGACGAATTGGGTAATCAGATCGTCCATATACCAGTCCTGGTTTTCAGTACCGGGTCTGGCTTTGCTTAGCAGGGCATGGAGCTCCATACCGTATGCTCGAAAAGCTTCATTAGGCTTCTGTGTACGTTTCTTGAAACGGACCATCGGGTCCTCCTTGACCATGTTGCATAACAGTCCACTAGCAGATTCTACCAACTGCTCAAAACTTCCAACGAGACCGTACCAGGTTCGCCATTGCTCTACAGCCATGCGACCCGGGCCGCCCTTCAGACATCTTACCAGATGTGGCTTGGCCTCGTATGGGGTCCACCCATTACAATTCATCACGTCGATGAAGTCTTCAAACCACTCTTTCCATGGTCGAGTACCGTCATATTCTTTTGGAATAACGGCTACCCTTCGGGCAGAATTATGAGCATACATCAATCTAGTGCATTGCTGTTTGCTCCATTCAACCGCCTATGTTTCATTTAAGGTTCGGTTGCCCCCTATACCACCGAAGCTCGTATTGCCCGGTGGAGGTGGTGGTGGTGGCTGCGTATATGTCCACTGTGGCACACTGTGGTTCGTATAACCCGCGCCACCCTGGTTAGGGCCGGGACCCGAGGTACCACTGTAGCCTGTGGGACCCGGGGTACCGGCCCCTCCTTGTGTGCTTTGATAACCGCCGCTTGAAGGCTGGTTACCCGTCGGATGACTGCCATCGTTTGATGGATTGGGTTGGTTGCTGTCATTACCAGCTCCCAACCCCACACTGTCACTCGGATCCACATGTATGTGGAATCCGTTAGTCTCTGCACTGCTGTCAGAGGCTTCCCGTGGTACATAGTCCGGGTCCAAATTGTGGACTATGGGGACTTCACTTATCCGGACTCTACTAGTTCGGCCATGTTTATCTTGGGTTCTAATATAAACTCCCCCTTGATCTACATTCCGCGTCGCATTATCATTGACAAAAGGATTATACGGCGGATGCTTCGGCGTAGAACAGGAGACAGGGTCGCCCTGTTTAACGAAAGTCGAGTTCGGGTTTGTGTCCTTACTCGCCGGGGGGGCATTCGCTTGCTCCTGCTCTTGTAAATAACTCTCCATGGCAGACTTATTTATTGTGAGGGTAGCTAGATCTGTGGTCAGGTTTCGCTGTTCCTCCCTCAGCTGTGCGTTTTCTGCTAAGATTTCGGATCAAATCTTTTCATTTTCCGCCACAGCTCGGTTTCGTTCTTCCTGAGCGGCTAAAGCCTCTCGCTTAAAAGTATCCTTTAGTAAGCGGTACTTTTCACCTTTTTCTTTCTGAGACCTTTGATACTCGTTGGTCTCCTTCCTTATCTCGGCTTGTTCCGAGACCATTTTGGCCTCTGTCTCCGCCTTTCGGAGTTGAAGTTTCTTCAGCTTCTCCTCCATAGCATGCAACTCGGATTGTAATCTGTTTACATCCCGGGCCTTAGCAACTTCTTCGGCTCTAGCCTTTTCGATTGCTCTAAGTCTATTGGCTTCTTCGAGTTCCAACTCAGCCAATCTTTTCTCTTTCTCGAGTTCGTCTCTCTCCTTCCTTTCCAAACGATGGGTTGCCGAAGTTAGACGATACTTTAGGTCAGATTCTTTTAGAATCGCCTCCTGCTCCTCGGAACGTAATTTTCCGATCCGAGACTTAGTTTCCTCTTCTATTTTTAATTGGGCCGCCATGAATTGTTCATGTTGCCGCTTAGCTTGTAACTCTACCTGTTCTTTGGCTTTCAAATAGGCCGGGGTAGTTTTATACCCAGGGCCCATCCGACGTCCGTATATAGACCTGCGACTGCCTCCAGGATTAAACATGGAGTCAGACAAGCCTTCATCTAGCGATCGGCCTAAGTGATGCCTTTCCGAGCTTTTCGGTTCAGCACCCCTAGGCTTATTCTTCGCATTTATGCTTGGGACTATTGCGTCCCTTATGGCTTTGACATCATCGCTGTCATGGTCCGACGATGTCATTAATGGGGGTACCTCGTTTGCACCACCCGGTACTGCTACTGGGGGGGTCGCAGTACATTTTCCAGGGCTTTGTGCCACTGGCGTACCCAAGTTGCTAGCCGAGCCTGCTGGTACAATAGGACACAGCTGGCGTCTACTAGTTATAGCTTGGGACCAATCACTCAGGTCTAAAGTTGGGGGTTTTACTATTCCCTTGAACAATCCCGTATCCGGTACTCCCATATGGGGTGTACCCGGATACAAGTTTACGATACCATCACCTGTGGCACCGTCTATCAGACCAGGTGTCGAGAAAACAGTTCGGACACCCGCCGGATTATACATTTGTTGTTGACTGGGTTTCCAGTCTAACAACAGATGCTGGGATGTAAAGTCATCCTCTTCGAATCCCTCTAGCCCAGGGCTTGGGGGATCTGCTTCGGGTTTCCCGAGGCTTTCGGCCAATGTGGCCGCGCACCACCCCCGAACCAACTGGTCACGGCACCAGTGTAATGGTTCGTATTGACTTATATGTTGGGTGGCTCTTTGGCTCGCTTACCACTAGAAATACCAACACAACACGAGTAGTTCGGGTTGGGCAAAGCCCCAGAAACCCCTACCTCTCAGTACTAGTCCCGGGTATCTGGTACCTATAGGGTACTGAACCCTATATTGAATCTGGTAGGGAGGAGTGTAGGGGCCAGCTCTGCCGTAAGGCCAGCAGCCCCGTTTCTGGAGATCCCAGCCCCCAGGGGCTGGCATCCGGTGGTAGCTCCCCCCTTCGTGTGTGTCATACCAATCCAGGTGTAGGTGCCTGGAACAGTATAATACAGATACGCTTCGACCCTGGCAGTACTGTGTACTGGTAGGTCAACTGGGAAGTCAGGAGTGCCTCACACTGCTTGATAAAGCCCAATCGATCTGGTTGGGAGGAATGCTTGGTGCTGGTTGGCCATGGTTGAAGCTGGTTGGGAGGAGTGTAGGGGCCAGCTCTGGCTGTAAGTCCATGGCGGTAGGCCATCTGCCCCGTTCCGGTTGCACCAGCCCTCAGGGGCTGGTCAGCTGGTATAAGCTGCCCCCCTTGTGTATTATACCGATCCAGATGTAGGTGGAAGGTAGAGAATGTCAGACGGGGAAGTAGCTCAGCGGTAGAGCTTCCGCCTGCAGGTTGGAGGGTCCCGGGTTCGACTCCCGGTTTCTCCAAGACGTTTTCTGCCGACCTCTACACTATTAAACTTTTGTTTGTACATTTAAACCAAGGTTGTGTTCATATTGAATATATCTAAGGATTGAAAAGAAGGCAGCATTTACAAGAATACTTTAGCCTATATATTCCAGTAGAAATTATTCAGATTATGGCCATATATAATGCCTTCATCAAATTTCTTCCTTTTAGTTAATGGAAAAAACCTTCATTTTAAGCTTCTTTTGATTTGCTGTTAAACACATTATTAGTTGGAGTCTACATTAGAATAATAATTGAACAAAGATCAATACCAAATATGGTAAGGCATTATATTATCAAGGAAGATAATTTAATTCACTTCCAATTTCATGACAAAGTATAGTATTTAAGTATTCAGTTCTCTATTTATTCAATCCTTGTTGGTAGGCCTGCCCAAATTGTCCTATTCATAATGCATATGAATATGTTGAATTTCCAGGTCAGGAAGAAATTGGAAAGTGTACAGAGAGTTTATGATTGGAATGTCCTACACTATGCCTATGGAGGATTTAAATACAACTGCATCCACAGATACCATTATAGATAATGACACGTTGCCGACAACATCAATACCACCACCTGTGATGTTGCCTACCCTATTTACATGCTAGTCATGTATGTTTATCTATTGCCTTGCCTCGTTGCTCTGGATCTAGTTGGCACTTCACTGGCCTTTGCTCTCTTCTGGTGCCAATGTCATGAGTGCAGAAAGAACAGATTTGAATTATTCAGCTGCTTAGCAGTTGTAGACAAAATTGACTTATTCTCAACTATCTTCATCCGCTGCTTACCTACCATTGCTAAGTACCACAACCAGCCTTCCCTCTTCTGGTTGATACATGCAAGGCCGTTGGCGTATATGGTTGGATCGGCAGGGCAGATGATGGGGTCCTATACACACGTCCTAGTGACGGCTCATAGATACACACTCATCTGCCACCCACTCACACAGTGGATGTCTAACAGGACTTCAGACTGTGGCAAAGTCACACGGTGGATGTCTAACAGGACTTCAGACTGTGGCAAAGTCACACGGTGGATGTCTAACAGGACTTCAGACAGTGGCAAAGTCACACGGTGGATGTCTAACAGGACTTCAGACTGTGGCAAAGTCACACGGTGGATGTCTAACAGGACTTCAGACAGTGGCAAAGTCACACGGTGGATGTCTAACAGGACTTCAGACTGTGGCAAAGTCACACGGTGGATGTCTAACAGGACTTCAGACAGTGGCAAAGTCACACGGTGGATGTCTAACAGGACTTCAGACAGTGGCAAAGTCACACGGTGGATGTCTAACAGGACTTCAGACTGTGGCGGTTCTCATCACTACCGCCATATACTGTACTGTCTATAACATACCTAGTATGTTCCAATTCACTGTCGAAAACCGCTGGAATAAGTGCCTTAAAGGTTCCTTCCTGACCCTCGTGCGAAGGCCATTCGGGAAAAGCTACTTATTTTCCATTATCTATCTAAACATTGTGTGGTTTGTTTATTAGAGGGTTCATACCTGTCGTTAGTATACTCTGTCTCACGGTTCTTATCATCCGTCATCTGCGTTCTCGACCACAGGAAACTGCCACCCACAGCAAGACAACCACACTGTCACATGCCCGTGTTGGTGTCACGATAGTTTACCTGTTTTGTCAGACACCGGTTTGTGTGTCCTCTTGCATCAATGGCATTTAGGATTTCTTTAAACTTAAGATTACCATCCTTAATAAGTTCCATGGTTACTTTGTTATTATCTGTAACATACTGATGACCATAAACTCTGCTACTTACTTTGTAATCTAGCTTCTCGGTGGTTCTGATTTCAAGAAGACACTGAGACATATGATGCATTAGAGTTGTCAGTGTGCCTGTTGTCAAAGTAAGAGGCCATATGTTGTTAATGTTTGAACTCTGCATTAATTAAATTATGATGACCTTCAAAGCAGAGCAACTTCTTTGGCCCATTTAAAACTACTATAAAGGTGCACCAGGGACTTGTGTTGTTTAAGATGTGCCTTACAAGCGGGGTATTGATATGTCATGTATATGTGTAAACTGTGGCTATATTGAATGACATGCAACTCATGCATCATGATATAAAAGTACTTCCAAAAGCCCCCAAAGACAATGCAACATAAAACTTAGTACATTTTCTGTACACTAGATGGGGCTCCAGTGTCTCTATAACCTATTTGTTTATGTCTGGCCCAGCAGGGGGCGATATCGTGCACTGGTATAGCCTACCGCGGCACCACCGACACCGTGCCATGAGGGTTGCATGTTCTCTTCTTTCTTTGTGAATAAAGCTATTGACTGGTACAACATTGTAGGCCTATGCATTTTTTCATGTTGTAAGCAGTGGAATATGGAATTTCCATAGGTACAACCTGGGGGTTTAACCTAAGCACTCTGTATCTCCCCCCCCCCCAGATAACGCTCCCCTATATCACACAGTCAGTAATAACACCCCAAATGTTCATAAAACACACAAATAAAGAGCTTTTTATACCATTTCTTAAAAAGTTGTCAAAGGCTCACTTGAATTTTGTTTGACTGTGGGTCCTCTCACTTGGCCTTGTGAAAAAAACCCACAGTCAGATACATTACATGTATTTACGATGAAAAAAAGTATATCATTAGCAACAATAAAAACTCTTTCATCTGGGTAGGCTTGTGAAGATATCTTTTTAGAAAAGAATTAAGGAAAAATTAGGCAGCAATGCAATTTTGGCAAACACGCAGGCTTACCATCACTTTATTGGTGCATCATGAAGAACGTTGGGCCCTAGGGAGTTACTTGTCACAGCTGAATTCATACATAAATGACGATCAAAGAGCATCCCACTTGGCAAAAAATGTTTTTAAACGTGTTTTCTTAACCAATTATCAACCAAATACCCAATAAAAATACCAATAAAAACGTGGCTTTTTTTTTTAACGAAACACGTTTTTATGCCAAGTGGGATGATTATTAAAGCTTTGAGGAATGGATCACGATCCAGTATTACTAAATGAGAGGATTGGTGGATTTGCAAATATTTTCGTACCCCCCCCCCCCCGAGCAATGTCCTAAACCTTTTTGGCGCCCCCCCCCCAAAAAAAAAATAAAAATAAGAAAAGAAGAAATATCATAAACCCCATCCCATTCCAAGAAAAAAATTTCACCAACCCGACCTGGCAATAGATGACTCCTTCCTAAATTCAGAGACACATATCACTGTTATAAAAGAGCACAGTCGTGGACAGATGACAGTATATAATCTAAAGTATGGGGGCCTTGGATTATTTAACCCTCTAACCACTGATAATGCAGAAGTGCATCATGCCCATTGGTCGTCATGATGCACCAATTGGTGCATCATGATGACCTTCGGGAGTGTATCATACCTGAAGGGTCGTCATGATGCATGAATGCAGCCGTGGCGAGTTACTTACCAGAGCTGCATTCATGCATCATGACGACCACTGGGCACGATGCATCAATACACCAGCGCACTTAAAGGGTAAGAAGTGGAGGCATGTGGGCGATGGGGGTGGGGGGTGGGGGGCAATGACCATAGACCGACCAGCTGGTACAAAGAAGTGTCATGGGGGCAATGTGTCAATCACAGGGATTTTCTCTCCCCCATCACCATGAGGTACATGGTACAGCATATACCGGGGGGGGGGCAGTGAGTCAGTGCTAACCTTCCCACACATACAGCAGCGCCGTCTTGTGGATACCTACACCTTTTACATAGTGGACAGGAACCATGTCTATACTGGATGTACCTCAGTAACTAAAGGGTCAATCAACATCACACCCCTTCACCTGTTCTACACATATCATGGAGCAACATGATGGAGTTACCTACTGGCCAGCCCTGTGCGGAAATCAGACATATCACAATGCATTCTGGGTAAGTAGTACAGAAAATCACTATTACCATGTCATCTCCTTGTTTGAGAAGGAATATTCATATGAAAAAAAACAACATCCTACTAAAACCTCTCATCTGTACAGACATAAGTATCCCCTTTTCCAAAGGCAGGTCATGCTAATGGATGCAGAAATCCTTGCGTACAGGACGCACCCTGTGTTTAAGACACACCCTGAGTCAAGGGACACCAAATAAGGTGAAGCAGGGGCCAGACTTTGGTCTCTATCCTCTATGTTTTCTATTAAATATGGACTTGATTCATCAGAACATTTGCTTGCTCAGACATTTTCCCTTGCATTTCCCATATCCGAGGAAGCAAGGGCTGACTGTATTTTGTTGCTTTGCAACCATTTCCCTCGGGAACACTAGAAAATAACATAAGCACCAGCAAGGCGTATATAGAACCCACATGAAATTAAGGGGATAATTATCTCTATCCACCACAAATCATGTCAAGTGTATTATTCTTCTCGTTAGTTTTCTCATAGATGAAGCAGTCGATTCAAGGATTCAATGATTTGTTATGTCCCTACATAGTTTTTGGAAAACGTTTGCTTAAAAAAGACGTTACATATTCAATCACTTTTTTAATGACAATTGATTGACATTTAAAAACAGGAATTAGAGAATGATGGTTGTATCAAGAAACTATGTTAACGTTCAAAAACAATTTCCCTCGCTATCAATAACGTAAATTGAACTCTTCGGACATCAGCTTTTGCTGAAAAAAAAAGATCGCTGTCAGGCCTATGCTAATCTTCAAACTGCCGGACAGAATGTCTGACTGTAATCGCAGGACCATGGGCAACATTTTGGCTTTTACGACTTGCAAATCAAACCATTATCAGAGTTAATACAGCCTAAAACAAAAGGTGTTACTTTTGGTTAAATTTTGAAGAGTTAAATGATCAAAATAGCAGGTCAGTTCTTCTTTATCATTTCTTTCCTGACAATAATAATCTTGCGCTATTCGGTCCTTCCAAAATTAATACGGGGGTGCAGAGTGATAAAATTTGCAGGAATGAATGACCTGTGAGGAGGAAAACTTTGTATAGACTGAAATTGCAAGTAGTAAATTGTCCACAATAAAGCCCCAGATACATATAATATAATTACATTGGGAAAAAAAACGATCCTCAAATATTAGTAAGAAGTTAGGTGGTCGAACTAACATTTTGGCAAAGGTTATCAAAAAGCACATGTCCAAACTTCCTATCCTATCTTAGCGTTTTCGAACTAACCCTTAGTAAAATGTTAGCATTTGCCTGACATTATTAGTAATTTGTTAGTCCTTTTTTACTAAGACTTTCATTTATTGGTAGTATGGAATAGGAGCTGCAATTTTAAGCTTCTGCAAACGAATTCATATTTGAATACTTTAAACATCAAAACATGGGAAATCTCGCATACAGACATGAACAGTTTAGTTAAAATCCCTAAATATATATGATACAATCCCTAACCCTTTGAAACTAACCCTTTATTGTAGGTAAGCCACATTGAATTCTAAACCTACTTTGAGTCTTAGACTCTATATCAGGATTTTGACTCCTGCAACAGAACCTCTTTATTTAAGAAGCATGTTCTATGCCTCAAATCATTTTTATTTACAATCCCTGAGCTAGGTTGCTCTGAGGTAAATACAAAGTCAGAGAACTAACAATGTGGATAATGTGTATATTGAATATCCACACAAAAGGTGTTTCCATCTTTCTTCCTTCTTCCGTCAATAACTTATCAATATGTTAGGTGCATCTTATTAAATGTTATATGAGTACAATTGCAAAAGACTTTCTAAGTCAAAGGTCATTGAAAATAACCATTATTTTGACATCCATAGACTATTCTATGATGTGCACCTAACAGAAAAATCCTCATACAAACTGCACTGCCACCTGGTGTGAAAAGAACTACTAACCCTTAGACAAAACTACTAAAAATGGAAAGGTTACTAACTTTTTACTAATTTTCTCTCTTGACTTCGTCAAGCTAGCTTGTCTGAATAGGTTAGTGAATGTTACTAAGCACCTAGCCATTGCTAGTCCTGTGTTAATCACATGTGCTAACTAAGGTAAATTAGGGGTTTTGACTAACTTAAATTAGATTCATTTTTTTCAGTGCAAGACCAGGGAATCTAGCGAGCACACATACTGGAAAGTCAGAAATTGGCGTGATATTCATAAAGGTATCATATGTACACCCAACCCCATATCCAACATGCCCCCCCCCATCTCCAGGTCGGCCCTCATACATTGGCTCTAATAGGGGCTGTTACTCAATTGGTTATTCTCACCAGTTACACAACAGCCCCACATTAAACTGATTCTCACCTTTGCATCTAGATGGTCTACCTTTGAGAGATAACAGTCTATAGGATTCAGTATGGAGGCCTAGTGGAGCCACCATCTTGAATTTCGCTGGTTGAGGTAAAACCCACTGATAAGACATACCATGATGGGTACCTTGTCCCTGGTTAACACCCACTTCCAGGGAACATGCTGGTCCCATCTCATCAGTTGTTATCAGTGTGTATAGCCAGAACCAGCTCCAGACCAGCTAGTGGCCAATACATTAGGTTTTTCAGCATGCAGGCCATTTGGTCCGGTAGACTCGGATTGATTTTTGCCGGACTGTATTCCTGGACATATCTGAATGATGAGAATTGATGAAAAACAAAAGTGAATGTACTATCTTATTCACTTTAATAATTTTGAAGGGACCTTAAATAAAATGGCAATGCTTTTTGTTCATGCTGTTAAACCTTGGATAATGGTCTGATTTACAAGCTAACTGTAAAAACTGACATGTAGCCCAAGATCATGAAATGACGGTTATACATTTAAAAGGGCAGTTTGCCAATGTCCGCCCACCCTGCAGCCATTTTGCAAGCTAAACCCGGTGATTTTTGTATCGATTTGGAAGGTTTTAAACCGTTTATTGGCCATAAATATATATAAGTATACAATACATGTATATCAAGTTTTTGTATTCAGCTGACATGGTTGGTATTGCAATGCTTGATCTTTCACAGACAATAATATCACCCGAATGATCTGTATTACAAATTGCAAGTATAAAATTAATATGGGCGTTTTATATAACATATGTATTGTAGGATTTTTTAATTTGTATTGATTTCAAAAGTGTTTTCCACCAATAATGGTTGGATGGCACTAATCATAGCTGATATTGTGTGTCACCTTGAGATGCTTCAGTATAAAATAAACAGGAGTACGAACCCTGGAGATGGAATGAAACAGTTTGTATTTAGATTTTTATCATGCTCAGTGCAACGCTAATTTATTATATTGATGTAAATGTATTTTATACTATAATAAAATGATTTTCAAGAAACCTTAACAGCATGCATCATTATTAGGGCAACATTATCCTATCACCTAAATAGTTCTGGTCTCTCACACTAGGGGACTCACCCTGCAATAAGGTGACAGCATGAACTACAGTGCCCTCACTCCTGACCAAAAAATGGCCTATTGAAAAGAGCAGGAGACAGATGGGTCTCTATCTCTGGCAGTATATGCAGCAATGCTTTTAGGATTGCTACATGTCTGGGGAACCCAAATCACCCGGCTGAGCTTCAGTATCATACAAGATATAATATAGGAATATGATGGGATATATATTGGTAGTAGTGCAGATTTCCAACACCAGGTAGTAGGATCAACCAGCTCATGACGTAGGGCATTCAGACTATTTTTAGAAAACGGAAAAAAAAACTTTCATTTTCAACTAGGATGGATGAAGGGGATTCTGAGTAATACAAAACTGAAGGAATTTTAATTCTATCATCCCTAGTTCCATTTTAAAAGAACCTTTTCTACCAGAATAAAGGGTTTTGGGACAGACAAACTCACCATAGAGAGTGGTCTAGATTGCTGGTCAAGTTTGGGTCATTTGGAGCGTACTAACCATGTAGGGTCGGCATGATACATGAACACAGCTCTCGCGAGCTTCTTGCCGGGGCTGCATTCATCCATCAGGCCAAATAAAAAAAAAGGTTTGTTTCCAGTAACCCGACTTACCCTAGCAAAACAGGGGCAAAAAAACTTTTTTTGTGATATTGAAGGATTTTGTTTCATTCTTTTCAGATTTTAGAGAAATTTTCGTTACTTTTTGAGGACTTTTCCTGTATCCTTTTCATGTTCTTCCCCTCGCTCACAGTTGTAATTTTCCCATAATTATTTTACAATGAAATCAAAGAATTTGATACATCCATTGATATGTGCCCTAACATTTCCTATATAAATGTATAAAAAAAAATCTGACCTACCGACCTTAGCTCTTTGAGCTTTGTTACTGGAAACACACCTTTTATTTTTCTTGGCCTCATGGCCCAATGGGCATGATACATTAATGCATCAGCAGCCTTTAAAGTGTTAATGAATGAAACCTTTGTCTAATTAACAGGATACAAACTACACATGGACTACAGATACCCCAGACTTTACGCGATGTTTCCAGGACTCTGTGTTGGTGTGGGTGGCATGTGGGTACCTAATAATGGCCGCCCTACTGTACATCCCATACCTGTTATCTGCACAGAGGTATAACACCATACAACAAATCGGATGGCTCTGTGCATCCAAACTTGTAAGTATTATCTGTATGTTATTTTCCCTGTGAAAAATCATCTTCAAATTGTATCACTGAATTCTAGGCCTAGGAAATAGTTCATGCTTTATTTGAAGGCCTTGTAAAATAGGCGACTGGTTCTGATCTATTATAACTCCATCATTCCAATATATGAATAATGTTTGAAAGTTGATGTACCTAAAGATGGGCAATTCTATATTTCTGAATACTTTCCTTACACACAAAGGTAGATTGGACCTGAAAATTGCTATTGAAAACTTTTCGCTACTTTTACATCAAGATTTTGATACAACATTACGTTGCTAAGCAACATCATGTCACTAGCAAATGTCACATCACTAAGCACTTCTGGGACATTTACTGTCAATTGAAGTGGCGACGCTAAGCAACAACACTACCAGAACATTTTCTGCAACCTCTAGCGGCGAAGCTACTAGTAACCAATAAAACTTGCTGTATCTAAAAGTGGCCTGTAGCTACCAATTGGAACTTTCATAGCAAATTTACCATACTTTGATAGTGTTCTAAATCAGTAATGCTTTTGTGTTAATTTTCCAAACTGAATATATGTGGAAAGAAAATATGTGGCACGTATACAGTTCCACACTATACATATGACCCCATTTTGTGAGACTTGACCATCTGTGTATTTATTTTGCAGGTGCTATGTATTTCACTTGGCATTGTGGCACTTGTTTACCTGATAACTGGTTCTACACAAGAGGCACCCCTGGTGGACGTCCTGTCACCAAGTCTACTCATATCAAGCTATGTAAGTAGTAAATACCACCAAAACCTATTATGTTCCGAAACTCCTGGGTGCAGCGGGCATATCAGGCACACTGAGTGATGGTAAAAAGGCAAAGGGTCAGGGCTCTACCCAGGCTAAAGAAAAACACCATTAGATCTAGCGGCAAGATATTTAAAGTGACATAGTTCGATTTTTTTTTTCATTTTTCAAATCCTGCTCAAATGTGTCCGTACACTGTAATAACACACTATATAGGTGTTTGTAGACCATTATTGTCCTTATCTTCCCTAGCTGATACAAGCTTGGAAAGGGGGCTCCAATGGACCATGCCATAGGCATTTTACAGTGTATTTCCAATGGATGGACTTTTGGCATGCATGCCAAAAGTAGGAAATTGGGTATAAATCTGACAATTCCTTCAAATATCAGCTTAATTATTGGGAAGGAGAGCAAATAAAGTAGGTACCATAGGAATATGACCTATGTGAACATCCTCGTTCATTTTTGAGAAGATTGATTTTCTGGCCCCAACCTTTGGACTATGCCACTTTAATTATTTTCCCAAGAGATATATATCTAACTAGTGAGAACAATAATAGTGATCGATATTCACGAGGTGGAGACCGAGTGGGCACAAAATGGCATCACTAAAAAAGTGTCGAAAACAGGTCAATCAACTTTGCCAGCAAATATTAACCAGTCGTCAATATTGAGTCAACGTTCTGCTTGTGTCCATTGGGATAAAAGGCATTAACCTTTTGAAGGCTGCTGGAGTATTGGTGCATCATGCCTATCGGTTGTCATGATGCACCAATGATGTGCTGGTGCGACTGCTTGCCAGCACTTCATTGGTGACAGTATGTCGACCCTCGGGGATTATATTTATCAACCCCGTAGGGTCAGCATAATGCATCAATACTTTATCAAAATACACAGACACAAAAAATCAAAATTAGTAAACTTAATCTAACTTAGCCACCAATTAGGCAAAATACCCATTATGTTAGTAAAATCTTACCAACATGTTAGTAGTTTTCACTAACCTATTCAGGCAAGCTGACTTGACTTAGCCAACAGAGAAAACGGACACTTTGTCTAAGGGGTAGCAAATTTCTTCACACCAGGTAGCAGTGTGGTTTGCATGAGGACTTTTCTGGTAAGGTTTTATCATGGAACAGCCTATGAATGTGAAAATAATGGTGCTTGCAATGACTATTGATGGGATAAAGCCTTTACAATTCAACCTGGCATAGATGCAACAGAATAGATCTAATAAGTTTATACATTATTGAAGGAGTAACGAAGAACAATGGAAACACCTTTTCTGAGGATATTCAATATTCTCATATATCCACATCTGTGACCCTGTGATAAACCCTAAGAGTTAGAAGTAAACTCCCAAGAAAACTCCCAACTTGGCTTAGGAAGTCCAACAAATGTTAGCCATAAGGCCTAAGATATTCAGAATTTTTTACTGTGTGTAGAAATGGTTGAATAATTAACATATTTGTCCTTGTTATTCAGGTACTGTCAGGTGTCATAGTATGGCTGGAGTTCAGCAGGGCCATGTCTTCATCACGGGTACTTTCCATCTTCTGGCTGCTCCAACTTTTGTTTGGTTCCATCCAGTTCAGGTCCCACATTATTCATCCAGACTCAGCAGGGGTTAGTAGCCCTTTTGCTATTTATCTTCTAACTTTTTAACCCTTTCTCTCCCTATACTGTATGTATGCAGTACTATAAATGTATAACTCTGTATATCTGATATACAGGGATTTAAAGGGTCCATCATGCCATCCCTATAGGGTTGATGCACTGCCAGAGGGTCGGCATGATGCACTGCCAGAGGGTCGGCATGATGCACTGCCAGAGGGTCGGCATGATGCACTGCCAGAGGGTCCGCATGATGCACTGCCAGAGGGTCCGCATGATGCTGGTGAGCAGACTCCGCAGCACTTCATCGTGGATCACGATGCTTCAACATGGATGGTGGGATGCATTCCTGCAGCCACCAATACATACACAGTAATGATGGCAACATTACAATACCAGTAATATTCCTCAAGATGATTCCCGGCCCTGCAATCATCGAAGCTGTTATACAGCCGAGATGATTGCAGGGCCAGGAATTGTCATTTTTATGTCTGCTAAGAATCTTCACTCACTACAGCACTTCACTCACTACAGCAGCAGTTCTAAGCCTCTGCTGGGAGAGTGGAACAAGAAGGAATGTTCGTATTGCCGGTGTCGTATGCAAAATCTGGTCCATGCAAAATCTGGTCACCAAAGTTTAATTATTTCTAAAATCCCACTTTGTCCAAATTACAATTCTAAGGCGTAGGGACAGTATCATTAGGGTTAGGTATTAATCAAATTCTATTAGATCTTGGAGGATGTTATCATGGTTCTTTACTTTCAAAAGTTAAAATGATTCGTTTCGAGGCTATCAAAAACGTATCACTCTTCAAGCAGATAACTCTATCTGTTTGCATTGGATTATTGGGTAAGGGATATGTTTGGAGAATGAGCAACCATATTTCTCACGGACCAGAAAATGCATGCGACACCTGGTCCAGCAATACGACATCAGAAATCAGGTGGTGACGCAATATCCCCATCTGCCTTTGTTGTTATGTATTCTTTGATGTTGTATGTATCGCTCTTTCACCATGTAATAATAAAGGAGTGCAACATGCCCACCCCTGTGCTAAATTATCGCCTTGAAAGGGTTAACGTTTTTACGTATATATCAGTTCACCCTCATACCTGCATTCATTAGTGTAGATCTCTTGGTGCCCAAGATGGACTTAATCTTAAAGGAGAGATCTTATTACAACATGAAACACACCCTCTTTTTCCTACCACCTGCCAAAATAGATTGAATGACAATTGTGAATGTTTGTAGCACTGGTTGCGGCAGAATACGTTTTACATTGAGTACTTCATGTACACCGTCCTGTTCATCCTGCACTGCCTCAAGGACATAAAGGCCAGACCTGATGATATTAATAACGAAGACGAGAAGGCCTTCCTGCTAGCACAGGACCACAAAGATGCCAACGTTAAAACAGGCAATAGATCTACATCTCCAAAGGTAGGATAATCTTTTCAGAAGATGTGATATATACTCTGAGCTGCCAATTTTAAGCAAGGCAAAGTTTCTAAGTACTTCTTAAATTATTCTCAAATGAGGTCTTTACTAAGCAGTGCAATACCCGATACATACAAGAATTGGATTGAGAGGTACCATAAAAACCCCGGTCATAAGCTTCTCCCTGATTTTTGGACAAAAGCGGCTTATAACACTGAAGTAATGTCTAGCACTGGAGGTTAATTCAAAAGGTCCTGGGATGACTACCTCAGCGATCTTAGGAATTATTCTGCCTTATCCAATTAAGCGATCTTAAGATTAGACTATCTTGCCTTTTCACAGCCAGCACTAAGATCGCAGTGATCTTAGCCTCAGCCCTCTTACACCATTCCAAGTAGAACACACTGTGCACAGGGGCAAGAGACCCATAGTGGACGAATAGCAGTGGAAACACTCCTTCTCACAAGGGTAATTACACAAGCGTCCCCCCCCCCTATATGAACTACTTATAGAGTATAGGGTGCAGTTGACCTTGTACAGTATTCAAGTGCACTTCATGCCTGAGTAGCCTGAAGAGCCCTCAAGGACTTTCAGCAAACGTCCTCCCTCCCCACTATATGTATACAGCAGGGGCATTCACTCTTGGGAGCAGGAGTGTTCCCTGTGAGCGCCCTTGTACTCAGGTGAAACTACTATGCAATTATCTCACTAAGATTGCAGTGATCTTGGAACTGGAAAAGGAATAGTGAAGTGATCTCAGAACTTGCTGTGCCTGACTGGCCTGCAACCACTGCATTAGATAGGGTAGACTGGCTAGGTCTTATGATATGTGCCTACACTAAGATCGCAGGGGTAGAAATCCCAGGACCTTTTGAACTAACCTCCTTAATTCAAAACATCCTGGGATCGCAACATCAGCGATCTTAGGAATTATTCTACCTTATCCTATTAAGCGATCTTAAGATTAGACTGCATTCACATTTCCTAGCCAGCACTAAGATCTCATCGATCTTAGCCTCAGCCCTCCTACACTATTCCAAGAAGTACTGACTGGGCACAGGGGTAAGAGTCCCAAAATAGCTGTGGAGCCACTCTTCTTCACAACAGTGTTTAGACCATCGTTCCCCGTATCCATATGGGCTAACAAAAGAGCACAGGGTGCAGTTGACCCCCGTACAGTATTCAAGAGTTGTTCCCATGAGTGTATGATTTATGCTTGCCTATTAGAAGCATTGTGCCCTCCCCCGAGGACAAAGAGAGAGAAGGGAAGAATTACCTTACAGTGCACTTAATGCATGAGTAGCCCTAAGAGCCCTCAAGGACACTCAGCAAACGTCCTCCCTCTCCTCTATATGTATATGCAGCAGACTATTCACCCTTTCGATCAGGAGTGTTCCCTGTAAGTGCTCTTGTACTCAGGTGAAACCACTATGCAATTCTTTCACTAAGATCGCAGTGATCTTAGTGCTGGAAAAGGAATAGTGAAGTGATCCCAGGACTTGCTATTCCTGACAGGCCTGCAACCACTGCATTAGATAGGGTAGAAAGGCCAGGTCTTATGATATGTGCCTACACTAAGATCGCTGGGGTTGCGATCCCAGGATGTTTTGAATTAAGCTCCAGACTCATGACTGAGGTCGGCTTACGACTTTTACAGCAGTGTGCAGCTTAAATAAATATTCTATCATTTGAACTAATGGCTACAGAATACTCTTAGATATTAGAGAATGTTTCTCAGCTATTATAGCAGTTTGCTATGACACTTTTATTCATAGTACCAATACATTGTTTGACACTGACAGAATCCATGCCCAGAGCAGAAAGCCAACATCATATCCCGCGTCTTGTTCTTCTGGATGACTTGGTAAGTTGAACTCACTTTTGATAAAACAAGACAATTTCAAGATTATGTCACTCACAGCAATCTCAGATACATTCTCAATGGTTGTGTCAAGAATTTCAGGTCATCAATTTTTAAAAGAATTTACATTGAATTGTGAGTGATGCATTAACTATTTCAGATTGATATTTTGTGGTCATAATATTGTAGATCTTTTATTGGTAATCTTGAATAACCTGAAACACCTTACTTTATTTTGACCTTCAGCATATCATGCTTATTGTTCTGCAGGTTGATAATAAAAGGTTACAAGAGACCGCTCGTCTTTAGTGACCTGTGGGACTTGGCACCACAAGACTCCTGCGCTACAATCACACAACGCTTCCAAGAACAGTGGGAGAAACAAGTAAAAGACACAGGCTGGCAGTAAGTAATAAATAGTAATATGACCAGGAGGTTACATACCGATCTGGAAGGCATTTCTGTAGATGATAGGACTAGACTCCTTCGAATCGTAGTCGGATCTCTCCCTTTTAGGCCCATTACAGCCATGCATCTAGTGGTCATTAATGATTGTAGTAAGTGTAGATTCTCAAGTCACCCCCTGATTACAACCAATCAGAAGGGGAGATTTTGAGTTGCAACTGGGGAAAATGCCATATCCATGGAGACGGCCAATCATGGCCAGTCACATGAACATGGCAACCAATCACAGAGGAGCACTGCCCATGACTCTAAGCAGCGGCGGTCTTTTCGGTCTGTACTGCCAGTGGTAGTGAGCAGTTCATTGTCCAACAACAGTCATTAATGATTGCACTGGTATGACTGCCCTACCAAACCCTATGTAATTACTACATTAAGTGCTGATTGTACAAAACAGTCATGGGGGATTGTCTATGATCACCCACTCTAAATTAGAGGTTAGAGCAGGATATCGCTCATGTTGGCATTTGCGTGGTATCCACGGCAACCAGTCTGATCCTGATTGATCATTATAGCTTCTCCACAAAGTCAGAGTGCCACTTATATATGAGGGAGTGGCTTAACATGCATACACACAATTTTGCAATGATTGCCTTTTCTCACCTGGCCTCAATAAACTGTTATGTACCCCTTAAAAATATCTCGTCAAAACAACGGTAGGATCCTTGTTCAAAAGTTGCTAGAGATCCGTTGTTATTTTTACAGAGATTCATTGTTCCACCTACTGCCACCTGAGGCTTCTTGTAAAAAACTACACTGGTTCACTGCAATACAATTACGGGGGTTCACTGTACCGAGGATCCCTGGGAGATTCAATAGTTATCTAATGCATGTATAAGTATATCAATAGAAAATGAAGGACTTGGTTAGGCTCACAGAGCATTGTGCCTCCTTTTGCAGAATGGTAAAGAAGAAAACAGGCAATTCTACTAAAACGGACGAGAAGCAGCCACGGCCATCTGTTTGGAAGCCGCTGTTAGGAGTGTTTGGAAGATACTACTTGTTGGCCGGCTTCTACAGACTCTGCTATGACTCCATCAGCTTTGTTGGTCCCCTATTGCTAAGGTAATATCTTGTTTTACATGTTGCTGTAGTTAATACCGCATACCCCGCATATAAGGGGTGCCTTAGCCGTGAGGATTTCTCTCAGGTGCACCTTATAATTTATATGATGAGGAAAATTCAAGGGTAAAATCTTCCCAACATCTCCCATGAATCCTAAAATAGTTGTAGGCTATTGAGGGACATCTAAGCTACCCATTTTGATATTCAAAAATCCATCGATTAGAACAAAAGTTATTTAAAGAGAGTTTTCTGGTCTCAGGGAGCCCTATGCTGAGAGAGGTTTTTTGTTAAGGGGAGGCCTATGCTGAGAGGTTTTTCGTGTAGGGAAGCCCTATGCTGAGAGAGGTTTCTGGTTTAGGGAAGCCCTATGCTGAGAGAGGTTTTTCGTTTAGGGAAGCCCTAGGCTGAGAGAGGTTTTTCGTGTAGGGAAGCCCTATGCTGAGAGAGGTTTCTGGTTTAGGGAAGCCCTATGCTGAGAGAGGTTTTTTCGTTTAGGGAAGCCCTATGCCAAATGAAACCTGTCATTTTTTGAGACTTAACACAAGCAACACTAAGCTACTTCTCATCACAGTTTGCTGCTTGTTACTATTTTTCTAAATAATATTTCATTACCACATGTACATCCTATTCTTTTTTTTTACAGTTTACTTATCACATATGTGGCCACGGGTGACCCTTATCAATGGCACGGGTTTCTCTATGTGCTACTGCTGTTTTGTGTTTCGGGTTTGAAAACACTCCTCATTCAGCAGTACCAGCATGCATGTTCAAGGGTCGGCATGCGCATCCGGACTGCCATCACTGCTATCATCTACCGCAAGGTATGTGGGCTACCTGCTACATCAACCTTGAATCATAATTATTCTTTATTAGTTTATTTGTTAATAGGCTTTGCTTGCCAAATTTTGTGAAGGTTTTCGAAGAAATACTTATCTTGCTTAGCACATTCTGTGTAGAAAATAAACAAATTATATCAGAGAATTTCATTGAAGATTGAACTTTCATTGAGAATTTCATTTACTTTTACTCTGCACCTTTACCTTTAATTGTTATGATGATGCATGAAGCCTTTATATATATATATATATATATATATATATATATATATATATATATATATATATATATATTTATTTATATATGTATGTATGTATGTATGTATATATATATATATATATATATATATATATATTTTTTTTTATTTATTTATATATGTATGTATGTATGTATATATATATATATATATATATATATATATATATATATATATATATATATATATATATACTCTGTATTAGTGCATCATGATAAAAAAAACAAAAGAATTTGGAGGTACCATGCAGGCCTTAACCCACTAAAGGGCGCTGATGAAGGAGTGCATCTCATGCCCATTGGTTGTCATGATGCAAATCTGCTCACCAGCGCTTCAATGGAGTACCATGTTGACCCCTCCAGGAGGGTGTTGCTCTTAAAGTAAAAGGAAGAGCTGGCTAAAAATGCCCTTTTTTCCAGTCCTTTCTTTTTATGTAGCTATAACTTGTACCTTTTGTTGCTCACAAGTGGTCATTCAAATACTGTGCTAAAAAGCTGCCTTTGAGTAGGTATCTAGTTGGGAGAAGTCAGTCAGTATAATATACTATAGAGTGTGTGACATGAGTAGGTACCTGGTAGTGCAGCTCTCTCTGTTCTAAAGAAGGCAGGCGACTACTGAGACTGATGTTGTGAGTGCAAGTACTTTGGTGAAGCAGTGCATGACTTGTTTAAAAAAGAGGGCACATACCCAGAGCTCTTTTTACAATAGGAGCAACTCCCTCCAGGACTGTATCAATCCCGTAGCGATGGCATGAAGCATGAATGCATCCCTCATGAGCTGCTTTCATGCATCATGGTAACCAATGGGCATGATGCATTAATGAATCAGTGGCCCTTCAGGTGTTAATAATTTAATTTACTTTATCATCTCTATCAATTTACAGACATTACTAATAAATAGCACGGCTAAACAATCATCCACGGTGGGTGAGATTGTGAACCTGATGTCGGTGGATGCCCAGAAACTACAGGACGCCATGATGTATGTCCACATATTGTGGTCCACACCCTTCACAGTGATAGTTGGACTGATCTACCTGTGGCAGCTATTAGGGGCTGCGACCCTCGCTGCTCTCTTTTTTATGATCATGCTCGTACCTCTCAATGCGTGGATCTCACAGAAAACACGGAAACTACAGGTAAATCATATATAACACACAGAAATCAATGTGGAGAGGAATGAGCCAGAATTCCACTAGCATTTCCTTTGACATTGAAAATACGTGTTTCTACTTGTTTTTCTTGCTTTTATTTACATGTAAATGTGTAACAGGTAGTGCAGACAGCACCCAGCAAATTGTTGTGAGTCCTCGTCAACCTGTGTGAAGTGGCTCACACATGTCGCTAGATGGAACACAACGTTGTTATAGCACAAAATCACCAGGAATAGAAATTGCTATGCCACATGAGTCTAACACACAGTAGCGAAAGAGGATGGAATGAGTTATCACTCAAAAAGGAGTCATCATTGATGACCAATCATGGCGACAGATGACGACAATTTGCCGGGCAGTGTTGCACCATGAAGCTCAATATAGATTAAATAGCTGTGATTAACTAAAGCCTATGTTTAAGCAATGTAGTAATGTGAATCAATCCTTTGGCCCCATTGGTCATCATGATGCATCAATGATGGTGAGTAACTCGCCAGGGCCCTATTGTGTAACTTGCAAGGTCCCTATCGAGTTACTCGCCAGGGCTGCATTCATGCAGTTAGGGAGCCTAACTTTTGCCCCGCACTTCTGTGAGACAGGCCCTTGACTGGTGAATGAAAATGTATCCCACGGTCAGTAACAAGAAACTAAACATTTTACATACAATGTAGTCTACAATGTAGTCTATTTTGTGCATTAGGTTTATTTACAGTCTGCCTTTCTTATCCAAATCTCACTCTCAGATTCTACAAATGAAACAGAAGGACCTCAGAATTAAGCTGATGAATGAAGTACTCAATGGTATAAAGGTAAGTGTCATGTATCATATCGCCGCATTAGTGCAAGAAGGTTGTAACTAACATTTTGACAAAATTGAGTTTTCTCTGTTTTAACATTTATTATAACACAGCTGGGCAAATTCATAGTGCATTATCCATAGTGCATAGTGCATTCTGATTGGCTGATTGACCATGCATTATCTAGATAGATAATGCACTCCCAGCAAAGGAAGTTAACTTCATCTTACCTTTAGATTTCACTGTTGATATTTATGTGTTGTCAGGTGGCTGATGGGTGATTTTCTGTGTTATAACGGGAATAATGCACTTGGTCACATCTCAGGGCCTATAAGGCCCCTCGATGTCTCGATTATACAGTCTAGAGCACTCACACAGTCATGCTCCGTGCATTATTCCCTAATTCGACTTTATCTAGCCTCTATGAAAGTATTAAAGTATTTGTGATATATGTACATACAGGCTCAAGTGAAATATCGCTGTATACAATTTGTGCTGTGGTAATTGTAACACTTCTTTTGCCTCTCCTGTAGAACTAGAAAAATATAGTTACAACTTTCTTGCACTAAGGCACTGCTCTATATTCATTCCTTGTTGCTATGAACAAAGGCTGTAAACATTCCATGTTGCTAGGTACTGAAGCTGTAAACATTCCATGTTGCTAGGTACAGAAGCTGTAAACATTCCATGTTGCTATGTGCCGAGGCTGGAAACATTCCATGTTGCTAGGTACAGAAGCTGTAAACATTCCATGTTGCTAGGTACAGAAGCTGTAAACATTCCATGTTGCTATGTGCCGAGGCTGGGAACATTCCATGTTGCTAGGTAAAGAAGCTGTAAACATTCCATGTTGCTAGGTACAGAAGCTGTAACATTCCATGTTGCTATGTGCCGAGGCTGTAAACATTCCATGTTGCTAGGTACAGAAGCTGTAAACATTCCATGTTGCTAGGTACAGAAGCTGTAAACATTCCATGTTGCCTTTTGCCGAGGCTGGGAACATTCCATGTTGCTAGGTAAAGAAGCTGTAAACATTCCATGTTGTTAGGTGCTATTTTTGCATAATGCATGTTTCTATGTACTAAAGCTGGAAACGTTCCATGTTGCTAGGTACTGAATCTTTAAAAATTCCATGTTGCTAGGTACTGAAGCTGTACGCTTGGGAAGAATCCTTCCAGGAGCGTCTGAATAAGATCCGGGAGGAGGAGCTACAAACCCTCAGCATCATGTCCTTCCTGGCTGCTGGATTATCTATGGGATTTTTCATGGCACCTTACTTGGTGAGAAACTGTTACACACATTGTATGGAGGAATATACTCAAGTACTGAACTCTAACATGTATATCCAATAGTCCTCATAGCCTGCATAAGACTCCTGATTACTCAACCATCTCTTGTTGTGCGGTACAGGTCAATGTAACCCAGTGACAGAGCATAGAATTGGGAAATGAAGGGTCTTAGATCACTTTTCCCAAAGTGTGATAATATCATGTATGGGTATGAAAGAACCTCTTTCAAGTAAAGGCATAATTGATAAACAGGGTTACCCATGTAAGCGTTCATGTACAATATCAGCACCTCTGAGAAAGGGCTTTCTCTATGTGCTTCTGGTTTAGGAAAAAACAAAACAAAAATATTATATAATTCTATTGATAAGAATATTGGTCTTCATTTCAACCAAATGTAGTAAAACTGATTATAAAGTTAATACCGAGATGTACAAAACAACTTTTAGCCGAATTTCCTAGCACAGTCAATTGTTGTTCTTTGCTCTCTAAACATTTCATCGCTCTATAGAAAGGAGAATTCCTAGCACTCACTGTTGCAGGTTGTTTTATTTCTATTTAGGGAGCTTTATTTTACTATGAGGTCATAAATGGACGTGTGCCTTGTAATGGTTACCATGGTAATACCATGATTTGTATCATGTTTATCACTGGTATTGTTTCTTTTTACTTCATAGCTGAGTCTTGCTGCGTTTGCTGCATACGTACTGATATCACCAGACAATGTGTTGGATGCCAACAAAGCCTTTGTGTCGCTGGCCATATTCAACCTGATGAACTACCCTGTGGCCCAAATCCCTGAAGCCATCGCCAACACTGTACAAGTAAGATCATGTCTAGATCCTAAGACCAGGAGGTGACTATAGAGGGTCTTCGCATGCCCTAAACTGTTTGATATGGCCCCTCTATCGGCCGCTAGACCCAAAGTTTACACCATCATCAGGAGCCATACACCACCATTGAACCCTATGGCAGCCCTGTCGGCTGAGATGGTCGTGTGCAACAGCTGTCGGCTGATAGAAGGACCTTATCAGGTGGTGGAAAACAGCCCTTAGCAGGCCATCATGTTATTAGGAATTGGTAGAACCTGTTACTGCAGGCCTATAGACCTAAAGGCACGTTAGGCAGCCATAGACTGAGGGTTTGCTGCAATTTGAAAGTGTGCGATATAAGATTATGAAATAACCTCCAGAGGCTTATTTCAATATCCCTGATGATGAAATAAGCTTCAAACCATCAGTAAAATCACTGCGTGCCTCTGACGATAACCTCTATTATTGTCTGTAATGCTATGGCTGCTCTACAAATCCTATTTGATGAAGACATGAGCCCTGATCTTAGGAAGGAGTCACTGATGATCTAATCATCAATGATTTCTCAGATCGTCATTTATATTGAAATTGGGCCCTGGTCAAGGACAAGGGAAAAGTCATGTGCTCAGTCTATACAAAAAGTTTTCCCCTTACAGATAGTTCAGTCTTGCAGATTCGGTCCTGCAGATTTTATCATTCCACAGGCCGCAATTGGTTTTGGCGGTACTAAAAACCTCAAGATCAAGATTCAACAAATAGCACTGGCATTTGTCTTAGGCTGTAAAAACCTTAACAATGGTCCAATTTGTAAGCTATACAAGCCGTGCTGCAGTCTGGTAATGTCTGCGGGCTGGACAGCGATTTTGCCATCAAAAGGCAGTGTCCTGCAAGTTTTCATATTGTGCTCCGAAGATAATAACACTGAAAACCTAGAAGTTCTGAAACTACTCAGCGGTGACCACTTTAGGTCCTCAAGTTGACGATACCTAAAACTACAACTTTAGGTAGTCAAAATGACGACTTTAAGTCTTCATCCTGACGACCTGAGTCGTCAATATGACGACTCTGTACTGTCAGTATTGTCATCCTGATGACTCAGGTCGTCAGGATGACGACCTAAAGTCGTCATTTTGACTACCTATAGCTGTAGTTTTAGGTATTGTCAACTCGAGGACCTAAAGTAGTCACCGCTGACTAGTTACGGATCTTCCATGTTTTCAGTGAAGACCAGTTGGTTTTCCCTAGACTTATATCTAAAACTTAGAAATAGTTTATAATTGTTAATATGTTAATAATTGTTAATATTTATTTAGAATAAAAGGTTTATTAATTCAATGAGGCATTGATTCGGTGGTTGAAAACTCATCAAACTCTTGCAATGATGGGACAGCTCATATAAATCTAATACAAGTTTACGGTCTACCTTTAGCTAGATGAATACTAACTGAATAATGTTCGCCAATCATGTGTAAATAATGGTGCCCATCCTTCACAGGCAATTGTGTCGATAACCCGGATTAACAAGTTTATGCAAAGTGAGGAACTCGATCCTTACAATATCACTGAAGACCCGTGGGTGATGGACAAGATCAGACTATCAAAGGCCAGCTTCTCATGGGGAGACAGCCATGGGGCTTGCCTCACAAAGTAGGTTTCTATGGAGTCATGTGTTATCTTAAAGTGTCCACACTCACAGTAACAAATTTGGGGTTTCTCATCAAGACAACATGTGTCAAGACATCTAATTCTTATATATGCTGCAATATATATATATATATATATATATATATATATATATATATATATATATATATATATATATATATATATATAATATAGAAAGGTCTCAGATGCAGGTTACAGCATTTTCCTAAAGTCAGGGTGGGGGGTTAAACAATGGTGTGGAAATATGCAGGGTTTTATGATACTGGTGTACAAGGTGGCCGATCCACCACGAGGGGTGGATCGCCCAACGAGGACACCAGGGGAGTTTAGTTCTCTATTTATTCTATGTTTTTAGAGGGTTTAAAGGACAAATCAACAAAATCTGTTACCGTAGTTCCCCGTACGAGCGGCGGTCCACCATTTTGAATGTTTACATGCGCCAGGAATGAGGCTGCGGTACCGGATCAGCTGCTGTGGTGGATCAGCACACGTTACACCACTGGGGGTGTGGCGATCGGCGGTTCAATATTAAACCTATGGGAAGAAGTTATTCACATAAAATAAAGTCCATGAGCTCACCTCTCAAAAACCTCCTTGTTTATTTAATTGTTGACTCTTACAGCATCAACCTTCGTATTCCTGATGGTGCATTGGTAGCCGTTGTCGGGACGGTAGGAAGCGGCAAGTCCTCACTACTGTCGGCCATGTTGGGTGAAATGGAAGTGACTGCAGGGAAGGTGTACCGCAAAGTAAGGGGTCTTACAAATCAGATTATTTTTATATGTAGAGCTTTATTTATAATCCACCATTGATAGAAGTGTCAGTCAATATCAGTTCCATATGTATTCTTTTGCTGCAAAAGGTGAACAATAAGATAATAATGTTTTATATAATTAACCTTTTAATGCATGAGTGCTTCCCTGGCAAGTAACTCGCTAGCGATACAATTCCTGTCTTCACTGTAAAAAGAATGTTGTCAAAATAACGGCGGAATCTTCGTCCAAAGGTTGCAAGAGATCCATCATTATTTTCAGTGAGATTCCTTGTACCAACATTCTCCCATGTGGGGCTTTTTGTCCAAACTACACTGTTTACTTCTATATGGTTTACTATTTACTTTTATGATGACTCTTGTGTTGGACTCTTTGTTTTGACCATTTTCTCTTACATGATTTAATAGTCCTGATTGCCTGCCAGTCGCACTGCACTTGTACATTATAGGTCAGATGAAGTTTGTCTCATCTTCTAAAATTGGGTTATCACATTTTATTCATAATCACCTAAATCGTGACATGAATTATCCATATTACAGCTGTTTTAATGCCACATTCATTTATCAAAAATAACATAGCAATTCATATAAATACATGCACTCTTACAGGGCTCGGTAGCATATGTGCCACAGCAAGCCTGGATCCAGAATGCGACAGTGAAAGACAACATCACATTTGGGAGTCAATACAATAAAGCCAAATACCAGGATGTGCTTGATAAATGTGCACTGATACAAGACCTAAAGATCCTCCCAGGGGGTGACACGACCGAAATCGGTGAAAAGGTAGATGAATGATAATAGATAATTATCTACTCTAATATCTTCATATCTTGCACCTGTGAGGTACCTTCATTTCAATGCTGTTCATTTTATAAAGGAGGTATTACTTGTGGTGGTCTCACAAAAATTATACTGGTCTTGGCCATCAACATGTGAAAAAAAGATTGAATTAAAGTCCGTGTTTGGCTTTGGAGCTCAGGCCTGTGCTAGTTTTAGTAGACTAATAGAAGAAAGTTATATTTTTGCTAGAGGACAAACATTGCAAAAACAATTGATTATTGCAAAAAAACAAAAACAACTGAAACTGTTCCTTTAATAACTAGAATACTGTTTCTGTCAGGGCGTTAATCTATCAGGAGGGCAGAAACAGCGGTTGTCACTGGCTCGGGCTGTGTACCAGAACCAGGACATCTACCTGCTGGATGACCCACTCTCCGCTGTTGATGGTCATGTTGGAAAACACATATTTGACAATGTCATTGGTCCCAATGGAGTTCTAAAAGGAAAGGTAGGTCATTATCTGAATTCACCAGGTCAATACTTTCATTCAATTGCCTTTCAGGTTGATATAAATCATAAACGTAATTTATTTCTACTCTCATGCAAACTACGTACTTTGATAATTCACATCTGTCAAGTAGTCCAAGCTATATCTTTTTACAGTGTCCGTTGTTCTGAGGCATGTCTATATTTTTGATTTGGCCCTGAATCATCATGACACCAAAATAATTCATGATATTCACCATAGTAGTCCGTATAAGCACCCAAGCACTCATTAATTTCTATCTCACTATACCCTCATTGCTTATATGAGAGAGGCGCTTATTTGAATACTTTTTTGAGTGCTTAAGATTAATTTCAATACCCCTGTACCTGTGGCACTTATTTGAGACCGCTACTTATTACCCCGGCGCTTAAATGGGCCACTACATGCCTTATCTGTACATTGCAGACCAGGATCCTGGTTACGAATGGCCTGACATTCCTACCTCAGGTAGATGTGATAGTTGTCCTGAAGGAAGGTCGGATCTCGGAGATGGGGTCGTACCAGGCACTGCTGAACAGGAACGGAGCCTTTGCTGAGTTCCTCACACAGTACCTGAATGATCAGGGAGAGGAGGTAGATGACACTGAAGGTACGTGAGGTTATCAACTGTTATAACTTGATAAGTAAAGCTGTGTAGGGACTCGCTATACCGTCTTGCAGGGGCAAGGTAGCAGGCCGTCACTCATTCCTATATGTGTATCATACCAATCTGTCAGGCACGGGGATGTAGCTCAGCAGTGGAGCGCTTGCTTACAAGTTGTAAGGCCTGGGTTTGAATTCTGGTGTCGCCAGATGTTTTTACCAACATCTACAGCATCATTAACCTGTAAAATACCACAGAATGTTATATTCATCAATGCAATATTTCCATCATAAAATGGCATGAACATGTGGCATTGGCACCAAATACATATATCTTATGGGTCAAAACACCAATTTAGCTTGCACCGATTTTAATGGAATTTTCTGAGGTTCTGGCTCTTGGTGGATAAGTAAATGTTTTGTTGCCTAATCCACACATAGACCTGGGCAATCAACTTGTCATGCCTGGCCCCAGGGGATTGCATCATGTTAACAATGATGAAAATGAAGCTGCAGGTTCAAGTAATACACAGAGAGTTGCCTGCTAGTTCTACACATCAGTTACAATCAACCTTTCTATTGCTTTACAGCTAAGAAATTCCATGCAGGTCTACGCCGGCAGCTATCAGAAATATCTGGAACCGAGACGGCGAGTGCTTCTGAGGATGAAACTGGAACTCGGAAGTAAGTTTAGGATCTTGATAGTAGAAGGGTTGAGGGCTACTTGAGAGCTGGAATATAAGTAAAGGTTCACGAGTTTGGAGAATTTCCGAGGGTTATCTCATGCGCAGTGTCACTCCCGTATCACACGACGCTCATAGGTTGGAGTGTGATGTGGGAATGACACTGCAAGTGACATAACCCTCGGAAATTCATCAAATGAGTTTGCCTTTGCATTTATTTTATGTTATCCTGATCTAAAACAGATAAATAGAATACAATTTACCAGAATGAGCATGCATAACTCGCCGTACGCATTGATTACATCGCCATCTTGGAGCTATGACGTCATCAAATGGTCACGTCACCTCGGCGTGTGATATTTTTGCATGTCATCTCACAGGGGTGTGAGATACGGCCCTCATGTGCTAGAGCTATGTCTGTCAGTATCTCGGCATACCAACATGACATAAAAAGTATATCTCTTGCTTGGATATACCTATCACAACCCCCCCCCCCCTCCGACTGGGAAAATATTCTTCTACAATGTTAGCAATTGTTTATTCGGGCTTGCATAAAAGTTGCACAAATTGATTATCTTAATATCAAAATTACCAGCAAAACCTTTCCAAATCTGAATTTGGTTGTAGAAAGTTGCTTCAAAAAGTTCTCAATAATTCCACTTTGTCACCAACTGAAATTGTAATGATGAATGCACTTACAGATTGAAGAAGATATTGATTGGGAAGAACCGGTCTAAATCTAAGGACAGGGCTGTCGTTAACACCAATCAGAAGTTGATACAAGAGGAAGCAGCTCAAACTGGAGGAGTAAGGACACTATTAGTCTTGGACCCATATTGATTATGATACATGAATGCACCCCTAGTGAGTAACTTGCCAGTGCTGCATTAATGCATCATGCCAACCCTATGGGGTTGATACAGTCCTGGAGGGTCAGCATGATGCTCCAGTGAAGCGCTGGTGAGCAGTTTTGTCAGCACTTCATTGGTGCATCATGACGACAAATGGGCATGATGCACTCCTGCATCAGCAGCCCTTAGAGGGTCAATAGACCGATACTGCAGCAGTGCATCATGGCAATTGGTCAGCATGATACAGCAATGAAGCAGACTCAGCAGTACTTCCTTGGTGCATCAAGCCAACCCCTGCGAGTGCATAAAGGCCATATTGCCCGTGCTCCATGTGCTGCGGAGCTGCAGCAGCATTACCTGTGGCACATGTTTTGTTTGTTATTGTGTACATTTTATAGTGCACTGGAGTATCCTTTCTGCATATCTCCTTAGGCAGAACAAAGGAAATCTATGTCCCAAGGAATGCTGCCACGGCTGTGCCCTAGTGAAAGTCTGGCCTTCGCAAATGTCACACACACATAATCTGCAACATATTTTATCCATTGTTTGTTTACATTAGGCATCGTTTCACCTAAACATTGTAGTAACTTAAAATCTATGCCACTTCTGTATCTCCAAGAAAATGCCAAAAAGAAAACAAAAAAATACAAAAAATACAAGTCCCAAAAAACATTGGATAAAAGTATCATAGGTAGTAAATATGCATTTGTGATGCTAGTGGAGGCCTGGCTATGGGTTCTTGATGCGTGAATGCCTCGTTATTTTTATAAAAATTTTTTACAGTGTATTGTATTGGCATGATAAGCATACTATCATACTATGGTGTCATGGAAACTGTATTATAGTGTCAACTCTGTGTTTCAGGTCAAGTGGAAGGTTTTCAAGACCTACATCAAGAACTACCAGATCCTGAATTCAATCCTGACAATGACTGCTTACTTGATTTTCCTGACCTGTAAGCTCTTCACTTTCATATGGCTGGCTAAATGGACCGGAGACCCGGTTACAGCTATTGACACCCAATATCTTAGTGAAAGGGACTGGCGGCTTAGTGTCTACGGAGGAGTCGGAGCCTTAGAAAGTTAGTTCTTCCCTTTCTTATTTCCTTACCTGGAGACAAATTTGATATGTTCCCACTAATTGATAGACACACAGGCTGAAACACTTCAGAATTTTAGACTGCTAGTACATGGTTAAGTATATTATATGAACGTAAGACACTCTGGTCTGGGTCACTTTGTATCACAGTAGGCATCACTATTGTCTATGCTTTTTCCCACAGACAGTGGTGCCACCTAGTACTGCAAAGATGATGGTGGATATCCACTATCATCTTTGCACACCAAGCAGCACCACTGTTCATAGGTTCATGCATAGACACTAGAGCTACCTATTGTGATACAAATTGACCCAGACCAGAGTGTCTTACCTTCCCCATTAAACACAACATATTCAATTAGCAGCCTAATATTCTATGTTGCTTCAGCCTGTGGATAGACACATGTAAAACACTAACAAATGTGTACATGTTAAACACTCACACATGTGTACATGTTAAACACTCACACATGTGTACATGTTAAACACTAACACATGTGTACATGTAACACTAACATATGTGTATATGTAAAACACTAACATATGTGTATATGTAAAACACTAACACATGTGTACATGTAACACTAACATATGTGTACATGTAAAACACTAACACATGTGTACATGTAACACTAACACATGTGTACATGTAAAACACTAACACATGTGTACATGTTAAACACTCACACATGTGTACATGTAAAACACTAACACATGTGTACATGTTAAACACTCACACATGTGTACATGTTAAACACTCACACATGTCTACATGTAAAACACTCACACATGTGTACATGTAAAACACTAACACATGTGTACATGTAAAACACTAACACATGTGTACATGTAAAACACTAACACATGTGTACATGTAACACTAACACATGTGTACATGTAAAACACTAACACATGTGTACATGTAACACTAACATATGTGTACATGTAAAACACTAACACACGTGTACATGTAACACTAACATATGTGTACATGTAAAACACTAACACATGTGTACATGTTAAACACTCACACATGTGTACATGTAAAACACTAACACATGTGTACATGTAACACTCACACATGTCTACATGTTAAACACTCACACATGTGTACATGTAAAACACTCACACACATGTGTACATGTTAAGCACTAACACATGTGTACATGTAACACTCACACATGTCTACATGTAAAACACTAACACATGTGTACATGTAAAACACTAACACATGTGTACATGTAACACTAACACATGTGTACATGTAAAACACTAACACACGTGTACATGTAAAACACTAACACATGTGTACATGTAAAACACTAACATATGTGTACATGTTAAACACTCACACACATGTGTACATGTAAAACACTAACACATGTGTACATGTTAAACACTCACACATGTGTACATGTAAAACACTAACATATGTGTATATGTAAAACACTAACACATGTGTATATGTTCAACACTCACACATGTGTACATGAAACACTAACACATTTACAAATAAAACACTAACACACGTGTACATGTTAAACACTAACACATGTGTACATGTTAAACACTAACACATGTCTAAATGTTAAACACTAACACACATGTATATGTAAAACACTAACACATGTGTACATGTAACACTAACACATGTGTACATGTAAAACACTCACACATGTGTACATGTTAAACACTCACACACATGTGTATATGTAAAACACTAACACATGTGTACATGTTAAACACTCACACACATGTGTACATGTAAAACACTAACACATGTGTACATGTAAAACACTAACACATGTGTACATGTAAAACACTCACACATGTCTACATGTTAAACACTCACACATGTGTACATGTTAAACACTCACACACATGTGTACATGTAAAACACTAACACATGTGTACATGTAAAACACTAACACATGTGTACATGTTAAACACTCACACACATGTCTACATGTAAAACACTAACACATGTGTACATGTAAAACACTAACACATGTGTAGATGTTAAACACTCACACATGTGTACATGTTAAACACTCACACACATGTGTATATGTAAAACACTAACACATGTGTACATGTAAAACACTAACACATGTGTTCATGTTAAACACTCACACACATGTGTACATGTAAAACACTAACACATGTGTTCATGTTAAACACTCACACACATGTGTACATGTAAAACACTAACACATGTGTTCATGTTAAACACTCACACACATGTGTACATGTAAAACACTAACACATGTGTTCATGTTAAACACTCACACACATGTGTACATGTAAAACACTAACACATGTGTATATGTTCAACACTCACACATGTGTACATGTAACACTAACATATGTGTATATGTAAAACACTAACACATGTGTACATGTAACACTAACACATGTGTACATATTAAACACTCACACATGTGTACATGTTAAACACTAACACATGTGTACATGTAAAACACTCACACATGTGTATATGTAAAACACTAACACATGTGTACATGTTAAACACTCACACATGTCTACATGTTAAACACTCACACACATGTGTACATGTTAAACACTCACACATGTGTACATGTAAAACACTAACACATGTGTACATGTAACACTAACACATGTGTACATGTAAAACACTAACACATGTCTACATGTTAAACACTCACACACATGTGTACATGTTAAACACTCACACATGTGTACATGTTAAACACTCACACACATGTGTATATGTAAAACACTAACACATGTGTACATGTAAAACACTAACACATGTGTTCATGTTAAACACTCACACACATGTGTACATGTAAAACACTAACACATGTGTATATGTTCAACACTCACACACATGTGTACATGTAAAACACTAACACATGTGTATATGTTCAACACTCACACATATGTGTATATGTAAAACACTAACATATGTGTATATGTAAAACACTAACACATGTGTACATGTAACACTAACATATGTGTATATGTAAAACACTAACACATGTGTACATGTAACACTAACACATGTGTACATGTAAAACACTAACACATGTGTACATGTAACACTCACACATGTGTACATGTAACACTAACACATGTGTACATGTTAAACACTCACACATGTGTACATGTAACACTAACACATGTGTACATGTAAAACACTAACACATGTGTACATATTAAACACTAACACATGTGTACATGTAAAACACTAACACATGTGTACATGTAACACTAACACATGTGTACATGTAACACTAACACATGTGTACATGTAACACTCACACATGTGTACATGTTAAACACTCACACATGTGTACATGTAAAACACTCACACATGTGTACATGTTAAACACTCACACATGTGTACATGTAAAACACTCACACATGTGTACATGTAACACTAACACATGTGTACATGTAACACTCACACATGTGTACATGTTAAACACTCACACACATGTGTATATGTAAAACACTAACACATGTGTACATGTTAAACACTAACACATGTGTACATGTAACACTAACACATGTGTATATGTAAAACACTAACACATGTGTACATGTAACACTCACACATGTGTACATGTAACACTAACACATGTGTACATGTAAAACACTCACACATGTGTACATGTAACACTAACACATGTGTACATGTAAAACACTCACACATGTGTACATGTAACACTAACACATGTGTACATGTAACACTCACACATGTGTACATGTTAAACACTCACACACATGTGTATATGTAAAACACTAACACATGTGTACATGTTAAACACTAACACATGTGTACATGTAACACTAACACATGTGTATATGTAAAACACTAACACATGTGTACATGTAACACTCACACATGTGTACATGTAACACTAACACATGTGTACATGTTAAACACTAACACATGTGTACATGTTAAACACTCACACACATGTGTATATGTAAAACACTAACACATGTGTACATGTAAAACACTCACACACATGTGTACATGTTAAACACTCACACATGTGTACATGTAAAACACTAACACATGTGTACATGTAAAACACTAACATATGTGTACATGTAAAACACTCACACATGTGTACATGTAAAACACTAACACATGTGTACATGTAAAACACTAACACATGTGTACATGTAAAACACTAACATATGTGTACATGTAAAACACTCACACATGTGTATATGTAACACTAACACATGTGTACATGTAAAACACTAACACATGTATACGTGTAAAACACTAACACATGTGTACATGTTAAACACTCACACATGTGTACATGTAAAACACTCACACATGTGTATATGTAAAACACTAACACATGTGTACATGTAACACTAACACATGTGTACATGTTAAACACTCACACATGTGTACATGTTAAACACTCACACACATGTGTACATGTTAAACACTCACACATGTGTACATGTAAAACACTAACACATGTGTACATGTAACACTAACACATGTGTACATGTTAAACACTCACACATGTGTACATGTAAAACACTCACACATGTGTACATGTAACACTAACACATGTGTACATGTAAAACATTAACACATGATGTATGTAAAACACTAACACATGTATACATGCAAAGCTGCGTGTCCACAAATCAATAGAATTGTGATAACAGAATATTTTCATCGGCAGCAACATCCATCGTCCATTTCCTATGATAAAAACCCTTCCATCATCCATTTCTAACAATGATATCCAACGTGTCTAATTTTCTATTGTCGGAAATGGATAATAGAAGTGGTTGTTTATGGAAATGTTCTGTCTTCACAAATTCTATTGCCCTATGGATACTTGGCTCAGGTGGATTTCATACCAAGTTCTTCTTAAGTAAAGCACTGTCCCAATTATCAGACTTCGCTTGATATTCTCCCAACTCCCAGGTTCTTGTATACTCCCACCAGATTTGTTCATCATAATTATATTCCTTTATTTGCAGCCATAGCCCTTTTGTGTCAGGCCTTTGTTCTTGCAATCGGGACAGTTCAAGCCTCACGGATGTTACATATCAATCCACTGAAAGCACTTCTTCGAGCCCCAATGTCCTTCTTTGACACAACTCCACTTGGTCGTATTCTGAATCGATTTGGAAGTGATGTGGACACAGTGGACTTCAACATCCCATTGACAATAAAGATTTGGCTGAATACATTCAGTAATGTCGTCGTAGCCATATTTGTCATTTCATACAGCACACCGCTGTTCCTGACCGTGCTTATTCCACTAACAATTGCTTACTATGTTATTCAGGTGAGTGTATTTTATAGTATTGCTATATTATGCATTAACCCTTCAAGAGCCGCTGACAAAGAAGTGCACCATGCCCATTGGTTGTCATGATGCACCAATGAAGTACTGGTGAGCAGTCTCACCAGGATTTCATTGGTGCACCTTGACGACCCTGCGGGATCAAGTGTATTTACCCCGTAGGGTCGGCATGATAAATGAATGACGACCGATGCATTAATGCTACCAAACTATATCATTATTTGTGAAGGGGGTAACAAGGCATAGCTGCACTTGGGCCTTCTGAGTCAGGCATGACCCCTCGACCTATTTATTAGTGAAGAAAGAAAAAAGTAAGAAACAATTCAACAAGAAAAATGTGGCAAGGACCACAGATAGGAGTTGCAACTCTGTGGCCGACGTGTGACATCACGGCCGACGTATGACGTCACAAGTTGCATCACAAGGTGACCGTGACATCACTGACAAACCAAAAACATAATGAAGTTGCTATGGTCACTGGCTCCCGGCCGCTATGCGGCAACCAACTCCAAAAAAGAAAATTTCAGCACTGCCTGCATATGACCTCATTACACCTGTAACACAGTTGGGTGTGTGGGGGGGGGGGGGTGGTGGTAAAAGGTGAGGTTTGGTAGCTGCATCTGGAGATTGATGCATGAATAACCTATAACTTTAACACTTGTTAAGGTCAACCGGAGACAAGCCAGTTTTGATCAGTAACCAGGGAGTACTGATCCAATCCAATAGGGAACATCAAACATGATCTCCTGCCAACCCCCTCCCCCCCCCCGACATCACAATTGGCCAACCCAATTGAGCTCATCTGCAGTTGCAGTGGAGTGCTATGTAACACCAGCAATGTAACCACTGCTTTGCTATTTTCTTAAAAATTATAAAGCCATTATAATTTTTCATTTCAGCGCTTTTACCAAGCTTCTTCGTGCCAACTTAAAAGGCTTGAATCTGTCAAGAAGTCACCAATATTCGCCCACTTCAGTGAAACAATCTCAGGGACCAGCACAATCAGAGCATACAAAGTTAAAGATCGATTTATCGAACTCTCCGACCGACTTACAGATGAAAATAACATGGCATACGACCCATACAAAGTCTCAAGCTGGTGAGTCACACATACATACCATTGCTGTCTCCCGAAAAGAAATGGTCCTTTCGGATACTTTTTATCTAATCTACCAAATGACTGAATCTGAAACAGGTCAAGGATTCATGTTTCCCTTGTTCAAGCACCAATATTTACATATATGTCTTAATTTGAATGCATAATTATCTTATTTGACAAATAAAGTTCTTATTCTTTTGGGAAGACTATAAGCAGGCACTGTTCCCTGATTTCTTATTATAGACCTAAAGCTATGAATGGATTTTATCACCAAGTGCATATTTAGCATCAGATTAAGCATGAATTCTATTGTAGGTGGCTTGGAATCAACCTTGAGACGATAGGGAATCTAGCGGTGCTGTTTGCTGGAATCTTTGCTGTCACAGGCTCCATTGAAGCTGGAGCTGTCGGTCTCAGTGTTGGATTTGCTCTTCAGGTAAGCACAAATAGCACAATAACATACCTAACTATGAACCACTGTTAACATACGAGTCCTTAAATTAAATTGACAGTATCCAGATTTAATTTCCTTCGGTTTAACAGTACCAGGTATTGGGATTAGATTGTCCTTGATACATTGGGCCTACCTTTACATATAGATATCACACTCTATAAAATATTGGAAATTGAGTAGTTAATGTCTTTTTGTAATGACAGTCCTTTGAAAAAGGTTTCTTCACTGTTGAACGAACTATGCATTTCAATATGATGGATTTACAGCTGATGTTTTCTCTTCTCTTTGTGCAGGTCACTGGACAACTCAGTATGATCGTGAAGACAACATGTGAATTCCAGAATTTTATTGTGTCTGTGGAAAGACTACAAGAATACACGGAGTGCCCACAGGAGGTAGGTTCATTCAACCAAATATTTGACAACAATACACTGTCCGCCCACCACGTGGGTATACAGTAGAGTCCTTATCATTCTGAAATCCACTTGTACCTGCTGTAGGTATGAACCAACATTCCAGAATTGCTTTCTACTGTAGATACAGGTGGTTCTACTGCCTACTTATAAGGGTATTTGTAGCCCATTTACAGCTGTCATTTCCTAGAAATAATTATGTAATTTCCTTGCAGTTCTCTCTCACACACCTTACATCTAATGCTACCATACATCCATTCAATACAGGCACCTGTTATTATAGAAGACAATCGACCACACAAGGAATGGCCACAACTTGGTGAGGTGACCTTCAGACAGTACTCTACGCAGTACCGAGAAGGCCTTGACTTAGTTCTGCGAGGAGTTGACTGCACATTCCAACCTGGTGAAAAGGTAATATTGAGGCAATGAGAAATGTACTTTTTTCCCCAAAACTTAAGGTATCATTTTAACTACAAGGTGTCATCTCACTTCCCTAAGGTGATCACTATTCACCATATATCCCACTAAAGAAGATCTCGAGAATTACTTAGGAATTTCTCGAGTCCTGACTTGTGAATACAACAAGAATAGAGGAAGTGATTTTCCCTGGAAATTTGGATATGCCATAACATCTTATACTAGAGAAAGTTTTCTAGTCTAGATCTCGAGGATGGCTCGGGAATTTCTTGGAAAAGACTCGAGATATTCCCAGGAAAGACTAGGGATATTCCCAGGAACTGGACATGTTTTTTTTTCTTGAGTATAAGATGTTCTGGCATGTCCAAATTTCCAGGGAAGGTCACGTTCTCCTTGCCCAAGTTGTGAACGTTCCCAACACAAATCCTGTTCAGTGGGATGTCATATTAAAAAATTGGAGCATTTCTGCTGTGACATAAGGTTGTGTCTTGTATTTTAGACAGATGGATTTCATAATATGATATTCAATGGTAAACAGAAAGTACTAAAACTTTGAAAAGTGTTTTTTTCCATTGCACATACACTCAACTGACCTGCTGACTAATGCTTGATAAGTGTTTTGTTCCAATATGAGTCTTTATTGGCCCAATTAGACTTGCATATATACTAAACCAATAGGAGAGTAACAAATAACTAGTAACAAAAAAGAAAAAAAAAGAACTGCTGCACGGCTGGTGGGGTGAAAATGGATGAGGCACCTGGTCGTTCCATCCTTGTTGACTGATCAGTTGTGCTGCGATTGGTTCACACCTGGAGCCTGTTATTGGTCCTATGTACACAAGTCTTGTATCCCCACTTGGCAAAAGAACGTTGTTTTTTCAACGTTTGCAAAAGTCTTTAATTGGTAAAAAACGTTTTTTAGTACATATTTTGACGTTGAAAATTTTTTTGGCAAACTTAGGAACCAAATAAAAATGTTTGCTTGAATCAAATAAAAACGTATGACGTTTTTCATTGAGTACATGTTTTGACGTTGAAAAAAAAAGTTTGGCAAACTTAGGAACCAAATAAAAACGTTTTTTAACGTTAAAAAAACACGTTTTTCTGCCAAGTGGGTCTTCTAAGGATAGAGAGTCCTGACAACAGTAAACTGTGTGTTTACACTAAAATATATACTGGTGGTCCATATTGTGCCTATATATATGACCTCCTATCCTTTCCTTGTTCTGTAGGTTGGCATTGTTGGTAGAACAGGGGCAGGTAAGTCTTCTCTTACGTTGGCCTTGTTCAGAATCATTGAAGCTGTGTCCGGCTCCATCTTGATAGACGGTAAGAGGATCAGTGAAATGGGACTGGACGACCTGCGCTCCAAACTCACCATCATACCACAGGTACACACTTATGTTTTAGTTATCTAGGGAACGAGGGCAAAAAGGTAGCCAAAGCAATACACACAGATAATTACACTCTTGATGTAAAACTTCCATCTAAATATGTATTCTATGCATGTAAAAAAGGTAAAAAAGAAAACAAATAACAACCTGAATGCAACCTTTCACCAAATCATGTTTTACTGGTGCTTCTCTACTTCTCACCATGATATTCAGTTTTAGTATATATTTAGTACTCAAGAAAATAGGTTTGTACTATAGGTGAAAGGTTTACAGTCATATTTAACATTGAAGTAACTTTAAATTCAATACTTTACATTTTTTTCAAGCTTGAAAAAGTGACATCTTTGTGTTTTTCAATGCGTTCACGAGGAGCTGTACATTTCAGGAACCTGTATTGTTCTCAGGGACTCTGCGAATGAACCTGGATCCAGCCAATGAAAAGACTGATGTTGAACTGTGGAGGTGTCTGGAACTTGCCCACCTCAAGACGTTTGTTGAGTCGCTACCTGAGACGCTGGACTACCCCTGTACAGAGGGTGGGGAGAATCTCAGGTATGACGTCTCTGTGAATCATTGTTGAGACCAGGTGTCTCATATTACCCCCATTGGTGTGATTCAGAGCTCTTTTATATTTGGAGTTGTTGCTAAGGCCTAAAAGAACCTGTTCAGGTAACGGGATAGAAAAAAAAAATATTAGGGTAGGTAGGTTAGAATTTTTTTTTTTTTCATTTTGGAGAGCTGTTTTTAAGGGAAGCTGTGAATATACACCTATCTGATGGGGAATTTACATGCGGGATCGCAAGAAACCTTCCATGGCTGGATAAGCGTCAAACAATGGATTTTTCCCCTGAAGGCCCATAAAAATGTTAGGGTAGGGCCAACACCTTAGGGTAGGTAGCAGTAACTGAACACAAATCTTCTCGTGTAAAAGCTGCCCCCCCCCACATATAGTATGCATCCTGAGCACAAGCAGACGTTATTCTTTTTTTATAGTTAAGCTCAGCCACATTCTGCAAGATGAAGGACTTTGTGCATGGGTTATACGTGAAATATCATAGTGTAACACATTGGATATATTTCAGTCATATTTAGCCACTTTTCTCCTGATGTGAGGGAACAGAATTTGGTGTGCTGCAAAATTATAATCGAAGACAGAATTGCATGGTAATATGTCAACACGACCAGTTTCTTCACACGAGGGGCTGTTGCTATTTCAAACCTTACAAGTGAACAAAACTTGGAGTGTAGACACTTTTAAGTGCAACTATATATATTCATTTCATGTTAGCTAATTAAAACAGCCCTCCAAACTTACTTTTTTGGAGTTGCAAGCCACGAAAGCGGCTAGGAGCATAGCGACCGTGCAACTCCATTATGTTTTTGGTTTGCCTATGACATCACTAGTGACGTCATGCAGCCGCCGTGACGTCATCCATGGCAACTCCTCTCCGTGGTCCTTGCCACATTTTTCTTGTTGAGAATGGGATTGAGGCTATTTTGATGACGTCACAGTGGAAAATGGAGCTGTAAAGAATGGTATCTACTTTCTTCATGCCCTGCTGGGGAATGGCTATGCCTATACTTTACTATAGTATAGGAACTTTGGCTCTTAACATGAAATGAAATAAAATCATAATGCTGTATTACAGTGTTGGACAGAGACAGTTGGTGTGCCTGGCGCGGGCTCTGCTGCGTAAAACCCGTATCCTGGTGCTGGATGAGTCAACAGCTGCAGTAGATATGGAGACAGATGACCTCATTCAGACCACCATCAGGGACGAGTTTAAGGACTGCACTGTCATCACTATAGCTCACCGTCTTCTTACTATCATGGACTGTGACAAGTATGTACTTAATTCCTTCAACACTGCTATTGCATTTATGTACAGGGGTGTAGGAAAAGGGGGGGGCAGGGAGGCCTGGGCCCCCCCCAATCATAAAGGAGGTGGGGCCTGAATATTTCTGGCCCCCCAAAAATATCTGGGGGCCTGGCCTCAAATAAGATATAAAATTCATCAAAAATTACTTTTCTATACAAATCATATATGGGCATGTAAAGGCGCTGATGTGCCTGAGTCGACAATTCAAGGTGGTCAAGGTGGGGCCCCCTATGGGCCCCCCAATGAAGATTGCCTCCTACACCTCTGAATGTATCATATCGATTGGTTGTCATGGTGCATGAATGTAGCCCTGGTGGGATCTTAACTCACTGCTACTGGGCTACATTCGTGCATCATGCTAATCAGTGGTGTCACGATGCACGAATGCAGCCACTGGGCTACATTCATGCATTTTGCTTACCATTGGTGTCACGATTCACGAATGCAGCCACTGGGCTACATTCATGCATTGTGCTGACCATTGGGGTCACGATTCACGAATGCAGCCACTGGGCTACATTCATGCATTGTGCTAACCAGTGGCGTCACGATTCACGAATGCAGCCACTGGGCTACATTCATGCATCATGCTAATCAGTGGTGTCATGATGCACGAATGCAGCCACTGGGCTACATTCATGCCTCGTGCTGACCATTGGTGTCATGATGCACGAATGCAGCCACTGGGCTACATTCATGCATTGTGCTAACCAGTGGTGTCACGATTCACGAATGCAGCCACTGGGCTACATTCATGCATTGTGCTAACCAGTGGTGTCACGATTCACGAATGCAGCCACTGGGCTACATTCATGCATCGTGCTGACCATTGGTGTCACGATTCACGAATGCAGCCACTGGGCTACATTCATGCATTGTGCTAACCAGTGGTGTCACGATTCACGAATGCAGCCACTGGGCTACATTCATGCATCGTGCTGACCATTGGTGTCACGATTCACGAATGCAGCCACTGGGCTACATTCATGCATTGTGCTAACCATTGGTGTCACGATTCACGAATGCAGCCACTGGGCTACATTCATGCATTGTGCTAACCATTGGTGTCACGATTCACGAATGCAGCCACTGGGCTACATTCACGCATCATTGTGACCATTGGTGTTTAGGCCATGGGTACATACAAAGACAACAATGTACTTGGTACTATTGTGTATTAAAACTGTCCCTCTCATTAAAACTGTCCCTCTGTTCTATTTATTACTTTACTTGCTGGCTCAACTATACAATTATATATTGTGACAACATATTTATTTGAAAAAGGGCCTTGATTGTAGAAAACTGGGTTTACACATGATAATCTCTATATAACAAATTCAAGGCCACATGAATATTGAAAGTGGCATAGGATATCTTATCTTTACTCGCACACTATGGGGAATGTTTAATTGATTGAATGAAAAGGCCTGTTGGGCATGTATAGTGTATACTCGCAAAGCGCTTTTGATTGTTTTTCTTGCTGATGCGTTAGGAGGCGGTATATGCCCCATGACCTACAGATTGCTGATGGATTATTAGTTAAATCCTGACGAGCAGGAGTTATGTCCTTTATCCTGCCATTGCTTATATATTGATGGAATACCACATGTTTGTAACAAGTGAATGGCAATACAACCTTTCAAAACTCAAACTCACCTCAATCCTTTCAAGTTCTATTGAGCATTAATGCATCATGATGATACATCACGCTGACCTTCCATGATGACCCCCCATGATGCATGAATGCGGCCAGTGCTGCAGAGGGCATTATGCACTAACACACTGTTAGCCTTTGATTGGTCGGGCTTCCCTAGCCCACTTAAAAGGGTCTATTTCTCCTCTTTTCTATCCCCTCAGGATGTGTGTGGTGCACATATGTGCGGACACTGACACATTCCCTTGTGACATTGTGTAATGTAGTTCTCACCATGAATATGACCTAAGCTGTTGAAATGGCGTTAAACATCCATTACTCATTTACTCCTTTAATGGGTTAATAATTGAATTGTGCATCTATATATATATATATATATATATATATATATATATATATATATATATATATATGCAAGGGGCACCTTGAGTTCAAGCCAGGTCTTTTCCTTTACGCCCAGCAATGTAAGCTAAATTACTGTATGCACAGTTTTTTTTTAGATTCAGGATAGATAAGTCAAAGGAGCATAGAGACACTCTAATTTGCTTTTTTAACTAAGTGTATTTTCATTCTTTACAGGATTGCAGTGCTGGATAGTGGGAAAATATCTGAATATGACAGCCCAAGCGAACTCCTGAAAGATAAGAATGGCATTTTCTATGGAATGGTGAAGGATGCAGGTCTGCTGTGATGAGACAACGAACACAGCGATGCTTGATATAAACGTTTAAGGATTACTGGAAAATGATAATTATGCTGATGCAATTGTGATACTATGCTTTTGTAGTAAAGATATAGAAGTGATATTAAGATATATTCTAACCATCAAAAACGAGTGTAGACATAAGAAAGTGTGAGGAAAATATGACATAAAACTGTATTTTTCGAAGACACCAGATATAGTCAAAAGGCTTGGGAAATGATGGCCTATTGTTATGAACTAAAGGTGTTGACTGTTGTGTGTTGAACTATATTGTTAAAGGGGATGTGAAGAGGTTAACTATATGCAGCTGTCTACCGAACTGCTAGGGAAGCTCCATTCAAAAGTGGAGTGAAATCTTCAAAACTTCCGATCACATTGAAATCATGTGTTATCTGTGGGATTATTTTATCTAGGAATGTAGAATAGACTCTTATCTTGGCCAATCACATCATTTTAGATGTGATGACATCTGATTTAATGGGCAATCAACTTATTTACCAACCACAACGTCACAAAAAGGGCACTGACGGCCATCTTGACGTCTATGTGACGTATAGTGTTGCTATGGTAAAGCTACCCCTCTACTCCACTTTAGTCAATGAGTTCACGTCAGTCTCAGAAATGCCCACATGAAGAGACGATATTCAGTCTAGTGGTGACACTGCATATAAAATCCTTTCAGAGTTATGAGGTGTCTAAGACATTAACTATTTCTGTGTATTTAGGCAGTGCCATGCAAATAGGGTACCATGCACACTGTCCCCATGATGTTTACCTTAAAACATACATTATGAAGATCTACTGCAGCTATTTTGGTAAATATTAGAGTGGTTTTGATGACGTTAGGCTAGAGATAGTGATGTCAAGTTCAAATTTCGATATTTTCTGCCTTTTCCTCAGCCTGTAAAACAAAAAGTTGAAAGTTGGCTTCATAGTACACTGCATGCCTAATCCCAGAGGGTGCTAGGATGTACTATGTCATATATTAGTCAACTTCTAGAGTTATTGTTTCCCACCTCTCAAGAAAATAACTCACTTTTGATGGACCATGAACAAAAACTGCAGTGTTTCAAGAAAGCCAGTCTGCCATGGGGTGATTCGGGATGTTACATTGTCAATATACAATATTATAATAATGTTTTATTATTCTGTACCGTGTGCCCCTCATATGTACATCTTTTCTGACTTAGACTTGTCCACAGTGGATGACTAATTTAGTAAATGTCAGCTTATAGAATAAGTAATTAATCATTCAGTACATGGATTCCAAAAGAAGGAGTAAATGAGAAAAGGCAGGAAAAGGTGATACAGGTCTGAAGTGAGCAGACACTTAACGAGCAGATATTTCTTTTTATCATTTGCCTATAATGGCTGCATATTTTGAGGATATTTGTCAATTATTGTACTGAGAAATACGTCCACCTCTCAATGAATCAAATCATTCATTTCAGCTTTATAATGTCCAGAATACTTTTAGATGAATGTACTGTTGTGTCATGCACACACACACAAGCTTTGTAAACCCATAGAAAAACCATTGGGTTTGCTATATATAGTAATTTACTGGAATTACCGACATACTAACATGATGCCAATATGCTTTTGGTTTTTATATCTATTCCAGGAAACAAATGTATCCGACCTTGTACATCCTGTCTTCCTATTGAAACAGAAAATTGCCATATATGCACAATAAATGCCTATTTTATAGGACATAAAAAAAATCTGTTCACTTGCTCGTCATGTGTCTGCTTATTTATGGAACAGCACAGGTTTTTTTTTCTCTATTACAACCTCAAATTTCTCATTTATGAAGTATATATATATATATATATATATATATATATATATATATATATATATATATATATATATATGGTCTCAAGGAATGGGATTCACCCTCCAAATGGGTAAATATTACTTAAAACAGATGAAAACACTGTCTAAATGATATTGTTATCATGTCCCACATCTGCTCATCCCATGTCTGCTCATTACGTGTCTGGTACGGGCTTCCCTAGCCCACTTAAATGGGTCTATTTCTCCTCTTTCCTATCCCTCAGGATGTGTGCGGTGCACATATGCACGGGCACTGACACATTCCTCTGTGAAATTGTGTAATGTCGTTCTCGCCATGAATATGACCTTAGCTGTCGAAATGGCGTTAAACATCTATTACTCACTCACGTGTCTGATTACTTCAGACCTGCATCACTTTCGTGACACTTGGTCATGACCTTTTTGTGCAAAACATAGTTAAGTTTGTTTTTCTTAGAACAAATTTAAACTTTATTGACCACAAAATAAATCAAATCTGAAGTATATAACAGTGAACAGTACCATAAGACCAACCTGTATTACTGAGTATCGAGACTTGGTCAAAAGGTTATGGGCACAATCTTCACGAATCTGTTGTTTTGATGGCCCCATATAATCACGCAATAATACTCATTTAAGAACAATTATGAAATAAAGTCTCATAATTGAGTAAAAACATAGTCACAAAGGATGTCCTCATCTGCTGACACCAGAGCCCTCGGTGCGCCTTATCAAAGTATGTTAATTGACCCGAGTTCCTGTTTTATCAATAAAACTTGTTGTCAGAACTCTATTAGAGTAGTTATGTCTAAAAGCAGACTACAAGACAATGGAAGTATGACAGTAACTGAGTTTTAAATGGGTATCCCATGTAGCAAGCCCACTCGGGGCCAAATTGGTTTAACCAGGGATAAGGTGGTTCAAAGTGGGCAGCATTCGGTACATGGGTTTTAGGTTCGGCAGATGCTGGGTTTTCAGTCAGGGCCACACAGGGCAGCCCAAATCGGGCAAACCGACTTGAGCCCGTTGGGCTCCCAATGGGTTTTGTCCTCAGCATATGGTCTGGGCAACATTGGGCTGACCGGTTTGGGCACTGGTCAGCTTTAAAATGGGCAACCACATTGGGCCCAGGATGCTTTCAAAATGGGCATCCCAAGATGGGTGCTTAGCTACATAAAGTCTTCTCAGTCTGGGGTGAGAGTGGGTTTGGACAGGGCAGCCTCATATTCTGGACTGTTCTGAACTCTGTGATGAGTGTTCCCCCTCCCTCTCCCTCTTTTCTTTGCCCTCCCCACCCATCCCCTACCCCTTCCATCTCCTCCTCATTCCCCTCAACCTGCCATACCCTTTCCTCCTCACCTTCTCTCGTCCTGCTCTCCCCTGCCCTGTCCTCTCCTCCCCTGCCCTCCCTTACCCTGTCCTGCCCTTCCCTGCCCTCCTCTCACCCTGACCTGCCCTCCCTTGCCCTCCTCTCACCCTGACCTGCCCTTCCTTGCCCTCCTCTCACCCTGCCCTGCCCTGCCATCCTGTGCCCTCCTCTCACCCTGCCCTGCCCTCCCTTGCCCTCCTCTCACCCTGCCCTGCCCTCCCTTGCCCTCCTCTCACCCTGCCCTGCCCTCCCTTGCCCTCCTCTCATCCTGCCCTGCCATCCCCTGCCCTCCTCTCACCCTGCCCTGCCCCTCCTTACCCTCCTCTCACCCTGCCCTTCCATCCCCTGCCATCCCCGGTCCTCACCTGCCCTGTCCTGCTCTCACCCCACCCTGCCCTGTCCTGCCCTGCCCTCACCCTGCCCTGCCCTGCCCTGCCCTCCTCTCACCCTGCCCTACCATCCCCTGCCATCCCCTGCCATCCCCTGTCCTCACCTGCCCTGTCCTGCTCTCAACCCACCCTGCCCTGTCCTGCCCTGCCCTCACACTGCCCTGCCCTCATCCTACCCTGGCCTGCCCTCCTCTCACCCTGCCCTGCCATCCCCTGTCCTCACCTGCCCTGTCCTGCTCTCACCCCACCCTGCCCTGTCCTGCCCTGCCCTCACACTACCCTGCCCTCATCCTACCCTGCCCTGGCCTCCTCTCACCCTACCCTGGCCTGCCCTGCCCCCCCCTCCCCTCCCTCCACCACTGCTGTAGGAGATAGGTAGTCCCCCTTTCCCTATATCATTAATACACAGGTAGGTTCATAGTGGGGATCCAGATATTTCATGTAAAATGCAACACTGACTAGTCCTGGAAATAACAGCTTCATGTCTTTCTTTATACTAGTAGGCTTGCAAGGTGTATTTGTGGTGTGGGGGCAAACAGGTCCCACACCTGGCCGGGTATAAGAGGACTATATATAGAGGCAATTGAGAAACCAAAAATATCCCCTGTCCCTGTAGGCCAGTCCATGGCAGACTCACTACAAAGTGGTTTCACAGCACTCCAGGCAGAATTCTACTACCCATACAAAACTTATTTCTTTTAGACATAGGACAACTGGAATAGACTACTATATCAAATATGAAGTAATAATGTGCAGACTTTCTCATAGTCTGGAAATACTTAGATGTCTATAGTCAAAAGTGCAAATCAAGGTCATTTGAGTAGTAGTGGAATGGCAACACCATTTCCATTGCACTGAACTTGGAACAAGAGCAGATATGTAGAGGTCTCACTCCCCCCTAGCTCCCTCTAGTGTACGGGTCCGGGTTTCACGCCACGGGACCTCTCACCCTCGACGTGTCCTTGAGGCACATAGGTGAGGTTTAAATTCAAAGCAAGCAAGAGCAAGCAAGGTACAGTCATTATGAACTTGAAGGCTCTCTTCTCAACTCCTACATAGGGAAGTAGTGGGGGAAGATTGAGGCCAGAATGTCACTTTAATGAATCAAAGTGCCTTGTGTTGGCTGAATGAGTTTGATTCAAATGGATGGTTCTGCTCTGGCTTTCCACTCAGGTAGATATTGCATTTACTGCTTTGGTGATTGGGGGGGGGTGAGATTAGCTCAAGGATTTGTTGTTCATTGACTTTTGGAAAAAAAAGAATAAATATTGGATAAATTTTTCAAAAAGAATTTTAACCATGTAACCACTAATTTTTCGTCAAATCGGGCAGCCCACTTTGGGCCACACCAAAAACCCATGTTAAACTCACTTTGAGCCCAAATCGGTGATCCCACTTTCAAACAGATCTGTGCCCAAATCGGTTAGCCCAGTGTGGCCCAGACCATTTGCTGAGGACAAAACCCATCGGGCGCCCACTGTGTTAACCCAGTGTGGCCCACATCAGGAGCCCGCTATGGCCCAGACCTGGGCCACACCATGTTTGCTACCTGGGATCAGGAGACTCGTGAGTGGTATCGGCGAATAACTCATTTGCTGCTGCGCGGCTCATGCGTTATTCTCCGATATAACTCACCAGCCGCCTGATATCCATTCCTTGCTCAGTTTATTACACGATTAATGCATCAGAATGCATTATGCATTCATTGAAAAGAGAACATGATCTAATGTGAGTAAACAGACCACTGCAGCAAGGAAGCTGTCATAACATTCTCTTCATAGAAGCAAAAAAGTGGACCAGGCCAAGACTCGAATGCCTGCACCAAACCGCCTGATGCCCCTATTGTATTCACAATGAGTGTGTTTACACTCGCACCTTATGGTGGTTAATGCATCCTACAGACGCCATTAAAAGACGCTACCACATCATTCATATACTACCATTGTTTATTACACGACTTCTGTGATTTTGGGTGCCTTTTCTGGATATCCCCATGCTGATATTCCTGCATAATTTGCACTGTAATGTGAACATATGCAAGGTGGATATCGCACGGTTTGGGGTGGATATTGCACGGCTTGGGGTGGATATCGCACGGTTTGGGGTGGATATTGCACGGTTTGGGGTGGATATCAGCACTCCTAGCATGTCATATGTTACATGTTAAAACCCACGAAATTTTCATGGCCATGGTAGGGCTCAAACCTGCAGTCTGAGATCCCAAATCCAACTCCCTATGCACTGCCAAACAGGGACTGACGAGAGAAGCTTGGTTAGAACCATATCTCTATGATATAAAGCCACCCAGCAGTAGTGTAGTGTGAATGCATCCAGCACCTTGACCCATAACCAGGCCAGTCGCGCAAAGTACCAAACCAATGGCTGCCGAGCGCTGTAGTGGGAGACACGGTGGTCTAGTGAGTAGCGCATTGCGCTCAGCCGTTAGAGGTAGGCGGGACGAGTCCCGGTCTGGGCGCAACTTTTTTTTCACCGTGTGTCCGCTACCATAACCACAGGACGCATTCAAACAAAGCCAAGCCGAGACGGGTGCTGAGGGGTGGGTAGCTACATATCATATTTCCCCGTTTATACGCCCAGGCTTGTATTAGTACTGTCTACTACCTAAACCTCCTTACTAAGTGGCAAATTGACCAGGCCTTAACATGAGGATATACGGTACTGCAGGATGTGTTCAGACCAAACCAACGGCTGCCGGGCGCCGAGCTGTGTGTCCTGGTCGTGTACACACACTATGGCAGGCTTCGAGTCCCGGGGAAGGATTTTTGTTTTCAACTTGTTTTTATTGATATCCTATTGATTATTTATTGATTTTTATTGACTAATCGTGTAATAAACTTAGTAAGGTATGGGCTAACAGGCACCTCATTGCTTGTATCGTAGGATATCGTAATGAGTGGCCGATTTAGAACAATTTAGAACAATTCTTTTTTTCACCATAACTTTTAGAATTATGCTAATCATGCTTTTTAGATTTATATTTTTCTTTTAGAGAAATTTCTAATATATCTGTCATCTCCATTCAATGATGCAGATGAATCTCTGCCGCCAGCAGATGTATTAGAAGGACTCCCATTACGGCCATTCCCAGAGCTACTTCTATGGCTACTACTCAAGCCTGATTTCTTCTGTTTATGCTTGTCACTTTTGCGATAAGACTTTTTATGCTCAAGCGGCCTCTCTCATCAAAATAGACTCTGTTCTTCATACTATGTTGTAAAGCATTCAATGGCGCTGTGTTGATGCTCTGATAATGTTCATTCTGCTGTAAATCTTGAATAAATGCCAATGCATTTGCTAACGTTCTAGGTAGTTGATCCGCCATGTGCTCCTAGCTTATTAATAGTGTCAGTATCACCATTCGTAAAGGGCTGGGTGTTGCATTTGGGAGTACCCCTTATGATGCACAGTGATCAGGGTAGGGAGTTTGCGTTAGAGTTATGGCAAGAAATGTTCGATTGCTTAGCTATATTTAAGACCCGAACCAATCCATACAGACCACAATCTGAAGGTCAGGTGGAAAGGTTTAACAGGACTTTAATTCAAGTTTTGAAGCCCTTGGTGAATAGCCACCAAGATGTTTGGGACAAACAGTGTGAGTTTGTGGTACATGCCTATAACATCACTGTCCAAACGTCTACTAATTGTACACCTAACCTTTTGGTATTCGGTGAGGATATTATAATGCCGATTTGGTGTATGGGGTGGTAGGAATTCATCCAGAAGCCCTGTGTAATGTGCTGTTTGTAGAGTTACTACGTGATAAATTTAAACAAGCATACAAAGTTGTTAGAATTGAACTACTTAAGAATGCTAAATGGCAGAAGGTTGTTTATGATACCAATGTAAAACAAAGACACTTTAATATAGGAGATAAAGTGTTAGGATATTATGAGGCTCTCGCGAGGTTAAAACTAGTAACCCCCTTGGGAAGGCCCATTCAAAGTTATTAGCATTATCTCGGAATCTACCTTGATAATGAAGGATTGCTACATGGGTAGAGAGATTAAAACCAATGTAGAGAAGCTCAGACCTGGGAAGGGTCAAGAGGCAGAAGAAAGAGAGTATGGTTATCGACCACCAGGGACAAAACAAGAGAATGTAGAGAAGGTAACGCTGGAGAAATGCCCTAGAGGTCAGCCTAGAAAGCATCTGAAGTTGAAGCTTCTAGTAAGAAGAAGACTGGTTGAAAACAGCCAAATCGTAAGAAATTGAAAATAATCTTGCCGAGTGGTGTTGTACATAGGAAAAGTCCTGCTGTGGCTAAGCCGAACCCAGAAAACGCTGTGTATCATACCAGGAGTAATAAAATGCTAACCAGAGACATCAGACACAGTCCAAGGTTGAAAGGAAGGGCTGCCATAACCTAACTTGGTACACAACGAGTGTATTGCCCATGTGCTGTCCTTTGTGTACAGTAAAACTTCATTATAAGGAGGACCTTAAAAAAGTGAATCTGCTCCTTATAAGCAAGGTCTCCTTATAAGCAAGGTCAGCATAATAGTGTGTCAGTGGAGCATTATGGTGCTTTGAAACATCTTATTGAGTGATTCAAGAGTGTATACAAACATTATTATTAATGTTATTTGATTAGGCCAAACAATCAGACCATATATACTGCAGTAAAATATGTTTAAATGATTCTCATTATGACAAGTTTCGGTTTGCCCTGCCCCCTCGCCACTCTGTTATTTTGACATAAAAACTTTTCTTATTTATGGTGGATATCAGTAGGGTCTCGAGTCCAGTTCTGTCCAGGCTATCCATGAGGCTGAAGGCTACTCTTTACTCCCCCCCTCAGACACCCCGCCTCTGTGCCCCCCCCGTCCCACTGTGGACTGGTGACCATCTAAGGGTGGCGTGGGGGGTGTTAGACTTTTCCTCGTGCCCCCTGCACCCCCCTCCCTTTGTGGCAGTGGTAGTGGTCAACATCTATGTGTCAGGAAATCACGCCCATCTCCTGCCCCCTGTAAGGCTTTTAAAGTGCTGGACATCTGGGGGGGGGGCTGTGTTAGGATATCTCACGCCTCCCTGCCCCCTGTTAGGCTGTGGAGTGGACATCTGAGGGACATACTTATGCTCAAATGTCCTCCTTATAACCGAGTTTGAGAAAAAGTTACTCATTTTAAGGGGGGTTTATTACTATAGAAATGTAATGGATTGGTAATGGACAAATGTGCTCCTTATAAGCAAGGTGTCCTTATATCAAAGTTTCACTGTATATGTTATTTAGGTAATATGTGTTTGCAGCGGGTCAAGATGCTGACTGTATATTCCCTGGATAGAGTATCCCGAGAGTTGCGGTCGGATTAACCGGTACATCTGCTTTGCAATGTACAATATTGCTAAGCTCCAGAAGATACCATCTTGGTTGTAGTATACGACAGGTAGACTGATTCGAGTTCGCATTCAGGTCTAGAGAACGTTGTGACGCCACCGGTGTTGTGGGAAGACCAGTAACTAGGTCACCGGATAACTTACAGGGAGATCTTGAGGTGCAAGAATTGAAGCCATCTTGGTTTGTCCTGATTATAACTAGGGTGGACTCGTGGTGGTCACATGCCATAAGGTCTCTCTGGTTGTTTCCAAGCAAAATCGCAGCTAATATAGCTGCCTAAAGTGTGTTTTTGTTGAATGACTCCTTTGGGAGGAGTCCAACAGTTTTCTGCCAATTTGAAATTGGAAGGGGTCCCGCTGTTATGGTACCTCTGATGCTGGACATGTAGTTGATCAAGAAGTGAAGGAAGCCGCCAGCAACCTTGCTGAGCTGTCCACGTCCGACAAAGACCAGGATATAATGCCTCCTCCACAACCTCCGGGTCCTGTGGCGTTAGTGTCTGGTTCAGAGAACCCGAACCAGTGAGAGAGTGACTACTCCCGAGTCTTTATTGTCAGATATAAATGTACAACTGAGCGCTTAGATCATGTTGATGAGACTAAAGGAATTGTGTATACCCGTTGACCACTGGTGCTAGTATCCCGGAAGCACCTTGCCCTGTGGTATCAGACGATGATATCGCTAGACAGAAAGCTGTGGTTGATGAGAAGAGAAAAGAACTTTCACAACATAAGAAGGAATTAGCTGCTGCACACTGAGTCACCTGTAAACACAGGCTGAGCAGAAGGTGGAAGCCGCTTCGGATACCGACACTTCTACCGGTAAATGAATGAGTGCCCGAAGGAAGGGGAAAGGGTCTGATAAAAAGGACTCTGGCTCTGACTCTCAGGCCAAACCTGAGAAGAAAGGAAAGAAGAAGGCTGAGAAGAAGGTGGAGGAACCTAAGTCAAAGGTTCCTACCACTACTTCTGATGTTGGCACCACCACTACCTTGGGTGCCACAGTGACCACTGTAACCGTCAGTGGTTCGACCCCAGTCACTACAGTTGTGACTACTATTGGTACCGTTACCACTAGTCAGACAACTAAGACTGTACAGCAAGTGGGCTCGAATGGCAATTCTAGAGGCGAAAGCAGGCCAGAACTGCCAGACGAAGCCAAGAGTGACTTGGAGAGAGTGAAAATGTGGGAAGAAATGGCCACGGATGTCCCTAAGGATGAGAATCAAAAATGGATGTGAAAGAATGTAGCTGAGGGGTTCAAGGAATGAGTCCCTCATTGCTTTGTTGATTGTGTATATGTGACCCATCCTAACAAAGTGGTACTGGAGTCGCACATTTAGAAGCCTAGATATAGGCTTATCAAGTGGTATAGTGTCAAAAATATCAGATTTTTTTATATAGATATTATAGCATTTTTCCAATCTATAGGTAGATATTTTTCAGGATACTTGCTTACTAAACTGAATTTAAGCCCCAAATGCCTGATAGACATAGCTATAGGTTTCTTGGTTATGTAGAAATACATAGGAATTATATAGGATTCATAGATTATTATATGTTTAATATGTCAATTACCTCAGTTTAATCGATTTTTAATTCATCAAACTGAATTTACCGATGGAAGACCCATAGTGGACCACCTGGTTCAAATATGCAAGTGTTATATACCAAATGAAAGCTCTTGATGAGCTGTAAATGAATATGCAAATAACTAAACATTTTGGATGTGCGACTTCCATACCATTTTGTAAGGATGGGTCACATATGATACTATTCATTATATGTGTACAGGTCCTATCAACAAGGATAGAGATAGTGATGATGAGGAGTGGAGACTTTGCTTCATTGTGTGCACAGTGATAGACCAAGTCGGTTGTGTGATGGTAGCTTCATTACCAACAGGTGCAGGGACCTGGCTTTGCATCTGCAAAAGGCCCATATAACTGGCTTGGAAAAGATGAGGAAACGAGCGCTCAAGTGTTTCAATGGAATACTTGCGACCTGGGATGCCATTCCTCAAGACCAAGTAAAGAAACTCACATGGGAAGTTTTGTGCATGGGAAAATAGCAATGTTACTGCCCACATGGCTGCGAACCAATCCAGTTCAAAGTTCCAGCTACCTTCATAGGGTTACACCAAACTGAAGAAGTGGCGAGGTGATAACCAAAGGGAGAAAGAGAAGCTGGCTCATTTGAAAGAAACTGGCGGGTCTCAAACCCCTGCTGGTGCCCAAAAATGACCCCGTAGTAATTGTTCTGAGAGCCCTGCCAGCTCAAAGGCACAGTCCAGACCAGTCAACCCGGCTGATCGTCACCAGGCAGGACAACAGCTGTAAGCCCTGGACATGCGGGTTACCAGGCACATGCTTCACGTCCAGGTAACCAGGCTATGCCTCCCCCTCCTCCACTGAGACCCTATGCTGGGCCTGCACACCCTCCGGGTGTAGACCCCAGCGACCCGAGTGGGTGGCATCGCTTTCAGGACAGACGCACTGAACATTATGGATGGTGGGCAGGGGAGGATATGTCTGAAGACCAGCACCAAGTGTACAGAGAGTACCTGGGGAAGTTCCCTCCTATGGGACGTGCAGGACAAGAGACTCAGGTCTTAGATACTGCAGGTAGAATGCGAACCGAGTTTTTTAAGGCTTGTGGGAGAGGCCGTGGTGGATGTGAGTCCACCCGACCACCCCTATCTTAAGGACACGGGCGTGGTAATGTAATGATTGAGGGAACTACTACCCTTCATGCAGGAGTACCACCTGTGATATATTATTGTAATGTATCAACATAACTTAAAATCACTGTAAATTACTCTTGGTTATATTGTTCGTATACTTAAAGGTTAGTATTGTATAGCATTAATATCCTAGGTCGATGTTACATAAGGTATCACTTCCTACTATGTTATACTGTCATATATATTTACTTCGGGTTATATTTAATGATGCCTATTCTATGCATATAATACTTATAAAAGTCCCCAAGTTATTATAGTATAGGTTTAACTATCATAAGGTAGACTTACCTGTGTAAATACTAGTCACCGCATGTGATGCAAATGTTTTCTAGTTTACCTTTGTAACACTTACCCTAGGTAAAGTCTAGGGGGGGGGGTGGTGTAGGGGCTGGCATCATCATCTATATACTAGTGCAGATCATCAGAGAGACGTGTTCGTGTGTTGCTAGTTCCTTCTATGCCCACCAGGCATCGCCTTGCGATACCAGTTTGGTACAAGAGGGGGCAGCACCATGCCTCGCGTCCAGCTCCTACTAAGGAGCCTGATGATTGGCAGAAGGGGACTGGACTCCATCCAGTCCAGATGCGCTACCTACCTTCACTGTACAACAGAAATAAAGGCCATCTGAGAGGTGGAAGTTATTGAGGGCTTTGCCCAACCCGAACTGCTTTTGTCGTGTTGGTTATTATAGCCACTAAGTGAGCGAAAGAGCCACCAATATTTTGATACAAATATGAACCATTACACACATGAATTGATCCATAATGAGAAAAATTACAGTAAGTGCAGAATTAAATCATGCGTTATTCTAAAAAAGTAAACAACTTCCTGAGTCTGATCCTAGGACGATACTCTGGCTTTGCCTGAGTATCATGCAAGAGATCAGGCTGAGTCTCAAACAATACTCATTTTGACGACATTGTCTGAGCCTGGATCTAGACTCATGTGAGTAAGAATATTTTCTCAGTGCATGTAATGCAGCATTCCTACCGCACAATCCTTACACATACAGCAGAAAACCTCTTGTACTGTCTATATCCGGTTTAACACTGGTGCAGTAGTGTTCAGCTTGTGGTGCCGACCCACCGTTTTGTCAGCTTCTTGTCACGACCACTTCCTGTTGCCTGCCAGAAATAACTGGATGCTTAGCTGTCTGCATGTAAAGACCTTGGTGAAGGAAAAAGGTGTGATAACTCTTCCCTGTATCAAACTGCCGAAGCCTCGTGTGATAACTCTCAGTGAGAACCAATTCTCTGTACCTTTGTCTATAACTTTTACCCCATAAGACAGCTCTCTCTATATATTTTTATATTGCACTAATGTACATGTATAGACATTGGAAATTAAGGAAAGTCATGCCCAGTATCATGGCCAAACCACTGACGACTTTTTTGATCAAAGTAATTTGAGTTTATTGAAATAACAAACATTTAGTACAATGAATAAAGGTATTTTGAAACTTAACATATTATTTACATGTCATACAAAAATACTGAAATCACAAAGATGAACACCGGAGCAAAGTCATCAGACCCAACATTGAAACTAGTCTTAAACAGTTACAGCGACTACGTCTTTAAACCCACAGTTACAGTCAGATTGTTAACTACATGACTATTACCATGGAAACCATGTGTCACCATTGTGCCAGTCTTTCCTTCATGTGCTAAATGTAATTCATTCATCGTTGTAACCACATATCAACACTTTGTGTGACTGCAAGACAATTACCTTGGTAACCACATGTTAGTCACCTTAGTAACCACACATCAGTGACCTTGGTAACCACATGTCAGTCACCTTTGTAACAACACATCAGTCACCTTGGTAACCACACGCCAGTCACCTTGGTAACCACATGTCATTCACCTTGGTAACCAGACATCAGTCACCTTGGTAACCACACGCCAGTCACCTTGGTAACCACATGCCAGTCACCTTGGTAACCAGACATCAGTCACCTTGGTAACCACACGCCAGTCACCTTGGTAACCACATGCCAGTCACCTTAGTAACCAGACATCAGTCACCTTGGTAGCCACAAGTCAGTCACCTTGGTAACCACACATCATTGAATTTCAGAACTTTCCTTCCACATGAAGAAATGTCACTCTCAGACATGCCCTAGATGGTGGACAGAATCTTACTATGTTTCCTAGTAGAATAGCCGTGGATGTGATGTCGAGTGATGATATCACCACAAGTAACCTGTTTCATAGAAGTAATAGATTTGAGACAATCAACCTCTTATAGTTGTACATTTACAATTAAATCACCTGCACACCATCATTGACCGTTGTGGCACTACCTTCTACTAAGTGACTATGAGATGCGATGCAAAACATGAGAATCTACTCAGATGAAAATGTACTACTATATGTACATATAGCCAGATAGCTGTGTGTGTGTGTGTGTGTGTGTATGTGTGTGTGTGTATGTGTGTGTGTATGTATGTATGTATGTATGTATATATGTATATATATATATATATATATATATATATATATATATATATATATATATATATATAGTTTAAATAATATATCAGTGACATATCTCTTCCTCTAGAATATAGCAGTATTGGTAATTAACACAGATGGGAATATGCCTAACATCTCTGACACTGCGGTAGCTGTAAGATGCAAATATTATCTTAAAAACTCCCTATTCTTTTTCTTTTTTTTCCACTCTGAAAATTGTTATTTGCTTTTTACTACAGCCCAACTGTCATTCACACAGAACACAGAACCTTTTAATGGCCACTTATGCATTAATGTGTCAAGTACTTTGGTAGTCATAATCCATTCTAAAAAAGAACTGTTGAATCTACCAGGGATCCTCATAAAACCACGTGCGTGGACTGGTTACCAGGTTTAGTCTGTGTAGGTGTTATCCACTGCTGCCCTCTGGTGCTTTTATTTGCTATGCACAGACCTTGATTACGGAGCTGAGTGGTGACCTTTCCAAAGTAACCCCTCACCTCTGTAATCAAGGTCTGTGCATAGCAAATAAAAGCACCAGAGGGCAGCACTGTTCCCTTTAGTTTCTCATCCTTCTATAGCATATGGATAACACCTACACAGACTAAACCTGGTAACCAGTCCATGCCCGTGCATAGAACTGAACAGTGAACAACCGTAATTGTACACCAGTGTAGTTTTTACAAGAAGCCCCAGAAGGCAGTACACAAATGTCCAACAAATCTTTGTGAAAATGAATCCGTGAAAATAACGTTGGATCCCTGGCAAATTTGGGACGAGGATTCTGTTATTATATCAGCAATATCTTTTTACAGTGTATGTATGATGTATTTGTGGCCCTGAAGGGTTTAATGTAAAGACAATGAGTAAAACAGATACTAAATATTATTGGCAAAACTATCATAAATTACTCTATATTACTATATTATGTACAAAAATAATATTTAGGCTAAATAGAGTTGTAGCTAACATGTATGTACATAGAGTAAACTAGAGATAATTTGTTAAACTAATGTATTCTTATAGATATAGAAAATATGATAATATTGTAATAATCATAGTATGGGTAAATTACAGGTTTTCATATCAATCAAGTCTGTACATCATATGAATATATTTGTGTAAAAGTATATAGTAAAACTGAAATTAGACCTTGATATTATGCTTTATGTTGACATTTGAAACCACATTACCTTCTTGCTACCAATTCCCACAGAGGGCTTCCTTTATCTCAATGTCATACATTTCTCTAATACAGTGTGAGGGTATGGCTTAAGGTATGGCTGTTCTTCCCAATTCATGTTAAGTTGTGGACCCTAAGGGGCTGGGAACTTGGTAATCACTGTTCAGTTGGTGTATTGCACTGAAATATGTCGATGGTAGAGAAAGGGACTTTTGATGTACATCCATTTTGTAGCGGTGAGGCCCAGGTTCAATTCCTAGAACTAAAGGTCCATGAAATGTTCCAGACTGTTTATTAAAATGTCATCAAAGGTAGATTAAGGCTACAGTCTCCAAGGACCAAGTACACCAAGTCTATCTGTCGCTCTGCTCAGAGCTTTCCACCATCCCTAAACAATGTTGATTTGTACAACACATCAGGTATACCAGGGGTAGGTAACAAATTAACACAACACAGATGTAATGACAGATTGAGGGCTATTTGATCTAAAGCCTTGTGAAAGGTTGTACATTCCGCCATGTTTTTTTCTGCAGTGGTCCATAACCCTGGTTATATACAATCCTAGACAGAAGTCACGTTCATTTGGAGGTAACACACAACCCAGATGTGAAATGCTGAGCTTGGGCTAGTCAATGTTGAGCTTAGGCTATGTGTCCATGGTCTATGTTGTTAATGTAAATAAGGTCATATCATGGCCATTCAAACCTCACTCAGAGAGGCGTATGCCTGTATCATGTTATAAGATGCCGAGTCTGCATATCAGACTTTATCCTCAGAGATTTAACCCTTCTAGAAGGTTATCAGGAGGTCACCCCAAAGTCATCCATAAACACAACACAGTTATCATGCCTCATAAGGTCAGCCAGAGGTCATAAAAAGTTTATTTAGAGGTCAGACCAATGTCTAAACAAGGTCAATCAAATCTTACTTCAAGGCCATCCATAGGTGAAACAAAGTCATATATTTCAATGTCAGTGAGACAGAGGTCACCCAGAGCGGACACCAAGGTCATCCAGAGGGGACACCAAGGTCATCCGATGGTGAGACCAAGTTCATCCAGTATTGATACAAAGGTTATCCAAGGGTTAGACCAAGGTTATCCAAGGTGAGACCAAGGTCATCCAGTTTTGACACCAAGGTCATCTAGTTTTGACACCAAGGTCATCCATGGGTGACACTAAGGTCATCCAGAGGTGACATCATTTGGTTATCCAAGTATAACTTCAATGTCATTTAGGGGTCATCAGGTTACTTGACAGTTAGGGGGATAGTGCTGGGGGAGGTAGAGAACTCCACCTGACTCATGTCTGTTGTCATGCCACGAGTCGACCGGAACCTTGACTCAGAGTCAAAAGTTGTTGAAGTGCGCTCAAGGCGCTTCGCCCCCCTGAGACAGCGGCTGACCTGTCTGCAGAGACTGTCGCTGAAGGCCAGGTAGATCCAGGGGTTGGTGCAGGAGTTAAGGGAGGCCAGCAGAAGGATGATTGTCATAGCGTGACCTATAACGGAAGATTAGGTAATTTTGTGTTTATCAGCAGAAATAATCAAAGTGTACAGGACACCAGTCGGGGATTCTGTCAGGTCGAGACTTATTATTTGATAGTATGATTCTGAGCATTATTGGTCTGAGTGAGATAACCCTCACTCAGACCAATTCTTGTGAACCTTTACCATTTTATTCAAATCTCTTGGCTCAAATATCTCTTGGCTTATGAACTATATGTTCAATGCATATCATATGTTTCTATGAAACTTTTTGTTTTATCCAGTTAACCACTTGACAGCAAAAAATTGTCTGGCCCCTCCGTTTATGGTTATCGATTGAGACTTACTTGTAAATGGTGCATTCTGGTCCCACACTCCCCACATTTGGGCTACAAACCATGGCCCCCAGCACACGAGGTAGCACACAATCACAGTCATGGTGAGCCGAACTGTCTTCACCTATAACATACATTAACACATGATCATTGTCATGATGAGACAAACTGTCTTCACCTATCATAAAATAACATACATTAACACATGATCACCGTTATGGTGAGTCGAACTGTCTTCACATATTGTGAAATAACATACATTCCCAGCAAATTGTTGTGACTCCTCGTCACCCTGTGTGAAGTGGCTACGTCGCTATAGCACAGGTTCACCAGGAATTGCCATGGCCTCACCTCAGATGGCGAGGATGGTGATCACTCAGACTCACCAGCGATGGCCACTCCGGTGATCACTCACTAGATGAAACGCGCAGCACATCATAACGCATATTCACTGCAGAGGGTGAGGATTGTGAACACTCACCAGGGATGGCGACGCGATTGATCACTCACCTTACTAGTTAAAACACGCACCTTGTGATAGTGCAGGTTCACCATGGATAGCGAGTGTGTTGATCACTCAAACTCACCAGCGATGGTGACACTGGTGATCACTCACCTTGCTAGATGAAAAGCTCATGATCACAGACACATCATCAACATTGGTAATCATGCAGCCTCACATCTGCCAGATCAAAGTATGTTTTGCCAGAAAAGGTATTGCCATATATATTTTCCCTCTAGTCACAGAAAAGGTGTTTATGTAGATATTTCACTATATATTTTTTCTCTAACCAGAGAAAAGGTGTTTATGGATAGTTGTTTTCATTTTAGAGATACCTCTATCTAAATTCAATTGATATTTTCTCTATATAATCTTGTTTGATTCAACTCATAATAATTACATGGAATTTGATGTGAAACAAGGCACACATTGGATACTTTTTGGAAGTGATATAGGCTCACACATATGGTCCAGACATCAAACAGTGCTGCTACCTGAACACCGAAGGAGGAAAATGAGTGAGGTACCACCATTTGTGTGAAAGTGAGGGCTGCATAGTCACACAGTGAGTGAGAATCATGTTAGCGACAGTGGTGAGGCTTCACCACACTGAGTGAGAGTTGAAGATGAGTGGCACAGAGTAACCCATCAGGTGATAATCATGATGGACAGAGTGGTGGAGATTCTCATTATGAGTAAGAGTTGACTGTGAGTGACAAAAGATGACACAATGAGTGAGGACAATGTTGGCAACAACCGTGAAGAGTCACGACGCTGAGTGAAAGGTGACACGCAGTGGCAGACAGTCACAAGGTGGGTGAGAAAATTGTTGATGACAGCGGTGATGATTGGCCATGCCATGCGTGATCATGATGGTGCATTTCATCTAGCAACATGGGTGATCACTCAAAAGGGCCTCACCATGGATCACCACTCATGGCGACAGGTGACGACAATTTGCTGGGATTACCACACGATCACTGTCATGGTAAGCTGAACTGTCTTAACCTATCATAAAATAACATACATTTACACACTATCACCGTCTTGGTGAGTCAAACTGTCTTCACCTATCATAAAATAACATACATTAACACACGATCACCATTATGGTGAGTTGACCTGTCTTCATCTGTAGAGAAATATTACATGAGATATAACATATGATAATAAGTTAGGTCTATAGATATCAGTGTTTATACCACGATTTTGGGACTTCCGGTGGGTTTATATGCAGTTTAGCCGTGCATTATTCTGCATATACCACACATGTGCATTTTTGAAATTTTTGGTATATACTTTTTCGGGGTCAAGTTGGACTTAGAATAATTTTGGAAATTATGGCAGCTATACAAAGTTAATCTATCCATTTTCCACAGTGAGAAACCGTGCCAACTCGTAGGAGGATTGAACCCCGGCCACAGTGGAGATAGGCGAAGACCTTAGCCATAGCGCCACAATGAACGGTGATGAAATCCAATGCGAAAGTAAATAAGTTCTAACCTGAGGTCCTAGTCCTATGTTTGCACTCAGTTTTCGTCTTGATTCCAACCTTGACATGTTATAATATCGAAATCCCAAGAAGTTTTCGATCCATAGACGAGGAATGCGTGCTAATTTTCTCCATTTTCTTCGATATAAATAAGAATCCATTGATTTTCACAACGTACGCAAGTCGCGGTCCGGCCATTCCCACCCACCTCCTTGTCCGGCGAAAGTGTGTCAGTGGCCCGGATGTAGATATAGGTCATCCGCTCGCCGTACGAGGAAGACGGCGAAAATTTCGGACCATTTTGGAAAATCAATGGATTCTTATTTATTTTGAATATATCGGACATATCAAGCATGGAGTACTCATCTAGAATGTCTAAGGATATGTATGTTTTAATTTGAAAACTTGTCATGGTTGGATTCGAAAGGAAAAGTGACAGCGGTACCTCTCCCGGCAAGGAACAAAAACAATGGCTTCGCGCAGAGCAGACCCGGGCCGTATCGCTTGCTTTTACAAAATGTCTTCTCGTGGCTATAATCTTTGGATATCAGGTAAGAAATTAATACAAAATGGAGGAAATGGTGGTATAAACCTATTAGAAGATGAATATCGGGGCCCACGGGCTGTATATGCTGTATCTACAGCCCTAGGGCCCCGATATCCATCATCTATTAGCTTAGTATACCACAATTTTGGTACTTCCGGTGCTGATATGGATATCTGGTGTGCATCATACATGCATATACCACCCATGTGCATTATTAGTATATACTTTTTCAAGGTCAAGTTGGGAAATATGTGGCTAAGATATTAAGTCAATCTCACCATTGTTTCAATGTGAAAAATTAACTCGTAGGGGTATTCATCCCCGGCCACAGTGGAGGTAGGCAAGGGGCTTAGCCATTATGCCACACTGAACGGTGATAGGCCTGTATGTATACATCTATCACTATAATAAGATACAAAGCCTGGGGAGGTCACTCACATATAGAATACATTCAATATGTGAAAATATTATCCAGTCTGGGTAGTACCCCCCCTCCCTCCATGTCAACTATGGTGTATGCACGACAACTAGAAGCTGAGAATGGCATTGTACTTAATATAGAGCAGAGGAGGACATGCCAGCAGAGCATTTCAAAATGATATCTATAGCTATAGTTTTGAAAAGCCCTCCAGATTAGCTTAGTAGGCAGAGCGTCACGCTGAAAATCAGCACCTTTTGGTGGCCCAGCAATCGAATCCCTGCTGCGGTGGTGTTACACACACTATGGAGTCTATGGGTGGTCACTAAACATATTCTTTCAACTTGTATTTATTGATATTCTATTGATTATTTATTGATTATTTATTGATTATTGATGGGTAAATAGTGGTATAAGCATGATAGATAATACATGCTGTATATACCCTCCCCGATTCGCGGGTCAGTTATATACAGCAAGTAGCATTCTGATGCATTCTAATGCATCCTAAAGGTGCAGACCATGGTATAAATGCAATGTGTGATGGTTATGCTTGCACACGTGCCTTTTTGGTATCTGATAATCTTATAATCATCATATATTGTATGGTTCATATCAACGATACTCTAACTATATTTTGAGAAGTTAGTGTGCCAAATAACTACCAAATTCTGTTTATGTACTGTACATATCAAGACTCAACCACAATTAGAGAGTTAATTCTTTAAGGGCCACTGGTGCAGGAGTGCATCATGCCCATGTCAGCATGATGCACCAATGAAGTGCTGGTGAAACTGCATCATGCTGACCCTCCGGGAGTATGTGTATCAACCCTGTGGGCCTGGCATGACACATGACACATTAATGCATCAGCAGCCCTTAAAGTCTTAAAGGTAGTCTTGTGGATGAGGTATAAACCCTCTAGGGAACCTGAAGTATTAACCCTCATGGCACTGGAAGCAGCAAAGCATAGTGGTAGTTTACTATATTTCACTCCCACTATAACCAGGGCTGTTCCACCTGATAGAAACTGGATAGTTGTAATTTTCTAGTTTGAAACATATTCTTACAGATTGACAAGTTTAGGGCCATTCTGGTGGTTACTAGTGTCATCATAAGGCGCTAGGTACGATTTTAAAGGTCGTCACGATGCATGAATACAGCCATGATGAGTAACTGGCCATGGCTACATTCACACGATCGTCACACAAACCCTACTGGGTTAGATACAATGCCAGGATGGTTGCCATGATGCACTAATGAAGTGCTGGAGAAAGCGCTCGCCGGCACTTCATTGATGCATCATTCTGAGTAACAGGCACTGTTGCATTAGTGAATTTTAAATAATTCCATCGAAAATGCATAAGCGGCCCTTAACGGGTTAGACATCTGAAGGTTCCACCCCCTTCCTTACCTCACAGTGACTGGCAGTTTTTGATGTACAACTCAGATGATTGATAATCAGTGGCGGATCCAGGATTTTAAAAAGGAGGGGGCGTGGCCCAAAAGGAGGGGGTGCACCTCCTACTCTGGGGCAGATTTTGGGATCCAAAATATGTAGTTAAACTCCTAAGTACTGGGAAAAGTGGGGGGGGGGACTCAGACTCTGAATCCGCCACTGAATAATGTTGTCTGAATGATCTATTGCGACATGGCTGTATTAACTCTATTTTTACCAGACTGTAATTTAACTTGCTCATGAAACAGTCATTTATGGTCTACCTCAAGTGACATCTTTATAACGATCTCTTTTAGGTTCTTAGTGCCTGAAGCTGGGACCAGCTGGTAACCAGGGCCATTCAGAAAGATGGGAGGGGGGGGGGCACTTGGCCTGGGTTTAGGGAATGGTTATTATTTATCAATGGGGGTGTACTTTCTTTTTTTTTTTAAATCTGCTGATAGAGTAGTAATTTGTTTGATGTTGCTATGATACTGGTTGCTAAGTTAAGCGGGACTAAGATAAGCGGTTCTAGTGTAAGGCACCAGGGGGCTGCACCAGGGGGTTGAAGCTAGCTTTATGCCCAGCTGGGGACATGGGGGTTGGTGGGGGGGGGGGCTATGGGTGGGATTCCCGCGAATAGCCATTATGCTGACAGGCTATTTCACACAAATACTATTGCTCCAAACTCTAGTGGCGAAGCCACTAGTTATAAGATAATTAGGTTTCCTAAAGATAAAGTAGCTCAGCGTTACAAGTTCATATCTCACCGAGAGACAAATTACTGCCTCTGGGTTGCAGCTGGTAGTAAGGCGTAGTATCATTAATTAGACTGACATTCTAATCAAAGACCAACAACTAAGGTATTAATTAGAACACAAAACAATGTTTAGAACACACAATCTCGTCATCCTTCATGAAATACATCTTTTCCCTTTGTCTCAAATTATTGCTGTATCTTATCCGACAGCCTGTTCTCATATCAATGTTTACAGTAATCTTTTCTCTAATCACTTTCACTTTTTTTTTCTTTCTTATTCCTTTTTGTCCCTAAGATAAAGCCAATCTCTGGCTACCCTGATCAGGGTATGTGGGAAGTCTGTAAGTACTGCACTGTAAATAATAACTGTTAAATCTACAAGGGACCCTCATAAAACTAAACAGTGAACCACACTAATTGAAAAGCACTGAGAAACACACAAGTACATTTTGTACAAGGAATCTCAAGAAAATAAAAGAACGGATCTCTGGCAACTTTGGGACGAGGAATGCACCGTCATTTCGGCTCACCTGGGCCACAACTGCATTCACGCATCACGACACCCAATGGGCGTGGTGCATTATTGCATCAGTGGCCCTTTAAGGGATAATGCATCAGTGGCCCTTTAAGGGATAATGCATCAGTGTCCCTTTAAGGGATAATGCATCAGTGTCCCTTTAAGGGATAATGCATCAGTGTCCCTTTAAGGGATAATGCATCAGTGGCCCTTTAAGGGATAATGCATCAGTGTCCCTTTAAGGGATAATGCATCAGTGGCCCTTTAAGGGATAATGCATCAGTGTCCCTTTAAGGGATAATGCATCAGTGGCCCTTTAAGGGATAATGCATCAGTGGCCCTTTAAGGGATAATGCATCAGTGGCTCTTTAAGGGATAATGCATCAGTGGCCCTTTAAGGGATAATGCATCAGTGGCCCTTTAAGGGATAATGCATCAGTGTCCCTTTAAGGGATAATGCATCAGTGGCTCATTAAGGGATAATGCATCAGTGGCCCTTTAAGGGATAATGCATCAGTGGCCCTTTAAGGGATAATGCATCAGTGGCTCATTAAGGGATAATGCATCAGTGGCCCTTTAAGGGATAATGCATCAGTGGCTCTTTAAGTTCATACATCACAAAGTTTTGTTGTGCACCAGTTCCTACCTGACAGAGCAGGTGGCAGGGCGGATATATCATGTATACACAACTTTCATTATACATTAATTACAAATTACAAAGTTCTATGATAATAATTATATATACACACAATGAAGACAGCTATCACATGTACCTATCACAGAACAAAACATTAATAACATACTGTATTGGCACGTTTAAGTGACCAGGCACTTATTAATTTCAAAACCTATGTATGACCGGCCCTTATTCGAGACAGACGATTATTTAAATACAGTTTTAGCGCTTACTTTTGTTTTCAACTCCCATGTACCCAAGGTGCTTATTCGAGACCCTTGTACTTGAACGGGCCATTACACTGTATAAAATGCACTCAGCCATTACTGAGCCTACATGAAACATTGTTTTAAACTATCATTTGTTGTCTGGGCTTATTTATAACATATAGACATATAGACAGAAAGGATGACTTCTCCAAAGCTGTACTTAATAACAAGATTTATGCTTCTAGCAGAGGATATAACTGTAACTTAATAAGCCATCTATCTCTTGACCAAAGCAAACAAGAAAGGGGAATTTTTATTTAGATTTTGAATAAGGCCTTTGTACCTTTCTAGTGTCTTAAAGACAAACGCCACCTAGCACACAGAAGCCACCTGGTGGCAGAATTCAGAACTTATCAGTTATACTATTTTAATGATTTTTCTCACCCTAACTGGACCACTTTACCTGTACACATTTTCCTATGCCTTATATATCAAACTATTACTATGTAGAGTTATTTGAGATTATCAATAGAAGATCTAACATTGGTCAGCCTGTAGTGTTTGTCTTTAACAGGTTAGACACAGTGACAGCAGTGAAAAAAGAAATCTTATTGACACCTGTAAAGGATAAAACTTTATGTGAAATAATTAGAAACAGATTTTTTTTCTGCCTGCCTTGCAGCCTAGGTCTGTGGAGGAATTTTCATTAAGAGTAAATGTCTCACAATTAAGCTAAAAAAAATGGCTGCCTACCTTAGCACGTGACAGTCCCCTGACGTGTGCGCGGGGGTTACTGCCGGTGGCCGCAGGTCGTTGAGTCTGACCGTTACCTTGGTTACCACTGAGGAACGTCCCATTCTCATGTGTCACCTGACCCCCACGTGACCTCCCCCTCCAACTAACTCCTTTAGGTTTTGAGTCCCTTATTGAAGGCTCCTTAGCGCGCATACTGCGCCACACGACATGACAAATCCTTCCATAGGCGAACACAAGCAGTAGCGATGGAACTATGTATATAGCCACTGTAATCCAGGTTATATAGAAGGGTAGAGTCCAAAATGGCTCGAACACTGCCCAACAGTTATACTCCCCCGGTGATACCTCACGGAGTGCGAATATTGTCAATTGAGGGATAGCGAAGCTGAGGCTGAGCCCCCAGGCTACTGCAACCAGGAAGTGGGTCTTACGGGGTGTCCATGTTTGTGATGTCATCGGGTGTACAATGGCCAGGTAACGGTCTATGGCAGTGGTAACCAACACGAAAGATGATGCATACATAGCAACCACTTGTACATATTTTACACTACGGCAGAGGAAGTCATTCCCATAGAACCTGTTGGTGGTGAATCAATTGTGGAAAAAGGTATATTTTCATTGTGAAAATGACTTAACATAGGGTATATCAAGTGGTTTATAAAAACAGATTCTGCTTGTATATCTAAGTAATATCATATAATTCATTATCCTAGTTATTCACAATATAGGTTTTTCATAATCTACAAATGGCTTCCTGAGATGTAATTACATCATATTTTGTGTTGACATCTTTAAGCAAAATTACAATATCAGAGTGAACAAAGCATTGCAACTTCATCTTCAACTTTATCCTTAAAGGGAGTAGACACGATCCACCTGGTTCAAAATTGACCAACAATTTCTCTTATTAACTTTTAGGGATGTTAGATTGATGCTTAGGTAATATGAAAAAGGCATAGAAACCATTGGTCACGGTGTCCGTTTTTCCACTGGAAGGTATTAAAGTTTGGTGGTCTTAACTATGGCCGCCTATGAGAATTTGTGTTTTCGCACATTTAATTCCATAGAAAAAATCTTCTAACACTTTCTTAACCAAACGTAATGTATTGATGTAGATCATTAGACTTATTTTGGAACCAAAAAGTAGGGGGTCACAAGCAAATTGAAATTTTCCTGAATGAACTAAAGATATTTCTAATTCCTCTAGTATAGGAGTCTATGGGTACAGGAAATATGAAATCCAGTGATAAGAATGTAGAGAATACCAATGTATCACACCTAAAGGGTTGATAAAGAAGGGTTATGTCATATAAAATAGGAATATGAGCAAATATTGTCAAATTTGGCAGTTTCATTTTTTTTTTGCCTCAGGTGCCGTTTGAGTAGATCATGTCTACTCCCTTTAATTATGTAAAGGCCACTATTACATGATTGCACCATGCCGAGCCTGGAGTTGATAGACTCCTAGAGGGGCATGATGATCTCATGAAGCAAGCGGACTCTTCGGTGCTTCATTTGTGCATCATGCTGACCAATGGGCATGACACACTCCAGTAAAAGCAGCCCTTTTAAGTGTTGAGAAACAGCCCCTTATTGTTAAGAAACAACAAGGGGGCATGGTATATAGGCAAAGGTTCACAAGTATTGGGTATGACTCTGGGTTATCTCACGAGGCTATGGTGAGTGAGACCTTTGCATTTATTTCATGGTATTTTGGTTAGAAATGTTCCATAGTATTTTTGAAATTTACACAGAAATATGAACATAAATGTTTTATGGTAATTTTGAGTGCTGCTGCTGAACGTGACATTAGAGGGAGCTCATCAAGTTAAACTGATGTAATGTCCATAATCCACTGCCTCCAACATGAAATAAAATATTTAAACTCATTTTCAGAAAAAAAACTGTAATAAGGTTAATGAAATGTTAACAAACCTGTTAGTGATATCCCAGATCAGCTGCGGCAGCACGTTGAAGAACGCCACAAACAAATCAGCAAAACTAAGATGGACGATCATCAAGTTCATCCGTGACAACTTCTTGTGTCGACTGAACAGTACGACCAACACAACAACATTCCCAATGACAGCGAGCGCAAAGATAATGGCCTGTACTGCTATCTCATACTTAGCCAACTGCTCGTCACGCGTCAATGCACTCCGGTTGGTGTTGGACATGTTACAGGATAAGTGATCCAGTGACGTCATAGCGTTTAGTGACGTGTTACATGAAGTCATGTTGATGACATCAGTGCTGTTGTCAATGGTTACCTCCATAATGGTTGTTAAGGTGAATATTGGTTGGATACAGATCCAGTCTAGCACTTAGCCAAACTCACAAAAGTACATTAGTCAACTCATCTCCAACATCACACAACCGTCATAAACATCATTTACTGATGTAAGATGGGTGCAGCTTGCAGACCATTGTCAAATGGTCACCATATTTTAATGTAGTTACTTTCAGCTCAAAATCCAGTCTGAATGACCTTTTTAAATATACCACCAGGCTCAGTAAGTCTCTCTTATGGTGTGTTGCCATAGACCTATCCCGTTGCCATAGTGACACTGCAGATGCTGTACCCTATCAGCCAGCAGCCACAATGTGACGTCACGTCCTGTATCCTCGTCCTGATACGTCCTGCTCTCAGACCGACGTTAGCCACCGGAAGCTGGTGACAGGATATGAAGTGGTCGTCAGTCATGCGCACTGAAACAGAGAGAATAGTGTGTAAGTGGTAGGTAAGGTGTTTGTCACGTAGCATGTGGGTTATAATGTGGTATTGTGTGTAGTTCAATGTACATTATTGACCTGTATAATGGCCGTGTCTGATTAAGCGCCGGTCTTTAATAAGCACCGTGGTACAGGGTATTGAGATTTGAAAATCCACTATAATTCAAGTCTTGAATAAGCACCGGTCTTAAATATGAGCCGGGGGTAAACTCTACTTGAAATTAACGAGTGCCCTGCACTTATATACAGGCCAATGCTGTATAGAGGCCTTCACCTCCTGATACATCATAAAATAACACAATATTCCACTCAATGGAGCGTTGAGGGGAAAAGATATTGTTCAATACCCATTGTGCAGACAGGGTCAGGGTGAGGGTTAGGGTTAGTTTTTGGCCTCTCTATCCCATGTGTAGAATCACCTTGAGCAGTCAGGTTCCATTGGGTGAAAAATATATTGTTCAGTCAATGCCTATTTAGCAGCTACTCCCAATATGCTTAGTATGTATTTAACCCCAAAATGACTATAGTCGATGCGAGGCCTACCATGGTGTTGACTATAGTCGATGCGAGGCCTACCATGGTGTTGACTATAGTCAATGCCAGGCCTACCATGGTGTTGACTATAGTCAATGCCAGGCCTACCATGGTGTTGACTATAGTCGATGCAAGGCCTACCATGGTGTTGACTATAGTCGATGCGAGGCCTACCATGGTGTTGACTATAGTCAATGCCAGGCCTACCATGGTGTTGACTATAGTCGATGCAAGGCCTACCATGGTGTCAACTATAGGCCTCAATGGGTCAATGACCCAGCGCTACTTATACATTTTGCTACAATAATTCTGGGACAAAGGTGCATGGAAGGGAAATACTTAGATGTAGAAACCCATCGACACCAGAATTTGACGTTTTTAGAAGTTGGAAATCAACAGAAAGTTTGGTCCTTTAAAGGATATATAAGTCATAAGTTTTCTAAAGACAAAGTAGCTCAGGAGCTTAATTCAAAACATCCTGGGATCCCAACCCCAGCGATCTTAGTGTAGGCACATATCATAAGACCTGGCTGGTCTACCCTATGTAATGCAGTGGTTGCAGGCCTGTCCAGAATAGCTAGTCCTGGGATCACTTCACTATTCCATTTCCACCACTAAGATCACTGCGATCTTAGTGAAAGAAATGCATAGTGGTTTCAGCTGAGTACAAGAGCACTTACAGGGAACACTTCTGATCGAAAGAGTGAATAGCCTACTGCACACATAAAGAGGGGAGGGAGGACGTTTGCTGAGTGTCCTTGAGGGCTCTTAGGGCTACTCATGCGTTAAGTGCACTGTAAGGTAATTCTTCCCTTCTCTCTCTGTGTCCTGGGGGGAGGACACAATGCTTCTAATAGGCAAGCATAAATCATACATTCATGGGAACAACTCTTGAATACTGTACGGGGGTCAACTGCACCCTGTGCTCTTTTGTTAGTCCACGGGGAATGATGGTATAAGCACAATGTGACGTCATGTCCTGTATCCTCGTCCTGATACGTCCTGCTCTCAGACCGACGTTAGCCACCAGAAGCTGGTGACAGGATATGAAGTGGTCGTCAGTCATGCGCACTGAAACAGAGAGAATAGTGTGTAAGTGGTAGGTAAGGTGTTTGTCACGTAGCACGTGGGTTATAATGTGGTATAGTGTGTAGTTCAATGTACATTATTGACCTGTATAATGGCCGTGTCTGATTAAGCGCCGGTCTTTAATAAGCACCGTGGTACAGGGTATTGAGATTTGAAAATCCACTATAATTCAAGTCTTGAATAAGCACCGGTCTTAAATATGAGCCGGGGGTAAACTCTACTTGAAATTAACGAGTGCCCTGCACTTATATACAGGCCAATGCTGTATAGAGGCCTTCACCTCCTGATACATCATAAAATAACACAATATTCCACTCAATGGAGCATTGAGGGGAAAAGATATTGTTCAATACCCATTGTGCAGACAGGGTCAGGGTGAGGGTTAGGGTTAGTTTTTGGCCTCTCTATCCCATGTGTAGAATCACCTTGAGCAGTCAGGTTCCATTGGGTGAAAAATATATTGTTCAGTCAATGCCTATTTAGCAGCTACTCCCAATATGCTTAGTATGTATTTAACCCCAAAATGACTATAGTCGATGCGAGGCCTACCATGGTGTTGACTATAGTCGATGCGAGGCCTACCGTGTTGTTGACTATAGTCGATGCGAGGCCTACCATGGTGTTGACTATAGTCAATGCCAGGCCTACCATGGTGTTGACTATAGTCAATGCCAGGCCTACCATGGTGTTGACTATAGTCGATGCAAGGCCTACCATGGTGTTGACTATAGTCGATGCGAGGCCTACCATGGTGTTGACTATAGTCAATGCCAGGCCTACCATGGTGTTGACTATAGTCGATGCAAGGCCTACCATGGTGTCAACTATAGGCCTCAATGGGTCAATGACCCAGCGCTACTTATACATTTTGCTACAATAATTCTGGGACAAAGGTGCATGGAAGGGAAATACTTAGATGTAGAAACCCATCGACACCAGAATTTGACGTTTTTAGAAGTTGGAAATCAACAGAAAGTTTGGTCCTTTAAAGGATATATAAGTCATAAGTTTTCTAAAGACAAAGTAGCTCAGGAGCTTAATTCAAAACATCCTGGGATCCCAACCCCAGCAATCTTAGTGTAGGCACATATCATGAGACCTGGCTGGTCTACCCTATGTAATGCAGTGGTTGCAGGCCTGTCCAGAATAGCTAGTCCTGGGATCACTTCACTATTCCATTTCCACCACTAAGATCACTGCGATCTTAGTGAAAGAAATGCATAGTGGTTTCAGCTGAGTACAAGAGCACTTACAGGGAACACTCCTGATCGAAAGAGTGAATAGCCTACTGCACACATAAAGAGGGGAGGGAGGACGTTTGCTGAGTGTCCTTGAGGGCTCTTAGGGCTACTCATGCGTTGAGTGCACTGTAAGGTAATTCTTCCCTTCTCTCTCTTTGTCCTGGGGGGAGGACACAATGCTTCTAATAGGCAAGCATAAATCATACATTCATGGGAACAACTCTTGAATACTGTACGGGGGTCAACTGCACCCTGTGCTCTTTTGTTAGCCCACGGGGAACGATGGTATAAGCACTCTTGTGAAGAAGCGTGACTCCACAGACTCTTACCCCTGTGCCTATTCAGTTCTTCTTGGAATAGTGTAGGAGGGCTGAGGCTAAGATCAATGGGATCTTAGTGCTGGCTAGGATATGTGAACCCAGTCAACTCTTAAGATCGCTTAATAGGATAAGGCTGATTTATTCCTAAGATCGCTGGGGTCGTGATCCCAGGATGTTTTGAATTAAGCTCCAGTGGGGGAAGTTCACATTTCACCAAGAGACAAATTATTGCCAGTAGGGGGCAGGTGGGAGTAATATGTGATACTACATTAGGACTACATTAGGTATACTGATTTGATTAAAGATCAACTATTACGGCATTAATCAGAACACACAAACTGACTCAGAGAAATGTACCACGCTATGTACACACACACACACACACACACACACACATATACATATATATATATATATATATATATATATATATATATATATATATATATATATATATATATATATATATATATATGCATTCCTTAAAATGTATTATAGTATTTCATCGTGTTCCTCAGGATGAAAATGCAAAAAAAAAAAAGAAAAAAAGATCAACACTGTATTGTCATAAGAAATGTTTCAACACTCAAAGGTTAAGTGCTTGTAAAGGCCAAACACACAGGCCCATAAGCCCAAGCTCCACTAGGTGGCATGTGGCGGCAGCGCTACAGGCAGCATCTTTTCCGGGGTATCCTTTCTGCCTGCCAATGCAGAAACACAGCATTCCGCGTCAATGTCACAGCAATTCCATGGCGCCATTGATGCGAACCTATGCTTTTCTGTACTGGTAAGCAGAAAGGATACCACAAACCTGTGCCGCCTGTAACACTGCCGATCCCCATGCCACCTAGTGGAGCCCTGGCAATAGAGTAACCCCTCTCCGTACCTATCCACAAAGCACAGGGTGGTGGTATGATAAGGATGTGCCTCTATTAAGGGCATATATAACAAATAGAGGTGCATTAGATGATTCTATGGGCAGATAAGAAGCACGAGGCCATAGGCCGAGTGTCTTCTTATCTAGCTCATAGAATCACCGTGTGCATCTCTATTTGTTATATATGACGTTTATACCAGGGTTTCCACCATTTTTTTTAAAGTAAATTCCTTATAAATTGAAGAAATAAAAATCCAAGCGATACGTCTTGTTCAAAGTCCTCCGCGATCTTGGTTTCTCGGTGAGACGACAGGACTGCCTGGACGCAAAGTGTTAGGTTGGCGTGTGTCCTACAGGCATTGTCATAGAGCTACCGCTGGTAAGGAGTGCTCCCAACGGCCAGAATACCCATAGAGCATATGCCAACATGACAACTTGTGTCTCGCCGCGGTAAAAAATCTGTCCGCTACGCAGTCAACATGACGGAGAAATTTAGCTCAATTTGATTTTTATATCTTCAATCCTGTTACATATACAGGTCAAAACATGGCGAATTAAAGGTAGGTGATAGAATGTAATGTCTACTTTTATCCTCTTTACGCATTAAGGTCTTACTGTTATATTTTTTTTAATATCGAATTAAATCTTTCATGTCAACTTGCTGTCATCTCATTTTAATACAAGTGTCAACATGGGTTCATTTAGCGCGTACTATTCTAACTTCATTATCAGCTCCAGGCGCCGTCAAATCATTCAAGAACGTGATAACCATGGTATAATCATCATTACAATGTGCATCTGAATGTGATTCCATCTCCTTCAAACATTTAATCTGTAACAAACCTTGACACCCAGATCTAACTTGTCAGTAGTGCATTTACATGTTTAAATTACACACACACACACACACACACACACACACACACACATATATATATATATATATATATATATATATATATATATATATATATATATATATATATATACCATGAACTATCTCATCATCCAACATCTGTAAGTTCTGTAGTGCCATCTAACATTTCTTTCTATTATCTTTCTATCCACTAAAAACATAAATTTGAAAATTTGTGGAAACAAATCTTTTGTGATTGCTCATCTCTTGTGCCATGCTTACATTTTTTCAATCACTGCTTGCCTAATGTGTCTCAAAATGAAGTGTCTAATCAAAGCCCAATACACTTCACCAGAAAGCCCTGGACATTCCTGCTCACCTCAGTACCACCTGGAAGGCATTTCTCAAGATGGTATGACTAGACTCCTTCAAATCGTAGTGGGATCACTGACTCTAGTGCTATTGCAGCCCTGCATCTAGTTGCCATTATAATAGTTGCACTGCTAGCCATTTCTCAAACACTACGATCATATCCCTCTCCCTCTGATTCCAACCACCCCTACAATCCAGTCTAATCGTAGTGATTGCCCCTTGGTGATCATGTATTACCTATGATTGCCTATACAGTTGCATGCCTTTTCCCTCTGTATCTGCTGTAATCATAGTGATTGACCCTGTACAATGAAGAATTCCCTTCCGATCCTGGCCAAGTCAGTACGATTTCAGGGTGCCCAAAACTTAGTGTCTGAGAAATGACTTCCTGGTATACGACTGCCCTCCCAAGCCCTATGTAATTACTACATTAAGTGCTGATCGGTCATGCAGAGCAGTCACACTAATCCCCCACAATAATTTTAAGGGTTTCAAATCGTAGTGGTTCTGTTTAGTCGTACCACATTGAGAAATGCCCTCCTGTAGTGCCATCTGATATTTTCTCAATACCCACGGTTATTCTATGACCTACTACTATGCTTTTAGATATTTAATGGAATATGATGCATGAGATACAGGTCTAACAGTTACGTTGGTTGAAGAGATAGTTATGAATGGTACTTTATATGCGTGGAGGTCAATAAACCAAATATATACGGGTATTCCACTGCTGTCCGGTGGCCACATTTTTGCTAATCTGACCGATTTGTGTCATTCTTTTGCATAACCAAAAATAATTAGATTAGCGACTAACGGAGGTCAAATACTTTACTTTGATTAAAGCGGGTATTTCACTGCCTTCGGTCGGCTGAAATTATGCTAATTTGATCATTTTTAATAATTCTATTTTTTTTTTTAAATTATTGAAAATAATTGAATGAGCAAAATTTGGGCTGACCGACGGCAGTGGAATACCCGCTTAAGTGCTGGTTCCTCAGGCATAAATGGATCGGATTAGCATTAATCCGACCGATTTTTTTTATTATACTTTCTATAGCGTTGGTTCCACAACCATACAATCGGTCGGAATAGCCCTAATCCGACGATTTATAATATATCAAAAGTATAGAAAAAAATCGGTCGGATAAGTGCTAATCCGACCGATTTAGGTCTGTGGAACCAGCGCTTAAATATCATAAATCGTTGGATTAGGGATATTACAACCGATTGAAGGCCTGTAAAACCAGTGCTTTTAGCCCAAGAATCCTCCCCTGATTAAAATCCATGTGTATACAGTATCAGTGTTAATGTCATTCCTTCATAGACCCCTCTCTACACTAGTTCTAGGTAAAGCCTATTTGTTAATAAAAAAGACAGGAGATTGTTTCCATTCTATTCACAATATTTATTCTTAAATCTAAAATGAATTTCGCTTCCGAATAGGAAATTTAAAAGTGTGCTGATTTAAACTGCTGTAAAAGTGGTATACAAACTAATTGTATAGGATTGTGAGGGGAAAAAGGTCTTTGTGGTTTTAATGCAATTCACAACATGCTGTGTTGATCTTTACTAAGGATATTGTAAACGATTTACATGAAAGATTTTCATTTCAATGAAGGTATTATTCTCAGCATGGAACGAACATGTAAATCTGATCATTTCAATGAAAGAATTTTCTTTTACAGTTGTGAATGAACCCCTTGCCTTTATGCCTTGTGTATGACATAGCCATCACCTCAGGCTCTGCCCTACATACAGTCTCGTCTTATAATGCGAGGGTGGGCTTCCCTAGCCCACTTAAAAGGGTCTATTTCTCATCTTTCCTATTCCCTCAGGATGTGCGCGGTGCACATATGCGCAGGCACCGACACATTCCTCTGTGAAATTGTGTAATGTCGTTCTTGCCATGAATATGACCTTAGATGTCGAAATGGCGTTAAACATCTATTACTCACTCTCACTCACTATAATGCGAGGGACTATTCTAACTCTCATCTGAAGTGACGAGAAAAGAGTTGTACTTCATATATAATGTGTAAAGGTCCCCTGTGTCACAGAATCCCCACGTAGGACCCGTATCAGTGGTGCCATAAAAGGGAATGTGCCTTGAATGAATATAGGGCAACCTTTTTCTATTGTCTGTAGCCTGGAGACCATTTCTTAAGATTCTATGACTGGATTCTTCTAGGCATACCAAAAACCCATAGGAATACCACAGGAATTGTACGGCTGGGTGAGATCGTAGTGCCTTACTAAATTATAAAGTTGTAAGCGTGTGTAGGCTGAGGTTCAAAATTTAAAATCAAGATACGATCGTTACTATAGAACAGTACAGGACATGCTGTATTCAATGGGGGGATGGAATACAATATGTCTGTATTCAATGGGTGATGATCATGTCACCTGCTGCAGTGAACACAGTTAAATATAGTTAAATTTCTTCATTTAAAATGTGCTAAACCTGTGTAGCCATAATGTAAATGCAAATGTCCCCCTGGAATATTTTTGCATCGTATTCACCTCTGTGGTCATTGACATTTGCTTATGTACTAGTTACCAAGTAGATTCTGCATTATGTGTTATCTCTCATGCTAAGGAAAGGGTGTGACACTCAAGGCCCAGTGCTGACTCTGTCAGATACACATTGAACTACTAATACACGCCCATCATTGACTGTATCATGATGACCATGCAGTGTTGGTATCAGATGAATTGCATTTACTGTATCATGGTGATTCTGTAGTGTCAATATCAAATGAATGGCATTTGTTGTATCATGATCACTGTACAATGTCAGTATCAGATGAATTACATATAGTGTATCTGGAAGGTGTTGCACATAGGGGAAATGGTAATTTTGCCTTCGAAGTGCCTCACCAGCAGCAGTCACTTTCTTTTAAGTCCTGACACAGAAGTGCTCATGTCAGTCAGGTGTAAGTACCTTTCAATAAGGACGATATCTACTCATAACTGTAAAATGAAGTCACACAGTATGGTACCTGCTTGTGCAATACACACTATTCTTAAACAAGGCAGGTGGGTTTCAGGTCTAATGTGGTGAGTACAAGTTAAATGGTGAAGCAGAGCATGACTTTTTATTGTGAAGGAGTACCCACTTAGTGCTCTCTTTAGATTATGTGCAACAGCCTCCTGACCATACAATTTCAGTATCAGATGGGTGACATGCACACCATGTGGTTCCTGGAGGGTGTTGCTCCTATAGTAAAAAGAAAGAGCTGGCTAAACATGCCCTTGTTTCCAGTCCTTTCTTTTCATGCAGCTATAACTTTTCACTTTTGTTGCTCACAAATGGTCATTCAAGTATGGTGCTAAAAAAGCCACCTTTGAGTAGGTACCTAGTTGGGAGAAGTCAGTCAGTATAATATACTATACTATAGTGAGTGTGACATGAGTAGGTACCTAATAGTGCAGCTCTCTCTGTTTTAAACAAGGCAGGCGACTTCTGAGACTGATGTGGTGAGTGCAAGTACTTAGGTGAAGCAGTGCATAACTTGTTTAGAAAAGAGGGCACATACGCACAGCTCTTTTTACAATAGGAGCAACACCCTTCAGGTGTAGGTATAGCGATCCATACAGCGTGCTCCGTATGACCAATCACCAATCCTAGACTCACCCTGCACCATTTTACAGATCTATGTGGAAGTCTCATTATATATATATATATATATATATATATATATATATATATATATATATATATATATCCACTGTCTGTCTGACACCAAAATGCGGACAAAGTGGTCTTTTTTAGACCTTAAATGCTTATTAACTGTCACAAATCCGTGGAAAGGGGTAAACATATTTGGAATCTGAGAATACACATAGTGTCACCATGGATCTGGGAGTGTGGGGGCTGGGGGAGAATATCGACCCCAAGGGACGTCTCCTAGCCCCAACACTACACGCATTAATTATATACAAGGGGATATTCAGATTATCTCCTCTATCAAAACTAGACATCCAAGGTTTCATTTTGTTTTATTATATCTGCCATTGGGGCCAAATGTAGTGTTAACCCCATACAGTTGGTATCATGAATTAAAATGCCCCATTGTGAGACTATGTAGTGTGATATAACCAACGGTTCACGAGTGTGGGAATCAGGGAGTGTTATCGCATGCGCAGTTCTGAACTGCAAGTGCAATAACACTCCCAGATTCCCTTCCCAGTGCTCCTTTGCATTCATTTCATGGTTTGACAATGGTAATTTGCCTCTTATCGGCCTTTATCAGTCATATTTCGGCTGCTTATGTATTCTTTACAATGCCATTTTTAAGCTATCATGTCACCAAAAGCTGTGTCATAAGAACTCTACTTATGTCATGACTGATACGAACGTCACTATAGATAAGTACTAGAACTGCCGTATTCAATGGGGGGCATTGAATACAATGTGTCCGTATTCAATGGGTTTTGAACAGATCTGAGCTGTTTTCTCTATTTAAAAGCAAAATAACCCCCTAGGCCATGACGTAAATGCAAATGTCCACTTCCATGGGATTTTTTACATCGTATTCCTGAGAGGGGAATACGATGTAAAAATATCCCATGGTCATGGACATTTGCTATAAATATCAGGCCCCCATGTAATATGATGCTGTAATATGCCTATGACATCACTTGTATGTGCCATAAAATGAAACACGTGACCTTGTGGGCAACAGGTAGGTACATCTGTTAAATTCCACGAGTATCAAAAAAGACAGTATCTACTTTCGCCTCCCCTCCAATCATGAAGTTTTTGACCTCAATACTTAAATGGTCACTTCCACCTAAATCAAGGCTGCCTCTTTCGACTGGCTATAAATGGATAGCCTAGTAAAAGCTTGGATATAGGAAGCACCACAGAGCCCAGTCATTAAGATATAAGTCAGCCACCAAGCCTCAAGTGTCTGGGTTGGGCGGGATCCACGCTGACAAGATGAGCATGGAAAGATGGAATCAATACGCAGAGTAAATGGTAAATAGACACCGCACCTTTCCATTTACAGTGAGGGCCACAGAGTGGCTGGGTAAGATGTGAATCACGTGACCAGGTAATTGCCACCTGTGATTCCTGCAGCTCAGACAGTGACCACGTGGCGTATCAGGAGTGGGGGTTTAGTCTTGTCATGGACCTAGAATGGGGAGGGGTCCTGATTCTAACAGGCAATAACTAATCCAGACCTCCACCCACAAATGGTCCTAATTCTAGAGGGAAAGCAACAAAGAGGGAAAGGGCCCTGAGGCTAGCAAGGACCTAGTCCTGTGGTGGACCTCCGCCGAGAGGGGAAGGGTGGTGAGACTAGCAGGGACCTTCACACACAGGGAAAGGGTTCTGAGGCTAGCAGGGACCTCCACCCACAGGGGAAGGGTTCTGAGACTAGCAGGGACCTCCACCCACAGGGGAAGGGTTCTGAGACTAGCAGGGACCTTCACCCACAGGGGAAGGGTCCTGAGGCTAGCAGGGACCTCCACCCACAGGGGAAGGGTCCTGAGGCTAGCAGGGACCTCCACCCACAGGGGAAGGGTTCTGAGGCTAGTAGGGACCTCCACCCACAGGGGAAGGGCTCTGAAACTAGCAGGGACCTCCACCCAAAGGGGAAGGGCTCTGAGACTAGCAGGGACCTCCACCTACAGGGGAAGGGTTCTGAGGCTAGTAGGGACCTCCACCCACAGGGGAAGGGTTCTGAGGCTAGTAGGGACCTCCACCCACAGGGGAAGGGTTCTGAGGCTAGCAGGGACCTCAACCCACAGGGGAAGGGTCCTGAGGCTAGTAGGGACCTCCACCCACAGGGGAAGGGTCCTGAGGCTAGTAGGGACCTCAACCCACAGGGGAAGGGTCCTGAGGCTAGTAGGGACCTCCACCCACAGGGGAAGGGCTCTGAGACTAGCAGGGACCTCCACCCAAAGGGGAAGGGTCCTGAGGCTAGTAGGGACCTCCACCTGGTTGCCACTTGTGCTTAGTATCTTAATTCCTAGGGTAATTTTCCACTAGTATAGGTATTCTATGCCGTCCACCACTGTTCCTCTGTGTGTTGTGGAGTTAATGATTATCCAAATATTGAGAATTTTCTCCCTGGATTTCCGGGCAATTCTCATGCATTCAACTCAAATGACCTATAACCCTTCTCAATTGATAGGGCAAATTTAGTCTACTTCGTTCTTTTATTCTACAACACTACACACATTCTATGATTTTCCAATTGGTCAAACTACATGGAGGATATTTGTATAGATATGTCTTTAATGAGCATAGTGTTGTATATTCCATCGTGGTATTTTAAAGGAACCTGTTTAGGTTATCTAGTGATATTTGTCAAAGAAAATAAAAACATTTTGCAAGAAGAAATTTACAAACAGGATCATTTTGTACCATTGTAACGTCATTGGATGTGTCAGACTTGTGGAGTCTAAAGTGAAGGGCTCTGTAGGGAGGCCTGGTTGAACAGCCATTGCTTTGATCCGGCACCTGGCGAGATAAGCACTGATAACAACCAACATGATGGGTACCAGGTGGTACATAATGTACCCAAAATATTCTACAGTGAAGACAGGGACTTATCTGATTGGTTGATAATCTATCCTGGGTCAAACCTATTCGTATGCTACTAAACTGCTCAGCCTAAGAGTGAACAATGCTGGCATTGTTCAAAATCAGACAGAGGCAATTCAGGAATTGTTTAATTTCCTATTTATGAGCATCACATGATATAGGCACATCAGTCGATGTACTTTGTTGTCCAAACTCCTCATCGTGCCTTATCAATGTATGCATCTTGAAATCCTCTTCCACACATACCTTAACTCCCTTTATAAAACGGCTGGTAGTGCTCTGCTGCACAGTAGAAGTGACCTTGAATGCATTATAGGAGTGCAGTGCACACCTCAGCAAGGTCAGCATAGCTGCAAACAAGTCAAGGGACATTAATTGGTCTAGACATACCTTGATTGGGTGATTGATGGTTCAGAATAAAATGTACAATGTTTTTTAAAGACAATAGACAACTCCTTCTTCACATCTTGACTGTCTGTTGTCTATAATGCATGAATGCATTGATGTGAAGAAAGTCATTGTCTGTTCTCTAAGTATAACTTATAGACCATTTCAGACCCTTCATCCACCTCATAGCTTCACCCTCTCATGCAAGAGGTATTACGTTAAAGCGGGTATTCCACTGTGTCGAATACCCGCTTAATAGAATTTGGTAAGTATAATGGCTACCTTTTCACACCTCCGCTGCAAGTTATAGATATCACAGGGTGCGGTATGTATGCAGGGGTTGTTTCAAAACTTTTAGATATTTAGTAGAGCTATTAGTGCTTAGTACAACCCCGTACTGTATTACCTTTGGCCTGCTCCTTGTCTCATTGTACCTCGTACCCGGTAGCCAAACAAATCCCCTCAGCCGCAGTCTCTCCAACCTGGCAAAGCCAAAATGACAAGAACTAAAAGTAAACACTTTCTCATTTTACAGAGTCCCTCGGTCCCTGATGTTTCTAACCTTGATAGGAAGGTTCATTTAGCAGTGCATGTTTTCTGGTGTCCCCATATAGCCTCTCCACTTCCATCTCCCTCAGTCAAACCCACTACAACTTTAGGGGAACTGCCATATCTTACCAAGACATTTCCTAACTTGGTGCAATTACACTCCTTCAAATCATAGTGGGATCCCTGACTCTAATGCCATTACATCCCTGCATCTAGTGGTCACTAATGATTGCACTGGTGTGACCAGGTAGGCATTACTCAATATAGTACAACTAAACTTCAAATCATAGTGCGACCACTCGGTCAAATGCCATTACAGCACAGCTTCTAGCATTCACCAATGATTACGTTAGTATGGCTGCCATTCCAAACCCTACAGTATGCATTACTGCATTGCTAGTAAGTGCTGATCATACAGAGTAGTCGTAGCGCATTACCTCAGGGGGGCATTTCTCAAGATGGTACAACTAGACACAACCAGTACGACTTGAAACCCTCAATATCAGAGTGGCTGATTGTATGTAACACACTACGACTTTTCTGTACAATCAGCACTTAAGGCAGTATTTACATAGGGCTTGGGAGGGCAGTTGTACCAGTGTAGTTAAAAGCGAACTCTAGATGCAGGGCTGTAATGGCATTTAACTGAGGGATCTCACTACGATTGAAGGGGGTCTAGTCGTACCATCTTGGGAAATGCCTTCCATATTGCCCACTCTAATTTCCAGGGTTTCAAATTGTAGTGAGTGAGTGCAGTCATATGATCTTGAGAAATGCTCTCCTGTATTTACATTTGTAGCCGCAAAGATAGAAAGTTGACACCATTATTATAAGGACCATTACGCCGACTTTATACCAAACCACCAGTAGTTACTGTAGCTTTTAATTCACTAGCACAAATTGCTTATAGTCACATTTCAGTGTAAGATGGTTGCCATAGAAACCACAAACACCCTGAATGTCCCCATGGTGCTTTAGTCAAGATGTAATAATGTCCTTACAGACCTGTAGTTAATGAACTACTATAAATTCCTCTTGGACAGCTAACTGTTGGTACACAGTAAAGGTATGTCGTCGAAATAACACCGCAAATCTCTTCCCAAAGTTGCCAGAGATCCGTCGTTATTTTCACAGAGATTCCTTGTACATTTGTGTACCACTGTGCTACCACCTGTGTAAAAATCACACTGGTTCAATACAATACAATTACCATGGTCCAGCTTTCAGTTTTACGAGGACCCCTGGTAGATTTAACAGTTATATCTTACAGTGTACTAATGTCAATTGAGGATAGGGTTCCCTGTGATCTTTTTATAGACCATGTAAGATAAGATAAAGACTGTCACTGCTACCTTATCATGAATCAACAAATTACAAGGGCCAATGACCTCAATAGGTTCAATCTTGCATTGTGCACCAATGATATTGTACAAGGTTACCTGAGAAGAAACTAGGAACAACCAATGATATGCATACATGACACCATAACAGTGTCTAAATCTGAAATACAAGTCCCTGGACTCTGGGGTTGAAGCTAACATAGGCCTACCTGCCTTTAGGTTATTTCCATTTCATGGCCATTCAAACTGAATGGCCATGAAATGGTTTGGGTGAGATGGTTCTCTACTTCTCTTACCCTCATTAGTCTTCTTTAGGGATGCATGGTTTATAGTATCAATGCATGCATGAAGCGCACACATAAATGATATAATGGGGATGATTACCAAGAACTGACCCCAATAGCTGAGTATATAGTAGTGTCTTTTATAACATACCTGTATATAAAATACATTTGTTGTTGATTAAAAGAACCCCTTCCAAAATTTGCTGTCCATTCACAGAAAATATTGCTGTTTATTTACACAAATTTTCTCTGTAATTCTACAACACATTTTGCTGTAAATTTACAGCATATGTTTCTGTAGAACTGAATGACCTTGCTTTATGATCACAGTGACTGTTACTGTATATATCCTCCATTTGTAATTATTATAGAACAAATCTGACGAAATCATTTCATTGCATTAATCTATACATGTTTCATGAAGTGCTCGATGTGTAGAAACCATGATATTAAGGCAAAAAATAATCAAAAAGGACTCTTAATCTTTCCAAGGGGGCAACCGGTTGTGCGTCTTCACTATAGTGACAACCTCCCCTGTTGCGCTGCAGTCCTGCCATCTGGTGTATAGAGAAGGAACTAACCATCTGCTCGGAATGCGGATCAGCCATGAAATTGTTGATCATATTTTGGCCATTTTGAGGAAATATAGCCTTCAAATCGTGGATTCTATGCCAGCACGACTTAATAGAACATCTATAGATATACTATGAATTTGTTAAGTGAACTTTGGTGTAGAAAGTGACAAAATGGAGTGTATTTCTCAGTGGACCAGACGGCATGTTTGTAAACAAGAATCCAATATGGCGGAAGGCATCCCGTCTCGTCCGCTTTGACTCGCACCAGAAATCATTGAATTTCAATTAAATAATTAAAATATGGGGGAAACCATGATATAAGGAGAATATGTAAGCTTTATCAAACTCGTTGATTAGTGCGCCTTATAGCTTTCTCACAAACTCAGGGTGTGGCTTTTATGTGGATGTTGCTTATATGCACGGTTTGATGGCACCATTTCTATCTAGTTTTTCTCCCCATTCCAATGAACACCTCCACAAATACTGAAAAATCTGAATCATTGAAGGATAACACGATAGTTTCATGATACTCTATCATAATGATGCAACTATGTACGGGATAAAGGTTTACTGGTATTTTATGTCATGGCTGATACAAACGTCACTATAGATTAGTACTAGAACTGCCGTATTCAATAGGGGCATTGAATACAATGTGTCTGTATTCAATGGGTCTCTGCCATCTTGGATTTTGAACATATCTGAGCTGTCTTTCTTTATCTAAAAGCAAAATAACCCCCTAGGCCATGACATAAATGCAAATGTCCACTTCCATGGGATTTTTTACATGGTCGTGGACATTTGCTTATGTATCAGTGCTAGTTATCACTTTGCTAGCAGTCATTCCCTAAGGAAACTGTACACAAAGTAAACAAAAGAGAGGGCCCCCACTAGTCACAGTATATTATGATATACCATTTTATTATTCCATAAATTCTAACATATTTTGTATTAATCAAAGAATATCTATGGAATTAATACAGAGGTTGGTTCTAAGAGCTATAAGAGCGCTCAAACTTTGTATAAGAGCGTTCATGCCCCACTGCACACCAGCCAGAAGTCAGTTAGACAGAGTTTGTGACATCAAAGGCTCCGACCTAATGGTTCACTGCACAATATAATAAAAATCAGGGTCTCAGTGTGCGACCTCATGGTTCAGTGCACAAACTAATAAGTTGTAAGTGAATGCAACCGGCCGTCACGGGTGCCTGAGCACCGCTGACGCCGTCATGAGTGTCTGAGCACTCTAATAACTGAACAATAGGTTACATAAGCACGATGCCATAACCGTCCGGTCGCTCTAGCGTTGCTCCTGAGCAACCTAGGTCAAATATCAAAGCATTTATGGAAAGCCCATAATTAGATGATTAGAATGAGCCCAAGATCAAGGCGGAACTCCCATTATTAAGGAAGTTACGCCATAGAGACTGAATCAACCTCCGAGTGCACTACAGACGAACCGGCGCAAGTTATGCGCCTATCCAGCAGGCATTATAAACTTGGCATATTCAACTCCGCGCATGCGCAAAATGGCGGTCGTAACTGCGTAAACTTCCGAGATATGGGGGTTTGAAGTTACAGAACCGACCAAGACAATGGGGGACACAGCGGCGTCCATGGGGGTCCTTTGTGCACCCAGTGACACATGAAAGACTCCCCTCAAACAATTGCAGAGTTAGGCAGATGCTAGTGGCCCCAGTCAGTCTGGAGGTGCTTTTCCAAGATTTGCTACAAATAGCCTGGCTGCACCTCCTAGACAGCCAGAACACCAAGAACCGCTCTAGAGGTAACATCTCCAGTCATCTCCTGCTACCTGCTATACCACTGCACTATGGTGAAACTATGCTAGACAGGCATTGGTTTCTATCATTAGTGGCCAGAGGGTATCTTCCTCAAGACTTCCACCAGAGGGTAAAGTTATTTATTATTACATTATTCCTCTAAGCAGCAGGTCAGGAGCTAGGTGTGGGAACCCACCTAGAACTATGCTGGACATTGTATTATTATTACCTCACAGGTGGAGTGGAACAGAACATTATACTTTATAAATTACTGTATATTTACTGTATGTACAAATTACCTACATACTAACTACTGTATGATTGATATTTCTTACATGTTGCCTAAAGCTGAATAAACCAGTGACAACTGGAAATAACACTATTTTATGAGAGCTTAATGTATTTACACTATATACCACTAGTCTTATGATATTTCTCATATGACAACTTGATCATGCACAATTACTAGTATGACAATATCAAATATAACATGCAGCATTCCATTCATAGCTTATGATAACCAAATGAAATAACATACCTAAAATGCTATGAGGCGGAACGGTGATTGTGAACTAGGAGAGGTCTTACATCTGTTGATGCAGTGGTGTAATTGGCACATTTTTAAGAGAGCATTTATATAATACTAGTGTCATATCTAGCTATGGGGTATAATAGGCAATAACATGCACATAGTGATAACAAGAAGTTGTTGATTAGTCGATAATTGATAATAGCTTTATTGTACAAAGTACATGCTGGTTAGATGGTAACTCAGTGAGTAGCTAGTTGGTAATGCTGACAGGAGGGTGTTGCTCCTATAGTAAAAGGAAGAGCTGGCTAAAAATGCCCTCGTTTCCTGTCCTTTCTTTTCATGTAGCTATAACTTGTCCCTTTTGTTGCTCACAAGTGGGCATTCAAGTGCAGTGCTAAAAAAGGGGGATTTGAGTAGGTACCTAGTTGGGAGAAGTCAGTCAGTATAATAAACTATAGAGCATGTGACATGAGGGGGTACCTGGTAGTGCAGCTCTCTCTATTTTAGACAAGGCAGGTGACTTTTCAGACTAATGTGGTGAGTGCAAGTTGAATGGTAAAGCAGTGCACAACCTGGCTGTATATACACAATGACCATCAGGTGTACCACCCCTAGTGACAGGGTGTGGTACTAGTGCCTACATTATAGGCGACTACAGTGTAATAAGGGATAATGGATGGTATATATATATATATATATATATATATATATATATATATATATATATATATATATATATATATATATATATATAACATACATAAAGGGTTTCCCGTTGCTTAAAATTCACTCTGAGTGTAGTAAAGCTGCTGTTACAAGCTTTATTATCAGGAAAGGTATGCCTAACTTTCATCAGGTGATTTGCAACGTAATGAACATGGGGTAATTGGTTTTATTTCAACTGAGAAAGAAAGCACTCCCAACATTATTTACTTCTTTGTGGGGTACCGGGATACTTCAAAGCTTCTAGTCAGCTTGTACACTGAACATCAGTACTTCGCTCACTGGGTGATGGGAGCTTGAGATTAGCCATTTTTAAGTGTTGTGGCTTGAGTAACTAGTAAATGAAGTCACTTCTAAATGCTAATTTTGAGTTATACACTGGCATGTCAAATAGCACAACTATAAGCCTTTTATAAACAAGTAATTTGATGTCCTTATTCATTGGAGAACTGCAGGATGCATTGAGAGCTGCTGAGTAGTTGGATAATAAGTGCTGTATGCGAAGTGAAAGTGCGGCAAATTAATATATAGATAGAACTAAACGACCGTGGTGTACGAGGTGGCCGATCCACCACGAGGGGTGGATCGGCCACCGAGGACACCAGGGGAGTTTAGTTCTATATTTATTTTATGTTTTTAGAGTATTTAATTAACTGAAAATTAACAAAATCCGTTACCGTAGTGCCCCGTACAAGCGCCGGTCTGCTATTTTGAATGTTTACATGCACCCAGAACGAGGCTGCAGTGGTGGATCTGCCACTGTGGTGGATCGACACACGTTACGCCACTGGGGGTGTGGCGATCGGCCGCGCAATGCTATCTCTACGGGCAGAAGTTATTCACATAAAATAAATGTCTGTCTACCACTATCTGATTAGGTTAGTAGACAATGCAGTGTAGTGAACAAGTAATTAATGGATAATTCATGACGTGTGTGTTAGCAAAGGATAATTACATGAGGGCACAGCCCGAGTGTAATTATCCTTATCACAAGTCATTAATTATCCAGTAACTACTTATTTTATTACTCAAAAACAAAAAATAATCAATAGAATATCAATAAATTCAATAAAAAAAATCGTTCACCTCCATGCCAGGACCGTGACTCTTCTATCTTCTATAAAGCCAAAAAGGTGGACCCGGCCGGGACGTGAACGCCTGTGCTTGTGGTTTGCAGTGCGACTCGCTGACCAATATAGTATCTGTACACACACCTTGGCACTCGGCAGCTTGGTTTGAACGTGTCAAGCAGTACCATATATCCTAGTGTTAAAGCCCGGTCAATTTGCCACTTAGTAAGGAGGTTTAGGTAGTAGGTAGTATTAATACAAACCCAGCCTTTTACAAGGGGAAATATGGTATGTCGCTGTCTTAGCTATAGTGTTATCCTAACCAAATTCTACTGCAGCTATTCTCGTCAGTCCCTGTGGCGCAATGCATAGGGAGTTAGATTTGGGATCAGTAGAGTGCAGGTTTGACCCCTACTTCTGGTAATGAAAATTTCGTAGGTTTTAACATGTAACATATGACATGTAAGGTGTGCATGTTATCCATGGATAACTGCACGGGGTGCCTGTTATCCTTGGATAACCGCACACTTTACAAAAGTCATGATGCATGCATCATGCATGGGAATATCCAGGAAAAGCACTCAGAATCACAGAAATCGTGTAATAACACTCACTAGTCACTTTGTAAGTGGTGGTGTTTCCTTCATTATTTCAATGCCATATCTTTTACAGTGCACAGCAAATCTGGCCTTCCCCCATTTTCAGAATCTACCTTGGCAATCATATGGAATATAGAATCTCAACATTGAATTACACACATCACTGATTAAGTGAGTGTTTGGGATGTGGTGTATCAGTCATCAAAGCATCTAATTACCTCAGGAGGTTAATTCAAAAGGTCCCGCCATCACTACCTCAACAACGGTAGGAATTTTCTGCCTTATTCCATTCAGAGATGGTAAGGTGAGACCGCCTTGCCTTTTTATGGCCAGCACTAAGATTTGAGTGATCGCAGCCTCAGCCCTGCTACACTATTCCAAGGAGAACACACTGTGCACAGGGGCAAGATGCCCATAGTGAAAGAATAACAGTGGAAACACTCCTTCTCACAAGAGTGATTACACAAGCGTTCCCCTTTCCTATATCAGCTACTTATAGAGGATAGGATGCAGTTGACCATGTACAGTATTAAAGAGCACTTCATGCCTGAGTAGCCTGTATAGAGCCCTCAAAGAACCCTCAGCAAAATTCCTCCCTCCCCTCTATATGCATACAGCGGTTACATTCACTCTTGGGAGCAGGAGTGTTCCCTGTCAGTGCTCTTGTACTCAGGTGAAACCACTATGCAATTCTTTCAATAAGATCGTAGTGGTTTTAGGGCTGGAATAAGAATAGTGAAGGGATTGCAGGACTTGCTGTGCCTGACTGGCCTACAACCACTGCATTAGATAGGGTAGACTGGCTAGGTCTTATGAGATGAGCCTACACTAAGATTGTAAGGTCAGCAATGGCAGGACCTTTTGAATTAACCTCCTGACCTTACTCTAAATGATGTAATGCTGTGACAAGTTTAAGCACCCGGGCACATTTTGATTTCAAATCCTCTGTACTTCCAGCCCTTATTCGAGACAGGTGCTTATTTGAATGATGTTTTTAGTGCTTAAGATCGTCTTCAATACCCCCGTTTGCCCACCCTTTATTCGAAAGCCCACAAGTCATCATACCCTTTGTATGAGCCACATTTTGAGTCTTTGCTTTGAGCTGCACCAGGGGACCTGAAAAGGTTCCCATTGCTTCTTATAATCTGTCCTAGTAAACCCCCATATATGTCACACAGAGAGTTCCTTGAGGAGCTATAAGCTGCACCAGGGGAAATCGTCTGTAAGTCATGGCTTATATGTAGGGATTGTTGGTACTTTAATACACACAGGTATATCATCGTATAGATGATTTAGCTATTACCCTGTAACGGCGGTATCTATATTTTTGCTTGGTGAACTTCCATTGGTATAAAAAGTGGAATAGGGACTTGATGTTTTGTGATGAGGACAGCAGGAGGGTGTTGCTCCTATGGGATAAGGTAATTTTGCCTCTTCCTTTGTAGTCCTAACTTTTTATATGTTGCACACAAGTGGTCAACACAAGAGCACTCAAAAGAGTGTGACAAAAACAGGTGTCTCATAGTGCAGCACACACTATTTTTTAGCAAGGCAGGTGGATTTCAGACTTATAGTGTGAGTGGGAGTTGAATGGTGAAGCAGAGTGTAACTTCTTTGGAAAAGAGTGCACCTAGTCCCAGCTCTATTTAGTATACACATAACACCCTCCAGTAGTTGCTTTCTTCTGATGGCATAGTAACAGTTAGTGCCAAGCAGATCTAGAACTGTACTGACTGTGGCTGTACCCACTCCATGTGTGTGATAAATGGTATCTGGTAGAGGTTACACCCCTGGGATTTACACCTCAGACTATCTGTCACTGCCTACCATACAGTCTAAACCAACCTTTTAAACCACAAAGTGACAGTGACATATGGCGGTCATTATCAGTAATTGATAAATTGCGGGTAATGAGACTGACAGGCAAATTCATACTCCACCTAGTGGTGGTTCCAAGTACTCACCAGACTCTCAAGGACTCAGCCCAGTGGCTTCACCTTCTGCCAATCACTGAGCAACTCTCAACCCCGGTTGCAATGGATGACACACTTTACCTTTTCTCACCTGGCGTTCATAACAATACGCCTTATAAAGTTAACATATGACCAATAGTCATGGATCATCGTCAAATGGCTGGTCAGAGGGGCCCAAAAAAAATTTTGCAGTATGTATATAATGTATATATGTTGGGCTGCAATGCCCATATACGAGGGAAGGTTAAATATATTTCATAGGATGCCCACAGTTCAATGCCTTATTACATGGTCGTAGATGTGTCCATGCACTATATATTCAATGTCATAGCTCAGAGTTGCAGTCAGGCAGAATATCCTCACTAACATGCAATGTTCCTTTCATATCAAGGAACAACTAACATATAATGGTTTTACTTAAATACAAAGCAGCTTGCTGTATGACTTCATGTATGGTCGTAGACGTGTCCCTGGTCGTAGACGTTTCCTTGCATTTGTATTCAGTGTCATAGCTCAGAGTTGCATTAAGACAGAATGATCTCATTAACATTCAATGTTCCTTTCATATGAAGATATAATTCACACATATTAAGGACAGTCAAGTATCAAGCATCTTGCAATATAACTGTAGACACGTCTATGGTCGTAGATGTGTCCTCGGTTGTAGACGTGTCCTCATCAATACTTTTCTTATGATATCTCTGGTTTTATCTGGAATCTGTTAACCAAACTTACAGGGCTTTTTGCTGTCATATGAAGGTATAAGGCCCACATAATAAGGATAGTTAAATATAAGATACCTAGCAGCTATGAGTACATGTATGGTCCTAGACGTGTCCTTGCGTAAACTACCCCAAAATCGTATAATAGCCTCTGGGACATACAGTTTAACAGGCAAGTTCAAACTTTTTTTGTGGGCTACATAGGTACATGTAAGGTCTCTACCTGGTAAATTTTATTAGTCCATCCATAGTGACTTTCATGGTGCAAAACAACCCTAAAAAGGTCGTAGAAAACAACCCTAAAAAGGTCGTAGAAAAATTAGTCCCTTGTTTTTACCCAAAAAATGACCCTTTTTGGCCCTTTGCACCCCTGTAGCTCACTTATTATGCATAGGAACTAGGCAAAACCATGGTTCCCCTTCAAGCCCCGAGCTTTAGGAACCAGAATGCATAGATAACACAACTAGATCTCTTATTTTGAACAATTTATTGAGTGGGAGGCAAAGACAACCCATTTGACGATGATCTGTGACTATCAGTCATATTTAATCCATCACTATCAACGTCTAAAGTGACCATCCGACTTCCAGGATGAAGCGTAGTAAAACTACACCATCTACTGCTGCTCTGCCTAAAAAGAAAGCAGGCGGTAAGGCCAAAAAGACTACTTCTACAATTTAGGTGACTGTGTTACAAGCCTTGAGGACGATGTCCTCGCCATCCGGTCTCAAAATGATGAAATCCTTGCTGCTATAAATGGCCTTAAACCTGCTGCTACACAGCCTACAACTACACAAGTACAGCCACAGGTCAGTCAGATCCCGGTAGTGGACATCACTTCAACAGAGTCAGTACCTGTAGTACAGACTCTGTCTAGAAATACTCGTGACGCCGCAGGTAGTGCGGCCATCCCGGCTGCAGTGACAATACAGATTGCTGCGGGACCGGTCATCGACGAGTTTGCTGCAGCCATACAGGCCGCTACCTTCACAGGTGAGAAATCCTACTCTCTACCACTCAGCTACCAAGACAAAGTTACTGCTACTGTCACTGAGAAGGTAGCAAGTATCCTCACCTCTACATCACATCAGCTGTCACCCATCAAGGGTAAGCCTACTCATGCCCACAACTTCATTTTCCATTGCCCTACACATATTAAAACAGGTCTAAATGTCCTAGACCCTTTGGAATATTTGTTTGGCCTGTCACAGCTTATGAAAGACCACTGTACCCTGCCCCAAGATAAGCCTCATATCGCTGAGCATATCATGGACATAATAACAGCGGGCAAAGATTATCATTGGGAGCAGATACGTGATTGGTCAGAAGAAGTCTTCCATTGCTGATGAACTATTTACTTGGCAGGACAGTGCATCTATCAGTTCATTGAGGTCAGAGGTTGCTATGGTCAGAGCTGGTAAACTCTACCCCACCGCCGACATAGCTGAAGCCACACTCAAGAAGAATAAGTCTTAGTCTAAAACAGAGTCTAAAAATCAGGCCGCTTCTCAGAATCAGAATAAACCTGATAAACAGCCTGTACAGACCGCTGCTGCTTCACAACCAGCCTACAAAGTCTCTCGCAGCTGGTCGCACTGATGTACCCTGTCAGGCTTACAACACTAAGGCTGGCTGCACTAAGCCTGATGGCCATTCAGAAGGTCATATACAGTACGGCCACCACTGCACCTGGTACAGGCACAATATTCAGAAACTTCATTTCCATGGCTTCACAGCATGCCGCTGCAAACACCCAGGAGATAAATAGCCCTCTTTTCAGGCCTGAGCCGGATTACCCCGGCTCTCCCTATGATACTGCTGACATGAACATGGACACAGACTTAGTCAACTCTATCCTGGCTGATAATTGTAATATAACTACCTCATCCAAGCTTAGGCCTAATGCTCCCATATTTAGGCCCATGTCAACACTAAACTTCACACTCCAGTCAACGCCTGTACAGTAGACCACTCTCCACATACTACTCAAATAATAGAGCAAATGGATCAGGTAGTTAGTACCGCTAGTCCAGCTCACACTACTATGCATACTACTTTATCTGACTCTAGCGTTAGCCAGGCATACACCGCATGCTCATTCACTGATTCAGATAAAACTAATTACCCTTCTGAGGTGGACTTGTCTTACAGCTCACCTCCCACAGGTCCGTCCTCAGAATTATTCACTCCTATCAAAGCCTCGTTTTGGCCGGTAAGGGTTACTGACCTTTGGGATAGTTTCCCTCAATATGCCAAGCTATATGACACTATGAGAGAGACCTGCTTGCCCAGGTTAGGCCCCAGACTCACATTACCATTGGGCCTCAATCTGGACGTCTGGGAAAGCAAACTACAAGGTTACCATGACTACAAACTATGTGAATACTTACACTATGGTTGGCCAGTGGGCTACACTGCAGATACACCACCCATCTCCACTGAAACAAACCACAGCTCAGCTCTTGGATACCCTATTCACATAGACAAATTCATCAAAAATGAACTAAAACTAGGTGAACTGCTTGGGCCTTTCACATTGGCCCCATTTACAATGTAGCACCTCTACTCACCCGACCAAAGAAAGAGACCTCCTCTAGAAGGGTAGTACTGTATCTATCCTTCCCCGATGGTAAGGGCATGAACAGTGGTGTCACTAAGAACTGTATCAACGGACAGCATCGACCTTACACCTTGCCTTCCATTGCTGACCTGGTCACTAAAGTATGTTCCCTTGGACAAGGCTCATATATGTACAAGGCAGACATGGCTCGTGCATATAGACAGTCGAAAATCAAGGTCAATGACTTACCACTACTAACCATGAAACACAGAGGCCTCTATATAGACACTTGCCCCTCCTTTGGGGCTAGGCTTTCCAGCTTAGCCTGTCAACGCACTACCTCGGCTATTGATTACTTCTTTGCTAAACAAGGGAATTGGTCCTTGAACTACCTTGATGTCTTCTGCGGGGCAGCTCAGACTCTGGATGAGGCTAATCAGGCTTATTCAGACTTCCTAAGTCTGACAGCTGAACTAGGCGTCGAGTTGTCCCCTAAAAAATGTGAACCTCCAACCCAGATTATGGACTGGCTGGGATTCACACGCAATACGGTAGAAATGACCCTTACTATACCTGACTCTAAATTGCAGGAGGTTATTGATGAGTGCAAATGCTGGGAGAGGGCCAAATTTGCCACTAAGAAGCAACTTCAGTCGCTGGTAGGCAAATTATTTAAAAATGCATCCCTAACTCAAGGAAGTTCATGTGTAGGGTACTGGAGACACTCAACAACCCCTCGACCCATGCAAATCTGACATATCATGGTTTGTTAAGTATGCCACCCTAGCTAACGGCATTCACCTCCTGCTACCACCCACTGAAACCTACTCGTTAGAATGTGACTCTACACTGGTGGGCGGGGATGGCAACTCAGACCAACACTACTATACACTACAATATGATGAAGCATACATAGAAGACTACAAGCCCATACATAGACTCGAAGCTGTAAATCTGCTTATAGCTTATCGTACACTGGTACCCAAAGATAAGCATGGCTTTAGGATCATAATATATACGGACAACCTAGGATCCCAACATGGCCTAGTATCAGGCAGAACTCAAGACAAAGTGTTATCTGCCTGTGTAGGACAGCTGTGGCTTGAGGCTACTACTAATGAACACACACTAGATATCAGACACAAGAAAGGTGAACTCATACATCTGGCAGATGTACTGTCCCAACAACATGACCCAGCTAAAAGAACCTATACTCTAGCTGAAATCGCGACAAGGAATCTCACTAAACACAAACCCGCCCTACCTTACCTTATGTTTGATATAATTTGATTCTATACATTTCAGGTCTTACTCTGGGAGACCAGGCCTTGGTGTCAGAGGCCATGGCAGTAAACATACTTACGAAGCTACCTATTACTTAACCTTCGCTGTGTCCTACAATACAGATGTATTACATCCATCACCTCAGGCTGCTGCCCTATATCAAGAATATCTGGCCAACTCACTGTCAGTGCCTTCATCCCATTGGAACTATATATCTGGGGCCAAACTTTGGATACTAACATGTGGAGGCGACCCCTCTTCATTATTATCACATGAATCAGTGGGGGTAGCTAAGGGAGCAGTTAGACTCTCACCACATGAAACAGTACCAGCTCCACCATTACTACCCCAGCACTTAGTTGCAGTCTGGACACTATTGGATACTATACCAAACACATTACACTACAAAGCAGCCCTCACAATGGGCTTCCTTACCTTCCTTCATCATAAACTATTGGACCAACAGATGTCCCAGCTTTCACTCATCCAACAGGACTACCTCTTACCCCTCTCCAACTCACCAACATTACAAGAGCTGCACTCTTGGACATTGAGTGCCTTTATGCCATGGACTTGTTGGGCCACTCTCTCAGAAGAGGTGGTCTTCAATCGGCTCTAGTCAGTGGATGTGACAAACAGGCTGCCTCACACCATGGTACCTGGTCATCCACTTCTGGTATGAGACCTTATGTACCAAGCCAACATACCCTATCAGTCTCACAGTGCCTCAGAGACTTATTTGCACCTTGATATGTTGACTTACCATATATTTTATACTCAAACTTTATACTATACATTTATCCATTGTTGGTAACATATGTTACAAGTTAGTGCCTTACCTCATTTACATATTCAACTCTTAGATACAAACTGGTATCTCATTAGTTTAGTTACATGTTTATCATATAGAGTATTTACTCATGTTAGTGTAATAAAACTCCACTTTATGAATTTCCTGTTCAGTGTTCTCACTATGGCAGTAGACAGCCACTTTGGTCTCTGCCAGGCTCATCTTTGATCATTGTTCACTCATATCTTCACTTAAATCCAATTGTTCTTCTAGAATATATATGCCTTCTCTATGAAAATCCTCTTCTACGTAGAACTACATAGAAATTTGGTATATGGATGTTAAAACGTTAAGGTTTAGTTACGTTCTAGATACTATCAGAAATATGTTTTTCTACGTTTTTGTTCCTATAAAAAATCTAAAAAAGAACTGGGGGAAAAACACTTGAAAAATTTGGTACAAAATCCATTCAAGGTGAAGCCTCGAACCCTAGACCCTCCACATCTGATGCCTACTTTGTATCACTGTGCTACAGATTCTGATAAAGATTTGACTCTGAAAAGTCCATCATGATATATGCATATAGGGCCTGTGAATCTAGGGGTGTCATTGACATCCTGTGTTTATTGTCCATGATGATAATCGCAATTTCTGCTGTTGATATCGTGATTTATTGCAATATTTCACTACAGTAAGACAAGACATAAGGACAGAAAAAATGCTGGCATTTACAATTACTGGTGGGAATTTGAATTTAGAAGGGGGGGGGGCGGTATCAGTGACAGCCGCTCAGACATGGTGAATTTCTTTATGGTAACATAACTTTCTCCTATCTTCCCTATTTTCAATACATATGGTGTGTAGCAAACATATGTAGCTTATTGCAAATGGAAGGAAAACCCTGTAGATTGAGTTAATATGTAAGGGGAATGTCATACATTAGAGGACATGAGAGGATCGCGCGATTCTCACACTATAAACATATGTAAACCCCCTACACATGCACGACCGAGTCAGTGGATGCAGCCCGTAAGGACGATTTTACTCCAGATTCCTCTTTGTCCATGAAGTTTCATTATAAGGTTTATTAGACAAGACAAGGCTTTCATTAGGTGATTTACTATGGCATTAATTTACAGTAATTGCATTTAATTCATGTCAGGAACAAAACACTTTCACTCACACTTAATGAACCACTAAATTTACTTTTTTTATGAGAAATCAAAGTCATTAAAACCAGCAATTCAAAGACTTTTAGTGACATCACTGCACCCCTAGTGCATCAAAGCAAAGTGTGTTTTGTGAAGTAAAGATTTCCACAGATTCCTTTCAAAATTAAATCTGAAGGACAAATAAAATCAGATTACAAACTTTTAAAACAACTTATCATGTATCAAAGCAACTTTGTGTAATATGTTGATGTGGTGCAACAATTTCGACACTCTATTCAAAGTTTGCATTGCACGGCAAATCTGGCCTTCCCCAGGAGGCTGTTGCAAAAACATTTGGAATTCAATTCTCACTTTAACTAATGCATCTTCCAGTTCCTCCCGATTCTCCACCCAGGGAGACCAATTCCAACCTTATACTGTAATGGAATTGTCTTACTCTGAATCAGACTGCATTGCAAAAAGTTGAGGAACTGGTTTCATGATTAATTCCACCTGAATGTATCCCATAGTCGAAAGGCCAGGGAATTAGTGAAAGGAACTGGCTGGGAATTGGTTCTTGATTAGGAAGCATTCACCAGTTCCTGACCACTCCTAAACTACTTCTATGACCAATTATCTTTTGGCAACCCAACAGGGAATTGATTCCCTGAGGTCAGTCAGTTCCATTTTGGGAATACCACCTCCGACAAAATCGTTTCCAAATCTTTTTTTGCAACAGCCTGCAGTTGTCAGAATCTAACGCTCCCTGCCCTGTTGCATTGTGTAGACAACTTGGCAGACACATGATATATAGAAACTCAACATTGAATTACACACATCACTGATTAAGGAGCTGGACAGTCACTTAAGTGTATAGTCTTCTATGAAGTGCTTGTATATTACATGCCATTTTCTATTTTCGCTCCTTAATTGCTCATTTCCACTTAATCACCTCTCGTCCTGTCATTTCTACATTCTGCTGTGAAGCGGTATGTTCTGCAATAACTGTTAGCAAGCTACCCCTTCTTGTTCTGTAATTCTAAATGTAATGTTGATGCAGTGATTTGATTTACACTGCTCAAACAAAGTAAAGCAAAAACCACCCGCTCCCCTGATGTGCTGGGGCAATATTGTGTTTTGCTTGGCTGGGACGTAGAAGGGAGTTTCGCACAAACACCTCCCTACATACAATGGATTCCTTGTATAAATCCCCAATTTCAAAACTGGTTCTGACTAAAATCTATGCTAGTCCCTTCGTAGTGATTTTGCTACTCTCCATAACATGCCAATGACGGGCAACAATCCACCTGCCAATCATTTAGTTCTATGCCTCTCAGTAGATGTCAGACGGTGCATAGAGAGACAGATCATTGTGGTCTTGATAGCCTAAAATGGGCCTACTTGTATATTTGATTGTAAGCAGTGCATCAGACTGATGAAATCACTTAGGAATTGGCCACACTCACTAAGAACATTGATTTTAATGGACTCAGTCCCTTACAGAAGAGAGTCAACACACATGGAACATTCCTGACAGCCACTTACAATACTTCACCTGATAACTGGGTGGTGTTCCTCAGTATGTCTCCCAATTTGACAATGGAAAAAAAATGACAAGCCTACATAAAAAAATTCTAGAATTAATCAACCAATAATGTAAATTGTTGATGCAAGATTAACCGTTGGTTACAATCATTAAACATAGTTGCCTATCATGTACATGTAGTGGCTTTGTTTTCTCTGTAACCCTGGTCAGAGGATGCGTTGGATGACAACATGGTGTCAGGTCCAATCAAAGTCAATCAAACATGAACAGTCAGCCAGTATTAAAGTGTGTAGGGTAAGTGTCTCCAAAGGTATTGGTATGAAGCTATTAGCAGGGACTTCTGGATGCAGCATGTCAGGTGTCAAAGCTTCTAATTACCGCACTCTTACTGTATATAATGTACGGTATTGATCCATTTAAGCACCTGGGTGCTTAGCGATTTCAAATACTCTGTACTCCCAGCACTTATTCTAGACAGGCACTCATTTGAATACTGAGTTTAGTGCTTAAGACTATTCCCTTACTTGAGAGTAAAACAGGCTTTACTGAGTCTTAAACAGGCCATTACCGTATGATAATTTCTTCTGATACATGTGATGGTTTAACCAGAATTAATAAATATATACCATAAACCACATTATCAGTGCACCTCCGTATAAGCAAAACCTTGAGTTCAAGTTTGTGCGATAAGCTGCACCAGGGGGTTTGAAAAGGTTCCCATTCCTCCCTATAGTCTTTGTTAGTAAAGCCCCATGTAAGCTACACAGAGAATTTCCTGAGGTGCTATAAGCTGCACTGGAGACTTGAAATGGTCTTAAAGCCATGGCTTATATGTGGGGATTTACGGTACTGTAATATGAAGCTGCACATAAAATGTGGAATAGGAACTTAAGTTTCTGTTTTAGGACAAAATTAGTTATTTTCTTCTGAACATTGCATATCTACTCTAGGCATTGGATTGCTCTAATCGATCAAGCAGATCTAGATCTAGAACTGTCCTGACTGTACCTGTACCCACACCCAGCTTGCATGTGTGTGATATATGGTATCTGCAGCAGGACCCCTAGTAGAGGTTACACCCCTGGGATTTACACCTCAGACTATCTGTCACTGCCTACCGTACAGTCTAAACCAACCTTTTAAACCACAAAGTGACAGTGAGACATGGAGCTCGTTATACCAGTAGACGGCCACTTTGGTCTGTGCCAGGCTCATATCATCACTCACGTTTATCTCACGATTTGGGCCTGGACAGTGCTTTTTTGGTCATAACCCCAGTTCCTTATCCAGCCATAACGCACTCTCAGACCTTTTGTTCATCTTTAAGAAGGTGCTCGTTTCAATCTGGACATGTTAATAAATTGGCGAAGCATACAAAGTCAACTACGCCATAGTTTTCCAGTTAAAACTGTTCAGGGTTCAACGGGGAATCGATCCCCGGCCACTGTGGCAGGAGACAAGCTCGCTGTCCACTATACCAAGCCGACCGGTGGTAGAAACCACTGCACATGGAGGATTTTAAAAAGTTGTCCAACATACCTGATGTTTACAGACCTCGTTAGCATAGAATTCAATGGTGGAGTTATCAACAGGGAAACATCCTTAGATATCGTACATTAACATGCCATGCCTAATTTCTCCATTTGGTTCGAAATAAATAAGAATCCATTGATTTTCCATAGCGATATGTGTCAACACCCGCCCAGTCCGGCCATTCCTTGTTTCGACCAGTATTTAACCTAGTTCTTTAGCCAAAAGTATGTCAGGTACATCCGGGCACCTACCCGCTTTGTCAACAAGAAGGAAATGGAGCCAAAATGTAGGCGAACACCAACTAGAGATCGTATATTTGCTGACATTAGAAGTACAGGAGCTGGCATGCTTGGATTCTACCCAAAAAGTGTTTGAAAAGACGAGGGTATGACGGGTGGAGTAAAACAATGGCTACAGTGGGTTGGCAAATGGTGCGGATCGCATGCACTTACAAAATGTCTTCTCCTGGATTAATTCTGGGGTTATAAGGTAAGAAATTAATACAAAATGGAGAAAAATGTAAGATAAACGCCTTAATCAAGTTATGAGAGAGCACTTGTGGGTCTATCAGGTTGGAGACTGCACTCTATATGGCTCCAGCCGTGGCCATTTCTAGCCCTGAATGGACAGATCTAAGTACTATATCAAAGAGAAATTAAAAGTGTATTTTCACCATGTTCTGTTACTTTTATTACTTTGGGGATAGCACTACATAAACGAGTAACATTTATTTACCCAGGAAGAGACTCAGCATGAAGAATTACAATATATATGTGAAGTAAATCATTGATTTTGTCACCAGATAACCACAAAATGTACCTGTAGGTAGCACTAAAACCTATTTCCGATTTTGGTGTTAAATTTCCTAAAGAAAACACTAAGCCCAGGTAAAAGCTTAGAGCATTTTGAACAAGAAGATACTAAATGTATAAGATACGAACCTTCCTTATCGAGAAATTAGCAATTTTCTGACACAAAACATGATTAAATGTGGCTTCCCTAAGAGTACAGTAGGTAAGTATAGGTGGAGGAGGGTTGGATTCACACCTACGTAACAACCACACAGTAATATCAACTCATGTTCTGCTTGACTGCACATCAGTAGAGGGTGGTCAGGGTCCAGTGATCACAGAGAAGCAGGGTAAGAAATGGCCCTGGGTATACTTCTTAAGGTGTAGATGGATGTGTGCATGTTGATATTTTTGAGTACAGGGTATATTCAAAGTTTGGGGTTAATTGTCAGCCTTGGCTCGGACCTGTCTATGGTTCAATATTCCACTCCCGCTTCACGGTAGTGGAATATTGAACCATAGACCCATGCGTGCTCTCTCATAACGTTGATTAAATGCTAAATATCTTTACTTGAATCTAATTGTCTTTTCTACAATATAATGCTCTCTATGTGAGTCACTTGTCAGTAGACTCTGCCGATGATATTGTCCACTAGGGGCATATGATAAAGTTGCTTTTCGGATAGCAAGGGGCTGAAAAGCACTTGACTATTGGCGATTGGTTTGATGGCTTTGCATTCTATGGTTTAGCATTGCCACTGATGCACCATAAAGCAAATGGCTGTTTTAGATCTCCACAAAGCTTCAAATCCCTTAAAGGAATGATAATCCTCTTTTACATAGAACTACATGTATAGAATTTGATCCCAACTACATAGATTTTCTTTGGTATATGGATGTTAAAATGTTAAGGTTTTATTATGTTCTAGATAAGTAGATATCAGAAATACGTTTTTCTACACTTTCTTTTCCTACCAAAAATCTAAAAAAAGTGGGAAAAAACACTTAAAGAATTTGGTAAAAAACCCATTCAAGGTGAAGCCTTGAACCCTAGACCCTCCACATCTGATGCCTACTTGGTACCACTATGCTACAGATTCTGATCATGATTTGACTCTGAAAAGTCCATCATGCATCTAGGGCCTGTGAATCTAGGGGTGTCATTGACATCCTGTGTTTATTGTTCATGATGATAACAGCATTTTTTGCTGTCGATATTGTGATTTATTGCAATATTTCACTACAGTAAGACAAGACAAAAGGACAGAAAAAATGCTGGCATTTACAATTACAGGTGAGAATCTGACATTTAGAAGGGGGGGAGCGGTATTAGTGACAGCCGCTCAGACATGGTGAATTGCTTTGTCATAAGATAGCTTTCCCCTATCTTCCCTGTTTTCATCCTCTGGTAATAAAAGATTTGTCATACCTTCTTCATTAGAATATTTTCAAATGAGTTCGTCACCTATTTCAATGATATTCAGGAGAGTACCTCAAAATCACCAAAATTTAACTTTATTGTACAAAAGACTGAGGAATGATGTTAGGGAGGTTTAGCAACCTCCATTGATGCAATATTGTAAGTGGTTGTCAATAATTCTCCATGTTTATAATTGTTTTCTGTAAGGGACTGAATCCATTAGAATCAATGTTCTTAGTGAGTGTGTCGGGTGCAAATTGACAGGTGTCAAAGCCTCTAATTACCTCAGACTTTTCTCTGTTTTTAGTGCTTCAGATTGTTTTCAATACAGATGTACCCCGGCCCTTATTCGAGACAAGTCCTTAAACGTATGATCATTTCTTATGATACAAGGGAAGGTATGGGTATAACAATACCTAATAACAATATACCATAAACCCCAAGTAGCAGTGCCCCCTCAGTATATGCCACACCTTGAGTTCAAGTCTGTGCTTTGAGCTGCTCCAGGGCAGCTGAAAAGGTTCCCATCCTTCCTATGGTCTGTCTTAGTGAAACCACATGTATAAGCCACACATAGAGCTCTTTGAGGTGCTATAAGCTGCAGCAGCGGCTTAACATACCCTATAAGCCATGGCGTATATTTGGGGATTGATGGTACTTTAATACACAGCCACATATCACTTTCGATGATTTAGCTTTTAACCTTTACAATCAGTATAGATCGTTCTGCCTGGTGAACTTCCATTGGTATATTAGTTTAATAGGAACCTAAGTTTTTGTAAATAGAATAGCAATAGTTGCTTTCTTCTGAAAATTGCATATTAGACACCAACTCTAGGCTTTGGACTGCTCTTACAGTTAGCGCCTCGTAGATCTAGATAGTTCAACGTCTGAACTGTCCTGACTCTACCTGTACCCAGCCTGCATGTGTGTGATGTGTGGTATCTGCAGCAGGACCCCTGGAGCTTAATTCAAAACATCCTGGGATCGCAACCCAAGCGATCTTAGTGTAGGCACATATCATAAGACCCTATCTAATGCAGTGGTTGCAGGCCTGCCAGGAATAGTAAGTCCTTTGATCACTTCACTATTCCTTTTCCAGTGCTAAGATCACTGCAATCTTAGTGAAATTGCACAGTGGTTTAACCTGAGTACAAGAGAACTTACAGGGAACACTCCTGATCGAAAGAGTGAATAGACTGCTGCATACATATAGAGGGGAGGGAGGATGTTTGCTGAGTGCCCTTGAGGGCTCTTAGGGCTACTCATGTGTTAAGTGCACTATAAGGTAATTCTTCCCTTCTCTCTCTTTGTCCTTGGGGGGGCACAATGCTTCTAATAGGCAAACATAAATCATACATTCATGGGAACAACTCTTGAATACTGTACTGGGTCAACTGCACCCTGTGCTCTTTTGTTAGCCTATATGGGGACGGGGAGTGATGGTATAAACACTGTTGTGAAGATGAGTGACTCCACAGCTATTCCTTTATTTTGGGACTCTTACCCCTGTGCCCAGTCAGTACTTCTTGGAATAGTGTAGGAGGGCTGAGGCTAAGATCGATGTGATCTTAGTGCTGGGTAGGAAATGTGAACGCAGACTGATCTTAAGATCGCTTAATAGAATATTTCCTAAAATCGCTGGGGTTGCGATCCCAGGATGTTTTGAATTAACCTCCGGGTAGAGGCTACACCCATGGGGTTTACACCTCAGACTATCTGTCACTGTCTACCATACAGTCCAAAACCAACTTTTACACCAAAAAAAAGGACAGTGAGATATGGCGGTAGTTATTACAGTAGACAGCCACTGTGGTCTGTGTTGGGCTCGTCTGTGATCATCGCTCACTCATATCTTTGTTTAAATCTAGTTGTTCTTCTACAATATATGCCCTCTCTATATGAGTCACTTGTCAGGGCAAGACACAGTAGTCAGTAGACTCTGCTGATGATATTGTCCGCTAGGGGTCTATGATGAAGTTGCTCTCAGGATAGGGATGTAATATATGATGAATAGACTTGCACAAGTTGGCTTTAGGGGGTGATATAAGCATGAGCCGTAGGCGAATGCTTATATTAAACCCCTTAGTATTTGCCTTTAAAAATGATAGAATCCATTGATTTCTTATGCGAGTCGACAAGACGGCCCTCGGCCATCTTGGTTTCATGTTGACGTATGGTTAAGCTGGCAAGCTCCTGGAAGTCCCACTCTCATAGGCCTACTACTGCGAACACGTCGAGACAGAGCTGCGCCAGTCTAAAATATAATCCATTCTGTACACACCAGGCAGCGGCACCTGTAGTGTTGACAGAATGGCAAAGACACACGGCAAGTCGCTCGATTCGAAAGTTTAATAATTTTTTATGTTAAATTCAGCCATAATATCAAGTAATCTACCCGACAGGGAGTTAGAATAACATGTGAAGGATATACTGCTGAAATTTTTTTGTCAGATTTGGTCTATAAGCTTCAAAAATGGAGGATTTACTTTCGTGTCAAGGTAGGTTTCAATATGTCCGCCCCGCTGTCCGTCCTCCGTCAATTTTGGGTGCTTTTATCGCAGATATAGGAACTCATATTATCCATTTTCGGCACTGAAAACTCGCTAACCGTGTTATAACAGGGAATGGAAAGCAGTTTAGATTCACGATTCAGTTTATGGCTTTGCAACCTATGCATTGGTGTTGCCACTGATTCACCATAAAGCAAATGGCTGGTTTCGATCTCCATGAAGCTTCGAATCCCCTACTGCAGGAGTGAGAATCCTCTTAATTCTAACTATTCCTACTCGCTAAACTATAGCAGGCCTAAAAGCCGCTTAACCAAATCTAGAACTGTAAAGTGCTTAACCACCGTAGGCCTAAGTCAATATTTTCCCACACTTTGCACTCACATAACACAAGAAATGCGGTTGTGACCGTGTAAAAAAACGCCTCCCGCCGTTAATGTATACCAGTGTTTGATGACATGTCTCATAAAAGCAGACATAAAGAAGATTTCACAATTATCAATTTCCCTTTTCAGTAATTTTGTATTGTGAGACCTCATCACATGGGGCAAATGCAATCATCATAGCGCACTCCCGTACAGCTTCGCGGTACCGCCGCTACGCGGCATGGGAGGCGCTAAACAACCCGATACATTAATTTGGGTTTAAACTATCCACCCAAGCCTTAATCACTCCTTTTACCAAAGCTGATTAACAAAAATTGGCCCGATTACAGCCTGACAATTGGATTTGAAAGTAATATTGGATAAAGCTTCATGATACTTTTTATTGGGTTTTCCTATGCATCCACGCCCCAATTCTGTCAAAATCAGATTTCTACAATTTTACCGGAAGTTGGTGTAGATGCATAAGGAAGATGCCGGGTTTGCTCTCAATCAAATATTAGGAACAGATCAGCTTCAGTGGAATACCAACCTAATGTTATGGGTTCTGTGCTTTGCTACGATCACGCATGAACTGACTAGGTTTTAACAGATCTTGAATGACCTATGAAACAGCTAGACAGATAGGATGCAATTGTTACTGGGCAGATTTTTTAGTGAGGGGTCACTCTGCCAACCAGCCTCTGATTGAATGTACCACCAGGATCGTGTTTCAATAGTTTCCACAACAGCATGGCCTCAAATCGTAGTGAAAAAGAAATGACTCCGTACCAATGACTACATAGTGAGCTACAGTACAGGCCTCAAAATAGCAGCTGCTATCTATTCAACTACTGACTCAATACCCACCACTATGAAGTCATAGCATCCAGTCATAGGAGCCACATAGTGACCAGTCATACCTCCTTCATGGTCTAGTATGCACTCCTGTGTTTAAATGAGCATAGGGCTGCAGAAAGGGATGAGTCATTTATTGCCAGGTGGGGGGGGGGGCTTGTTAGATATAGGGGGGGTCATTTCAAAAAGACTCACTTGGCAGGGGGGGTCAAAACTCAATAAACCTTCACACTGGGGGGGGTCAAAACTAAATATGGGCAATTCAAATACCCATCGCAATGCTTCATTCCATGTGTGTATCTGATTTTTTTTTTTTTTTTGGGGGGGGGGGTCATTTTGCAAAATCAGTTCTTGGGATGGTGGTTCGCAATCATTTTTGTCGGAAAAAAATCTGCCAATTTGCCAAAATCCATGAAGCCCCCTACCTGGCAATACTTAACTCCCTTAACTATGTAATGGTGATCCCACCTGGTTTCATGGTCACACACATGGTCAATTCTCATGAAAATGGATTTTATAATTATACGAGACTTACCTCTCTCCTAAGTTGTAGTACGATTGTAGTTATTCCGAGGGAACCCATGGGGTTTGGGGATCATTAGTCTATATATAGAGCATACTTATATGATTAAAAAGTGAAGAGCACAAATTGGCTACATTCTAGCAAAGGAGTACAGAGGGCAGCAGCTAAGAATACCCACTAATTATTCACATAGAGGGCTATCATACAAGCACCTCTTATTGAGTCACTGCTCTGGTGGCCATTTAGCCAGTAGGCAGTACGATCACCCAGTGATGTAGCCAGCTATTTGGTCACTATGGCCAAAATCCTAAGATCAACTGGTAAGTTTTAGCCTATCTTCAGTCGTAGCTGGCTGAACCTGTCGTAGAATCTATTGAAACAAAGTCCTGAGCTGGCCCTGTACTTTTGATCACCATGCCCCCAATGCTGCCACCCTACCAACTACCTCTGCCATGCAGTGAAGGGCCTGGTCACAGATAAGTGTACATTACTCTGGATCGTGTTTCAATAGTTTCCATGACTGGACACCCTCAAATCGTAGTTGGAGGTGTAAGAAATGACTCCATACCAGTGACTACATAGTGAGCTCCAGTAGAGGCCTCAAAATAGCAGCTGCTATTTATTCAACTACTAGCTCAATATACACCACTATGAAGTCCACGGGCGTGGACTGGTTACCAGATTTAGTCTTGTGTAGGTGTTATCCATATGCTATAGTAAGGGTGAGAAAGTAAAGGGAACAGTGCTGCCCTCTGGTGCCTTTATTTGCTATGCACAGACCTTGATTACGGAGGTGAGTGGTGACTTTGCCAAAGTAACCACTCACCTCTGTAATCAAGGTCTGTGCATAGCAAATAAAGGCACCAGAGGGCAGCACTGTTCCCTTTACTTTCTCACCCTTACTATAGCATATGGATAACACCTACACAGACTAAATCTGGTAACCAGTCCACGCCCATGATGAAGTCATAGCACCCAGTCATAGGGGCCACTATTGGCTACATAGTGACCAGTCATACCTCCTTCATGGTCTAGTATACACTCCTGTGTTCAAATGAGCATAGGGCTGCAGTAACTACCGCAATGTCTCATATAGGAGCCAGGCCTTGAATAGCAGTCTCCCTTGAATAGGGACCGGGGTAGGAGGGCTGTCAAATCAATAGGGGTTGGGCCTTGAATAGGCGCCTGGTGGGGCCAGTTTTAGGTGGTTTTAGGAAGACAATCAAGACCCCCAGCCCAAATGATGTATAATTGTTCTAGATAGTTCCCTTTCAAATCACATATGATAGATCTATATCTAATGACCTAATTGTATCTAAAACAATGTACACTCTGTTATTCTTTCTTGATAGTAGGGCTGAGGTGTCAGCTAGGTGTAATATCCTTTATAATATTATTAGAAAGCTATGGTGGGTGAGGGTTGGGTATGACAGACATAATGTAATACTCAATCCTTAGGTGAAACACCACACTTTTCAAAATGATATTTTATTCTTTAGAAAAAAAATGCCATTCCAGCACCAAAGGCGCTGGCCACAGGGTTATAGGTAGTAGTGTAAAGAGCCCAGATTGGGTACATTTGAGCAAAGGAGTGCAGAGGGCAGCAGCTAAGGCTACCCACTAATTATTCAAACGTAGGGTTGTCATACAGGATCCCTTATTGAGTCACTGCTGTGGTGGCTATTTAGCTAGCAGGCAGTACGTTCACCCAGTAATGTAGCCAGCTATTTAGTCACCAAGGCCAAAATTCTAAGATCACCTGCTAAGATTTGACCCATCTCCAGTCGTAGCTGGCTGAACCTGTCGTGGAAACTATTGAAACACGATCCAGAGAGCCAAACCCAGGGGGTGGCATGGTGCACCACCGAAGGCAATGACTTTGCTTGCTGAGGGGGTATCCAGGAGTTCAATCATTCTGACTAAGGCCCTTGGCCTCCTTTTGGTGAAAATGAGTATCTGCAGATGCCCATTTTATGTCATCACAAGTCACAAGTAGACATTGGTCTAGGTTCTAAATACGGGACTGGATGACGAGGCTGACTGCCAGCTATAGGTTATTATCTTATCGGCTACAACTATAATAAGTCATAAACTCATTACATATTAGCCATGGCTAGCGTGAGAATCAGACCAAGGTGGGTCAAGGGAGGATGAGGATAGAGGTTAAATCTGACACATACCCAACATTTTCCCAATAGTTCCAGCACCAGAGAGGAACCATAGCATTTTGAATATTGAAGATCCATTCATAAGAGAAAAATGTTATACCATTTCATTTTTTTTTTCACTTTTCAACAAAATTTGGGTGTGGCTTATATTTATAAGAGAATTTACGGTACAACTTGAATCATAGTGGGTGACTGTAGGTCTGTGACTGTTCTGTACGATCAGCGCCTATGTAGTTATCACGTAGGATTGGTGGAGCAGTCATTTTACTGTAAGTCGTTTGAATGTAATGGCCATTATGTGAATTGGTCTTAGTGAGGGTTATCTCACAAGGTGGAGCCTTGTGAGATAACCCTCACTCAGACCAATTCTCGTGAACCTTTACATTTATCTCATGCTGTTTTAGTGAGATATGTTCCAAATTTCATTTATTTGACACAAAATGATGATTTAATCAAAGTTATTTGCTCTTTAAGGCTGAATCAACTGGCTGTGAAATACAGGATAGGGTTATTGCATAGAGGTGTGTAATGCGGGTTTCGTTGGTTAAATCTATGGAGCCTCAGAGTTCAACTTGAGTTAATTTGAGGGAAGTAACTGTAGTGGTATTCAATTGTGTTGGTCGTATGTAGTACAACCGACCACCATCATACTATATTCTAAATTGTCGGATCAGCAACGGACTTCGGGCCAGAGTATAGATATGTATGGAGAGTGATGTCTGCCAAGTCAGGGAGGGAGCGAGGAGTCGAACTACAGGAGTACCCCAGGAGGGTCTTGCCAAAAGATAACAAGGATCTCTAAATATTTTCAGTGAGTGCAAAGGAAAATGTGCATGGCCTAACTCGTTTTCATAGCATTGACAAAAACATTACAGCAGAATGTATGGAAAACTCGTTTTGAGATGTCCAAAAATGTGCACGTTTTATCAAAACGATTATCAAGATAAGCATTTAGCAGTACAAAAAAAATGCACATTTTCTCTTTTGGTTCAAGTCTCTTTTTTGGCAAGACCCTCCTGATGATGAGCTATTTTTTATCATGGTTAAGTGCCAGACATCCTATAACGGTCTAAAATTAATCACTTCTTTATGTCTCTTGATAAAAAATCTGAATATGAAGCTCATTATAGTATAATCCTAACATGATGTTATATATCTATTAACTATTTAAAGTCTGGTGATGCATTAAAGTATGATGCTATTGGTTGTCATGGTGTGGGAACACTGCATGTCCTTGGGTTGTTACAGCATCCCTGGTGACACTATAGTCCTCATAGGTCTAACAAAGCCACCCAGAAAATTGTTGTGAGTCCTCGTCAACCTGTGTGAAGTGGCTCACACATATCGCTAGATGGAACACGACGTCATTATAGCACAAGATCACCAGGAATAGCAATTGCTATGCCACGTGAGTCTAACACACAGTGGCGAAAGATGACAGAATGAGTTATCACTCAAAAAGGAGTCATCATTGATGACCAATCATGGCGACAGATGATGACAATTTGCTGGGTGCACTATGTTGTCATTAATGACATTGGATTAAACTTACGAGGCTACATGTTTTATACAATCCCACAGCTTTTTCTTTTTTAAGGAACAATTTAACTTTATTTGGCATTTGTTCAGGTGTGATGAAATTACATAAATTCTCTTCAACATTTTGTCGGGTGGTCCATACATTTATAATGACAATTACAATAAATATTTAATTAATAATGTATCACAGTTTTTTACAAAGTGTATTTACGTAAGTACATTGCTGTAAATATGTATTTTATCACAATATTAGAAAATTCAAACATCTCAGGGTTTTATACATTTGTACTGTGCCAAATAAGTTAGGAGGACACTTGAGTGGAACTGATGTTATGAGTCCCCCTTGTTAGTATTTTAGATAAAATATAATCAAAATTGATTAGTAATTAATCAAATGATAACATGTAATTTGGAGACAGAGGAGATTTCTATTTGAAGATTTTTGTAAATCATAGACTATTACTATCAGTTGTACGCACTCTATATAATAAATGTACATGTACAGTCAGAGGGTGGACCTCAAATATAGAAAATCCCTGAAAACTTTTTCAGAATTACTTGTACCTTCTTTTACAAATTGGTCAATGAAATAACACATCAATACCAACAAGCATTCATTTAACAGCATAGAATCATATGTTTTAAGGCAGCTTCACAAGTCTACCCTTAAGTATATAAGTTTCTAACATTTACTGGTATAGTTTTGAACATAGACAGCTTACTCTTACATTTGAAATCTTTCAAGATCTGACAGTACAGAAACATATGCCCCAAGGGCAGCTTCACAAGTCTACCCTCAAGTATATATGTTTCTTACATTTACCAGTATAGTTTTGACCATGAACAGTTTGCTTTTATATTTGAAATCTTTCAAAATTTCACATCAATACCATCAAGTATTCATTTAACAGCATAGAATCATATGTTTTTAGGGCAGCTTCACAAGTCTACCCTTAAATATATAAGTTTCTAACATTTGCTGGTATAGTTTTGAACATAGACAGCTTGCTCTTACATTTGAAATCTTTCAAGATCTGACAGTACAGAAACATATGCCCCAAGGGCAGCTTCACAAGTCTACCCTCAAGTATATATGTTTCTTACATTTACCAGTATAGTTTTGACCATAAACAGTTTGCTTTTATATTTGAAATCTTTCAAAATTTCACATCAATACCATCAAGCATTCATTTAACAGCATAGAATCATATGTTTTTAGGGCAGCTTCACAAGTCTACCCTTAAATATATAAGTTTCTAACATTTGCTGGTATAGTTTTGAACATAGACAGCTTACTCTTACATTTGAAATCTTTCAAGATCTGACAGTACAGAAACATATGCCCCAAGGGCAGCTTCACAAGTCTACCCTCAAGTATATATGTTTCTTACATTTACCAGTATAGTTTTGACCATGAACAGTTTGCTTTTATATTTGAAATCTTTCAAAATTTCACATCAATACCATCAAGTATTCATTTAACAGCATAGAATCATATGTTTTTAGGGCAGCTTCACAAGTCTACCCTTAAATATATAAGTTTCTAACATTTGCTGGTATAGTTTTGAACATAGACAGCTTGCTCTTACATTTGAAATCTTTCAAGATCTGACAGTACAGAAACATATGCCCCAAGGGCAGCTTCACAAGTCTACCCTCAAGTATATATGTTTCTTACATTTACCAGTATAGTTTTGACCATAAACAGTTTGCTTTTATATTTGAAATCTTTCAAAATTTCACATCAATACCATCAAGCATTCATTTAACAGCATAGAATCATATGTTTTTAGGGCAGCTTCACAAGTCTACCCTTAAATATATAAGTTTCTAACATTTGCTGGTATAGTTTTGAACATAGACAGCTTGCTCTTACATTTGAAATCTTTCAAGATCTGACAGTACAGAAACATATGCCCCAAGGGCAGCTTCACAAGTCTACCCTTAAGTATACATGTTTCTTACATTTACTGGTATAGTTTTGACCATTAACAGTTTGCTTTTACATTTGAAATCTTTCAAAATTTCAATTTCTTTTAAAGTTATATCCATTTCATTCCATAATTGTGCTGTCATAACTTCAATCGATCTCTCGTAAGCAGCTGTATTTATGATATTATATTTTAGTACAGGATATTGCTGTAATCTAGTATTTCTCGTAAGTGGTTTACAAAATTCCTTTGTCTTAGTTCTTTTGAAAGCTAAAATTCTCAAATGATGTAATCTTCTGTTTATAATATAGGGAAGACCAGCTTCTTGATGGATAAAATCAGTTGATGATAGTACAGGCAATTTTAAGCAATACTTTAAACATCTGTTTTGTATGGTTTGTATCAGGTTCAAGACAGTATCGTTTGATCTATGATATAATACATCTGCGTAATCAATTACTGGTATAATATAGGATTTATAAATTTGTAGCATGTATTTAGTGGGCACATAAGATTTTATTCTGTATAATAGATAGGATTTAAAAGATATGGACTTAATCATCTCTGAGATATGTTGTTTAAAACTGAGATCATAGTCTAAAGTCACACCTAAATATTTGAAAGAAGGAACAAAGTGTAAGCGTTCACCATTTACTTTAATTTGGATATCCTGTAATTTAAGTTTTTTATATTTCTGATCACTTGTAAAAAGCATTAATTTTTTTTTTTTTTCATTCATTGTTAATTTGTTGGCTGCTGACCAATGGGCATAAGATAACAAACCATCTTGTAGGTATGGTGACACTTCTAGTATATTGTTCCCACTTACATACAAAACTGTATCATCAGCATACAATAATGTCTTCACACTGTTATTATCTACATGTATGTCGTTGATATATTAAAAAAAGAAGAGGGCCTAAAATACTACCCTGTGGTACACCACATGTTATAGTTAAACCAGTTGATACGTACCCATTTGCTAAGACTTTTTGTGTTCTATCGTTTAGGTATTCACTTATTAATAATAGATTTTTTCCTTTAATACCATATTTTTCAAGTTTTTTCTTCAAAATAAAGTGATCAACGCAATCGAAAGCCTTTTTTGTATCTATGAAAGCAGCCAGGGTCACATGACCTTCGTTTCTATTCCATAGTATATCATTTGTCAAAGTACTAATAGTATCAACTGTGGATCTTTGTTTCCTATATCCTCCTTGAATTTTTGTAAGTATTTTGTTTGTTTCCAAATGGTTTTCTAATTGGGTGTGTAGAATCCTTTCTAGGACCTTACCCGGTATTGGAAGCTGACTTATAGGTCTGTAATTCGATACATCCGATAAGTCACCTGATTTAGGTAACGGAGTGACCTTGGCTGCCTTCCATGATTTGGGTATATAACAATTGTTAATTATTAAATTCAACAATCGGGTGAAGCGTGTTATCTGGGTTTTCACCGCTAATATGAAAACATTAGATGATATATTTTCTAAGACAGAGGATTTGTTCTTATTCATTGTATTCAAAGCCTTTAGTACATTTTCTTCAGTAATAGTAAAATCATTCATCACTTTGTCACAAACCTGACCTGTAAAATTCCATGGGGTATTTATTTTGTTAGCTAAGTTTGGGCCTATGTTTGTAAAAAACTCATTTATAAAATTAGCTGTCTCATCTTCTTTAATACCGTTACCTTGATCATCAATAAGGTCAATGGAAGAACTTTTACGTTTACCCGGTATAAGGTTTTTCATGGCTGCCCAAAATTTTCTTGCATCTTTAACATTTTTATTAAGTTCGGAAACAATAAAAGCTTGTTTTGCCCTTTTTAAATTTGTACTGCAATTATTTTTCAAGATTTTGGCATTATGCCAATCCAAAATATTATTTGTTCGTTTAGCTTTTCTCAGTGCATTATTTTTCTCAATGATTTCTGAAATAAGTTCTGGTGTTAGCCATGGTTCTTCCTTGAATTTAATATTGAAATTCCTAATTGGGCATAGAACATTGAGAATACTGTTAATATTATCTTCAAAAATCTGCCAGCAGGATTCAATGTCATCGCAGGTATCAAAGTTTAAAGTGGCTACTCCAGATTGTTCAACTATGGTAGAGTTTGTAAAAATAAGATCAATACATGACATTTGTCCCTTGTTTTTTGTGGATTGATTAATTAATTGCAGTAGTCCAAAATCTTGTAAAGTGGAAAGCAAGTAATCTCTTGACGGAGTATTTTCAAACATGTTGATGTTAAAGTCTCCAATCAAAAATACTTCACAATTTTCAAGATTTTCAATTTTTGTCAATGTGTCTTTTAATATATTCACAAAGTTGTACTTGTTCCCTTCCGGTGGTCTATAAATATTAGCTATCACCATTGATTTGGAGTGCTCTCTCGATATATTTAGCCATTGTATTTCCATATCGACATTGCTTACATTAAAATTTGAAAATTTTTGACTGGAACATGTTATACCTTCTTTAATATATGCACATAAACCTCCTCCCGCTTTATCGCGTACTCTATCAAATCTATAGAGGTTGTAATTATTAAAAATATAGTTGTCGCTTTTATCAGTATCGGTCAACCAAGTCTCAGAGAAAAGTATAAAATCTATACCTTGATTTTGTAATTCAATGCGTAGGTCAACAATCTTATTTCTAATGCTTTGGGCATTTAGATGTAAAATACATTGACCATTAGTTTTTATAAGAGATGGTATGTGATTATACAGTATAGGTCTTCTTATAACAACAACATGTAGGACCACCCTTAGTCTCCCCAATACAACCAATACAACCAATACAACCGTTCATTAATACCTTTCTACGTATTCTTCTCACAGGTAGTGAACCTTCGTCATTATGACAGTTCATACCAGTTGTTGCTAGCAGTACAAGATAGCTTGTGGTGGTTTCAATGCTCTATGTATATTGGGCTAGAGTCTTTAGGATTCAGACATGTTACAAGTTTAAAAATGTGTTAGTATTTGAAAATACAGAAACTCAGTAGTAATACAGTTTGAAATCAACAAACAAAAAATAAAAAAAAAAAAAAGAAAAAATTTTGTACATTTTTACAAATTACGATCAATCTACTGGGACACAGATTGAGATTCTACAAATTTGTAGAGGTAATGGAATCATTAGGATCAGCTTTTGAATCCTCACTATCATAAGAGTGGTTGTCATCAGATTCATCATTGTCAGTAGCTTCACGATCTGAATTTTTGTCAAGTTTTTTTGTGTACGATTTACCAGTCTTTGGATTTTTTCCAGCTTTTTTCCTGTTTTTCTCGTCTTCAGGAGACGTTGGTGGAGGGTAGATTTTTGGACGTACATCCGGTGTTGGTAGTAGTTCTCGATCGCCTGCTGCAATAGCTGGTGGTAGTGGTGGTGGGTCTGGAATCGTTTCACTGGGTGTAGGTGGTGTTGAAGGTTTTCCAGGATCTGGAGTCGGAGCTGGTGTTGGAGCTGGTGTTGGGGTAGGCACTGGAGTTGGTGTTGGCTTTGTAGGTGGTACAAGTATCTCCGCTCTTACTTTGGCTAGGAGTTTCCCCAATATATTACCACCTTGAACGTCATTTTCGCACAGGCTAGCAACATTTCCCATGTGTCTGCCTACCCCATAGATGGGGTGATAGGTACACTCATACAGGTTCCCTGTAGTATTTTGAAGATATTTGCTACACTTGTCAACTTTAAACTTTGACTGAAGGCATTCATAAATGAGGCCAGTAGCATTCTTAGACCATTCTGTAGTTGGCTTGATCTGTTTTCCTATTTCCATCATCTCGAAGGGATCATCAGTGTGTAGAATATCACTAGCTGCTTTTTTGTCATCAACACTTAGGGCCTTGGTATGCTGTATTGCCTGTTCAACTGAACTGTATGCTTGACCCTTATACGTGATGTCACATGTATACAAGTTACTCAGAATATGGTGGGGTCCTTTGAAGGCTATACCATCTTGAGTTTTGATCGTGTAGGCTTCCAGCAAATTTAAGCCATATGGTAGGGCAGTGATATCATGGTGTGAGTATGATTTTTTTTCAATAATCAGCACTCTTTGACGAAGTTTGACATCAGTTATCCCTTTCCTTTTAGCTAGAAAGAAGAGAGCCCTGAGATCATTGTACTGTTTTGTTTCAGTTTTTGTGAGCTCGTCCATCAATGACACACCTTTCCAAGCAGGTAAATCTTTCAAATTTGAGATTTTCCTATATACATCTGCTTTAATGCCATGATGTGCCAATTTGAAGACTATAGTTCTCGGCCTAGTTTGTGTAGGATCATACTTCCCCAATCTATATATGGAGTCTACTCTTTCGTTGCCATATTTGAACCCTAAATCTTCAAATAATGTGTCACAGACTTTGCGAAGGTCTTCTTTGTGATTTTCTGGGAACCCTTCCATAAGTAGAGTTTTTTTTCTGTCATCTTCCTCGAATTTTTGAGTAGTTTTCAGAAGTGATTTAGTAAGTCTATTTGCAGTATTGACTGAGGTAGACATACAATCAACCCTCTCTTTCATAGTGTCAACTTTTTGGATAGCCTCATTGGCCATAGGCTGAGCAATGTCTAGTCTATCTGCGAGAGCCTTAAGAATATCACTCGTAGTTCTAGCACTTTTTTCATTTTCAGCAACTCGTTTTTCAAGAATTTCATAGTCATCTTGGAGCAAAACAGTTTTTTCTGAAGTTGAATCTTGATCACCTTCAAGTTCTATTAGCCTTCAGCTTCAGCCTGATGTGATCATGACAACCAATTAGAATGTTGCACTCCTTCAGCAGCGGCCCTCAAAGGGTTACCTTATTGTTTTGTGAAGATCGTGGATAGTTGGGGATTATAAAGGACCTTATTAGTGTCTCTTGTCCCATACAAACTTTTTTATCGTCTAGCTGTGAGAATGGGAAACAAAAAGGGAAAGACCTATATATACTTTCAACAAGTACAAAGAAGTAACTATAAGCAGAAGGCCACATTCTTTGGGAGTATGGCATGGCTGATGTTATTCCCATATCGTGGAAGTGAGATCCAGTTGGCAGAAGACATGTGAATATCCCATTTTCAAATTTCTTTCCGTTTTCAAAATTTGTCAAGAAAAAAAAAGTAGGGCGAAGGAAGGGATTCGAACCCACTCTATTCAGATTAGGTAGCGAGAGCTAAATCCACCATTCTATAGTGTCAGCTGCTTAATATGTTCATTAGATGGTATTCCATATTTCACTCAGTCCCATTTCAAAGAAAATCACGTAAAATAATGTTCTTATACGCACAGGAATTTCCTGTGAATATCGCTCACTGTATCCCATTACATTCTCCTTATCTGGCTTACATCTAATATTGGCTGTTAACATGATTACAGAAACCTCCAAAATCAATTTGAAGGAATCTATATGAAGGTACATCTTCTACCGTGACGCTTAGTGTCATCTCCATATATATTATGGGCAAATGAGGTTACTGAGTCACGCTCCAGACAGCTGCCTGAAATCAGGGAATGTGATACAAGTGGTGAAAATGAAGAATTTAGATCCTTGAATACGAGCTCTGATCCAACTAGAAAAAAACAACAATTTTGATTTTCTATTTATTTCTCCTGTTAGAAGCAGTAAGATATTTGCTTGGTCCATCCTTTGGCCCTACGTAGCACCTGACTATGCCCTTACACCTCCACTTGTCCCTGGTTAAGGATAGGTCCTAAGGTTATCATCTAGCCCGACAGTGGTGGGAATACTACAGCCATAAATAACCCACAGCTTTGCCAAACACCTGAGCCCTCTCTTCATTGGCCCAAAATAAACTCATGAACAGTTTTATTGATGGGGAGTAGGAACGGTCGGCCAGAGGGAATCTCAGGGAACATAGGAGTATGTTTCCATAAATGATTGCAGTGCGAATGACAAATAAGAAGTGCAACCTTCATCTTTACAGCCTATACACAATAAACACAGAGAGACGTGTCCTTTTGGGAAGTGGGGAAAGGGAAGTAAAGTGACAGATGGAGAGAGGCACGTGGCAGCCCCTTATGGCATGCCTACATAAGCTGATAAGATGATAGAGTGTATTTCGACAGGTCAATGAGAGGCATAGAATACCATCTATTGTTGTCATGTGATCAACAACCCAAAGCTCATAAAGCCATATCTGTGATTAAGCCACTCACAGAAAAACGAACAAAAAAAGAATGTAAAAGGTGATCAGATAGGATTCTATTATATTTCTAAAATGTTTGCCTTAGCAGTGGATAAGGAGGTCTATATATAGCAGTATTTTGCTAGAAAGGAAAGGTGTATTTTGAAGGCAAAAATATCATTAACACTCAAGGAATGGTCATCAAAAGTCAGCTGTATTCCTGAGACAATGAACATGACAATCTTTTTTGGTATATTACTCTATCAAGAAATTTTGAACCAAACAAAAAGGGATCTCAAGTATCTTGTAAATTTAGGGGAAATACATATTCACATAAAGCACTAAACATGAATGTAGTCAAAACAATAGCCATTAGCCTAGATTGAGAGTATAGATCGTGATAATATCTCTCAGAATCTAAATAATTCCCTACACCTATAAGGTTCCCCACTACTATAGTATACCGATACCCGACACACAGTCATTACACAGCACAACATACCCGCCATTTTGAAAAGTAAAGGAGAGACCAACCGATAATTCTTGTCACGTGATCTAACACAAGAGGGTAACAGACGTCTATGTTCTCTCATGAAGCCGACTACATTCTGCCTGCTTAATGTGACCGTAGATGGACCAGACTCGATTGGTATCTAAGGAGTACAGTCCTGATCCAATCGGAAACATCAAACATAATTGATATTGCCAGACTTGATCAGACATACGTGCAGACGCTCCCAAACACTGCAAAAATGGTGTTTAGATTTTAAACATGTTTAGGTCTAAACACATTTAAAACCTAAACATATAGGTCAGTTAGGTGTCTCATCGACTACACATTTAGGAAATGAACACTTTTATTCTAACTACATAAACATTTACGCTAAACATGTTTAGATGTTTAGAGTTGAGACAGTTGAATAATAGGTGTTTAGATTTAAACATCAATATGTTTAGATACTTGGATGTTGAATCCACACCAGGTAGCAGCACTACCTTTGACTGGACTATCTGCACACAGTTAAAATCAATTGTTGTGACAAATGTCCCCAAATCCCATGTTTATCATGGTTTCATTTCATAGAATGTCATGTGAATAGAAAGGGCAATAAAAAATTGACTAGATTCACCTCATGCCACCATCATTACCATAAAATAATCAATAAACTCCATGACTGACACCTATTTGATGTTATTCTGGAATAGATAAGGCAATTTCCTTCCTGCCAAGCTGTTGTACTTTCTCAAGTCTCTCATTCTGATGCAGTGTGTAATATATGTACACATATATAGCTGTGGCTGACTTGGAGACTTTGACAAATAAATACCTGCTGATGTCCCCCCCCCCAGTAAATAAGAAAAAAACCACCAAAATATATCTCTGTTTTTTAATGCATGCATGTCTGCAAACCTTAAATCTCCATCAAATCATTTAAACATCTAAACACAAAAATTCATAAACACCTAAACACAAAAATTCATATATCTAAACACAAAAGTTTTAACCTAAACACCTACATTTCTAAACACTTGAGCTAAGCACATTGTTTGGCTAAACATGTTTAGGAAATTAATGTGATTACAGAAACGTTGCAAGAATATGTTTAGAATTGTGTTTAGTATCTAAACACCATTTTTGCAGTGTACATTTGCTATGCGAATATCAAATGTACAAACACTGAAGGGACGTCTAAACTAATACTTTAACATTATTATTATTCTCTGCAAGTGGTCAATATGTGCATGGATACCAATCCAATAAGTTACAGACTTTTGCATGATTTTTTGTTGACTCCCTCCCTTAGGGTTGGACTGCTCATGATTACTGGAGGCTTTCTGAGTCATATTGCCTGTGGCTGGTGGTGTCACGGCACTAATAGGGCCAAGGATGTTCTGATTCCGCCCCCCATTTTCCACCATAAAACTGGCGTCAATCGGGTCCTAATTTGATGGCTTTCATTAATAAAGGCTTAAATTAAAGCTGAAGTCATTCTTGATTTTTTAAGCATGGTCAACCATAACAGAGTCAGATCTGTTTTTGCCCCAGTTGCCATGGAAACCACCATGTTGAATAAATTAAATGATACAGGGGCCCCTGACAGGTCACAAATGTGACCTTGTCCCCTCTCTGACACAATAGGTTTCCATGGTGACCAAAAGTTTTTTGCAACTTTTTCCTCACAAATCGTTACCTTTCATCTGGCACCAAAATTATTAATCTGCGATAAAAATAAGGTGCGCTGGCACTGATTATACCAAGCAAAACACTGATTTTAGTTGGGACTATTAAACTGTCCTAAGTTTACTGGGGCGGAATACTGCTGTGACACCTGGTCATGCCATGTTGAGAAATGACTTCTGGGAGACAGAGGATGAGGGGACTGTTCAAATGTTTCCACTGTTTCCGTTGGGTCCATTTTCTGCTGATTTAAGGCTTACCATAATGGGTCGTTCAGGTGGCAGGGTCGCAAATGTTAGCACTGACGTAGAGAGGCATTGAGAAAATCTTCAGCACTAAAGGCAGTTTTCAAATACACACCTCTCTCAAATAGGGGCTGAGATACAAAGGTATTGAAATTAATAAGTGCCCAGGTGCTTAACCAGTCTATATGAAACGTTTTTCCCCCCACAGGTCATTTGGTCCTGCAGATGTTATTGTTACATAGGGTTTGGTAGGGCAGAGGGGGTTGCTCCTATAGTAAAAGGAAGAGCTAGGTAAAAATGCCCTTGTTTCCAGTCCTTTCTTTTCATGTAGCTATAACTTGTCCCTTTTGTTGCTCACAAGTGTTCATTTAAGTATGGTGCTAAAAAAGGGGGATTTGAGTAGGTACCTAGTTGGGAGAAGTCAGTCAGTATAATAAACTATAGAGTGTGTGACATAAGTAGGTACATGAATGTGCAACTCTCTCTATTTTAAACAAGGCAGTTGACTTTTGAGACTAATGTTGTGAGTGCAAGTTGAATGGTGAAGCAGAGCGTGGCTTCTTTTGAAAAGAGGGCACATACTGACAGCTCTTTTTACCATAGGAGCAACACGCTCCAGTCTTACTAGTGCAATCATTAGGCACCACTATGCAGGCCTATAATGATATAAGATTGAGGGTTACCACTACAACTTGGAAGGGGACTATAGCTGTATGATCTTGAGAAATGCCTTCGTGATCAATCTTGGTTGTCAAGCCCTGAAGTGGTCAACTTAGGCCAAAAAAAAAGAGTTGTTTCCAGTTACATGCCTCAAATATCTAGGGTCAGTAGGTTGGATTTGTTTTTTTCAAATTTTGTTTTTCAATTTTTTTTTGATTTCGTATAGAAATGTATGAGCAGACATGTTGGATTCTATGATATTACAGTAGAGTCATGAAAAATACAAGGAATGTGAAGATCATGTAAAAAATATGAATGAATGGTATGAACTGTATACCAATAGATAAGGACCTAAATAAGCTCCACGAAAAACTGATGAAAAAAATTTGAAAAACACGGGAAAAATGCCTAAAAATTGCCAAAAAATGTTAAAAATTCACAAAATATTTTTTTTTTCAGTACCATCCCTGTTTTGCTAGGGTCGGTTGGGTAACTGGAAACAACCCTCTTTTTTTTAGGCCTTAGCCTTAGGCACATTCAAGTGGTCAACATGTAAGCTATGCCAGGAAGGCATTTCTCAAGATGGTACGACTAGACCCCATCAGGTTGTAGTGAGATCCCTCACTTCAATCGCAATAGAGCCCTGCATCTGGTGGTCACTAATAATTGTGCTGGAACAACTGCCCTAACAATTACTGCATATCACCCACTCTGATATTGAGGCTTTCAAATCGTTGTGGTTGTGTTCAATCGTGCCATCTTGATAGGTAAAATCAAACATCTTTTGCCTCATTTATTTCATTCTGTTCAATTTGAAGACCCATCTTCGTCAGTGTAATCCTTTTTATATTGGTTTTGTAAAGGAAACCTTCCCATCACTGGCGGGGGGAGAGTGTGGTGCCTGTGGGCGCAAATCGTGATTCTCAGAAAGCCCTCGTAGTGCAGACTCGCGAGCGTCACTGTCAGAGCAAATAGCCTTGATCCAATTTTATAAACTAATAGTTTTGGCAAAAGTAGTTCTACGGCGTAGGGACAGTATCCTTAGCCCTTTAATTGTTTCTAGTTCTATTATTGTTTAGAGTATGTAATCATGGTTTGTACGGCCTTACTTATCTGGATCGAGATTAATGCTAGATCACGTGACTAGATAAGCTGTACCACGTGACTACGTGGACTTTCTGAGATCGCACGCTAGCCGCCTGTGGGGTGTTTCAGAAGCAGGTAATGTTTACAACCGGTCATAAGGAGATATGATAGCAGTTTTAATAGTGATTGTAGTCTTATAACTGCATGTGTTTCTAAAGCATTACCATTATCTTACTGTGTCTATATGACTGGCGAGAGATGATAATGGTTGCAGTTGTAAGTTTAGAATCTAACAGTTTTAGAAACAGATATTTAATGTTCATTATCATGTCCGGCTTCTGAAACACCCCACTGGGGTCAGAGTAGTCCCTGTCTTATGCCAAGAAAGCATGTAGTGAGCCATTTTCTAATATTTTATGGCTTGAGCTATTCAAATCAGATCAAATACAAGTACTGTATAAAGTGCACCTTTAGTTCTTCCTGGATCTGCAAGGGGACACCAAGACCTTACTTTTGATATACTCCCCTAACTCTTAAAGCCTACACTGAGAAAATATTCAGCCTCACTTGTGTCTGGATCCAGACTCAGGCAATGTCGCCAAAATGAGTATCATTTGAGACTCAGCCTGATCCTGGGATGATACTCAGGCAGAGCCAGAGTATCATCCCATGATCAGCCTCAGGATTAGCCAGAGTATCAGAGTCTCAAATGATACTCATTTTTGCGACATTGCCTGAGTCTGGATCCAGACTAAAATTAGGCTGAATATTTTCTCAGTGTAGGATGGTTTGGGTGAGTTACTCACCAGGGCTACATTCATGCATCATGCCAATCCTACAGGGCTAATATATATATATATATATATATATATATATATATATATATATATATATATATATATATATATATATATATGTGTGTGTGTGTCCTTGGACGGTCGCCATGATACTCCAATGAAGTGCTGGCTAGACTCTCCAGCACTTGATAGGTGCATCACGGTGACCATGCTACACTCCTACATCAGCGGCCCTCAAATGGCTAATACTCTCTATGATGGAGTCTCTAAGAGTGTCAAGATAAAAAAACAAACTACCTCCTGTAGACTATCCCTATTGGGAACTGTTGGGGAAAGGGGAAGGAAATTGAATGATTGTGACAGGAAAGAGAAGAATGTAGACAAGACTGCCTCTCATGGCATACCCATAGAGGTTGATGTACTACTTTGACAACTTGAAGACACCGGGGACTATTCCTGTCATGCAATGTAACCTTATGGGGATGCTCATATATAGACGGTCACAAAGCCTGCTGCGGGCCAAATGCTTTGCTGTAATACACTCTAGACCTTTGTTATAAAAGAATATGATAATCCATTTTATGTAAAGATCTGGCTTTACTATAGATTTGCATGGGAAGACTCATTCCTCAAGGGGATGTGCAGAAAGTGATGGGCATTCTGTGTGTATACCCTTATCAAAAAGGGATTTTTAAAGATATTTCCGCACAATTGAAATGAAATAAATACAGAGATGCACCATAAAGTGTCTTCAGTCCCAGTTTCCTCATTTATGTAGAAACTGGTCATGTTGATGTTTTACCATGGACCATTGTCTATGTACTTTAAAGTCCTCACGTATAAGGTATGAATTTTAACACACGAGGTCTAAATAGAAAGGATTAACTAATAATCAAGATTCCCCAAATCTTTTTTCTCAAGTGGTGCATTCCCAGCCCCTGTAGGTTTGCTGGAGGGTGTTGCTCCTATAGTAAAAGGAAGAGCTAACTAAAAATGCCCTTGTTTCCAGTCCTTTCTTTTCATGTAGCTCTGACTTGTCCCTTTTGTTGCTCACAAGTGGTCATTCAAGTACGGTGCTAAATAAGCCGCCTTTGAGTAGGTACCTAGTTGGGAGAAGTCAGTCAGTATAATATATTATAGAGTGTGTGACATGAGTAGGTACCTAATAGTGCAGCTCTCTCTGTTCTAAACAATTAAGGCAGGCGATTTCTGAGACTGATATGATGAGTGCAAGTACTTAGGTGAAGCAGTGCACGACTTGTTTAGAAAAGAGGGCACATACTCTCAGCTCTTTTTACAATAGGAGCAACACCCTCCTAAAGTGTATGTCTACGTACCCCAATGCTGCAACTCCATTTCACTCCAACAGCCGTTAGTCTCTGGTCTGTCACTCCTGAAATAGGGGAACGAGATACAGTTGACCAATCTATATGCACCACTTACAAAGTTGGAAATGAATCTAAAAGTAAACGCATGGGTACCAAAGCAAATTAGGGAGTATTACATTGGCAACCAGTTGCTGATCTTTCAATGCATTTATATAAATGATAATAAAAATTATTGATGGAGTGTCTGTTACAATAATATTCTAGGTTAGCCCTTTATGATTCATTCCGGAGAATTCGGGAAATTTATCATTGTGTTATTTCAATATTGCCCAACAGACTGCATACAATTTTTAAAGTGGTTTACAATTTATAGGATTAATTTGACCTATTTGATAACTTTTCTTCTCATCATGACAATTGCAGGTCTGACTGGGTTACAATATTCCTGCTTGATTAACAGTTAAGCTATTTGCAGGCATCATCAACAACATAATATCCACTACCCAGAAGTGTTCAAAGTTCTACAAATCACATTATTTCATTATGTGTCCTGTAACATGTATGATCATACCATCATCAATTAGTGTAGAGTTCGTATGCCTGCTCAGTTATAGATAATTGCCATTTGAACACGTTCCAGTACCAGCTAGTGACCCTTGATCATCGCCTAGGCTACTCCTCCACCACTGCTAGGCTACACTGTAGAAAATGACTCTACCAAGGATCCTTGTAAAGCGGAACAGTTAACCACTGTTATTATGTAGCGGTGAACCAGTGTAGTTTTTACAAGAAGCCCCAGGTGGCAGTATGGTTGTACAAGGAATGTGAAAATATCTGTTAAGGTAATGATGGATCTCTTGTATCTATGGGGTGAGGATTGCATCGTTATTTTTGATGTCATTTTTAACAGTGCACATGAATCATATTTTGGTGATGTATGACTTGTTCAACATGACTCGTGTCACGACTACACCCGGGGGATTTATTCCAGTTATAATCCATCTGAGTTCAGCTTCACCATCTCTTTCCAGGATGTACACTGTAAGGTGACCATGAAATATTAACAGTCATTAGGAGGCAGACAACTGTTTCAGTGTCCTTTGGGGTTCTCTGAGTTTGCAGCTACCTTTATGATATCTCCTTCAATCTTAACCCTGTAAGGGCCACTACTGGTGCAAAATGCCCATTGGTCATCATGATGCATAAATGCAGCCTGACATTCATGTGTCATACAGGGTTAATACGCCCGGAGGGTCGGCATGATGCTACAATGAAGTGCTGGGGAACAGTCTTTCCAGCACTTCATTGGTGCATCATGCCGACTATGCCGACTATATAATTTGCATCAAATAGTTCTACCTGGGTTATGCAAGTTCGTAGATTGTATGAGACATATAAATGACAAGCATCACACCTATCCAGTGTTAAAAGAAAATATTTTTTCAAGATGTCTTTTTTTGCTAGTCTTTGAATTGAATGAAAACGATTTCGACTTACTCAATAGCACATTTGCTGTCATAATGGCATACAGCAGGATTCTCTGCTGTATTGTGTGACGTCACAATTAGTACCAATGCACCAAGTAGTGCATTGTTCAAACTTGGAGGCTGTTCCTGATTGGAATACTAAAGAGTTCATCCTTATTATATGAAATAATATAGATCAGGTGGGTTACATGATGCTAATTATAAAAGGTGAATATATGCAAGCAATGTAAAAAGGCACCTCTGGGTAGCATTTGTTTCTAGATGGGCACTGTCCTGCAGTCAATAATGTGATGCATTTGACCACTTGTGACGGAACACAATGCAACAGATAGGCCTGCTCCCATCCCTTACGATAGCATTGGTGACACCACGTATGCTACCAAAACCTGAAATTGTCATGAAAATTGGGAGGTCTTTTTCTTTTGACTGGAGTCAGCTTGATATGCATTATAAGAGGTTATGAATGCCTCGTTCCATCCTTATTTAGATGAACCTACAGGAACCCTGGTCCTCCAAAGAAACTGATACACCTCTGACGCCGTCATTGAGGGCGCTGTGGACTGCTGTTTTCAGCTCTGTCACGTCTCGTGATACATCTATCTTGGGAGAGCACTGATGTCGCTGTGGAGAAGTGTTGACAGACAGGTCTACATGAGGTAATTATTGAAAAGCTGTTTCTCATTCACAAGGGGGAACAGGAGGGTGTTGCACTTAGGGAAAAAGCTAGTTTTGCCACAGAACTGCCTAACCTGAAGCAGTCACTTTCTTTTTAGTCCTGACTTTTTTTCGTGTTGCCCAAAAGTACTCATGTCAGACAGGAACAAGTACCTTTCACTGAGGATGGTGGGGAGTCTGAAATGAGACTGAGACAGACAGGATGCAGAATAAACATCTACTAATCACCCCCCAATTAAGGGATTAAGATAAGAATCTCTTTGATGTAACAAGATTATATTTATGTAATCCCCCCTCTCCCTGTCTGTGACGTGACCTTGACACAGCAAGAAGTAAGGGGAGAGGGGGCAGGGGGTGGGGTCCTATGCCTGCGGTAGTTATACACACCGCAGATGCCCAGAGTATACTCCTGCCACTCTTCCTCCATGTTGGGAGATATTTGGGTGACTTGAACAATTTTGTTCGTTGATGTTAAATAATAGGGCATAGGCCCAGCCTCTCATACAAACATATAGGCCAAATATATTCTATGTCTTCTTCTATGTCACTCCTAGGTTATTAGGGCATGTACAAACACATCAATTGAGTAAATTCAAGTACTTGCAATATTAACTATTAAATCAAAGACAGTCATTCTCTTTGAATTATGCCTTAAGAAGAAGGGATAGCCTGATGTTCAGCACATCATATGTTCACATCGCAGAAGGCAAGGCCAGTCGACTTTTGTCCACATTTTAATCCATTTTTTAGGGTGTGTATGTCTACGAGGTGGGTAGTTTGCAGTATTCAGAAACCCTGGCATTTAAATACTTATGTAATTTCCTATTAATAGTAAAGGTAAAAGGGTTCATTGTGCAAGTCAATATAGTTTTCAAAAGAGGAGAATAAAGGTAAAAAGAAAAAGAAGATGTATGAATAATCTAACTGTAACACGGAAACTGCAGATATAAGGTGTGGCGCAGGTGGGATAGGTGTATATTACATGTGTCCCCTATCAAGCATGTGTGTGGTCATGAGGCCCAATGATACCAGCTGACCCTCGCCACGACCTGCACCACACGATCAGGTCACATGACATGTCAAATGACCTTGTCACATACTGGGGGCCATGACATCTGACCTGTGATGTCATGAAGCCTTTGTCAGATGAGCTTATTGAGCCACAGACATTGACAATAATTGGTCATTATTTCTATAAAAGCTGTACCCAGTGGCATGTGAGGGTTGGACAAATTTGAGCAGCTCTGTTTGTAGCAGAGGTCTCCAGTATTTAAAGGTAACACACCACTGTAAAGCAGTATTGACTATCACAGAGATCCAACATAGTGTTGGGTAAAAAATGTGCAAGTACTGCCTTGGACCAGAAGTGCAGTCCAAAGGGTCAGCATTGTCCTTTTGTTTACCCCACGGTGCTTTATTGTTGCCATGGCATGTGAGCGGATCTGAGAGACTCAGCGTGCTGCACGCATGCCTTTATTCCAAAAAGGTTTGTCTCGATGCATATACGATCATGCACTCTTCTGTCAGTTTCAAAGCGATTTGGAAGTTTTAGTCATACTATATTGAGAAATGCCTTCCATAAAGTCCTATAATATGTCTTGAAATTGAGGAAGTACCCACCTGGAAGGCATTTCTCAATTTTGTATTGTATTTGAAAACCTTTATTGCTTATTCACATGGTGGTCTTCCATATTGCAATTCGGTTATGACCAACAACCTCGTCAACAATATAACAAGTTCCATTATTCCTGGCGTACACATAAAGGCTCGGGTGGCAGTTTATACAGACAATGAAGATTATAATAGGCAGTCAATGTTCACTAACCCTGATACCTCACACTCGTATATATATAATATATGTTTGGTATGTTTCGATACCTTTGTTTTATATGTATGTTGTCTACACATGACTGCCTACGTACTTGGATGGATTAGGTCTATAATTTAGGATGTTTCATTAAGTAACTCAGTAATTCACAAGAAAATAATAGAGGAAATACAGGTGTGGGTTTGTATGGATGCCTTTGAGTACCCTAGACATGTAACCACAATACCTCAGCTGTACATTCTTGCATGTATAGAGATTGGTGTTCTACCGGTATTCATTAAGCTTGCTTCAGCGACTCAGTCTAAACTAAAGGTGACACACCAGGTGACCACTTATAATTCAATCGATCACATTTATACAGTTAATATAAACATTATAATATGATACCAGCAATGAAACACAAGGAGAATACAGTTTTATGGAGACATAATACAAGCGCACTCATTGCCGATGACCATTGTTAATCAATATTCTGATAGTAACAAAACCAGAACAGAGTAAGATACATTGTATTGTATGGTATGAATGATACTGACTATGGCTGCAATATGGTAAGACTAGACCCCTTCAAATCATAGAGGGATTCCCAAATCTCATTCCATTAATTCTCTGCCCTACCAAAAACCTATGTAATAACTACAATAAATGCTGCCCATACAAAGCAGTACCTATGGTCAATCGCTCTCATTTGAGGGTTTCAAATCGTAATGGCTGTATTTAGTCATACCATCTTGAGAAATGGCTTCCAGAAGGACTGACAAGCTAAGGGAAACTCTAACGTGTCTAAAATATTGCATGTTCACCACATTCTATCTGATAGTTTTATGACTTGATGATGTGGTCAAGGGAATATCCTTCACACTTTTTTTCTACTCTAGAGAGGATTGTGATAACGATCGTGAGGAGATGCTGACGCTTTTGACATTCTCCCATACACAGGGCTTTAAGGGAATATGTGTCTCAATGTGGAATTCTTCTTGTTACTTCACTAGACACCATGCCTGAATTGATCAAATGTCCTGACTATTGGTGGTACTTTTATCCCTGAAATCTTTTATCATGCACAGATGAATACAGTTTATCATATTAAAGATTCTGGGGACAGTCTGACGCTGGTGTGGTTGAAGTTCAAGGCATTTGACTATGTCCAAAAAATAGTGGGTGTTCTCCAAATTCTGGATCTACAACTAAGTATTTCGTATATGATACTTTGAAGACAGGAATGTGTTAAAGAAACCTGGGGAAGGTGCTCATTGATTTACAAAGGAATCAGAGCTAGAATCCAATGTGTAGGGTTCCCTTTCACTAAGGCACATGTGCAGCTGAAATGACCAATAATATCAGCCGGCACAAGCCATGACCCACACCACGTGGTCAGGTCACATGATATATCACATGACCCTGCCACATACTGAGGGCTGTGACATGTGACCAGTGACGTCACAAACCTTTTGTCAGGCAAGGCTATTGAGCTTCAGATGTTGACAATAATTGGGCGTGAATTCTATAAACACTGTGCCTGGTGGCATGTGAGGGTTGGACTAATGGGGGCAGTTCTGTTTGTAGCAGAGGTCGTAAGTGTTTTGAGGCAGCATGTTGCCTTAAAACAATACCATTCCATTACGGACTTGTAACACAGTGCAAGGACTGCTTTGGATATGGCGTCTGTTTTGAAGCTCAGCATGGTGCATTGATGCAGCACTGGCAAACTACTTGTCATGGCTGCATTCAAGCATCAAAATATCAATGGTTCATTCCTCAGGTGGTCAGTAAAGAAAAAGCAAAAGGCCCAAGGGAAGCTAAACTTCTTGAACACACTACCATTAATACACTGCAAGATGCTGTAAATACCTTGTATTGCACCCCTGTGTTGAATAAGCAGTGCCAAATCCGCAAGATTACATCATAGGTCCATTGCGCATGCGCAGCCTTTTTGATATGTAAACATTCAAGATGGCGGCAGTCAGCATTTTTGCATTGATGATAGGTTAATTTGGGTTTATTTTGTAAGAAATTGAACATCTATGGCTGGAAACACCTTGACATAAATGAATGTAAAGATGATTCTGACCAGTGTGACCTTCCTGTTTCTTCACTTGCGCGTCAGGCCTGCTCGTGAAGAAATGGTCAGCACAAACTGATCATCATTCACCTTTACCATTTTATTGTCATGATGCATTAACGCAGTATTGGGGTGTCTCTTCACTCTCTTTAAGGCTTCCATACAGAGTTTGGGAGTGAGAATTTCTCTTGCAACATAATCATGATGGGCTCACCTCTTTAAGGATCTCTACAACAGGAGTGCATCATGCCCATTGATCCTCATGATGCACCATTGATGCTTCATTGGTGTATCATGATCCTCCTACTGTAAAATATAACTGTTGAATCTATCAGGGATCCTTGTAGCACTGAACACTGAACCACCCTAATTGTAGTGCAGTGAACCAGTGTAGTTTTTACAAGAAGCCCCAGGTGGCAGCACAGCAATACAAGGCATGTATCAGCCTGGTGAGGTTGGCATGATGGCAGTATCAGCCTTTGAAGGGGTCAAGGGCCCAGAGGAGTTATTTCCCACAATGTGAGTGTAAAGTTATGATGGCATATGATCCATAATGGACGGACATGTCCACCCACACGGTCCTAGAACTAACTACAGTGGTCTCATGTTAGCATTTCCATAAATCTATTTATCAAACTGTACTTTTATAACATGAAACTACTTCCCATACTTCCTAGAATATTGACACAATGGCCTCAGGACTGCGCATGCTTAACTATTCTGTACTCCTTGTTATTACCAGAAAGGAGATTACCTTGAATAACCGAGCAATCAAATAAATGCTTAAAGTCATTATTATTTTATGTCATGGCTTATGCGATTGTTACTATAGATTAGTACTAGAATCACCGTATTCAATGGGGGGATTGAATACTATGTACTCATATTCAATGGCTATTGATCACATGACCTGCTGCAGGAAAATGAGTGAATAGTTGCCTAATAGATGGGTAAATTTGTGTTACAATAAAGAAAAAGGGTATTTACTTTTACTCAGCTTGCAAGTGCCGAGTCATCCCGGCATTATCGCTATTTTGTAAATCTTCATATACTTTCCCAGCGGGGGTGTAGAAGGTGTGCTGGTTTAAACAAACTAAAGATTAGGCTGGAGAGTGTATCATCACTTAGGCATGCGCAAACGTGTGTCATACTAGTAATTGGCATGATCAAGTTGTCATATGAGAAATATCATATGACTAGTGGTGTATGGAGTAAATACATCAGGCTCATATAAATTAGTGTTATTTCCAGTTGTCACTGGTTTATTCAGCTTTAGGCAACATGTAAGAAATATCAATCATACAGTAGTTATTATGTAGGTAATTTGTACATACAGTAAATATACAATAGTTCATAGAGTATAATGTTCAGTTCCACTCCACCTGTGAGGTAACAATAATACAATGTCCAGCATAGTTCTAGGTGGGTTCCCACACCTAGCTCCTGGCCTGCTGCTTAGAGGAATAATGTAATAATGAATAACTTTACCCTCTGGTGGATGTCTTGAGGAAGATAGCCTCTGGCCACTAATGATGGAAACCAATGCCTGTCTAGCATAGTTTCACCATAGTGTAGTGGTATAGCAGGTAGCAGGAGATGACTGGAGATGTTACCTCTGGAGTGGTTCTTGGTGTTCTGTTCTCCTGGAGGTGCAGACAGGCTATTTGTAGCAAATCTTGGAAAAGCACCTCCAGACTGACTGGAGCCAGTAGCATCTGCCTAACTCTACAATTGTTTGAGGGGAGTCTTTCATGTGTCACAGGGGGACAAAGGACCCCCATGGACGCTGCTGTGTCCCCCTTTGTCTTGGTCGGTTCTGCATCTTCAGACCCTCATAACTCGGTCGTTTATGCGTTTATAACCGCCATTTTGCGCATGCGCGGAGTTGAATATGCCAAGTTTATAATGCCCGCTAGATAGGCGCGTAACTCCCGCCAGTTTGTCTGTAGGGAACTCGGAGCTCCTTTCAGTCTCCATGGCATAACTTCCTTAATAATGGGAGTTCCGCCTTGATCTTGGGCTCATTTTGACCGTCTAATTATGGGCCTTCCATAAATGCTTTGATATTTGACCTAGCTTGCTCAGGAGCGACGCTAGAGCGACCGGACGGTTATGGCGTCGTGCTTATGTAACCCATTGTTCAGTTATTAGAGTGCTCAGACACTCATGACGGCGTCAGCGGTGCTCAGGCACCCGTGACGGCCGGTTGCATTCACTTACAAGTTATTAATTTGTGCATTGGACCATGAGGTCGCACACTGAGACCCTTATTCTTATTATATTGTGCAGTGAACCATTAGGTCGGACCCTTTGATGTCATAAACTCTGTCTAACTGACTGTGGCTGGTGTGCAGTGGGGCATGAACGCTCTTATACAAAGTTTGAGCGCTCTTATAGCTCTTAGAACCAACCTATGTATTAATTTCATAGATATTCTTTGATTAATACAATAATATGTTAGAATTTATGGAATAATAAAATGGTATATCATAGAATACTCCCTCTCCCCCGAGAGAATGCCAAACTCCGTCATTTCGCCGAGGGAATGTACAATTTATACAATTTTTACCTTATTTTGGAGTTATATACTGTTTGTAAGAGGATTTGAAGTGATGGGGAGTGCTTCAAATGCAATTTTTGTGGTAGAGCTTTGTCAGTATAAACAATTTTCTCCTGGGTATAAGTACATTTCCGAGTTTCTATATCTTACCATACCTGAGCTTATTTGCTTATGTAACATCAATTTTGGGTACAATTTTCCATTTTTTATGTACAACATACAATTTGGCAAATAGTGTGCGATTTTGGCAATCAATGTTCAATTTAGCGTGCAAATTGAACATAAATGACAATTTTAGTGTGCAAATTTACAATTTCGCGTGTAATTGCATTCAATTGACAATTTCAGTATGCAAATATATAATTTTTGCGTACATTTGGCAATTTAAGTGTGCAAATATATAATTTTCGCGTATATTTGGCAATTTTAGTGTGCTAATATATAATTTCGCGTACATTTGGCAATTTTAGTGTGCAAATATATAATTTCGCGTGCATTTGGCAATTTTAGTATGCAAATATATAATTTCGCGTGTATTTGGCAATTTTTGGTCTACAAATATAATTTTTGCGTACATTTGACAGTTTTAGTATGCCAATATATAATTTTGCGTTCAATTGATAGTTTCTGTATGTACATATATAATTTTGCGTACAGCTTGGATACACATAGAAATGTTGATTTTCTAAAAATCTGACTTCAGTGTATGAATTGGGTACAGACATACAGTATAATGTGCAACATACAATTCAAATGTAAATTGGATACAAACTTACAATCTAGTGTGCAAACATACAATTTTTGTGTGCAAATTGGGTACAAGCGTACAATCTGGTGTGCAAACATACAATTTTAGTTTGCAAATTGGGTACAAGCGTACAATCTGGTGTGCAAACATACAATTTTTGTGTGCAAATTGGGTACAAGCGTACAATCTGGTGTGCAAATTTACAATTTTAGTGTGCAAATTGGGTACAAGCGTACAATCTAGTTTACACTATACAATTTTTGGGATTTGAGACAAATTTGAAAAACAAAGTACTTCATGTACAATAGGCTTGTTTGTCTCTGAGTTACTCATTGATTTTGCTATATGGGTGTATTAATTGGCAATTTCGGCAGTGGGCCGCTGCTTAATTGACTTTTCCCCTAGCCTTTTGAGTATGTGTCCCTGAAAGAGATTTATTTGGTGAGTATCTTAAGTAAACATGTTTTATGTCAACAATTTTCTCAACAAATTTTTTTTTTTTCATTCATTTTTCCAACAATTTTCTTGGATACCTAAAGTGTGTTACTTTAAGTAAACCTTGGCATAGTATACAAGTGCTAGTGGGTACAAAAACTGTCTTAGTTATCTACCTGCATTCATGTATATTAATGTTAGATTTGTACAATTTACGATTTGTAATTTGCAATTTTGCAATTTTGCGCGTACATGCGCGCATTAATCATCGATTTTGTGAGAATACCATAGATTTTCATATTATACATCAACAAGTGGCTGTGTATATATATATTTTTTTTTCTAATACTTCGATAATTTCATTGACAGTGGAGGTGTGTCAGGAGTGAGATGTGAGTCTCCTCCCTGGTGTGCTCATGCAGTGGTGGCACTTGAGGTGTTAGGTGCCAGATTCTGGCATGTGTCTGTGTGAGTGCCTAGCTTGGTGTCAGTGGACAGTTCAGGGTGGGGGGGGGGTGTGTGTGTCCATTTAAGGAGTGTGTGGCTGGTATTGGAGTATCAGTTCCTCTCTGGAAATCACTGCTGTAGTACCATGGCCCATCTACAAGCTCTCTTTGCTTTGCCTGTCCCCCAGGTGATGGAGGTGGGGAGTCCAGTTAGGGCCCTGGTGGAGGCTAACCAGACCATCCATTATGGTTACATAGTGAGGAATTTCAAGGAGATCATTGAGCATGGTGATGTGTTGATCTGTAATTACTCCTGCCACTATTTCTTAGGCTCAGCCTTGCGTCGGGGGGCCACTGTGGCCCTTCTGACTAGGGCCTTGGGTAATATGGGTTTCTGGCCCATGGACTATAACTTCGGGCCGCGGGAGCGAGTGCTATGGGATTATCTGTTGGCGGCGTCCCTCCTCGATCTTGCGGCATCCGGGGATCCATCCACGGCTGCCGAGTATGGACTGGGGATGCTGGAGGCCCGGCTTGTTGAGTGGGAGCAGGATCACGGCCATATGTATGGCTCGGACTCGGACTCGGACTCTCCCATAGATGTTGAACCCGAGGATCTGTGGTAGGATCCCGACTGACTGAAACCTAGGGTGTAAAAACCCGCCATCCCAAAGGCCCTTTTCAGGGCCGGCAAATTGTCCGAAAAGTTCTGAATACTGTCTCTGATGTGTTGTCTCCTGGTGGTGGACTGGGGGCAGCCTAGGCTGTGGGCAGTCTAGGCTGTTTCCACAGTCACCGGGGAGGGCTGGTGGTTTAGAAAATTAGCAATAGTCTGCATGTTTGACCTTGCGGTCTCCTCCTGTTGTTCGTCAATAATTATATCTGTTGTATTTTCCAGTGCTGTCATGGTCACCGGGCTGGTGCCACAATCATTCTGGAGAAGCATGGAGTAGTACAGTCCTTTGTTTTTAAGGGCTGGTATAGTACTGAACCTAGTGCGCCAAGGTAGGTGTATCACCTGAGGGAGGTGATAAGCAAATTCTCCTCTCTGTGTTGTTATAACTGCTGGTCCATTCCAGGTAAATATAGCCTTAGGTAGTGGGAAGGTTTTAACCACTATATCCTTATAGGTAGGGGCAGCTGCTGATTTAATCTCATCAAATTCATGTGGTATTGGCCTCAAGGGTAGCGCGAAGTTTGAGTCTCCACAATATATTTTAAAATATATTGTGGGGTTTGTGCGCTTGGCCACATTTTTCTTGCCACAGTGTGTCTGTGCAAATTTCTTAAGGTACTTCATTATTCTGTAGGCTGAGTAGATGGTCAGGGTGAATAATATAGCAATTATCAGGGTGTGGGTTTCCTGAATTGTGAGGAAAGGGGTGTGGGTTTCCTCTGTAGGGGTTAATTTGGTAGGATTCTTATCTGGGAGCAATTTGTGTAGGGGCAGCTCGGTGACTAGTCTGAATGCTTTGGCTGTAGGCAGGTAGGCTACAGTCCCTCCTAGTCTGTATAATTTGAGTAGTATGTATACTATAAAAATGTGAGCTGATATCCCTATGATGAGTGCTAAGCTTTGGAAGATTGGATGTTCTGTAACTCGTCGTAGGTATGATTCCTCGTAGCGCGTTTCCATTTCCTTATTAAGGTTGGAGGCATCTTTTAATACTGTTTTGGCAAAGGGCTCTAAATTTAGTTGAGTAATATCATCCATGATTGGATTTTCCTGTAGTTTTTCTAAGGTTCTAGAAAGGTTTACTACTGGGAAATTTGGAAGATTCTCTCTTTCATCTGGTTTGGTTTCAGAAATTTTGTTAAGCGCTGCCATGAATGGTAAATTAATTGTCTTGAGAATGTAATGAAATGATAAGGTTGAGTTACAGGGCAACCTTGTGTTTGGAAGAGAAAATTCTCCTACACTGATTGTGCACCCACAGGGTACACCTATGATTGAGTAGGACTGGGCTTTTCGAGTTTCAGATGTTTTACCATGGCAGTTGATAAAGTAATGGGGTTCATTAGTAGTGACCAGATACTCATCTTCAGAAATGGAAATAGCATGGGTGGTAGGTGCTTGCAGTGGTGAAACTGTAAACTTGCAATGTTCCTTAATCTGTTGAGCCTGGTTAGTAAAAATGGCTACAGGGCATGTAGGCCTGTGTTTATAGATTCTACCATTTACATCTCTGCATACCTTTACTGTAGTACCTTCACATGCCTGCATATCTGCTGAGTCCAATTCGATAAATAATGATTCGTCGTAAGATACTGCTAGAAACTCAGTTGTGGTTTGCAATTTGGTGACTCCTCTGGTGGGGGTCTCCTGTGTGTCTATAGGCATGGGTGATGTAATCATTTGGTACAGTTTGAAGGTAGAGGTGGTAGATTGAATTATAATGTCCAGATGAATATATATATGGTGAGCTGAGTAAGTGTATGAGGTCAGCTTCTGTGAATAATAGAAATCTAAGTCATTAATTGCGACTTGTGCTCCAGGGTGTGTAATCCTAAGCTTGTTATTAATGTCAATTAAGTATCTAGCAAGGTCTGAGGGTGGTACTATATCAGGGGTTAGGATTCCTGATGATAGCATCCTCAGGGCTGCATTTGTCCTTTGCAGTGATTGAACTGTATTCATTCTTGCTGCTATGATAATTAATGCATCATTTAATACTTGCATTTTCTCCCTTTGAGTTTTCTCGTGCCTTGAATATGAGTCAAGTGACCTGGACATGTTAGAGGCCCACAGGTTGACGGTGTCACCTATGGTGTTGATTGTGCTGTCTAGTACCTTCTTATCTTGGATGTATGCTTTAACAAACTTATCTTGTCTGTCTGTGATCTTTTCAATGAGATTAGCTGCTTCCTGATCTTGTTTAGCAAATTTTTTTTTAGTATTTCATCTATGTTCTTGAGCTGTCCCATTACTTGGTTTACATCTTCTACTGTGGCTAGACCTAGCACACCACGAAACAGGGGTGCTAGAAAACCCAGTATGGCCTCTCTTTTGGCCTTGTCCAATGTGTTTATAGGGTTGGATAAGAACAATTTGATGGAGGCTAATGTTTCATTTATCTCCTTGTCTGCAATTTCCAGCAAGGTGTCTAGCTCCTTAGCTTGTTGGATAATTTGGCCAGAGGTATGATCTTGTAGAGTAGGAGTGGTCAACTGGAGTATTCTATCCCTTATGGATCCTTGGGTAATGGGTGCCCGAGGTATCTTGTAGGGGATAGCTAACAATAGTGTTGTGGTTGTATGTCCATTGACCAATGGTTGAGGGCTAGGTTTGAATACTACTCCTATGTTTTGTCTCACCACAGGTGTATAACCTGCAGTAAGTGGTTCTATAGTATATAATAACAGCATAGTTAGCAGTATGGGTGAAACTCTCAGTCTCCCCATGGTGCTTGTGTAAAGCAAGTTTTGCTGTTTAAAGTCTTGTCAAATTTGTAGTGATTTGGTGCTGGTAAAGTCTAAGTGTATGGTGTAACACTTTAAATGAAGTGGTTCAAACTGTACCTTTGCAAGATTGAGCTGTCTTGGCAATATGTCCGGTGAGTCTATAGAGATTGACCAGTAAATGGTAAGGTCAGGTTGAAGGTGAAGTAGGTGTGTTCTTTATCCTAGTGCAGTCTCTCCTAATGGAGAAGTGGGCTGGCTAATTCCCAAGTGGGGTCCTGTAGACTTGTATTCCAGACTGCAGCTGGATGAAGACTGATGGTGGGCTATGGTCCACAGTGCTTCTTATGTAGCCTACCCTACCCATATCCATTGTGGGCCTGGTATTGTTTCTCTGGAGACAATGCATTAATCTCCAGTGTCTGCTAACTGTGGGGTCTATTGTGTAGTCTGTGTACTGGTAATTAGCTCCTCCTGTCATCCAGGACAGCCATTCATGACCGTCTAGACAGTTGTCTGAGGGTAGCTTATAAGGTCAATTGATCTCTATAGACTGCTGTGTTGGCATAGCGCGCTCTTTCATGTGGGGATTAGGCTTTAGACACTCCATTGTGTTACCCTTACTCTTCTTAGACTTCATGTCTGCTTTACTTGGGGGGTCCCAGTCTTTGACCCTTTCAGAGGCAATAACCTACTGATATATTTACAAATTTGATTGGCTTTATATACATATAAGTAATTCATTATCAGTCACACATGTCTTATGTGTGGATGAAGAGAATTTGTAATACATTTTGAAAATCTTATGTTCTTTTGGTATCTCAATCTTGTTTCTAATTTCTTGAAACTGCACCAGACCTAGATGTCTTTCTTAGTATGTGGTGTGCAGGCCTAGGCTTGATAGGGTCTATGCCTGTGGTTTCTCTTGTAAGGGTGATATCATTTTTGTTCCTTACAATTTTGCTGTAGTATTTGGCCTCATGTGGAATAAGCCTGTGTGCAAATTCATTGTTTCTGACAGCCACAACCTTTTTCAGTCTGTCTATGTGCACTGGTCTGGCCACCAATAGATTGGTGTCCAAGTTTTTGAGTTTGGCACTTGTCAAACTAGGTCTATCTACTACAACATATGGTCCCATAAAAAGAGGTTGAAGTTTCTTACACTCTGTGTTGGTCAGGATTCTTGGTATGTTTAGGTACACCATGTCGGTGACCTTGATTTCCTGTGGTGTAAGTTTCTTATCATATCTATCCTTCCTTTCCTTTTGTAGCTTGGCGACCCTTTCTATAGCTTTCCTCCTAGAGGTATCTTGATTTGTTATCATGTTAGCTACATGGTCTGCTACTGTGGATATGTCTTCCTGTATTCCCAGCCCTAAGTCCATTGGGGTGGCTGGGTTTCTTCCATGGAGTAGGAAGAAAGGGGTGAATCCTGTCGTTTGGGATTCAGTGTTGTTTAATGCAAAGGTTATGGGTTCAATAAATGAATCCCAATTGTTTTGGTGCTTTGAGCAGAATGCTCTGAGCGCTGTGCCTATGCTAGCATTGAATCTCTCTACAAGCCCATTTGATTGTGGCCTGTATGGTGAGGAGAATTTATGTTTGATCTTGAGGTGTTTAGTTAACTTTGTGAACTTTGCACCTGTATAACATGTCCCATTGTCTGTTTGAAGAGTGGCTGGTGTTCCATGATGACAAATTATATTCTTGTAGAACTCTGCTGCTGTTGTTTCAGCTTTTAAGTCAGTAGTAGCCCAAGCTGTTGCATATCTGGTAGCATAATCTATGCAGACTTGTATATGTTTGTTTCCCCTGGCAGTTGTGGGAAGTGGTCCCACCGCGTCTAGGTTTAGGAACTTCATTGGTGAAGTCATGTACTCTCTCACTGTCATTGGTGTTTTGTGTGAGTGTACTTGCCTTTTTGCTGTGAGGCATGTGTGGCAGGTGGAAACATATTTTGTTGTGTCTGCTAGCATAGACTTCCAATATACCCTAGGTCGGAGTGCTGACAGCATCCTACTAGAACCAAGATGGCCGCCAGTAGGTGAGTCATGGAAATACTGTAGTGTACTTGTTACCCATTGCTGTGGTATAACAATTTGAAGTGGTACAGTATTGGTTTTTCTCCAATTTATGGGGCATATATGGACTAATGTACCATTTACCAAGGTGTATGTCTGGCCTTGGTTGATGATTCTATTTCCTTGTGCTTTTGGTGCAGGCAAGGTCCCATCCTCAAGATACTGTATGAGGGGCAATAGGTCCTTGTCTTTCCTTTGTTCCAAGCCAAGGTTTGTACCTGAGATGGATGTGTCGGGAATCTGATCCAGTAGTTGATTTATATCTAGCACATGTTGTTTTATTCTGTCTCTTTCTTTTTCTTTTTCATCGACTATTGGCCTATCTTGTGCCTTTTGTTGGGGTGTGTCACTCTTGTTTTGGTGTGTAGGCTCCTTTGGAGGGCCTATTCTCGCCTTGGTGGGAGTGGCAACCTTTTTCTTTAAAGGCACAATTTGCTTTTTGTCAATCTTCTTTGTCTCAGAGTTCTTTGATTTAGTAGATGCAGTGTCTTTTGTGATATTTTTCCTGGCAGGTGGGGTTTTGGTAGGTTTGTTTCCTGTGACCTTTTTCTCATTTAGAATAGTTTGTGATTGTGTGGGGGGTTTTGGTGTGCCCTCCTGAACCATTTCTCTAGTCTTTGAGCGTGTGGTCATAGGACACAAATGGTTTGATGCTTCCTCTCCCTGCATTGGTTCAAAGAATCTGACTGATTTAGAAGTTGCTTGAGTAATAGCATATATTGTGTCTTCTGGATCTTCATCATCTGAGTCAGGTGGGGTGAAGGGTGGCTCCTTAGGAGTTGCCTTCAGCATCTGATTGAGTGATGAGAATTCAATAGGCTCGAAGTCATTATCTGGAAAGAGTTGTGAGTATTCTCTCTCACAGTGGCAAAACACATAGTGTGTAGATTGCTTCAAGATACCCCTAATGGGTGTCTCTGGCCTTTCAATGGTGTTGGGTGGATCATCCCTTTTGAATGGTACTTTCTTTGTTACTTTTGCAAACTTGGTTCTACTGGCTGCTCTAACTCTCCTTGGTGGGGGTGGAGGGTTAGTCATGGGTCCAGAATCTGGGTATTCTCTTCTAGACATAGCATCTGGTGGTGTGTTATCATCACCTTTCACGTGTTGGATGGTGAATGAAAATTGTTGTATGTCTAGAGCCCATCTGGCCCATCTATGTGTGAGTCCTGTATTGGTTAATAGTGGGATTAGGGCTGCATGGTCTGTGTATAATTGGAAGTGTCTAGTCTCTAGATAGTGTCTGAAGTGTAATACTCCATACACTACTCCCAGTAGTTCTCTCTCTGTGGTATTGTAATTTCTCTCATGTTTGGAGAGGGTTCTACCTGCAAAGGCTACTGGTCTGAACACTCCTTCATTATCTCTCTGTGAGAGTACAGCTTCTAAACTCACACTGGAAGCATCAGTTGCCAAACTGAACTCTTTCTCATAGTTTGGATATCTGAGAAGAGCATTGGTACAGAGGGCATGCTTTAGTGTTTTGAAAGCATTATCTGCCTCTTCTGTCCAGACAAATGCTTTGAGATGTGTCTGTAGATCATATAATGGTCTAGCAATTTGGGCATAACCTTTGATAAACTTTTTGAAGTATTGGCATAGGCCTGTGAAGGATCTGACATTTTTGACTGATTTTGGTGTTGGGAAGGTTTTGATTGATTCCACCTTTGTGGGAGATGGTTGCAGTCCCATGGGTGTGACTCTCATTCCCAAGAAGTCTATTCTGTCTATGAAGTATTCACATTTTGATTTCTTCAGTTTGAGTTTGCCAACTCTTAGGCTGTTGAACACATCTTCCAGGTCATGGAAGTGTTGTTCGATTGATGGTGATAATACCAATATGTCATCTAGGTATGGTAGGGCACATTTGTATTTGAGTTTGTTCAGAATTAATGTGACTAGATGGCAGAATCCCGCAGGTGCGGTCGCTAAACCCATCGGCATCCTTTCATAGACATATTTTTTGTCATTTGCTATGAATGCGGTTTTATGCTGATCCTCCTGTCTTATAGGAATTTGAAAAAATCCCTGTTGGGCATCTAGCTTACTGAATACTCTTGGTCTGAGTGACCCTATCATGTCTAGAGTGTCATCGGCCCGGGGTGTAGATAAGGCTTGATTTATCGTGTTTTGGTTCAAATAACGAAAATCTGTGACGAGCCTATGGCCTCCCGATGATTTTTGTACTAAAAAGGATCTGGAAGCCCAGGGGCCCTCGGCACATTCTCTCAGAATGCCCTGTTGTACTAGCCTTTCACACTCTTCCCCTATTGCGGCCTGTTTTTCTGGTGTTTGTCTATATGGTAGGAAATGACATGGTACTGCCTCAGGTTTTACATGTATTGAGTGTGTATACAGGTGTGTGGCACCAATGTCTCCATCTTTTCCTACAAATACATCATCATACTTGGTCAGCAGTGATCTTAATCTATCATGCTGATCTTTGGATGTGAGCACAGATTTTGGTGGAACATTCTCTTCCAATTCTGGCTCGAGGTCATGTGCCTCACTATGTATAGCAGCTATTTCAGAGAGTCTGATTGAGTTGGGTTCAGGGTCAGCATATGTGGACTCACAGTCTGAGTCTGTGTCACTGAACTGAGTTACATCCTCAGGCCGTATGGCTGAGATGGATTGATCAGTGTGTGTGGTAGTGTCTGACACCTGTTGAGGTTTTTCTAAATCAGATTCCTTGACTTCCTGAAATAGAGCTATGATGGCACCCTTTTTGATTTTATGTGGGCGCCTGCTGGTGTTGAGTAACACTAGGGGATGTTTGTTATTTTCCCTGGGGGTTACTGCTGCCCTTTGAACTAGATATGGGGCATTGTTATTTCTTTGGAGGTTATCTACTACTCCAGTTTTGCCTTGCAGTGATTGAGTAGATGTGACTTTACCCAATACTGCAAGTTCAGAGAATGGAGGGATGGTAAAATCCCTCACTGCCCTAATGGGTTTGAGAATTTGTTCAGGATCAACATTAAATTCAATTTGAGATTTTGTAGTGCTTAAGAAATCTGTGCCGAGAACAACGGGCTGTGTGAGGTTGGGTATTACCGCAAATTGGTATTGGAATCTGACACCTTGGATTCTAAAGTTCAGCATAGCTGAATGTCTAACATGACACACCGATCCATCTGCCAAATGGATGTTGATTTTAGATTTCCTCAGTTGGATATGGAATCTCTTTTGGAGATCCATGAGGAATGATTGTCTGACACAGGTGATAGTAGCACCTGTATCAACCAAACATTGTACATCTGAAACATCATATAGGTTTGCATTGATACAGCCATTTTGAAGAAGTACAATAGAAAGCTTGGTACTCTCACCTGTATCCTTTGATGATGAATCTGGTGGGGTGATGTGTATCACTGATGGACGTCTCTGTCTGTTAGATGGTAGATTGGCACTAGCAATTGTCCCTGGTTGGATCCTTGTTAATCCTGATTGATTGTTTGTGTTTGGGGTGTCACAGTGCACTGGCCCATCGGCACTGTGACATCCTAGTTTTCCTGGTTCTGTGGGGTGGTTGAGATGCTTGCCACCAGGAGCTTGGAGATTTGATCCATTACATGAGGTGGTATTTGGGGGTTACTGTGTTGGTTCCCCTGGTAACCTCTTGTGTCAGGTTTGTAATCCTCCTGGCGCGAGTTGGAACCCTGGTTATATTGACCAGAGTTGCTGTATTGACCGGAGTTGTTGGATCTCTGGTTGTTGTAGGCGCCATTGTTGTTGTAGGATCCACTGTTGTAGTTCCTATGTGGACTCTGGCTCCTACTGTTGGATCCTTGATTATAGGATCCGGAGTTGTTTGAACCCTGGCTGTTGTTGTAGGATCCAGAGTTGTTGTAGGATCCAGAGTTATAGTTCCTATGTGGACTATGGCTCCTACTGTTGGATCCTTGATTATTATAGGATCTGCCATTACTTGGGGTTCTGTCTCTCCTATCACTGTATGAAGAGTTACCATTGTTGGAGTTGGAAGAGCTGTTGTCTTTCCTACTGTTGTGACCCCCCCGGTTGTTGTTGTTGCCCCCTCTACCTCTACCTCTATTGGACTGGTAGTTGGGGTCATAGTTATTTCCTCTGTATCTACCGGTAGGGTCTCTTGATGCAACCTTAGCCTCCTGTTGCCTTACATGGGCACTAGACATTAGGTTAACATCTTCATCTGCACTAGTGCTGATTTCCTGGACCTTTTTCTTAGTAGGCTGTGGGTTGGACTCTGCATCCCTCACCTTCCTAGATCTCTCTTGGGTCTCAACCTCTAGGGCTAGGTCTAGGGCCTGGTCAAAAGAGTCTATTTTCTTGTTCTCAAGAGCTACAGAGATCCAGGGCCTCATGCCTTGGGTAAATGCCTTGCTTAGGATTTCATCACTCTGGCGTTGGGCATTACACACTTTCCTGAGATGGCATGCATAGTCTAGGACAGGTTCATCTACCTTTTGTGCACGGAGTGCAGTCCTTGAGATTATATTGTCTCGAGTAGCAAAATACTCTTTTAATTTATTCACTACATTGGTCCATGTCAACATATCAGGTGTGGCACTCTCCCTGAAGGATTCAAACCAAGCTAGTGCTTGTCCTTCGAGGTACTTGGGTAAATATGTTACCATGGTGTCACTGTCTGTTACTTTGTACTTATCCTTCAGATATTCTGGGAATTTGTGATCAATAAATAATGCTGTTGACATGAGTGGTGATGGGTGTGAGAAAGTTTTGGGTTTTGTTACCTCATGTAGCCTGATCTTTCTGTCATCCTGTTGTTTTCTGTCTATGAGTTTGGTCATGTTGGACACCATGGAGATTATGATGTCATCCTTTGACCCAGAGGCAGATGGTGTGACAACAGGTGTGATGGCAGGTGTGGGAGGCTGTGGGGTCTGGGATGATACCATTTTCATGAGATCTGCTATCTGTTGTTGTTGTCTCTCTAGGGACTTCCGCTGATCTTCCATGGCCTTCTGTTGAGCATCTATTGCTGCATTCCTCTCTGCCAGTTGTTGGTTGAGGATCCTCTCCCTTTCCTCCTGCTGGGACTTGTTGGTCTCTAGGGCAGTAACTGCATCTTGGATGGCCTTCTCAGCTTATCTTCTCAGCTGTCTGATTAGGTTGGGGGCCTTCATCGGTGTCCATGATGGAGGGTGTGGGGGAGGTGTCTCTGGAGGAGTGGCTGTCAAAGGCTGGAGCTGGGGTGGAGGATCTAGATGAGGGTGTGGATCCACCCCCTGAGGCAGATCCTTCTTCCCCTGAGGTAGATAGCGTGAGTTGGGCGTCCTGTAGAGATCCCTGGGAAATGTTGGATCCCTGAGAACTGGTTGTTCCCTGAGTAGACAGGGTGGGAGGTGTGGGGTCTACTGAGTGTGGGTCTGTTGTATTGGAGGCTGGTTTGCCTCCTGTGGGCCTCCTAGATCTAGGTGGGAGGGAGACCTCTTCAACAGGCCCCTGACTACGTAAGGTCTTTGTGTGTTGTTCTGCCAGCTTGACTGATAAGACCTTGATGTGTGGGGTGGACCTCACTGACGTGTGGGAGACCTCACTGACGTGTGGGAGACCTCGCTGACGTGTGGGAGACCTCATTGACGTGTGGGAGACCTCACTGACGTGTGGGAGAACTCACTGACGTGTGGGAGACCTCACTGACGTGTGGGAGACCTCACTGACGTGTGGGAGACCTCACTGACGTGTGGGAGACCTCACTGACGTGTGGGAGACCTCACTGACGTTTGGGAGACCTCACTGACGTTTGGGAGACCTCACTGACGTTTTTGGGAGACCTCACTGATATATGGGAGATCTTACTGTTGTGTGGGAGATCTCATTGATGTGTGGGAGATCTCATTGATGTGTGTGGGATCTCACTGATGTGTGGGAGATCTCATTGATGTGTGGGAGATCTCACTGATGTGTGGGAGATCTCACTGATGTGTGGGAGATCTCACTGGTATGTGGGAGATCTCACTGGCATGTGGGAGAGATCTCATTGATGTGTGGGAGATCTCATTGATGTGTGTGGGATCTCACTGATGTGTGGGAGATCTCATTGATGTGTGGGAGATCTCACTGATGTGTGGGAGATCTCACTGATGTGTGGGAGATCTCACTGGTACGTGGGAGATCTCACTGGCATGTGGGAGCTCTCACTGGTGACCTTGGTGGGCATGGTGTCAAGGTCAAGGTCACTGGGTGGGTGGAGTGGGTTTTACTGTGTGTATGATTGTTCTTAGTTGTGTTACCAGCTTTAATTTTTATGAGCCTGTGAGAGATGGGATCTTAGTAGGATGTTCTCCACCACTTTGTCATACTAGTAATTGGCATGATCAAGTTGTCATATGAGAAATATCATATGACTAGTGGTGTATGGAGTAAATACATCAGGCTCATATAAATTAGTGTTATTTCCAGTTGTCACTGGTTTATTCAGCTTTAGGCAACATGTAAGAAATATCAATCATACAGTAGTTATTATGTAGGTAATTTGTACATACAGTAAATATACAATAGTTCATAGAGTATAATGTTCAGTTCCACTCCACCTGTGAGGTAACAATAATACAATGTCCAGCATAGTTCTAGGTGGGTTCCCACACCTAGCTCCTGGCCTGCTGCTTAGAGGAATAATGTAATAATGAATAACTTTACCCTCTGGTGGATGTCTTGAGGAAGATAGCCTCTGGCCACTAATGATGGAAACCAATGCCTGTCTAGCATAGTTTCACCATAATGTAGTGGTATAGCAGGTAGCAGGAGATGACTGGAGATGTTACCTCTGGAGTGGTTCTTGGTGTTCTGTTCTCCTGGAGGTGCAGACAGGCTATTTGTAGCAAATCTTGGAAAAGCACCTCCAGACTGACTGGAGCCAGTAGCATCTGCCTAACTCTACAATTGTTTGAGGGGAGTCTTTCATGTGTCACAGGGGGACAAAGGACCCCCATGGACGCCGCTGTGTCCCCCTTTGTCTTGGTCGGTTCTGCATCTTCAGACCCTCATAACTCGGTCGTTTATGCGTTTATAACCACCATTTTGTGCATGCGCGGAGTTGAATATGCCAAGTTTATAATGCCCGCTAGATAGGCGCGTAACTCCCGCCGGTTTGTCTGTAAGGAACTCGGAGCTCCTTTCAGTCTCCATGGCATAACTTCCTTAATAATGGGAGTTCCGCCTTGATCTTGGGCTCATTTTGACCGTCTAATTATGGGCTTTTCATAAATGCTTTGATATTTGACCTAGCTTGCTCAGGAGCAACGCTAGAGCGACCGGACGGTTATGGTGTCGTGCTTATGTAACCCATTGTTCAGTTATTAGAGTGCTCAGACACTCATGACGGCGTCAGCGGTGCTCAGGCACCCGTGACGGCCGGTTGCATTCACTTACAAGTTATTAATTTGTGCATTGGACCATGAGGTCGCACACTGAGACCCTTATTCTTATTATATTGTGCAGTGAACCATTAGGTCGGACCCTTTGATGTCATAAACTCTGTCTAACTGACTGTGGCTGGTGTGCAGTGGGGCATAAACGCTCTTATACAAAGTTTGAGCGCTCTTATAGCTCTTAGAACCAACCTATGTATTAATTTCATAGATATTCTTTGATTAATACAATAATATGTTAGAATTTATGGAATAATAAAATGGTATATCATACGTGTATGGGCGTTCACTCTCCTAGCAGAATCTTAGTTCATATAAATATATAGATGACGTGGAATACGGGAGGACTCACTTTGGGGAATTATCCCATGGTCGTTGATATTTGCTTATGTATTTTCAAAAATAAACTTACCAAATTAACCCATATCAAGAATGAGTTCAATTCACATCCTTGAACATTTCATCCAGAGGGGAAAAAATCTCAAGTTATTTATCTTTCAAATTTATCATTGCTGGCCTCTATTTTATAATAACAATTCAGCCAGTCAATTTCTACAAGTAAATAAGTTTCGGAATCTGTTTAGTGTAGTCTATTCTTTTGGGGATACCTTATTCTAATGCATCGATTTTCATGCTCTTTTTCTTCTAATGCCTGCAACTCTAATCTTAATTCTCATTATTGAAAGACTGTTTGTCAATAGTTTGCACGTGCCAGCAGCCAACAAACACATGGACTAATCTCCAACATGGATCTAAATCCCATCAGTGCATTTTGTTAAATACGACCATTTTTAGCAGGTCTTTATGTAATCCTTGTTGATCTCCTACTTTTTGTGTTTTTCCAAAACTAGCATCCTGGTCTGAGCTTAGAGCTGTCAAGCTGAATTATCAGTTATCTGTGTGATGTATTACATCATTAAGTCAATGTTTCCAGGCAGATTTTATCAAAACAGCTTAACAGTGCACCCTATAAACACTTTTAGCGGAAGGTCTGCCTTACACAGCAGGATATGAATGTGGTTTGGTTGTACTCATAATATTGGACAGAGCTCTAGTAACATAGCTCTTCACTTTAAAAAAGATGTTGTCGACAGAATCCTTGTTCCAAAGATGCTCAAGATCCATCCTTATTTTCACAGAGATGTACCACGGCACTGCCACCTGGGCTTCATTATAAAAATTACACTGGGCTCACTACATGATTATGGCGATGATAAGCTGTTTTGAAATGCGATTTTAGAAAAACGAGGGTAACCTGAGGTACCATTTTCTTGAAATCGGGCACTGTCAAAAGTTGACAAGTTAGTTAATCATGTCTTACCTTCTGCCACTACTTTATTAGTCAGTCAACTACGTGCCCTTTCGGTCAATCAATCCTATTGAATTAGTCTAAAACAGTGATGCTGACAATTCTCTAGTCAATACCTTAGACATTCTGATAGGAAGGATAATTTTACTCCCATAGTTGGCGACCTCTTGTTAAGTGACCAACAGCTTATAACTAACAGATCTGCCAGCTGCCAGAAGGGGCCTAAGGTAGGATAGAAAATAAAAGATGTCCTCAGGAAATGACATCATGATAGTTCTCCAATTATCAGAACAGATAACTTTGTTGAATTTTCATCCTATAATGCTTTTCAAAGGAAAATGTACACACACACACCCACACACACACACACACCCGCACACACACACACACACACACACACACACACATATATATATATATATATATATATATATATATATATATATATATATATATATATATATATATATATATACAGATTTGTGATCATGTAACCATTCCATCAATCTTACAGCCTATGGCTATATCTGTTAGTGGTTAGTGGTTAGCAGCTATAGGTATCGGACCACCAAAACATTCTGCACTATAATTTAATGTAACTCATGCACCCGTAAAAGTGGAATTTCACCTTTTAAACACTCAAAATCATGAAGAGGCACATTTTCCCCCTCTCTGGGTGCCAGATCCAGATGTCGTTCACCAACCCACTTTTTCTGTACATGCATATGTTTGAACCCATCCCCATTTTGGCCTATTCTGCACACAATTAGTGATTATTTCCAACCTTTTTTTAAATCAATATTTTGGGATCCTAGACAAAGGAACTGTCCCTTGTACCCCATATATTCTGAATCACAACAGGTTAAACATTTTATCTATGCTTTATTTAAAAGTTTGCAATGACTTTGAACTTTAATATAGACCAATCACAGCCCTCCAAGTCCTAAATCCGTACTTCTCGGTGTATTACCGGAAGTGACGTCATCATCAATAGTGGAATGATACCTATAAGGTCCACTAGTTGTCAGCTGTGGGCTGCTCAACAAGTGTCCCCATGGGGTAACATTAAACATGTGTATGGAAAATATGACAGGGATGTGATAAAGTGGGGACTAACATTAAAATTTGCTGTCACCCATATTTTAGATGATTCCAGGCATATCTATTTAGAGGTTCTGTGACAGAGTGACATAGCTAGCTCAGGAAGGCATTTCTCAAGATGGTACGACTAGACCTCCTTCAAAATGACTAGGATCTCTCACTTTTAGTCATTATAAGTCTGCATCTAAATAGTTACTAATGATTGGTACGACTGCCCAACGACTGCCCAACCAAATTCTATGTAAATACTACATTTAGTGTTAATCATACAGAGCAAAATGCCCTTCTGGGGTCGCTTTTACACCAAATTAGATAGAATAGTCTCAACTAGTCTTGATACCAGCAATACATAGCAATGTCTTTATCTCGATTGTTGATAGAGTGAAGGTACAGATTACATGTCTGATATTGGTTATACATTGGTTGTACATTGTCCGCTTTATAGCCCAGCAATAAAGCCAGCATTATACTGTAGTTGCACTTCTGATATATCATCTACCTGTTTGGCCCGGTCCTTAGACAGCACCTGCACTCGTTTGAGGCCATTTAAAGAGCCTCTTTTGGGTTTCAGGGGGTGGTAACCCTGTAACCCTGTGCTCAAATGATACCCATGCATATTTGAGACCCATGCACTTAAATCAGCAATGACGGTAAGTGATGAAGTGCAGCAAAGCTGTATGATGCCTCCAGATTGAAATTCCATGTGATATGCGGTACACAATTGCGGCCCGGTGAGTCTATTTACTTGCTTGCCAGCAATGTATCAATGCATCATGAGTTTTATTTTTAACATTTTTTATTGGTCCAAATATCACAATTACAAAGTTTTTCATATAGACCAAAAGAATTAGAACAAATTGAATACATTACGGCACTGGCTAGAGCAAAATTCATTAGCAAATTATGAATAATCAAGGTGTCTCTTCACAAGGTAAACATACTGTTATCACAGGCCATTTCACTTCTTAGAGCTGAGTTTTTACAAATTAGTCAATCCAATATACTACCATCTTTTTACAAAATTCTCCGTTTCAAGCTTTTTTAAGAATTTATCTCTATCCATTGCCTTCTGTGCCTCACTAGGCAGCTGGTCCCATAGATAAACACCACATGTCATTGGTGATCTATCATATTAGCTCAGCCGTGCCCTGCTCAAAGTGAAGATAACTTTTCGTTGTTTCTAAGAACTCTTCGAGGTGCTTCCACCAGTTCTGAATTTTTAGACAACTTAAAGAGCGAACATAGCAGACCACTGGTTCTGCGCTCAAAAAGCCATTTATAGGAACAGGTTTCATGTAGCTCTACTCTGGATTTGTCTACAGGATTTTAGACATAGCCTCGGTTTTGCAGCTTGTCTTTGAGAGTGTATCAGCCAAGCAGGGTCTCTCCCAATGGTACATATTGTAATGAAGGATTAAGGCATGGGGAAAGAGAATGCGAACAACAACCCTGTGTGGTTTAGGGAACTTGCATTGAAGGGTAAAATCAGTTTGTATCAAGCTTCATCAATTGCCGGTCTTTCATTCTTCCTAGAGCTGTGCATTGGGAGCTCTGTCCTCTATCGTAGCTCAAGCACAACTGGGGGCTTGCCGCCCGGAGTGCTGTTTTATAGCACCCCATGATGGCATGCCCCCAAGTGGCAGGACACCATACTACTCAGCCCTGCAGTGCGCCGCAGCAGCCTAGCACCACTGCTACAATATGAATCTAGTCCTGTAATATCATTCGTGAATCATTACGAAAAATGGGCATCACAATATTGATGCACGGTATGGCCCTGATAGGGTTCACATCAAATTGCACATTTGCTGCATAAAGAACCTTTTCCCCCACCTTTCCATACATAATTGGACAATAGTCCTATAATGAGCCTCTCATGCACCTCTTGTTCTCCTTTCAGCCCTCCTTGAGAAGAACCCCTCTAAATATATACATGGGTGACGCACTTGAAGACATTTCAGGGTCAAGTGCACCCGACAGGGTATAAAATTAACAGCTAGACTCCAGTGTAGCCACTCTTGAGACAATGAGTTTCTCCACTGCTATTTTTTTACCTTCCACTGCTATTTTTTCTCTGTGGAACTGTTGCCACTCTGAACAGTTGTTAGCTGCTTGGAATAGTGAAAGCAGGGCTAAGGCTAACAGTGCTCACTAAAAAGTAGCTGGCTATCAGAAAGGAAGGCAGGCCTACCTTTCCATAGCAGTAAAGAATAAGGGAGGGAAATCACTAACATCTCATAGGTAGCGATGGCAGAGCATTTTGAATTAACCTCCAGTTATTCAAGTTGTTAGAAGGTACATATATGAATGTTTATGATTTTTGTAGTTACTAATTTCAATAATATAGATTTATCAAACACCAGTGGCATTGGGTGACACAAGGGACAAAGTGTACAAGCCTGTGTTATCTTACACTCCACTCCTACTCGTTTGCACCAGTGTTTCTGTTTATTATGCCTTTGTCCATTTTGATTCTAAAATCCCCTATTACCATAAATTGTACTGAATGTTCATCACTACCGGGCCCAATAAACTCTCCATAACATCAGCCTCATATTTTGATTCATTACAGCATCATACAGTACATGATGGTTTAACCCAAGCTCCCTCCTGCTGCAGCTCTGCCCAGTGTGGGTTTGACAACCAATCAAGGAGCTTGGGCCAATGCGGCAAAGCAGATAAAACATCACGTGACACACTTTGTAATCTCACGAGACGTCAGGTGCTGCCCCCTTGTGAGAACATTCAGTAACACTCATTGAGTTGCAAATCTAATTAATCTGGCAAGATTGGATGAACATGGCATTCCCAGAGCCACAGAGGTGACACAAGTCTGTTTCCCGCCATGTCGATGGTAATCAGCGTATATAATGGGTAACGATTGAGATAGTATATTAATTCTCACTTTCAAATCAAGCAAATAAATCAAGATTGTCTGGTTTACTATAAGTGTAAACAGACTGAGAAGAACAACTTTTTAGTTCCTTAATATTGACTCCATGCTTGGATTATATTTGATATAGAAATCTGGCTCCATGGAAAATATATGATAACCTTCTCAAAAGTACGGACAATGTTACCTGAGAGAAGGAGACAGAGAGAGAAAAAGAGAGACAGAGAGAGACAGAGAGAGAGCACAAATAGAAGACAGAAATGACTTAGTTGTGCGGCCAATGTTTAGAGTTGCTCGAGAAGCATAAGGTGGCACTTTTCACAACTGAGTTACAGCGCTAGGGGTATGACTACAATGCTTTTAGCGCTGCAATGGAAACCAAACCCGGAAGCAGCCTTGTTGCAGTTTGCCCTGAGTTACATTATGTGACAACAGTTTCTTCAAAACTCACAATCTTATAAAGTCTTTGTTTGTGTTTTTATTTTTTTTTTTTCAAATTGAACCTTAGGCAGACAGACGGAAAGGCAATTCCATGCACTATACAATGCAAACAATAGGACACACTGTAATATAACTGTTGAGTCTCCTTGAACAAGAAAAATGTGGCAAGGACCATGGATAGGAATTGCCACTCCTCTTCCCAACCTAGCCACTCATGTTACCTTGGAGAATCGCTACTTTACATAGTTACCGTCCGCACAAATTGCTGGAGAAGCGGGCAGCACAATGGCTCATGTTGCTGTGTAGCAACATTGCTAGCCACTGTGGGTGACGTCACTGAGGCAGCATGACGTCACCAATGATGTCATAGGTGACAGGGAGAAAACCGAAAACACTATGGAGTTGCTATGGTCGCTACGCTCCCGGCCGCTGACGCGGCTTGCAACTCCAAAAACCTAAACAGTGAACCACTGTGATCATATTACAGTGTAGTTTAAACCATGAACCCCAGGTGGCAGCAAGCAATCTCGGTAAAAATAACAATTGACCCCTAGCAGCTTAGGGACAATACAACTTAGGACTTTGACAACATTTTGGAACTCCTAACATTGCACAGAACAAAAAATCCGAAAGAAACTGGCATTTCATGAACCCTGTTGTCAAATGACAATGGAATCCTTGCACCAAAGTTGCCAGATATCCATCGTTATATTACTGATCTCCATCAGTCACTTCTGGCCAGCATAGCCCTGTTTCCTTAGGGTAATTCTATTAGAGCTTGAAGTGTGGTATCTTGGTTCCTTATTTAACCCAAATAGGTTGAAAACTATTATCACTGTTTACTGGTGGCAGACGGTGGCTGACGGGGTGCTGACGGCCAACCACCATCACTATGTGTAACACATTGACATATTTTGCTCATATGTGAACCCCCACCCACTCGTCAGTGCCCTGCTGCATGCATGTGGTCAGTGCATTGTCACTGCCCTCACAGGCCATCTTTAGGTCTGACGGTGCAGACAGTCAGCAAGTGACAGGTTTTAACAGGGGTGTGCTATTGAGTAAGCATGTAGCATTTAAATTCAGCCTTATTGTTATGTAGTCCCACCATGTCTGAATATACACATCAGTTCCAAATGATTACATAAACCGTTTAAAGGCTGCTGATGTAGCAGTGCATCATGCCCATTGGTCATCATGATGCACCAATGAAGTGCTTGCAAGACTGCTCTCCGGCACTTCATTAAAGCATCATGCTGACCATCCGGGGTTGGTACATATACTCACGGAGAGTCAGCATGATGCAGCCCTTAAAGAATTAATGTCTGACTCAGCCCCTGAAGAGTTAGTTCTGATTGAATCTACAGTGATATTTCTGTACTTTACACTGCCTTAGGGTCGGTATTTCTGATATTAGCGGTTCACTGATGTGTCTTGCCATACCCGGAGGAATGATAAAGGTACTAAATCTGTCATACATGGCCACCCATTGCCCCCTACTACTTTACCCCTCTCCTCATCTTTTACCGATATAGATGGACCAACCTGAACCAAACCACATTAGGGAGTGATCCTTTTTTAACCATGGCGGGGGGGGGGGGGCTCGCACAGACGGGAACAAAATATTTCTTTGCCACCCCCAGACATAAAGTAATGTGCAGACCTTTTTTGCAATAATTTTTCACGCAAAGCGTTTATATTTATGTCTCCCATAAACCATTGCTCAGTATTTTCAAGGTCACAAACTGTCATCAATTTACGCAGGTGTTAAAAAAAAACATCATACTTCCCTGAAGGCGGTCTATACAGAGTAACTATTTGCATAGGCTGTAAGTTCTTAATTGTTACATCGAGGACAAGACTTTCCACATCACAGTTACTAATGCTTAAATCATGCCTGAGTTTAATATCTATCGAGATATCATCCCTTATATATGCACATATGCCCCCTCCCTTCTTCCTACGCCTATCCAACCTAAACAGTTTCATGCCTTCCCATTGAATCAGCTTGTCGTCGTAGTCTGGATGTAGCCAGGTCTCGCTCATCGTCACAATGTCGGTTCCGTTCAAATGATCAAAGATTTTGTATCTCTTATTAAACATACTCCTTGTGTTTAAATGTACCGTTTTAAGTCCCCTTAGCCCCAAGAAGTCACTTATTCTCACCGTACTCATAACGGATCAATATATTATATACAAATATACAAGTCAAAATTATAAGACAACAGAGCAAACTTAACCTTCTCTACTAGTTCTCATTGACTGAGAGGCATGGAGATACTAACAACATAATACCCAGCTCCCGAAGGTAAAAAGGAGGGACTTTCTCAACATGTTACATTTAGACACAGCCATTATGACTTCATATCTTCACAATTAGAGTGGGTGATCATAGGTAGTGTCTGAGGACTGTTCATCTGATCAGCACTAAAGCACTGGTTCCAAGGGCATACAATCGGTCGGAATAGCCCTAATCCAATGATTTATGATATAACAAAAGTATAAAAAAAAGTTGTTCAGATAAGTGCTAATCCGACCGGTTCTCATCTGTGGAACCAGCAGTTAATAGGTTTCGCCGAGCAGTCGTACCTGTGCAATTATCAGCACCACTATAGATGTGAGGCTGTAGTGGCATCAGAGTGAGTGTCCCTACTGTGATTGCAGATGTTGCAGTCATAGTATATAGAGAAATGCCCCCAGACCATGCTACAAATTACATTATGTCCTGTGTGCACCTTCCCTCCTGTGGTTGTGACCTGCACTAACAATGCCCTAAAGGCAGAAACATCCCTCCTGCTCTGTGACAAAAAGGAAAGTCGATGAAATAGAGGGGAAATCCTTGTCCAAAAGTTGCCAGAGATCCATTGTTGTTTTTATGGAGATCCCTTGTATACCATGTGCTGCCATCTGGGGATTCACTGTAGAAACTATATGGCTACACTGCAATTCAATTATGAGGGTGGTTCACTTTTCAGTTTTACGAGGATCTCTCGTAGATTTAACAGAGGGATTTTAGCATGATCCTCACTGCACTCTCATCCCCAATTGTAAAACGCCTATAGATACCCTGTAGGTTTGCAGTATAGGCACCTGTAACTAAAGCACTATACACATCTAGTATGTATGTTCATGCCTACACAAGGTAATGCTGTATAGCAGGATAAAAAGCGTTGTACCGTATATTTATCACAGTGTGGTGGATCCTCCCATATTATTTTAGGGTGTATTCCATTGCTGATGGACAGATTCTGATCCAATAATCATAAGGTCTATATATATGGTATGATAAAACCTGGATCGTGTTTCAATAGTTTCCACGACAGGTTCAGCCAGCTACGACTGGAGATGGGTCAAATCTTAGCAGGTGATCTTAGGATTTTGGCCTTGGTGACTAAATAGCTGGCTACATTACTGGGTGATCGTACTGCCTGCTGGCTAAATAGCCACCACAGCAGTGACTCAATAAGGGATCCTGGTATGACAACCCTCCATGTGAATGATTAGTGGGTAGCCTTAGCTGCTGCCCTCTGCACTCCTTTGCTCAAATGTACCCAATCTGGGCTTTTTACACTACTACCTATAACCCTGTGGCCAGCGCCTTTGGCTCTGGGATGGCAGTTTTTTTTCTAAAGAATAAAATATCATTTGAGCATTACGTCCACACATGGGCCAACTATGCAGTTACTAGTATGTAGTGGTGTAGATAGAGCACTAGGCCTTACAAAGCTGTCATGCCTGTCATATCCAACCCTCACCCACCATGGCTTTATAATACAATTACAAAGGATATCACACCTAGCTTACACCTCAGCCCTACTATAAAGAAAGAATAACAGAGCGTTTTCATACAATTAGGTCATTAGATATAGATCTATCATATGTGATTTGAAAGGGAATTATGTAGAACAATTATACATCATTTGGGCTGGGGGGTCTCGGTTGTCTTCCTAAAACCACCTAAAACTGGCCCCACCAGGGCCCTATTCAAGGCCTGGCCCCTATTGATTTGACAGCCCTCCTACCCAGGCCCCTATTCAAGGGAGGCTGCTATTCAAGGCCCGGCACCTATATGAGACATTACGGTAGTTACTGCAGCCCTATGCTCATTTGAACACAGGAGTGCATTATAGACCATGAAGGAGGTATGACTGGTCACTATGTAGCCAATAGTGGCCCCTATGACTGGGTACTATGACTTCATAGTGGTGTGTATTGAGCCAGTAGTTGAATAAATAGCAGCTGCTATTTTGAGGCCTCTACTGGAGCTCACTATGTAGTCACTGGTATGGAGTCATTTCTTACACCTCCCACTACGATTTGAGGGTGTCCAGTCGTGGAAACTATTGAAACACGATCCAGAACTACTTGTAAGCTGGGAAACCTTTTAGACCACTTCAATACACAAGAGTCTTTCGCACAGCATTTGTCAATCATTTGCTTACACTATTTTCCCACCTCTTCTCTATGTGTGCCCTAGCTCCTTATAGTCAGTAAGGTGTCAGAGCACTCTCAGGGACACACTATGCCTTATTGGGTTATTTTGTTAAACTCAACGTCTGGAGCTTAATAGCTGTGGAGTCACTCTTCTTTACAAGACTGCTTATACCATCGTTCCTGTCCCCATATGGGCTAATAAAAGAGCACAGGGTGCAGTTGACCCCCGTACAGTATTCAAGAGTTGTTCCCATGAATCTATGATTTATGCTTGCGTATTAGAAGCATTGTGCCCTCCGCCCAGGACAAAGAGAGAGAAGGGAAGAATTACCTTACAGTGCACTTAACGCATGAGTAGCCCTAAGAGCCCTCAAGGACACTCAGCAAATGTCCTCCCTCCCCTCTTTATGTACTGTATGCAGCAGGCTATTCACTCTTTCGATCAGGAGTGTTCCCTGTAAGTGCTCTTGTACTCAGGTGAAACCACTATGCATTTCATTCACTAAGATCGCAGTGATCTTAGTGGTGGAAATGGAATAGTGAAGTGATCCCAGGACTAGCTATTCTGGACAGGCCTGCAACCACTGCATTACATAGGGTAGGCCAGCCAGGTCTTATGATATGTGCCTACACTAAGATCGCTGGGGTTGAGATCCCAGGATGTTTTGAATTAAGCTCCAGGCTGGTGTAGCCTGTTTTTATTATAGCAAATCTGGGGAGCATTTCTGAGGCTGAGTGCCCGTGTCAAGCCATGACATGTCGGGAAATACCCTCCAAGACAAACCAGCCATTTGTATTAGAACATGGCTGAAGAAGTTTCGAGGTCCTGGAAAGCATTGTGGCTACAAGAAGGTTTCCAAACAAGGGAATGTAGTTTTGCCTAAAAAGTGCCTCACCTTGCGTACCTTACTTTCCTACATGTGGTGACCTTTTTCTGTGTTGCCCAAAGGCAGTCAGGAGGAGAGGTGCCAGAAAAGGGGATGTGAGTAGGTAGCATTTCGGTGTAGTTAGGTACCTTCCCATAATTAACCTCAAGATAACAGTAGACAGGAGAGAGTCAGACATGAAGGCATCTCCTTATGTATTACAGACCATATGTTAACGAGGCAGGCTGCTTTATTTCTCTAATAGGGTGAGTGACAATTGAAGGGTGAAACTGAGCATGACGTTTTAAACTGTTTTACACTCTTGGCATAGAACAGGCTCTAGTCACACTGAGGCAGTTTTTTTAACAACAGGGGAGGGGGGACAAAATGTTCTCACCACTTGACCAAGGGGTGGGCAAAAACATTCAGCCCCTGTCCAGATTGGTTGAGCGAGGCTGATTGGGATGCCTTTTATGATCTTACTGATCCTGAAGAAGCCTGGTCTTATATTGAGAACCACATTACTACTTTCCTCGATGCTTGTTGTCTGTGGATAGAGAAACTTGTTGTTAATCGAAGAAATTTTTGGATGACGTATGACATACTGTCTCTAATACATGATAGGGAGGACAATGTGGATATGTATGTTAAAACTAGAGAGAGTATCTACCTAGAAAGAGCAAGATCTCTGCGTTGTCGTATTAATACAGCTGTAAAATATGCAAAGGCCAGCCATGTCAAGGATATGTTGGAAGAGAGTAAGGCCAATCCTAGGAAATTCTGGAGAGTTGTAAATAATGTGATTAAACCCCCTGAACCGATCGAGCCACCGGAGCTAATAGGCGATGATGATACTATAAAATCGAAACAGGACTCTGTAGATTATTTCAATGAGTATTTTTCTGGTATTGGTGAAGTGTTATGTCATAGCCTTACTGGACGAGGACATGTGTGCAAACAGGTATTTGATGAACCAGTTGGTGGTAGTGTAGACAGAATCAAAGTTGACGTTGGTTTGGTCAAGATTCTTGTTGATGATATAAATATTAATAAGACCTCCAGCATAAAGGGAATCAGATGTGATGTTCTTAAAGCTGCTCTCCAGTATTTGTTGTCTCAAATAAGATGGTTGTTCCAACTATCGTTTGATACCTCCATCTTCCCTGATGAGTGGAAGTGGGCGCGTGTGAGCCCGATACCAAAATCTGGCAGCATGAAGCTTATCAAAAACTGGAGACCAATCTCACTTCTTCCAGTCCAATCTAAAATTGCTGAACATATTATGCATATTCATCTTTATACCACGATTTGTGGGTTACACAGTGCTTTTTGGGGTCTATTCCCATCCACATATCTGTTGATATTGCACACCTGGTAGGCTGTAACATCAATTTTGGAAGGCGTGCGGTTATCCATGTAAGGCGTGCGGTTATCCATGTAAGGCGTGCGGTTATCCAGGATAACCACACACCTTTCATGTCCTCCCATGTCATATGTTACATGTTAAAACCAACAGACTATTTCATTGCCATGGTAGGGGTCGAACCTGCAATCTCAGGTCTGTAGCCCAACTCCCTATGCATTGCGCCACAGGGACTGACGAGATACGCACGGTTAGAACCAGGTCTGGCTATGATACAAAGCCGTGTGCGCTGTCGCTGTCCACTGCCGGGCGATGAGGTGTATTATACACAAACATAACAGCGAGACGCAGTGAACGGAGAAGGGACGGTGGTCTAGCGGTTAGCACTTTGCGCTCAGCTGCGTGAGGTACACGGTTCAAATCCCGGCCCGGACGCATCTTTTTTCGCCGTGTGCGCTGTCGCTGTCCACTGCCGGGCGACGAGGTGTATTATACACATACCTAACCGCGAGACACATTCAATGCTTTAGCTGTCCGCTGCTGGGCGATGAGGTGTATTATACACAAACATAACAGCGAGACGCGTCCTTTTTTCGCCTTGTGCCGTGTGCTGGGAGAGGAGGTGTATGTACACTATTTTTCGCCGTGTGCCGCTGCCAAGCCTAGCCGAGACTGGGGCTGTCGCTGTCCGCTGCCGGGCACCGAGGTACATGTACACACAATGGCTGGCATCGAGTCCCGGGGAGGGGGAATAATTTTTGTTTTCAACTTGAATTTATTGCTATAATATTGATTATTTATTGGTTTCGTGGTATAAAATAAGTAGTCAATGGATAACTCATGACTTGTGGGGGTTATCGACGATAATAACACTCGGCCTACGGCCTCGTGTTATTATCCGTCGATAACCCCCACGCGTCATGAGTTATCCATTGGTTACTTGTTCAATGCGAAATCCCCGAAAAAAAACAATATTTTGAGCAATAAGCAGTTTGGTTATCGAAAAGGCCTTGATACAGGCGATGCCATCTTTACCTTCCTGAACGACATATATGAAAACAGGGACAGGGGTGATCTTACTTGTGCCTGCTATTTACATTATATATATAAATGGGTTGCTAGATCGCTGGTTAGAAATTATCAATTTGTGACTGCTTTTAAGTAGAGTACCCTTGGGGTACCAGATGAAGCAAAATTCTCAGGCTGTGAACCAGTGAGGAAAGTGCCAGCTAACTCGACATGCTACTTATACATGATAACAAAAATATTTTCATGAACAAGAAATAAAATACCTACTTGATTTGTCATATGGTTTTACTTTTAAGATTCTATCCTGTCTATTCTTTGGTAAACTTTATATAACCTCAAAATCCATCAGCCAAGCTGCAATAGACGCCATCTTGGAATCCGATTCAAATAGATCGGCCCTCCTCCCTTCATCATCGATAGAGTAAACTTATCAATCGTTGATCTGGATCGTATGCATCAAGAGCTTCATTTTGATAGGTTATATATCAATATCGGATGTATAGTTCTAGAGATATTAAAAAAAAACTCAAACCTCCGAGAGGATCTGCTTGGAGAGTGTAAAATTGTTTGACGTTGCTAAGATAAGCCCTGTTGCTACGATAAGCACCGCTAAGTTAAGTGCTTCTATTGTAAGACACCAGGGGGCGGCACTGAGAGGCACTTTCGTGTGATGAAGTTTTAAAATGTGCAGAAGGCACTAGTTACCCTATATTTAAAAATGGGTTATTAGATCGCTGGTTATGAATGATCAATTTTTGACTGCTTCAGAGTGCAGTACCCTTGGGGTACCAGATGAAGCAAATTTTTTGGGCTGTGAAGCAGGTAGGAATGTTCCAGCTAACTCGACCTGGCAATTAAACATGCTAGCAGAATTATTTTTATAACTAAGTGTTGAATTGCTTGCCTGATAGCATCTGAAGTTTCACCTAAGAATTATTCTATACCCTCGTAAGGGAGGCTAATTCTATTTTGTCTTTGAATGGTCGCCATCTTGGATCCCCATTCAAGGAGAACGGCACCTCTATGAGTGCCCCTATTGTATTACACCTACTATGGCATCCCCGGATTATACTTTCCAAGGGCTTTACTTTAATGGGTCATATGTAAAGATCTGATAAGTAGTTCCAGAGCAAATCACAAAACTTTCAGCTCCAAGAGTATCTGCTGGGAGAGTGTAAAATTGTTTGAGGTTGCTAAGTAAATTACCGTTGCTATGTGATGGGCCGCTAAGTGATGTGCTTCTGATGTGATACAACAGGGGGCATCATTAGGACCATAGTAGGCCTACATAGGGCCTAATTTCCGAGGTAGGGTCACAGAATAAGGATTTGGTAGGGTCTATAGCTATGTACTTCTGTACCCCCCCACCTGCCTATGAATAGGCATTTTTCCCATGAAGATTCTATTGCTCCAGACTCTAGTAGCAAAGCCACTAGTTAGACCTTAAAAAGGCCTTTGATAGCGCTCATCAGGGTCATTTAATTGAAGTCCTTGGGAAAATTGGGCTTGGAGATTGTGTATTAAAACTGGCTAATGAGTTACTTAAGTTTTAGGACTCAATATACTAAAATTGGAAATTACACTTCTGACACTAGGTCTGTCAGGTATGGAGTACCTCAAGGGTCTGTGCTTGGGCCGTTGTTGTTCATTACATATATAAACGATGTGACAAGTATCATAAATAACTGTAAATTTTTGTTATATGCCGACGACTTGGTAGTGTACACATCCAATAATAAAGTGGACTTAGTGGCCTCACGATTACAAAAAGCTATTGATAATATAGGAAGATGGTGTATCTCGAAGAGGCTGACCGTTAATACTGATAAAACCAAAGTGTGCTGGCTTGGTGGTGCTCAAAAACTAAAAAAAGAGACGACCACATAACTTTTATTTGTATAATGAAAAATTAGAGGAAGTAAACTGTTACCCTTACCTGGGATTGAAAATTGATTCTGCTCTAAGTTTTGGTCAAGCGATGAATGAACTAATTGCTAAAGTAAATAATCGTCTATTTACCCTGAGTAAATTGCGCCATCTACTAACAGAGAATGAATGTTAACAGGTTTATAAGTCAACTGTTCTCAGCTTATTTGACTATGCAAGTTTTGTGCATGATGGAGCGAATGAAATCTTTCTGAAAAAATTGGAGAGGCTACAATCAAGAGGTTTAAAGATTTGTTTCCGTGGCAAAAATATGACTGAAGATGATATGTATAAAACTGCTGATGTTTGTAAGTTAAATAGGAGAAGACAACAACTAACATTGTCATATTAGGCCACAGGGTGAGTAGCAATAATGTCCTTAGAAAATGAGTTTCGTTCCAATGAGGGGGGTACTACACAATTTTTGTGGATTTGCATAGGGAATGACCCTAGTAATCATATACCAAAAGTTCTCCATTGACATTCCTGCATTGACATAAATATGCATTCGCATAGACAATCAATGATGATTTCTGATTTATGCACAAAACAATGCATCCTATGAGTTTAAAACCTATTCCAATCAATTCTTCTATGTGAGAAACCCCTATTTAGAACTTAAAAGTGTGTAGAAAGGCCTCTTAGAACCAGAGATATGATGTATATGGTTTCTGTGACCTTTGACCTAATTAAGTAGGTCAAGGCCTAATTACATAATTATTTCATACTTATTATGCTCCTCATCCACCAGCTGGCTGAATTAGGTGTTTTGTGCATTGATAGAGGCTAATTTCATGTTTTACAGATTTTTGATATTTTCACATTTTTTTCAATATTATTTTTATTTTTGAACACCAAGTTTTCGCCACTTCCAGCATACTCAGACTAATATACAAAGTATATTTGGAATCAGCATGATTGTCTGGCCCAAACAAAACCATAAAATTCCCTTTAACTTAGTTCAGAGAGAACATGCAATCAATTCCTGGGTTAAACAGCTTTAAATAGGAATATAGAGGGAAATTCCTGAATTTTGACCTTGACCTACGCAAAAACTGCAGGAATGTCAGCGGAGAACTTTTGGTATATGATTACTAGGGTCATTCCCTATGCAAATCCACAAAAATTTTGTAGTACCCCTCTCATTGGAACGAAACTTCATAATTTGGTGCCTCACCCTGTGGCCTATATATGTTGAAGTTGTCAACACGTCCTGAAATGATAGATGATGCTCCTAGGCACGAGGGGTTGAGGTCGGAGGGCCAAATTCGTTTTAGAGTTCTTAGAGCCAGAAATGGTGGATAATTGAACTCCCCACTGAACAGATGAGCAACGCTGTGGAATTGTCTAAGTGCCTGGCATCAGCATAGCCCAAACAAATTCGTTTTTAAGCAGAGAATAGCTAAAATTGCTGATTTGACCAAAAGTGCAACATCACCAGAAGGTGCCACATGTAAAATGTAGTGTTGATCACAGCCTTAACAAGTGTCTAACTTTTTGATCTATTCATGGTGTAGTCGATGTGGGGATGGGTTGTAATGACCTCACCTGCACTTCACTTCATTGTGCCTGGGATAATGTCAGCCAGGGGACGGGGATGGGTTGTAGTGACCTCATCTTGTTGTTCTGGACTGCTAGACTATTTTAAGGAGGTGTGGGGGATGGGTTGTAATGACTTAACCTACTGCCTTCTTAATGCAACTGCTATATCTGATATAATTGTAGCTGGATACATGGGTGTATTGTTTCACGTTATGAGCTTGCTGCTGCATATAGATGGGTGTTACTTACATGCACAAAATTGATATAATCGAATGAACTTAGTTAACTCAGTAAAAACCAGTCAGGTTGTCTCTTTGGATATCTTAATGTTAGTTTCAGCATTTTGTGAGTTTTTTTCTAAATCTCAAATCTTTAAGTTCCTCTTGTCTCTTTCTCAAGCCCAATTATTAAAATTGTGATTTCAAGTGAGCAGATTACGAATCTGCTTTCATGGTATTTTTCTCAACATGGATCAATTTCTTCTTGTACATTTTTCTTCCTTTTGTATATAGTGCTTTTTCTGTTACCCTTATATTTACTGTTTTCTCATCCTTCATCATCTTACATAAATCACCTATGTGTTGAAAACTGAGAACCTTGTGAACCTAAGGATATCACCTTTATTGTCAGATTTTATCACTCAGGTATAATTTGTGACTTGGCAATAAAAACTTTCAAACCTTAAAAAAAAATAATACCTGATGCAATGCATTGCCGATATACAAGATTATACATGCCTTGTAAGTGAGGGTGAGAGTTCTCCTTTGATCTGCAGGGGGACACCAAGACCTTTCATGTGATCTACTTCACATGACAAAAATAACACGAGACAAATGCAAAACAGCGTATGACAAAAATTGAGAATAATCCAGCAAGCTTTATGTAAATAGAAACATAAAGAATAATGGAAAAAAGAGTGGGACATAAATCTTCATTTTTGAAGGCAAACAAGAAATAATGAAATATTAAATGCTACTACATGAAAATTAGTTCAAAAGCATGGATCAATATTCATGATACAATAAATAAATCATTTAGCATAACACAGAAAGTCTTTACTGAAATTACCACCGTTTATTTGTCAAGTTATTGTTCGCTTCTTTTGAAACAAAGTTATTGAGTTCAAAGTGAAATTCTTAATGAAAAATGAAGTAATTAATTCTGCTCATGTGGGAAATTATGAAACAGAAGAGAGCCTCACACTCATGGGCATAGTACAAATTGGGGTTTCTAATAACACTGCCAATTTGGTACACACTAGCAGATTCTCTGACATTAAATGAGATTAATCAGGTCTGGGAAAGGATGGGAATTTCACACTGCTGGGGCATAAGTGTAGGTTTTCACACTGCCCACTTCACACCAGTGCTAGAATGCCCACTGCTTTTATCTTTGATGCAAAATCCCATTTGCTGAATTTCTGATAATTTTGCTGATAGTGGAGAGAAGATGATGGGGCCAGGCTAGGTAAATAATATAGTGCAAAGAATTACTTGTTCTTCAAGGTAACTGCATTATGTTTACCAAATAATCGTGAGTCACTCCAATGTTCCAAAAGTAACTAAATCCTAACGTATATTTTACCATGAGGCCTTAATTACATGTCTATTTAAATGATGAAAAGGAAAAAGGGGTACCAGACTCTCTTCAAAAACATTTCATGTTAAAGTCAGGAATCCTGTGTAAAAGAACTAGAGAATACATATGCTGTGAACACCTGTGCAGTGGGCTTACTTTGGAAGTGATTGGCCCACCTTAAAGATAATTGATATGCTGTGAACACCTGTGCAGTGGGCTTACTTTGGAAGTGATTGGCCCACCTTAAAGATAATTGATATGCTGTGAACACCTGTGCAGTGGGCTTACTTTGGAAGTGATTGGCCTACCTTAAAGATTATTGATATTCAGTGCTCGTGAAAGTACTAACCAGAAGTACAATGGTGAATCATATCTAATGTTTGCCATAAAGAATGAATGAAGATACTATACCCAGCAAATTGTTGTCATCTGTCGCCATGATTGGTCATCAATGGTGACTCCTTTTTGAGTGATAATTCATTCCGTCATCTTTTGCCACTGTGTGTTAGACTCATGTGGCATAGCAATTGCTATTCCTGGTGATCTTGTGCTATAACGACGTCCTGTTCCATCTAGCGACATGTGTGAGCCACTTCACACAGGGTGACGAGGACTCATTACAATTTGCTGGGTAACCAGGGCTACAATTGTTTACTTTGTCAAGTCACTTGGGTAGATAGAGGCTACACTGTCAGAAGCCCACCATGATGTACCAAATGACATGATGCCCTCATTCATTTCCAATACTGGAAGAGTTAGAAGAGAAAATTTATATAAATGTGTCTTTTGCTTCACTGAATCAGATTCCCTAGTTACCCTGAGACTTATATAACACCCCCGTTTTTGTTTATGATAGTAGCAAGTTGATTGCTATTAATGACATGTTACTGCCAACTATACTGTCAACAGCATAGATTGATTAAGCTTGTGTTAATTAACATGCTATTCATTACGTGACATTCGTTTTTATGTATAGGTTAAGGAATGTGGGTAGGGAGGGGGGATGGGGAAGGAGGATTTGTGCTTTTTTCAACATCATACTTGTAATTGTAAAAGCTGTATTTCAGTTTTTCTGCCTTCTTGCATATCAATTACTGTTATAAATTGCTGTTATTATATGTCAAGCTGATTAATTCATAAGGTAATAGCCATAACAACAGTGTACTGATGGCTTTACCTTCAACCTGTTAGCCCGTATTGAATATTTTCTGCACTGGCTGTATTTCATAATATACATGAAATAGGTGTTTCTAGGCATTCATTGATTGTTAATATGAATACTATTGATTGTATCACGCCTACTAAAACCCGTACGGGCGAATAAAGTTGAAAATTGTTAAAAAAAGAAATGTCATTAGTCGCTATATAGATTGGCAGTAGGAATCACCTCTAAGTGATCAGTGAGTATCTGAGTAGTACACTGTTACCAAATCAAACCACATCTAATGTAATATAACAGGCAACAAAAGCATAGCTGCTGATGGAGCCCATGGGCCATCCTTTCCGACTGCCTGTGCATATTTTGTACAAGTATTCCCTTTGGTAGATAGCATGCAAGTGAATGCCATACTCTCTTGCTCCTGGACACCTGCATGCATTCAGACCTTGCACAAAAACTCCTGTATGTATACGATCACTCTGAACTCAGGGTGCTGCTTGTAAATCAGCATGAAACCTGAAGTTTTCAAGCTTGAGTTGCCGGTGTTGCTTACAGTTTAAAATCTAAATTATGGATCAGCCTACATATATGCATGCGGTTTATAAGTAGGAACAAGGACATTTTTTCTATTTTTTTTTGGTGATAAGTGAATGGCTGGACAATTACTGACAGTAAATCATTGTGCATATCTCACCTGTTTACGAAGATAGAGACTGTTGCAGATTGGGGAGAGATGCTATTGTCTTGATAATAGCTCTTACCATGTTTCAATTAGCACTGATGCCACACTGCATTTCCCTAATATTACCTTTAGCCTAGCAGTAGTTATCTAAAACAAAAGCCCACCCTCTGACACCACTGTCTCTATCAGTACCTCTGTAGCAGACTGAATTAAGACTAGCTGTAGATGTTTAGTCCACAGTTCTCCTAAAGTCTACCTCCTGACCGTGGTGCCGTGGGAATAAAGACATCCCTACATCATCTTTGGTGACTAATGAGACACGGCAGGGTTCTATATATTCTGACTCTGGTACATGGGAACAGGCATACTGCCTACATTAGGTCTGCAGTAGGATGAGGTATTAGGGGCCTTTTACTGTAGGGTCAAACAAAGATAGTCTACACCTCCTACACCCACTAAGAGCTCTTGTTGCATGTCTACCCAACTGTGATGTATACACTTTCCACTTAGCCTCACACGTCCTGGGGGATACAATATTTACCCCTATCTTTAGCTACTTTCCAGACACTTCTGTTGGTTGCAAATATATCTTTTGTCTGACAGTCTTTGGATACACAGTAAAAATAAATTCCCCTAAAAATACGGTGTTTTACTGGCACCCACATTTTCAGTGAATCCCCATAAATATGTGATGAATTCGCACTGAAAACTGCTGAGAATACCCATACAGTGAACCTTAGGAGGGTGAAATACTGTTATAATCAGGGAAATCACCATTCTTTTAAATTATTGCGCATCATCGTAAAGCTTTATAGAGTTTCCATGTTAAATTTAGGGAAAGTTTCAACAGTATAACAATTTAAGTGCAGGCCTTCACACTGCTCTCTCATCTCAAACATACTTCTCTATTTATCTTGCCTTTTCCACACCATGGTTGATATCAGTGAAGTCAGTGGTTCCATAGTGTTTCCTGCTAGACCCAATGGTGTTATAAATGATATAAAGCTATCAAATACTTACACAAACTGCTTCCACCATCCCCACCTCCTGCATACCTATCATCCTGTATAGTTGCAATCAATACTGATTTCATGCACTCACAGAATATGTTAGGAATGTTACCAGCACTGTAAATGCCAATAAAACATAAACCATTATCATTTTATGCCATTTAGAAAGAAATTCAAAGTTTTTATCAAAATAACATAAAATGAATGCAAAACTTGAATTGGTCATGACAAAATATTTGAGAATAACCCAGCAAAGCACATGTAAACAGAACAATAGCAAAGGGAGTGGGGTATAGATCTTTATTTTGGAAGGCAAACAAGAAATAATGAATAAATATGAAATGTTCCAGCATGAAAATTTGTTCAAAGGCAATATTCATTAAAACAATGAAAATGCCATTTAGCATGAAATAGAAACTCTTTCCGCATATTGCAACTACTTATTTGTTACATCCATATTCGCTTCTTTTGAAACAAAGCTACTGAATACAAAGTGAAATGCTTAATGGGAAAGGAAGTAATTAGGTCTTCTCAATTATGGAATTATGAAACAGACGAGAGCCTCACACTTCATGGGCATAGTACAAATTGGGGTTTCTAAAAACACTGTCAGTTTGGTACACAGCAGCAGATTTCCTGACATTAAACGAGAGTTTAGTCAGGTTTGCAGGGCATTTCAAAACGATATCTATAGCTATGGTTTTGAAATGCCCTCCTGAGAAACGATGGGAAACTCACACTGCTGAAGCACAAGTGGGAATTTTCACACTGCCCACTTCACACCAGTGCTTAAATCTCTGATGCAAAATCCCATTTGCTAAATTTCTGACAATTTTGCTGATAGTGGAGAGAAGGCAGACTGTTTGTGCCAAATGATAGATAATCTGGTGCAAAGACCAACTTGTTCTTCATTTTAACTGCAATGTAATTATTACCTAATAAAACACAAATTTTTTTTTGTCAGTCACACGGTCAAAAAGTAACTAAATCATAACCAATATTTCATCATTTTCATCTCTCAATGTGATGAGGTCTTAATAGTCTTTTGCTGCAGAGTCAGACACAGACCACCTTAACCCTTTACCTCCCGCACACCACTAAGGCCCCTTATTGCATGTCTATAAACCAACTGTGATTTATACATACATTTTCCACTTGACCACACATGTCTCAAGGGCTATATTTGCTGCTGGCTTTTGCTCCCTTAAAGAAGACATCTCTGAGGGTGACAGGAAATCAGGCATCATCTCCAGTTCTTTTGTGTTTTATAAAGATCCTAACTTACTTTCAATTATAAATCTTTCCATGTCATTACTAAAGAACCTTGTAAAACCAGAGTATTCGCAGGGTACTTTTTTCTGACCCTGGCCCCATGGGAACTGGAACCCTTCTTACATTATGTCTCCTGAGTGATCAGGTGTTAAGGGTCTCTTTTACTGATAGGTCAGACACAGACAGTCTATAGCCCCCTCCGACGCCCCACCAAGGCCTCTTATTGCATGCCTAACCAACTGTGATGTACATATTTCCCACTTAACCACACATACAAGTCCTAAGGGGACACAATATATGGCATCATATTGAAATCCTTTGAAGGACACATCTGATCATGAGAGTGATGCAAATCAGGAAATATCTCCAGTTTTTCTGTGTTTTATATCAACGAACTGATAAGGAGACTTTGAATAAAGGCATTTCTAAATTTTTCATCATTATCAATATTTCCATGTCATTACTGACAAACCTTGTAAACCCAGAATAAAAACAAGGTTTCAACATACATTGATTACTATCTTTCAAGTTCCCATAAAAGCACTGACATTTGCAGTCACAGTATTGAATGTAAGGATAGGGTCCTATGGAATTCCCTAGAGAAGATCATCATTACAGTCCTATGTACACAGAAAGGTATAGCTTAAATGACATACACGTGATTACCACAAATACATAAAAAACTGACACTTATGTGCCAGGTCATCTGTCTCAATATTTGCCAGGCATCTCATGAGTGCATACCCATTTACCCTGACATATCTCTATTTATGATAACTATTCCTCAATGGGATTGATATCTGTGATATTGATTTATCTGCAATGTGTCTCTCCATACCGAAGGGTGTGATAAATGATATAAAGCTGTCTCTACCATCCTACCAGCTCCTCAGCCATCCCTAGCAGCTCTCCATCTATCACCATTATAGATGCTTTTGATGCTGCTTACACTGAGAGACCATGACAGGAATATAAACTACTGGGTGTATGACCGTTGAAGGACGGTAGACTGACTTCCTTCATTTATATGCCTGTCTAACACATAAGCTGCACCAGACTAGTGAAAGTTAAAAGTGAATATATGTTTTGTTTGATTAAAGGTCTATCCAGCCTGATCGGCTTTTTCACCCCACTAGCCAAGGGTAAACTCAATAAGGCTAAGGCCATGCCCTTCAAGATGGCATTAGGCCTTATGGTGATTTCCAGCGGGGGAGGCAAGGTACACGATAGTGCACTTAGTGAAGGAAAGCTGCTCTCTGGACAGAAAACAGTTAAATATTAAATAGAAATACAATAGAACCCACATATGGAGTAGTGCACATTCCACTTTTTTGTTGTTGTTATCTCATTTTCATTTTTTTTTACATACAAACTATCTCAGTGTCTTATCTTTACATGAATCGCGATTCGTTGTGGACGGTCTTTGGTCGGTTCATATATGTTGTCCGTGGTGTCTTGTGTATATAGACTAGGAAACAAGCTTTTATCCACCCAAGGCCTGAACATTGTTTAGTTGTTCTACAATGCTCACCTCGTCCTGACTCTAGCAACCTCCTTAAGAGGACCCTCCATAGACTCTAACAGACCTCACAAAGAAAGCTTTTCTAGAACCCGTGGGACAAGCATTGCACATCATCAAAATAATCTGCAAAAGTAGCTGAGGTTTATCAAAGCATCTAATGCCTTTATCATGCCAACACTAATATGAACCTACTTGGCTGTGTTTAAATTTGTGCCATTCTATGGTTCCAAACATTTGTATGTACAACAAAGTTAAAAGCGGATATATGTTTTGTTTGATTAAAGGTCTTTTCAGCCTACCAGCTTTTTCACCCCACTAGCCATTGGTAAACTCAATAAGGCTAAGGCTATGCCCTTCAAGGTGGCATTAGGCCTTATGGTGATCGCCAGCGGGGGAGGCAAGATACACGATAGTGCACTTGGTGAAGGATACAAGTAGCATAGCTGTTCTCTGGGCAGAAAACAGTAAATTTATGCTTCCTTGCTAATGAGGGCTAATGATTCAAGCAGAATAAGTGTCTATATGGTTATTTTGACATCATTTTGGTCCCACTACAAATGGCCCTTCCTAGATGATCCTCCACCAAAGGCCTTCCCATGTAACCTGCAGAACATGTTTACTCAGGTGTTTTCATTCTGAAGTTAATATAAATTTCAATAAATGAGGTAAACCCTTGTCAATTTGTAAGGCCTGGCACAGACTCTTCAGATTGACAACTACCCTGCCACTTGACTGACAAGTCAGATTTTCTTGGTTTTAAATTGCCATGCTGTTTAATAAACCATAGTTATTTTGTGTGAAAGTATTCTACATCAGTCCTACTTTCAAATGTCTCAACCATGATTATGTGCTTACAAAACACAGACACTGATTTTCTACATTGGCTGTGTGGATGCCATTGTCTTCAAATGGTAAATAAAACTGACTGCCTTGTATGAGTTAAAGAGCTACACAGGTATGTCCAGGATATACACCCAACACATTGCAGGTTAACCCACTAAGGCTGGGTTTGTGCCCCTCAGAGTTGCTTTAAAACCTTGTGGTGATTGCCTGAGGGGCAGGAGGCTGTCTTCATGTAACAAGATAGTGTAGGAGGAGAGGATAGGTGAAATAGTAGTACCAGTGACAGTCAGACAAAAGTACCATAATATCCCATGTATCATACAGTGTGGCTTTTACCATGTACATGTTAAGGATTAAGAATAATCCAGCAAAGCTAATGCTACCAGAAACAAAAAGAATGATGGTAAAATGAGTGAGGCAGAAAACCCCATTTTGGAAGGTAAACACATTTATATGAAATGCTACAACAATGAACATTTGTTCAATAATGATAGCTTTTATTGACAAGAAAAAGTGAGATCATTGCATACCTACGTGTCATATATTTGTTCAATAACATCAATATTCATGAAACAATAAATAAATCATTTAGCATAAGGGTCAGGTCATTTAAAAATGCTGTTTGGCCATTTTCGGGGGGTTTTCATGTTCAGGGGCCTGTAGAATAGAGAATCTTATTCACAGAATTTTATACTTAGTCTCAATTGATAGGTGAGAATCTAAGCATTCATTTAAGTCTATATTTGTGCAGATCCCATGTGTGTGACCAGAGTTACGGGCCTTCAAATTTGAAAAAGAGGTAAAAAACTCATATTTAACACAATGCTGAATTCTTATTTTACAAGCACAATGAATGCAACATCCAGCCCTTAAAAAATCTGTAGAAATATGTTTCAGTTTTCAACTCAAAAAATTTTGGGGCCGTTGATCCCATACAGTGCGGACTGACATGCGCATGAGCGTCCAATAGTTTTATTTAAATCACTCTCTTTACATAGAAATACTCCAGCTATATACCTGCTTTCTATAATTAAGACCATGTAACAAATATGGGTCAAAGTCATTTCATGTCCACACAACATGTATTCAAACATTTTTATATAAAAAAAAACTAATTGGATGTTCGTTTCATATTTCTCCATCTACAACACACACTACTGCATTTCTTAGTCATTCTTACCATTTAAAACATCAAATAGTATCTTATTCAAAGTTTTGAAAAGGTTCCATACCGCTGCATTATCATACATGGTCAGGACAGGCCCTGACCTGCTTGACTCCAAAAACTGAAAGTTCAACAGATTTATTCAGGGCGGGAAAGAATACGATCTAGTTACCCGGTCAGACTGGACCCACATCCGGGACCTCAATGGGACGCTGTACCACCATCTTGACAGGAGTTTTGAAAACAGATTCCTTCATTTTATCATTTTTTCCTCCAAATACAGCCAAATCTGTGAGTAATTTTGAAAATTCTTCATTTATCATGCTCCCTAACCATAAAACAGAAACCCATTGCAATTGCCTATTTGTCAAATCCATATATTCGCTTCTTTTGAAACAAAGTTAATGAATGCAGAGTGAAATACTCAATAAAAAATGAAGCAATTCTCATGAAGGAAATTATGGACTGTAAAGATGCTCACACTTCATGGGCATAATACAAATTGGGCTTTCTAATAACATTGTTATTTTGGTACAGAGCAGCAGATTCTCTGGTCTACATTACACAAGAGTTTAGTAAGGGCCAGAAATGAATTGGAAATTCACACTGCCGAAGCAAAAGTGTGAATTTTCACACCGCCTATTCCACTGTCACATTGAAACTACTACTGCTCTCATCTCTAATGTAAAATCCCATCTGCTGGGTTTCTTTTAATTTTGCTAATATTGGAGGGAGGACAATGTGCCAATACTAGGTAAATGATGTAGTGCACATGTACCTGTACAATTATAACATGATAAAACAGAGAGGGTTGGTCATTGCCATGGTCTAAAATTAACTAAATCATTACCAAAATTATCCATGGATCTGCATTTACATATCCATTTAACTGATGAAAAGAAAAAAGGGGGTCCCAGGCTAGTTAATATTTCTTCTTGAAGTCTGAGTGACCTTTCAAGTTATATGATTGCAAAGGCATGTTAAAAGAATTCCTTTTGGCATTGGACTAAAAATACAAACAATAGTGTTGAGTGGTCTATATGTACATAGAACCTTTAACACTGGACTCTTACACAGGACTCTCTGGTCTGGTGGTAAACTGCTTTTACCTTACAACTGATGTTTAGGATTTTTTTGGTTAGCACCAGCATTTTGCCTGTCATGTGCTAGTATCTATCTCAAGTTGCATATGTCAGCCAACATAGGTTTAACCAAGAACCACTGTATCACACCCCCCAGTGTGCTAACCATTCTCCATATCACACTGCCAGGTAAATAATTGCAAATGGTCACAGAACTAATTATGAAAGGACTACCAATGCCAATACATGAACATTTCTGACTGAATTAACTTGAGATAAATACAAAGGAACACTTGAATTGGTCATCACTGAGGGTTATTACACGAGGCAAATGACCCTCAGTGGTGACCCATTCTCGTTCACCTTTGTCTATATACTATTCTGGGGCTACATATACCAGCAGGTATCCTGTGAATCAACTAGATAAATGCATTTGCCTAGAAACTTGTGCGATGTGCTTACTTTGCAATTATTCACTATGTCGAGCCGCTCGGGTTGATAGACTCTCAGACACTCAGTATGATGCCCCAAATGACATGATGCACTCATTCATTTGCAATACTGGAAGGGTTAGAAGAGAAAACTAATGCATCTCTTGCCTGAATAAATCTAAGGACCTAGTTACCCTGAGGGCTTATATCACAGCCCCGGTTTTTATTGATAGCACCATGTGGATTGCCATTAATGACATGGTACTGTCAGGTGCTGCCATGTCATTAAGCAATGTATAGATTGGCAGTTAGAGGTACCTACAAGGGATCAGTGAGTAAGCACACTTTTACCTACACTGTTAGCGAATTAAATCATACCTGATGTGGGTAATATAAATGGTAAACTGAAGGGATGGGCCTTGAAGTAGCCCATGGACCCTCCTTTTCGCTTCCCTGGGCATATTCTCTGTATTCCATTAGGTAGATAACACCCAAGTGAATGCCATACTCTCTTACCTCTCGTTAGCTGCATGCATTCAAATATTGCATGAAACTATACCATACAGTCCTAGAAATAAGCTTTTAAACAAACCAAAACCCTTCTATTATGTATATATGATCACTATGGAAATAGGGGGCAGCTTGTATCAGGCTATTTGACAATATAAAGAAATATAAAACCTGAAATATTCAGGCCGATGTGGCTTCCAGTCTTATCCTTAAGGGAGTGGTTATCTTTTAACAACAGGGGGGTTGGCGAAATTCCGTGCATGCGACGAAAATTTTTCTGTCCCCCCCTCCGAGTGGTCTGAAACTTATCTGTCCCCCCTTTTATTCTATAGTCGCGCACAGGCTTTCTCTCTCAAAAAGGGCAAAATTTACTTTGTCCCCCCCTTAAAGGGGTCTGAATTCTTTTTGTCCCCCCCAAACCCACCAACCCCCCTGTTGTTAAAAAATGATCACTCCCTAAGTCAGGGTTCATCTTACATATAAGTGTGGCGTATATGCAGGAGTTGACAGTCGGTGTCTCTTTTTTTCTTTTGTAAAAAATAAATGAGTTCTGATGTCACCTTTCCTTTCTAACTTGTTTAATGGCTGATTGATTCGTACCCATAAATCATAATGTGGATCTGGCTGTTGATTACTTACACAGGCTACTTGGTCCGCCTCGGCTAATCGATACCCAGCATAGAAAAGTTCTGCTGTAGGCATAATGCAAGTTTTAAGTAGATTATAATTGTCCCAGCCTTATATTGGTGTAAGAAGCATAGCTGGATGGGTCTGTTTATGAAGATAGTAACTGTGCATAGAGAAGCTATTGTTTTGATAACTCTCATTATCCTTCAATTAGCACTTCTAGCCTGGCTACAACTATATCTAAAACAAAAACCTAACAACAGCAATGTGACTACTGACTCTAACAGTAGCTATTTGTAGCAGCTTGAATTAAAGAAGCTTAGTCCATATTTCTCCTTCATTGCCCAGCACCATATTTTACCTCTTGAACTTGGTAGTGTGGGAGAAAAAAGCGTCCCTACAACATTTTGGTGTAATGAGGCATAGAAGGGTTCTGAATACTGGCACGTTAGTACCATGGAAACAGAATCACTGCCTACATTATGTCTGCTGTATGATGAGGTGTTAGGGGTCTTTTACTGTAGAGTCAGACAAAAATAACTGCCCTCGACTTGGTCGCAAGCAGACAACAACAACACACGGGGAAAGATGGATTTAAAAAAAAAATAGAAGGTAGGGCTAGGTATAATAAAGCCCTCATACCACAATTATGGCAAAAATGGGGCTGTACGCAACTCGACGACCCATGGATCCTGTCCCATCCATAGGTCGTCTCGTTGCATACAGCCCCATTTACGCTATAACAGTGGCATTAGGCATTAATAATAGACACAGACAGTCTATACCTCACAAACCCCACTGTGTTCTCTTATTGCATCTCTAACCAACTGTGATGTAAACACTTAACCACACAAACAAGTCATGAGGGGACACAATAATTGGCACCATATTGTAATCCTTTGAAGAACACATCTGATCATGAGGGTGACACAAACCAGGCATCCTCTCCAGGTTTTCTGTATCTTATATTATTTCTAGCATACTGATCTGGAAACTTTGAATAAAGACCTTGCTAAAATATTTATCAATTCCATCTTTTATCTTTCCATCTGGGTATTTTAGCTATTTCTGAACACACTATGACTACCATCTTTCAAGTCATATCAGAATTCCAATAAAGGCAGTTACATTTGCAGTCACAATGTTGTATGTAAGGATAGTGCCCTATGAAATTTTCTCGATAAGATCCTTGTTACAGCCCTATGTACACAGAAAGGTAAAGCTTAAATGACATACACGTCATTATCACAAATACATAAAAAACTGATACTTATGTCCTATTTTTGAGTATCCTGTGGCCAACTACCTGGTCATCTGTCTCAATACTTGCCAGCTATCTCATGAGTGCATACCCATTTACCCTGACGTATCTCTATTTATGATACCTATTCCCCTATATAGGATTGATATCTGTGATTTTGATCTATCTGCAATGTGTCTCTCCACACCCAAGGGTGTAATAAATGATATAAAGCTGTCTCTACCATCCTACCAGCCATCCCTAGCAGCTCTCCATCCATCACCATTATAGATGCTCTTGATACTGCTTACACTGAGAGACCATGTCAGGAGGTTAATGCAAAAGGTCCTGGGATTTCTACCACTGCGATCTTAGCGAAGGCACATATCATAAGACCAAGCTAGTCTACCCTATCTAATGCAGTGATTGCAGGCCAGTCAGGCACAGCAACTCCTGACATCACTTCACTATTCCTTTTCCAGCGCTAAGATCACTGCAATCTTAGTAAAATAATTGCATAGTGGTTTCACCTGAGTACATAAGCACTCACAGGGAACACTCCTGCTCCAAACAGTGAATATCCCTGCTGTATACATATAGAAGGAAAGGAGGACGTTTGCTGGGTGTCCTTCAGGGCTCTTCAGGCTACTCAGGAGCTTAATTCGAAACATCCTGGAATCACGACCTCAGTGATCTTAGGAATAAATCACCCTTATCCTATTAAGCGATCTTAAGAGTTGACTGGGTTCACATATCCTAGCCAACACTAAGATCGCATCGATCTTAGCCTAAGCCCTCCTACACTATTCCAAGAAGAACTGTCTAGGCACAGGGGTAAGAGTCCCAAAATAAAGGAATAGCTGTGGAGTCACTCTTCTTCACAAGAGTGCTTATACCATTGTTCCCCATCCCCATATGGGCTAACAAAAGAGCACAGGGTGCAGTTGACCCCCATGCAGTATTCAAGAGTTGTTCCCATGAATGTATGATTTATGCTTGCCTATTAGAAGCATTGTGCCCTCCCCCCCAGGACAAAGAGAGAGAAGGGAAGAATTACCCTTACAGTGCACTTAACGCATGAGTAGCCCTAAGGGCTCTCAAGGACACTCAGCAAACGTCCTCCCTCCCCTCTTTATGTATGCAGCAGGCTATTCACTCTTTCGATCAGGAGTGTTCCCTGTAAGTACTCAGGTGAAACCACTATGCATTTCTTTCACTAAGATTGCAGTGATCTTAGTGGTGGAAATGGAATAGTGAAGTGATCCCAGGACTAGCTATTCTGGACAGGCCTGCAACCACTGCATTACATAGGGTAGACCAGCCAGGTCTTATGATATGTGCCTACACTAAGATCGCTGGGGTTGGGATCCCAGGATGTTTTGAATTAAGCTCCTGGCATGAAGTGCACTTGAATACTGTACAAGGGAACGCTTGTATGAGGGGACACTTATGTAATCACTCTTGTGAGAAGGAGTGTTTCCACTGCTTTTCTTTCACTATGGCCCTCTTGCCTCTGGAGCTTAATTCAAAACATCCTGGGATCACGACCCCAGCGATCTTAGGAATAAATCCGCCTTATCCTATTAAGCGATCTTAAGAGTTGACTGGGTTCACATATCCTAGCCAGCACTAAGATCGCATCGATCTTAGCCTCAGCCCTCCTACACTATTCCAAGAAGAACTGACTAGGCACAGGGGTAAGAGTCCCAAAATAAAGGAATAGCTGTGGAGTCACTCTTCTTCACAAGAGTGATTATACCATCGTTCCCCGTCCCCATATGGGCTAACAAAAGAGCGCAGGGTGCAGTTGACCCCCGTACAGTATTCAAGAGTTGTTCCCATGAATGTATGATTTATGCTTGCCTATTCGAAGCATTGTGCCCTCCCCCCAGGACAAAGAGAGAGAAGGGAAGAATTACCTTACAGTGCACTTAACACATGAGTAGCCCTAAGAGCCCTTAAGGACACTCAGCAAACATCCTCCCTTCCCTCTTTATGTATGCAACAGGCTATTCACTCTTTCGATCAGGAGTGTTCCCTGTAAGTGCTCTTGTACTCAGGTGAAACCACTATGCATTTCTCTCACTAAGATCGCAGTGATCTTAGTGGTGGAAATGGAATAGTGAAGTGATCCCAGGACTAGCTATTCTGGACAGGCCTGCAACCACTGCATTACATAGGGTAGACCAGCCAGGTCTTATGATATGTGCCTACACTAAGATCGCTGGGGTTGGGATCCCAGGATGTTTTGAATTAAGCTCCAGTTCTACTTGGAATGGTGTAGGAGGGCTGAGGCTAAGATCACTGCAATCTTAGTGCTGGCTGTTAAAAGGCAAGACAGTGTAATCTTAAGACCGCTTAATTGGATAAGGCAGAATAGTTCCTAAGATCGGTGAGGTAGCGATCCCAGGTATTGACCTTTTGAATTAACCTCCATGCACAGCAAGTCCTAAGATCTCTTCGCTATTCCTTTTCCAGCCATAAGATCACTGCAATCTTAGTGAAATAATTGCATAGTGGTTTCACCTGAGCACTCACAGGAAACACTCCTGCTGCCAAGAGTGAATGTCACTGCTGTATACATGTAGAGGGGAGGGAGGACATTTGCTGAGAGTCCTTGATGGCTCTTTAGGCTACTCAGGCATGAAGTGCACTTAAATACTGTACGAGGTCAATTGCACTCTCTACTCTATAAGTAGCTGACATAAAGGGGGGGGGGGGGCTTGTGCAATCACAGTGTGTTCTACTTGGAATGGTGTAGGAGGGCTGAGGCTAAGATCACTGCGGTCTTAGCGCTGGCTGTGAGAAGGCAAGACAGTCTAATCTTAAGATTGCTTAATTGGATTAGGCAGAATAATTCCTAAGATCGCTGAGGTAGCGATCCCAGGACCTTTTGAATTAACCTTCAGGAATACGAACTATTGGGTGTATGGCCTATGAAGGATGGTGGACTGACTACATTTATTTACTACAGTTAATTCTCAAGTACAGGCCTCTCTCACACATAAGCTGCACCAGACTGGGGAACAAGCTTTTATCCACACCCGAGGAGGAATTCACCATAATTATTTAAGCCTCATCCTGACTTTAAGAACCCTCTGTAAGCTGTAGGAGGCTTTTGGTTTGTGTACAAGCCAAGGCTTATAATCTGGAGTTTACAGTTAATTAAAATTCACTGGATTAAGTCAAATTAACGAATATGGACACTGTTAAAAGATTTCCTGAATTTAGCATAGAAACGAAATGTAAAAGTTTACATTGATTCACCATAATCTAAAAAAACAGTGATTTTCCCTGTAACAGCTCAGTGTTCCACCCTCCCAATGTTCATTGGATGGGGATTCTCTGCAGTTTTGAGTGGGAATTCACCGTATGTTTACAGTGACAATGAGGGTGCCAGTGAATCACTGTTTGCTTTAGGGAATTTGTTTACTGTGCAGTGATATGTATGTGACATGATCAAATAATGTCATAAAGAATGCTCTTCTCTAAGCCATGATACAAGCATTAATTTTCAGAATAAGCTAAGGTCCTTCAAACACCCAATATCTCTATTATTACAACACTCATGTAAATTCTCTTGGCGGACTGTTTTTTTACTCTGGTTCTTAACGTCTTTAAACATAACAAAGCTAAGGCCCCACAGAGTGCCTTTACGAATTGTGGTGGTACCAGGACCTTTACCCCTGGCGATTGCCAGCAGGGCAGACGGCTGTCAGCAAGTTACACAATAGTGCACTTTGTGAGGGATACAAGTAGCATAGGGTACCTCCTCTCTCAGTCGAAAACTGTAAATCCTTCCTAGCCAATGAGGTGCAATGAGTCTCAAGCAGGATATGTGTTTATGTGGCTATTCGGTTCTACTACATACAATACATCCTAGTTAATCCTCCTCTAAAGGCTTTTTTCATGTAACCTACCGAACATGTTTACTTAGGTTTCTTTGTCTTTTAGAGGCCATATAATCACCATAAGTGATGGTGATTGGGTGAAAATAGATGAATGATTCATGCTGGAACAGTGTCTTTCGGAAAGGAAGTGTCTGTTTGTAGTTGAAGTACATTATATCAATACTTATCTCAAACTTCATCAATTCAGGCAATACCTTTTAAGGAAGTTATATTCTTCTTTGGTTAACTAAACTATTTGCCCGTTTGTGCTGATATCTATGTTGGACAGCATTTTTGATTGTGCTTTCCTACTTTGTTTTTGAGGGAATTTGTCTAAAGGAGTGGTTATTATCTCTCAACAAGGGGGTTGGTGGGTTTTCGTGTGGATGCGCAAATTTTTTTTACGCCCCCCCTCAACAGTAGTCAAAATATTTTGCACCCCTTTTTGATCTTTAGCGTTCAGGCTTTTTGGCTAAAATGTGGGTAAAAAGGGGTCAGATTTTTTTTAGCCCCCGCTCTCGGAAGGGGTCTGAAACTTTTATGCCCACCCCCTAAAAGCCACCACCCCCCTGTTGATAAATAATGACCACTCCCTAAGACTGCAGTTGGTGGTACAATGAAACCAATACTATTGTATGTGATAGCAAATTCACAGAACCATTCTGCCGATACTAGAGGACCAATGAATGACCTACTCTAGAGGACCTTCTACTAAATAACCACTCTTTATGGGTCATTCAAGAAGTGTATATTGTCAATGGACCATTCTGGGTATTATTATTATTTTTCATATTTACTAAATTCTTCGCCATAAAAAGCCTAAGCTCTGCCCATGATCCACACTCAATAATCTCCTGTATTCCTCAACAGGAACCAGGATCCTTTAGTCATCACAAACACACTTCCTCCATTAGACTCTGTGACATAAGGTACAAGGATGTAATAACATTCCAACCTTATCTACTCAGTCCAACTGGAGGAAGTGCGATCCACCTGTGGTGCCATATTTGGAATGAGAGGATATTTCACAATCTCCTCTCAATCCTCATTAACATAATCTACCCACAGGTGGCACTCTCTCCTTATGACATGTGTCACTATTCCATTGAGCCACATGTACAGAACATTTCACAACACTGTGAGCTGCTCAAGCCCTTAGTATATAAGGTAGCTTGAGCAGCTCCCAATCCATCTATTCTAAGATAATCTCTCCCAACTTACACCTTACACCTATACCTCAAACCTACGGCAGGTTGAGCTATAGGATCGGATGCAGAGCTTAGATCTTGGCGAGTGTTATCATTGTTACCACCTTTATGAAACACTCATGTCAGCTATTCAATAAAAGGATCAAATGAACTTCCCTGGATTCCGTGTACATTCACTTCACCACATGTAACCGTCCATTGACACGATGGTGGATGAACCCTCCAAGAATATCCCACTACCAACCTCTCATTAAACATGAGCAATAGTGAGACATCACCTAAGGAGCCAGCTTCAGAACAACGCACCTTTACATCACCTGGGCTAGAAGCGCCCAACCAATCCACAAGTGATACTACACACCACCCCCAGAGGCAAACTTCATCACCTGCAGCCTTCAAAATGATCCAATTATATCCACCCGACACACCAAGCAACACCACCCCTGGTAGGAGCTATACAGCGCCACGATCTGACGCTTACAGCGACAGCCCCCGGAGCAGCCGCGACGATTAGGATTTAGGGAACGGAACTACAGCACCTATAGTCACCGCCCCCCATCCTACAGGACCCGACCACACGACCGCCCACCACTACTCCAGAAGTTAACTCTCAATTGACTCTCACACCTCCAGGACTCTTGCACTGATGATGAGGAGCACAGCCAGGATACCTCGATTCTGGAGCCTAAAAGCAAGTCTGGTCAATATGGAGAGCAAGGTAAGGCCATTTTTGTTGATACAGAATTGACTAAGAGTGCAGTATCTGTTAGCGTGGACAACCACTCGTATAGAGCTCTCGTTGACTCTGGTGCCTCCTTGTTTTTATTAACCAGAAATGGTTGATAGAATAGCAAGCACACATTTTTGAAATATGTTAGGAACCTTAGACTCACAGTGTTACTGGCTGATAAAACCCCTTTTTCTCCAAAAACATCCTACAATGTCTATAGTCAGAGTGTAGGCATTGCCCCCCCCCCGCCCCCACCCCAGCCCTACACCCCAATCCATTATTCCTAACAAACCCACCCATGGTTACCTTCTTACCATCCTTGAAACAGACATACATAGAACCACCCAGACACTATAGGCAAATTTTCTTCGTGTAATAGATGGTCCCTCTCCATTTCCCATATATTATTTCAATGGAGAGTACTCATTAGAACCACCAAATTCAGTTTTTTTTTATGTTTTATTTTTCCACAAATTCCAATTATCCCCTCCAAAATATCAAAACCTTAGTACCACAACTAAGTGGGTGACATTGCCAAAATTTTTTATTTAATTTTCTGAAGGCTCAGGCAGCCGTAAACTGGATGATCTGGTTGGCACGCCACATAAATTACCCACGGTCACAGCGTACGCTCGGTTTGTGTCCCATTAAATTGGGGCATGCATGCGCCGGTTTGTTACAAGCTCAGGGCTCCTCTATACCCTAAGGTATTACCAAATGACGGCCTACTGTAGGAGAGCAGCTCTCTTGCATCCTGATCCATGTTTATACCTCTGTTTGCCATTGGTACTGGAATGTTTGGTGAGACACTTAATCTAATAACTCAGCACGTTTCCCTGCTGTGTTAACACAACAGGTACAAGTGCACCCCTGGTAAGCTGACTAATCTCAGCTCCACAGCCATCACTCCCCTCCTAGTCATACTACAATATCCAGATCATCCAATGATCATCCGCACCAAGGCCTAGGTGCCCCTTAAATTTGCATATAAAACGTAACACATGCAAACAACCAATAGCTAGGCCTCATGCCATATATGGGTGAGACATAGCTCATCGGGAGGCATGTAATGAGGAATTAGCCAACCTCATGAAGTGCTTATAAGCCTCACCCTACCCCCATCTTTCCCACTTCCCAAACAATATACCAGACTTACCAAACCCAGTCACCATATGGAGCAAGTATCCGGAGACCACAGGGCCAAATGCCGAGGCTGCCATGCAACCAGCCCAGGTAGGTTTTTGTCTTATGTGTCCATTAGTAGCGTCATCAATCGTTCTAGCATGACAATGATGGATTTGCCATGATGTGACCCAGATACCCATTACATGCCAATAGTAGTGTGTGCCCAGAGTGCTTTGTAAAATGTGATAGTTGAATTCGCAGTCCACTTCAGGCCTTTCTACGACGACCTGACCACTTTAGATCTTACTTATTAACCTTTTGGCAACACCCCACCCACCCCACCCACCCCACACACAACCCATCCTACCTCACATTACCCATTTATTTAATACTAATTTTTAAGCCTTAAGGCACCAAAGTCATATGGATTCAACCCAGGGTGGCCCATCCATAGCCTTCTAGGCCCACATGGCAAACAGGAGCAAGGCCATGGATCTGTTTGGCAAGCTGTTCGTTGTTATCAAGCCAAACGCCCCCACCACTGTATTGAACCATCTTAGCTCACTAGTCACTAAACCTCTTACAAAAAGTCAGGGTAAAAATGCATCAATTACTAGCCATAGATTAACCTAACAAGCTAGTCTATTTTAGAAATTATGCCTACCAGTGTCCTATTAGCAACACACCCCAAACAACAGACCCCCCGAAATTTTGTATAAAATTTTTCATTTTTCCAACCCAAAATTCCCGAAATACACTGCGCCTCACACCCCACCTTTTTCTCTCACACAAAACCAAGCCCCCCCCCCACTCAACCACCCAAGCCCTATTTCCCCCCCAAATCAAAATTCGTATGGACAACTACTGCAGTAGAGTGCATGTGCACTGGCAAAACCAAAACAAACCGTTTTGTCAGTATACCCGTAACCATAACAACGGGGGAATCACCCACTCTATTTATAGAACAGGTGTCCCCACGCTGTGATAGTGGATGCTCGGCGAATCTAGCCACGGCATCGTCCCCCGATCCAGGAGCGCATACCAGATAGAAAGCTCGGGCCCAACCGGCGGCAAAGCAAATCGAGCCCACTAAGTTGGCTCCGCTGAACCCCAAGAAGCCCAGCACCCCAACTATCTATATATGTTTAAACTCAACCTGGCTGAGAGGGCCACATACATAGTCTATGGTAGATAAAATTCGACTCACCATTTCAACATGGCCGATTTCGGTTCATGACGGAGACCACCGTCCCACCTCAGCGACTACCGGCCACCCCCACAATCATATAACTTAGGACCGTCCCGAGGTTATACCCAAATGTCAGTAGCGTTTGGAAGATACCATCACACTTATGTGGGGATGGCAGGTAGCCCTTACACATACGCCGCAAAGAGGCTTATGTGGGGATCGCCCCCCCCCATCTAGCCTACCCTTCACCCCCCCTCCCCCCGCCCCACACCGAAACCCCCAGCCTCCGCAAGACGCCAAAAAAACACCCATACACAGCCATCATCAACCACACTGAGCTAAACAACATCATAGCCACAGCTAAGCCTAACTAACACAATAGATCGGCCTACACCAATGTTCATCAGTATTGGCACCGGCTGCAGCGTCTGGTCCGACAACTTTCGCGCCATACGCTGCAGCCCGGCGCCATCTTGGTTTCGTTTTACATATCGAAACTGACGGACGTCACGACCGTCACCATGACTACCATCGGTCATGTGACACCCGCACGTGGCATCCCTACCACAACAACAACATTAGCACATGCTCAAACTTTAACTTGCTCAGATCGAACTTACCTCAGTAGCCATTCGGCATACCCCCGGGTGGAACAATTATCCACAATTATCTGTGTGATGCTGAAACACAATCCAAGAAGTGGATTAGACCAAAATGCCCCACGTCTCGACCCTCAAAATTATCAAAAATTCAAGTATCACCCCTTTGTGAACCAAAATATACTTACAATCCGCCCGTCATGGTGATCACTACGTGTAGGATCGTGCCGTTAGGCAGAACGATGTCTACCTCGTAGACCTCCATGATTATGTAACATTATGACATCGCATACCCCCCTTTTATAGCAGCCCAGATCAAAATTTTAGCGACACAGGAAAGAATTTTTTTTTCCGCCCCCCCATTTCGTTCCAAAAATTTAAATTCCCCTTCAACCAGCATCAACAGAGTTCTTCTCAAGATATTTGAGACAAGTAGGAGTCGACCTGAGCAGGTCATACCTGTATTAATCCCCATAAACTTATCTGATTTTTCGCCATTACGGTGCAGCGCCAGCTCGCTACTACCACCTGGTGGAATTTAGATAAACTAAACATAGCGTCCCTGGATACAGGACCCGCGCTAAGCCAAATAAATCAATCGAGCTCTGTACTTGGGTTTTGTATGTTGACAAAATGATATTGATCTCACGTCCTTTTTCTGTATTGACCATGGCCTGTCTGCAACCCATAACAGACAAACTATAGGTCGATGAATTGTCTCCTCTTCCTGTTGTTTCCTCAACAGGCCTACCACCAACCAGCATCGTTTCCTTCAGCGCCAGAAGCCAAACCCAAGGAGAAAGGACCAGTACCATCAAGTCCAGAAACAACCAACACCAAAACAACACGGCAACTTATAACCCAGTAGCTTCCTTGCCATGGAACCTTTCAGGCCACAAATGACAATATCACCATAAGGAACATCAGAACCTATTTCCCAGCAGTATGCAACCAAATTGACACTTCAAGAAACACAAATAGACACTTTTTCAAAAATGAATTTTCATATAACCATATTTTAAATCCAAATCGCTGAGACACAATTGTGATGTTAATTCATGATTTTTGATGAATTTTATGAGAGACACACCAAAAATACCCTTCTGGTTTGCCTCTCTAGGTGCTATAAAATTCATCACCTTTTACCACTGCTTTTCAAGCTCAACTATGACATGTATTTATGAGTTTTAGTCAAATTAGTTATCCATAATCAACAGGTTGTATACATCCCATTTTTGTATATTTTCATGAAAATTACCATGTTTCTACACAGTAACACTGAATACCACCTTGACTTATACCTTATACCCGACTATGTAGCAGACCCTACACAACCTCAGTTATGAGCCTTGGTAATGTGGAGCCAAAAACTCATCACCCTTGTGTTGATTGTTGACCCCACAATACCAAGAATCACCAAACTTGGTTAATTTTCATCTGGATATTTTTCATTACGTATTAATGTATAAAACCAACATGTTATCAAATCAGAAAAAATTTCATTTTCCCACAATAACATACCGGTACATATATATTTTAAGCATCGTACATATCCCTGCATTTAAAACCTGTATATATATATACATTAAGTCACTTGATCCACACAAAAACTTTATTTTTGTAATTCCATAAAGGAACCCTTTTTTTTATACTGCATATAATGTCAAACCCATCAGGTTTTTCACAAAACCCAGTATTTGTATCATAATACCTATAATTGTCAATGGACTTGGCAAAGCCTCATCTTTTCTACTTATTTTTCTCCCTTTACACTCGTGCAGAGATGAGTAGGAATGTGGGGATTTGTCAATGGACCATTCTGGGTATTATTATTATTTTTCATATTTACTAAATTCTTTGCCATATAAAGCCTAAGCTCTGCCCATGATCCACACTCAATAATCTCCTGTATTCCTCAACAGGAACCAGGATCCTTCAGTCATCACAAACACACTTCCTCCATTAGACTCTGTGACATAAGGTACAAGGATGTAATAACATTCCAACCTTATCTACTCAGTCCAACTGGAGGAAGTGCGATCCACCTGTGGTGCCATATTTGGAATGAGAGGATATTTTACAATCTCCTCTCAATCCTCATTAACATAATCTTCCCACAGGTGGCACTCTCTCCTTATGACATGTGTCACTATTCCATTGAGCCACATGTACAGAACATTTCACAACACTGTGAGCTGCTCAAGCCCTTAGTATATAAGGTAGCTTGAGCAGCTCCCAATCCATCTATTCTAAGATCATCTCTCCCAACTTACACCTTACACCTATACCTCAAACCTACGACAGGTTGAGCTATAGGATCGGAGGCAGAGCTTAGATCTTGGCGAGTGTTATCATTGTTACCACCTTTATGAAACACTCATGTCAGCTATGCAATAAAAGGATCAAATGAACTTCCCTGGATTCCGTGTACATTCACTTCACCACATGTAACCATCCGTTGACAATATATTGCCAATCAATGTCCTACTAGTGCTATTACCTTATATCACTGACCCCTGATGCTCTACAGAACTATGTGGATAGCCACCGATTTCATGGTGGCAGCTAGTAATCAATGTGGCCCCTTCATTAGCCAGACCTTTTCAATTAGTGGTACTTGCAGGTGATCAGGTCCTGATTGTCATGGGCTACAGACGACCATTATACCTAACACCTAAGACTTGAGTTATGGCCTTCTTGTCTTCTTTTTCCGCTGGGTCCCGCAGTTTCGTGAACTATCTTTGAGCAGGTACCCATGTTGAAAATCACTGTGCTAGTCCCCCTTTAAATGACATGTTATTACTGCTAACTCATACCAGAAACTAATACTTATATTTTATCTTTGGCATGCATTGGTCAATGCCAGGTCATCTGTCTCAATTTGTACTGTAACTCATTAAGTGCAAACCCATTTCCCCTGACATTCCTCTATTTATAGAATTGATATCAGTGATGTTGATGGTTTGGCTAAATGCCTGATCATACTCAAGGGTGTTATAAATGATATAAAACATACACTAACTGCCCCTACCATCCCCACATCCTCTCCATACATGCAAGTTATTCATGCGGCAAAAGTGTCTATGTGGTTATTTTGACATCGTTTGGCGGAATCTCATCTAAAGGATTTTTCATGTAACCTGCAGAATTTATTTACTCCAGTGGTTATTTCTAGAGGTAATTTATCTGATCAGAGGCATCATGGTTTGAAACGTTTAAATAGCCATCTTCTAGCCAATAGCTTCTTTTGTTAAGCAGGGGTCCTTAAAGACACAACACAGACCTAACACAGACCCTTCATATATATTTACAACGTCTGATTATAGTCAAATAGCCACCTAAAGCTGTCAAATTGCCGAGACTGCCCTGGCTGATCTACTTGATATCTGATCTGCTCGAATCAAAGACCCCAGTTAGTATTTCCTTGTGTAATAACAATTTGTAGAATAGGCCATTATAGTCCAAATGCCAAATGTCTTTACCTTGTTTGCTTACAATATCTATGCCAATGATGTTGTCTTCTTATGACTCAGGATCATAGAAGGTGAGATTTACAGAAAAGGGAGCAGCCTTCCTATAGTGTTGGACCATAATGGATGAAATGATGCACAAGGCCTGATCAGCATAAACACCCAACAGCTTGAGAGGAAATCCAATAAGGCTTGATTTGTGCCACCAAGAGTGTCTTTTCAACCTTGTGGTGATTGCCTGAAGGTCAGGGGCTGTCTTCATGTAACAAGATAGTGCAGTAGGAGAAGATAGGTGAGATAGGGGTATGTTTCAGAAGGATTAACAATCACTAAATAGGCCTATGCCCATCAGATTCACATTCTCGTAAAAAACTGTTCCATCTGATTGGCCACCACCTAAATTGTACAATGCAAATCAAACAAGGTGATTGTACAAATAAGCCAACACAATGTACAACAGCACTACACATAAATTCTATAGTTGTAGATAGTTTGTGGTTTTGTTCATGAAAATGTATGATTTTTTGTTGTTGTGCAACTGAAAAATATGATAATAATTGTACAAATGTGATGATTGCTGTCATACAAAATCTGAATGTCAGCTATACATCATTAATCATTCTTAAATAAGTTGGTATATCCGATGAGAGGGGCTCAAAAATCGATCTTCCTTAAAACGAGTCCAGACGTTCCTACTGACCATATCAAATGTACTCTACACTTTATTCTCTTTTATTCCCTCTGATTTTGCTTGTTTGTGGGTGAAAAAATCAGATTTTGGCCCAAGGTGCACCTTTTGGCAGGCATAAATTAAGTTGCACCCATTAGAAAAGCATTAGAGGCATTTGTGTCCATAGATGACATAAGATAATCACCCATCCATTCTGGGTGATGTAGTTATATTGTGTGGAATAGATTCAAATAGTATTTGCAAAATTTATTTTTTCGGATGTAGTAACTTTAGATATACCCCTGTAGTACCAGTGAAGGGGCAGACAATAGCACAGTAATACCTCATCTATAGGTTGTAAGTCACACTTCGCATAAGGTGTGGATTATATGTAAGCATGTGACCTTGTCCACTCAGCAAGAAATAGTGGTATGCCTTATAGTTAGGTATCTTATATACTATACAACAGTACTGAATTGACGAATTTGTCAAAAGAGAAATGCCTAATCCTAATGTTTACATCTGATATACAAAAATAATTCAAGCAAAAATAGTGTCTTTGGGTAAAGTAGCATCTGCTGGTAATTGAAGTAAATTATATCTTTAATTATCTCAATGGAATCACCTAGGCAATGTCTTTAATGACATTATATCTGATCTGTGTATCTGATCTTTGACCTGTTTGTCCTGATATCTATATTGGACAGAATTATATACTGTGCTTTCCTATTTTGTCGCTGCAGTCAAGGATTCTAACGTATCCTATGTCAGGCTGAAGATGGTGGTACCAAGAATCCTATGTCCTATGATTCACAGAACCGTTCTGCTAATATTAGAGGACTGATGAATTACCTACTCAAGAGGATCATCTATTGAAAAATGACTCTTAATGTGTCATTTAAAAAGTGTATATTGCCGATCAACGGGGTCCTTTAATTAGCCAGCATGTAAAGCTTAGCTTTTCAATTAGAGGTACTTGCAGGTGATCAGCTGCTGATTGTCCTGGGGCAATGCCCCTTAAGCACAAGTTCCACAGGTGTTAATCGGTTGGAATAGCATTAATTCGACAGATTTCCTTCTAGACTTTTGCAGTATCATAAACTGTCAGATTAGAGCTATTCAGACCGATTGTACGCCTGTGGAACCAGTGCTTTATACCTTGTTCACAACACATGGCTTACTGACCATGTATGGCCACCTTGCAGTCTTTGCGGAATTCTTTTCACAGTGAAGGTCATTTAGCACTTTAGTTTTATTCATTCTAGAGGCACAGCCCATTTTTTACACACTAAAACCTTTGGCATGAGAATAAGATCACAACCATGATTTACAGTGAGATTTCAATAATCTGTCTCTTGATAGTTCATCATACACAAATCCGGTCAGGCTGTTGCATGGACATTGCTTTGCAAATATATTGTAATATGCTTCAATTGTCCGTCAGTTTTGAGATTCGACCAAAATTTGAGTGCCACAGGGGTAGCCGGACCATCAAGGTCTCACTATATATACATTTTCTACTTAAGCACACGTGTCCTGAGGGGACACAATATTTACGGCCGTCCTTTTTGCCCTTTAAAGAAAACATCTGAGGGTGACACAAATCATGAATCATCTAGAGTTCTTCAGCAATTTCTTATAAACCTTATCATGGTGATTATTGTATTTAAGAGAATCCCTAAGACAATGACCGTGGAGATATAGCAGGCCCCCCATGGCTGCATGGTAATACTGTTTTCCATTTGGTTCAGGGCCAAAAAGTGAACCACAGAAAGTGTTCTGTATAACCAAAAGGGCCACACAAGCCTGACCAGATTATAAATCCAACTAGCTAAAGGATAACCCAATAAGGCTTAGGCAGTGCATGTCAGAGTGCCACTACACCTTATGGTGATCGCCTAAGGGGTATGGGGATGTCTACATGTAACAAGGTTGTGCAGAAGGAGAGGGATAAAGAGACATGTAGCGCGCATCTAGCCCCGGGCCAGGAAAGAGTACCGTATTAACCTGCTTCATATCTTGCTATACTGTTAATGGCCAAGACATCAATGAGTGTAAGAACAAGCAGTTGATGATATAGTGGAGAGTTGATGGTAGCTTTATTATTAAATAGAAGTGAACTAGAGGTTGATTACTCGGTCAGGAGGGTGTTGCTCCTATTGTAAAAAGAGCTGAGAGTATGTGCCCCTCTTGTCTATTGATTCTACACACACAACTAATTCCGCCTCAGAGGGTTCAAATCTTTTGATGCCTCTCAAAACCACAACCCCTGCTTGTTAAAAAATGACCAGTCCCTAGATGACCACAAAATGACCTTCTCTAGAGCAACTTCTATTGAATAGTCACTCTTAATGTGCCTCTTAACAAGTGTATGTATTGCCAACCAATGTCCTACACAAGCTGACATCTTCAATGCCCCTTAATGTTGTATAGTAGAGTATGAGTCACCATGTAATCAGCCATGGCCCTGTCATTAGCCAGCATATAAAGCACACCTTTGCAATTAGAGGTACTTGCAGGTGATCAGCAGGCTGGTGCACATAGGCAAAAGAGGGCTCTAAGTAGGTAACCTGTCATGTTTAAAAGTCATGCTCTGGTTCACCATTTAAGTCATACTGAAAAGCCACCTAGCTTATTTAGCAATAGTGTGTATTGCTCAAGCGGGTACCTTAGTACTGTGTGACTATCATTTTAGTGTTCTTGTTTTGAGTAACTATCATCTGCATAGAAATGTACTTGTACCTGACTGACATGAACGTGACAAAAAGATCAGGACTGAAAAGAAAGTGACCGTTGCAGTTGGCACTTCTAAGGCAAAAATTCTTTTTCCCCTAGGTGAAATGTTTGTACAAAAGTTGCCAGCTGTTAGTTTTATGACATTTCTTTGCAGTCCAGTTTACTCAAACCAGACAGCGGCACAGCCAGAGGTTACCTCCTACAGCCATAGCTCTACTACAGCAGGTAAAACAGGCTGAAGTGCAATTAATCCTCCTGGAGGGTGTTGCTCCTATAGTAAAAGGAAGAGCTGGCTAAAAATGCCCTCGTTTCCAGTCCTTTCTTTTCATGTAGCTGTAACTTGTCCCTTTTGTTGCTCACAAGTGGTCATTCAAGTATGGTGCTAAAAAAGGGGGATTTGAGTAGGTACCTAGTTGGGAGAAGTCAGTCATATATAATAAACTATAGAGCGTGTGACATGAGTAGGTACCTGGTAGTGCAAGTTAAATGGTGAAACAGAGTGTGACTTCTTTTGAAAAGAGGGTACCTACTGACAGCATTGTTTACAATACGCTCAACAGGCTAGAGAATGAGGTTTAGGCACTCAATGGCTATCATAAACCTGATCTTTTACTCATGTCTGGAGGGCATTTCTGAAGATGGTACGACTAGACACAACCAGTATGAGTTGAAACCTTCAGTATCAAAGTGGGTGATCATAGGTAAAACACTATGACTGCTCTGTATGATCAGCATTTAAGGCAGTAATAACATATAGGGTTTGATAGGGCAGTTGTACTGGTCAGTAATGGCATTTCACTGAGGGCATTTAACTGAGGGATCTCACTACGACTTATAGGGGTCTAGTTGTACCATCTTGAGAAATGCCTTCCAGATCTTGTACTCATGTTAGAGTTGCTTGTAGAATAATGCTTAGGTAGGCCTAATTTGTGATTATATTGTTTATAGATGTGAGTTTTAGGCATATCAGTAATATATACCACTATTATGATTATTGACTCTTATAATTATTGATGGTACTATCACTGAATACATACTGTGATGTTTGTCTCTCAGAAGCTGCTCTTTATAAGTTGCCCGGCAGGGCTTGTATGCATCAGAAAAATATGTATATATTTTTTTTTAAAGCATGCATTTTCATTGCTTTTGGCAGACTAAGATGCTGTTCTGCAACATCGATTGTAAGAAGTCTATGAAGACTGAAAAAGGAGTTAATACAAATCTACATATATACAAATCTACAAATCTTGGTGTAAACTTGTCTCCGCAGCATCTCAACATTTCTAAACCCTGCAAAGTGTAAACCTATTTCCTCAATTTATGATACCTATTACCCAATAGAATAGATATCTGTGATATTGGAGGTTCCTCTGTATGCTCTCACCACCACAAGGACAGATTAAAAGCTATAAAGCTGCCATACATATCCACCAAATGTCCCTACTATCTTCAGCTCTTACACATCTATCAACTTTATAGATGCCATAATTCTGAAATAAGTGGAAGGTAATGTTAAACTTTGCTAGTGTGTCACAAATGTGCACTTTATATCAGCTACTTTTATTGAGATGCTACATTCGAAATCACCCCAGCAAATTGCCGTGAGTCCTCGCCAACCTGTGTGAAGTGGCTCACACATGTTGCTAGATGGAACACAATGTCGTTATAGCACAAGTTCACCAGGAATTACTATGCCACATGAGTCTAACACACAGTGGCGAAAGATGACGGAATGAGTTATCACTCAAAAAGGAGTCACCATTAATGACCAATCATGGCAACAGATGACGACAATTTGCTGGGACCTTTTGGTTTTTTATGAAGCCTCAGGTTCAGACCCATGTCATAGACGTAAGCGCTGTAGGGGCCTGTATATTTGCCGCGGCAGTTACAGACTTCAACCTGCCTTTACCCCCAGCCCTAATTCAAGACCAGTGCATCTGGTATGAGTTGAACAACTCATGTCACAGAATAATAGGAGATGTTTCAAAGAGAACATCATCCGTATTTCTAGTTTTAATCAATAAAAGTCTCACTTGGTAGTCGAAATGGTTCTGATGTAGCACCACAAAGGTCTTCTTGAACCCATTACTGGTGGAATTCTTTGAACTCACATTTACAATCTCCACCTTAATTCACCTTTAAGCAAGATGAGTCCAGCTTGGGTGTCTAGATGGCACTTGGCATGCATTCTGTCACAGACACCTACCGTAAAACCCACCTTGGGCCTCTTTATATCATTGCGGGGTTTTATGGTATATACACTTTTATGGTATATACAGTTGGGAGGGCTCAGTGTCCTGTAATTAAGCCTTTCTTCTTCTCAACTACTCTTCAGTAATTCCCAGCACTGTCTGAACCCTTTAATCTACAATATATTGACAGGAATGTCGGTGACTCCACGGGTCGAGGTCAAGAAACCATTGCACGATTCTAGAAATTATTATCCTGGATTCTACGTCCCCAGGAATACCAGAATCCCATTAACCCTTTAATGGCTGCTAATGCATTGATGCACAAATGCATTATGTCCATTGATTATCATGATGCATGAATGCAGCCCTGAATGAATGCAGGGTGGCATTCAAGCATCATTCTGATCCTACAGGATTAATACATGCCCTGGAGGGTGTTGCTCCTATTGTAAAAAAGAGCTGAGAGTATGTGCCCTCTTTTCTAAACAAGTTGTGCACTGCTTCACCATTCAACTTGCACTCACCACATTAGTCTGCTTTGTTTAAAATAGAGAGAGGTGCACTACCAGGTACCTACTCATGTCACACGCTCTATAGTTTAGTATACTGGCTGACTTCTCCCAACTAGGTACCTACTCAAATCCCCCTTTTTTAGCACCATACTTGAATGACCACTTGTGAGCAACAAAAGGGACAAGTTACAGCTACATGAAAAGAAAGGACTGGAAACGAGGGCATTTTTAGCCAGCTCTTCTTTTCACTCTATGAGCAACACCCTCCATGGCAACCATAATACACTCTTGTATCTGCAGCCCTTTAAGGGTTAACACAAAGCATGCACCTACAGTCCCTACTTCTCTAACCCTAAACCTTACCACATCACTATTCCTAATCCTTATACCATATCTACCTTCCTTATCTTATAGGTGGAGGGAGGATTCCAGCTGGTGGAAGTCTGAGGGAGGAGGATTTCATGTTCAAGAATTACAGGGGGTGAGATGGAGATTTCTTTCATTAGTGTCTAGGATGTACGGTAGTACCTCACATTAAAGACACTATATGCCCTATACACAAGGATATGGGGCCCTGGTGGGCCTCATAGAAGTAGCCAAATTCAAGGTGCTCCCTATAGGCTGGGTATTCTACAAGGGAACAGTACTAAAATGCTAGAAATATATCCTCAGATACACCTTATAATGTTCCTTTCAACTGAAGGTGCACCCTATACATGAGGTATGAAGGTACTACCAGACTGAGCCAGTGGCAGGGAGGTTTGATGACCTTGTATGACAGGATTGGTAGTCTAAATGTTAACAGCCCATTCACTAATCAAAGAGAAACATTTCCTGGATTAGGCAGCACCATATTTTCTACCTGTTGCCTCTGGTACCATAGTGCTAATGGCATGTCTGGTGTCTGATGAGGTGTAAATGGTCCACAAGACATAAACCATTTATACAGGCAGTGTTTATTCTCCCCTGTAAAAGCTGTATATTGTGTTAATGCATTATGCCCATTCGTCGTCATGAAGCATAAATGGGAGCCTGTGAGTTTACCTCCTTGGCATATTTAAGGGCTCTAGTGCTTATATTTAGATACCTTGTCTCCCTAGCCCTTGGTGACCGGCACTCATTCAGGACTGGATTATAAAATATAAGTTTATTTGTTTTAAAATAACCATATCTACTGTAAAACCCCGCCTATCAGTCAATTTTTATTTTGCATTTTTTCCCATATAAGTCGATTCTTTTTGTCCACGAGGGGGTTCGACTTATAAGTGAGGTCTTTATTTAATAGATTATAGTGTTATTATTTCTCAAGCTTTTTTTCTATAGGTCGGATTTGTTCCTCAAAGAGAGGGTTGACTTATCAGCAGGGTAGACTTAAAGGCAGGGTTTAATGGTAATCACTTTTTCTAGACCAGTGGTCATTCAGTGACCCAATGCTTAAAGTGGCATAGTCCGATTTCTTTTTCATTTTTCAAATTCTGTTCAAATTATTTCTATACAATGTAATAACAGCATATTTACGCAATTTTAGATCATCTATTGTTATCTTTAGCTCATACATACTTGTGAAGGAGGTCCCATTGACCTTGTCGTACACATTTTACAGTGTATTTCCAATGGATGGAGTTTTTGCATGCACTCCAAAAGTAGGAATTAGGGTATAAATCTGACAACTCTTTCAAATATGAGCCTAATTATGGGGAAGAAGAGCCAAATAAAGTAGTCATCATCTATGTGAATATCCTGGTCCATTTTGGAGAATATCCTGGTCCATTTTGGAGAAGATTGATTTTTTTTGGCCCGAACCATCGGACTATGCCACTTTAAATACACGCCGCTACAACACTGATAATTCATGCATCAGTTTTACTCCATAGAGTTGATAGAGTCTTTGATACTTGGCAGGATGCAGAGTTATAGCGCTGGCAAGTCGACTAGGTAGCTCCGTATTCTTGCATTATATTCTCAAAGCATCATGAACCTTGAGGTATCAGGTATATGACATTGTTCCTAACCTGAATAGGTTTGCTCTAATGATGCCAGAATATTGTAAACTCTATGAAGCCTCAGTGTCAGTATGGGCCTCACACTGAATGGTTTGTATGATCCCTTTTTTCAATGTTACCTCACCACCCATAGGTGGTACAGTCTGGCTGTTTCTGTAAAACATACCATTAGCATAAATCTTACAAAGTATCACCTTCTCAGCACCCTTCTGATCTCATTACCTGTAGGGTTCATCCAGCATAGATAAAAGATGCCTGCATTCTATACATGCTTCTTTTCAACCAGTTCTAAGGAACTACTTTGTTCAGCACATGTTTTCCAGGTTGGTCACATGTGAGTGGTGTGGTTAGTGGAGGTAGGCTAGTGATGGGTTGAGGTGGATTTAACATAGAAACATTCATTTAAGATTCAGGAAGTCTTTTTTTATTGTTTGGCATACTGAGTTGTTCCCTGGGATTAACTGCTACATGGTAAACAGGTTAATAGAATTAGGAGGTGTATTCAATTAACTTGTGTATTGAATTACTATGTTAAGGCTTGGCATTGCCCTTATGTGATATCAAGCCTTGGTGAAATTAAAACTTCTACAAGCTGGACTAGAATCTTAAAATGCCTTGTGTACCATGTATACCCGGTGAGCTCTAGTGTATATTTGTCTAACGGACTGTATATGGAATAAAGGATCTTGGTGCCCAGTCACCTTATGCTGTGATGGGACATATGCCTGAACAGTTAAGAATAGGGTATAGAGACTATATGTTTACACATGCTCCTATACATTAGGACGTATAATGGGGTATATAATGTTCCCCAGATAAATGAATATCATCTATATAACCCTGTTCATGAGTTCCCTGAGTGGAAATAGACATCAATACAAACAGGGGCTGTACATTCCCGAGTCATGTAAAGGTAAAGTTATGCTCTCTATACACTGCAAAAATGGTGTTTAGATCCTAAACACAATTCTAAACATATTCTTGCAACGTTTTTGTAATCACATTAATTTCCTAAACATGTTTAGCCAAACAATGTGCTTAGCTCAAGTGTTTAGAAATGTAGGTGTTTAGTTTAAACTTTGTGTTTAGATATATGAATTTTGTGTTTAGGTGTTTATGATTTTTTTTAGATGTTTAAATGATTTGATGGAGAGTTAAGGTTTGCAGACATGCATGCATTAAAAAACAGATATATTTTGTTTGTTTTCTCATTTACTGGGGGGGGACATCAGCAGGTATTTACTTGTCAAAGTCTCCAAAGATGTCAGCCACAGCTATATACATGTACATGTATTACACACTGCATCAGAATGAGAGACTTGAATGAGAGACTTGAGCTTGGCTGGAAGGACATTGCCTTATCTATTCCAGAATAACATCAAATAGGTGTCAGTCATGGAGCTTATTGATTATGTTATGCTAATGGTGGTGGCATAAGGTGAATCTAGTCAATTTTCTATTGCCCTTTCTATTCACATGCCATTCTATGAAATGAAACCAAGATACACATGGGATTTGGGGACATTTGTCACAAGAATTGATTATAACTGTGTGCAGATAGACCATTCAAAGGTAGTGCTGCTACCTGGTGTGGATTCAACATCCAAGTGTCTAAACATATTGATGTTTAAATCTAAACACCTATTATTCAGCTGTCTCAATTCTAAACATCTAAACATGTTTAGCGTAAATGTTTATGTAGTTAGAATAAAAGTGTTCATTTCCTAAATGTGTAGTCGATGAGACACCTAACTGACCTATATGTTTAGGTTTTAAACGTGTTTAGACCTAAACATGCTTAAAATCTAAACACCTTTTTTGCAGTGTAGCTGCTAGCCCCCCACATCAATCAGCACTGAATATGAGCAGTGCTGAAAAATAATTGTAATTATCACCTTTGTCAGAAAAATTGTTAATTGAAATTTTTGAAAAAGTTTGGACGGACAGAGGCAGTCGAGTTTGTTACGAAATTAAAACTCATGACAGAAAGACAGCAACAAAGTGGGTAAGGATGAAGTTCTCTGCTTGTAAAAACAGACATCATCAGTAGCTCTATTAATCTCTAGTTTTAATCTGCAATCAACTGCATCAATGAATCTGTTAGTGAAAAAAGTTCAGGATGAGAATTTGGTAATCAAAAAGCATAAATCACGAGCCTCCCAAAGTCTGACATCTCCATCATGATGATTTATGACATTCTATAGTTCAACTGATCCTAGAGTGAATTGCCAAAAAAAAGACAGTGCACTGCAACACTAAGATACAGTTTTAGCAAAAACTGTTATAACCAATTTGTTAGTTGTGTACTATTTCTGAATATCATTTACATATTGAAAGAAGAAACAAACAAACAAAACAATTGCATCCCTTACCTTTTGTCAGATATGATTTTCAGGATGGCTGACTCTCATTAATCCATACTGCAATATAGGCCTATAGTTAATGTTTAACATCAATTACTCCTCCGGAACCCTTTGGGTTGCCAGGAATCGACGAGGAAATATTTGCCCTTCAGTTGGATGAACAAAATTTATGAATTGAAGGCCATGTCCAATGGCCTTGCATCTGCCCCACAAATTTTCACTAAACTCCTCACCCCAATCTTTGCGAAATTGAGGGAAGCCGGTCACGAGTGCTTCTCATACTTGGATGACTTCTTCATTCTGGCAGACTCTCAAGAAAAGTGCAAACACACTACTGAAGTGTTGGCACGAGAGCTAGACAAATTGGGTTTTGTGGTCCATAGGGAAAAATCAGTTTTTACCCCACTCAGAAAATCACCTTTCTAGGCTTTCTACTGAATTCACTGATCATGACAGTTACCCCTACCAGGGATAAAATTGATAAATTCAACAGGGTGGTAGCGGACCATTCAACAGGTAGCTGGCATAGTAGGTCTTATGACCTCTAACTCACCTGGAGCACAATATGGGCCTGCCCATATCAAATGTATCAAGAGGGAAAAGAACATAGCTCTAGAAAAGTATGCCAGCAACTTTGATGCAACTATGTGCCTACATGAGGGGGGGGGCCTAGAGGTTATGGTGCCACCGCCTCCCATAGCTTCAAAGAAAATAAGGAAAATAAGGTGCTGACACAGAATTATGCACAGATCCTTCTGATGGTGGTTGGGGGGCCCACAGGGGTCCAATACCTACAGGGGGGATCTGGAAACCTTTAGAAAGAATCTCACACACTAATTTGAAAGAACTGAGAGCCATCCTGCTAGGTCTCCAGGCCCTCATCCCAGAAAAGGGCATTATGGTTAACCTCAGAACTGATGACACTACTGCCCTAGCCTACATATGAAAGATGGGTGGGGTGAAGTCAATAGAGTGTGATGAGATGGCAAAAGAAATCTGGGAATGGTGTGAAGAGAGAGATATGTGGCTACTTATAGCCCACATTCCAGGAGTCGAGAACATGTTAGCAGATTTCAAATCCCGCTACTTCTCAGATGAAATTGAATGGGAGCTTAACACAAAAATCTTTGCTAAACTATGTGCCAGACAAAGACCTGTTTGCATCCCATACTAACAACAAATTAGATAAGTTTGTGTCCTGGAACCCTGAACCTGAGTCATCAGGAACAGAGTTCAACGATGATTTGTCATTTTAGGCTGTTCTTCATGCGTGGTTGTCAGGCTGTCTCCCATGAGGCCATAGGCTGAGTGGAAGACAGTCTGACTACCACAATTGACGAAACAACCTGAATTGACAAATCTGAGTTGAATCTGAGTTTATTTCATGTTTTGCAGGTAGAAGATCCCTCAAAAAAAAACTTTTGGTTGAGGGGTTTGAGGCTATTTTGACAATGTCATGGTGGAGAATGGGGCCATGAAGAATGAGATCTTGTTTCTTCACGCCCTACTGTGGAATGGGTGTTCCTATACAAATCTATAGTGAGGCTCATTCTTGACATAAAATAAAGACTCTTCCTCTCTGACATGGACTAATTGGTATGCTTACATCTTCCCTCCTTTCAGTCTGGTCAGAAGAGTGGTACAACGCCTGATGCTACAACCATCAGACGCAGTAGTGGTGATGCCGGACTGGCCGGGCCAGCCCTGGTTTGACACTCTATGGGGCAGCTGTCTGGAGAGAATGCAGTTCAGAAGGGCCAACGGAAACCTCCAACAACACAGTCAACCAAGAAGCCCAGACAGGATCCAAAGGATTCATTTGGTGGCCTGGCGTTTCTACTCACCAAACACTTAAGGAAGAAGGTTATGACCATGAAACAGTTGATCTCATACTTGATGCTTGGAGAACTGGCACTCACTCAGCATATAATGTATATGTCAAGAAATGGTGTGAATCTTGTAAAGAACAAAACATCCCTACCTTAGGTCTTACTATACCCCAAATTTGTAGGTTTCTCAAGGAATTACAGAAAGAAGGTTAAAGATACAGTGCTATAAACACCGCACGGTGTGCCCTATCAGCTCTCCTACCATCGTTTGAAAACAACTCTGTTGGTCAGCATAAAAATGTGTGTCTAGTTCTCAAGGGGGGCATCCTGCATTTCTCAAGTTGTCTCTACTATAAGAAAAACATTTACAGAAGAAAGCAAACTAATTCCTCCCTCATTAACAACCAACGTGTAAATGTCAATTACTCTTCATCCCATGAGGTAGCTTAAAAAGAGAAACGTGACATGACACCTCCAGGTTGATGTTCTTCTGTTTTCATGATGTGCTGCAAAAACACTGATAAGTAACTTGTCAGTGCTGAATAAGGCCAATGTGCTGATTCACAGAAACATTATTGATAAGTTGTTGGTGAAATATTAAACTACATGATTTCTAGATGACATAGAACATTAAAATGCAATGTGGGCCTAAAACAGATAAAAAGAAACACACTATGCTGTATTGAGGGTGATGTTTTCCAGTTTCATCCTTTGTACAAGGAGAGTTCCCCAGCCATACTAACATGGTGAATAAGCCACCAACCTCTCGCCATACTCAATTACCCCTTGTAGAAAAAAGTTATATCCTACACAATGTTTTCCTGATTGGCCACATGTGAGTGTTGAGGCTAGTAAAGGGGTATAAGTAGCAGCACACTGTCATAAATTGTACGTTTACTCAAACCAGACAGTGGCAGGGCCAGAGGTTACCTCCTACAAACATACCTCTACTATGTCACATAAAAACAAGCTGATGAGCGACCATGGTCTACCGAATAGAAAGAGGCACATCAACCATTTTGTGTGTGTATTGTAAAGTGGATCATTAATAGTTCCACTAAGAGCGCTACTTTTAGATGTATGGTATATTGTTAACAGATGTAATCTCACTTATGCTTTATGGGGATACAAGTGACAAAATAGAAATGTAGATACCTTGTCTGCTTTGAGCATGAGCATGTTCTGGAAGTGGAGCTTTAGGATACATTGTTTTAAAAACTGTACTGTCAGACAAAACCATGCACAGACCAATTCAACAGTGATGACATTTCATTAAAGGTGACAAGTTGGTGAAAGTGAGGTTATGAGAAAATCACAGTGTAGAGTGATCAACAGTTCTGACTGTAGCTGCCCTTCATCAGGATAAATTTGCATGGTTAAAATCTCATATCGTCTGACCTGTCATGCTGTTCTATCTAATACCATATAGTTCCAGACTCCTCCTAACTGAATCCACTTTGACCTTATATTTGTGTCCCATAAGGAACTTCTCTGAGACATGCTAAATTCCTGTATGGGAGAGGGGATCTACCTGTGTTAGGATGCCTGTCAAGGTAACACAAATTGTTAGATTAAGAGCTTGGAACCGTTTGTGACAAGGCTAGTCTGGTGTGTAGACATGCTTATAATCCTAAATTTTAAACTCATGACATGTGTAATCCCTTGGTTAAGCTTCTGTGTGTGAATTTATGTTTGGCAGCACAGATCAACCAGACACCTCCAAATACCACTTTAGTACTAAGCCTTGGGTAAAATCTTCTCATAAAGGTCTATCTGGACTTGTCTGATGCAATATGTATATTTGTATACCACTTGGTCAAATGGGACATGAAATGAAACATTGCAAGCCTTCATCTATGGCATCCATAAGCCCTCTGGTGGCGATATAATGCTTATATAGATTTTGCATTTTTATATTTATAGGCACAAAAGTAAGTATTTCAACAATTGAGTTGTTGTGATTGGTCACATGTATTTGCAATCAATGTGCATTAAGTGAGTAGACAAATGGCAACCTGCATCTATGGTTTTTGATATTTCTCACTGTTTTTCTTTAGTGAACTATTGCGACAAAAATTTCGGGAATTTGATTCCTGCATAACAACCTGTAGCATAGTCCTCCCTGTGAAATGGCTATTTATATGAACATGTTTCCACATACATCAGGGTACCTTCTGGTAGCATTGATACCACAGATCGCTTATCCTTTCACATATCAGCCGCTATCTGGACAAAGTCAATAAGCAACATTCATGGTACAAACAGGAAAACTCAAATCTTGTTTACTGAGACAACTTTTTAATCCCTCGGAAACATTACATTAAGGAAGAATATGAATAATCAAAGAAGCAAACAACGGCTGCCTAGCGTCCAAGACAGCCAGGTCATGTCACTAATGACTTAGGTCTGTGATTGAGGCTTTTATCCTTGTGTGATGAGTTTTAATTAAAATGGTACTTCTTCATGTTTTAGTGGGGAGAGGATTACAATTTGGTGTTTGGGAAATTAAAAGTTCTCTATTGGCTTATTTGCAGTGTTTACAGGATGACAGGTGTAAAAAACTATTTCCAGTTGAAGACAAACATTCAAGAGAGAAGGAAAGTGAGTGTTATCATGCAATGACTTAGAAACACATATTTTGATTTCTCAAATCCACAAAGCTCTGGAAGGAAATAGAGTTAAAGTGACTTCAGATAGGATGATTCAACCTCTGGATTTGTGTGCCTGGAGGGGAGGATTATCTATATATTAGAACACATCTAACATCAAATTCCATGTGCCGGATGCATGACTATTACAGACTGTATAGGGAGGTAAAGTTTTTGCCCAGCCTTCTTGTTGTGTGAGGGGTTAATGTCCCAATAGCAAACGATGGGGTAAAGTGGCTCTATCAGGAGGCAAAACAAGGTATATTAAGGGCATAATACATGGCTGGGCTTTTACCTTATAAAGCCATGAAAATCAATGTTATTTGGTACAAGTCGACATAAAGAGGCTGGTCCTCTGCCATATTGGTTCCTTGTCGAGTCACCGGAATGTGAGCATATACATTCTCCGTTTACACTGTAAATACAGCAAAGCTGGAGCCTTTGACAAGAGAGGTGAACGTAAATACACATATATAAGTCGCGCTGGGCTAGAATCCATGATGGGCGGGACGCAGTCACAACTTTGGTGAAAAAACATGTGGTTCTATTTTGTTTGGAGTTATTATAGAGAATATAGGCATTAATTCTTCTAAATTATAAGGGTGAGTTGTGTTATTGACTTATAACATTCCCCACAATTGTTGAATAAGCCAATTAAGTCTATTTATTTTATTTCGGGAGATTTAATTTGGTGTAAACTTGCTGTCACTCACCTCTGTCAACATCAGTGCCTTTAGTGCATGCTAAATACATTGCTTCATCAGGGTTCGGCACCAGAAATCAGTGCCTAAACTGGATAACCATGGTATAATTGCATTCATTCATATCTGATATCCAGAAATCATTGCCAATCTTGTTGGTGAGATCCTGGGGTAGCAGAAGGCAATACTTGACTCTAGTACAAGCTGTTCGTTGCTGGGTCATGTAAAAGTAAAGTCAGAATTCCCATAGCTGTTAGATCTATATGATACAAAAACAAAATTACTGCAAAATATGCATTAAGTCATTGCTGAGACATACTGGACAGCAGGAAACAATACATGAGTCATTCGGCATATGAACCCATTAATTATATACAAAGCCCCATTTTCTATGAAATCTACTAGAGTGGGGACAGGTTCTCACAAAGACATTAATGACCTTTATGTTGACAGACTCTCTGTATTCCTCTTTTACTATCCGATAAAGCATTATACAGTCTTATGCTGAGCCTAGGACATTATTGGGTGTACAAGGAGCACATCGTGATCAGGAGTACAGGATTAGTGTCCACTGAGGCATGCACTGCCCATAACTGTATATTATACACACTCCAAAAATTAACTGTTGAATCTATCCGGAGGGTGTTGCTCCTTTTGTAAAAAGAGCTGTGAGTATGTGCCCTCTTTTCTAAACAAGTCGTGCACTACTTCACCAAAGTACTTGCACTCACCACATCAGTCTGAAGAGTCACCTGCCTTGTTTAAAACAGAGAGAGAGCTGCACTATCAGGTACCTACCCATGTCACACACTCTATAGTATATTATTATACTGACTGACTTCTTCCATCTAGGTACCTACTCAAATCCCCCTTTTTGAGCACCGTACTTGAATGACCACTTGTGAGCAACAAAAGGGACAAGTTATAGCTACATGTAAAGAAAGGACTGAAAATGAGGGCTCTTCCTTTTACTATGGGAGCAACACCCTCCTGGTATCTTACTGAAACCAAACAGTGAACCGTGCAATCATATTGCTGTGAAATAGTATAATTTGCACAATGAAGCCCCAAATGGCAGTATGGTGTTATCAGGAATTTCCATAAAAATAAAACGGATCTTGGGCAACTTTGGGACAAGGATTTCACTATCATTTTCACAATATTTCTTTTTACAGTTTTTAATATCTACACATATTCTTCCTCTACATGTGTACCAGATCTAAGTGAGTAGCTTGTTATGGTTATTATAACCTCTCTCCACATACCTTTTAGGGACCGAAGGTCATTTATAAAGGAACACTATGGAAGAAATCAGTAATGATTCACCAACTTTGATTTAACAATTGAAATCCAACAAAACAACAACAAAAACACAACAACAAAACAATGAAGGATGTTATGAATGGCTCAAGTAGAAAAATGAAATTAAGACCCAGATGAAACCAGCATGCAAGGTCTCACATTTCTCCAATTAACACTAGTTATCTCCAATCAAAATTATTTATCAAATTTCTAATTTTTGATTTATTATTTAAATTAAAAAAAAACAAACAAAAAAAACACAATAACAACAATTGTTATGAATGACTGTGTTGAAAATGAAAGTAAGATGTTGATAAAACCATCATGCAAGGTCAACTAAAACCTTATGAATTACATGAGGTATCCCTGGGGGATGAGTAAAGATCCTTCTTTATGTCCCTCTCCATCCATGTGTAGAATTGTGGTGAAGTGTATAAATGCATTCAGGTCGAACTGTGGCTTACACCATTTTGGTAGGGGTACTCCTCATCCGTCATCCATATTTAAATAACCATTGGAAGTCAGACACAGAAAGAAAGAGAATATGATATCTCGGACAGGGAAACCTGGAGGGCTATTCTCAATCACAGACAGAGTAGCCCATACCAGCCAGACAAGATTGGTATTCTGGGTAGGCATCATTACAACACATGATAAGAAAGACACCTCATTGTTAAGGGGACCACAGACGGGCCTGACTGGGTCGGCCGATCATGACGTCGGGGACATCTGCCGGAATGTCTGATCCAGTCGGTCAATATCAAACATGTTTGATGTGACAGATCGGATCGGATCGGTACTCCCTAGTTACTGATCGAGTCTGGCCCGTCTGCAGCCGCCTTTAGAGCTGTTATTATGCTGCTTATGTAAGTACAAGAGTAGGAGATACTGGACATAGAATGCAGCTTTCGCACAAGACGTTTCAATTTCTGGAGGGTCTTGCCAAATTGGAAAAGATATTCTCACCGAAGCAGTACCTCACCTCCTGTACATTATTTTCTTTTCTAAGTTGCTCCCTTTTCCTATTTGTGTTTCCTAAAAGTAGTCACGGAGCAATATGTGAGAAAGGTGTAATCTGACCAATCATAGGCAATGTAGTCCATCTTGAGAAAGCTAATTGGGTGAGTGTAACTTGAAGTGTGAAACAGAGAGTGTTCGTTTCAGCCCGACTATCCTGAGCAATTTGGTAATAGCCTCCTATAAAAATAAATGATTCCTGTGAGCTAAATCTGTTCACATATTTTATACCACTTCAGCTCATTCAAATCAATGTACACTTGGTTTCACTACATTACCATTGCACTACATGCAACAAAGTACTTAGTAATACATCAGCACAATGATATTTTATCACTTAGGGGTTGCACCCTTTGCCTTTAGCCGAGAGAGAGAGAGAGAGAGAGAGAGAGAGAGAGAGAGAGAGAGAGAGAGAGAGAGAGAGAGAGAATGACAGTGTTGTAAATCTACCCAGCAAATTGCCGTCATCTGTCGCCATGATTGGTCATCAATGGTGACTCCTTTTTGAGTGATAACTCATTCCGTCATCTTTTGCCACTGTGTGTTAGACTCATGTGGCATAGCAATTGCTATTCCTGGTGATCTTGTGCTATAACGATGTCGTGTTCCATCTAACGACATGTGTGAGCCACTTCACACAGGTTGACAAGGACTCATGACAATTTGCTGGGTACTGGGAATCCCACCGCTACACACCTTGATTGAGCAGACGATGAAAAAAGGCATTATAGTCAGGTCACACACATATGTCCACAAAAAATAACTAATTACCAAGATCACTTTAGGCATACTATAATTAGCTAACAGTAAAGCTAAGTTAAGAACAAATAAATAAAGAGAAAGGGAATGGGTATCTGGTGTAACATGAAATGGAAGGTAAAGCACAAATGTCAAACTGCACATTTGCCAACAGAAATACACGTTTCAGGACTAAGAAATAACTGTTGAAAATATGAGGGATCCTTTTAAGGTTGGTGAAAACACTTTAAGGCAACATAAAAGGGTGACAGACCAGTCACACTGTGGTAAAATGATAGTGAACTGCTTGTCATAACATTTTTTGCTACATTGTCTGTAAAAGATATCAAAAAGTGCTACTGCTAGAAGATCAGGAAAGGAAAACAGATTCAAACTTGATTAAGTGTCTAAGTTTCAGTCATCAGTTATCAGTTGTAAGATAGTGAAAAGGTAAGTGACATGAAAAGAATAACCCCCTATAGTCACTTTATACCCTTCTTCTCCAATGACCCTCACAACAGCTAGAGGACTTGCCAAAAAATCAGAACATAGCAAGCCAATCAATTCAAGCGAACGAAGAACACTTGTTATTTAGGCTCTTTGTTCTGCCTTTTCTAGCTTCAGGTGTTCACTGATTGCAAAGGGAGGGTAGCCTAGATGAAATAAACCATGACTGACATCACCTGCTTTATGTGGACAAGACTACAGCAGATTTCTCATACCCTGCTTTGGATGCCAATGTTTTGAATGAGGAAACATGGAATCCCTGCACAGTGTGATATATGTATGTCAGACTAATTTCCCCCTTGATTTTAGCCTACTGGGTTAGATGGTCTTTATATTATATTCATGGCCTCATGATGCACCTTATAGTCAAGGTTTTGATACTAAAGAACAGTACAACAATATCAAAGGTCTGATCAAAAGAGGCAACTAATATGTAGGGCATGAACCCAGAGTCCATCTCTTTTTTTTTAAAGTGTTTTATTAAGGTTCACAGAAATTATGTAAAAACATAACCTGTCTCCGAGCTCGGCAAAGCCGTTATGATGCTCGGGCCTTCTTTATAGGTGACTTATTCAATCTATTTAAATCAGTGTAATGGCACACAATGTTACATGTCACATAGAGACCACTCATAGTTATATCTGCACAATGTAATATAACACATAATGAGATGGGGATGAAAGATGAGTTCATGTAATGGTGTAGATTACACGGAACAAAGTATAATACAAACAGTCTGTTTCATTTTAATGCACCACACACATATCTGTCATTAACCAGGAATACATGGAGGATTCATACATAGCTGTCATAAGAGGACCCAGCATGCAATCATAGTTTATCATACAATTCAAAAAGAGTATATAGACAAGTATGGTATACATATTTATCATTGATGTAACATTTAGGATAATCTCTTTTAATTTCTTCTTTAAAGACCTCTTTTTCCCTAATCAGTGTATACTTTATCTTTAGCTTATAATTCCATCTTCTAATGGCCTCCTGATCTTATATGCCAGAAGCATATCATATACAACAAGGACGTATGACAGTGATATTGAGTCTACCCACAGGATTGTCCACTACTCTGTGAGTGCTGTTATGGAGCCCCTAGGGCCATGGTGCCTTTTCTACATCTGCCAGATCCATGTATAGGATTGTTATTTGACGGCATTATGCCTTACCACTAGAACCTATAGTACCATGAAGCATCCAAATGCCTCCTTTAGCTCGAGGTGCATGGACTGTAACATATGGCAAGAGGTTGGGAGCTACCTTTCCCACTGCCCAATACCCTTTAAAGGCTAACACTGCATTAATGCATTATGTTAACCCCATGGGACTGAATCCCTTCCAGTTGGCCTGCATGATGAAGTGCTGATATGCAGACTTGCCAGACCAGGCCAGGAGGCCATTTCTTAACAGGCTACGACTGCCCACTTTCAAGTCGTAGTGGGAAGCCTTAACTTAGTGACAACACAGCCCAATAGTAATGGTCATGTAGTAACTGCAGCACTACGGCAGCCCTACCAAAAAGCTATGTGATTGCTACATAAGGCCTGATCGTACAGAGCAGTCGTAGGGGCTTACCTACGATCACTTTTAGGTTGTGAAGTCGTAGTGGCTGTAAGCAGTCGTAGTGCCTTAAGAAATGGCCTCCAGCACTATATTGCAGAATCATGAGAATTATTCAGTCTTATACCACGATTTCGGCACTTCCGGTGGGTTTATATGCAGTTTAGCCGTGCATTATTCTGCATATACCACCCTTGTGCGTTTTTAGAATTTTTGGTATATACTTTTTCGGGGTCAAGTTGGATTTTTGGAAATTATGGCAGCTATACAAAGTTAATCTAGCCATCTTCCATTCTGAAAAATCGTGCCAACTCGTATGAGGATTGAATCCCGGCCGCAGTGGTGGTAGGCGAAGGCCTTAGCCATAGCGCCACACTGAACGGTGATGGAAATCAATGCGAAAATAAATAAGTTCTAACCTGACGTCCTAGTGGTATGTTTGCAGTCAGATTTCGTCTTGATTCCAAGCTTGTCATGTTATAATATCGAAATCCCAAGAAGTTTTCGATCCATAGAAGAGGAATGCGTGGTAATTTTCTCCATTTTCTTCGATATAAATAAGAATCCATTGATTTTTCCATCCTAAGCGAGTCGCGGCCTGTGCGAAGCCATTGTTTTTCTTCCTTGACCTATATCTACATCCGGGCCACTGTCACTGACACACTTTCGTCGGACATGGAGGCGGGTGGGAATGGCCGGACCGCGACTCGCATACGTTGGGAAAATCAATGGATTCTCCTTTATTTTAAATATATCGGACATATCAAGCATGGAGTACTCATCTAGACTATCTAAGGATATGTATGTTTTAATTTGAAAACGTGTCATGGTTGGATTACATTCGAAAAGTGACTGTATACACAGCGGTACCTCTCCCGGGAAGGAACAAAAACAATGGCTTCACGCAGAGCGGACACGGGCCGTGTCGCTTGCACTTCCAAAATGTCTTCGCCTGGCTATATTCTTTGGATTTCAGGTAAGAAATTGATACAAAATGGAGGAAATGGTGGTATAAACCTATTAGGTGATGCATATCGGGGCCCCACGGGCTGTATATGCTGCTCCGCGGCTCAGGTATATACAGCATATACAGCCCTAGGGCCCCGATATGCATCATCTATTAGCTTAATGTATATACAGCTCCCAAAGGTTAAAATGTTTATTTGCTGGGCATTTGACAATTAGGCTATTAAAAACAGCACTATATTAATATCAGACAACATATTGGCCACTAATTGGTGTTCTCTACCCATATAAAGACAGCCCTATTATGGGACTTGATGGAAGAATGACCTAGGTTAAAACTTTTCTTCCCATGGCCTAGAAAGAAATTAGACTGTCTTTAGTAGAGAGAGATGAACCTACTTACAGGATATTACAACCCTACAGCTGCACCTCCCCAGGGCACATTTCAATATTGTCTACAACAGCATGTTTCAAAATTTGTAAAGAAATCTGCTATGTGAAACTTGCCACAACCATTCTGCCAAATCCACCTATGTATATAGATACACCAGGACCTACCTCAGGGAGAACAATAGATCTAATAGCCAAAAACTAATTGTAATAGAAATTTCTAGCTGGGCATACATCAAAATAAGCCCCAGATGTCATACAATGTCTGTAAAGGACAGGATATCATCAAGGCATAAAACAACACTCTGTGTGGTTGGAACCTTCATTATAAACATCAGAATTTTCTCCAGAATTAAACCTCAATATCAGTTAAAGGATATGACAAAAAGATAGCTACAGTTAGGTGGAAACACCACCTCTCCATTTTACATCATGGCCTGCACTGTTAAAGGCATAATCCCTGTCCCAAGGTCACCAGAGATCTGACATTATTTCCACAGAGATTCATTCTACCACTGTTTTAACACCTGGGGCTTCTTGTAAGAACTACATTAGTTCACTGCAGGATTGTGTCTCAGATCTTGGCTGAACAGCTGGTGAGGCATTGTAAGCATTTGGTAATGCTTCCTATACACCATTTTATGTTAAAAATAGGATAATCACTCACCATTTCTTGGCTACTGTACTTCTACTTAGTGACACTGTCAGCACACAGTAAAACATCAGAGCATCACCAGATGATCAGGCTTAGTATCAAATTATACTCATTTTATCGACCATTCCTGAGTCTGGATCCATCTTCAAGTGAGTAAGATTTTCTTTTGGTATGAAGAGTGGCTCATTTATGAGTAGATGGTTTTGAGTTGCTAATGCTTTCACAATTAGAACAGGTCCTATATTTATTCTCAAGGTGATGACTGCAAATTGCAGTTTAACAATCTTGTGCAAAATAATGACAGCCCCAAAAAATCTTTGAATGTCAAACTTGCTTCCAAGCTGCCATTTTGTATTACAAGAGCAGCTTGACTAGTGTACTAAACACAAGAACAAGGGATGTGATAGAGAGTTGCTTAAAAAACACATTATTATAGACAAAGTTACGATATCTTAAGTGAAGGGTGATGGCATGTAGCTTTGAAGAATGCATACATGTATTCTCTTGTCTTCTACTGATATTTACAATGCTGTGCTTTTCATCCACCATACAGAGCCCAGACAAAACCAACAAAAGGTTTGGGTGAAAGGCACACTACACAGAAAACAAACAATGTTCAAAATCATAGTCAGATATTAATCAAACAGTCTAACTTTCTAATGAAAGTTAGTCAAAAGCATGTGTTTAAGTGTCCACGTTTTTCTTAGTCAAAAATGACTATCCCTTAGTCAAAGTGTCCAACTTGCCTTGGCTTGCCTGATTTTGATTTGGATTCATTGGTGGGTTTGACTAAGTACATAATCTAACACTTTTAGTCTAATTCAAATGCTGAGTGTAACTTCTATATGAGATTGACACCTCACAAATCAGAGTCTCATCAATATGGAAGCATATGAAAAGCCTCTTGTGTTTGTCATTCAAAACCCTTGTGCCAAGTTACTCTGGGGTTGCCACAAAGAAGCAGGTGCAATTATGGATATTACATTTATATAGATGACCACTGCCTAGTTTACATTACAACTTATCAGTCTATTTGGTATATTTTGCCAGGGCTAATATTTGATCGAATTTTGAAATCTTAAAATTACCCTTATTTTGACAACCATGGAACTATTCATGGTACACACCCACCAGAAAAATTCTGTTTTAAACCATTGTCATACTAGTAATTGGCATGATCAAGTTGTCATATGAGAAATATCATATGGCTAGTGGTGTATGGAGTAAATACATCAGGCTCATAATAAATAGTGTTATTTCCAGTTGTCACTGGTTTATTCAGCTTTAGGCAACATGTAAGAAATATCAATCATACAGTAGTTAGTATGTAGGTAATTTGTACATACAGTAAACATACAGTAATTTATAAAGTACAATGTTCAGTTCCACTCCACCTGTGAGGTAATAATAATACAATGTCCAGCATAGTTCTAGGTGGGTTCCCACACCAAGCTCCTGGCCTGCTGCTTAGAGGAATAATGTAATAATGAATAACTTTACCCTCTGGTGGATGTCTTGGGGAAGATAGCCTCTGGCCACTAATGATGGAAACCCATGCCTGTCTAGCATAGTTTCACCATAGTGCAGTGGTATAGCAGGTAGCAGGAGATGACTGGAGATGTTACCTCTGGAGTGGTTCTTGGTGATCTGACTTCCTGGAGGTGCAGACAGGCTATTTGTAGCAAATCTTGGAAAAGCACCTCCAGACTGACTGGAGCCAGCAGCATCTGCCTAACTCTACAATTGTTTGAGGGGTGTCTTTCATGTGTCACAGGGGGACAAAGGACCCCCATGGACGCCGCTATGCCCCCCATTGTCTTGGTCGGTTCTGCATCTTCAAACCCTCATAACTCGGTCGTTTATGCATGTATAACCGCCATTTTGGGCATGCGTGGAGCTGAATGTGCCAAGATTATAATGCTTGCTGGATAGGCGCGTAACTCCCGCCGGTTTGTCTGTAGGGAACTCGGAGCTCCTTTCAGTCTCCATGGCATAACTTCCTTAATAATGGGAGTTCCGCCTTGATCTTGGACTCATTTTGACCGTCTAATTATGGGCTTTCCATTAATGCTTTGATATTTGACCTAGCTTGCTCAGGAGCGACGCTAAAGCGACCGGACGGTTATGGCGTCGTGCTTATGTAACCCATTGTTCAGTTATTAGAGTGCTCAGATACTCATGACGGCGTCAGCGGTGCTCAGGCACCCGTGACGGCCGGTTGCATTCACTTACAAGTTATTAATTTGTGCATTGAACCATGAGGTCGCACACTGAGACCCTCATTTTTATTATATTGTGCAGTGAACCATTAGGTCGGAGCCTTTGATGTCAGAGAGAGTGTTTGTAACTGACCTGGCTGGTGTGCAGTGGGGCATGAACGCTCTTATACAAAGTTTGAGCGCTCTTATAGCTCTTAGAACCAACCTATGTATTAATTTCATAGATATCCTTTGATTAATACAAAATATGTTACAATTTATGGAATAATAAAATGGTATATCATAGAATACTCCCTCTCCCCCGAGAGAATGCGAAACTCCGTCATTTCGCCGAGGGAATGTACAATTTATACAATTTTTACCTTATTTTGGAGTTATATACTGTTTTGTAAGAGGATTTGAAGTAATGGGGAGTGCTTCAAATGCAATTTTTGTGGTAGAGCTTTGTCAGTATAAACAATTTTCTCCTGGGTATAAGTACATTTCCGAGTTTCTATATCTTTCCATACCTGAGCTTGTTTGCTCATGTGACATCAATTTTGGGTACAATTTCCCATTTTTTATGTACAACATACAATTTGGCAAATAGTGTGCAATTTTGGCATTCAATGTTCAATTTAGCGTGCAAATTGAACATAAATGACAATTTTAGTGTGCAAATTTACAATTTCGCGTGTAATTGCGTTCAATTGACAATTTCAGTATGCAAATATATAATTTTTGCGTACATTTGGCAATTTAAGTGTGCAAATATATAATTTTCGCGTATATTTGGCAATTTTAGTGTGCAAATATATAATTTCGCGTACATTTGGCAATTTTAGTGTGCAAATATATAATTTCGCGTGCATTTGGCAATTTTAGGTGTACAAATATATAATTTTTGCGTACATTTGACAGTTTTAGTATGCCAATATATAATTTTGCGTTCAATTGATAGTTTCTGTATGTACATATATAATTTTGCGTACAGCTTGGATACACATAGAAATGTTGATTTTCTAAAAATCTGACTTCAGTGTATGAATTGGGTACAGACATACAGTATAATGTGCAACATACAATTCAAATGTAAATTGGATACAACTTACAATCTAGTGTGCAAACATACAATTTTTGTGTGCAAATTGGGTACAAGCGTACAATCTGGTGTGCAAACATACAATTTAGTGTGCAAATTGGGTACAAGTGTACAATCTGGTGTGCAAACCTACAATTTTAGTGTGCAAATTGGGTACGAGCGTACAATCTGGTATGCAAATAACAATTTTGTGTGCAAATTGGGTACAAACGTACAATCTAGATTACACTATTCAATTTATGGGATTTGAGACAAATTTTTCCGAGGGCCGGAAAAACAAAGTACTTCATGTACAATAGGCTTGTTTGTCTCTGAGTTACTCATTGATTTTGCTATATTGGTGTATTAATTGGCAATTTCAGCAGTGGGCCGCTGCTTAATTGACTTTTCCCCTAGCCTTTTGAGTATGTGTCCCTGAAAGAGATTTATTTGGTGAGTATCTTAAGTAAACATGTTTTATGTCAACAATTTTTCTCAACAATTTTTTTTTTTTTTTTTCATTCATTTTTCCAACAATTTACTTGGATACCTAAAGTGTGTTACTTTAAGTAAACCTTGGCATAGTATACAAGTGCTAGTGGGTACAAAAACTGTCTTAGTTATCTACCTGCATTCATGTATATTAATGTTAGATTTGTAAAATTTACAATTTGTAATTTGCAATTTCGCAACTTTGCGCGTATATGCGCGCATTAATCATCGATTTTGTGAGAATACCATAGATTTTCATATTATACATCAACAAGTGGCTGTGTATATAATTTTTTTTTTTCTAATACTTTGATAATTTCATTGACAGTGGAGGTGTGTCAGGAGTGAGATGTGAGTCTCCTCCCTGGTGTGCTCATGCAGTGGTGGCACTTGAGGTGTTAGGTGCCAGATTCTGGCATGTGTCTGTGTGAGTGCCTAGCTTGGTGTCAGTGGACAGTTCAGGGTGGGGGGGGGGTGTGTGTGTGTCCATTTAAGGAGTGTGTGGCTGGTATTGGAGTATCAGTTCCTCTCTGGAAATCACTGCTGTAGCACCATGGCCCATCTACAAGCTCTCTTTGCTTTGCCTGTCCCCCAGGTGATGGAGGTGGGGAGTCCAGTTAGGGCCCTGGTGGAGGCCAACCAGACCATCCACTATGGTTACATAGTGAGGAATTTCAAGGAGATCATTGAGCATGGTGATGTGTTGGTCTGTAATTACTCCTGCCACTATTTCTTAGGCTCAGCCATGCGTCGGGGGGCCACTGTGGCCCTTCTGACTAGGGCCTTGGGTAATATGGGTTTCTGGCCCATGGACTATAACTTCGGGCCGCGGGAGCGAGTGCTATGGGATTATCTGTTGGCGGCATCCCTCCTCGATCTTGCGGCATCCGGGAATCCATCCACGGCTGCCGAGTATGGACTGGGGATGCTGGAGGCCCGGCTCGTTGAGTGGGAGCAGGATCACGGCCATATGTATGGCTCGGACTCGGACTCGGACTCTCCCATTGACGTTGAACCCGAGGATCTGTGGTAGGATCCCGACTGACTGAAACCTAGGGTGTAAAAACCCGCCATCCCAAAGGCCCTTTTCAGGGCCGGCAAATTTTCCGAAAAGTTCTGAATACTGTCTCTGATGTGTTGTCTCCTGGTGGTGGACTGGGGGCAGCCTAGGCTGTGGGCAGTCTAGGCTGTTTCCACAGTCACCTGGGAGGGCTGGTGGTTTAGAAAATTAGCAATAGTCTGCATGTTTGACCTTGCGGTCTCCTCCTGTTGTTCGTCAATAATTATATCTGTTGTATTTTCCAGTGCTGTCATGGTCACCGGGCTGGTGCCACAATCATTCTGGAGAAGCATGGAGTAGTACAGTCCTTTGTTTTTAAGGGCTGGTATAGTACTGAACCTAGTGCGCCAAGGTAGGTGTATCACCTGAGGGAGGTGATACACTAGGAGTGGTCAAATGGAGTATTCTATCCCTTATGGATCCTTGGGTAACGGGTGCCCGAGGTATTTTGTAGGGGATAGCTAACAACAGTGTTGTGGTTTTATGTCCATTGACCAATGGTTGAGGGCTAGGTTTGAATACTACTCCTATGTTTTGTCTCACCACAGGTGTATAACCTGCAGTAAGTGGTTTTGTAGTATATAATAACAGCATAGTTAGCAGTATGGGTGAAACTCTCAGTCTCCCCATGGTGCTTGTGTAAAGCAAGTTTGCTGTTTAAAGTCTTGTCAAATTTGTAGTGATTTGGTGCTGGTAAAGTCTAAGTGTATGGTGTGACACTTTAAATGAAGTGGTTCAAACTGTACCTTTGCAAGATTGAGCTGTCTTGGCAATATGTCCGGTGAGTCTATAGAGATTGACCAGTAAATGGTAAGGTCAGGTTGAAGGTGAAGTAGGTGTGTTCTTTATCCTAGTGCAGTCTCTCCTAATGGAGAAGTGGGCTGGCTAATTCCCAAGTGGGGTCCTGTAGACTTGTGTTCCAGACTGCAGCTGGATGAAGACTGATGGTGGGCTATGGTCCACAGTGCTTCTTATGTAGCCTACCCTACCCACATCCATTGTGGGCCTGGTATTGTTTCTCTGGAGACAATGCATTAATCTCCAGTGTCTGCTAACTGTGGGGTCCATTGTGTAGTATGTGTACTGGTAATTAGCTCCTCCTGTCATCCAGGACAGCCATTCATGACCATCTAGACAGTTGTCTGAGGGTAGCTTATAAGGTCAATTGATCCCTATAGACTGCTGTGTTGGCATAGCGCGCTCTTTCATGTGGGGATTAGGCTTTAGACACTCCATTGTGTTACCCTTACTTTTCCTAGACTTCATGTCTGCTTTACTTGGGGGGTCCCAGTCTTTGACCCTTTCAGAGGCAATAACCTACTGATATATTTACAAATTTGATTGGCTTTATATACATAGTAATTCATTATCAGTCACACATGTCTTATGTGTGGATGAAGAGAATTTGTAACATATTTTGAAAATCTTATGTTCTTTTGGTATCTCAATCTTGTTTCTAATTTCTTGAAACTGCACCACACCTAGATGTCTTTCTTAGTATGTGGTGTGCAGGCCTAGGCTTGATAGGGCCTATGCCTGTGGTTTCTCTTGTAAGGGTGATATCATTTTTGTTCCTTACAATTTTGCTGTAGTTTTTGGCCTCATGTGGAATAAGCCTGTGTGCAAATTCATTGTTTCTGACAGCCACAACCTTTTTCAGTCTGTCTATGTGCACTGGTCTGGCCACCAATAGATTGGTGTCCAAGTTTTTGAGTTTGGCACTTGTCAAACTAGGTCTATCTACTACAACATATGGTCCCATAAAAAGGGGTTGAAGTTTCTTACACTCTGTGTTGGTCAGGATTCTTGGTATGTTTAGGTACACCATGTCGGTGACCTTGATTTCCTGTGGTGTAAGTTTCTTATCATATCTATTCTTCCTTTCCTTTTGTAGCTTGGCGACCCTTTCTATAGCTTTCCTCCTAGAGGTATCTTGATTTGTTATCATGTTAGCTACATGGTCTGCTACTGTGGATATGTCTTCCTGTATTCCCAGCCCTAAGTCCATTGGGGTGGCTGGGTTTCTTCCATGGAGTAGGAAGAAAGGGGTGAATCCTGTGGTTTGGGATTCAGTGTTGTTTAATGCAAAGGTTATGGGTTCAATAAATGAATCCCAATTGTTTTGGTGCTTCGAGCAGAATGCTCTGAGCGCTGTGCCTATGCTAGCATTGAATCTCTCTACAAGCCCATTTGATTGTGGCCTGTATGGTGAGGAGAATTTATGTTTGATCTTGAGGTGTTTAGTTAACTTTGTGAACTTTGCACCTGTATAACATGTCCCATTGTCTGTTTGAAGAGTGGCTGGTGTTCCATGATGACAAATTATATTCTTGTAGAACTCTGCTGCTGTTGTCTCAGCTTTTAAGTCAGTAGTAGCCCAAGCTGTTGCATATCTGGTAGCATAATCTATGCAGACCTGTATATGTTTGTTTCCCCTGGCAGTTGTGGGAAGTGGTCCCACTGCGTCTAGGTTTAGGAACTTCATTGGTGAAGTCATGTACTCTCTGACTGTCATTGGTGTTTTGTGTGAGTGTACTTGCCTTTTTGCTGTGAGGCATGTGTGGCAGGTGGAAACATATTTTGTTGTGTCTGCTAGCATAGACTTCCAATATACCCTAGGTCGGAGTGCTGACAGCATCCTACTTGAACCAAGATGGCCGCCTGTAGGTGAGTCATGGAAATACTGTAGTGTACTTGTTACCCATTGCTGTGGTATAACAATTTGAAGTGGTACAGTATTGGTTTTTCTCCAATTTATGGGGCATATATGGACTAATGTACCATTTACCAAGGTGTATGTCTGGCCTTGGTTGATGATTCTATTTCCTTGTGCTTTTGGTGCAGGCAAGGTCCCATCCTCAAGATACTGTATGAGGGGCAATAGGTCCTTGTCTTTCCTTTGTTCCAAGCCAAGGTTTGTACCTGAGATGGATGTGTCGGGAATCTGATCCAGTAGTTGATTTATATCTAGCACATGTTGTTTTATTCTGTCTCTTTCTTTTTCTTTTTCATCGACTATTGGCCTATCTTGTGCCTTTTGTTGGGGTGTGTCACTCTTGTTTTGGTGTGTAGGCTCCTTTGGAGGGCCTATTCTCGCCTTGGTGGGAGTGGCAACCTTTTTCTTTAAAGGCACAATTTGCTTTTTGTCATTCTTCTTTGTCTCAGAGTTCTTTGACTTAGTAGATGCAGTGTCTTTTGTGACATTTTTCCTGGCAGGTGGGGTTTTGGTAGGTTTGTTTCCTGTGACCTTTTTCTCATGTAGAATAGTTTGTGATTGTGTGGGGGGTTTTGGTGTGCCCTCCTGAATCATTTCTCTAGTCTTTGAGCGTGTGGTCATAGGACACAAATGGTTTGATGTTTCCTCTCCCTGCATTGATTCAAAGAATCTGACTGATTTGGAAGTTGCTTGAGTAATAGCATATATTGTGTCTTCTGAATCTTCATCGTCTGAGTCAGGTGGGGTGAAGGGTGGCTCCTTTGGAGTTGCCTTCAGCATCTGATTGAGTGATGAGAATTCAATAGGCTCGAAGTCATTATCTGGAAAGAGTTGTGAGTATTCTCTCTCACAGTTGCAAAACACATAGTGTGTAGATTGCTTCAAGATACCCCTAATGGGTGTCTCTGGCCTTTCAATGGTGTTGGGTGGATCATCCCTTTTGAATGGTACTTTCTTAGTTACTTTTGCAAACTTGGTTCTACTGGCTGCTCTAACTCTCCTTGGTGGGGGTGGAGGGTTAGTCATGGGTCTAGAATCTGGGTATTCTCTTCTAGACATAGCATCTGGAGGTATGTTATCATCACCTTTCACATGTTGGATGGTGAATGAAAATTGCTGTATGTCTAGAGCCCATCTGGCCCATCTATGTGTGAGTCCTGTATTGGTTAATAGTGGGATTAGGGCTGCATGGTCTGTGTATAATTGGAAGTGTCTAGTCTCTAGATAGTGTCTGAAGTGTAATACTCCATACACTACTCCCAGTAGTTCTCTCTCTGTGGTATTGTAATTTCTCTCATGTTTGGAGAGGGTTCTACCTGCAAAGGCTACTGGTCTGAGCACTCCTTCATTATCTCTCTGTGAGAGTACAGCTCCTAAACTCACATTGGAAGCATCAGTTGCCAAACTGAACTCTTTCTCATAGTTTGGATATCTGAGAAGAGCATTGGTACAGAGGGCATGCTTTAATGTTTTGAAAGCATTATCTGCCTCTTCTGTCCAGACAAATGCTTTGAGATGTGTCTGTAGATCATATTATGGTCTAGCGATTTGGGCATAACCTTTGATAAACTTTTTGAAGTATTGGCATAGGCCTGTGAAGGATCGGACATTTTTGACTGATTTTGGTGTTGGGAAGGTTTTGATTGATTCCACCTTTGTGGGAGATGGTTGCAGTCCCATGGGTGTCACTCTCATTCCCAAGAAGTCTATTCTGTCTATGAAGTATTCACATTTTGATTTCTTCAGTTTGAGTTTACCAACTCTTAGGCTGTTGAACACATCTTCCAGGTCCTGGAAGTGTTGTTCGATTGATGGTGATAATACCAATATGTCATCTAGGTATGGTAGGGCACATTTGTACTTGAGTTTGTTCAGAATTAATGTGACTAGATGGCAGAATCCCGCCGGTGCCGTCGCTAAACCCATCGGCATCCTTTCATAGACATATTTTTTGTCATTTGCTATGAATGCGGTTTTATGCTGATCCTCCTGTCTTATAGGAATTTGAAAAAATACCTGTTGGGCATCTAGCTTACTGAATACTCTTGGTCTGAGTGACCCTATCATGTCTAGAGTGTCATCGGCTCGGGGTGTAGATAAGGCTTGATTTATCGTGTTCTGGTTCAAATAACGAAAATCTGTGACGAGCCTATGGCCTCCCGATGATTTTTGTACTAAAAAGGATCTGGAGGCCCAGGGGCCCTCGGCACATTCTCTCAGAATGCCCTGTTGTACTAGCCTTTCACACTCTTCCCCTATTGCGGCCTGTTTTTCTGGTGTTTGTCTATATGGTAGGAAATGATATGGTACTGCCTCAGGTTTTACATGTATAGAGTGTGTATACAGGTGTGTGGCACCAATGTCTCCATCCTTTCCTACAAATACATCCTCATACTTGGTCAGCAGTGATCCTAATCTATCATGCTGATCTTTGGATGTGAGCACAGATTTTGGTGGAACATTCTCTTCCAATTCTGGCTCGAGGTCATGTGCCTCACTATGTATAGCAGCTATTTCAGAGAGTCTGATTGAGTTGGGTTCAGGGTCAGCATATGTGGACTCACAGTCTGAGTCTGTGTCACTGAATTGAGTTACATCCTCAGGCCGTATGGCTGAGATGGATTGATCAGTGTGTGGGGTTGTGTCTGACACCTGTTGAGGTTTTTCTAAATCAGATTCCTTGACTTCCTGAAATAGAGCTATGATGGCACCCTTTTTGATTTTATGTGGGCGCCTGCTGGTGTTGAGTAACACTAGGGGATGTTTGTTATTTTCCCTGGGGGTTACTGCTGCCCTTTGAACTAGATATGGGGCATTGTTATTTCTTTGGAGGTTATCTACTACTCCAGTTTTGCCTTGCAGTGACTGAGTAGATGTGACCTTACCCAATACTGCAAGTTCAGAGAATGGAGGGATAATAAAATCCCTCACTGCCCTAATGGGTTTGAGAATTTGTTCAGGATCAACATTAAATTCAATTTGAGATTTTGTAGTGCTTAAGAAATCTGTGCCGAGAACAACGGGCTGTGTGAGGTTGGGAATTACAGCAAATTGGTATTGGAATCTGACACCTTGGATTCTAAAGTTCAGCATAGCTGAATGTCTAACATGACACACCGATCCATCTGCCAAGTGGATGTTGATTTTAGATTTCCTCAGTTGGATATGGAATCTCTTTTGGAGATCCATGAGGAATGATTGTCTGACACAGGTGATAGTAGCACCTGTATCAACCAAACATTGCACATCTGAAACATCGTATAGATTTGCATTGATACAGCCATTTTGAAGAAGTACAATAGAAAGCTTGGTACTCTCACCTGTATCCTTTGATGATGAATCTGGTGGGGTGATGTGTATCACTGATGGACGTCTCTGTCTGTTAGATGGTAGATTGGCACTAGCAATTGTCTCTGGTTGGATCTTTGTTAATCCTGATTGATTGTTTGTATTTGGGGTGTCACAGTGCACTGGCCCATCGGCACTGTGACATCCTAGTTTTCCTGGTTCTGTGGGGTGGGGTTGAGATGCTTGCCACCAGGAGCTTGGAGATTTGATCCATTACATGAGGTGGTATTTGGGGGTTACTGTGTTGGTTCCCCTGGTAACCTCTTGTGTCAGGTTTGTAATCCTCCTGGCGCGAGTTGGAACCCTGGTTATATTGACCAGAGTTGCTGTATTGACCGGAGTTATTGGATCTCTGGTTGTTGTAGGCACCATTGTTGTTGTAGGATCCACTGTTGTAGTTCCTATGTGGACTCTGGCTCCTACTGTTGGATCCTTGATTATAGGATCCAGAGTTGTTTGAACCCTGGCTGTTGTTGTAGGATCCAGAGTTGTTGTAGGATCCAGAGTTGTAGTTCCTATGTGGACTCTGGCTCCTACTGTTGGATCCTTGATTATTATAGGATCTGCCATTACTTGGGGTTCTGTCTCTCCTATCACTGTATGAAGAGTTACCATTGTTGGAGTTGGAAGAGCTGTTGTCTTTCCTACTGTTCTGACCCCCCCCCCGGTTGTTGTTGTTGTTGCCCCCTCTACCTCTACCTCTATTGGATTGGTAGTTGGGGTCATAGTTATTTCCTCTATATCTACCGGTAGGGTCTCTTGATGTAACCTTAGCTTCCTGTTGCCTTACATGGGCACTAGACATTAGGTTAACATCTTCATCTGCACTAGTGCTGATTTCCTGGACCTTTTTCTTAGTAGGCTGTGGGTTGGATTCTGCATCCCTCACCTTCCTAGATCTCTCTTGGGTCTCAACCTCTAGGGCTAGGTCTAGGGCTTGGTCAAAAGAGTCTATTTTCTTGTTCTCAAGAGCCACAGAGATCCAGGGTCTCATACCTTGGGTGAATGCCTTGCTTAGGATTTCATCGCTTTGGCGTTGGGCATTACACACTTTCCTGAGATGGCATGCATAGTCTAGGACAGGTTCATCTACCTTTTGTGCACGGAGTGCAGTCCTTGAGATTATATTGTCTCGAGTAGCAAAATACTCTTTTAATTTATTCACTACATTGGTCCATGTCAACATATCAGGTGTGGCACTCTCCCTGAAGGATTCAAACCAAGCTAGTGCTTGTCCTTCGAGGTACTTGGGTAAATATGTTACCATGGTGTCACTGTCTGTCACTTTGTACTTATCCTTCAGATATTCTGGGAATTTGTGATCAATAAATAATGCTGTTGACATGAGTGGTGATGGGTGTGAAAAGGTTTTGGGTTTTGTTACCTCATGTAGCCTGATCTTTCTGTCATCCTGTTGTTTTCTGTCTATGAGTTTGGTCATGTTGGACACCATGGAGATTATGATGTCATCTTTGGATCCAGAGGCAGATGGTGTGACAACAGGTGTGATGGCAGGTGTGGGAGGTTGTGGGGTCTGGGATGATACCATCTTCATGAGATCTGCTATCTGTTGTTGTTGTCTCTCTAGGGACTTCCGCTGATCTTCCATGGCCTTCTGTTGAGCATCTATTGCTGCATTCCTCTCTGCCAGTTGTTGGTTGAGGATCCTCTCCCTTTCCTCCTGCTGGGACTTGTTGGTCTCTAGGGCAGTAACTGCATCTTGGATGGCCTTCTCATAGGCCCTTATCTTCTCAGCTGTCTGATTAGGTTGGGGGCCTTCATCGGTGTCCATGATAGAGGGTGTGGGGGAGGTGTCTCTGGAGGAGTGGCTGTCAAAGGCTGGAGCTGGGGTGGAGGATCTAGATGAGGGTGTGGATCCACCCCCTGAGGCAGATCCTTCTTCCCCTGAGGTAGATAGCGTGAGTTGAGCGTCCTGTAGAGATCCCTGGGAAATGTTGGATCCCTGAGAACTGGTTGTTCCCTGAGTAGACAGGGTGGGAGGTGTGGGGTCTACTGAGTGTGGGACTGTTGTATTAGAGGCTGGTTTGCCTCCTGTGGGCCTCCTAGATCTAGGTGGGAGGGAGACCTCTTCAACAGGCCCCTGACTATGTAAGGTCTTTGTGTGTTGTTCTGCCAGCTTGACTGATAAGACCTTGATGTGTGGGGTGGACCTCACTGACGTGTGGGAGACCTCACTGACGTGTGGGAGACCTCACTGACGTGTGGGAGACCTCACTGACGTGTGGGAGACCTCACTGACGTGTGGGAGATCTCATTGATGTGTGGGAGATCTCATTGATGTGTGGGAGATCTCACTGGTGTGTGGGAGATCTCACTGATGTGTGGGAGATCTCACTGGTGTGTGGGAGATCTCACTGATGTGTGGGAGATCTCACTGGTGACCTTGGTGGGTATGGTGTCAAGGTCAAGGTCACTGGGTGGGTGGAGTGGGTCTTACTGTGTGTATGCGGTACCAGCTTTAATTTACTGTGTGCATGATTGTTCTTAGTTGCGGTACCAGCTTTAATTTACTGTGTGCATGATTGTTCTTAGTTGTGTTACCAGCTTTAATTTTTATGAGCCTGTGAGAGATGGGATCTTAGTAGGATGTTCTCCACCACTTTGTCATGCTAGTAATTGGCATGATCAAGTTGTCATATGAGAAATATCATATGGCTAGTGGTGTATGGAGTAAATACATGAGGCTCATAATAAATAGTGTTATTTCCAGTTGTCACTGGTTTATTCAGCTTTAGGCAACATGTAAGAAATATCAATCATACAGTAGTTAGTATGTAGGTAATTTGTACATACAGTCAACATACAGTAATTTATAAAGTACAATGTTCAGTTCCACTCCACCTGTGAGGTAATAATAATACAATGTCCAGCATAGTTCTAGGTGGGTTCCCACACCAAGCTCCTGGCCTGCTGCTTAGAGGAATAATGTAATAATGAATAACTTTACCCTCTGGTGGATGTCTTGGGGAAGATAGCCTCTGGCCACTAATGATGGAAACCCATGCCTGTCTAGCATAGTTTCACCATAGTGCAGTGGTATAGCAGGTAGCAGGAGATGACTGGAGATGTTACCTCTGGAGTGGTTCTTGGTGATCTGACTTCCTGGAGGTGCAGACAGGCTATTTGTAGCAAATCTTGGAAAAGCACCTCCAGACTGACTGGAGCCAGCAGCATCTGCCTAACTCTACAATTGTTTGAGGGGTGTCTTTCATGTGTCACAGGGGGACAAAGGACCCCCATGGACGCCGCTATGCCCCCCATTGTCTTGGTCGGTTCTGCATCTTCAAACCCTCATAACTCGGTCGTTTATGCGTGTATAACCGCCATTTTGGACATGCGCGGAGCTGAATGTGCCAAGATTATAATGCTTGCTGGATAGGCGCGTAACTCCCGCCGGTTTGTCTGTAGGGAACTCGGAGCTCCTTTCAGTCTCCATGGCATAACTTCCTTAATAATGGGAGTTCCGCCTTGATCTTGGGCTCATTTTGACCGTCTAATTATGGGCTCAGGAGCGACGCTAGAGCGACCGGACGGTTATGGCGTCGTGCTTATGTAACCCATTGTTCAGTTATTAGAGTGCTCAGACACTCATGACGGCGTCAGCGGTGCTCAGGCACCCGTGACGGCCGGTTGCATTCACTTACAAGTTATTAATTTGTGCATTGAACCATGAGGTCGCACACTGAGACCCTCATTTTTATTATATTGTGCAGTGAACCATTAGGTCGGAGCCTTTGATGTCAGAGAGAGTGTTTGTAACTGACCTGGCTGGTGTGCAGTGGGGCATGAACGCTCTTATACAAAGTTTGAGCGCTCTTATAGCTCTTAGAACCAACCTATGTATTAATTTCATAGATATCCTTTGATTAATACAAAATATGTTACAATTTATGGAATAATAAAATGGTATATCCTACCATACTGCCACCTGTTATGAAAAGGAAACACTGTGCAACTATCCCTTAGTCAAGCTTACAAAAGGATCTTAGTCAAACTGACTAAGATCCCTTAGTGAAAGTGGCTAAGATAAGTTACCTTGCCTGACACTCCCATCAGATACCCTGTTCAAGATTATGCTTGGAGAGTGAGTTATTCAATATGACTAACATAAGTTAGACATTTTTAGTCATACATAAGTCAGATGTACTAATTAATTATTTTGACTAAGTCTAACTTAGATTTTTTTTTCAGTGTATGTGTCACACACAAACAGTAAAACTTTGACAGAAGGCAAGGGATTAAAATGTATTGAATCAAACAGCATCTCTGTCTTTGTTAGCCTCTCCGAGGGTAAGCATGTTGCACCATAGGCACTGTGGCTGTTTGCAGATTTAGCATATTAAGAAATTGCCTTATGCACCACTCTTTGTGTGATCCTATACTGTCAAAGCTTATTGTAGGACATTTGTGAGGGCTGAAAAAAAGAACTTGGAAACAGCTTACATAATTCAATATTTACACACTTTTCAGCAGTATAATAGGACCTCCATCAGCAATGATTGCTTACAATGCCCACTCTAAATATATACTGTTCCAATACAAAAGCATTCCTCTCCCAAGATTCCTGAACACCTTTTGGCGTATCGGTTCTCTCTATATCTCTATGCATGGTGCCCATTCACCAGTATCACAATGTGCTGTCAGACACATATACACCGACTGCCCCTACCATCCCCATCACTTTCCAAGCTATCAACTTTATAGATGCCTGAGGTCTAGCTAGCATATAGGTACATGGATATGTTGTACAATAAATGTATTGTAGCAGGCTTATCGTGAATATAGAGGAAACAACCTGTCTCATCTTGATTTGGTAACATTGCACATTACAATGGCATGTTTTTGTTTGTCAGAAACACCATAAGGTTTTAGATTTGGCATTTTGTACACGCCACAGGTCCAGGACAGATCTAAAACAATAAGGACCCATTTCCTGGCACATGCATTAATAAGATGATATGAATGATAGTATCGGTATAGGGCAAACTGGCATTGATCAGTATAACTTTCACAGATTGTGATGAACTCATTTTAAAACTACTTTTGTTTTGGAATTAACATTAACACATCATTAATAGGTTCAGCCATGAATGACAGAAGATTATTCATGATAATTGAAATCATAGATCTACTGGTACATTTGTGCCACCTACAAAATGGAGTCAAACCATCCAAATTTATGCTTCAATTGTAAAAGCTTAACAAAAAGACAGGCCTGTTTTTGTGATGACTTGTTTTGGTAGTATTTTCATTGAATAAAAGATTCAGTCATACGTTCTAGCAAATCTGGTATTATAGTGGCAGGAAGGAGGACCCTCTGATACAGATTATGACATTACAGTTTACCAGATACAGCCCATTATTGACTGTCATGGCTCTCTACAAATAGATGGTGCTTATATTACAAGTGTCCTTTGATCCTACTGCCATATTTCCTTTCAGGACTAGCACTACATAGTCCCAATGAGTTCCCTTACATAATTGGTAGTCACTTTGGACCAGTTAGACTTGCCAGCACTTTAATGTAGAATTAAATTGAGCATCTGCAGTGTAGTAACCATGTAGATTTGGGATGTGCATGGAATGTATCTTGAAAAATGATGCACTGACTAATGCTTTACAACATTAAAGAAAAGGGTCAAACCTCTGAAGATGAAACTGTGTAAGATTCCTCATCAGACACTAAGAACCTGCTCCCTCTGTGATCACAAGGGCAATTACACAGGTCACATGACAGATCTGGACTAATCAATGATGAGAGTGGAATGATTCTGATGTACTATTTCAGAGGCCTTCCTGACCAATGCTTCCTAATCCCAGTACCAATGGTGTATACTCTTTACTTACATTCATCTCCTTTTAGATTCTATCTATTAGTAAGAAGGCTTCAGCACGGGTCTCTAGATGGTTTGTGGTTGCATGTGAAAGACCCCTCTGATTGAGAAGTAAGCATAGTCAGTGAGGTCACAGAATCCTGTAATTTCCTCACCTTGTGAACTACTGTAGTTTCCAGCTCTGTCTGAACCTTCAAAAGAGGTCTGAATTAGGGATGTCACCACAGTACAAACAACAGTTGACCTAGGTGCTGGAATGAGTGCGCCTTTAATTCACAACATACTGTCAGGAACCTCTGTGACACCACTGCAAGGGTCGAGAAACTTCCCCTGTGAATGGAATTCCTGAACCTAGGAATTCTCCATCCTAGAAGTTCAATCCACTGAGAATTTCCCCTCCCTGTCCTATTTATTATAGTTGACACTTATGACAGCAGCAAAAACCCCATTTTCTGTATGATAGAAGGGCCAAGAATTCCAAACTGGGAAATTATGAGGTGAGGGACGGCTTATATTGGAGAATTTCCTTGTTGAGAAAGGGGTAGGGAGGTTCCTGACACCTCACCACACATGGGTCTTTAGGTGTGATAATTTAGCCGGAAAGGAGTAATTCAAACTGTAGACAGCTCATGTATATTTCTCCTTGATTACACAGTGCCATATTCTACCTCCTGACCCTGGTGCTGTGGTGCTAGACCATCTATACAGGCAGCATTTATTCTATCCTGAAAAAGGTGTGTATTGCACTAACGCCTTATGCCCATTGTTTAAGATCAAGTATGAATGTGTAGAGGTACACTTTACTAAACCATAGGAGTTGGGTACCGTCTGACGTGGCGGGTGAGTCGAGTCGTCGGACGTTCCTCAGGTTCCGGATAGGTGGCAGCACCGATCCGGGTCTGTGGGGACATCTGACGACGAACACCTGGGTCCGTATATAAAGCCCAGGGCTCAGCCGCTACGTCAGAGGCCCTTCTGGCCTCCACACTATGTAAACCACTGTCTTTTAATATTAGCTGCCTCTTTGATATCATTCGGCAGCCGTGAGTGTGCATTAAGTAATAAACCTAACCGTTGGCATACACTTGGAATACTGTCTTACTCTTTCTTTCCGAATCGTAAGACCCGAACCCCCCAGGTCCGTAAGGCCACAAACCCTTACACTGGTGCCATGACCAGTTAATTCTGGTGTATAGCCCGGACGTTATAACGTCCGAACGGCTAGTACATGGGTTAGACACCCTTAGGGAAGCTAACCCAGCAGGGCAATCACTTGCCCAAGAGAATGGAAATGGATCGCTAATGCTCCAAGCCCATTCGGACTCACAGGATGCAGAATCAGCATCCTGGAGAGATCCCGGACCCCACTATAATGATAGTGAAGAGAATCTGCCAGACTCTGTACGACGCGAACAGTCCATACAGAGACATAGTAACTTAATAGGCCAGCATTCAATTGTTGACGAATTATGTGATTCGATGTTCGAAGTCGGTGGTAGTACTAACCCAGAACATCCGGCACCAATGCGAAAAAGGGTAACATTCGGAGAACTACCTTATAGGTTACCCAGGCCCGAATTACCAATATTAGATTATAGCGCTATAGATGGCGACTTAACCTATGCGGTACCGGAAGGTGAAGAATTAAAACGACCGGATGTCCTGTTGTTGAATGAAACTTATGTAACTTTGAACGAGAATTTAAATACCTTGGTCAAAGCTAAGGATGAAGTATTGCATGAAAAACTTCAAATGGAAGAGGACCTAACTGGCATGCGAAAGGAATTCGAAGCCAGAAGGAGCGAGTACATGAAAGAACTCGAGAGTGAAGAACTAAAACTTCAATCTATGAGAGATTCATTCAATAAAGAATATGATAATAGGCACATTCGTATCCAAACATACATAGATACGAACGACCAACTAAACCTTGATAAGACAAAATTCGAATCCGAAATTCGCCATTATCAGGAGGAGTTGGATAAATTGAAACTTCAGTGCAGTAAACAAGCTGAAGATAATGAAACCATCCGGGTAGGCATCATAGCTTACAACAAACAACTGGAGGAGGATAGACAGAAACTCACGAATGAGCTTCAGGAATTGCAGGCCACTGCAATAACTCTAGATAAATATGTAGAAGCAGCCCAGTTAACTATAGGTAATATAGACCCAGCTGTGGTATCTACAATGTTGGGAAAGCCATCTAAAGATGCAACCCCAATTAGATACAGCCCATTCGTTGATGATGGGGCTGACAAGAATGTGGTATCCGGAATCTATAAGAAACCGGATAATGCTGCAGTAAATGGAACCGCATCTAAACCAGTAGTTCCAATGCTGGATACGATAGGACCAGCACCACCCATACCAGATTTGAGTCACAAAATCAAAGCGACTCACGATGGTGCTACAGGGAATAATAATAATTCACCCGTGGCACAACCAAGAGCACCCGGACCAATGAGACATATGTTGACACCACCTTCATATTTCCCCCAACCCGGCCACAGTACACCAGCAGTACCAAGATTACCGAATCCACCCCCAGGTTCTGGTAATGGTCCTACTGATGGACGTTTTCCGAGACCAAATCCGCCACAAAACAATATCAACGGCGGTACGTACCAACCGAGAACATCTTCCTATGGATATAGAAATAATTATAATCCATCGGGAAGTGGCAATTATCAGAATGGTAATAGCTATAACCAGGGAGGGAATCAAAATGATTCTTACCCTAGATATGCTTCTTCTGGAAACACCGGTCACAATAGTGGATACCCTGGTGGTTCATCTGGAGGCTATAATAATAATGGTCCACCAGGAGGAAACCCTCCAGGCGGCCCAGGAGGATCCGGATTCGGAGGATCAGGATCAGGAGGAGATGGCAGGAAACCTAACAGGAAAACTTCTATGCCTGCAGGGATGCAAACCATCTTTGATAGAAGCCAATGTATACAAAACCTTGGCATTGACTGCTACCGAAAGGGAGCAGACGGCATGGAAGTCATGAACTGGAGCATGCGAGAAGCAGATAGACTACGCGGATGTAATAATCCGGCACGTAGGCAGGCACGGATACCCCCTCCATATGATTCTAATGATCCATGGAAGGACAGGTATCAAGCTTTTGTTGACGAAGTCAATTGTAGTGGCTGGACAAAAGAAGAAGCTCTGCCATATTTGATTTGTTGGTTAAATAAAGGCGGAAAAGTAGCTCTCAACCAATGGAGAGCAGCTTACGGAATATATGGTACCTATGATCAATTGGTCGAATGTGCCGCATACCTTTTCGGATCAATCGTTAGAGAAGATCCGTGGGTAAGCTTTAAGAAGAGGACACAAAAACCTAAAGAATCACACAAAGTCTTTGGTTTGGAGCTACAGGACTTGCTTTCAAAAGCACGTCCAAATTGGGCTCATGATGATGATTGTTATCTACAAGAATTGTTTATACAATTCTACAGTGGATTGCGTGATCCGGATCACAAGCAAGTGGTCTGGGACTCTTGGAAAGATGACACTTCCTTCAGTGATCTGTTCATAGCAATCGATGGACATGACATGAAGAAACGTCTGGTAGGTCTCGGACCTAATCCAATAAGAGCAGCTCCATTCCAATACGGAGGTACACCTGCTCCGGTATACGATACTTCCCAATTAGCTCCGGTTGAATCGAATGAAGTTGATGAGAATGATGAATATGTCTCCGATGAAAACGGAGATTATATTGGTTCAGTGCATGTAGCTGGAAAATATTACCGACAAAAGCGGTATAGGAAAGTACATTCGAGAGGGAGAGGAGGATCAGTTGCTGGTAAAACAGCTTCCGGATCAACTCAACCTGGCAGTGTAGCCTCTACGGCGAACCCAACTGTAGCAGCCACTGTTGCTCCGACTAACATGATGGAAACATTATTAGCCGGATTAACAGAAGCTCTAAAGAGACCGAGAGTTGACAAATCCCAGAGGAGATGTTTCAGATGCCAGAAACTGGGGCATTATGCTCCAGAATGTATGGCTGAAAAACCTGTCCCTCGTAGACAGGAGAGTGTCTCTGGAGTAAGTACAGAGGAAAACTAAGGAGGGGTCTCCCGAGGGGCAAAGAAGGGGATCCCAGTGACAAATCTTGCCATGATATCACCATCCGTGATGATAGTTCACATGAAGTAACAAGATCGCCTAACACCGAGGTGGTTGTAGACACCCGGAAGGTTAGGGAAGCTGATATAACAGGTGCTATGGGAGCACAGGGGAAACCCAATATCAGTAACGAGGCAGGCGGCTATTCGTTAGCCAAGGTCTGTGGTGCCCACCTGCCCCCGGGTCATCCTTGTCTGGAATTCTTAAAAGGATGTGGATTGACTCCTGGTGTGAAAAATGACGTTCCGATTGTCACGGACATGCCCTCTGTTCTAAACGGAAGGCGGTGGTATGTTTGCCTTACTGTTAACGGAAGGTCTGCCGAATTCCTTGTGGATACGGGAGCTAGCCACTCTTGTATCTCCAAGGGGTTCTACGACCTTATACCGGATGAACATGATACTCTCAAATCGGGAGGAAGTGCTCAGACGGCCGACGGCAGTACCTTGCAAACGTATGGTAGAACTTGTGTGAGACTACAGTTAGATGGTATACATGACTATGTCATGAGCGCCACCGTTGCGGATATAGCAGATGAGGGGATACTCGGGTTAGATTTCGCATCCCTGTATGGTGCTGTATTGGAACCCCAAACAGGAGTGTTGAGTGTGAGATACCCGTACCCCGTGAAGGTTAGATGTGCACTGAGACAAGTGAGCAGTATGGCTAGTGTGGCACACACTGTGCGAATCCCTCCGGGAGTAGCCTGTGATGTGCTTGTAAGAAGTGATCCTGCAATGCGTAACAAACCTGCAGTGATAGAACCGGATGTAGTTACTTTGTCAGGTATTGGATTAAATTCTGTAGACACGATAGTAGCGAATGCATCCTGGTCGGTAGTACCTGTCTCCAATACTGGAAACACTACTATCTACTTGAAAAAGGGACAAGTTTTTGGAAACGTGACCCTTTCGGAAACTGTAACGGATAGCAAGCTAAGCTTACAGAAGGTAACAGGAGATGATGAAATTTCGGAAGACTTACTTAAGTTGTATGAAGAAACTTCATTAGAAGATCCGGAACACCGGAAAGAGTTCTATGATATGCTCTGTCAGTATCATACTGCCTTTGCCAAACCTGGTGAAAAACTAGGTACGACAAATAAGGTATTACATAAAATAGATACTGGGGATGCCGAACCCTTTAAGATACCGTATAGACGGTTACCCTTAGCAAAAAAGAGAGTAGCTGAGGATGAAATAAATAAGATGTTGGAACAGGATGTAATAGTCCCTTCTAATAGTCCATGGAGTAGTCCTGTGTGTATGGTAACAAAAAAAGACGGTACTATCCGTTTCTGCATAGACTACAGGAAGTTGAATGGAATAACGAAAAAGAATTCGTATCCATTACCGAGAATAGATGAAACCATTGACTCCTTAGGAGGAAACAGTTGGTTTTGTACCCTAGACTTGCAATCAGGCTATTGGCAAGTGGGAATGAACCCTTCAGATATGGAGAAAACTGCATTTTCAAGTCATATTGGATTATTCCAATATAATGTAATGCCGTTTGGATTGTGCAATGCACCTGCAACATTTGAAGCAATGATGGAAACAATTCTAAGTGATTTATTGTGGAAAAGATGTCTTGTATATCTAGACGATGTCATTGTCTTCGGAAAAACATTCGAAGAATGTTCTAATAACCTAAAAATGGTACTAGAACGTATTATTTCAAATGGTCTCAAATTGAAACCTAAGAAATGCCACATGTTTAGAAAGTCCATAAATTATTTGGGCCGCATCATCAGTGATGAAGGAATAAAGGCTGATCCGGAAAAAATCGAATCAGTTACGAATTGGAATAGACCTAAAACACCCAAAGAAGTGAGGTCCTTTTTAGGATTCTGTTCCTATTACAGGGAATTTATTCCGAATTATTCTAGAGTCAGTTACCCATTACAAGCAATAGCTAACTGGACTCCAGGAAGTACCAAGGAAAAATTTCCTTGGACGCATGAACAGGAAACCGCTTTCCAAAAGCTAAAAGACCTGTTCACGAGTACTCCCGTATTGCAATATCCGAATGAGACGGATCATTTCATACTGGATACTGATGCTAGTAATGATAGCATTGGTGCAGCTCTCTCGCAAGTCCAAAATGGGAGAGAAGTGCCAATTGCCTTTGCCAGCAATACACTGAGCAAGACCCAGCGCAATTAATGCACAACCAAAAGAGAATTGTTAGCAGTAGTCGTATATACCAAGAAGTTCAAACATTTTCTATGGGGAACGAACTTTACTTTGCGTACGGATCATTCCTCTTTAAGGTGGCTACTGAACTTCCGAGATGCTGAAGGCATGTTAGGCCGATGGCTAGCCCATTTATCCGAATATGGGCTTGAACATCAACAGATTCAGCATAGACCCGGAGTTAAGCATTTAAATGCTGATGCTTTGTCTCGAATACCAATCCGGAAATGTGATAATCCGGATTGTACTGATTGTGGAGCTCATAAGGCAGTGTTAGCAGGGATTCGAAGACCATTCGTACCCCTAGTTGCCAGTATACTGGATTGGTCTATGGATCACATACGACATTTCCAGGAAGCTGACTCGATAACTGCACAGCTACTGCAATTAGTACCAAAGGGTATACGTCCAGTTAGACCAGAGGTCTCTCTGGAAAATCGAGAAATGAGAAGGTTTCTTGCTCAATGGACCGAGCTTGAAGTCCGGAAAGGCGTGTTATACCGTTGGAAGCCATGTAATAATGGTGGTAGAATCATGCAAGTGGTGATACCACATGCCATGAGACATGACATTATGTACTTCTGTCATGGACATCGGAGCAGTGGTCATTTCGGAAGGAAACGCTCGCTAGCACGACTTTCCAAGAAATACTATTGGCCTGGCATGACACGGGACTTGCAAAGATGGGTAACCACCTGTCCGGATTGTTGTAAAAACAAACCCGGACCCGGGATGGGCAAACTTCCCCTATCCCAAGAACTTTTCGGAGTTAGATTCGCAAGAATCGGGGTAGATATTATTAGTGGATTTAATACAACCGCTAATGATAATACCTGTATGATGGTAGTGTGTGATTATTATACGAAATACACTAAAGTATTTCCACTACCGGACCACAAAGCAATTACTTGTGCCGAAGCTTTTGTAAAAGGTTGGGTACTAAGCTTCGGTGTACCATTAATGTTACACAGTGACCAAGGCAGAGAATTCGAATCAAATCTCTGGCAGGGTATGTGCGAGTACTTGGCTATTTGCAAGACTAGAACCAATCCGTATAGACCACAAAGCGACGGATTGGTGGAAAGGTTCAATAGAACCCTCATCCAAGTCCTAAAGTCACTCGTTAATGAACATATGGATGACTGGGATGAGCAATGTCATTTTGTGACACACGCTTATAATAGTACAGTACATTCAAGTACAAATTGTTCTCCGAACCTTTTAGTATTCGGAGAAGATTTGATAATGCCTGCTGACCTAGTTTTTGGAGTCGTAGGAATGGACCCTGAACTACCTTGCCATGTAGTTTTTGTGGAATGTTTAAGAGACAGATTTAGAAAAGCATATGAGTCTGTCCGAATTGATTTGGAGAAAAGTGCCAAATGGCAGAAAGTAGGATACGATACCGATCTAAAACATCGGAAATTCCAATCCGGAGACAGAGTCCTTAGATTACATGAACCACTTAGACACATAAAATTAGCGTCTAATTGGGACGGTCCCTTTACTATAACACAAATTATCAGTGATTGTACCGTAATTATTAAATCTGACCTTGGTCGACTCTATAAGTCAAATGTGGCTAGATTAAGGAGATGGTCTGGGAGGGAGACCTCCACAGAAATGTATGGTGAAGGTTCCGAAAGGATCCTGAATCAGAATCGCATAATAGACCAGGTAAAGAACACTACAGTGAAGCGTGGTCAGGGTAGACCCAAAAAGTGTTCTGAATCAGTAACACCCACGCCAACACCGATTAAGCGTGGGGGAGTTAAAAAAGTCTCGGCAGGTGAAGACAAAAAGAAGAGGAAAGGTGTTTCTAAGGCTAAGAAGCACCTAGAGAAAGCTCTTCAGACTGTCAGGTCCGATAAAGAACTATCCGAGAAGGGGAGATACGTTCGCCGCAGCCCCCGAATTGCCCAGAGGACTGCAGTGACCTAACCTGTATACACAACGAGTGTAATGTTTACATTTAGAGGAACGGATGACAACTGACCCTAAAGGCTTATTTGTCGCCCCCGCATGATGTACCAATGGGTAGTGGACGGATAATCCGGTGGATTTGCTTAAGCTTTCCATAATCTCCACTTAAATCCCCAGTCGAGTCATCGGGGTGAGCGATAATTACCTAAAAACAATCAGTTTGTTGATGTACCGCCTGTAGCACGTGCGTTTCCGCATGACGTCACCGTGTCCAGTCTCGGCTGACCTCTCGTGACCTCGCGGACCGCGGGGAAATGACGTCACGAAAGCTGGCCTGTCGCCATATTTGTTTTCGGTAACGTCCAAGACGGTCGAGCTCGCTCCCTTCTTGGATTTTACCGGCTAAGCAAACCCTCCGCTGCTCCTCCAGAGTCTGTCTCCTGGTAGACAGACTCCGTTTGTGCCGGCCCCGGCGCCGTAAAAGCCGGAAAAAGGAGTAGTTTACTCCCGTGGTCGATTCCCCAGTCATGGCTGAGGAATCCGTAGCTGCAGCCAAGCTATCCGGTGACCCGGATAAGCTGACTCCGTCCGCAGAAGCTTTTCCGGAAGCTTTGTCGCCTGTTACACAGGAAGAGAGCGAGATGATGGACGTGGAGGAACCCACGGATCGCTCGTTCGAGGAGAAGCTGGCTTCATTCTCACTCAATGAGCCAGAGAAACTGCTATCTCCACTCCCAGCAGAGGGATCCGGAGCGACTGCGAGTGCTGAACCCGCAGCGACAGAGTCCGAAACTACCCAAGTTGACGGACAGAAGGATGAGTGGAAGCCAGCAGTGGCGGAGCCTTTTCCAGCTAGTTATGATGGTCGCTACCTGTATGTCCACCCGGAACTGCAGGCACAAGTGACCTACGCGGACGGGACACCAGTCAGGATGGACCCGAAAGTCAGGATAGCTATCGAGGGCGTCATGGCTCCCGAACAGCTAACCAGGATGCCTCCCGAGTGGCTTCGAGACTGGCCGTGGTTCCAACGGGGACTTATGGTGGACGCCGGTTTCCGTGAAACCGTGTACGCAGCTAACCGAGCCTTCGAGCTCGGAGCGTATCCGAAGCCTGACAAGTCCCTGTGGAACGTCAAGGCTACGAACATTAACTGGGTAGGCTGTGTCTGGGATACCGATGGCCAGACCTACCCACGCCCTAGTGCTATCCGGACGCCGTGCCGGACCACTAAGGAATTCCGGGAGGCCGCTGCTAACTTCGAGCAGTGGGACGACGGTTACTACATAACCGAACAGGAATTGGTGGATGTCCAGAACAATTCACTAATCGGATTGGACCGAGCTGCAGCCCTTCGGACGGTTATTGTCCGCCGCATGACTGCCGAACAGGAGGCACAGGAAGAGGCTAAGAGGGCCGCGGAAGCACCCGCACCTCCTATCCCCGACCTGAAGCTTGCCACCAGAAGCTCCGCCAGTGCTACATCAGCTACCGGCAGCACTACTACTCCAGTAGAAGCCACGACCTCCAGCACATCCGGAACCCAGGAACCGGAGGAAGACTGGAAGGTCAGTAAGAACCGACGATCCGCTGCTCGGAAGCTCAAGAATCTCCCGGATTCTGCGAGAGCCGAGCCGAAACCCAGCACCTCAACCACTGGTAGTACTGCCATGGAGGTTGAGTCGTCTGACGAGGAGTCGGTGCACGAATCCTCGGTTGAGTATGATGAGAAGGCCACTCCATCAACTCAAACCGAGGCCGAACGTTGGGCTAACGCCAAATCCGGATTCAAAACCCGGATCCCGACGTGTTTCTCCGACTGTGCGTACGGAGTTAAGAAGGACGGCTCTACCCTCTATGCCTGTCCAGACTCAATCAATAAGAACGATGAGTCGGATGATGAAGATTGGATGCGCCTTTCGGACGAGGACCCCAATCCGAGCAAAGCCTATCGAAAGATGTGGCTTATGCTAAACCACACCGAAGGGTATTACACTTATACCCAGAGGAGGAAGCTGCGTTGGGCTTTAGAGAAGTGGTACGGTGACGATCAAAAGTCCTGTCCCTTCTCTATCTGCCAGGATGCGAGTGATGTCTCGATCCGGACCTGGAGTACTCCAGCCCGGTTCCAAAGGCATCTGGTAGAGGCCCACTTCCACCATCACCCGGTTTACATTTGTGATCCGAGTTATGGTAAGAAGGGCAAGAAGTGTACTACGAAGGTGCAATACAACCGACGTAGTGATCTGGCTAGACACCAGAAGAAATGCCACGCAGAAGGTTTGGACGGGGCCCGGAAGCGCATCATGGAGCTTCATCAGGAACTCATGAAGGAGTTCGATAGCCTGAGCGAGGATGCTTGGTCTAAGATCCGACCAGGGGACCAAGTCCTCTGCGAAGTTCCGAAGACCAAGGATTCGAAACTCCGAGCAAAGATAGTCCTGACTCCTGGAAAGGGTAAATTGGACATGCACGAGTCTCTCTGGCAGAAATGCGAGGAATCCGGAAAGGATGCAAAGAGAGCTCGTGAAAGGAGCAGGAGAGACCAGAACCGTGGCGGCAACGGCAATGGTCAGAGCACGACAAAACCAAAGGTCAGAGCAGAGGACCGTTCCAGGTCCCCTCTGACAAGGCACCCCGCAGAACAGGCTCAGGGCACTCCGGTGTTCAAGAAGCCTGAACCTGCCGGATACGCTGGAGCCGTATCTAAACCTGGGAAAGTGAGTTCTCGAAACTTTCCGTCCTTAAACCAGGGACCTGGACCTGAGAGCCAGACCTTGGTGGTAGGAAAGGATGGTCGCCTTATGCCAAAGAAGACCACCGCATCTGCTGCCGCCGGATCTGCATCCGCTCCAGCCGCCCCACCAGTTACCTTTACCCAGGAGCAGTTAAACATGTACCTGCAAATGGGACTGAAACAGAATGTACCACCTGCCTTCTGTGTACCAACGACAGGTGTGTCCGGGAGTCCAAAACCCGGAAGTGGTCCACAGGCCGCCTCGACTCCTCCCAAGGCTGTCGCGGCACCTGAGAAACCGAAGGACGCCATTACCATTAAAACTGGTAATGCGGAAGTTTGGTTTGAGAAGTCTCGCCAAGGGGAGGCAGATGTCCAGAAGGCCATCTACACCCATTGGGAGAAGACCGTTCGGGAGAAAGCGATCGAGTTTCATCAGGGTCTCCTAAACGAAACTCTGTTGTGTATGAAACAGGTGGGCGACGCTGAAAAGCAACGTCTCGAGACTCTCATCCGGGACGATGTAAAGGCCCAGGAGGAGGCTGCCTCAGCTGCTCAAGAAAAAGCAGCTATGGATGTACACGTGTTGGAAAAGCGTGTAAAGGAGGAGATCACTCGGAACACCAACCTGAACACTAAGTTCATGAGGGTGTTCGGAGTCGACTTGGACGAGTGGGACGGCACTCCCGAGTCGGCTTTAGCTCTTCTGAAGAAGAAGCATGCTAAGAAATCCGTTTAAAGCATGCTAGGGTTATTTCTTCCATAATTTTTTTTCCAACACCAAATGACCAGATATAGTCTTTGCGGAACCCTAAAGGTCTGCGAATGCTTTTACTAGTGCATGAACACCTATGCTATGTGTTCCGGGTTCCTTTGACCAGTCTATTATTCAGGTTGTATAACATTTATTACACCCTGAATAGCCTATTCGGATTTATAATTTCATCCATGAACAATCCGATAGTAGACTTGCTGCTGTGAGACGTATCCGGATGCCAGTTCCAGAGTCCTGCTGTTACCCGTGCTAACCAATTACTAGGATGGACTTTACGATTTACCTCTACAACTCATCTGTACTCCCGAATGGACTTATATCTCTACTACTATTACTTCCGGATCAACCTATATCGGACTATTATTTTATTTATGTCAACTAAAACTTAAAAAGGATTATGTTCTCTACACAGTTGACACATCCGGACTAATATTCTACAAATCTACACCATTCGGATATACTATAAACTTTAGCACTACTAGAGGATTGTGGGTAGCTGCCCCAAATCAACTACCGTGTTCACTCAATATAAGGAAACTATAAACTTTAGCACGTCCATCCCGTGGTTAGCTGACCACACCTACCTACTAGTACCCGGAGGATACAGCAGAAGACTCCAGCAGCATTTATAATTCCTGTATATTGTATATAATGTCATATTTCTATTTTTCTATAATATTATATGTATGTACATATCCACTAGATACATATTATAATACGGGTACACAGACATTTCCTGATACGGATCTCTAATCACTATTAGTATTTATATTATAAGATCCGTTAAACTCCACCAGATAACACATATTATTGTCCTGCGAGACAAAATATATAATAAGTATAATGATCTGGTGCTATAAAGGTTATTAGGTACACGGTGATAATATATTATTATATTCATTACCACACCGTGATGTTTTTTTTTTCAAGTGTATGTTATAAATAATCATATTCGTACTACTCACGGAATCCTTAACGGATTCGTATAATATTAATATACGACATGTCATTAGATAGTGATGTTACTATAACAGTCTTCTTTAAGACTACATATTCAAATGTGTTGTCAATGACTACAAACACACATACGGATGTTATTTTGTGATATGTTTTATTATCGACAGTTCCGTTACATATAGCTGTCATCATCACATGTATACGATTCATATTACTTGTCTTATTAATTATACCTGAAATATAATACAATATTATGTGGTATAATAATTAAATAGACAGTTCCGTTTCACATAACTGTCTCTTCTTCAAGTAATTCGTATAATATTTCAACATCCTAATCGTTATATGTAACTAAAATTCACTATCGAATATATATATATGACATCTGGTTCACAATTTATTTAGTGCTAATGTTATACCTATGGTTGTACCTCTATTACTAAAGGTTTAGACATGTAGAAATGTTATCCTAGTAATATTATACGTATAACACCCTCCTAAATGTCTGGGGGAGTGGTGTAGAGGTACACTTTACTAAACCATAGGAGTTGGGTACCGTCTGACGTGGCGGGTGAGTCGAGTCGTCGGACGTTCCTCAGGTTCCGGATAGGTGGCAGCACCGATCCGGGTCTGTGGGGACATCTGACGACGAACACCTGGGTCCGTATATAAAGCCCAGGGCTCAGCCGCTACGTCAGAGGCCCTTCTGGCCTCCACACTATGTAAACCACTATCTTTTAATATTAGCTGCCTCTTTGATATCATTCGGCAGCCGTGAGTGTGCATTAAGTAATAAACCTAACCGTTGGCATACACTTGGAATACTGTCTTACTCTTTCTTTCCGAATCGTAAGACCCGAACCCCCCAGGTCCGTAAGGCCACAAACCCTTACAAATGTAAGTCTACCATAGTGGCTGGATGAAGGCCCCTGACGCTATCAGAATTTGATACCACTCTATCCGTCATTTTTGCTGGTCCCTATTAACGTCTGCTAAGTTGTTACCTATGATCATCTACTAGAGAGGAACATGTTTCAAATTGCAAAAGCTGTATGTTATTACCTCATGTAACATCCATTTTACACAGTAGAATTATACAAAGACATGAAATAATGGTTACGCTCTTTCCCATGTTCTGTCATGTGCATAAACACTGGTAAATCAAACACACCGGTACAAGTTTTTTGCCTGTAGAAACAGACAAAATCAGTAACTATACTAATCTCTAGTTATACCTCTGCAGAAAGTTTAATCTGCAATCATCTGTTTTAATGGATCTGTTATTGAAAAAAGCTCAGGATGAGAATTTAATAATCAAAAGGCAGCTTAAGTTTAACTATGCATCAATCAGAAACCTCCCAAAGTCTGACAGCTCCATCATGGTGATTTATGACATTCTATAATTAAAGTGACCATAGAGTGAATTGCCAAAAAGGTGAAAATGCGCTGCAGCACTAAGATACAATTTTAGCAAAAAATGCTATAACCAACTTGCTAGTTGTGTGTTATTTCTGAACATATCTTTTAAATATTGAAAAAAAACCCAAGGCATCCCCTGCCTTTTCATCAAGTATGATATTCATGTTCAGAATTACCAACTCTCATTAATACAGATTACAATATAGGCCTGTAATTGATGTTAGATTAGTTGGGTATAAATATTCAATGCTGGACTCAGCATTTAAGTGATAGGCATATTACATATAATACCTTACCTGGCTGGCTGGGTGAATGGGCTCAGAGCGATGTCTTGGCTATTCATAGTGGAAGCACTGCAATAAGCTGCCCTGACATCTACATATATTGCTATCCTCAACCTGGGACTCCCTGTCTACCACCCCGTACTTGCCCTGTGAGCCCTGTCATATTACCTGTGCCCTCGATACACATCCTCCCTTTCCTCCTGCTACTTTAGTGTAAGTTTAAATAACACCTACATGTTATCACACATATCTATACATAAGCAGTAAAGATTGAGGGATAGTTACTCCTCACTACGCGTTAGCTCTGTAGATAGCTGCTGTATTAAAGAAATACTGTACCAAAGAAACGGTGGTTTCTGAGAATCAGACCTCAGTCAAATACTGCAGTGATTCAACATGAACTAGAATTATGCCTACATGTAGGAGATTGAAATTAAAGATTGCACTTTCAATTAGCTAGGAAGTTTAACAAAGGGCACTTTCAATTAGCTAGGAAGTTTTATAAAAAGCACATAATGAAATACAATATTAAAACCACATCTGTGGGCACCAGGTTAAATTGCACTTATTTTTGTAAATGTAAATTTGTTCTCAATAAAGGACTTAAAAAAATATCCATCAGGTTTTGGAAAGTAATGACCACAGGAGGTTAATTCAAGAGACCCTACAATCAGTACCTCAGCGATGGTAGGAATTTTTCTGCCTTATCGATTTTAGTGGTGGTAAGGTGTAACTACATTGCTTTAACACAGCTAGCCTTATGTATTTTCTGGTGGTAGCCTCAGCCCGACTTACACTATCACAAGCAGAACACACTGTGCACAGTGACTAGAGAGCCAACATGAATGAATAGCTATGGAAACACCCCTTTCCACAACAGAGATTACACAAGCATTCCCCTTCCCTATATGAGCTTCTTATAGAGTATTAAGAGAGAGAGAAAAGGGAAGCATGACACCTAATGCATGAGTAGCCTTAAGTGCCCTCAGTGAACATCCTCCCTCCCCTATATATGTATGTATACAGCAGGCACATTCACTTATTCAGGAATAGTGCATGATCCACAGGACTTGCTGTGCCTGACTGGGCTACCACCACGAAAGTACTTAGGGTAGACTGACTAACAAGATCTGCCTATGCTACCATCACAGGGGTAGCGATGGCCGGATATTTTAAATTAACCTTCTGTTGTATCCAATGCTGCGCTGATAGAGTGGGATTGACAGGATATGGCACCTGACTTCAGACAAACAGCAGTGATACACAGCAGCTTTAAAGACCTTCAATCAATTTCAAGTGCACAGAAGGCAAACTCTCCGATTGTTGTTAACCTTTGGGGGTCATCAATAGAACAATGTTTACAGGGCCTGTTCTGTTTTCAGTAGTACCAGCAGGAAATGAGGGCTTTACAAAGGTCCACACCAGTCAGCAGCAGGGTGCTCCACCTAGGCTAATTAGAGCTGTCAATGGGTGCCCTCTTTTCAAGAGAAAATATGCTCTGCTTCACCATTCAACTTCCACTTATCGTATTAGTCTGAAAACGCACCTGCCTTACTTAAAAGTAATATGTGTTGCACTATGTGTTACCTACTTCTGTTACACACTCCTGAAAGTACTCTTGTTTTGACTTCTTGTGTGCAAATTAGGACTACAAAGAAAGCGACTGCTGCAGGTGAGACACTTCTGAGGCAAAACTAGATTTTCCCATAGGAGCAACACCCTATTGGAGTGTCTGGCAACACCTGTACATACCAGCTAGTTCTGTTGTAATAGGTTGTATTATTCATTAAAGTTAAGCCTGTTATGGCCCCGTAGCACCAGTTACCATTCACCAGTCATTCATGGAGGTTTTCTGTATGAGTGAGTTGTCCCACAACAGAGAACTTAAACATATTTCCTCCTATATTAGCATATCAACTCATCTTTCTATCTAATCCAATTTATTTTTCTTATAGCTGAATATTTCATTTAGTGCAAATTTGATATGATTTCATATAAGGAGTTCAAAAGTTATAGTTTGCCTACCTATGCCCCCATGACTGATGTCGAAAGCAGCATAACATACCTGGAAAAGAGAGAAAAACCTGTGTAAATTGAAACAGCATGAGACAAAATTCACAAACTTGCTTCCCAAAAATGATTGTAGGATGCCTTTTATGCTAGCTAAGTTTTGCTTTTTTTTTTTACAAACTTTATTATAGAGTGATAATTTTGCCATTGCTATAAAGATAGAAGTATGTTACAACAGATTTTATGGATCATGAACCTTTAAGGCCTACAAGGAGGCGTTCATTGTAACCAGGTTTTATCATGATTTCAATATGACAGAAATGCATATATATTAGGTTAATAGAGACTCCCCACTATCAAGAGTGGGCATACCCCATTTCTCATGTTGCCTCTACCACAGCTGAAGGTGCTGCCAATGATGCATCTTTATAGCAAGGTTTGTTCTGCCCTTTACAGTGCCCACACTCAATTACTACAGAGGAAGTCCTCCATCTTTAACAACCAACATGTACTTTACAAGGGGCTTGTACGGGGTATCTGTGGCAGTACTTAGTGGCAGTTCCCGCTGGAATCAGCACTTCAAAGTTTGAAGTGCCCTTTTATAGTGGTTGACATGTGACCTACATTGACCAATGGCAGAGCAGCTCCTCCAGGGGAGTAGCAACCGAGTTGTTTACAGATGTTATGGATATTGTGAAGGGGTAGCAACTGGGGAACTGTTGACCTTTGAACCTGGGGGGCATGAATGGGGTTTTAATTAGCGGTTTCACCTATGGGAATCCTCAGACTGCATTGTTTTGATTAATTTGAATAAAAGTAGGCAGGCCTAAATTTTTCTAAATTAATCGAGCAGTACCTACCATTTGGGTGGATCGGAAAAAGGTGGATGGGGTGTGTAAAAAAGTTTTTACGGGCCCCAATGGCACCTCCACAGCTTTTAATAATTTTATTTCAGGGAAATAAAGATTAGAAAATTGTGAAAAATATACATGTGGGTGTATAAAAAGTAAAACAACCAGGGCGGTGATTTATTTTCATCCCGAATAATTTTTGGAAAATTCTAAAATCTTCCAAAATTTATTCTGGGAAATTTTTAGGTCTATTGTCTCCACCTTGGGGCGTGGGGGCATTTACATGTCAATTTTTCAAGACTCAAGGAGTAAGGCACCATTTAAAAGGAGAGGGCTGAGAGGTATTAGAGCCCATGTCGGGTGCAATTATTCTGTACATGGCAACAGTTTCCTGTCAAATCAGTCCCTGTATGGGTGATGTCACCTAGTGGAACGGGGATCTCTCACATTAAGGCCTTGGTGGGCATTAGTATGTAACCTCTGGATCCAATTAAATTCAATTAATTTCCGCAGGTGCTTAGCCCTGGCAGAGTTTGAGTTGGCATGGATAAAGTCCACAACATGAATGGTCATGTCCTTGTGTTTGTCATCTTTACCCCTTTTGGAGCAGGAATTCATATGGCATGACACCTCACTTTTGGTGAATTCCTAAAAAACTCCTAAAAAAAGAACAAGAAACATGTACTTTACAACCTCTACATGTTGAGTACAATATCCTACCACACTTTTCAGCCAATGACACAGATTATAATGGCCTTAAAGAGAGACAACTGCATAACGCCTATAGGTATATGTTCTTTTGTTTTTGTAATGTGCCCAAAACACCGATGGTAACTGAATTGGGTATACATGTCAACACAGGAATCTTTAGAGAAGCTATTGGTCAATTATCAAGGTAAAAACTATATAATGTTAAGATAAAAGAAAAGCACACACAAGATTTAATCATGGTGTTGCCTGAAAAAGGTAAATGGAAACATTTATTTACATGTATTTATGGTGTTTTCCAGTTTCATCCTTTGTACAAGGAGAGTTCCTCAGCCATAGATACATGGTAAATGAGCCACCAACCTCTCGCCATGCTCAATTACCACTTGTAGAAAACTCTTATATCCTACACAATGTTTTCCTCATTGGTCACATGTGAGTGCTGAGGCTGGTAGACTGATGTAAGTAGCGGTACATTGTCATAAATTGTATGTTTACTCAAACCAGACAGTGGCAGGTCCAGAGGTTACCTCCTACAGTCATACCTCTACTATGTCACATAAAAACAAGCTGATGAGCAACTTCTGGTCTACTCCACATATGCCACTTTAGTGCTAAGCCATGGGTAAGAGGCGTTTCTGCTGTATTGTGTGTGTATTGTAAGGTGGATCATTAACAGTACCACTAACAGCGCTACTTTTAGATGTATTGTATGTTGTTCCTTAATTTGCTGAAGGTGATTTCATCCTATATATAATAGAGCCAGTTTAGAGCATGCAGTTATATTGAAGCTTTAACTATATATAGATGTAACCTTACTTATACTTTATGGGGATACAAGTGACAAAGTAGGTACATAGATGACTTGTGACCATGATATTGTGGAAGTGCAGTTTTATGATAAATTCTTCTAAAACTGTATGTCACACTAAACCATACACAGACCATTCCAATTCAACAATAATTAAACTTTCTTAAAGGTAACAAGTTAGTGAAAGTGAGGTTATGAGAAAATCACAGTGTAGACCGATCAACAGTTCTGACTGTGGCTGCCCTTCATCAAGAGAAATTTGCATGGTTTGAACCTAATATTGTCTGACCTGTCATGCTGTTCTATTTGGTAGTTCCAGACTTCTCCTAACTGAATCCACATTGACCTCATATTTGTGTCCCATTGGGTAACTTCTCTGAGACAAGCCAATTTCCTGTATGGGAGAGAGGATCTGTCTATTTGTCAGCATGCATGTCAAGGTAACGAAAAATGTTATATTAAAAGCATCCTTTTGTGACCAGGCTAGTATGGCATGGAATCCTACCTTACAAAATGACTATGACATCTGCAATCCCTTAGGTAAGCTACTGTGTGTGAATTTCTGTTTGGCAGCACAAATCAGTCAGACACCTCCCAATGCCACTTTGAGATTTTTACTAGTTTTTGTGGCAGCTAAATATGAGGACACAGTGGCAGTGATATATGAGGACGCTGTCATAGACCAGTACCAAGGGGGTCCTGAGTCTTATGGATGCCCCAGACACTAGTCATGTCTTTTATGTCACAGCTGATATAAACATTACTACAGATTAGCACTAGAACCGCCGTTTTCAATGGGGGGAATTGAATACAATATGTCCATATTCAATGGCTAATGATCATGTGATTCATGTATGATAAAATGAGTTGATTTGTATATATAATGTCTAGATAACCCGTAGGCAAATGTCCACTCCCATGGAACATTTTTACATCGCATTCACCTCAGTGAGGCCTGCCCGGAATGGTCATGGACATTTGCCTATATGTTGCAGACCTGTGTTGATGAGACCTGTTCACATATCAAACACAATCTGGACATAGTCAACAGGCAACATTCAGAAAAATGGGACATCCACAATTTAAATCTTGTATACAGAGACAGGTTTTGAATCCCTTGGAGACATTACACTAAGGAAAGTCATGAATAAGCAAAGAAGCAAACAATGGCTACCTAGCAACCAAGACAGCCAGGTCATGTCACCAAGGACTTGGGTCTGTGTTTGAGGCTATTATCCTTGTGCTTTGAGTTTCAATTTAAAGGGTGCCTCTTCCTGTTTTAATAGGGGAAAGTGATTACAATTGTTTTTTTGGGGGGAAATTAAAAGTTATCTATCTATTCATTTCTCAAATCTGGATGAAATAAAGTTAAAGCTACTTCAGATAAGATGCTTTAGCCTCTGGATTTCTGTGCCTGGAGGGGAGGATTATCCATATATTTGAAGGATCTACCTGTCATATCAGTCTAGCCACAGAAAGTCACAGATAACTCCCCTTCAGGTTTACTAGAGTCCATATCAAATGTTAGTTTACATCTGATTTATGTTGCGTGTTTCTTTTAAAGGAACTAAAGAAAAGGTTTGATACAGACCTATAGATGTGTTCTTTCAGGTCCTCAATTATTGTATCATTGCAAATCTATGTAGCGGACATAGTCTGTTAAGGTCTACAAAAGTCATAGATCCCATAGCTAAGCTTGTTCATTTAGATTTTGGCTACTTCTAGATGTGTCCTAAAACCTTTCTGATGAAACAGATCTAATAATTCTATATGCTGGATGCATGATATAGACTCTTATGCGAAACGTAAAAGGAGTTAATGTGTTCTTTCCATGTCTTCTTCCTGTGTGAGGGATAAATTTGCAAACAGTAAATGGTAGGCTACAGTGGCTCTATATCAGAAGGCAGGGTGAGGTATATTGGGATTTATACCACGATTTGTGGGTTACACAGTGCTTTTTGGTGGATATTCCCATCCACATATTTGTCGTTTTACCACGATTTCTGGGTTACACAGTGCTTTTTGGTGGCTATTCCCATCCACATATCTGTCGATATTGCACACCCTATAGGCTGTAACATCAATTTTGTAAGGCGTGCGGTTATCAATGTAAGGCGTGCGGTTATCCATGTAAGGCGTGCGGTTCTTCAGGATAACCGCATGCCTCTCATGTCCTCCCATGTCATATGTTACATGTTAAAACCAACAGACTACTTCATTGCCATGGTAGGGCTCGAACCTGCAACCTAAGATTCCTAGTCCAACCCCCTATGCATTGCGCCACAGGGACTGACGAGATACGCTCGGTTCGAACCACATCTTCCTATAATACAAAGCCCAAGCAACGACTGGGGGCTGTCCACTACCATAACCACGGGACGCATTCAAATCAATCCAAGCCGAGACTGCTGCAGGAGGAGGAGACGCGATGGTCTAGCAGTTAGCACGTTGCGCTCAGCTGTGAGAGGTCCGCCTGGATCGAATCCCGGCAAGGACGCGTCTTTTTTTGCCGTGTGCACTGTCGCTGTCCACTGCCGGGTGAGGAGGTGTATTTAGTACACAAACATAACAGCGAGACGCATTGAAATCTTTAGGCGTGTGCCGCTGCTAAGCCTAGCCGAGATGGGCCCTGTCGCTGTCCGCTGCCGGGTGCCGAGGTGTATGTACCTGTGTACACACGATGGCTGGTATTGAGTCCCGGGGAGGGGGAATAATTTTTTGTTTTCAACTTGAATTTATTGGTATAATATTGATTATTTATTGGTTTCGTGGTATAAAATAAGTAGTCAATGGATAACTCATGACTTGTGTGTGTTAGCAAAGGCTAATAACACTCAGCCTGCAGCCTCGTGTCATTATCCTTCACTAACACACACGCGTCATGAGTTATCCATTGGTTACTTGTTCAATATTGCACACCCTATATACTTAAGCATCAATTTTGTAAGGCAGGCTGTTATCCATGTAAGGCGTGCTGTTATCTCATGTCCTTCCATGAGAGGCCGACGAGAGATGGTTGGCTAGAAATAAACCAAACAAAGGAATCCTAGCTGGGCGCCAAGGTGTGTGTACCGATCGTGTATACATAACCAAGGGATGCATTCAAATCAATCCAAGCTGAGACGGCTGCAGGAGGAGGAAACGTGGTGGCCTAGCGGTTAGCGCGTTGCACCAAGCCGTCAGAGGTACATGGATCGAGCCCCGGTCTGGGTGCATCTTTTTTTGCCATGTGCGCTGTTGCTGTCCGCTGCCGGGCGAGGAGGTGTATTCTACACAAACAGAACAACGAGACGCATTGAAATCTTTTTTCGCCGTGTGCCGCTTTCGCTGTCAACTGCCAGGTGAGGAGGTGTATTATACACAAACATAACAGCGAGACGCATTGAAATCTTTTTTCGCCGTGTGCACTGTCGCTGTCCGCTGCCGGGCGAGGAGGTGTATTATACACAAACATAACAGCGAGACGCATTAAAATCTTTAGCCATGTGCCGCTGCCTGTCCAAACCGAGACGGGCGCTGTCGCTGTCCACTGCCGGGGAAGGTGTATGTACCTGTGTACACACACAATGGCTGGCATCGAGTCCCAGGGAGGGGGAATAATTTTTGTTTTCAAATTGAATTTACTGGTATTCGTATCTGATAAGTGGAAGTCATTGCTAATCTTGTTCAGACTGAGCAGCCAGACTTGAGTAGGAGCTGCTCATTGCTGGGTCATGTATTAATAAAGACTAAATCCCCACAAGAGTTAAATCCATGTAATTCAAATGAAAATGAATGCAAGTCATTGATGAGGCATACAGAATTGCCGAGTGAGAAACTAAACACAGTCCAATGTGCATATAAATCTCTTAATTCTATGCAAATCATTTTCACTGAGTGGAGGGGATTTCCCATAAGGTCATTACCTCTATGCTGACAGACTGTCTGTGTTCCTATTTTATTATCCATTACAGCATCTTACATTCTCATACTGAGTCTAGGACATCATTGGATATGCAAGGAGCATATCAGGAGTATAGGTCTAGTGTCCACCGAGGCATGAAGCATCCATAACTATATATCATATACACTCTAAAAGGTAACTGTTGAATCTACCAGGGATCCTATTAAAACCAAAGAGTGAACCACTGTAATCATATTTCTGTGAAGTAGTGCAGGTTCTATAATGAAATTTACAAGGAATTTCAATGAGAATAAAGACAGATTCAACCTTTGGACAAGGAGTTTGCCATTATACTTTTTTATAGTAATATCTACGCATTCTTTTTCTATGTATGTGTACATCTAAGACAGCATCTTTTTATTACGTCCTCTCTCCACATACTTATCAGGGACTGAAGATCAACTATAAAGGACCATTATGGACAAAATCAGTAGGTACACATTGCGGACTACCATTTTGCTTCTTCCATCAAAGGTATACATCTTAATGGTTCAATAATAGAGGTTGTGATCTTAGAATAAAGGTTCTAAGTTGAATCACAAATGGGATCACTTTGATGAAATTTGATGAAATCAAATTCAACTGCATAATCCGTGGTGGTGATCTCCGCATTTGTAACAGGATGACTGGAAAATTCCATCATCCTGAATATGTGGCCATAGAATAACTGAAACAAATTGGTACATGCTGGCCTCATAATCTTTTTATCAACCCTGGTTATCTCAGAACAAAATGTTATAAAACAATTCAACTTTAAAACGATTTGAATCTAACCAAAAAACATCAAAACAAAATGTTATGAATGAATGAGTTGAAAGATGAAAGTAAGATCCTGACAAAACCACCATAAGGTCAAATTAAACTCTTTGCATGACATGAGATATAGAGAGATGAATAAATACACTGGAATGATGGCCATGCTACGATACAGGTAATATTCCTCGAGATGATTCCAGGCCTGTAATCATTGAAGCCTTTATAAGGCTGAGATCATTGAGAGGAATGTTACCTGTATCGTAACAATTGCTGCCATTCTTGTACTTATTATTATATGGTCTCAAATTAGACAAAAACTTAAGTTTTAATAGCTACTGATCGAGAAATTTGTTCCTGTTTGTGTTGAAGCTACATGACAATCACACACCAGATCTTTGGTTTCTTTGTAGCTATCTGTACACTAAGAATCTGCTAAGAGTATGCTCACCCTACACTAACCTAGCCTAATCTTTGGTTAGTTTCTACTAATGATGCAACACCTAAATGTCTGCTGGGAGAGTGAACAAGGAAGAACGTTCATATTGACGGGCCCAGCAATACGACGTCAGATATCCGCGCCAGCAGCAATATCACTGTCTGCCTTTGTTGTTACGTAATTTTTGCCGTTGCGTGTATTGCTGTTAAACCATCTAATAATAAATAGTCTCCATCCATATGAGTAGTAAGTATGAGTCTGTGCCATCAAATAGGACCTTTGGACCCTTACGTAATATGACATAACACTTCCTGTTGCATAACATTTCCTGTTGCATAACACTTCCTGTTGCATAATATTTTGAATTGCATAACGGTTGCGCAATGATAGGTATGACACAATGATAAGGTATTTCTGGTATGGTGCAATGATAAGTATGACACAATGATAAGTATGACGTAATGATAAGGTATATCTGGGTATGATGCAATGACGCAATGATGAGGTTTTTTTAGGGTATGGTGCAAATATTTTTAGGGTAGGGTGCAATGATGTAGATGTATGTTACCATGGATTGACCTACTACCCACCTATATATGATGGGTGGTTTAAGCTTGAGGGTATACTTTTCTGGTCAGGCAATTGATTACAATGGCGTCTGTTAAGGAAATAAGTGATAGCCTTTTAATGGAGGTTAACCTCATGATGGTTGGCCTATCAACCTTTTGGTTAACCAGGAGGAAGAAGTTAGACATACATAGCAGGACTGTTTGTGTACCCTGCAATCTTCTGAAAGATGCTCCAGAAACAGTGTCTGGCAAGGAAAATAAGATTCTCACAGAAGTGACATATGCAGGGGCGAATTGGCAGTTGACTACATCATACTTTGGGACTGGATACTTTTACAGTGGACTTTATGTCTGTTTCATCAAGCTGACTCCGGACTCTAAAAGAGATTTGTAAGTACATTTATTGTAATACCCTTACTTTTTATCATAAGGTGATTAAAATGGATTTTTTACTGTTAATTACATGTTTTTTGTCTCGTTATTATCTTATATTAATGAGTGTTTATAAATCTATTTCAGTTGCTCGTCCCTGAATGTTACTGCTGAAGAATACAGAATGATCCGAGCAGAGTTGTTTGGCCCTGCAAGACTTACTGGCAAGCTTACTCCTCCACCAAGCATTGACCCACCGGAATCAACACTGGTGCCTGTATATCAATGGAAGTATATCAATCCTGATGATGATGATGCTGTAATGCGTAAAACCGATGAGGTATTTCTCGACAAAGACAACTGTTACCAGGATGGCTTCCAAACTGGATGTACTTGTTCAAGTGAGGATCCACAACTTCGAGTTGATGTGGTACAAGTCATCAATAGTTCACCTGAGACTTTAGTATCTAGTGTTTATAAATACCTTTTACATCAGGAATTTGATTTAATGGTGAAATCCACGTGTGATGGTTGTAAGAATGGGAAGGCATCTCACAAAGATCACACTTGTTTGAGTGACAGGGCAGAACTGGTAGATAAGCATGCCCAAATTGCCCACTATAGGATTTCACCAATTCGTTTGAAGAAAGCATGTAGTTCCATGGAACATTTATTTAAGGTCCATTTTGTACTCTATAAAGAGATAATTCAGTGCCTGAGGCAAATGAACCCTAAGGAGTTTTTAATGACTTATGATGTTGTTAAGTATTATGAATTTCGCAGACTGTATTTCATATAAGCCATACAGATTGCATAATGAATGCATAACCAATACATTGAATGACCGCCTTTCTGATATGAATATGTGAAAAAAGTAATAAATTGTTTTGAAATACACATATCACTTGATTCATTCCATTTCTACAAGACAACTGTCAATGGACGTCATATGTCCCAACTAGTTTAGCAATTTCATTGCGATGTATGAGATGTGCGATGTATGTTGTTATCAGAATTCCTCCATTCACACAGAGAGATACTACTGTCCCAGATGTCTAACTAGACACAGGTGTCTAATGTTACACCCAGGCTTTACGAGGCAGCCCGAGTTATGAAAGAGTTGTTTAGTGTTACCCACTTTAGATACAAAGATGTCTTGAGTTGTCTCAAGAAAATGGACCCTAAGAAGGTTCTTGTTAATGATGCTGTTACATGAGTTTGAGGCTTTGGACAAGATGTGAAAGATGTATTCTTTGATAAAAATGTAATAAAACAATGTTCACGTAAGAATTGTGTGTTTGCTTTCATTATTTAAGGTTGAGCATTATGTAAACGAGTTCATTGTATGTCAAGATGTCTTCAGAAACGGATCAGAAATGGTGGGAGAGTTATAGTTTAATTCCATTTAAACCACAGTCTAGCATATGCATTGTGGGTTGCACAGGCAGTGGAAAAACATACTGGACCTATAGATTTTTACGAAATTTACAAGGTATGTTTGAGAAGGATCCACCACACACAGTTTTATATTGCTATGGTGTATGGCAATCACTATACAATGATATGGAGAAAACCCTACCCAATTTTCAAATGCATGAAGGATTACCATCTACAGAAAAAATCAACGAGGTGGCAGCTAATGGTAAACATAATTTGATAATCATAGATGACCTGATTGATCAAATGGTGAAAAATCACGAGATGGAACTTATGCTAACCCAAGGATGTCATCATAAAAAATTTACGATTGTGTATTTAACACAGAACATTTTTCAAGCGGGTAAAAATGCAAGGACCATTGCACTCAACACGTGGTATTTAGTTATGTTTAAGAACCTTAGGGATGCCTCACAGATAAGTCACCTGGCCAAGCAAATGTATCCGGGTAAAGGAAACATTTTGAAGGAGGCTTATGATGATGCCACTATTAAACCTTATGGGTATATAGTGATAGACAGTGCTCCACATGCGGATCCAAAGTACAGACTAAGAACACACATATTTCCAAATGAAGACTGTATAGTTTATGTTCCAAAGGTATAAAAGATAGCATCATGTTAGATGAGCTCATTAGTTTCATCGTGGTTCATGATGAGTACACATGTAAAAAAAAATTGGGTTTTACTAAATTTTTTAACCCAGAGTGTACCATTGAAACAAGTGAAAGCAGTTCTCCATACTTTAACAAACGATCAAGTAACAGCTATAAGTGAAGTAGCAGTTAATACGTTATATGGAATAATACCCATATCAAACCATTATAAAAAAGTATTGAAGAAATATTCAAAGAAGATTGAATACATTAGTGATAACAAAAACAGCATTGGCAAAAGGAAGGCTGTAATTGCAACCACACCACAACTAATTGTTTTGCTGTTAACTGCTGCTAAACCGATTCTACAAACATTTGCACAATGAGTACTAAGAAAATGATGCTGATACCCATAGAGAAATATAGGTCTATTCAAAATACACCTGTTCAGGAACAGGTTAAACCAGAGGCACGTGACACTTCTACACAAACAGAACAAGTCCCTATAAAAACTAAAGAGCCTGCAGTGAAAAGTCATTCGCCAACTGCGTTGGCAGTGAAGGAACCACCCATCCACCTGAAACAGTCATACTTTGACAAGAAGAGGCCAAGAGTTAAGAAACCCAAAAGACTTGCATGGATTAAACTATGATGGAGGCACAAATCAGAAACAGATATAAAGACCCATCTGCTCCAGGTAGCTTTCAAGCATCTGGAAAATTATTTGACAGCATAAATAATGAAGGTAATGCAGATGGTATTAAGTTAAAGGATGTAGAAAAAGCTTTACAAAAGGAGTACTCATTTACTTTGAACAAGACAGTGAGATCAAAGTTTCCAAGGAATCATGTAGTTGTCGAAGGAATAGACTCCTTATGGGACTGCGATTTAGCCAGCATGTCTTTGCTGAGTACCTCTAATAATGGTTTCAAATACTTTTTACTTGCCATAGATATCTTTAGTAGATATGCATGGGTGAGGTCTTTGAAAACAAAGTATGCTCAGGAAGTGAAAAAAGCCTTTGAATCTATATTTGCTGAAGGACGAATCCCGAAAAACATTCGAACAGATGCAGGACGCGATTTCAATAATGCTATCCTCAAAAAATTCATGAGAGACAGAGGGGTACACATGTATTCAACTAATAATAGCACACAGAGTGCATATGCAGAAAGATGCATCAAGAGCATCAAAAGTAAGATATATAGATATTTAATACAAAACAATACCATGCGCTATGTTGACGTTCTTCAAGATATAGTAAAAAGCTACAACAACACAATACATGGTAGTTTGGGCATTGAGCCCAAGAATGTGACTAAAGGAAATGAAGATGAGGTGAGATGGCAGCAGTTTAAACTCAGAAGGAAGCCAAAGAATGCAATTTTATATCCCATTCAGAAGTTTAAGTTTAAAGTTGGAGATCAAGTAAGAATTCCTTATACCCCCGAGAAGTTTGACAGAGAGTACTCACAGAGGTGGTCTGGGGAGGTTTTTATTGTTACCAGCAGACGTAGGAGACGTAGAATCCCTGTATACACTTTACAGGATTGGATGGGAGAAGATATAAAAGGATCATTTTATCAACAACAGCTTCAGAAGGTGGATGTAAATGACAGAGACAGTTTCAAAATTGAAAAAATTCTGAAAAGACGTCGATACCGTGGAAGAAATCAAGTTTTGGTCCGATGGTTAGACTGGCCCAAGAAGTTTGACAGTTGGATTGACGAAGAGGACGTTGAAAATCCCCCACAGCAATAGACATGGCAGAGGAATACTTTTTGTTTTTAAAGAGTGACGATTCAAAGACATATTATCCAACCAATAATCCATCAAGGTTTACATATGTGTTACCTGAAACATTAATATTGGATGGAGACAATTGGTACTGTGCTCTGAGAGACATAAAAACCTATTCAAATACCTTAAGGGACATTTATGTGTATTGTGACATAGTAAAAGACAGTTATGTTTTGGGTACCAAACAACCTATATTGCAACACATTGCTGTGGAAGAAGTAGGTCGAATTGTAAAGACGTATGACGCATCCATTTCATTTAAAGTAACGAGACCCTTATTAAATGCCATTACCGTGTATATAAAAAAGGATGAGGAACAAGTTGTGCCTTCATTTCCCGACGAACCTACAACGTGTACACTACACTTATTTAAGAAGACAATATGACTTCAAAGCAGTGGATAACACATTTCGGTCAGATGGCAGAGGGTAAAATACATCCTGATAAAGAAGGCATATGGAAACTCAAGGACGACACAGCAGTTAATCCTTCACCAAGAATGACACCAGTTCAAGTAGTCAGCCATACACAACAAGTTGTAGAGCAGGCTAAAGCTAAGAGAAAACGAACTCCTTCAAAGACTCCACCTAGAAAAAAACAGAGGACATCCTACTACAGTTCTACAAAACGTATAAAAGCTAAAGCGCCAAAAAGAAAATCTCAGTCTACAAGAAGACCTGGTGGAGTAAAGAAGACTCCAGCATTAAAGAGTACAGCAAAGAAAAAGCCTTCAAAGAAAAACACAAAGTATAGTCATCTTACCAAACAACTATAATGTCTATTGCTCATGATGATAGCCTTGCACTCTTTTACACACCTCCCAAGAACACATCAATAGCATTCAGAGAATGGGTCGAATACCGGCCCGTTGGTCAACTGAATTCTGAAGGTGCTTTGGAGTTTAATATATCGGGAAATAGCAACCGCTATATAGACTTGGCTAAAACAAGACTCAAATTGCGGATGCGCATAGTCCAAGGAAATGGTACAGTTTTACCCGATCCTACACCAAAAGAAGGTTCAACCGTTCCAGATGCAGCAAAAGTTGGACCCGTAAATCTAATACATCAGAGCATGTGGAGACAGTTAGATATAACTATGCAAGGACAAATTATTTCACCGAATGTTGCCACAAAATACTCCTATCGTGCTTATATCGAAACGTTAATGGGTTATGGTGAAAATGCCAAAAGATCAAAGCTTCAATCGCAACTCTACTTTAAGGATGTATCCGATGTAGATGCCAATGATCCTATAAGTGGTTTAAACAGTGGACTCATTGAACGTGCAAATTTTTGTAAAAAAAGTGCTGAATTTGACACTGAAGGTGCTATATACCATGACCTATGTATCCAAAAAAAATTAATCCCAAATGGCATACAGATTAATTTTAAATTTTGGCCGAATACAAACGAATTCAAATTGATGAGTTCAAATCCAAAAGCCGATTACAAAATCGATCTGAAGGATGCAGTATTAAAGGTGTGTATGGTTGAACTGGAACCTAATGTGGTAATTGGACATGCTGAAGAATGGAAGAAATCCCCCGCACGTTATCATTACCCAAGGACGGATATGAAAACATTTGCCATGGCAAAGGGACAATATGGATGTACAATCGAAGATATATTTCAAGGAGATGTGCCAGAGGAAATAACCTTAGGAATAGTCCAAAGCGGCGGCTACATTGGGCAATATGCTATTAACCCATTCTCATTTAAAAGCTACAATTGTAACTTTATTGCTTTTTATGTTGATGGGAGATCAACTCCTGAAGCTCCTTTGACACCTGATTATAAAGCCAGTAGTTATTTGTCGGCCTATATGACTTTGTTTAACGAAGACTATTTTGAGGACGACGGTAATTTTATCACCAGAACAGAGTACAAAGATGGGTACTGTTTATATAGGTTCAAAACATGTCAAAATGACTGTAATAAGTATACCACCAAAACTAGGAAGGGTCATACTAGAATCGAATTAAAATTTAGTGAACCTCTCCCTGAAGCAGCTACTGTTATTATTATGGCCAAGTTTGCAACTGAACTTAATATTGATGGCTCCCGCAATGTACAGGTTGTACCTATGCAATAGGTGTTATCTATGTAAAAATTGTGATTATTAGACTTTAAGAGACAATATCCCTCCAATATCTAGATGTGAATAAATCCCTAATAAAAGAATAGAAGAGAGAATTTTTGCTGTCTTGTGTCATTTTATTTACATAGTTTTGATGAAGTAACAAGTAATAAAGTTAGATGCACATAAGAATAAAGAATTTCATAAATTATCGAAAACAATAGTTACATACATGGATACAATACAGAATTCCACAAATTACTAATCCCACAGACTGGTCCATGACCAAGCTCTAAACGCATAATCGTAGTCCATGCTACTGGTTATGGTACCAGTAATGTGGAGTCTATCATTTAGCAATTTGTAGAACTCTGCCTTCGTACTAATCAAGGATATTTCAGCATACTCTTCATTGATTTCTCGTGCCTGTCTTGCCTATAAAATCACTCTATCATCCAGTGTTGGGGTACACGTCAAAGGGAAAACTCAAGTTTCCTTTATGTCGGACGTGTGCAGAAAATGAAAACCAGCAGGTTTGTGAATGTAGCGATGAATCCCGTATGTTAATAGGAACTTGGTGCACTCCCGAATTGAAAAAAGCTGTAGAAAAGGGTTACAAAATTGTGAAAGTATATGAGGTGTATCACTGGGATCAAACTACTGTATTTGACAAAGAAACTGGAGAGCGGGGTCTTTTTGCAGATTACATAAATTTATTTTTAAAACTCAAACAGCAGGCTAGCGGCTGGCCAGCCTGGTGCAAAACACCAGAAGACAAGGAAAAGTATGTGCGCGACTATGAAAAAAATGAAGGGATCAAGTTAGACCCCGATTGCATAGAAAAAAATCCTGGGTTACGCTCTCTGGCAAAGCTATGCCTAAATTCATTTTGGGGCAAATTTGGTCAGAGGCCTAACTTTAAACAAACCCAGTTGATTAGCAGTCTACAGCCTGATAAATTCTACAGTCTTATATCTGACAAAACAAAAAAAGTCACAAACTTCAATATACTTTCACCCAAAACCATATCTATAAAGTGGCAATATGTAAACAATCTGGCACCTCAATCCTGTTCTGCAGATTCAAACATATACATTGCATCTTTTACTACATGTTGGGGCAAGGCTAAAGCTCTATTCTGGTTTGGAGCTTCTCGACAAACGTGTGCTATATTACGATACCGACTCCATTATATTTATTTCCAAAGATGGTTGTCCCGAACCGATGCTTGGGGACAATTTAGGCGAGTACACCTCGGAGCTCAATCCCGAGGAATATATAACTGAATTTGTCTCTGGAGGTCCTAAAAATTACGCCTATAGGACTAACGAAAACACTGAAGTATGTAAAGTGCGCGGTTTTACTTTGAATCATACAAACTCTAAAATTGTCAACATGAAAACCGTGGTCAATGAAGTGTTAGGTCACCCTCAGAATGCAATCACTGTGAATCCCCATAAAATTTGTAGAAATACACAAATATTACAGCTATATAACAAACCAGAAACGAAAAAATATTCTCTAGTCTATACAAAGCGTGTAATAGGTGACGATTTCTATACCTATCCATACGGGTATTGAATTTTTGCATTTTATTGTTGTACTTTGTTGTTTTTGTAATAAAAAAATTTAAAAAAAAATTGTGTGTTCAAGTGATTTTCAAACACATAACTAATCTTAGAAAAAATATTGTGTTTTGCAGACATTAACAGTTGCCTCCACATAACCCTCCATGATCCGGTTGATCGTGATGACTATGGAGATGTTGTGGATTTTGACTTTCCATACAAAAGTACATACCATATCGTCATCCCCTTTCCATCGGCTCATTATGAAGCAGTCATAGAAAAAGTATATTACCGAAAGGAGAGGGAAGTGCCCACCTTTCTTGAGCCACTAGTCAAGGCATTGGACTTGTTTGTGAGGGACACGTCCTGTTCAACGGAGGACTTACATTTGAGTAACACACTGGATTATAATCTCAACTCCACGGATGGAGGTCTGATTGTCGTAATCCAGTGTGTTACTCAAATGTAAGTCCTCCGTTGAACAGGACGTGTCCCTCACAAACAAGTCCAATGCCTTGACTAGTGGCTCAAGAAAGGTGGGCACTTCCCTCTCCTTTCGGTAATATACTTTTTCTATGACTGCTTCATAATGAGCCGATGGAAAGGGGATGACGATATGGTATGTACTTTTGTATGGAAAGTCAAAATCCACAACATCTCCATAGTCATCACGATCAACCGGATCATGGAGGGTTATGTGGAGGCAACTGTTAATGTCTGCAAAACACAATATTTTTTCTAAGATTAGTTATGTGTTTGAAAATCACTTGAACACACAATTTTTTTTAAAATTTTTTTATTACAAAAACAACAAAGTACAACAATAAAATGCAAAAATTCAATACCCGTATGGATAGGTATAGAAATCGTCACCTATTACACGCTTTGTATAGACTAGAGAATATTTTTTCGTTTCTGGTTTGTTATATAGCTGTAATATTTGTGTATTTCTACAAATTTTATGGGGATTCACAGTGATTGCATTCTGAGGGTGACCTAACACTTCATTGACCACGGTTTTCATGTTGACAATTTTAGAGTTTGTATGATTCAAAGTAAAACCGCGCACTTTACATACTTCAGTGTTTTCGTTAGTCCTATAGGCGTAATTTTTAGGACCTCCAGAGACAAATTCAGTTATATATTCCTCGGGATTGAGCTCCGAGGTGTACTCGCCTAAATTGTCCCCAAGCATCGGTTCGGGACAACCATCTTTGGAAATAAATATAATGGAGTCGGTATCGTAATATAGCACACGTTTGTCAAGAAGCTCCAAACCAGAATAGAGCTTTAGCCTTGCCCCAACATGTAGTAAAAGATGCAATGTATATGTTTGAATCTGCAGAACAGGATTGAGGTGCCAGATTGTTTACATATTGCCACTCCATAGATATGGTTTTGGGTGAAAGTATATTGAAGTTTGTGACTTTTTTTGTTTTGTCAGATATAAGACTGTAGAATTTATCAGGCTGTAGACTGCTAATCAACTGGGTTTGTTTAAAGTTAGGCCTCTGACCAAATTTGCCCCAAAATGAATTTAGGCATAGCTTTGCCAGAGAGCGTAACCCAGGATTTTTTTCTATGCAATCGGGGTCTAACTTGATCCCTTCATTTTTTTCATAGTCGCGCACATACTTTTCCTTGTCTTCTGGTGTTTTGCACCAGGCTGGCCAGCCGCTAGCCTGCTGTTTGAGTTTTAAAAATAAATTTATGTAATCTGCAAAAAGACCCCGCTCTCCAGTTTCTTTGTCAAATACAGTAGTTTGATCCCAGTGATACACCTCATATACTTTCACAATTTTGTAACCCTTTTCTACAGCTTTTTTCAATTCGGGAGTGCACCAAGTTCCTATTAACATACGGGATTCATCGCTACATTCACAAACCTGCTGGTTTTCATTTTCTGCACACGTCCGACATAAAGGAAACTTGAGTTTTCCCTTTGACGTGTACCCCAACACTGGATGATAGAGTGATTTTATAGGCAAGACAGGCACGAGAAATCAATGAAGAGTATGCTGAAATATCCTTGATTAGTACGAAGGCAGAGTTCTACAAATTGCTAAATGATAGACTCCACATTACTGGTACCATAACCAGTAGCATGGACTACGATTATGCGTTTAGAGCTTGGTCATGGACCAGTCTGTGGGATTAGTAATTTGTGGAATTCTGTATTGTATCCATGTATGTAACTATTGTTTTCGATAATTTATGAAATTCTTTATTCTTATGTGCATCTAACTTTATTACTTGTTACTTCATCAAAACTATGTAAATAAAATGACACAAGACAGCAAAAATTCTCTCTTCTATTCTTTTATTAGGGATTTATTCACATCTAGATATTGGAGGGATATTGTCTCTTAAAGTCTAATAATCACAATTTTTACATAGATAACACCTATTGCATAGGTACAACCTGTACATTGCGGGAGCCATCAATATTAAGTTCAGTTGCAAACTTGGCCATAATAATAACAGTAGCTGCTTCAGGGAGAGGTTCACTAAATTTTAATTCGATTCTAGTATGACCCTTCCTAGTTTTGGTGGTATACTTATTACAGTCATTTTGACATGTTTTGAACCTATATAAACAGTACCCATCTTTGTACTCTGTTCTGGTGATAAAATTACCGTCGTCCTCAAAATAGTCTTCGTTAAACAAAGTCATATAGGCCGACAAATAACTACTGGCTTTATAATCAGGTGTCAAAGGAGCTTCAGGAGTTGATCTCCCATCAACATAAAAAGCAATAAAGTTACAATTGTAGCTTTTAAATGAGAATGGGTTAATAGCATATTGCCCAATGTAGCCGCCGCTTTGGACTATTCCTAAGGTTATTTCCTCTGGCACATCTCCTTGAAATATATCTTCGATTGTACATCCATATTGTCCCTTTGCCATGGCAAATGTTTTCATATCCGTCCTTGGGTAATGATAACGTGCGGGGGATTTCTTCCATTCTTCAGCATGTCCAATTACCACATTAGGTTCCAGTTCAACCATACACACCTTTAATACTGCATCCTTCAGATCGATTTTGTAATCGGCTTTTGGATTTGAACTCATCAATTTGAATTCGTTTGTATTCGGCCAAAATTTAAAATTAATCTGTATGCCATTTGGGATTAATTTTTTTTGGATACATAGGTCATGGTATATAGCACCTTCAGTGTCAAATTCAGCACTTTTTTTACAAAAATTTGCACGTTCAATGAGTCCACTGTTTAAACCACTTATAGGATCATTGGCATCTACATCGGATACATCCTTAAAGTAGAGTTGCGATTGAAGCTTTGATCTTTTGGCATTTTCACCATAACCCATTAACGTTTCGATATAAGCACGATAGGAGTATTTTGTGGCAACATTCGGTGAAATAATTTGTCCTTGCATAGTTATATCTAACTGTCTCCACATGCTCTGATGTATTAGATTTACGGGTCCAACTTTTGCTGCATCTGGAACGGTTGAACCTTCTTTTGGTGTAGGATCGGGTAAAACTGTACCATTTCCTTGGACTATGCGCATCCGCAATTTGAGTCTTGTTTTAGCCAAGTCTATATAGCGGTTGCTATTTCCCGATATATTAAACTCCAAAGCACCTTCAGAATTCAGTTGACCAACGGGCCGGTATTCGACCCATTCTCTGAATGCTATTGATGTGTTCTTGGGAGGTGTGTAAAAGAGTGCAAGGCTATCATCATGAGCAATAGACATTATAGTTGTTTGGTAAGATGACTATACTTTGTGTTTTTCTTTGAAGGCTTTTTCTTTGCTGTACTCTTTAATGCTGGAGTCTTCTTTACTCCACCAGGTCTTCTTGTAGACTGAGATTTTCTTTTTGGCGCTTTAGCTTTTATACGTTTTGTAGAACTGTAGTAGGATGTCCTCTGTTTTTTTCTAGGTGGAGTCTTTGAAGGAGTTCGTTTTCTCTTAGCTTTAGCCTGCTCTACAACTTGTTGTGTATGGCTGACTACTTGAACTGGTGTCATTCTTGGTGAAGGATTAACTGCTGTGTCGTCCTTGAGTTTCCATATGCCTTCTTTATCAGGATGTATTTTACCCTCTGCCATCTGACCGAAATGTGTTATCCACTGCTTTGAAGTCATATTGTCTTCTTAAATAAGTGTAGTGTACACGTTGTAGGTTCGTCGGGAAATGAAGGCACAACTTGTTCCTCATCCTTTTTTATATACACGGTAATGGCATTTAATAAGGGTCTCGTTACTTTAAATGAAATGGATGCGTCATACGTCTTTACAATTCGACCTACTTCTTCCACAGCAATGTGTTGCAATATAGGTTGTTTGGTACCCAAAACATAACTGTCTTTTACTATGTCACAATACACATAAATGTCCCTTAAGGTATTTGAATAGGTTTTTATGTCTCTCAGAGCACAGTACCAATTGTCTCCATCCAATATTAATGTTTCAGGTAACACATATGTAAACCTTGATGGATTATTGGTTGGATAATATGTCTTTGAATCGTCACTCTTTAAAAACAAAAAGTATTCCTCTGCCATGTCTATTGCTGTGGGGGATTTTCAACGTCCTCTTCGTCAATCCAACTGTCAAACTTCTTGGGCCAGTCTAACCATCGGACCAAAACTTGATTTCTTCCACGGTATCGACGTCTTTTCAGAATTTTTTCAATTTTGAAACTGTCTCTGTCATTTACATCCACCTTCTGAAGCTGTTGTTGATAAAATGATCCTTTTATATCTTCTCCCATCCAATCCTGTAAAGTGTATACAGGGATTCTACGTCTCCTACGTCTGCTGGTAACAATAAAAACCTCCCCAGACCACCTCTGTGAGTACTCTCTGTCAAACTTCTCGGGGGTATAAGGAATTCTTACTTGATCTCCAACTTTAAACTTAAACTTCTGAATGGGATATAAAATTGCATTCTTTGGCTTCCTTCTGAGTTTAAACTGCTGCCATCTCACCTCATCTTCATTTCCTTTAGTCACATTCTTGGGCTCAATGCCCAAACTACCATGTATTGTGTTGTTGTAGCTTTTTACTATATCTTGAAGAACGTCAACATAGCGCATGGTATTGTTTTGTATTAAATATCTATATATCTTACTTTTGATGCTCTTGATGCATCTTTCTGCATATGCACTCTGTGTGCTATTATTAGTTGAATACATGTGTACCCCTCTGTCTCTCATGAATTTTTTGAGGATAGCATTATTGAAATCGCGTCCTGCATCTGTTCGAATGTTTTTCGGGATTCGTCCTTCAGCAAATATAGATTCAAAGGCTTTTTTCACTTCCTGAGCATACTTTGTTTTCAAAGACCTCACCCATGCATATCTACTAAAGATATCTATGGCAAGTAAAAAGTATTTGAAACCATTATTAGAGGTACTCAGCAAAGACATGCTGGCTAAATCGCAGTCCCATAAGGAGTCTATTCCTTCGACAACTACATGATTCCTTGGAAACTTTGATCTCACTGTCTTGTTCAAAGTAAATGAGTACTCCTTTTGTAAAGCTTTTTCTACATCCTTTAACTTAATACCATCTGCATTACCTTCATTATTTATGCTGTCAAATAATTTTCCAGATGCTTGAAAGCTACCTGGAGCAGATGGGTCTTTATATCTGTTTCTGATTTGTGCCTCCATCATAGTTTAATCCATGCAAGTCTTTTGGGTTTCTTAACTCTTGGCCTCTTCTTGTCAAAGTATGACTGTTTCAGGTGGATGGGTGGTTCCTTCACTGCCAACGCAGTTGGCGAATGACTTTTCACTGCAGGCTCTTTAGTTTTTATAGGGACTTGTTCTGTTTGTGTAGAAGTGTCACGTGCCTCTGGTTTAACCTGTTCCTGAACAGGTGTATTTTGAATAGACCTATATTTCTCTATGGGTATCAGCATCATTTTCTTAGTACTCATTGTGCAAATGTTTGTAGAATCGGTTTAGCAGCAGTTAACAGCAAAACAATTAGTTGTGGTGTGGTTGCAATTACAGCCTTCCTTTTGCCAATGCTGTTTTTGTTATCACTAATGTATTCAATCTTCTTTGAATATTTCTTCAATACTTTTTTATAATGGTTTGATATGGGTATTATTCCATATAACGTATTAACTGCTACTTCACTTATAGCTGTTACTTGATCGTTTGTTAAAGTATGGAGAACTGCTTTCACTTGTTTCAATGGTACACTCTGGGTTAAAAAATTTAGTAAAACCCAATTTTTTTTTACATGTGTACTCATCATGAACCACGATGAAACTAATGAGCTCATCTAACATGATGCTATCTTTTATACCTTTGGAACATAAACTATACAGTCTTCATTTGGAAATATGTGTGTTCTTAGTCTGTACTTTGGATCCGCATGTGGAGCACTGTCTATCACTATATACCCATAAGGTTTAATAGTGGCATCATCATAAGCCTCCTTCAAAATGTTTCCTTTACCCGGATACATTTGCTTGGCCAGGTGACTTATCTGTGAGGCATCCCTAAGGTTCTTAAACATAACTAAATACCACGTGTTGAGTGCAATGGTCCTTGCATTTTTACCCGCTTGAAAAATGTTCTGTGTTAAATACACAATCGTAAATTTTTTATGATGACATCCTTGGGTTAGCATAAGTTCCATCTCGTGATTTTTCACCATTTGATCAATCAGGTCATCTATGATTATCAAATTATGTTTACCATTAGCTGCCACCTCGTTGATTTTTTCTGTAGATGGTAATCCTTCATGCATTTGAAAATTGGGTAGGGTTTTCTCCATATCATTGTATAGTGATTGCCATACACCATAGCAATATAAAACTGTGTGTGGTGGATCCTTCTCAAACATACCTTGTAAATTTCGTAAAAATCTATAGGTCCAGTATGTTTTTCCACTGCCTGTGCAACCCACAATGCATATGCTAGACTGTGGTTTAAATGGAATTAAACTATAACTCTCCCACCATTTCTGATCCGTTTCTGAAGACATCTTGACATACAATGAACTCGTTTACATAATGCTCAACCTTAAATAATGAAAGCAAACACACAATTCTTACGTGAACATTGTTTTATTACATTTTTATCAAAGAATACATCTTTCACATCTTGTCCAAAGCCTCAAACTCATGTAACAGCATCATTAACAAGAACCTTCTTAGGGTCCATTTTCTTGAGACAACTCAAGACATCTTTGTATCTAAAGTGGGTAACACTAAACAACTCTTTCATAACTCGGGCTGCCTCGTAAAGCCTGGGTGTAACATTAGACACCTGTGTCTAGTTAGACATCTGGGACAGTAGTATCTCTCTGTGTGAATGGAGGAATTCTGATAACAACATACATCGCACATCTCATACATCGCAATGAAATTGCTAAACTAGTTGGGACATATGACGTCCATTGACAGTTGTCTTGTAGAAATGGAATGAATCAAGTGATATGTGTATTTCAAAACAATTTATTACTTTTTTCACATATTCATATCAGAAAGGCGGTCATTCAATGTATTGGTTATGCATTCATTATGCAATCTGTATGGCTTATATGAAATACAGTCTGCGAAATTCATAATACTTAACAACATCATAAGTCATTAAAACCTCCTTAGGGTTCATTTGCCTCAGGCACTGAATTATCTCTTTATAGAGTACAAAATGGACCTTAAATAAATGTTCCATGGAACTACATGCTTTCTTCAAACGAATTGGTGAAATCCTATAGTGGGCAATTTGGGCATGCTTATCTACCAGTTCTGCCCTGTCACTCAAACAAGTGTGATCTTTGTGAGATGCCTTCCCATTCTTACAACCATCACACGTGGATTTCACCATTAAATCAAATTCCTGATGTAAAAGGTATTTATAAACACTAGATACTAAAGTCTCAGGTGAACTATTGATGACTTGTACCACATCAACTCGAAGTTGTGGATCCTCACTTGAACAAGTACATCCAGTTTGGAAGCCATCCTGGTAACAGTTGTCTTTGTCGAGAAATACCTCATCGGTTTTACGCATTACAGCATCATCATCATCAGGATTGATATACTTCCATTGATATACAGGCACCAGTGTTGATTCCGGTGGGTCAATGCTTGGTGGAGGAGTAAGCTTGCCAGTAAGTCTTGCAGGGCCAAACAACTCTGCTCGGATCATTCTGTATTCTTCAGCAGTAACATTCAGGGACGAGCAACTGAAATAGATTTATAAACACTCATTAATATAAGATAATAACGAGACAAAAAACATGTAATTAACAGTAAAAAATCCATTTTAATCACCTTATGATAAAAAGTAAGGGTATTACAATAAATGTACTTACAAATCTCTTTTAGAGTCCGGAGTCAGCTTGATGAAACAGACATAAAGTCCACTGTAAAAGTATCCAGTCCCAAAGTATGATGTAGTCAACTGCCAATTCGCCCCTGCATATGTCACTTCTGTGAGAATCTTATTTTCCTTGCCAGACACTGTTTCTGGAGCATCTTTCAGAAGATTGCAGGGTACACAAACAGTCCTGCTATGTATGTCTAACTTCTTCCTCCTGGTTAACCAAAAGGTTGATAGGCCAACCATCATGAGGTTAACCTCCATTAAAAGGCTATCACTTATTTCCTTAACAGACGCCATTGTAATCAATTGCCTGACCAGAAAAGTATACCCTCAAGCTTAAACCACCCATCATATATAGGTGGGTAGTAGGTCAATCCATGGTAACATACATCTACATCATTGCACCCTACCCTAAAAATATTTGCACCATACCCTAAAAAAACCTCATCATTGCGTCATTGCATCATACCCAGATATACCTTATCATTACGTCATACTTATCATTGTGTCATACTTATCATTGCACCATACCAGAAATACCTTATCATTGCGTCATACCTATCATTGCGCAACCGTTATGCAATTCAAAATATTATGCAACAGGAAGTGTTATGCAACAGGAAATGTTATGCAACAGGAAGTGTTATGTCATATTACGTAAGGGTCCAAAGGTCCTATTTGATGGCACAGACTCATACTTACTACTCATATGTAGGGGTCTGGTGAAGGGTACAGCTACATTCAGATCCCATTCAGAACTCTTGTTTTTAGAATCAGCTTTCGTAAGAGCCTTAACTTAATTCCTAACTTGATGTAATTCTTACAGCTTGCTTTGGAACACCTGTATTTTGTTAAATTTGCATTGTTAGTCCTTGTGTGTTGTCTCATTATTTTGCATGATAAAAACAACCCACTTAGTCCCAAAGTAATCACATAATGCAATGGCAGATGTTTCTTCAAGATTAATATTAATTCCTCTACTTCATGTCATTAAAAGTTTTATTTTCTCACATCATTAAACTGCACATTCTATCCACCCCTGTCATTAGCCCATGGGGGAAGGTAACCCAGATAGGCTATCATGGTGAGGTTTTATATGATTGGGAATGTGTGTGGGACCATTAGACATTATTTCAACAGACAAACAGGTCACACCTCATACCACTGGGCATCATAACATCATACTACATTCTGTGAAATACCTGTTGAATCAAGATCCACATATAAGTGAACAATGAACCACCGTAATTGCATTGCACTGAAGCAGTGTAGTTTCTATAATAAAGCAGTACAGTAAAGGTGAATGATTTAGTTGGTAAAAATACTTTATGCCTTGACACAGTATCCCCTAGTACCCTGAAGCATCCAAATGCGATGCAGGAACACGCTTGGAGATACCTTTCCTACTGCTCAAGTCCCTTTAAAGGCCAACAGTACATTCATGCATCCCTATAGGGGACTGAAGTGATTTCTGCGGGACTACGATCTTAGCCTTGAAGAGGGGCATTTTTCGATGTCACCGTGCCAGCCGAAAATAGGTCACAATGCTGAAGAGATAGGGGTGTTAACCTACTTACAGATTTCTCTAAAACTTCTGTTTAATTTTCAAAAAGGAGTCCAGGGTATTTAGTTGATATGTCAACACACATGATTCCAAGGAACCATCCCAGGACAAACAAAGAATAGAGCCTCCAAAATATTTAGAAAATCTTTCCACACTGTGACCTACTTCCTTCAGCACTGTGACCTACTTCTGTCTGGCACGGCCCGAGGCTATTTCCCCACCATCTTTGAATCTCACAGTATTTGCTTTGGACCCCTATGGGACAAATTCTCTTCTAGATGGTCTGTATGATGCTCCAATGAAGTGCCATGGTGCAAACTTGGCTGACCAGGTCAGCACTCCATTGCAGTACCATGGGCACGATGCACTCATGAACAGCTCACAAAGGTAAAAATGTTGACAATCAGACTACTAGAGACAACACTATAATCTTATCAGATAGAAGATGGGCCACCAATTGGTGATCTATACCCATATAAAAAACTGCCCTATTATGGGACTTGATTGAGGTCCTAGGTCAAAGGTCTTCTTTCCATGATCTGAAAACATTAAATTGCCCTCAGTGAAAAGAAATGAACCTACTAACAGGACATAACAGTCCCACAGCTGCATCACCCGAGACATCTCAGGGCACATTTCAGTATTGTCTATGACAACATGTGTCACCATTTGTAATGAAATTTGCTATGTGCCACCTGCCACAATCATTGTGCCAAATGGGGACCAATCTTAGGATTATGGCACATCTTGTATGATAGTCAAATTTATTGTCATCGAATTTTCTAAGTGCTTGCTCTATTAGAACAAGGCCAAGAGGTCTGTCGGTCTGTCTTTAAAGAACTGGGCCTCACCAAGGAATAAACCAAGGTTGGAACCTTCATTATAAAGATCAAAACCTCCAGAATTATAAGTAAGCATCATTTAAATCAGATATGGAAATAGAATGCTAGAGTTAGGCCTTCACTGTTAAAAACGTGTAATTGAAATAAAGGCGTGATCCTTGTCCCAAATTTATGAGAGATCTGTTGTTATTTTCACAGAGATTCCTTGTACCACCATACTGCCACCTTGGACTTTTTGTAAAAACTGCAATTATTTTTTGCAATACAATGGCGGTTCATTGTGTAGTTTCATGAGGACCCCAACAGTTCTTTACAGTTTTTTTTAAACTGTGACTCAGATCTTAGCTTTGCAGTGGGTGGGTCAGTGTGAGGGTGTGGTAAAGCTTCCTATCCACCATTTCATGTTGAAAATAGATTCAACAGGATTCAGACAACTTATTTCTGGGCTATTCCACTGCCACAGAATGACACTGTCAACACACAGTAAACATAAGGTCAGAGTATCAGGATATCAGACCCAAGTATCACGTCATATTTATTTTATCGACAATACCTGGTATTTTTTTTTAAGTATGAAGAGTGGCTCATGTATGAGTGGATGGCATTGAGTTGCTAATGCTTTCACCATTGCTTAGTAAAAGTCGTCTGTATAATGCAGTATATATATTCAGTTATATTTATTCCCAAGGTGATGACTGCAAATTGCAGTTTATCAATCCTGTGCAATATAAGGACAGCACCAAGTAATCTGTGAATGGGAAACTTGCTTCCAAGCTGCCATAGAAACTCATAATTTGTCTTGCAAGAGACTTGTGTACCAAATACAGGGAAAAGTGATGTGATAGGAGCATGCCTCACAAACACACTATCATAAACAAAGCTCATATGACACCTGCTGTCCCTCAGCTAGGCACATAAAATATCTCTGGCGCAGGGTGATGGCATTCAGCTTTAAAAATGCATGTATTGTCTTGTGTTCCGTCAATATTTATGATGCTCTGTTTTTCACCCATCAAAAAGAGCCCTGACAAAACAAACAAAATGTGCAGGTGAAGGGCACAGTGAGTGTCACACACAGGCAAACAGTGAAACATTGATGGAGGGCAGTTCAGAGAAAAAAGGGAATAAAATGAATTTATTCACACATGGTGAACAAAGTTCTGAAACAGTTCTTTTAGCATGATAAATCAACAAACAATGGATGTCTTGACTGCAGGTTGTTACCCATGTAAAGCTGTTAATGCATAAATGCATCCGGTTCATCAATTGTACTGGTGCATAGGTAACTCGTTAGGGCTACGTTTGAGCATCCATTGGGTTGTACACTCTTATAGGGTAAGCATGTTGTACCGATTAAGAATTGGTGCCCCATGCTAACCAATGTTGAAAATGCCCTTCTTGATGAGCTGTGTGGAATTTATGTGATGAAGCAAAAGTCCAGTTTGATCATGCCGGCTGTTTGCAGATCTAGCATGGAGATTGAAACCACTCTTTGTGTAATCCTAACTGTTATTGCTAATTGCTATATCTGCAAACAGGCAGTATGATCAAACTAGGATTTAGGTGATGCATGAATGTATCCTGCCGAGTTACTTGCCAGGGCTGTATTCATGCATTATCCCAGAAAATTGTTGTCATCTGTCGCCATGATTAGTCAACAACGGTGACTCCTTTTTGAGTGATAACTCATTCCGTCATCTTTTGCCACTGTGTGTTAGACTCACTTGGCAGATCAATTGCTATTCATGGTGATCTTTTGCTATAACAACGTCGTGTTCCATCTAGCGCCATGTGTGAGCCACTTCACACAGGTTGAGGAGGACTTACAACAATTTGCTGGGATGGTAGCTGATGGGCGTGATGTAGCAATGCACTGGAAACATTGAAGATCCAAAACCAATATGACGAGTCTGTACTGTCAGTATTGTCATCCTGAGGACTCAGGTCGTCAGGATGACAACCTTAAGTCATCATTTTGACTACCTAAAGTTGTAGATTTAGGTATCATCAACTTGAGGACTTAAGGTGGTCACCGCTGACTAGTTTTGGATCTTCCATGTTTTCAGTGTGTATTATCGGTCCCTACAGGGTTAGCTACTTAAACCATCTGAAGATTCGACCATGTAAGTTACCTCCCCTGACACCAAGAACCTGCTCCTTCTGTGATCACGTGAGGAATTACACAGGTCACATGACAGAGCTGGACCAATCAATGATGAGAGATAGATAGTTCCAATGTACCATTACAGAAGTATTCCTAACCCCAGTAGATCTATGGTATACTCTCTGAACTTATATTTACAATCTCCTTTTTGATTATATTTATTAGTGAGAAGGGTTCAGCATGGGTATCTAGATGGTTTGTGGCATACTGTGACTAACACAGGTCTATGCCTGATCAGAAAGCATAGTCAGTGAGGTACCAGTATCCTGTAATTACCTCTCCTTGTGAACTACCATGCTGTAATTTTCAGCACTTCCTAAACCTTTGATTTGCAAGATATTGACAGGAACGTCTGTGACACTACTACCAAGGTCAAAGGATTTTCCCTATGAAATGTCCCCACTTAGACTTAGACCACTTAGAATTCCCACTCCTATAGAATTCTCCCCTGGGAATTCCTCATTCTAGGAATTCACCCAACTGAGAAACCCCCCTGTCTGTTTTAGCTCACTGAAGAAACTGACAACCTTACAAAGCCCATTATTTGTGCTATAGAAAAGGCAAGAATTGGAAAGTTTTGAGTGGAGGGGCAACGTGGGAGAATTATGTTGTTGGCAGTTAGGAATGTTACAGACTCCTTTAGGTCTGACAAACTTAGCCAGAAGGGGGGTAATCTAAACTGTAGACAGCTCGTGCATATTTCTTCTTGATTACCCAGCATCATATTCTACCTCCTGACCCTGGTGCTGTGGTGCTAGCAGCATGGTCTTGTGTGTGATGAGGTATGAATGGACCAATACTGCTCCACCAGACATAAACCGTCTACACAGGCAGTGCTTAGTTATTCTACCCAGTAAAAGCTGTAAATTGCGCTAATTATGCATTATGTCCATTGGTTGGCATGAAGTATGAAAATGTGAGCATGTCTGCTATAATATAAGTGTTTCAATATCACACTTTTCCTGGTTCTTATTCAAGATTTGTATCTATTCAAGACTTAGTTTGAAGTGTATCTACCAACTTCAAGACCACAATGTCCTTTAGAAGCCATTACTTAACAGGCAATGACTGCTCACTTTCTAAACGTAAGAACTCTTATTTTAGTGTTATTACAGCCCAACAGTATTGGTCATGTAGTACCACCAGCAGCACTACGACTGCCCTACCACACTCTATGTGATTGCTACATAACTGCTGATCGTACAGAACAGTCGTAGGGTTTTACCTACGATCACTGGCACTAACTTTTAGGCTGTGCAATCATAGTGGCTGCATGCAGTCGTAGTACCTTAAGAAATGGCCTTCAGGCCCTATCAATTGCACCTATTCAAGGCTTAGTTTGAAGTGTATCTACCAACCTTAAGACCACAATGGCCTCCAGGCCCTAACAAGATTTGGCCCGATTCAAGACTTAGTTTGAAATGTATCTACCAACCTTAAGACCATAATGTCCTCAGCATTGTGATTCATAAAAACGCACGATGTCTTCAAGGTAAAAGGACCAGAGAATTATGTAATCCATCGATACTGATAATTCATGGAATACACCTTTGGAACACACTATTTCATTCACAATAGTCATTCATTCAATCAATATTCTTTTAGGGCATAAAAGATTGTAAAAGATTTGCATTTTCTGCAAATAATTCCAGAAATACTTTTCAAAAACAAGCGTTTCTAAATTCATTGTTTAATTCTAGATGGGTCGTCACTTATTACGAATCACCTTGCTGGCCTTATTGAAGGATGAGGCACTACTGTTTTTACAATTTATGCATCATGTCTACCCAATAGGGTTGATCTTTGAAGTTTGGCATTATGCACAAATCTAGGACAGGCAATTAGACGTGGGAGTCCAAGCGTTTTGCAAAATACTGCCAAAGAATTATGGATCATGAGGCATCATCTATGGTTCTTGGAGGGCCAAATATTACTTGTATGCTGTCTCTATATCACGCTGCACCAGACATTTCTGAATAGGTAACATCAGGAACATGATTTATAAAGAAACAGACGATTTTCTTTTTCTTGTGCTGAAATGCATTCCAAAAGGAGACTTTATAAAGAAAGATGAAAAATAATGTAATGAGGGGATTCAGCCTAATTCCATTTCAATACAACTGTTCATGTTTCCACTGACAACACATTAGAAAAGGACCAGTATATCTTATCCATAGTGAACCACAGAGAAAGAAATGGTTTATCAGGATTATCCAGTATCCAGCCAAGTCCTATTACAAAATCATCTGCCACCTAGTGAGATGCAATGGCTGCCATACTGAGTTCGATCTGTAATACCGCCCCAATCTATTTAAAGCACTTTGCTTTTATTTTTAGAAAACAGTAAGAAGTGCTGTCAGTACAAACCTAATGACTCTACAGTGAATAGCCCCGTACCCAGTACACGACAATGTGCTGTATATTTACAATTGGGGCACAGAGTGTATGTTCCATTCACAGGGTGGACTATAAAGATTGCTTGTCAAAAGACTGTGCATGGAATAAGGAAGGAATTCATGCCCAGTCCCATTTCTTGACAGTTAAGGATCGGGTAGAGAGACTATAATCATGATTACATATCCTCATTTATATTAGGAGTTGGGATTATTTGTATGCTTGTACATATTCTTGTCTGATGAAGGAAAGTCATTTGCAGTATGTCTCAGTCCCCTGGGCGGCTGTAAACAACTGTACGGCAGAAGCTGAGTATATAGGAACTGCACTGAAAACCTACGAGATCCAGAACTCGTCAATACTGACGACTTTAGGTCCTCAGGTTGACGATACCTAAATCTACAGCTTTAGGTCGTCATGGGGTCCTCATAGGTGACGACTTTACAGCCACAATGCCCTGCATAGAAATGACATGTTCATTGAGTTTGTTTTTATAAATTATTTTGTACCCCCCTCCATGCAGCAGTCAGTGTTTATAAGGGGTATTTTGAATCTTACATAGTACTGTGATGGCACCATAGTCTACACGTATACATTCAATGAATAAGGACTAATACTATATAGATATATCCATAAGAGTGGTGTCATCACTGGAATGATCTAATTTCTTTGCTCTGTTTGTACTTACATTTTCCCATCGTTTTACTAATGCATCTGTATCAAATAATCTTTTATTCTATTATTCATAGTATACTATACAATAAGTACAATATAGATATCAGCCTAATAACACTCCAGGGAATACCATATGTATGACTGAAATGCATAGTAGAGACATCTTCTGGCATACAGACAGACTAATAGTATGGCCAAAGTAGTCAGCATGGTGACTTAGGGTAGTCATAATGGCCTGACGACCCTCTGACGACCCTAAACTCGTCATATATGACGACTTTCCAATTGCAGCATGTTTTCAGTGTGTACATTCCCAGGTCATGTAGAAGTAAAGCTCTCTATGGCTGGGAGATCCTGATATGAATACAGAACATACATAATGCCATTGATGTAGACCAGAACAGCCTTAAAACCATAGACCCTAGTAGGATTCATACAATTGCGGTAAGGATTGCCAGAGCGCAAGCTGTTAGTTCACTACCAGTTCCTTAATGTGCAATTGCATAAAAAACGAAAAATACATTGCACAAATTCCTCGGTTGCAAAAGTAGACATCATCAACAACCGTTTTAATCATCATTAATCCCTCTACACTCTGTAAAGTTTTAATCTGCAATCATCTTCATCATTGAATCCATCAGTAAAAAAGATTATTTAAGTTCAAGATGAGAATTTAATGATTGAAAGTCAGTTTAAGTAGGATTGTTGAACTGCAATGTCAATCAGACGTAAGTCCCAAAGTCTGATAGCTCCATCGTGATGATCTCTGACATTCTATAATCAAACTGACCATTGGGAAAGGTGCTTACAGAGACAAGAGAAGTATAAAAGGTTTTGGCATTTATTTTAGCCCAGACTGTTATCAAGAAGGTTAGATACTGTATTACCCTTGCTGTTATAACTAACGTGCCAGAGTTTGAGCGCTATTACTTTATACTATATAGTTACACATTACAAAAAGAAATGAAGGAGGCACTCACACATTAGCCAACATATCACCTGTACTCTTTGTACCTATTCTTCTCTACTACCTCTCTTTCAGAGATGGAAACACATTCAATTGTCACACATATCTGCATATGTATAATAGTAATTGTTTGGTGCTAGTCTTCCTCATCAGATGTTGGTTCTGGTAAATAGTTACTGCAATAATGCTATCTTGTGACAATGAAAGGGTGGTCACTGGGACTAAGTCCAACCCTGTCATCATAGCAAAACAGAGATTCAGCAAAGGAAAAAGAGAGAGACAAAATACAACTAAGATAATTCATGTACACCTATGTGTACTCACTAGAACTTGACCATTTTCTTTATAACATAAGCAGTGGCCCTGCGATCAGCAGACTGCACACCTTTGCCAATTGTAGAAAACAGCATAATATAGCATAATAGAGGGAAGAGAAACAAGCATACATCTTGCTTCCCTAAATGGTCATAGGGGGCTGTGCAATACTACTCATGAAGCCTGGCTATAAAAAAGTTGCTTATAATGAAACTATTTTCCAAAACTTTTGAACTAATGTAAATGTTTGCTGAAGACAAGAGGCTTACTGTACCAAGATTTCATAAAGTGAGTCAAATAAAAAAACGGAACACACAGGATGTGAAATGTGAAAGTGGGAGATTCCCATTGTGTTATTATCTGCATGTTCTATAAGGAATTGAGGCAGGAGAATATGACTTAGTACGCTGTTAAAAAACAAATTTTGAAATAACTGTAAAATCCTTGTCCATCGCTATTTTCACACTGCTATCTGGGGCTTCATTATAGATACTACACTATTTCACTACGTTATGATTACGGTGGTTCACTGTTTAGTTTTTCGAAGAGAGCTTGTTAATTCAACACTTATTTCTTGACAGCATAGTAAAATGGTGGCTGAGGAAGAAAACACAGACAGTGCTCCTACAGCTGTTTATTACAACGTCTAAGAAAACTGACTGCTGAAGAAGAACTTGTTTGTTTTTAATCTCATTTACTTTGCATCCTTCAATACTTCAGGTGTCTCCTCCACAACTACAGATGCTGCCCCCGGATACTACTTCATAAGAAGGTTTGTTTTGCCATTTACATCTTCCAAACTCAATAATGACAATGGGATTCTTCTATTTTCTTTTTAAACAACAAACATGTGCTTTGTATCTTCTGCTGTCAAGTACAATTTCCCGTTTCCTTCAGCCCACTAAGCACTTTAGGAATGGCCTTAGGGTCATTTTCCACCACCATTTGTAAGTATTGTTGGTAGAAAACCTTACAAATGAACCAATTCATTATGTATAGTGCACTGCACCAGTCTGCAGTTGGTCAGTAGCCCACACTGTTGTATTAGTGGTGCAACAGGCTACATTTCTATTTGTCCTAAAATTAGATATGCACAAGCTCAACTACGTCCTGTATGTTTATATTATATGAAATTTATCCGTATTTGAGACCATTATAACATCTAAATATCTGTTTCTCATCCATAACAGAAGAGCTGCTGTCAGCAGACTGATGGATAAGCAGTATGTGGTGGGTTGGTCAGCTGATGAGATGTACATATTTGGTGATGGAAAAATCACCCAAGAGAAAGGCCGGCATGATTCCTACAGCCTCATGTTTCTCTTTCGTCCTGACCTTTTGAGAAAGCACTCATGGGTTTCTTGCTAATTAACAAAATGAGATAAGCAATCCTTTGTGAAAAGTAGTCCTGATGGTTCATCTTCACTCATGAGTTGTGAGGACCTTGGATGGGATATCAACTTTTCCAATGTAGACCCCTTTACAGCAATATTGAGGCATTCATCTACAAAGATTTTCCCAGGTCGGTTGTATGGTGATGGTGATACAAATGTCAAAACACAAACATAGTTGTCCTAATTTGACACATGAAGGGTGTGAATATAGGCAAGGATGTCTTGAATCGCTGCTGACAATTGGTTCCAGTTGACAGCATATATTTAACTTAGCCCTCGATCGGCCTCCTAAAAATCCTTCCTGGTCAAGGAAAAGGTGAATGATGGGATTTGCCCATGTCAGTATGCCTTTGGAGGTCTACAGAAAAAAAAGGTTGATTCCCAGCTGTAGACAGCCTGCCTTATAATGGGCAAATGGATGTCTTTTCAGCTATGTAATCTGTGCTATCAGCTGACATTGACATCAAACTGTCAAAGATGGTGTAAACATCAAATCGTGTAATGACAAAGTCTACAGGCAATATTCAAGGCGCAATTCCCAAACAGGAAAACGTGACATCCACAATTCAAATCTTGTATACAGGAACACGTTTAGAATTCCTCAGAGACATTACACTCAAGAAATACATGAATGAGCATAGAAGCAAAGAATGGTTGCCTAGCAACCAAGTCAGTTGTATCATGTCACTAAGGACTTGGGTGTGTCTCTAAGGTCATCATCCTTGTATGCAGAGTTTTAATTCAAAGGGCAAATTTCCCTTTTTTAAGTAGAGAAAGAGAATACAATTTTGTTTTATAAAGTTTAAAGGTTCTCAAGTGACTTGTCAGTTCAATATTTACAGTGTGAGAAGAATGGCTTGATTATCCTTAGTAAAATACAAACATCCAAGTGAAAAGTGAGTGGCTCCAAAGCGATGGGCTAGCAAATCCTCCTGACAATCGAAATAGAAAAGCACTATTCATCAACACTTTCATTGCAGGTTATTTCAAAATGGTGGCAAAATAACACTGTTATAAATAACGGCCTGGTGATGCCTGACCTTGCTTCACTTAGCTATTCTTTGTAAACCTTACATTTTGTCCAAATGTTTAGAAAATTTCTACACAGTGAGTATATCCCTTTCTTTTAGATACTTTAGAGCGACTAGGGATTAAATATGACTTGAAATGTGAGGTTTAGGCATTTGATTTTCTTAGGCAACATGTTTTAACCATTGAGATTGCAAGGGCTTTCCTAGATACCCCCCCCCCTCCCCTGATTGAGAGCCCACAGAAAAAAAGGACTGTTATGGGGCTTTAACCAGGGATAATCAAGGGCAACATCTGTCTGTGGTCCTTGCCACATTTTTCTAATCACAGTCAGCTTTAGACTACCTGTGTCTATATGATACCAGCCTTTGTTTACAGTTTCATTATTTAACTAGATTAAAGGTAATTAGAATCATCATTGACAGGTGTTCCTCCACTTTACGTCATCCAATTGTATATATTCTGAACACCCACCCGGTCTACTCCATAAGAGAAGGCAATCAAAATGATAATAAGCTGCCACCTTTATGTTTTACTCGAAGAGGATTATGTAAAGGATGACTTGGGGTCCTTTCAGCAGACATGTTGGAATATTGCTCTTCATTTTGTCACCATTTGATCAATGATGTCAATTTCAATGTTGTTTCAATGTTGACATGTCAACTCAGAATCACCCCTGACTATTGATCAATGTTTAAACGATGTTAAAACAACATTGAATCAACATAAAAGTACATCATTATGTTGAATCAGTACCAATGGTGAATCACAGTTGATTCGATATGTTGCGCCAACTTTCCAATTAGAATATATTTTAACCTTGAATCAACTTTTTATATGAAAACATTGCAAATATTGATCCAAAGCTAAATAAATATAAGTGTGTCCACAGAGTAATTATGGCAAAGTCCCAATACCAAACAATGTACCATGGAAACATCTAAGGGTGCTGTCTAGCAGCCTGATGATTAGGGATTAGGACCTCAAGGTCCTATAGTAATCTAACAGTCAATCATCTTTAACTGTCCAACATGTAATATGTAGACCGTACCAGTTCTTTTGTACAATGGGTTGAGGGTGATTGATTAGGTGGGTGACAATGACAGTACTGTGATTGTTATAGATGAAGAAAATCTGTAGGACCCTTGTCAGACTGAAGATAAATGAAATTAAAGTGCTGCTTGTCATTACAACGCCTTATTTGTAGAGTCATGGCCAGTAAGGAATATCAAAAAGAGGGTGCAACTAGATGAGTAAAGAATAGCCAAGTAAGTCCATCAAAGTCTGTCTCACTGTCAGTCATCTATATACATAGTGATTGAAATGTGTGTATATATATATATATATATATATATATATATATATATATTTATATAATGACTACTTATAAATATCATGACTACTTATGTATCAAATGGTAAAGGTGAACGATGATTAGTTTGAGCCGACCGTTTCTTCACGAGCGCTTCCTGCTAGTTTCACACGAGGCCATTAGGCTGAGTGCGGAGCAGGCAGGAAGCACGAGTGAAGAAACAGGAGGCTCAAACTAATCAGAGTTCATCTTTACATTTATATCAAGGTGTTTGAGTGGAAAATCAATCGATATTTCATCAATAAGATTCAAATTAAACCCTTATTCACCTGTCATCATCGCGAAATGCTGGCCGCCGCCATCTTGAATGTTTACGTTTCAAAAGAGCTGCGCATGCGCAATTGACCTATGACGTCATCGTGCGGATTTGGCACTGGTTATTCAATGCAGGGGTGCAATATGCAGTCTCAGTGCTTTGTCTATGGAGCATCGATATTCACCTTGACATAATAAGATATATTCAACTTGAATGATTGCAGCATGCCAGGTATTTACCACTTTAAAACTGCTAGTATGATCCTCAAGTAAAATGTGGCATATAAAACTTTGAAAATATACAGGATCCAAAACATATAACCAACCCTGAACCATTATGAAATAGGCTCAGTTGTAATACTCAAAAAAAAATCAAGACATGGATTATCATTGAGTTTAATGACATTTGATATCTACAAAATATCTCAAGTGATGCTCCTTCTGTCACTAAATTCCGGAATTGTACGAGGAGATGATCAGTAGCAAAGAAGTGAGTGACGGCCAAACAAACATCAGATGAAAGAAAAGGGTACTCGAGGCTGCTTATAAAAGTTTTAATTGACCCTCACTACTGTAACACCTTTTCATCCTCTCATTTTGCAATCTCATCTTTTCAAGTATTGTTCACTACAGTTAAAGGCCATGCCCCTGGATAAGTTCAAGACAAGTCATGCCATTTGTCAGAAAAGGGAGTGCTTGCTCTGAGCCCTTCTCCTTCTACCATTCACATCTTCTGTCCATTGTCATTAACCACAAAGCTTGTTCTACTGTTTATGTTATAAACCAGCAATTCTAAGATATTTCATGCACAAATCTACATACTCTAATATTATCATTCAGATGGCAAGTATTCTGCTACTTTCTAAATACACTCATGCTGCCTAAAGGGACATGGTGGCAAGTTTATCTGTCAGCTCCATGTAAAGGATGGTTATTTGAGGGCATGACACCTTAACACTAGCCCTTAGCACTGTGCCGCATCCAATTTCTGTTTTAGCTCAATCAGCAATGACTGCAGTATGTGGCGAACAGGCTTGATGCCACCTTTCCCACACTCTAAGAAATAACTGTTTGATGTACCAGAAGTTCTGAACAATGAACCACCATTATGTCATTGCAGTGAAGTAATGTAGTTATTTTCCTTGAAGCAGTAGAGTACACACTGCGGTACAAGGTATCTGCATGAAAATAACAATGGATCTCTGTCAACCTGCGGACAAGGATGTTACTGTCATACTAGTGATTGGCACTATCAAGTTGTCATATGAGAAATATCATATGACTAGTGGTGTAAGGAGTAAATACATCAGGCTCATAATAAATAGTGTTATTTCCAGTTGTCACTGGTTTATTCAGCTTTAGGCAACATGTAAGAAATATCAATCATACAGTAGTTAGTATGTAGGTAATTTGTACATACAGTAAACATACAGTAATTTATAAAGTATAATGTTCAGTTCCACTCCACCTGTGAGGTATTAATAATACAGTGTCCAGCATACTTCTAGGTGGGTTCCCACACCTAGCTCCTGACCTGCTGCTTAGAGGAATAATGTAATAATGGATAACTTTACCCTCTGGTGGAAGTCTTGAAGAAGATAGCCTCTGGCCACTAATGGTAGGAAACCAATGCCTGTCTAGCATAGTTTCCCCATAGTGCAGTGGTATAGCAGGTAGCAGGAGATGACTGGAGATGTTACCTCTAGAGCGGTTCTTGGTGATGTGTCTTCCTGGAGGTGCAGACAGGCTATTTGTAGCAAATCTTGGAAAAGCACCTCCAGACTGACTGGAGCCAGCAGCATCTGCCTAACTCTACAATTGTTTGAGGGGACCCTTTCAAGTGTCACAGGGGGACAAAGGACCCCCATGGACGCCGCTATGGCCCCCATTGTCTTGGTCGGTTCTGCATCTTCAAACCCTCATAACTCGGTCGTTTATGCTTGTATAACCGCCATTTTGGGCATGCGCAGAGCTGAATGTGCCAAGATTATAATGCCCGCTGGATAGGCGCGTAACTCCCGCCGGTTTGTCTGTAGCTCACTCGGAGGTCGATTCAGTCTCCATGGCGTAACCTCCCTAATACTGGGAGTTCAGCCTTGATCTTGGGCTCATTCTGACCGTCTAATTATGGGCTTTCCATAGAATTTTTGATATTTGACCTAGGTTGCTCAGGAGCGACGCTAGAGCGACCGGAAGGTTATGGCGTCGTGCTTATGTAACCCATTGTTCAGTCCTTAGAGTGCTCAGACACTCATGACGGCGTCAGCGGTGCTCAGGCACCCGTGACGGCCGGTTGCATTCACTTACAAGTTATTAATTTGTGCATTGAACCATGAGGTCGCACACTGAGACCCTCATTTTTATTATATTGTGCAGTGAACCATTAGGTCGGACCTTTTGATGTCATAAACTTAGTCTAACTGACTGTGGCTGGTGTGCAGTGGGGCATGAACGCTCTTATGTAAAGTTTGAGCGCTCTTTATAGCTCTTAGAACCAACCTATGTATTAATTTCATAGATATTTCTTTGATTAATACAAAATATGTTACAATTTATGGAATAATAAAATGGTATATCATAGAATATTCCCTCTCCCCCGACAGAATGCGAAACTCCGTCATTTCGCCGAGGGAATGTACAATTTATACAATTTTTACCTTATTTTTGGAGTTATATACTGTTTTGTAAGAGGATTTGAAGTAATGGGGAGTGCTTCAAATGCAATTTTTGTGGTAGAGCTTTGTCAGTATAAACAATTTTCTCCTGGGTATAAGTACATTTCCGAGTTTCTATATCTTACTATACCAGAGCTTATTTGCTTATGTAACATCAATTTTGGGTACAATTTTCCATTTTTATGTACAACATACAATTTGGCAAATAGTGTGCAATTTTGGCATTTAATATTCAATTTAGCGTGCAAATTGAACATAAATGACAATTTCAGTGTGCAAATTTACAATTTCGCGTGTAATTGCGTTCAATTGACAATTTCAGTATGCAAATATATAATTTTTGCGTACATTTGGCAATTTAAGTGTGCAAATATATAATTTTCGCGTATATTTGGCAATTTTAGTGTGCAAATATATAATTTCGCGTGCATTTGGCAATTTTAGTATGCCAATGTATAATTTTGCGTTCAATTGATAGTTTCTGTATGTACAAATATAATTTTGTGTACAGCTTGGATACACATAGAAATGTTGATTTTCTAAAAATCTGACTTCAGTGTATGAATTGGGTACAGACATACAGTATAATGTGCAACATATAATTCAAATGTAAATTGGATACAACTTACAATCTAGTGTGCAAACATACAATTTTAGTGTGCAAATTGGGTACGAGCGTACAATCTGGTGTGCAAACATACAATTTTAGTGTGCAAATTGGGTACAAGCGTACAATCTGGTGTGCAAATATACAATTTTAGTGTGCAAAATTGGGTACGAGCGTACAATCTGGATTACACTATTCAATTTATGGGATTTGAGACAAATTTTTCCGAGGGCCGGAAAAACAAAGTACTTCATGTACAATAGGCTTGTTTGTCTCTGAGTTACTCATTGATTTTGCTATATGGGTGTATTAATTGGCAATTTCGGCAGTGGGCCGCTGCTTAATTGACTATTTCCCTAGCCTTTTGAGTATGTGTCCCTGAAAGAGATTTATTTGGTGAGTATCTTAAGTAAACATGTTTTATGTCAACAATTTTCTCAACAAATTTTTTTTTTTTTTCATTTTTCCAACAATTTTCTTGGATACCTAAAGTGTGTTACTTTAAGTAAACCTTGGCATAGTATACGAGTGCTAGTGGGTACAAAAACTGTCTTAGTTATCTACCTGCATTCATGTATATTAATGTTAGATTTGTACAATTTTACAATTTGTAATTTGCAATTTCGCAATTTTGCGCGTATATGCGCGCATTAATCATTGATTTTTGTGAGAATACCATAGATTTTCATATTATACATCAACAAGTGGCTGTGTATATAAATTTTTCTTTTTTCTAATACTTTGATAATTTCATTGACAGTGGAGGTGTGTCATGTGTGAGATTTGTCATCTCAGTATCTCCTGGTGGTGGACTGGGGGCAGTCTAGGCTGTGGGCAGCCTAGGGTGTTTCCACAGTCACCGGGGAGGGCTGGTGGTTTAGAAAATTAGCAATAGTCTGCATGTTTGACCTTGCGGTCTCCTCCTGTTGTTCGTCAATAATTATATCTGTTGTATTTTCCAGTGCTGTCATGGTCACCGGGCTGGTGCCACAATCAATGAGATTAGCTGCTTCCTGATCCTGTTTAGCAAATTTTCTTAGTATTTCATCTATGTTCTTGAGCTGTCCCATTACTTGGTTTACATCTTCTACTGTGGCTAGACCTAGCACACCGCGAAACAGGGGTGCTAGAAAACCCAGTATGGCCTCTCTTTTGGCCTTGTCCAATGTGTTTATGGGGTTGGATAAGAACAATTTGATGGAGGCTAGTGTTTCATTTATCTCCTTGTCTGCAATTTCCAGCAAGGTGTCTAGCTCCTTAGCTTGTTGGATAATTTGGCCAGAGGTATGATCTTGTAGAGTAGGAGTGGTCAAATGGAGTATTCTATCCCTTATGGATCCTTGGGTAACGGGTGCCCGAGGTATCTTGTAGGGAATAGCTAACAACAGTGTTGTGGTTGTATGTCCATTGACCAATGGTTGAGGGCTAGGTTTGAATACTACTCCTATGTTTTGTCTCACCGCAGGTGTATAACCCGCAGTAAGTGGTTCAATAGTATATAATAACAGCATAGTTAGCAGTATGGGTGAAACTCTCAGTGTCCCCATGGTGCTTGTGTAAAGCAAGTTTGCTGTTTAAAGTCTTGTCAAATTTGTAGTGATTTGGTGCTGGTAAAGTCTAAGTGTATGGTGCAACACTTTAAATGAAGTGGTTCAAACTGTACCTTTGCAAGATTGAGCTGTCTTGGCAATATGTCCGGTGAGTCTATAGAGATTGACCAGTAAATGGTAAGGTCAGGTTGAAGGTGAAGTAGGTGTGTTCTTTATCCTAGTGCAGTCTCTCCTAATGGAGAAGTGGGCTGGCTAATTCCCAAGTGGGGTCCTGTAGACTTGTGTTCCAGACTGCAGCTGGATGAAGACTGATGGTGGGCTATGGTCCACAGTGCTTCTTATGTAGCCTACCCTACCCACATCCATTGTGGGCCTGGTATTGTTTCTCTGGAGTCATGTACCTAATCTCCAGTGTCTGCAACTGTGGGGTTCTATTGTGTACTCTGTGTACTGGTAATTAGCTCCTCCTGTCATCCAGGACAGCCATTCATGACCGTCTAGACAGTTGTCTGAGTGTAGCTTATAAGGTCAATTGATCTCTATAGACTGCTGTGTTGGCATAGCGCGCTCTTTCATGTGGGGATTAGGCTTTAGACACTCCATTGTGTTACCCTTACTCTTCTTAGACTTCATGTCTGCTTTACTTGGGGGGTCCCAGTCTTTGACCCTTTCAGAGGCAATAACCTACTGATATATTTACAAATTTGATTGGCTTTATATACATAGTAATTCATTATCAGTCACACATGTCTTATGTGTGGATGAAGAGAATTTGTAATACATTTTGAAAATCTTATGTCTTTTGGTATCTCAATCTTGTTTCTAATTTCTTGAAACTGCACCACACCTGGATGTCTTCCTTAGTATGTGGTGTGCAGGCCTAGGCTTGATAGGGCCTATGCCTGTGGTTTCTCTTGTAAGGGTGATATCATTTTTGTTCCTTACAATTTTGCTGTAGTATTTGGCCTCATGTGGAATAAGCCTGTGTGCAAATTCATTATTTCTGACAGCCATAACCTTTTTCAGTCTGTCTATGTGCACTGGTCTGGCCACCAATAGATTGGTGTCCAGGTTTTTGAGTTTGGCACTTGTCAAACTAGGTCTATCTACTACAACATATGGTCCCATAAAAAGGGGTTGAAGTTTCTTACACTCTGTGTTGGTCAGGATTCTTGGTATGTTTAGGTACACCATGTCGGTGACCTTGATTTCCTGTGGTGTAAGTTTCTTATCATATCTATCCTTCCTTTCCTTTTGTAGCTTGGCGACCCTTTCTATAGCTTTCCTCCTAGAGGTATCTTGATTTGTTATCATGTTAGCTACATGGTCTGCTACTGTGGATATGTCTTCCTGTATGCCCAGCCCTAAGTCCATTGGGGTGGCTGGGTTTCTTCCATGGAGTAGGAAGAAAGGGGTGAATCCTGTGGTTTGGGATTCAGTGTTGTTTAATGCAAAAGTTATGGGTTCAATAAATGAATCCCAATTGTTTTGGTGCTTTGAGCAGAATGCTCTGAGTGCTGTGCCTATGCTAGCATTGAATCTCTCTACAAGCCCATTTGATTGTGGCCTGTATGGTGAGGAGAATTTATGTTTGATCTTGAGGTGTTTAGTTAACTTGGTGAACTTTGCACCTGTATAACATGTCCCATTGTCTGTTTGAAGAGTGGCTGGTGTTCCATGATGACAAATTATATTCTTGTAGAACTCTGCTGCTGTTGTCTCAGCTTTTAAGTCAGTAGTCGCCCAAGCTGTTGCATATCTGGTAGCATAATCTATGCAGACTTGTATATGTTTGTTTCCCCTGGCAGTTGTGGGAAGTGGTCCCACCGCGTCTAGGTTTAGGAACTTCATTGGTGAAGTCATGTACTCTCTCACTGTCATTGGTGTTTTGTGTGAGTGTACTTGCCTTTTTGCTGTGAGGCATGTGTGGCAGGTGGAAACATATTTTGTTGTGTCTGCTAGCATAGACTTCCAATATACCCTAGGTCGGAGTGCTGACAGCATCCTACTTGAACCAAGATGGCCGCCGGTAGGTGAGTCATGGAAATACTGTAGTGTACTTGTTACCCATTGCTGTGGTATAACAATTTGAAGTGGTACAGTATTGGTTTTTCTCCAATTTATGGGGCATATATGGACTAATGTACCATTTACCAAGGTGTATGTCTGGCCTTGGTTGATGATTCTATTTCCTTGTGCTTTTGGTGCAGGCAAGGTCCCATCCTCAAGATACTGTATGAGGGGCAATAGGTCCTTGTCTTTCCTTTGTTCCAAGCCAAGGTTTGTTCCTGAGATGGATGTGTCGGGAATCTGATCCAGTAGTTGATTTATATCTAGCACATGTTGTTTTATTCTGTCTCTTTCTTTTTCTTTTTCATCGACTATTGGCCTATCTTGTGCCTTTTGTTGGGGTGTGTCACTCTTGTTTTGGTGTGTAGGCTCCTTTGGAGGGCCTATTTTCGCCTTAATGGGAGTGGCAACCTTTTTCTTTAAAGGCACAATTTGCTTTTTGTCATTCTTCTTTGTCTCAGAGTTCTTTGACTTAGTAGATGCAGTGTCTTTTGTGACATTTTTCCTGGCAGGTGGGGTTTTGGTAGGTTTGTTTCCTGTGACCTTTTTCTCATTTAGAATAGTTTGTGATTGTGTGGGGGGTTTTGGTGTGCCCTCCTGAATCATTTCTCTAGTCTTTGAGCGTGTGGTCATAGGACACAAATGGTTTGGTGTTTCCTCTCCCTGCATTGGTTCAAAGAATCTGACTGATTTAGAAGTTGCTTGAGTAATAGCATATATTGTGTCTTCTGGATCTTCATCGTCTGAGTCAGGTGGGGTGAAGGGTGGCTCCTTAGGAGTTGCCTTCACTATCTGATTGAGTGATGAGAATTCAATAGGCTCGAAGTCATTATCTGGAAAGAGTTGTGAGTATTCTCTCTCACAGTGGCAAAACACATAGTGTGTAGATTGCTTCAAGATACCCCTAATGGGTGTCTCTGGCCTTTCAATGGTGTTGGGTGGATCATCCCTTTTGAATGGTACTTTCTTTGTTACTTTTGCAAACTTGGTTCTACTGGCTGCTCTAACTCTCCTTGGTGGGGGTGGAGGGTTAGTCATGGGTCCAGAGTCTGGGTATTCTCTTCTAGACATAGCATCTGGTGGTGTGTTATCATCACCTTTCACATGTTGGATGGTGAATGAAAATTGTTGTATGTCTAGAGCCCATCTGGCCCATCTATGTGTGAGTCCTGTATTGGTTAGTAGTGGGATTAGGGCTGCATGGTCTGTGTATAATTGGAAGTGTCTAGTCTCTAGATAGTGTCTGAAGTGTAATACTCCATACACTACTCCCAGTAGTTCTCTCTCTGTGGTATTGTAATTTCTCTCATGTTTTGAGAGGGTTCTACCTGCAAAGGCTACTGGTCTGAGCACTCCTTCATTATCTCTCTGTGAGAGTACAGCTCCTAAACTCACATTGGAAGCATCAGTTGCCAAACTGAACTCTTTCTCATAGTTTGGATATCTGAGAAGAGCATTGGTACAGAGGGCATGCTTTAATGTTTTGAAAGCATTATCTGCCTCTTCTGTCCAGACAAATGCTTTGAGATGTGTCTGTAGATCATACAATGGTCTAGCAATTTGGGCATAACCTTTGATAAACTTTTTGAAGTACTGGCATAGGCCTGTGAAGGATCGGACATTTTTGACTGATTTTGGTGTTGGGAAGGTTTTGATTGACTCCACCTTTGTGGGAGATGGTTGTAGTCCCATGGGTGTGACTCTCATTCCCAAGAAGTCTATTCTGTCTATGAAGTATTCACATTTTGATTTCTTCAGTTTGAGTTTACCAACTCTTAGGCTGTTGAACACATCTTCCAGGTCATGGAAGTGTTGTTCGATTGATGGTGATAATACCAATATGTCATCTAGGTATGGTAGGGCACATTTGTACTTGAGTTTATTCAGAATTAATGTGACTAGATGGCAGAATCCCGCCGGTGCCGTCGCTAAACCCATCGGCATCCTTTCATAGACATATTTTTTGTCATTTGCTATGAATGCGGTTTTATGCTGATCCTCCTGTCTTATAGGAATTTGAAAAAATCCCTGTTGGGCATCTAGCTTACTGAATACTCTTGGTCTGAGTGACCCTATCATGTCTAGAGTGTCATCGGCCCGGGGTGTAGATAAGGCTTGATTTATCGTGTTCTGGTTCAAATAACGAAAATCTGTGACGAGCCGATGGCCTCCCGATGATTTTTGTACTAAAAAGGATCTGGAGGCCCAGGGGCCCTCGGCACATTCTCTCAGAATGCCCTGTTGTACTAGCCTTTCACACTCTTCCCCTATTGCGGCCTGTTTTTCTGGTGTTTGTCTATATGGTAGGAAATGACATGGTACTGCCTCAGGTTTCACATGTATTGAGTGTGTATACAGGTGTGTGGCACCAATGTCTCCATCTTTTCCTACAAATACATCATCATACTTGGTCAGCAGTGATTTTAATCTATCATGCTGATCTTTGGATGTGAGCACAGATTTTGGTGGAACATTCTCTTCCAATTCTGGCTCGAGGTCATGTGCCTCACTATGTATAGCAGCTATTTCAGAGAGTCTGATTGAGTTGGGTTCAGGGTCAGCATATGTGGACTCACAGTCTGAGTCTGTGTCACTGAATTGAGTTACATCCTCAGGCCGTATGGCTGAGATGGATTGATCAGTGTGTGGGGTAGTGTCTGACACCTGTTGAGGTTTTTCTAAATCAGATTCCTTGACTTCCTGAAATAGAGCTATGATGGCACCCTTTTTGATCTTATGTGGGCGCCTGCTGGTGTTGAGTAACACTAGGGGATGTTTGTTATTTTCCCTGGGGGTTACTGCTGCCCTTTGAACTAGATATGGGGCATTGTTATTTCTTTGGAGGTTATCTACTACTCCAGTCTTCCCTTGCAGTGATTGAGTAGATGTGACCTTACCCAATACTGCAAGTTCAGAGAATGGAGGGATGGTAAAATCCCTCACTGCCCTAATGGGTTTGAGAATTTGTTCAGGATCAACATTAAATTCAATTTGAGATTTTGTAGTGCTTAAGAAATCTGTGCCGAGAACAACGGGCTGTGTGAGGTTGGGAATTACAGCAAATTGGTATTGGAATCTGACACCTTGGATTCTAAAGTTCAGCATAGCTGAATGTCTAACATGACACACCGATCCATCTGCCAAGTGGATGTTGATTTTAGATTTCCTCAGTTGGATATGGAATCTCTTTTGGAGATCCATGAGGAATGATTGTCTGACACAGGTGATAGTAGCACCTGTATCAACCAAACATTGTACATCTGAAACATCATATAGATTTGCATTGATACAGCCATTTTGAAGAAGTACAATAGAAAGCTTGGTACTCTCACCTGTATCCTTTGATGATGAATCTGGTGGGGTGATGTGTATCACTGATGGACGTCTCTGTCTGTTAGATGGTAGATTAGCACTAGCAATTGTCTCTGGTTGGATCTTTGTTAATCCTGATTGATTGTTTGTATTTGGGGTGTCACAGTGCACTGGCCCATCGGCACTGTGACATCCTAGTTTTCCTGGTTCTGTGGGGTGGTTGAGATGCTTGCCACCAGGAGCTTAGAGATTTGATCCATCACGTGAGGTGGTATTTGGGGGTTACTTTGTTGGTTCCCCTGGTAACCTCTTGTGTCAGGTTTGTAATCCTCCTGGCGTGGGTTGGAACCCTGGTTATATTGACCAGAGTTGCTGTATTGACCGGAGTTGTTGGATCTCTGGTTGTTGTAGGCGCCATTGTTGTTGTAGGATCCACTGTTGTAGTTCCTATGTGGACTCTGGCCCCTACTGTTGGATCCTTGACTATAGGATCCAGAGTTGTTTGAACCCTGGCTGTTGTTGTAGGATCCAGAGTTGTTGTAGGATCCAGAGTTGTAGTTCCTATGTGGACTCTGGCTCCTACTGTTGGATCCTTGATTATTATAGGATCTGCCATTACTTGGGGTTCTGTCTCTCCTATCGCTGTATGAAGAGTTACCATTGTTGGAGTTGGAAGAGCTGTTGTCTTTCCTACTGTTGTGACCTCCCCGGTTGTTGTTGTTGCCCCCTCTACCTCTACCTCTATTGGATTGGTAGTTGGGGTCATAGTTATTTCCTCTGTATCTACCGGTAGGGTCTCTTGATGCAACCTTAGCTTCCTGTTGCCTTACATGGGCACTAGACATTAGGTTAACATCTTCATCTGAACTAGTGCTGATTTCCTGGACCTTTTTCTTAGTAGGCTGTGGGTTGGTTTCTGCATCCCTTACCTTCCTAGATCTCTCTTGGGTCTCAACCTCTAGGGCTAGGTCTAGGGCTTGGTCAAAAGAGTCTATTTTCTTGTTCTCAAGAGCTATAGAGATCCAGGGCCTCATGCCTTGGGTAAATGCCTTGCTTAGGGTTTCATCATTCTGACGTTGGGCATTACATACTTTCCTGAGATGGCATGCATAGTCTAGAACAGGTTCATCTATCTTTTGTGCACGGAGTGCAGTCCTTGAGATTATATTGTCTCGAGTAGCAAAATACTCTTTTAATTTATTCACTACATTGGTCCATGTCAACATATCAGGTGTGGCACTCTCCCTGAAGGATTCGAACCAAGCTAGCGCTTGTCCTTCGAGGTACTTGGGTAAATATGTTACCATGGTGTCACTGTCTGTCACTTTGTACTTATCCTTCAGATATTCTGGGAATTTGTGATCAATGAATAATGCTGTTGACATGAGTGGTGATGGGTGTGAAAAGGTTTTGGGTTTTGTTACCTCATGTATCCTGATCTTTCTGTCGTCCTGCTGTTTATTGTCTATGAGCTTGGTCATGTTGGACACCATGGAGATTATGATGTCATCTTTGGATCCAGAGGCAGATGGTGTGACAACAGGTGTGATGGCAGGTGTGGGAGGTTGTGGGGTCTGGGATGATACCATCTTCATGAGATCTGCTATCTGTTGTTGTTGTCTCTCTAGGGACTTCCGCTGATCTTCCATGGCCTTCTGTTGAGCATCTATTGCTGCATTCCTCTCTGCCAGTTGTTGGTTGAGGATCCTCTCCCTTTCCTCCTGCTGGGACTTGTTGGTCTCTAGGGCAGTAACTGCATCTTGGATGGCCTTCTCATAGGCCCTTATCTTCTCAGCTGTCTGATTAGGTTGGGGGCCTTCATCGGTGTCCATGATGGAGGGTGTGGGGGAGGTGTCTCTGGAGGAGTGGCTGTCAAAGGCTGGAGCTGGGGTGGAGGATCTAGATGAGGGTGTGGATCCACCCCCTGAGGCGGATCCTTCTTCCCCTGAGGTAGATAGCGTGAGTTGGGCGTCCTGTAGAGATCCCTGGGAAATGTTGGATCCCTGAGAACTGGTTGTTCCCTGAGTAGACAGGGTGGGTGGTGTGGGGTCTACTGAGTGTGGGTCTGTTGTATTGGAGGCTGGTTTGCCTCCTGCGGGCCTCCTAGATCTTGGTGGGAGGGAGACCTCTTCAACAGGCCCCTGACTACGTAAGGTCTTTGTGTGTTGTTCTGCCAGCTTGACTGATAAGGCCTTGATGTGTGTGTGGTGGACCTCACTGACGTGTGGGAGACCTCACTGACGTGTGGGAGACCTCACTGACGTGTGGGAGACCTCACTGACGTGTGGGAGACCTCACTGACGTGTGGGAGACCTCACTGACGTGTGGGAGACCTCTCTGACGTGTGGGAGACCTCACTGACGTGTGGGAGACCTCACTGACGTTTGGGAGACCTCACTGACGTTTTGGGAGACCTCACTGACGTTTTGGGAGACCTCACTGATATATGAGAGATCTTACTGTTGTGTGAGAGGTCTCATTGATGTGTGGGAGATCTCACTGATGTGTGGGAGATCTCATTGATGTGTGGGAGATCTCACTGATGTGTGGGAGATCTCATTGATGTGTGGGGGATCTCACTGGTATGTGGGAGATCTCACTGGTATGTGGGAGATCTCACTGGTGACCTTGGTGGGTGTGGTGTCAAGGTCAAGGTCACTGGGTGGGTGGAGTGGGTCTAACTGTGTGTATGCGGTACCAGCTTTAATTTACTGTGTGCATGATTGTTCTTAGTTGTGGTACCAGCTTTAATTTACTGTGTGTATGACTGGTCCTAGTTGTGTTACCAGCTTTAATTTTTACTGTGTGTATGATTGTTCCTAGTTGTGTTACCAGCTTTAATTTCTATGAGCCTGTGAGATATGGGATCTTAGTAGGATGTTCTCCACCACTTTGTCATACTAGTAATTGGCATGATCAAGTTGTCATATGAGAAATATCATATGACTAGTGGTGTAAGGAGTAAATACATCAGGCTCATAATAAATAGTGTTATTTCCAGTTGTCACTGGTTTATTCAGCTTTAGGCAACATGTAAGAAATATCAATCATACAGTAGTTAGTATGTAGGTAATTTGTACATACAGTAAACATACAGTAATTTATAAAGTATAATGTTCAGTTCCACTCCACCTGTGAGGTATTAATAATACAGTGTCCAGCATACTTCTAGGTGGGTTCCCACACCTAGCTCCTGACCTGCTGCTTAGAGGAATAATGTAATAATGGATAACTTTACCCTCTGGTGGAAGTCTTGAAGAAGATAGCCTCTGGCCACTAATGGTAGGAAACCAATGCCTGTCTAGCATAGTTTCCCCATAGTGCAGTGGTATAGCAGGTAGCAGGAGATGACTGGAGATGTTACCTCTAGAGCGGTTCTTGGTGATGTGTCTTCCTGGAGGTGCAGACAGGCTATTTGTAGCAAATCTTGGAAAAGCACCTCCAGACTGACTGGAGCCAGCAGCATCTGCCTAACTCTACAATTGTTTGAGGGGACCCTTTCAAGTGTCACAGGGGGACAAAGGACCCCCATGGACGCCGCTATGGCCCCCATTGTCTTGGTCGGTTCTGCATCTTCAAACCCTCATAACTCGGTCGTTTATGCTTGTATAACCGCCATTTTGGGCATGCGCAGAGCTGAATGTGCCAAGATTATAATGCCCGCTGGATAGGCGCGTAACTCCCGCCGGTTTGTCTGTAGCTCACTCGGAGGTCGATTCAGTCTCCATGGCGTAACTTCCTTAATACTGGGAGTTCAGCCTTGATCTTGGGCTCATTCTGACCGTCTAATTATGGGCTTTCCATAGAATTTTTGATATTTGACCTAGGTCGCTCAGGAGCGACGCTAGAGCGACCGGAAGGTTATGGCGTCGTGCTTATGTAACCCATTGTTCAGTCCTTAGAGTGCTCAGACACTCATGACGGCGTCAGCGGTGCTCAGGCACCCGTGACGGCCGGTTGCATTCACTTACAAGTTATTAATTTGTGCATTGAACCATGAGGTCGCACACTGAGACCCTCATTTTTATTATATTGTGCAGTGAACCATTAGGTCGGACCTTTTGATGTCATAAACTTAGTCTAACTGACTGTGGCTGGTGTGCAGTGGGGCATGAACGCTCTTATGTAAAGTTTGAGCGCTCTTTATAGCTCTTAGAACCAACCTATGTATTAATTTCATAGATATTTCTTTGATTAATACAAAATATGTTACAATTTATGGAATAATAAAATGGTATATCATATTACTGTTATTCCAGTGAAATGTTTTTATAGGGCAGACCGTAAACTGTGATGCTCTTGACAATCAGGCTACAAAAGACAACACCTTAGTTATATAAAATAGAAGATTGGCCCCTTAGTGGGGGTTCTTACCCATACAAAAGACTGCTTTATTGTCTGAGCAGATAGAAGATAAGCCTGGGCTGAGGCTTTCCATGGCAGAAAAGCAAACAAGAAAGAACATTTCTGAGAATAGCCTTATGTTGAGGCAGATGAACGTACATACAACCAATAACAGCCCCACAGCTGCATGACCTAATACATTCCTTGGGGGGAGGGTTATTTCAGTATTACCAATGGCAGCATAGACCTTAAACCATGAAGAAGTCTGCTATGTACCATCACTTATAGACATACATAGTACTGCCTAAAATGCTACATCTAATCTTCAAAATGCCTTCAGCTTCCAACAATGCATGAATGCTTCAATTGTTATGATGCTGTACTTTTCAGCCATCAAGCAAAGCCCAGACAAACTCAATAAAGGTTGTTGTTATCTGTATTTTTTTTTAAATTGCCTTCTATGAATGTCTTCCTGTTTGCCTGTGCAAGGCACTAAGTTTACTTTTCACTGGCACCTTTTTTGAGTTTGTCTGCTTTCAATTTGAAACATCTGATGAGAATTTATCTACTCTAAGGTTTGCTTTGGACAGAGTTATTTTTCAAAAATATTTTCTTGGATTATCTCATCTTTTAAGTACCAATGTAAGTATCTATCAGTACAATGTTCCGATGCTTATTCTAACCCCTACCACTCTCGAATGGCATAATGAAGCCCTATCTCTGACCTTTACCTCAGCACCAGATGTGTAGGTCACAGGTAAAAATGCAGTTAGACAGGGGCGTTGGAGAGTTATGTGAGAATTTAGGATATGTAAACTTCCCACCTTCACCCATAGTGATCGAGAGAATCATAACATACCTAGAAAAGAGAGAAGGCAGTATTAACATACCATAACCTTGAAGAATCTCTAAAATGAATTGATTGTTGGATGTGAGCTCTTTACAGATTCAAAATTGGCAAATGTATCTTCAACTTTGATGTCCCACATTGGTTAGACGAGACTAAGCAGTTCTTCATCTTTAGATAAGATAACAATCTCTCACTGGCACAAAAATACCAATGAGTGGTTGCCAAAAGTGAACGTTATGACTTTGACAAGAGGTTGTTCAGTTCTGCAACAGACCACTGACTGTAGACTAATTGGTAAATAAACATCCACTATGTTTTGTATCAATCAACAACAGAATGTATAAGTTATCACCCAGGTGTATTACTACGCTGTCTGTAAGTAGTCTGTCTGTAGGCAGGTAAGAGGGGAGTCTGTTCTGAAATACCACTGTCTGTTAGTGGATACCTTCCTATGAAGTACTCCATAACACAATTCCACACGCACAGACAGGATTTGAACTGTTAAAGGCACTCTGATTCAAGCAGCCAACTCCGCCAACTTTTGCACTGCAGCAACCTCACCAATACAGAGCTCCTTTACAGGCTGCTAATGCATTAACGCATCACGCCCATTGATCGCCATGATGCTTCAATGTAGCTATGGACTCCAATCATACATGCTGGCCCCACTGGGTTGATATGGTCTGGGAGGGTCAGCACGATGCAACAATTAGGTGCTGGTGAGAACTTCATTCATGCAACACACTGACCAATGAACACCGACCAATGCGGCCATTAAAGGGGTAAATATTAAGTGAGCAAGACTGACAGACTGTGCTCACTGCTTTGTTTTGATCAGATGGCCTTAATTGTTAACCAAGGCTCTTAGCATTGTGTTTTCACATTAGAGACACACTACACATAGATGTATTGCCATTGTTTGCTTTAGAGCAACTAATCTTTGGCCAGAAATACTCTCAAAGGTAGTCTGATCTTCAGAGGTCCTAATTTGCATTTCCGTTGCTGCATAAAGAGATTAAAATTAAGGCCCCATCTTTCCATCTGGCAAATGGTGCCTATGTACACACCAAATGTGGATTTATTCTGATTGGATCATTTCAGAAGAGTCACTTGTTTTTTTTTTGTGAAATCTTGCTCTAGAAACCAAGAAACATTTTCCTATGAACCTAAAATATTCGTGGATGTGAGATGAAAATATGTTGCTTCATTTACTTTTGAAATTGGATTTACAACCATGATCAGAATTCTAAGTTGATATCTGCTCAGCCCACCTATGTGTGAAGCTCTGTGTGCAGCTGATATCACTATGGACAGAACTTATAACCATCATGCCATACTGTGACAGATCTCAGTATGGAAAGGATCAAAATGAATCAAAGAGCATTGTCTACTTTCATTTGCAAGGACTTGCTTGCCATAGCTAACCATGACTAGAGGTTGTGTAAGTTCTTATAGACTATTGCTGTCTAGGTCGTGTAAGTTCTTCAAGTCTATTGCTGTCTATGTACAAAAGCTAAAATAGGCATATTTATCCCCCTTGTACCCTGAGGTGTTGTTAAGGCATTACATAATTGTATGAACGGAGAGATTCAATCTTGCAGATGGATCTGACAGATTTATTCGTCTCCATGGCCCTGTAGGCATGGAGGGAGCATTGCGAAAGGGGTCAACTGCATCCTGTGCTCTTTTGTTAGCCCATATGGGGACGGGGAATGATGGTATAAGCACTCTTGTGAAGAAGAGTGACTCCACAGCTATTCCTTTATTTTGGGACTCTTACCCCTGTGCCCAGTCAGTTCTTCTTGGAATAGTGTAGGAGGGCTGAGGCTAAGATCGATGTGATCTTAGTGCTGGCTAGGATATGTGAACCCAGTCAACTCTTAAGATCACTTAATAGGATAAGGCTGATTTATTCCTAAGATCGCTGGGGTCGTGATCCCAGGATGTTTTGAGTTAAGCTCCAGATCTACAAAGTACTATACCCCCAGTGGTTCCCTTGCCTAATTACAGGGCTATTTGTAGCCGCTTTACAATGCGGGCTGAGAGTGTGGTAGAACAATCTCAATATTCAGAATAATGGATGTGCTTTGAGGGCATTTAGGAAAACAACCTAAAGCACAACATAGAAATTCTAACTCTTTCTTATTCACCATTAATATAAGTAACATGATGTAAAATCCAGAATTAACTAAACAATTATCTCATATCACATGAGAACCTCTAAGGTTAAAAGTAGAATTTCAAGAGGTTACAACTGTTTTACAAGGAGTTACACAGAGAGAGTGCTTAAACGTCCTCTTTCTGATGAATTGAGTGGTCTGCCTTGTTTTAGTCCTGGGGTGAGGCATTTAGCTGTGATGAAGACGCCGTGAGAAGAGAAGGAAGCAAATGATAAAGAAAAGGAAATGGCTGGAAGCTGTGTCCTTTGATTTCATTCCCTGGCAACATCCACTTGCACTCCATATTCCCTTGTCTTTTGAGTTTGAGAAGTAAGGGTTAAGGCCAAATCACACTGCATGAAAAATGGGTCTGAAATGTCTGTGATTCTGGATATCGGCAACATTGGACTCTTGCCAATTTCCTAAATCACAAGGGTACTCACTGCACTTCTTACCACTCCAAATTCGACTATAGCTGATAGTAGCAGGGGAATCTCTGTGATTTTGATTACTGCACAGATGAGTTGCTAGAATGATTCACAGAGATAGAGTATTTGATATCACAGTCGTCTCTGACAATTTTCTGTGGTTTGCAATGGTCTCCTGCATAGCATAAACAAATGTATGGTATTTACACTTGTACGTTCATGCACCCGTGGGACTCAGACCTAGGTCTTCGGGTGTGGTGGGGGAATCCGGATGGCAGGTGGCAGCACCTGCCTCTGGGTTCGTATCCATTACACCAGGGGGCCTACCACTCGTCCGCCACAAGTCATGTGGCTGGTCTGAGTTCCGCGGGCTTTTCCCCTATATAAGGTTGGTTCTACCCCCATATTCTCTAGTAGGGGTTCTACCCACTGCTCAACCTGGTCGTTACCTGAAAGGGTAACCGAATGCCCTGGCAGCATGTAGTCCTCTAAGGCTGTGATCGTATGTAACAAAGGCTTATGAAATAAAAGCTTGGTTGCCTACCCGGAAACTTCTTCTCTCTTCGTTATGATTTAATCTAACTTATCGAGACGAACCACTACACTTGCATAAATCACAAGCAGAACCCCATTATATCCTATTTCAAAACGATTTCCCGGCCATTTTCGCATTGTGGGATTTAGCCTTTATGCTGACTTTACTCTTTGACTGAATTTAGGATCTAGACAGATCACATGACCAGGGGTGGTGATCAAGACGTTATTGCGTTGGGGTTATGGTAATCAGCAATCCTTGGTTAAAGCAATGGTGGTTAGTTAGGTATGTAGGTAGGTAGATAAGTAGTTGTTTTACGCTATTTTGACAGCTATAGGATCATATCCATGACAGTGTCATTAAAGCCATTACCCATGAGATGTTGAGGAGCAGAGAATTTGATATGAGGAGATTAGATGTGACACCAACAGGAAGAAATCTCCCATGTAGCCTGGAGGTTGGGGTGCTAAATACTGTTATCAAACATTCAGCAACCCTCTATAATCCCTCTACAAACCCTCTATAAAGCTATCATTGCCTACTGGTTTAAGGGTCAGGTGTCAGCTTCTGAGACTTCTACCCTATCAGGCCACCTCAGAAACAGCGGTCAGTTGCCTCCTCCAACATGAGAAGTCAATTATTTTCTTTCTGATGAATGGTTGGGCAGGCCTATGTGCAAACAGAATATGCTGGATATTACACATCCTGTAGACACCTGCTGGGACTTTCTGACTAGAATTCACTTTTGTAGTACCCCTATACACCGAAACCTGCTTGGCGCTGTCAGTGCCTAGTGGCCGCTAGTGCTATATGTCACTGATATCATGCTCTGACGCGGCAGCCAAAAGTCGCTTGAACTAAAATAGCCTCAAACCATCATGATCTTTCCGTATCTAGAAATACTTATAAATTTTAATGTAAATCAATAGTAATCATTGGCATTGAGAAGGCTCAATAAAAAGATAGCATAAGCTGATTCCAAAGACCATTATATTGCTATTTTTACATATGCAGGTTCGAGATTAGATTTGTTCAAATGAAAGAAGCCAGAAGCAAGATGGTGGAGAGCAAATTCTCAAGTCCGTTTGTAACAGACTTCCAGTAGAAGTTCCTCCTTTAATTTTTCGAATTAAACAATCAATTCTTATCTGTGTGTAGGTTATTATCATGGAAATAGCCTCGTAATGTTCAAATGTTGTGGGGATATCTCTAATATGCCAAAGTGGAATGTAAACAACCACATTTCTACTGCATGGACGTACGGCAGCCAACGTCACGTCACGTGAGCACAGTGCCTTCTGAATCCAGACGCTGTGAGGCACGGACGTTATACCCCTATTCACTATGTTTAATACCCAGGCTGACCTTGATTGCACAGGCCAGTATCAGGTTACATATGTGCTATCTATCAGATTAAGGAATATATAAGCAAATGTCCAGGACCATGGGATATATAATGGCTTCGTGGGATACGCCAGTCCCACCTCGGGGAATACGATGTAAAAAATTCCATGGAAGTGGACATTCGCATTTATGTCATGGCTAAGGGGGTTACTTTTCTTATGAATAGAGAAAAAACAGCTAAGATCTGTTCAAAATCCAAGATGGCGACCACCCATTGATTATGAACATATTGTATTCAATGGCCCCCCATTGAATATGGAGGTTCTAGTACTCATCTATAGTGACGTTCGTATCAGCCATGACTTAAGGGCCAGTATCAGGTTACATATGTGCTATCTATCACATCAGCTACATTAAGCAATATAAGCCCAGCCTTTGGTCCTTTCTTTCTATGCTGTTGACAGATGTCGTTGGTTGAACTTTGATAACAACACCTGTGACTACATCAGTGCTTTCACCCTGAATCTCAGCTACCCTGACTCTCAGCTACATATTTCTGTATTACGTGTCTCAAACACTCTATCATACTCCTCATCAGGGGTAGACACTACTCAGCAAATTGTCGTGACTCCTCGTCGACCTGTGTTAAGTGGCTCACACATGTCGCTAGATGGAACACAACGTCGCTATAGCACAAGATCACCAGGAATAGCAATGGTGGTGATCACATGGCCTCACCTCAGATGGCGAGGATGGTGATCACTCAGACTCATCAGGGATGGTGACCCGGGTGATCACTCACCTCGCTAGATGAAACACGCACCTCGTCATAGCACATGTTCACCAGGGATGGCGAGGATCGTGATCACTCATCCTCACCAGGGATGGCGACATGAGTGATCACTTATCTTCACCAGGGATGGCGACATGAGTGATCACTCACTTCGCTAGATGAGACACACACCACGTCATAATGCAGATTCACCACGGATGGCAAGGATTGTGATCAGTCACCTCGCTAGATAAAACGCGTAACTCGTGATAGCACAGGTTCACCACAGAGGGCGAGGATCTTGATCACCCACACTCACCAGGGATGGCGACACGAGTGATCACTGACCTCGCTAGATGAAACACACACCATGCCATAGCGCATGTTCACCACGGTTGGTGAGGATCGTGATGACTCACACTCACCAGGGATGGCAAGGCGGTTGATCACTCACCTCGCTAGATGAAATGCACACCACGTCATAGCGCAGGTTCACCATGGATGGCGAGAGTGGTGATCACTCAGACTCACCAGTGATGGCGACGCTGGTGATCACTCACCTTGTTAGATGAAAAGCTCATGATTATCGACACTGGTAATAATGTAGCCTCACATCTGCCAGATCAAAGTATGTTTTGCCAGAGAAGGTATTGCCATATGTATCTTCCCTCTAACCACAGACAAGGTTCATGTTGATATTTCCCTATTTATTTTTCCTGTAACCAGAGAAAAGGTGTTTATGGATGGTTGCTTTCATTTTCGAGATACCTCTATCTAAATTCAATTGATATTCTCTCTTTATAATCTTGTTTGATTCAACTCTGAAGTATTAATTACATGGAAATCTGTGTGAAACAAAGCACATTTGATACATATAGGACTTCTACTTCATGCCCACACTTCCTAGGCTACATGTTGAACAGTGGTGCTGTCTCAACAACTTTGGCAATGGTGGTGATAAGTTGCCACTGTGAGTGAGAGTGAGTGACAGATGATGCAATCCTCAGAAAGCATTGTCTTGGAGTGACACAAATTTACGTATTGAGTGAGACTAATGTTGGCAATGGTGGTGATAAGTCGCCATTTTGAGAGAAGATTAACTAGGAGTGATACAAACTCATGCAGTGAGTGAGATCCATGTTGGCGATGGTTGGGATAAGCCGCCATTCTGACTGAGAGTGACAGGCAGTGGCACATACTCATGCAGTGAGTTAGATCCATGTTGGCGATGGTGGTGATAAGTCACCATGCTTTGTGAGGGATGACAAGGGGTGGCACATACTCACGCAATGAGTGAGATCATGTTGGCAACTGTTGTGATGAATCGCCATGCCATGTGAGACTGACACACAGTGGCGAAAGATGATGCAGTGAGTTATCACTCAGAAAGGAGTCACCATTGATGACCAATCATGGCGACAGATAACGACAATTTGCTGGGTAAGGTTTCGGTACTTTGGCCATCCTTTCACTGATAGAACATCAAATTTAACCCAAGAAGAACGAAAAACTTGCCAAAGAAATCTATATACAGCTTTTGGATCGAGCCGGTGCTTCACTGGTAAACGCAAGAAAAAAAGAGATCCATGCCTACCTACTTACATTTACAATCCTTGTCCTCTCAATCAGAAATGAACTTCATCTTTAGTGTGACTTAAGTTGAGGCAGAGGAAGAGGGACATTCTATGTCTATGTGGACTCATGTATTATTAAAGGAGTGAACATGTTTATATATCCTCAGTGCCAATCAGTAAATATCATTAATGATCCTGTTTGGGAACTACCCATAAAGATAGGGGATGTTTCCAATGTTTCTTTACCAACCCTGATTCGAGGTATTTTGACTTGCCAACATTATTCCATTGTGTGTACAGTTTTCTTGATTCATGTGCAATTGATTAAGACCAAATTCTACTTCACCATCTTTCTTACACGACAATTCGGAATTATAGTTTCATTGAATGAAAATTTAAATTTAATCGGGATTACATTGAGTCTAGAGAGAACCAATGATTCCTTATCTAAAATCAGGGAGAACATCGGCACTGGCGATATTGGTTCTTTGGATCATAGGTTTATATCAGATAATGTTCTCAATGTATTGTCTGTGGCAATATGAAAAAAGAAAATAGGCAATTGTGTCCTCATCTTATGATGACATCTGACTAGACTATTGATTTGCCAGCATTCTATGATAGCCAGCAAGGCAGCTACTCTGTTACAAGAGCTTTGGTCTGGTGACAGCATCATCCAGACCACCACCAGACTATACTATACCACTATCAGACCACCACGGGCAGTTTTCAGCTAGTTCGGACCCACAACAGAGATATAGATGTAGACAGTATGTTATCTGCTCTTCCTTTCCTCAGAATAGGCACGAAGGCATAAACTCTGATACAGATGTTCATCTGAGCGATTAACATTATAGAGGATGAAATGCCTACATTTACACCTTGACAGAGCAGCATTACATACCTAGAAAACACAAAGAGAGAGACAGTTAGATAGATAGAGAGAGACAGAGAGACAGAGAGAGAGAGAGACAGACAGAAAGACAGAGAGAGAAAGAGACAGAGAGAGAGAGAGATCACAATGAAGAAATTATATAACAAAAGATATCATTGTCTCCCAACTAAAATTGCCCTAAAAGAAAATCTTGAGTTTAAATGTGTGATGATAGTTGTTTTAATTTTAGCAAAGAACTAGTGCAAAACTTCAATGGAAACCTTCGGTAAACATACAGGGGCACTAGATTCTACATATATATATAACCACCAGAATGTGCGACTAATGTCCTATGTGTATTACTACGCTGTTTGTAATTATTCTGTCTGTAGGTGGGTAAGTGGTGAGTCTGTTCATATATCGTTGTCTGTTTGTGTCGCCTCCCCCATATTGCACTGCTACATAATCATACACAGATAAAGGTCTTCATTGGGCAAGACTGACAAACTAGTCTGCTCTCTTATTGTTGTCTAAAAGCTCTTAGCATTATGGGTTTCACATGAGCGACCAATTACAAGTAGAGGTATTGGCATTGTTTGTGTTTCTTTTCAAAAAATATTTCCCATGATAGTCGGATCTCTTAAATCATTCAGGAATGCACAGCTCCTAATTGGCACTTCCACTGCTGCCTATGAGTATGATTAAGAACCCATCCCCCTATAATTGAGTTTATAATATATCAAACCCGGATGTATGCTGATGTAATATTTCCAGGAGAGCCAATTGCATTTTGTACAAATTTACTCATAAAGCCCTCTTTTCTTAAATAAATGGGATAGACAGGTGATAGTTTTAGATTTCGAAGCATTTGTCTATGAGTGTTTCATGTCATTCACAGTTTCATCACTCATGCTTTAAGTTTTGTAATCAACTTGATGATGTTATTCAGTCATCTAAATTTATTTCTGCTCTACAGAAGCCGTGGAGGGCCACACCTTGAGAAAATTCAACTTGAATATTTTTTATTCCAAATATGGAATCAACATAAATTGGAACATGAAAAAATTACTGTCAAGCCTGATATCTCGACCTGTCAAATGTCAAAGTAGATAAAAATCTGCTGTCAACATGATACTTTCCCCTGTCAACTGTCAAGTTGCAAAAAATTCTTCCGTCAACTGTAAATCTTTTGTAACTTGACAGTTGACAGAGGAAATATCATGTTTTCTTATCTGCTGTCAACATGATTTTTCTGCTGTCGACTGTCAACTTGACAGTTGACACCAAAAATTCTCAGTTCTTCACTGTGTGAAGCTTTGTTTGTGGTTGATATCACTATCAAGATCTCAGAATTGTGAAGATACAAAATAAACCTAACAAAGAGCAGTATTTGAATCTCATTTTTGATTTCCTGCAGAGCTCTGTCAACTATCTGATAGATAGTTGTTTTAAAAGTAATTGCAGATTTACTTGAATTACTTGAAAAGGCAACCCAATGTAATCGTATTACAATGTAATTTACACCATGAACCCCAGGTGGCAGCAAGCAATCTTTGTAAAAATAACAATTGACCCCTAGCAGCTTAGGGACAATACAATTAAGGACTTCAACAACATTTTGGAACTCCTAACATTGCACAGAACAAATAATCCGAAAGAAACTGGCATTTCATGAACCCCGGTGTCAAATTGACAATGGAATCCTTGCACCAAAGTTGCCAGATATCCATCGTTATATTACTGATCCCCATCAGTCACTTATGGCCAGCATAGCCCTGTTTCCTTAGGGTAATTCTATTAGATCTTGAAGTGTGTTATCTTGGTTCCTAATTTAACCTAAATAGGTTGAAAACTATTTACTGGTGGCTGACGGTGGTTGACAGGTGCTGACGGGCAACCACCATCACTATGTGTAACACATTGACATATTTTGCTCATATGTGAACCCCCACCCACTCGTCAGTGCCCTGCTGCATGCATGTGGTCAGTGCATTGTCACTGCCCTCACAGGCCATCTTCAGGTCTGACAGTGCAGACAGTCAGCAAGTGACAGGTTTTAACAGGGGTGTGCTATTGATTAAGCATGTAGCATTTAAATTCAGCCTTATTGTTATGTAGTCCCACCATGTCTGAATATACACATCATGGGCATAGTACAAATTGGGGTTTCTAATAACACTGCCAATTTGGTACACAGTAGCAGATTCTCTGACATTAAACAAGATTAATCAGGTCTGGGAAAGCATGGGAATTTCACACTGCTGGGGCATAAGTGTGAGTTTTCACACTGCCCACTTTACACCAGTGCTAGAATGACCACTGCTTTTATCTTTGATGCAAAATCCCATATCCTGCATTTCTAATAATTTTGCTGATAGTGGAGAGAAGATGATGGGGCCAGGCTAGGTAAATAATATAGTGCAAAGAATTACTTGTTCTTCAAGGTAACTGCATTATGTTTACCAAATAATCGTGAGTCACTCCAATGTTCCAAAAGTAACTAAATCCTAACGTATATTTTACCATGAGGCCTTAATTACATGTCTATTTAAATGATGAAAAGGAAATAGGGGTACCAGACTCGCTTCAAAAGCATTTCATGTTTAAGTCAGGAATCCTGATGGTGTGTGAAAGAACTAGAGAATACATATGCTGTGAACACCTGTGCAGTGGGCTTACTTTGGAAGTGATTGGCCTACCTTAAAGATTATTGATATGCTGTGAACACCTGTGCAGTGGGCTTACTTTGGAAGTGATTGGCCCACCTTAAAGATTACTGATATGCTGTGAACACCTGTGCAGTGGGCTTACTTTGGAAGTGATTGGCCCACCTTAAATATTATTGATATTCAGTGCTCGTGAAATTACTAACCAGAAGTACAATGGTGAATCATATCTAATGTTTGCCATAAAGAATGAATGAGGATACTATACCCAGCAAATTGTTGTCATCTGTCGCCATGATTGGTCATCAATGGTGACTCCTTTTTGAGTGATAACTCATTCCGTCATCTTTCGCCACTGTGTGTTAGACTCATGTGGCATAGAAATTGCTATTCCTGGTGATCTTGTGCTATAACGACGTTGTGTTTCATCTAGCGACATGTGTGAGCCACTTCACACAGGGTGACGAGGACTCATGACAATTTGCTGCGTAACCAGGGCTACAATTGTTTACTTTGTCAAGTCACTTGGGTAGATAGAGGCTACGCTGTCAGAAGCCCAACACAATATACCAAATGACATGATGCCCTCATTCATTTTCAATACTTGAAGGGTTAGAAGAGAAAAGAGTGTCTTTTGCTTCACTGACTCAGATTCCCTAGTTACCCTGAGACTTATAACACATCCCCGGTTTTTTATGATAGTAGCAAGTTGATTGCTATTATTGACATGTTACCGTCAACTATGCTGTCAACAGCATAGATTAATTAAGCGTATGTTAATAAACATGCTATTCATTGTGTGACATACCTTTTTATGTATAGGTTAAGGAATGTGGGTAGGGAGGGGGGATGGGGGGAGGGGGATTTGTGCTTTTTTTTAACATCATACTTGTAATTGTAAAAGCTGTAAAGCTGGCTTAAATTATCTCACTTTTTCTGCCTTTTTGTGTAATAATTACTGTTATAAATTGCCGTTATTATATGTCAAGCTGATTAATTCATAAGGTAATAGCCATAACAACAGTGTACTGATGGCTTTACCTTCAACATATTAGCCCATATTGAATATTTCCTGCATTGGCTGTATTTCATAATATACATGAAATAGGTGTTTCTAGGCATTCATTGATTGATAATATGAATATTATTGATTGTATCATGCCAACTACTAAAACCCGTACGGGTAAATAAAGTTGAAAATTGTCAAAAAATGTCATTAGTCGCTATATAGATTGGCAGTAGGAAGCACCTCCAAGTGATCAGTGAGTACCTGAGTAGTACACTGTTACCAAATTAAACCACATCTAATGTAATATAACAGGCAACAAAAGGATAGCTGCTGATAGAGCCCATGGACCATCCTTTCTGACTGCCTGTGCATATTTTGTACAAGTATTCCCTTTGGTAGATAGCATGCAAGTGAATGCCATACTCTCTTGCTCCTGGACACCTGCATTCATTCAGACATTGCACAAAAACTCTTGTATGTATACGATCACTCTGAACTCAGGGTGCTGCTTGTATGTAAATCAGCATGAAACCTGAAGTTTTCAAGCTTGAGTTGCTGGTGTTGCTTACAGTTTAAAATCTAAATTATGGTTCAGCCTACATATGCATGCGGCTTATGAGTAGGAACAAGGACATTTTTTCTATTTTTTTTTGGTGATAAGTGAATGGCTGGACAATTACTGACAGTAAATCATTGTGCATATCTCACCTGTTTACGAAGATAGAGACTGTTGCAGATTGGGGAGAGATGCTATTGTCTTGATAATAGCTCTTACCATGTTTCAATTAGCACTGATGCCACACTGCATTTCCTTAATATTCCCTTTAGCCTAGCAGTAGTTATCTAAAACAAAAGCCCACCCTCTGACACCACTGTCTCTATCAGTACCTCTGTAGCAGTCTGAATTAAGACTAACTGTCGATGTTTAGTCCACAGTTCTCCTAAAGTCTACCTCCTGACCGTGGTGCCGTGGGAATTAAGACATCCCTACATCATCTTTGGTGACTAATGAAACACGGAAGGGTTCTATATTCTGACTCTGGTACATGGGAACAGGCACACTGCCTACATTAGGTCTGCTGTAGGATGAGGTGTTAGGGGCCTTTTACTGTAGGGTCAAACAAAGATAGTCTACACCTCCTACACCCACTAAGAGCTCTTGTTGCATGTCTACCCAACTGTGATGTATACACTTTCCACTTAGCCTCACACGTCCTGGGGGATACAATATTTACCCCTATCTTTAGCTACTTTCCAGACACTTCTGTTGGTTGCAAATATATCTTTTGTCTGACAGTCTTTGGATACACAGTAAAAATAAATTCCCCTAAAAATACGGTGTTTTACTGGCACCCACATTTTCAGTGAATCACCATAAATATGTGATGAATTCGCACTGAAAACTGCTGAGAATACCCATACAGTGAACCTTAGGATCGTGAAATACTGTTATAATCAGGGAAATCACCATTCTTTTAAATTATTGCGCATCATCGTAAAGCTTTATAGAGTTTCCATGTTAAATTTAGGGAAAGTTTCAACAGTATAACAATTTAAGTGCAGGCCTTCACACTGCTCTCTCATCTAAAACATACTTCTCTATTCATCTTGCCTTTTCCACACCATGGTTGATATCAGTGAAGTCAGTGGTTCCATAGTGTTTCCTGCTAGACCCAATGGTGTTATAAATGATATAAAGCTATCAAATACTTACACAAACTGCTTCCACCATCCCCACCTCCTGCATACCTATCATCCTGTATAGTTGCAATCAATACTGATTTCATGCACTCACAGAATATGTTAGAAATGTTACCAGCACTGTAAATGCCAATAAAACATAAACCATCATCATTTTATGCCATTTAGAAAGAAATTCAAAGTTTTTATCAAAATAACATGAAATGAATGCAAAACTTGAATTGGTCATGACAAAATAATTGAGAATAACCCAGCAAAGCACATGTAAACAGAACAATAGCAAAGGGAGTGGGGTATAGATCTTTATTTTGGAAGGCAAACAAGAAATAATGAATAAATATGAAATGTTCCAGCATGAGCATTTTTTTAAAGGCAATATTCATAAAGTTAGATTAAATCATAACGAAGAGAGAGAAAGTTTCCGGGTAGGCAACCAAGCTTTTATTTCATAGCTTATGTTACATACGATCACAGCCTCAGAGGACTACATGCTACTAGGGCATTCGGTTACCCTTTCGGGTAACGACCTGGTTGAGCAGTGGGTAAAACCACTACTGGAGAACATGGGGGTAGAACCAGCCTTACAAAGGGGAAAAGCCCGCGAAACTCAGACCGGCCACGTGACGTGTGGCGGACGAGTGGTAGGCCCCCTGGTGTAATGGATACGAACCCAGAGGCAGGTGTTGCCACCTGCCATCCGGACTCCCCCACTACACCCGAAGACCTAGGTCTGAGTCCCACGGGTACATGAACGTAAAGGGTAAATACCATACCCCTACACTGCCCCCCTTAGACAATAACTTGGGGGTAATTAAACCGCAGTGTATTAATAACCTAGTAAGTGATTGTTTACAATACTAAAAAGGGGTATTAATTACACTTGTTCGATGTGAAATAGGCTATAGTATGAGACTATCCTATTTCTGAAAAACTTATACAATAATAGCATCGAGTATTGTTCATTTCAATTCCACCAGTAGCTATAACAACCACAAATGATAAATATAAATATCACAGATTTATATTAATGTTTGACAACAGTAGGGTCCTGAAAAGGACCGGTGGTTGTGAATAATAATCGTATTACAGTTATTAAACCTGGAAAAAAATTTCGACTTTTTTAAATTAACAACTCTGTCCACTTATAAAGTGAACTGAACAATAACGATCAGATATGAATAATCATTCTGATACCATATGAACACAATAAGGTATTGAACCTGATTAATATAATATTAGTTTTAGAGAAATCCATTGGACATTCTCCATTTTATAGAAATAAAGGATTATATATTTGAGACGCAGCTCAATTTATACCTTAGTGTTTTATATTTACAAACTACAGAAGAAGTATAGTCTCTTAATATATTGAGACCAGGAATGACCTATATAGACAATTATAGGTCTAGTACTACCTTAAATAACTTTTAGGATACGCAGATCCAGTATATTTATAGGTAAGTACCTTTATATAATAATATACCTTTATAAAAGATATTTAGAGTTATAAATACAATTTTACATACAATATAATATTATCAACAAAGTTACACGTTTCTTGGTTGGAGAATATAATAGGAGTCGGATGCTGCTGATGTTTTGGTATGGGCGAGCTGAACCCTGATGCCTGAAGTGCTATATTTAATCCAGGAATTTGTAGATTTTGGGCGAGCTGAACCCTGATGCCTGAAGTGCTATAGAAGAATATGTTGATGGGCATAGCTAAACCCTGTTGCCTGTAGTGCTAGCTAACTGGAAGTAATAGTAGATCCAGTTGTAGACTATTGATGGACTTTATGGGCGTAGCTAAACCCGGATGCCTGTAGTGCTAGCTGACAAGTAGTAGTAGTGTAGTAGTAAATCCGGTTGTAGTTTAGAGTCCATATTAACCTAAAATGTCCATATTTCAATAATAGGCACAGTCATTATGTAATAGCACAGTACAATTATAATATTGACAGCATTCATACTCCTTCTCCAAAGTGACTTGTTTTTCTCCTTCTGCTTTCAGTTTCCGGATTAGGGTACAGTTTGGTACCCGAATCAATGCGGGTTGGATAAAAAATGATTTCTCATCCAACAATACATAGGTAATAACACCTCGGGACACACAATTATGTCCAACCTTCATGCAACAGTTTTCACTGTTCCATGTTCTCCTCGGGTGGCTGGTTTGGACCCGGTTGTTGAGCCTGTGGCTGAACAAGAGAGTCCACACCAGCTCCATCCGTAGGTGCAGCCAATGCGGGGACAGCTGGTGTTAGTTTCACCTTCTGGCGTGCTTCGAACAGGCTCAAAGCATGTCCAGGTGTGCCGTCCCAGTTATCCATGATAACTCCAAAAACCTTGAAGAACTTTTGTTGGTTCTTCATGTTCGTTGCTCGTTCTCGGATAAGGCTTCCTGCCGCAGATTAGCAGCCTCCTGCTTATCTTTGGCAACATCCGCCTTTATCTGAGTAGAGATCCGGTTGATCTCTGACTTCTGGATCGCGTCTATGCACTGGAGAGTGCTCGACACGGTCCGACGGTACATATCCAAATGGAGGTTTTCCAGGTGGTGCTGTAACGTCTCAAATTGCTTGCTCTGAATAGTGCAAGACAATTTGTCCTCCTTCTTGAAGAAGGTCTCCACTGTCTGGATCACCTTAGGCCGATGAACCACAGCACCAGGTGGGGGTACCTGACCCTGAGGCTTCGGCTGTGCTCCAGACCCACTCGCAGTGACAGCTACACGCGTATGCGAAGAAGCAACCGCAGTAGTAGCCACACTAGCGGTGGTCGTAGGAGGGCCTTGACTTGGTAGTCCCTGAGCCAGGGGGAAACCGTGACAATTCCCTTCTAAGGTCTGTGACAGTCAACAGTGGCGCGGATGGACGTTGTCTCACCACAGCACTCATTGTTGGTCGTGGAGCTTGACCTCCTCCTGTCGGCAGTTTCCTGCTTGACCCTCCCGTACTGATCAAAGATTTGCATCTCTGGTCCGGGTGGGCCCATAGCAGGGTACTGCCTTGGGTCTCTGACATTCAAAGGCGTGTGCTTCCGGGAGGATTGACCACCCGGTCCACTGACACCAAAGAATGTCGGGTTCTGTGCACCTTGTGGGGTTGGTGCTCGTCCATAATGAGAAGGAGTTCCAGTAGGAGACGGAAGATGTGGCTTCTTACTTCCCCCATTTGTCTGTCTCTCCAGCGCCTCCAGTGGTGACCTGGCTCGGCTTGGATATTCAGACGCCTGTCTCTTTCTATCTGCCACAGAGGGTCCCTGACGGTAGTCCCTGCTGCTTCGGATTTGTTCTCCGGATGGAGTTACATAAGCCCCACCCCGGCGGCGGGCCTTGTTGCTCCTCCATTCGTTTAACAGATCGTACTCCTCCTGGGCGTACTCTAATTTGCCAGACCCGGGAGTCTGGGCAAACCGAGCCTTCAGTTTCTGGTTAGTACCAGGAACCGTTGGCGCAAACTGCTTCGTACTCGGTGTGAGGGAAGCAAGTTTCTCGGCATTGAGGCCCTTTAGATTGCCATAGAGTTCAGAGTGAATTTTCATCACTCTATCTATGGCCGCCTCCAGGCCCTCTCCATGCGAAGTCACATAGTGCCGGACCATGTCTCCGCGTCGGGGAGTGACACATCCTGTGCATTTAGCACATTTCTTGCCAACCTCCCGGTCGCAGACATATTCCGGCCTCTGGTGCATGTGAACCTCCACGAGATGACGAAGGAACTCGTCTTTCTCGATGAAGAATTCAACCTCATCTTCACTTTGAGTACATCGTTGAAAGGGACAATCCTTACGATCCTCCCCGTAGTACTCATCCAGAGCAAACTTTAGCTTGCCCTTCTGGTCGTAATTGTACAGACCATTGGGTGAATTCTTAACGAATTCCCAATAGATCCAGTACATGTTGGCCGGTTTTCTATCGGAGAGCTTCTTGCGAAGCCACTCCTCCATGTCCTCACGCTTCTCACAGGTGATCCGAGGGGGTAGTCTCCATACGGATTTACTCCCCTTCAGGTGTCCCCTGTGTAGAGGAATGAAGTCGGCAAAGTTGCTATTGGCGTTTTCCCAGATAGCAGCCTCTTGCTCATCGGTCAGAGTGACATCCACAGGTTGCACAACGGGTTGTTGACCAGCGAGAACCTGGGCTGCGGCATCTTGAGCGTCACTACTCAAATCGGCCATTACGTCGTGTAGCTTGACGATTGGCACACCGAGCTCAACTTTTACGGTTGGGACACCCAGTTCAGCTTCTGGAGTTTCAGCTTGAACGTCTACCTCGATAGGTTCAGGTTTACGTCGGTTAACCTTCTTCTTACTCCGTCTGCGGGATCTGCCATTAGTAGAAGTGCCGGGCTCGGATGCGTCCGTCTCGTTGCCGGAGACATCCGAAGCCTTAGCTCCCTTCTTATTGGCTGAGCGTGGGGACACCCGACGGGTTCAGGTACTGTCGGCCACACTCGTGCTGGTAAAGGTTCGGTTCCTGACAATTTCCCTTTACCCTTACCTTTGGTGGGGGTTCCTTTACCCTTTCCACCAGCTGCTTTCCCTATCGCCTGCTCAGTCTTCGTAGGGGTAGACTGATCAGTTTTAGGGGAATCATCTGCACCAGGTGGAGCCTTCTCAGGTACTACCGCTGCGTCTCCCAAGGTAGGAGTTACAGCAGGAGACATGAGACGCTCCATCCGATCGGCCATTTTGGCTGTTACCTGCACGGGTGCGGGTCCGGGTACTAGCTCCGGATGCGCCAGTGCATACTGCCTCTCCAATAGACGTACTACGAGGTCTTGTATCACCCCGAGTCTGTCTAGTGGAGACACACCAATACGGGCCTCCTCTGCCTCAATGGTTTGAGACGTAATGGGGACCCCTGGACAGTAATCCACAACAGTGTTACCTGCTGCTTCATACTCCTCCGCTGTTCCTAACATTAGGATCTGGTCTCTATCTATGTACCTAGAGACCTCATCTGCCTTGACACCGGTGTAACCCGTTTTGTCAGACACATACGAAGGCCTAAAGAAGGTATTCCTTCAGAAAGCCATTTCTGCGTCCCAGACGGCTTTACGGAACCATAAATGGACTACCAGTCCTTTGGCCATCTGATGGTAATCCATCAGCCAGGCTTCCGGAAAGGTATTAGCCCATTGCGGATGAGCACATTCCCAGATTGCGTTGACAACACGCTTGTCAACCTCTCTGGGCTTCCCATAACAGGTGAGTATCAGCATTTCCTCAGAAATAGCTAACATCCGTCCGTCATAGGGACTGGCTACATTGTGCCATTCGGAACTGTCTGGTAGGGGCAGCTCTAGGTACATTGGCCTGTCAACCGGAGAAGCAGGTCCCAAAGCACCGGATGAGGTACTCCCACCAAGACGAGGCGGCAATTGAGGGGGAGATGGCATCAGAGCCCTGTCATGAGACTGGACTCCTGCCGGCTCTCCACTCAAACCTTCGGATGGAGGGGCTACGTAAGGCTCACCTACAACAATTCTTTGTTGAACACCTCGGCGTTCAGGACTCACTTGTCTGGAGTTCTACGTCGCTATTGTCTACTCCAGAGAAGTACTGATCAACATTCATTTGTTGATCCATCTGATCACAATCAGCATCGTATTGCTGATCGTCGTATGTATAAGTGGGACTCTTGGGAGAACCACTTCCATACTCCGGCGGGGTGCTAGCACCGGCACCACCGCCAAGGCAGACGGCCTCTTCTGCCATAGACAGAAGTGGCTGTTCGGGGATTTAAATATCCCAATCCACCGGATAAGCAGTTAAGACTGCTTACCCAGTGAAAGGCGGGCGCCTTTTAACGAGAGCACACCTCGAAACACGGCTGTCAGAGGCTATCAAACTCCAAAAAGAGTAAGACCACCCTCGGCCACGTCTTCTTCCTTCGCAGGAATAAGACAATATGGGGGGATACTCGAACTTGAATCGCTGTGCATGATCAAACCAGCGCCTCACGTGACCATTCGAAAATGGGTCAACAACTTTCCCGCGTGCCCTTAATTAGGTCACGCGCCCTTACATAAAAACAATACAATACCCGATCGGTCGTCCGTCCGTACTCAGGTCTCAACCATGACAACTCCCTAGGTATTATGGAGTTTATGGATAGCATAGGCATATCCACCGGATTATCCGTCCAAAACCGTGGGTACATTGTCATAGGACCTTTTCCAGAAACTCATGACTGGCTCAAATATACATTGAACTTGGTTACAACATATAACAGTACACAGTACAGGACAACACACTCGTTGTGTTAACAGGCTAGGTTACAGCAGTCTTTAGCAACCTTGGACTGCGTCTAAGAGGTTTTGAGGCCTCTTTTATTGACCTGGTATCCATAAGAGCCTTTTCCAAGGTCTTCTTAGCCTTAGAAGGACCTTTCCTCTTATTTTTACCTGCGCCTGCCGAGACTTTTTGTATCTTCCCCTGTTTTCCGGATGTTACAACAGGGGGCACCACCCTCTTCGGGTCTGCCACCTTCCGTGGCCGCCCGGGTCCTCGCTTTCGGGTCGGTACCACTTCGAGTTGCTTAACACGACTTTGTTGCATTACTTCCAATAGACCATCGCCGTACATTTCGGTGGAGGTATCCCTCCCCCTCCATGGGCGTAGTCTCGCTACATTTGACTTGTAACATTTACCAAGCTGTGATTTAATAATCACTGTGCAATCACTAATAACCTGAGTTATAGTGAAAGGTCCATCCCAATTGCTGGCTAGTTTCAGGTTGGCCAGAGGTTGGTGTAGACGCAATACTCTATCCCCTAGATTAAAAAATCTAGCTTTTAGACCTGTGTCATAGCCAACTTTCTGCCAACGCGCAGTTTTCTGCAACTCATCTCTAACCCTCTCATAGGCTTGTTTGAAATTATCCCATAGAGATTCTACAAACATCACCTGGCAAGGGGTTTCCGGATTCATCCTTATTACGCCAAACACTAAATCTGCTGGCATAATCAAATCCTCTCCAAAAACGAGGAGATTAGGAGAACAGTTTGTGCTCGAGTGTACAGTGCCATTATAAGCATGTACCAGGAATTCACATTGTTCATCCCAATCATCCATCTGCTCATTTACTAGAGACTTAAATATTTGGATCAGAGTCTAATTGAATCTCTCTACTTGTCCATCACTCTGTGGCCTATAGGGATTAGTTCTTGTCTTGCAAATTGCCAGACAATTACACATCTCCTGCCACAGACTAGACTCAAATTCTCTGCCCTGGTCACTGTGTAACATGAGTGGGACACCTAGGTGCAACACCCACCCTTTTACAAAGGCCATAGCACAAGTAACAGCCTTATGATCCGGTAAAGGAAACACTCGGGTGTACTTGGTATAATAATCGGACACGACCATCATACACGTGTTGCCACTAGGAGTGGGGGGAACCCGGGTCCTGGTTTGTTCTTACAGCACTCAGGACAGGTCTCTACCCATCGGGTGAGATCTGTACTCATGCCGGGCCAATAGTATCGTCTGGTTAGACGTTCTAGAGACTGTTTCTTTCTAAAGTGTCCACTAGTTCTATGCCCGTGACAGAAATACATAATATCTCGTCGCATAGCACTAGGTATGACAACTTGCAAGGTTTTCTTCCTATTAGAATAGTTCTTCCATCGAAATAGAATACCATCCCGGACTTCCAGCTCGGCCCATTGAGCTAGGAATCGTCTCATCTCTCTGTTCTCCAATGACACTTCGGGTCTTGGAGGACAGATACCCTGATTAAGGAACTTAATCAAACGTGATGTGACTGCATCAGACTCCTGGAACTGTTGGATGGTCTCCAAGGACCAATTCAAGACATGTTCCGGATGGGTTTCGAAAGGAACTCGAACCCCTGCCAACACAGCATTGTGTGCTCCACAATCAGTGCACTCAGCATTTGCACATTTCCTCACTGGGATTCTAGACAAAGCATCTGCATTCAAATGTTTTGCCCTGGCTCGGTGTTCAATCTGGCTGTGATTTAGACCGAATTCGGATAGGTGCGCCGTGGTAAGGGATATGAATTCTTCTTGGTCATACCATTCAATTTCCGGTAATCTATGCAAAAACGGATGGTACCATCTTTCTTAGTCACCATGCACACAGGGCTAGACCAAGGACTGGTTGATGGAATTATTACATCCTGTTCAAGCATTTTTCCTCCTCAGCTACCCTTTTTTTGGCTAGTGGGAGTCTTCTATAAGGAATCTTAAAAGGTTTATTCTCACCAGTGTCAATCGTATGCAGTACCTTATCAATTGTTCACTTGGTGCTGCAAAAGCTTTACGGTACTTATATAGCAAGTCAGTTAGAGCTTCACGTTGTTCATCATTTTCTACATGGCTTTCGGCTACTAGAGTATCTAGTTCCGGACTCCTTTCGGGTGAGGAAGGGACTCCGGGTGCCAAAACATGTTCACAGTCTTCTACCAATTCAGAGAGGACAACCGACCCGAGGATCGTATCCTTCTGTACGTAGACAGTCTTATTACCGGTATTGGATATAGGAACCACCGTCCAAGCAGCGTTAGCTACTAGAACGTCGGCGGATTCCAATCCGATACTTGACAACATTGCCATGTGTGGCTCTACAACTCCAGTTTTTCCTGAAAACTGTCTGTCCGCTCGACATAAGACATCACAGGCTGTGCCTGGTGGTATCTTAACAGTCTGGGCTACACTGGCTACACTGCTCACTTGCCTAAGTACACATTGTACTTCGAGATGATACGGGTCTCTCACTTCCAATATTCCCCTCTGGGAATCTAACCTTGCTCCATATAATGCATACCAGTCTGGAACTAGATACTCTAGTAGCCGAAAGCCATGTAGAAAAATCCACATCCCTTCAAGAATTCGAGACAAGGATGACCCGGGGGAAGCTGGGCACACCCCACCCTGGCCAACTCATTGGCCGCTCCCTCTGGACTGATATCGGGTTTCCCCTCTGTGTTCTTCTGCCGGTTCTTGACACCTGGTGTACTATCAGTCTCCCCAGCCTCATGAGTAAGGAACTGATCAGGTCCCTTAGCTTCACTGCTGGGCGTAATCGCTAGAGGATTCTCACCAGTACCACAAGCGGCGATAGGCTGGCAGTCATGGCAATCACTCATTCAGGGGGTAATCCGGTTGCCTTCATGGACACCCCCACTCAGTTTTCCTTCTTCACTGAGTCCTCCTTACTCAGATTGTTCCGGTAACGAGCGTTTCTATAAACTTGCTTATCTGCCTCACACTCGGCAGCATAATGTCCAGTTTCCTGACATCAGAAGCACGTCACTACACTCCTATCAGGCTTAGGCCTTCTAAGATTTTCAGTGATCTTTTTTACCAAATTGTTAACCAGGTCCTCTGATAAAGACGGACCGGTAGTAGGTTTGGTATCGGGTTGAGTCACAGGAGGTTTGGAGGTAGTCACTTTCTCCTCGACGTAACCCGGTTCCTTTCCCCAGTTCCGGTTGTACCGGGGGTTCCCTTGGCCAACGGCCCCAACGTTTTCATCTTCGTCAGGTTCCCCTGATTCGGATGAATTGGTTTTGGGTATCCCTTCCGGGATTATCATTGCTGACATCCATTGAGGTACCTTCCCAGCAAAGATACGGGCTTTACGATCATAATGATCTAGGGACTGGAACAAATCTGTCAAAGAGGCATCATTCTTCCAAGCTTCACAGGCCACTGTCCTGTGTTCCTGATTCCGCAATCCTTCGATGAATTGTTTAAACATTTCATCTAGGAAGCATTCATCATCTAATCTCCATTGAGGTCTGGCTTTGTGCAACAGTCGTTGACATTCTAAGCCGAACACTTTGGCAGATTCCTTAGGTTTCTGCGTTCTTTTAGTGAACGTCAGCCAAGGATCTTCTCCAACTATATTCCCATATAAATATGAAGCAATCTCTATGAGTTCATCATATTTCATATGGACCGAGAGTCCTACAATTTGGGAATCTCTCCATTGTTCCACGGCTCCTTTCCCGTCGCCTTCCTTTAACCAGCACACTAGATAAGGGAGAGCTTCCGCTTTGCCCCATCCATTGCAGTTAAAGACATCCGCGCAGCCTTGATACTCCTCTTTCCAAGGATTCTTGGCATTAAAGGGGGTAGGTATCTTAGCTACTCTACGAGCCGGATGCGTGGATCCAGTAAGGGTTAAACCCCTACTCCATTCCATGATTTCCGTATCGTCCAGACCTTGATTGTAACAATCGACACCTAAGTTAGCAATTGCTGCATTGGAGTCATGCAGCGCTTGTTACCCTGGAGAAAGAGATACTCGGCGACTGAGTCTCTTTTTCCTTGGAGGATTCGTACCATAAGTAGCTCCAAAGCCTCCGGGTGGTGGTCCTCCTCCACCCCCTGATCCCCCTGATCCCCCTGCTCCGTATGGAGGCACCTGCGAGAAGGTGTATCCGCCGGTTTGAGGAGTTGGCCCTGGATTATTGGTGGGTTGTGTATTTCCACCAAAGCTAAAGAAACCACTATTGGGATTAGTGTTTCCTCCTGTTCCATATGACTGATTTCCATTATTGAAACCAGTCCCACCGGCAGAGGGTCTGCTTCTGGAACTATCTCCTGAAGGTCCGGATCCTTGATCACATCCGGATTGCCCTCCAGCTGTACTGGAATTCCCGGATGTTCGTCCGGTTGTTCCTCCGGACATGTTCCGGGTGTTACCATTAGACGGATTCGCTCCTGATTGGGATTGATTCCATCCATACTGGGCGTACGGGCCATTTGGTCCCCCTAAAGGTGACTGTTGTGGCCATCTGCCGTCAAAGGTGGAGGTTCTTGCCAAGTGGTTTTGTTTAGCTCCACTCGTAGAGTCACCCCCACTATTTCCCGTACCTAAACCAAGAGGTTTCGAGGTATTATCCGTGAATCTAACCTGATGACTCTTTACTCCTTCGTAACGAGGTACAGTTGTCTCTGTTACCCCGTCATCGCCCCTCATCTGGTTACTCGTCGTGTTTAGGGCAATTCCTGAAACAGTGAAGTCTGATTCAAGAGTGCCTACTGCACGACCAGTATCCTCTAGATACTTTGACATCTGGATAGCTTTAGCTTCCAGTTCAGAATAATCATCCATCATTTTTGTCTGTTTGGCAGCCAAGTCTGTGGATTCACGTATCCATTGACCTCTGAGTTTTTCATGCTCTTCGGTTTGTTTATGATACGTTTTTCGTGCATCCTTGAAGGCTGATTCAGCTCTTCTTGATACTTCCCATAGGCCGATTGGGTTGAATTTAACTCTTGTTTAGTTCTATTCAACTCATCACACGAGGCTCTGTATTCCAGATCCGCCGTGTATAGTGCGTCACGATACTGTTCGTGCTGGAGTTGGAAATCTTGTTTTTCCTTTTCCATTTCATCCAATAACAATTGTTGTTGGTGTCTATACTTCTGATCGTACTCAAGACGTTCTGATATCAACTGTTTGTTTTCAGTCAGAATTTTGTCTCCAGTTCCGGACAGTGTAACAAGATCTTTTTGGATCTTCTCGTATTCAGCTCTCATTTCTTCGAGCTCGTCCATTTTGTTCTTTTCGAATCCACACTTTTGGTGTTTAATTCGAGAACTATATGGAGTTTCAAACATACCTGCACTAGGCTTTGGTACCTCAAATGGCAGTTTACCAAATTGAGCAGTACTTTTGTGCATAGCTGCAGGTTTCAAAGTACCTCCTGGTATATATAAGGGGTCTCCAAATTCATCCAGTTCATCTTGTAAGTTTTTTCTTACATCCTCTAACCCATCAGGGTAGTGTTCCAGTGGATATCTCCACTCCGTTCCTTGGGGTGGTGACTTGATTTCACCATCCTCCATTGGGGAATTTAGCTCATGATTTGGGCCATTTCCCCTAACTGGGCTCAGCTCAGTCATTTCTGACTGCGCTTACCCGAAGACCAACTGGTCACGGCACCAGTGTAGTGGTTCGTCTCGTTAAGTTAGATTAAATCATAACGAAGAGAGAGAAAGTTTCTGGGTAGGCAACCGAGCTTTTATTTCATAGCTTATGTTACATACGATCACAGCCTCAGAGGACTACATGCTACTAGGGCATTCGGTTACCCTATCGGGTAATGACCTGGTTGAGCAGTGGGTAAAACCACTACTGGAGAACATGGGGGTAGAACCAGCCTTATATAGGGGAAAAGCCCGCGAAACTCAGACCGGCCACGTGACGTGTGGCAGACGAGTGGTAGGCCCCCTGGTGTAATGGATACAAACCCAGAGGCAGGTGCTGCCACCTGCCATCTGGACTCCCCCACTACACCCGAAGACCTAGGTCTGAGTCCCACGGGTACATGAACGTAAAGTGTAAATACCATACCCCTACAAAACCAATGAAAATGCCATTTAGCATGAAATAGAAACTCTTTCTGCATATTGCAACTACTTATTTGTTACATCCATATTCGCTTCTTTTGAAACAAAGCTAATGAATAGAAAGTGAAATGCTTAATGGGAAAGGAAGTAATTAGGTCTTCTCAATTATGGAATTATGAAACAGAAGAGAGCCTCACACTTCATGGGCATAGTACAAATTGAGGTTTCTAAAAACACTGTCAGTTTGGTACACAGCAGCAGATTTCCTGACATTAAACGAGAGTTTAGTCAGGTTTGCAGGGCATTTCAAAACGATATCTATAGCTATGGTTTTGAAATGCCCTCCTGAGAAACGATGGGAAACTCACACTGCTGAAGCACAAGTGGGAATTTTCACTGCCCACTTCACACCAGTGCTTAAATCTCTGATGCAAAATCCCATTTGCTGAATTTCTGACAACTTTGCTGATAGTGGAGAGAAGGCAGACTGTCTGTGCCAAATGATAAATAATCTGGTGCAAAGACCAACTTGTTCTTCATTTTAACTGCAATATTATCATTACCTAATAAAACATGAAATTTTTTGTCAGTCACACGGTCAAAAAGTAACTAAATCATAACCAATATTTCATCATTTTCATCTCTCAATGTGATGAGGTCTTAATAGTCTTTTGCTGCAGAGTCAGACACAGACCATCTTTACCCTTTACCTCCCGCACACCACTAAGGCCCCTTATTGCATGTCTATAAACCAACTGTGATTTATACATACATTTTCCACTTGACCACACATGTCTCAAGGGCTATATTTGCTGCTGGCTTTTGCTCCCTTAAAGAAGACATCTCTGAGGGTGACAGGAAATCAGGCATCATCTCCAGTTCTTCTGTGTTTTATAAAGATCCTAACTTACTTTCAATTATAAATCTTTCCATGTCATTACTAAAGAACCTTGTAAAAGCACAGTATTCGCAGGGTACTTTTTTCTGACCCTGGCCCCATGGGAACTGGAACCCTTCTTACATTATGTCTCCTGAGTGATCAGGTGTTAAGGGTCTCTTTTACTGATAGGTCAGACACAGACAGTCTATAGCCCCCTCCGACGCCCCACCAAGGCCTCTTATTGCATGCCTAACCAACTGTGATGTACATATTTCCCACTTAACCACACATACAAGTCCTAAGGGGACACAATATATGGCATCATATTGAAATCCTTTGAAGGACACATCTGATCATGAGAGTGATGCAAATCAGGAAATATCTCTAGTTTTTCTGTGTTTTATATCAACGAACTGATAAGGAGACTTTGAATAAAGGCATTTCTAAATTTTTCATCATTATCAATATTTCCATGTCATTACTGACAAACCTTGTAAACCCAGAATAAAAACAAGGTTTCAACATACATTGATTACTATCTTTCAAGTTCCCATAAAAGCACTGACATTTGCAGTCACAGTATTGAATGTAAGGATAGGGTCCTATGGAATTCCCTAGAGAAGATCATCATTACAGTCCTATGTACACAGAAAGGTATAGCTTAAATGACATACACGTCATTACCACAAATACATAAAAAACTGACACTTTAGTGCCAGGTCATCTGTCTCAATATTTGCCAGGCATCTCATGAGTGCATACCCATTTACCCTGACATATCTCTATTTATGATAACTATTCCTCAATGGGATTGATATCTGTGATATTGATTTATCTGCAATGTGTCTCTCCATACCGAAGGGTGTGATAAATGATATAAAGCTGTCTCTACCATCCTACCAGCTCCTCAGCCATCCCTAGCAGCTCTCCATCTATCACCATTATAGATGCTTTTGATGCTGCTTACACTGAGAGACCATGACAGGAATATAAACTACTGGGTGTATGACCGTCGAAGGACGGTAGACTGACTTCCTTCATTTATATGCCTGTCTAACACATAAGCTGCACCAGACTAGTGAAAGTTAAAAGTGAATATATGTTTTGTTTGATTAAAGGTCTATCCAGCCTGATCGGCTTTTTCACCCCACTAGCCAAGGGTAAACTCAATAAGGCTAAGGCCATGCCCTTCAAGGTGGCATTAGGCCTTATGGTGATTTCCAGCGGGGGAGGCAAGGTACACGATAGTGCACTTAGTGAAGGAAAGCTGCTCTCTGGACAGAAAACAGTTAAATATTAAATAGAAATACAATAGAACCCACATATGGAGTAGTGCACATTCCACTTTTTTGTTGTTGTTATCTCATTTTCATTTTTTTTTACATACAAACTATCTCAGTGTCTTATCTTTACATGAATCGCGATTCGTTGTGGACGGTCTTTGGTCGGTTCATATATGTTGTCCGTGGTGTCTGGTGTATATAGACTAGGAAACAAGCTTTTATCCACCCAAGGCCTGAACATTGTTTAGTTGTTCTACAATGCTCACCTCGTCCTGACTCTAGCAACCTCCTTAAGAGGACCTTCCATAGACTCTAACAGACCTCACAAAGAAAGCTTTTCTAGAACCCGTGGGACAAGCATTGCACATCATCAAAATAATCTGCATAAGTAGCTGAGGTTTATCAAAGCATCCAATGCCTTTATCATGCCAACACTAATATCAACTTTCTTGGCTGTGTTTAAATTTGTGCCATTCTATGGTTCCAAACATTTGTATGTACAACAAATTTAAAAGCGGATATATGTTTTGTTTGATTAAAGGTCTATTCAGCCTGAACAGCTTTTTCACCCCACTAGCCATGGGTAAACTCAATAAGGCTAAGGCTATGCCCTTCAAGGTGGCATTAGGCCTTATGGTGATCGCCAGCGGGGGAGGCAAGGTACACGATAGTGCACTTGGTGAAGGATACAAGTAGCATAGCTGCTTTCTGGGCAGAAAACAGTAAATGCTTCCTTGCTAATGAGTGCTAATGATTCAAGCAGAATAGGTGTCTATATGGTTATTTTGACATCATTTTGGTCCCACTACAAATGGCCCTTCCTAGATGATCCTCCACCAAAGGCCTTCCCATGTAACCTGCAGAACATGTTTACTCAGGTGTTTTCATTCTGAAGTTAATATAAATTTCAATAAATGAGGTAAACCCTTGTCAATTTGTAAGGCCTGGCACAGACTCTTCAGATTGACAACTACCCTGCCACTTGACTGACAAGTCAGATTTTCTTGGTTTTAAATTGCCATGCTGTTTAATAAACCATAGTTATTTTGTGTGAAAGTATTCTACATCAGTCCTACTTTCAAATGTCTCAACCATGATTATGTGCTTACAAAACACTGACACTGATTTTCTACATGGGGTGTGTGGAAGTCATTGTCTTCAAATGGTAAATAAAACTGACTGCCTTGTATGAGTTAAAGAGCTACACAGGTATGTCCAGGATATACACCCAACGCATTGCAGGTTAACCCAATAAGGCTTGGTTTGTGCCCCTCAGAGTGGCTTTAAAACCTTGTGGTGATTGCCTGAGGGGCAGATGGCTGTCTTAATGTAACAAGATAGTGTAGGAGGAGAGGATAGGTGAAATAGTAGTACCAGTGACAGTCAGACAAAAGTACCATAATATCCCATCTATCATAAAGTGTGGCTTTTACCATGTACATGTTAAGAATTAAGAATAATCCAGCAAAGCTAATGCTACCAGAAACAAAAAGAATGATGGTAAAATGAGTGAGGCAGAAAACCCCATATTGGAAGGTAAACACATTTATATGAAATGCTACAACAATGAACATTTGTTCAAAAATGATAGCTTTTATTGACAACAAAAAGTGAGGTCATTGCATATCTATGTGTCATATATTTGTTCGATAACATCAATATTCATGAAACAATGAATAAATCATTTAGCATAAGGGTCAAGTCATTTAAAAATGCTGTTTGGGATTTTTCAGGGGTTATTCATGTTCAGGGCCCAGTAGAATAGAGACTCCTATTCACAGAACTTTATACTTAGTCTAAATTTATAGGTGAGAGTCTAAGCATTCATTTGAGTCTATATTTGTGCAGATCCCATGCATGTGCCCAGAGTTACGGGCCTTGAAAGTTGAAAAAGAGGTCAAAAACTCATATTTTACACAATTCTGAATTCTTATTTTACATGCACAATGAATGCAACCATGTATGTAAAATGAAAAACGAAGCAATTAGGTTTTCTCATGTGGGAAATTATGGAACAGTAAAGATGCTCACACTTCATAGGCATAATACAAATTGGGCTTTCTAATGACATTGTCATTTTGGTACAGAGCAGCAGATTCTCTGGTCTACAACACACAAGAGTTTAGTCAGGGTCAGAAAAGAATTGGGAATTCACACTGCTGAAGCAAAAGTGTGAATTTTCACACTGCCTATTCCACTGCCGCACTGAAGCTACCACTGCTCTCATCTCTGATGCAAAATCCCATCTGCTGGGTTTCTTTTAATTTTGCTGATATTGGAGGGAGGACAATGTGCGAATACTAGGTAAATGATGTACCGTAATCTCCCGCGTATAAGGCGCACCTCGCGTATAAGGCGCACCTAGAGTTCAAGAATAATGTCAAAAACATAAAAAAATCATAATTTTGATTCTACTGAATGTATTTTCAAAATTTAAAAAGCTATGTGTAGCTAGGGCACCCCACATCCCCTTTGACCCCCCTATGTCAGATTTTGAGTTAGGGGGAGTGTAAGATATCAAAAGAAAGCTCTTGGTGTCCCCCTTGTGGATCCAAGAAGTACTAAAACCCCTCGTATAAGACGCGCCTTATACGCGGGAGATTACGGTAGTGCACATGTACCTGTACAATTATTACATGATAAAACAGGGAGGGTGGGTCACTGTCATGGTCTAAAATTAAGTAAATCATTACCAAAATTAACCATGGGTCCTTATTTACATGTCCATTTAACTGATGAAAAGAAAAAAAGGGGGTCCCAGGCTAGTTAATATTTCTTCTTGAAGTCTGAGTGACCTTACAAGTAATATGATTGCAAAGGCATGTTAAAAGAATTCCTTTTGGCATTGGACCAAAAATATAAACAATAGTGTTGAGTGGTCTATATGTACATAGAACCTTTAACACTGGACTTTTACACAGGACTCTCTGGTCTAGTGGTAAACTGCTTTTACCTTGCAACTGATGTTTAGGAATTTTGTTTCTTTTTGGTTAGCACCAGCATTATGCCTGTCATGTGCTTGTATATATCTCAAGTTGAATATGACAGCCAAAATAGGTTTAACCTAGAACCACTGTATCACACCCCCCTAGTGTGATAACCATTCTCTGCATCACACTGCCAGGTAGATAATTGCAAATGGTCACAGAACTAATTATGAAAGGACTACCAATGCCAAATAAATGAATTTTTGAACGTTTCTGACTAAATTAACTTGAGATGAATACAAAGGAACACTTGAATAGGTCGTCACTGGGGGTTATCACACAAGGCAAATGACCCTCAGTGGTGACCCATTCTCGTGCACCTTTGTCTATATATTATTCTGGGGCTACATATACCACCTGGTGATCTGTGAATCAACTAGATAAATGCATTTGCCTAGAAACTTGTGTGATGTGTTTACTTTGCAATTATTCACTATGTAGAGCCGCTCGGGTTGATAGACTCTCAGACACTCAGTATGATGCCCCAAATGACATGATGCACTCATTCATTTGCAATACTGGAAGGGTTAGAAGAGAAAATTAATGCATCTTTTGCTTCAATAAATCAAAGGACCTAGTTATCCTGAGGGCTTATATCACAGCCCCGGTTTTTATTGATAGCACCATGTGGATTGCCATTAATGACATGGTACTGTCAGGTGCTGCCATGTCATTGCGCAATGTATAGATTGGCAGTTAGAGGAACCTACAAGGGATCAGTAAGTAAGCAGACTTTTACCCACGGGCGTGGACTGGTTACCAGATTTAGTCTGTGTAGGTGTTATCCATATGCTATAGAAGGGTGAGAAACTAAAGGGAACAGTGCTGCCCTCTGGTGCCTTTAATTGCTATGCACAGACCTTGATTACGGAGGTGAGGTGTTACTTTGGCAAAGTCACCACTCACCTCCGTAATCAAGGTCTGTGCATAGCAAATAAAGGCACCAGAGGGCAGCACTGTTCCCTTTAGTTTCTCACCCTTCTATAGCATAGGATAACACCTACACAGACTAAATCTGGTAACCAGTCCACGCCCATGCTTTTACCTACACTGTTAGCGAATCAAATCATACCTGATGTGGGTAATATAAATGGTAAACTGAAGGGATGGGCCTTGAAGTAGCCCATGGACCCTCCTTTTCGCTTCCCTGGGCATATTCTCTGTATTCCATTAGGTAGATAACACCCAAGTGAATGCCATACTCTCTTACCTCTCGGTAGCTGCATGCATTTAGATATTGCATGAAACTAGAAATAAGCTTTTAAACAAACCAAAACCCTGCTATGATGTATATAGGATCACTATAGAAATAGGGGGCAGCTTGTATCAGGCTATTTGACAATATAAAGAAATATAAAACCTGAAATATTCAGGCTGATTTGTCTTCCAGTCTAATCATTAAGGGAGTGGTCATCTTTTAAGAACAGGGGGGTTGGCGAAATTCCGCGCGTGCGACGAAAATTTTTCCGTTCCCCACTCCGAGTGGTCTGAAACTTATCTGTACCCCCTTTTATTCTATAGTCGTGCACAGGCTTTTTCTCTCAAAAGGGGCAAAATGTTTTTTGCCCCCCCCTTAGAGGGGTCTGAAATCTTTTTGTCCCCCCCCAAACCCACTAATCCCTCAGTTGTTAAAAAAAGATCACTCTCTAAGTCAGGGTTCATCTTACATATAAGTATGGCGTATATATGCAGGAGTTGACAGTGAGTGTCTCTTTTTTCCTTTTGTAAAAAGTAAATGAGTTCTGATGTCACCTTTCCTTCGTAACTTGTTTAATGGCTGATTGATTCGTACCCATAAATCATAATGTGGATCTGGCTGTTGATTACTTACACAGGCTACTTAATCCGCCTCGGCTAATCAATACCCAGCATAGAAAAGTTCTGCTGTAGGCATAATGCAAGTTTTAAGTAGATTATAATTGTCCCAGCCTTAAATTGAAAGTGTAAGAAGCATTGGTGGATGGGTCTGTTTATGAAGATAGTAACTGTGCATAGAGAAGCTATTGTTTTGATAACTCTCATTATCCTTCAATTAGCACTTCTAGCCTGGCTAAAACTATATCTAAAACAAAAACCTAACAACAGCAATGTGACTACTGACTCTAACAGTAGCTATTTGTAGCAGCTTGAATTAAAGAAGCTCAGTCCATATTTCTCCTTCATTGCCCAGCACCATATTTTACCTCTTGAACTTGGTAGTGTGGGAGAAAAAAGCGTCCCTACAACATTTTGGTGTAATGAGGCATAGAAGGGTTCTGTATACTGGCACGTTAGTACCATGGCAACAGAATCACTGCCTACATTATGTCTGCTGTATGATGAGGTGTTAGGGGTCTTTTACGAGTCAGACAAAAATAACTGCCCTCGACTTGGTCGCAAGCAGACAACAACAACACACAGGGAAAGATAGATTTAAAAAAAAATAGAAGGTAGGGCTAGGTATAATAAATCCCTCATACCACAATAATGGCAAAAATGGGGCTGTACGCAACTCGACGACCCATGGATCCTGTCCCATCCATGGGTCGTCTCGTTGCATACAGCCCCATTTACGCTATAACAGTGGCATTAGGCATTGATAATAGACACAGACAGTCTATACCTTACAAACCCCACTGTGTTCTCTTATTGCATCTCTAACCAACTGTGATGTAAACACATAACCACACAAACAAGTCATGAGGGGACACTATAATTGGCACCATATTGTAATCCTTTGAAGAACACATCTGATCATGAGGGTGACACAAACCAGGCATCCTCTCCAGGTTTTCTGTATCTTATATTATTTCTAGCATACTGATCTGGAAACTTTGAATAAAGACCTTGCTAAAATATTTATCAATTCCATCTTTTATCTTTCCATCTGGGTATTTTAGCTATTTCTGAACACACTATGACTACCATCTTTCAAGTCATATCAGAATTCCAATAAAGGCAGTTACATTTGCAGTCACAATGTTGTATGTAAGGATAGTGCCCTATGAAATTTTCTCGATAAGATCCTTGTTACAGCCCTATGTACACAGAAAGGTATAGCTTAAATGACATACACGTCATTATCACAAATACATAAAAAACTGATACTTATGTCCTATTTTTGAGTATCCTGTGGCCAACTACCTGGTCATCTGTCTCAATACTTGCCAGCTATCTCATGAGTGCATACCCATTTACCCTGTCGTATCTCTATTTATGATACCTATTCCCCTATATAGGATTGATATCTGTGATTTTGATCTACCTGCAATGTGTCTCTCCACACCCAAGGGTGTAATAAATGATATAAAGCTGTCTCTACCATCCTACCAGCCATCCCTAGCAGCTCTCCATCCATCACCATTATAGATGCTCTTGATACTGCTTACACTGAGAGACCATGTCAGGAGGTTAATGCAAAAGGTCCTGGGATTTCTACCACTGCGATCTTAGCGAAGGCACATATCATAAGACCTAGCCAGTCTACCCTATCTAATGCAGTGATTGCAGGCCAGTCAGGCACAGCAACTCCTGACATCACTTCACTATTCCTTTTCCAGCGCTAAGATCACTGCAATCTTAGTAAAATAATTGCATAGTGGTTTCACCTGAGTACATGAGCACTCACAGGGAACACTCCTGCTCCAAACATTGAATATCCCTGCTGTATACATATAGAAGGACAGGAGGAAGTTTGCTGGGTGTCCTTCAGGGCTCTTCAGGCTACTCAGGCATGAAGTGCACTTGAATACTGTACAAGGGAACGCTTGTATGAGGGGACACTTATGCAATCACTCTTGTGAGAAGGAGTGTTTCCACTGCTTTTCTTTCACTATGGCCCTCTTGCCTCTGTTCTACTTGGAATGGTGTAGGAGGGCTGAGGCTAAGATCACTGCAATCTTAGTGCTGGCTGTTAAAAGGCAAGACAGTGTAATCTTAAGACCGCTTAATTGGATAAGGCAGAATAGTTCCTAAGATCGCTGAGGTAGCGATCCCAGGTATTGACCTTTTGAATTAACCTCCATGCACAGCAAGTCCTAAGATCTCTTCGCTATTCCTTTTCCAGCCATAAGATCACTGCAATCTTAGTGAAATAATTGCATAGTGGTTTCACCTGAGCACTCACAGGAAACACTCCTGCTGCCAAGAGTGAATGTCACTGCTGTATACATGTAGAGGGGAGGGAGGACATTTGCTGAGAGTCCTTGATGGCTCTTTAGGCTACTCAGGCATGAAGTGCACTTAAATACTGTACAAGGTCAATTGCACCCTATACTCTATAAGTAGCTGACATAAGGGGGGGGGGCTTGTGCAATCACTCTTTTGAGAGGGAGTGTTTCCACTGCTGTTCTTTCACTATGGGCCTCTTGCCCCTGTGCACAGTGTGTTCTACTTGGAATGGTGTAGGAGGGCTGAGGCTAAGATCACTGCGGTCTTAGCGCTGGCTGTGAGAAGGCAAGACAGTCTAATCTTAAGATTGCTTAATCGGATTAGGCAGAATAATTCCTAAGATCGCTGAGGTAGCGATCCCAGGACCTTTTGAATTAACCTTCAGGAATACGAACTATTGGGTGTATGGCCTATGAAGGATGGTGGACTGACTACATTTATTTACTACAGTTAATTCTCAAGTACAGGCCTCTCTCACACATAAGCTGCACCAGACTGGGGAACAAGCTTTTATCCACACCCGAGGAGGAATTCACCATAATTATTTAAGCCTCATCCTGACTTTAAGAACCCTCTGTAAGCTGTAGGAGGCTTTTGGTTTGTGTACAAGCCAAGGCTTATAATCTGGAGTTTACAGTTAATTAAAATTCACTGGATTAAGTCAAATTAACGAATATGTTAAAAGATTTCCTGAATTTAGCATAGAAACGAAATGTAAAAGTTTACATTGATTCACCATAATCTAAAAAAACAGTGATTTCCCCTGTAATAGCTCAGTGTTCCACCCTCCCAATGTTCATTGGATGGGGATTCTCTGCATTTTTGAATGGGAATTTACCGTATGTTTACAGTGACAATGAGGGTGCCAGTGAATCACTGTTTGCTTTAGGGAATTTGTTTACTGTGCAGTGATATGTATGTGACACAATCAAATAATGTCATAAAGAATGCTCTTCTCTAAGCCATGGTACAAGCATTAATTTTCAGAATAAGCTAAGGTCCTTCAAACACCCAATATCTCTATTATTCCAACACTCATGTAAATTCTCTTGGCGGACTGTATTTTTCTCTGGTTCTTAACGTCTTTAAACATACCAAAGCTAAGGCCCCACAGAGTGCCTTTACGAATTGTGGTGGTACCAGGACCTTTACCCCTGGCGATTGCCAGCAGGGCAGACGGCTGTCAGCAAGTTACACAATAGTGCACTTTGTGAGGGATACAAGTAGCATAGGGTACCTCCTCTCTCAGTAGAAAACTGTAAATCCTTCCTAGCCAATGAGGTGCAATGAGTCTCAAGCAGGATATGTGTTTATGTGGCTATTCGGTTCTACTACATACAATACATCCTAGTTAATCCTCCTCTAAAGGCTTTTTTCATGTAACCTACCAAACATGTTTACTTAGGTTTCTTTGTCTTTTAGAGGCCATATAATCACCATAAGTGATGGTGATTGGGTGAAAATAGATGAATGATTCATGCTGGAACAGTGTCTTTCGGAAAGGAAGTGTCTGTTTGTAGTTGAAGTACATTATATCAATACTTATCTCAAACTTCTCCAATTCAGGCAATACCTTTTAAGGAAGTTATATTCTTCTTTGGTTAACTAAACTATTTGCCCGTTTGTGCTGATATCTATGTTGGACAGCATTTTTGATTGTGCTTTCCTACTTTGTTTTTGAGGGAATTTGTCTAAAGGAGTGGTTATTATCTCTCAACAGGGGGGTTGGTGGGTTTTCGTGTGGATGCGCAAATTTTTTTTACGCCCCCCTCAACAGTAGTCAAAATATTTTGCACCCCTTTTTGATCTTTAGCGTTCAGGCTTTTTGGCTAAAATGTGGGTAAAAAGGGGTCAGATTTTTTTTAGCCCCCGCTCTCGGAAGGGGTCTGAAACTTTTATGCCCACCCCCTAAAAGCCACCACCCCCCTGTTGATAAATAATGACCACTCCCTAAGACTGCAGTTGGTAGTACAATGAAACCAATACTATTGTATGTGATAGCAAATTCACAGAACCATTCTGCCAATACTAGAGGACCAATGAATGACCTACTCTAGAGGACCTTCTACTAAATAACCACTCTTTATGGGTCATTCAAGAAGTGTATATTGTCAATGGACCATTCTGGGTATTATTATTATTTTTCATATTTACTAAATTCTTCGCCATATAAAGCCTAAGCTCTGCCCATGATCCACACTCAATAATCTCCTGTATTCCTCAACAGGAACCAGGATCCTTTAGTCATCACAAACACACTTCCTCCATTAGACTCTGTGACATAAGGTACAAGGATGTAATAACATTCCAACCTTATCTACTCAGTCCAACTGGAGGAAGTGCGATCCACCTGTGGTGCCATATTTGGAATGAGAGGATATTTCACAATCTCCTCTCAATCCTCATTAACATAATCTACCCACAGGTGGCACTCTCTCCTTATGACATGTGTCACTATTCCATTGAGCCACATGTACAGAACATTTCACAACACTGTGAGCTGCTCAAGCCCTTAGTATATAAGGTAGCTTGAGCAGCTCCCAATCCATCTATTCTAAGATCATCTCTCCCAACTTACACCTTACAACTATACCTCAAACCTACGACAGGTTGAGCTATAGGATAGGAGGCAGAGCTTAGATCTTTGAGAGTGTTATCATTGTTACCACCTTTATGAAACACTCATGTCAGCTATGCAATAAAAGGATCAAATGAACTTCCCTGGATTCCGTGTACATTCACTTCACCACATGTAACCGTCCGTTGACAATATATTGCCAATCAATGTCCTACTAGTGCTATTACCTTATATCACTGACCCCTGATGCTCTACAGAACTATGTGGATAGCCACCGATTTCATGGTGGCAGCTAGTAATCAATGTGGCCCCTTCATTAGCCAGACCTTTTCAATTAGTGGTACTTGCAGGTGATCAGGTCCTGATTGTCATGGGCTACAGACGACCATTATACCTAACACCTAAGACTTGAGTTATGGCCTTCTTGTCTTCTTTTTCCGCTGGGTCCTGCAGTTTCGTGAACTATCTTTGATCAGGTACCCATGTTGAAAATCACTGTGCTAGTCCCCCTTTAAATGACATGTTATTACTGCTAACTCATACAAGAAACTAATACTTATATTTTATCTTTGGCATGCATTGGTCAATGCCAGGTCATCTGTCTCAATATGTACTGTAACTGATTAAGTGCAAACCCATTTCCCCTGACATTCCTCTATTTATAGAATTGATATAAGTGATGTTGATGGTTTGGCTAAATGCCTGATCATACTCAAGGGTGTTATAAATGATATAAAACATACACTAACTGCCCCTACCATCCCCACATCCTCTCCATACATGCAAGTTATTCATGCGGCAAAAGTGTCTATGTGGTTATTTTGACATCATTTGGCGGAATCTCATCTAAAGGATTTTTCATGTAACCTGCAGAATTTATTTACTCCAGTGGTTATTTCTAGAGGTAATTTATCCGATCAGAGGCATCATGGTTTGAAACGTTTAAATAGCCATCTTCTAGCCAATAGCTTCTTTTGTTAAGCAGGAGTCCTTAAAGACACAAGACAGACCTAACACAGACCCTTCATATATATTTACAATGTCTGATTATAGTCAAATAGCCACCTAAAGCTGTCAAATTGCCGAGACTGCCCTGGCTGATCTACTTGATATAACTTGTTTATTTCATACTGCTCGAATCAAAGACCCCAGTTAGTATTTCCTTGTGTAATAACAATTTGTAGAATAGGCCATTATAGTCCAAATGCCAAATGTCTTTACCTTGTTTGCTTACAATATCTATGCCAATGATGTTGTCTTCTTATGACTCAGGATCATAGAAGGTGAGATTTACAGAAAAGGGAGCAGCCTTCCTATAGTGTTGGACCATAATGGATGAAATGATGCACAAGGCCTGATCAGCATAAACACCCAACAGCTTGAGAGGAAATCCAATAAGGCTTGATTTGTGCCACCAAGAGTGTCTTTTCAACCTTGTGGTGATTGCCTGAAGGTCAGGGGCTGTCTTCATGTAACAAGATAGTGCAGTAGGAGAAGATAGGTGAGATAGGGGTATGTTTCAGAAGGATTAACAATCACTAAATAGGCCTATGCCCATCAGATTCGAATTCTCGTAGAAACTGTTCCATCTGATTGGCCACCACCTAAATTGTACAATGCAAATCAAACAAGGTGATTGTACAAATAAGCCAACACAATGTACAACAGCACTACACATAAATTCTATAGTTGTAGATAGTTTGTGGTTTTGTTCATGAAAATGTATGATTTTTTGTTGTTGTGCAACTGAAAAATATGATAATAATTGTACAAATGTGATGATTGCTGTCATACAAAATCTGAATGTCAGCTATACATCATTAATCATTCTTAAATAAGTTGGTATATCCGATGAGAGGGGCTCAAAAATCGATCTTCCTTAAAACGAGTCCAGACGTTCCTACTGACCATATCAAATGTACTCTACACTTTATTCTCTTTTATTCCCTCTGATTTTGCTTGTTTGTGGGTGAAAAAATCAGATTTTGGCCCAAAGTGCACCTTTTGGCAGGCATAAATTAAGTTGCACCCATTAGAAAAGCATTAGAGGCATTTGTGTCCATAGATGACATAAGATAATCACCCATCCATTCTGGGTGATGTAGTTATATTGTGTGGAATAGATTCAAATAGTATTTGCAAAATTTATTTTTTCGGATGTAGTAACTTTAGATATACCCCTGTAGTACCAGTGAAGGGGCAGACAATAGCACAGTAATACCTCATCTATAGGTTGTAAGTCACACTTCGCATAAGGTGTGGATTATATGTAAGCATGTGACCTTGTCCACTCAGCAAGAAATAGTGGTATGCCTTATAGTTAGGTATCTTATATACTATACAACAGTACTGAATTGACGAATTTGTCAAAAGAGAAATGCCTAATCCTAATGTTTACATCTGATATACAAAAATAATTCAAGCAAAAATAGTGTCTTTGGGTAAAGTAGCATCTGCTGGTAATTGAAGTAAATTATATCTTTAATTATCTCAATGGAATCACCTAGGCAATGCCTTAAATGACATTATATCTGATCTGTGTATCTGATCTTTGACCTGTTTGTCCTGATATCTACATTGGACAGAATTATATACTGTGCTTTCCTATTTTGTCGCTGCAGTCAAGGATTCTAACGTATCCTATGTCAGGCTGAAGATGGTGGTACCAAGAATCCTATGTCCTATGATTCACAGAACCGTTCTGCTAATATTAGAGGACTGATGAATTACCTACTCAAGAGGATCATCTATTGAAAAATGACTCTTAATGTGTCATTGAAAAAGTGTATATTGCCAATCAACGGGGTCCCTTAATTAGCCAGCATGTAAAGCTTAGCTTTTCAATGAGAGGTACTTGCAGGTGATCAGCTGCTGATTGTCCTGGGGCAATGCCCCTTAAGCACAAGTTCCACAGGTGTAAATCGGTTGGAATAGCATTAATTCAACAGATTTCCTTCTAGACTTTTGCAGTATCATAAACTGTCAGATTAGAGCTATTCAGACCAATTGTACGCCTGTGGAACCAGCGCTTTATACCTTGGCCACCTTGCAGTCTTTGCGGAATTCTTTTCACAGTGAAGGTCATTTAGCACTTTAGTTTTATTCATTCTAGAGGCACAAATCCGGTCAGGCTGTTGCATGGACATTGCTTTGCGAATATATTGTAATATGCTTCAATTGTCCGTCAGTTTTGAGATTCGACCAAAATTTGAGTGCAACAGGGGTAGCCGGACCATCAAGGTCTCACTATATATAGATTTTCTACTTAAGCGCACATGTCCTGAGGGACACAATATTTACGGCCGTCCTTTTTGCCCTTTAAAGAAAACATCTGAGGGTGACACAAATCATGCATCGTCTAAAGTTCTTCAGCAACTTCTTATCAACCTTATCATGGTGATTATTGTATTTGAGAGAATCCCTAAGACAATGACCGTGGATATATAGCAGGCCCCCCATGGCTGGATGGTTATACTGTTTTCCATTTGGTTTAGGGCCAGAAAGTGAACCACAGAAAGTGTTCTGTATAACCAAAAGGGCCACACAAGCCTGACCAGATTATAAATCCAACTAGCTAAAGGATAACCCAATAAGGCTTAGGCAGTGCATGTCAGAGTGCCACTACACCTTATGGTGATCGCCTAAGGGGTATGGGGATGTCTACATGTAACAAGGTTGTGCCGAAGGAGAGGGATAAAAAGACATGTAGCACGCATCTAGCCCCGGGCCAGGAAAGAGTACCGTATTAACCTGCTTCATATCTTGCTATACTGTTAATGGCCAAGACATCAATGAGTGTAAGAACAAGCAGTTGATGATATAGTGGAGAGTTGATGGTAGCTTTATTATTAAATAGAAGTGAACTAGAGGTTGATTACTCGGTCAGGAGGGTGTCGCTCCTATTGTGAAAAGAGCTGAGAGTATGTGCCCCTCTTGTCTATTGATTCTACACACACAACTAATTCTGCCTCAGAGGGTTCAAATCTTTTGATGCCTCTCAAAACCACAACCCCTGCTTGTTAAAAAATGACCAGTCCCTAGATGACCACAAAATGACCTTCTCTAGAGCAACTTCTATTGAATAGTCACTCTTAATGTGCCTCTTAACAAGTGTTTGTATTGCCAATCAATGTCCTACACAAGCTGACATTATCAATGCCCCTTAATGTTGTATAGTAGAGTATGAGTTACCATGTAATCAGCCATGGCTCTGTCATTAGCCAGCATATAAAGCACACCTTTGCAATTAGAGGTACTTGCAGGTGATCAGCAGGCTGGTGCACATAGGCTAAAGAGGGCTCTAAGTAGGTAACCTGTCATGTTAAAACGTCATGCTCTGGTTCACCATTTAAGTCATACTCACCACATTAGACTGAAAAGCCACCTAGCTTATTTAGCAATAGTGTGTATTGCTCAAGCGGGTACCTTAGTACTGTGTGACTATCTTTTTAGTGTTCTTGTTTTGAGTAACTATCATCTGCATAGAAAAGTACTTGTACCTGACTGACATGAACATGACAAAAAGATCAGGACTGAAAAGAAAGTGACCGATGCAGTTGGCACTTTTAAGGCAAAAATTCTTTTTCCCCTAGGTTAAATGTTTGTTCAAAAGTTGCCAGCTGTTAGTTTTATGACATTTCTTCACAGTCAAGTTCTCATACAATTAGAGAGTTCCACTACTGTCGGTTGGGCGAATTATCACTAATTCAATACTTGATACTGTTGTAAGCAAACATATTTAAAAAAAAAGCATTTTCAGATAAGCAAAAATTCACACTTGAACAAGGAGAGTTGTACAGCCGCACAAACATTGTAAGTGAGCCGCCGTCACCCTCGTCATGCTCAGTTACCACTTGTGGGAACTGTTTTATTCCTACATGATTTTTTTTTCTCAATTAGCCACATGTGAGTGTTGAGGCAGGTAGAGGGGTATAAGTAGCGGTAAACTGTCATAAATTGTAGGTTTACTCAAACCAGACAGTGGCAGGGCCAGAGGTTACCTCCTACAGCCATAGCTCGACTACAGCAGGTAAAACAAGCTGAAGTGCAATTAATCCTCCTGGAGGGTGTTGCTCCTATAGTAAAAGGAAGATCTGGCTAAAAATGCCCTCGTTTCCAGTCCTTTCTTTTCATGTAGCTGTAACTTGTCCATTTTGTTGCTCACAAGTGGTCATTCAAGTATGGTGCTAAAAAAGGGGGATTTGATTAGGTACCTACTTGGGAGAAGTCAGTCAGTATAATAAACTATAGAGCGTGTGACATGAGTAGGTACCTGGTAGTGCAAGTTAAATGGTGAAACAGAGCGTGACTTCTTTTGAAAAGAGGGTACCTACTGACAGCTCTGTTTACAATACGCTCAACAGGCTAGAGAATGAGGTTTAGGCACTCAATGGCTATCATAAACCTGATCTTTTACTCATGTCTGCAGGGCATTTCTGAAGATGGTACGACTAGACCCAACCAGTATGAGTTGAAACCTTCAGTATCAAAGTGGGTGATCGTAGAAAAACACTATGACTGCTCTGTATGATCAACATTTAAGGCAGTAATAACATAGGGTTTGATAGGGCAGTCGTACTGGTCAGTAATGGCATTTCACTGAGGGCATTTAACTGAGGTATCTCACTACGACTTAAGGGGGTCTAGTTGTACCATCTTGAGAAATGCCATCCAGATCTTGTACTCATGGTAAAGTTGCTTGTAGAATAATGCTTAGGTAGGCCTAATTTGTGATTTTATTGTTTATGTGAGTTTTAGGCATATCAGTAATATATACCACTGCCATGATTATTGACTCTTATAATTAATGATGGTACTATCACTGCATACATACTGTGATGTTTGTCTCTCAGAAGCTGCTCTTTATAAGTTGCCCAGCAGGGCTTGTATGCATCCGAAAAATATGTATATCTTTTTTTTTTTTAACATGCATGTTCATTGCTTTTGGCAGACTAAGATGCTGTTCTGCAACATCGATTGTAAGAAGTCTATGAAGACTGAAAAAGGAGTTAATACAAATCTACATATATACAAATCTACAAATCTTGGTGTAAACTTGTCTCCACAGCATCTCAACATTTCTAAACCCTGCAAAGTGTAAACCTATTTCCTCAATTTATGATACCTATTACCCAATAGAATAGATATCTGTGACATTTGAGGTTCCTCTATGTGCTCTCACCACCGCAAGGACAGATTAAGAGCTATAAAGCTGCCATACATATCCACCAAATGTCCCTACTATCTTCAGAACTTACACATCTATCAACTTTATAGATGCCATAATTCTGAAATAAGTGGAAGATAATGTTAAACTTTGCTAGTGTGTCACAAATGTGCACTTTATATCAGCTACTTTTATTGAGATGCTACATTCGTAATCACCCCAGCAAATTGCCGTGAGTCCTCGCCAACCTGTGTGAAGTGGCTCACACATGTCGCTAGATGGAACACAACGTCGTTTAGCACAAGTTCACCAGGAATAGCAATTACTCTGCCACATGAGTCTAACACACAGTGGCGAAAGATGACGGAATGAGTTATCACTCAAAAAGGAGTCACCATTGATGACCAATCATGGCAACAGATGACGACAATTTGCTGGGACCTTTTGGTTTTTTATGAAGCCTCAGGTTCAGACCCATGTCATAGATGGAAGCGCTGTAGGGGCCTGTATATTTGCCGCGGCAGTTACAGACTTCAACCTGCCTTTACCCCCAGCTCTAATTCAAGACCAGTGCTTCTGGTATGAGTTGAACAACTCAAGTCACAGAATAATAGGAGATGTTTCAAAGAGAACATCATCCGTATTTCTAGTTTTAATCAATAAAAGTCTCACTTGGTAGTCGAAATGGTTCTGATGTAGCACCACAAAGGTCTTCTTGAACCCATTACTGGTGGAATTCTTTGAACTCACATTTACAATCTCCACCTAAATTCACCTTTAAGCAAGATGAGTCCAGCTTGGGTGTCTAGATGGCACTTGGCATGCATTCTGTCACAGACACCTACCATAAATCCCACCTTGGGCCTCTTTATATCATTCCCCCAAAGTGGGGGTGCGGGGTTTTATGGTATATACAGTTGGGAGGGCTCAGTGTCCTGTAATTAAGCCTTTCTTCTTCTCAACTACTCTTCAGTAATTCCCAGCACTGTCTGAACCCTTTAATCTACAATATATTGACAGGAATGTCGGTGACTCCACGGGTCGAGGTCAAGAAACCATTGCACGATTCTAGAAATTATTATCCTGGAATCTACGTCCCCAGGAATACCAGAATCCCATTAACCCTTTAATGGCTGCTAATGCAATAATGTACAAATGCATTATGCCCATTGATTATAATGATGCATGAATGCAACCCTTAATGAATGCAGGGTGGCATTCAAGCATCATTTTGACCCTATAGGATAAATACATGCCCTGGAGGGTGTTGCTCCTATTGTAAAAAAGAGCTGAGAGTATGTGCCATCTTTTCTAAACACGTTGTGCACTGCTTCACCATTCAACTTGCACTCACCACATTAGTCTGAAAAGTCACCTGCTTTGTTAAAATAGAGAGAGGTGCACTACCAGGTACCTACTCATGTCACACGCTCTTTAGTTTATTATACTGGCTGACTTCTCCCAACTAGGTACCTACTCAAATCCCCCTTTTTTAGCACCATACTTGAATGACCACTTGTGAGCAACAAAAGGGACAAGTTATAGCTACATGAAAAGAAAGGACTGGAAACGAGGGCATTTTTAGCCAGCTCTTCTTTTCACTATATGAGCAACACCCTCAATGGCAACCATAATACACTCTTGTATCTGCAGCCCTTTAAGGGTTAACACAAAGCATGCACCTACAGTCCCTACTTCTCTAACCCTAAACCTTACCACATCACTATTCCTAATCCTTATACCATATCTACCTTCCATATCTTATAGGTGGAGGGAGGATTCCAGCTGGTGGAAGTCTGAGGGAGGAGGATTTCATGTTCAAGAATTACAGGGGTTGAGATGGAGATTTCTTTCATTAGTGTCTAGGATGTACGGTAGTACCTCACATTAAAGACACTATATGCCCTATACACAAGGATATGGGGCCCTGATGGGCCTCATAGAAGTAGCCAAAGTCAAGGTGCTCCCTATAGGCTGGGTATTCTACAAGAGAACAGTACTAAAATGCTAGAAATATATCCTCAGATACACCTTATAATGTTCCTTTCAACTGAAGGGGCACCCTATACATGAGGTATGAAGGTACTACCAGACTGAGCCAGTGACAGGGAGGTTTAATGACCTTGTATGACAGGATTGGTAGTCTAAATGTTAACAGCCCATTCACTAATCAAAGAGAAACATTTCCTGGATTAGGCAGCACCATATTTTCTACCTGTTGCCTCTGGTACCATAGTGCTAATGGCATGTCTGGTGTCTGTTGAGGTGTAAATGGTCCACAAGACATAAACCATCTATACAAGCAGTGTTTACTCTACCCTGTAAAAGCTGTATATTGTGTTAATACATTATGCCCATTGGTCGTCATGAAGTATAAATGGGAGCCTGTGAGTTTACCTCCTTGGCATCTTTAAGGGCCCCAGTGCTTATATTTAGATACCTTGTCTCCCTAGCCCTTGTTGCCCGGCACTGATTCAGGACAGAATTATAAAAGTCTATTCATTCTAAAATAACCATATCTACTGTAAAAACCCGCCCATGGACCTTGCCGTAAGCATTTTACAGTGTATTTCCAATAGATGGAGTTTTGGCGTGCACTCCAAAAGTAGGAATTAGGGTGTAATGGTTCGTATTGACTTATATGCTGGGTGGCTCTTTGGCTCGCTTACCACTAGAAACACCAACACAACACGAGTAGTTCGGGTTGGGCAAAGCCCCAGAAACCCCTACCTCTCGGGTAGGACTTTATTCCACTCTGGTCTACAGGTTAAGCTGCGCATCTGGACTGGACTAGGTCCAGTCACCTTCTGCCGCTCGTCCGGCTTCTTAGTAGAAGCTGGACGCGAGGCATGGTGCCGCCCCCTCTTGTACCAACGGGGTATCACAAAGCGACACCTAGCTGGCATAGAAGGAACAGGCACCACACGAACACGTCTCTCGGATGAACGGCACTAATATATATACGACGATACCGGCCCCTACACCACCCCCACTAGACTATACCTAGGGTTGGGTGTAATCAACAAATACCTATTGTTAGCTTTATACAGTAATATCATACACAAATAGGTAAGTCTATATATACAGTTCGTATAGGATATAGAACACTTAGGGGCATTATAAATAATATGTACATAATGAGGCATCGTCGCATATAACCCGAAGTAATGATAATTAATAATAACAAATAGGAAGTGGCGCCTTATGCACCATCGACCTATGGTGATATATAGTAACAGTGTTACAATGATGTTATTATTATAAACGAGACGCATTTAAAAGTTGTAGACGAGTAATCAGATGATATGAATAAAATTTTACAGTATTAACTAACCGACCCGAGGTGGGGTAGATAACCCGAGAAAAATTTTGTTTGCTTTAATTACAAGAATATAGATATGGTATAAAAATATATTTATACAAAAATAATAATACTGTTAAATATAGGTGTCCTACCAGGGTAGCAGGATCACCCTTACAATATACCGGACTTCCGGCAAATCTGGAACGACTGGTTTCTGCAGCTCCATCCGGCGACATATGTGTGGTGGCAAGCCACGTTGCTGTTGTGATGTGCCCTGATGAAGATGGGAAGATGGAGCCCCGGGTAGGTATGGTAATCCTTTTTGGCGTGTCGGGTAAGCGTCCATCTTCTCTGCAGGTTCCGTTCCAGATTAAGGGTCCAGCGTAAGGAACAGTGCCTCTGGCATATTAAATGCATTTACCCTCGGGTACAAAGAAGACACCGTCAGATGGACACTTAAAGATCTTCCGGATCCGTGTCCATCTTCTCAGCCGACTCCACTGAGGCAGATGGAGCCGAGCTGCTACAGCTGCTCGCAGAGAGCGCCGCGGAAGCCTCGCTGGGCGTATCGCTCCCCAAGCTTAAGGCCCTCATCACCGCGGATGGACTGTCCATTGCCTCAGATGCAGGTGAAGCAAACGTGGCAGTCGGAGCAGTCCGGGTGACGGAAGGGGGCGGAAGCAGGAGAGCTGCCGGAATTGGCGGAGCAGCCGAGACCGGTGGAGTGGCCGGAACCGGTGGAGTAGCCGGGACCGGTGGGGCATCCGGTGGGACATCCGGGACGAAGATAAGGGACGACGGTAAGCCGTCCCACTCCTCCAGATGTTTCCCGAATGCCAGGAAAAATTTGAGGTCAGCCTCCTTGAACCTGTGAATGTACCTGGCGTTCTCAGCTTGGTGGAACTCCTTAAGCTTTTCAGCTTCCATCTGCTGACGCCGGCAGGATTCGAGAGCCTCCCCGACTTTCTTCCTTTCCAGCTGCCTGATTTTATCTTCCTCCCTCTTCTGGACTTCGTATACCAGATTGAGGGTGGCTTCAGTCATCACCCGCCAGTAGTCGACTGACTTCTGGCGGTGCAATGCCTGCCACTCTGCCATCAGTTTGTTCTGGATCTGAACCGTTTGGACATCCTGGTGGTCAACAAACGTATTCGGATCCTGAAGACCTGACAGTGTGTCCGAAATTAGCTCCATCAGGGGTGCCCGAGGGCCCGTTGGTGGAGCTATGACTGGTGGAGGCGCGGTGGCTTCCACTGAGGCAGGCGGAGTACCTGCTGGAGGAGCAGACGGGCCCTCAACCGTAATTCCGCCCCGGCCTCGGCCACCACCCGGGGAAGCTCGGGTGGACTCCAGCCCACCACGGCCTCTACCATGGGGTTTGGTCCGGCCCAGGGAGGTAAGGACCTGTGACTCGGGTCCAGCTGGTCCCATAGCAGGGAACTTCGCCGCGTACTCACTATACGTGGGGCGCTTGCCGGAAGATCCCTGTCCAGCCCACCAAGATGAATACCCGGATGGGGGAGCGAAGAGTTCGCCCCCATCATCCTGGCTGCCAGAGGCTTCGCCCGGGCGTTGTTCCGCGGGTGCAGGTGTTGAGGTGGTTGGTGTCGCCGGTGTGGCCGCCTGGCTAACCGCCCTATGGGCCTGGTTGCTGGGCATATCCAGAGCCGAGACTTGTTGTCCCGACTCGCGACGATCAGCTGGGTTTGCTGGTCTTGGCTGGTCCTTGCTACCCAAGGGCTTACGGACCGGTCTGCTCGGGTCCTTTTGGAAGCACCGGTAGCTGTTGTTGTGCCTCCGCCGGGACCCTTTGAGCGGGCCTTGGCCTTCTCCCGCTTATCGTCCCCTCGCCACTTATTCACCTTCAGGTGCACCTCACTGGGCATCCCAAACTTCGTGGACGAGAAGTTGATTTGGAAGAAGGTCAACAAGTTGCCGCTCTTCCATGAGCAGAATCCGGTCTCGAATGCCTGCTCCTTGACGTCTTTCACGCTCAACGAGGCCCAGTTAGCTAGGAGCTCGTTGAAGCACTTGATGGCTCGTTTCCTGGTTTTCTCCAGGCCGATACCATGGGCTTTCTGCAAGTGCAGAGCCATGTCTCGGCGCCGGTGAGTGCTAAACGAGCTATCACACTGTTTGCTTGGGCGGTCTCCAAGCACACACATCATCACAGGCTTGTGGTGCATGTGATGTTCTACAATGTGGCGAGCGAAGCGAGGCTTCGTCTCGAACATCTTCTCACCCGTGAGAGCCAGCTGGCATGACTCGAATGGGCACCGTCGGCGGTTGCCGGTTGGTCCCCATTGGGTCATTGCCCACTGGACTTTCGTCCGGGCCTCGTAGCTGTAAATCGACCCCAATTTGGATTTCAGCTGATCAATCCAAATGAGGTAGAATTTACCTACAGGCGTATCCGAGGGGCCGGATTTCATCCACTCCTCGTCATCGCTGTCACCGTCCTTATTGACGGCGCCGGGACACATGTAGTGGACCGTGTCGTAGGCACAGTCCGCGAAGCAGCGGGGAGTCCGTTCCTTGAACCCCTCGGCTGCATTCTTCCACATCCATTTCTGATTGTCGTCCTTCGGGACATCCGTGGTCATTTCTTCCCACGTTGTCACGGACTCCAAATCAGATTTGGCCAACTCGGGCAGTTCTGGATCGCTGTCGCTGTCCTCACTGTCCGTGTAGATACCGGCTCCCCTACGGCTGGCTCGGCTGGTGGTGGTGGTACCAGCCGAAGCCTTGGTAGAGGACTTGGCGCCTTTTCCGCTGGTACTGGCAGTGGAAGCTGCAGCAACCGAGGTGGCTACTGTGGTGGTTGAGGTTGTGGTGGTGGAGGCGGGCGCCTTCGGCTGGCCCTTACCCCTCAGCTTGGTGGGGGGCGTAGGCTCTGCCAGAGACGCTTTCGCTTCGTTCTTCTTCTTCCGGCGCTGAACCTTGGTTGGCTGCGCCGGCATCTCAGGACTGGAATCCGACTCCCGTGGATTCCTGTCCTCTGTACGAGGGCTCCTCCTTCCGCTGACCGGGGAGTCAGAGTCGGAAGAGACCTTGGCTTTTAGTTGGGCCTGCTGCTTGCGGTGGGCCCGGCGAGCTGCGGTGAGCTGCTTCTGCTGCTTGGCAAGCTCGGCTCGCTTGGCCTCCACAGCAGCCTGCTGGCGCGAGATGTCCTCTTCCGAGATCTCACCAGGTGCGTCCGGAATGTCGGCAGCTGGGTCGGTCTCGGTTGTGGACCTCTCGACGGCGCTGCGAACATCCTCAGCCTCCAGATCGCTCTCGGTGAGAGGACCCTTTGGCGCAGGTTTGCGGGTCAATCGCTTGACCCGGTCGGTTTCCACCGAGGACAGAGTGACTGTGGAGTCTGTATCCATGTCGGATTCAGACTCTCTTAACTCCGAGGCCTTTCGGGTGATGCCCTCGGAGATCAGCATGGCTCGGGCCAGACTCTCATTGACCACCATCTTCTCCCCTAACTTCAGGTAGTTGCGAAGCCAAGAGACTGGCATATTGTCAGCCAACTCGTCACTGCACGAGTCCATTACCAGAGTCTTGAAATCATCTGGTATGGGCTCGGGCACGCCTTGCTCCACCGCCATCGGTCCGCATCCGAACATGGAGGCGTGCATGGGGATGTAGGTCCCCCAGGAAGTGTAGACAACACCGGCCTCGCGATCGACGTGTGCCATACGTTCGATCCGAGTCTTGAATCCAGGAGGATACATTGGAATGTCCAGGACATCCATTTTGCTACCCGAAGCGGCTGCCGCAGACGAGCGCTCCGGGCGTGGTGGTGGTGGAGGTGGCATCCTCTCCCGGTCGGTGGCCTCGGCCATAGCCGAGAGTGTCCGGGCGGCCTCCTCTGTCGAAGAATCCATAGATTCCTCGACCCGAGACGGGACCTTCGGGTCCTCGCCTAGTTTTAACAGAACGTTGGCAGTCTGACGCGCGGCGTCAATCGTCCCCTGTGCCATGGCACTGAGGGCGACTTTCAAATGGTTTGGCGTCTGTGTTGGACTCCTCCCGAAGGATTCGTCCAACAAAAGGTTGATGTTAGGCAAGCTAACCGACAGCTAGGGGCCTGTAAACTGCCAACACTAACTAGAGCAAAAACGGGTGGCGTCTAACCACCACGAGTCCGCTCTAGTTATGACCAGTATGACGTCACATATCTCGTCTCGCGAGATCCCGCCGTGGCTATCCGGTGACCTAGTTCCGAGCTTTCCCGCCGCACCCGCGGCGCCACCTAGGGAACTAGATCCGAACTAACATTTGACTCGACATGCGAGATGCGGCCTACCACCCGAGTGCTATCTGCTGGAGTTTGGCGGTGTATACAACGCTTCAAAGCGAATGTACCGGTTAATCCGACCGCCGCTCACGGGATACAGCTACCCGGGGAGGGCACGTTCGGCATCTCCAGCCGTGGAACGTATGTTACCCGCCTATGGCGGACAACACGCAGCAGCTCATTGTGTACTGAGTTAGGTTACGGCAGACCTCAACCGGGGACTGCGTCTAACGCCTTCGGTTAGCCTTTTATTTTTCCCGGCTTTACGTACGGCCTTTTCCGGATTCCGCTTAGCCACTGCGGGCACCTTCCCATACGTAATGCCTTCACTCAGCGAGACATTTTTCCTTTTCTTACGATTAGGTCGTTTCCTGGCCTTCGTCTTCTTTTTCACCATAACCTCGTCTCCTGGCGTTTTTCTCGGCCGGCCTCTAGGGCGCTTCATCGGTACTACCACGCTCGGTCTGCTAGGGACAGATACAGGTGGTTTGTAACCGAACTCCCTCTCCGCCTCTTCGCGTCCCTTCCAGGGCCGAAGTTTTCCGACATTTGTCTTCCATTTCCTACCAGTTAGGCAGTCCTCCATCATCACCGTGGACTCGGAGATGACACGAATTATTTTAAACGGACCTTCCCAAGGAGTTACGAGCTTCAGCTTCTCTAGCGGCTCGTAATACCTTAGGACTTTGTCCCCAACATTAAAACGAATTCGTTTAGCATTGGTGTCATAGCCCACCTTCTGCCACTTCGCACTCTTCAGCAGTTCTTTACGAACGGCCTCGTATGCCTGTTTGAACCTGTCCCTTAATGACTCCACAAACAACACAGTGCAGGGCGCCTCCGGGTCTACGCCAACCACTCCATACACTAAGTCGGCGGGCATTATGATGTCCTCGCCGAACACTAGCATGTTGGGGGTGCAATTAGTGGATGAATGGACAGTGTTGTTGTAGGCATGTACAACAAACTCGCACTGTTCATCCCAGTCGTCCTGGTGGGTATTAACCAGGGGCTTTAGCACTTGTATGAGGGTTCTGTTGAACCGCTCTACCTGCCCATCCGACTGTGGTCGGTATGGATTTGTTCGGGTCTTGCAAATGGCTAGGTAATGGCACATTTCCTGCCATAGCTCCGACTCGAACTCCCTTCCTTGATCACTGTGCATCATAAGGGGAACACCCAAATGGAGCACCCAGCCTTTCACAAATGCCTCCGCACACGTGGCGGCTTTGTGGTTAGGAAGGGGGAATACCCGAGTGTACTTGGTATAATAGTCGGTTACGACCATCATACAAGTATTGTCTCGGGGCGTCGTTTTAATTCCGCTGATGATATCTATCGCCACTCGAGCGAATCTGATACCAAACAATTCCTGGGATAGGGGTTACTTACCCAGGCCGGGTCCCGGCTTGTTTTTACAACAATCCGGGCAAGTGGCGATCCACCGGAGCAGGTCGCCTCTCATACCGGGCCAGTAGTAACGCCTCTGTAGGCGCTCTATTGACCTTTTCTTACCGAAATGGCCACTCGTTTGATGACCGTGGCAATAATACATGATATCCCTCCTCATTGGGGTGGGTATCACTATTTGCAACAGCCTACCATTGGTGGGAGTTGTCTTCCACCTACATAGTATGCCGTCTCGGATCTCTAGCTCGGTCCATTGGGCTAGCAATCGCCTCGCCTCCCTATCTTCTAGGGATATCAACGGCCTTGCCGGTTTAATACCTGACCGTAGGTATTCCATTATGCGCGCAGTGGTGGGATCCGACTGTTGGAACTTCTTGATGGTCTCCGGGGACCAATCGAGATAACTACACACAGCCTCCTCCCAAGGGATACGGGGGGTGGTATAATTAAATACCAACCCGGCTACCACAGCATTGTGGGCCCCGCAGTCTTCTCAAGTGGCATTTTGGCACCTTCGGATAGGTCGTCTCGACAAGGCATCCGCATTGATATGTTTAGCACCGGGTCGGTGCTCTATTTGCTTATGCTCTAATCCGAATTCGGATAGGTGAGCTAACCATCGTCCAATCATCCCCTCGGCGTCCTTAAAATTAAGGAGCCACCTAAGAGACGAATGGTCGGTTCTTAAAGTAAAGTCACTTCCCCAAAGGAAATGCTTGAACTTCTTCGTATACACCACCACAGCGAGGAGTTCTCGCTTGGTGGTACAATAATTCCGCTGTGTCTTGCTTAACGTGTTGCTAGCAAATGCTATTGGCACTTCGACTCCCTCCTTGACCTGAGAGAGAGCTGCCCCAATTGCATCGTTGCTCGCATCGGTGTCTAAGATGAAATGTCCCTCGGGAGTGGGATATTTCAACACGGGTGTATTCCTAAACAAATCTTTTATTTTATTAAAAGATTCTTCTTGCTCGCTGGTCCATGGGAATGGGTCCCGTGCCCTACCCGGGGTCCAGTGAGCTAAGCACTGCATGGGGAAGCTCACACGAGAGTAATTCGGTATGAAATCACGGTAATAGGAACAGAATCCTAAAAATGATCTCACCTCCTTAGCACTCGTGGGTCTTTCCCAATTTTCCACAGCTTCCAATTTTTCCGGATCTGCACTCACCCCGTTAGGAGTAATGATCCTTCCCAAGTATGTAATTGTTTTCTTAAACAAATTACACTTCTTGGGTTTAAGTTTAAGACCGTTTGATAGTATCCGGTCGAGGACCAATTGCAGATTCGCCAGGCATTGCTTGAACGACTTGCCGAACACGACCACATCGTCCAAATAGACCAAGCATTTCTTCCACAAAAGATCACTCAGTAAGGATTCCATCATAGCCTCGAATGTAGCGGGTGCGTTACACAATCCGAAGGGTAAGACATTATACTCGAATAGCCCCATATGACTGGAGAACGCTGTTTTCTCCTTGTCATCGGGGTGCATCGGTATTTGCCAATACCCGGACTGTAAATCCAAGGTACAGAACCATTGGTTTCCGCCCAAGCTATCTAAAGTCTCGTCTATCCTTGGTAAAGGATACGAGTTCTTCTTTGTTATACCATTCAGTTTCCGGTAGTCGACACAAAAGCGGATTGTACCGTCTTTCTTAGTGGTCATACAAACAGGGCTGGACCAGGGACTCGAGCTAGGCACGATTACCCCTAGGTCCAACTGTTTTTGTATTTCCTCTTCACAAATTAACTTCTTCTTTAGAGGAAGTCTACGATACGGAATTTTAAAAGGTTTCTCGTTGCCCACATCTATGGTGTGCAACACCTTATCGGATCTACCCACCGGTCCTCCCTCCCTACCAAAAGCACTCTCGTATTTTTGTAGGAGTTTCGATAGGCAATCCTTATCCTCCGTATTCTCTAAGTCAGACTGATCAATCAGCTTTTGAAATTCTTCATCCAAAGGATGCTTACTAACAGGGTTCAGTGGTTTATTGAATTTGGCCTCGGCGACATGTTCTACCGAGCTCATCCTCCCTATACTGTCGCCTCGCTTCAAGTAAACCACTGAACCACTTCGGTTAGTCATGGGTAATACAGTCCAAGCTACATTAGCCACTAATGTATCCACTGAGTCTAACCCGATGCTCGACAAATAAACCGTATCGGGTTCATAGACTCCAGTTTCATTCCTTTGAGCCATGGACCCGCCGCAAAGGACATCACAAGTGGTACCCGGTGGGATCTTCACCGTATGTATCACTGATGCGACCGAAGACACCTGTCTCAATACGCATTGGACATGCAAGCCATACGGGTTCCGTATACTCATTATACCGTCCCTCGGGTCCAAGACGGCCCCGTATAAGCTTGCAAAATCCAGTCCGAGGATTCCGTCATCACTAACCTCTGCTATAGTCGGCGAAAGAACAAATTCTTTGCCTCCTATACGGATAGGCATAAACTTCCTACCAAATGTACGCATACTGCTTCCGTCGGCCGTGCAAGCATTTACCCCCGTTTTGAGGTTCTCATGGCTGCTGGCCACCGAGTCGAAAAACCTTTTGGACACACAGGAGTGGCTAGCTCCGGTATCCACCAAGAATTCTCCTACCCGGCCTTCCACAGATATGGGTACATACCACCGTCTCCCCCCTAAGGGTGAGGGGTTACTGGTAAACCGGTGAAAGTCTCCCGAATCACCAAGATTCAATCTGAGTCCTCTCAGGAATTCCAGACACGGATGACTTGGGGGAAGGCGTGTCCCACACACTCGGATCAACTCTTTGATCCATCCTTCCTCTCCCCTAGTGCGGCCACTCGCCTCCATATGTTCACTCCCGTACATACAAGCACTAGGGTCCCTGGCCCCGGCCAAGGTGCAGGGGTGCGCACCCACAGCCACCCGGCCTCCAGATGTAATTGATTCGAAATCTTCCACCGGGTCACCCCCGGTAGCATTTTGGCATTCGTTCTTCCTTGGGGTCGTATCAGATGCCGTTGATACAACCCCCACTAGTTTTCCACGTCAGTGGAATCCGTAGTGTTCTCCCTTCCTTCGCCATTGTCCTCGGCTTCATAGAAGGCAGCCATTACCGGCTTAGCAGCGGTACACTCAGATGAATAGTGTCCCATGCGCTGGCACCTGAAACACTTTACAGTTCGGCGATCCACTCGGGGTCTTTGCCGACTGGCTTGGATGGCATCTGTAATTTTTTTACACATGTCCTCCATAAGTTTGGTCATGTCTGGAGACTGACCCTTCACTTTATCAGTGCTTACGGGAGGTTTGGCTGCCTTTTCGCTGACCTTCGGGTCACTCTTGAACTGGGATGATGGTCTAGAGTCCCTTGGCTTATTGAGCGCCTTCCTTGGAATATACTTCCTGCCTGTAGTATTCTTCCTTAATTGAACCGAACAGAAGGTACCGTCCTCCTGTTCGATTTCAATCAATTCGAAATCGTCTGAGGGAACTTGTACCTCAGACTGCTGGACTACTGATACCAGGGGAGCCGAGCTGCTGGCGTTCGGTATGTCTCCAGCTAACATCGTTCGCTTCTTCACGGCCATATCTATACCATTAAATATGTCGTGAAGCGTTACGCCTTCTTTCCAGGCATCCCTGGCAGCAATCTGCTCATCTCGGTCTCTCAGACCCTTGACGAATTGTGTAATCAAATCGTCCATATACCAGTCCTGGTTTTCAGTACCGGGTCTAGCCTTACCTAGCAGGGCATGGAGCTCCATACCGTATGCTCGGAAAGCTTCGTTAGGCTTCTGTGTACGTTTCTTAAAACGGACCATCGGGTCCTCCTTGACCATGTTACATAACAGTCCGCTAGCAGATTCTACCAACTGCTCAAAACTCCCTACGAGACCGTACCAGGTCCGCCATTGCTCTACAGCCATGCGACCCGGCCCGCCTTTCAAACATCTTACCAGATGCGGCTTGGCCTCGTATGGGGTCCACCCATTACAGTTCATCACATCGATGAAGTCTTCAAACCACTCTTTCCATGGTCAAGTACCGTCATATTCTATATACCACCGAAGCTCGTATTGCCCGGTGGAGGTGGTGGTGGTGGCTGTGTGTACGTCCACTGTAAACCACTGTGGTTCGTATAGCCCGCACCACCCTGGTTAGGGCCGGGACCCGAGGTACCACTGTAGCCTGTGGTTCCCGGGGCACCGACCCCTCCTTGTGGGCTTTGATAACCGCCGCTGGAAGGTTGGTTTCCCGCCGGATGACTGCCATCGTTTGATGGATTGGGTTGGCTGCTGCCATTACCAGCTCCCAACCCCACGCTATCACTCGGATCCACATGTATGTGGAATCCGTTAGTCTCCACACTACTGTCGGAGGCGTCCCGTGGTACATAGTCCGGGTCCAGATTGTGGACTATGGGGACTTCACTTATCCGGACTCTACTAGTTCGGCCATGTTTATCTTGGGTTCTGATATAAACTCCCCCTTGATCTACATTCCGCGTTGCATTATCATTGATAAAAGGATTATACGGCGGGTGCTTCGGCGTAGAACAGGAGACTGGGTCACCCTGTTTAACGAAAGTCGAGTTCGGGTTCGTATCCTTACTCGCTGGTGGGGCATTCGCTTGCTCCTGCTCCTGTAAATAACTCTCCATGGCAGACTTATTTATTGTGAGGGTAGCTAAATCTGTGGTCAGGTTTCGCTGTTCCTCCCTCAGCTGTGCGTTTTCTGCTAAGATTTCGGATCGAATCTTTTCATTTTCCGCCACAGCTCGGTTTCGTTCTTCCTGAGCCGCCAAAGCCTCTCGCTTAAAAGTATCCTTTAGTAAGCGGTACTTTTCACCTTTTTCTTTCTGAGACCTTTGGTACTCACTGGTCTCTTTCCTTATCTCGGCTTGTTCAGAGACCATTCTGGCCTCTGTCTCTGCCTTCCGGAGTTGAAGTTTCTTTAGCTTCTCCTCCATAGCATGCAACTCGGACTGTAATCTGCTTACATCCCGGGCCTTAGCAACCTCTTCGGCTCTAGCCTTTTCGATTGCTCTAAGTCTATTGGCTTCTTCGAGTTCTAACTCGGCCAATCTTTTCTCTTTCTCGCGTTCGTCTCTCTCCTTCCGCTCCAAGCGATGGGTTACGGAAGTTAGACGATATTTTAGGTCAGATTCTTTTAGAATCGCCTCCTGTTCCTCGGATCGTAATTTTCCAATCCGAGACTTAGCTTCCTCTTCTATTTTTAATTGGGCAGCCATGAATTGTTCATGTTGCCTCTTAGCCTGTAACTCTACCTGTTCTTTGGCTTTCAAATAGGCCGGGGTAGTTTTATACCCAGGACCCATTCGACGTCCGTATATAGACCTGCGGCTGCCTCCAGGGTTGAACATGGAGTCAGACAAGCCTTCGTCCAGAGATCGGCCTAGGTGATGCCTTTCCGAGCTCTTCGGTTCAGTATCCCTAGGCTTAATCTTCGCATTCACTTCTGGGACCACTGGGTCCCTTATGGCTTTATCATCGTCGCTGTTATGATCCGACGATGTCATTAATGGGGCTACCTCGTTTGCACCATCTGGTACTGCTTCTGGGGGGGTTGCAGTACGTTTTCCAGGGCTTTGTGCTACTGGCATACCCAAGTTACTAGCCGAGCCTGCTGGTACAATAGGACACAGCTGGCGTCTGCTAGTTATAGCCTGGGACCAATCACTCAGGTCTAAAGTTGGGGGTTTTATTAATCCCTTAAACAATCCCGTATCCGGTACTCCCATTTGTGGTGTACCCGGATACAAGTTTACGATACCATCACCCGTGGCACCGTCCATCAGACCGGGTGTCGAGAAAACAGTTCGGACACCCGCTGGATTATACATTTGTTGTTGACTGGGCTTCCAGTCTAACAACAGATGCTGGGATGTGAAGTCATCCTCTTCGAATCCCTCTAGCCCAGGGCTGGGGGGATCCGCTTCGGGTTTCCCGAGGCTTTCGGCCAATGTGGCCGCGCACCACCCCCGAACCAACTGGTCACGGCACCAGTGTAATGGTTCATATTGACTTATATGCTGGGTGGCTCTTTGGCTCGCTTACTACTAGAAACACCAACACAACACGAGTAGTTCGGGTTGGGCAAAGCCCCAGAAACCCCTACCTCTCGGGTAGGACTTTATTCCACTCTGGTCTACAGGTTAAGCTGCGCGTCTGGACTGGACTAGGTCCAGTCACCTTCTGCGGCTCGTCCGGCTTCTTAGTAGAAGCTGGACGCGAGGCATGGTGCCGCCCCCTCTTGTACCAACGGGGTATCACAAAGCGACACCTAGCTGGCATAGAAGGAACAGGCACCACACGAACACGTCTCTCGGATGAACGGCACTAATATATATACGACGATACCGGCCCCTACAAGGGTATAAATCTGACAACTCTTTCAAATATGAGCCTAATTATGGGGAAGGAGAGCCAATAAAGTAGTTATCATCTATGTGAATATCCTGGTCCATTTTGGAGACGTATTTTTTGGCCCCAACCATCGGACTATGCCACTTTAAATACACGCCGCTACAACACTGACAATTCATGCATCAGTTTTACTCCATACAGTTGATAGAGTCTTTCATACTTGGCAGGATGCATATAATGTTCACCGGATAAGTACAGTGCTGGCAAGTCGACTAGGTAGCCCCGTATTCTTGCATTATATTCTCAAAGCATCATGAACCTTGAGGTATCAGGTATATGACATTGTTCCTAACCTGAATGGTTTGCTCTAATGATGCCAGAATTTTGTAAACTCTATGAAGCCTCAGTGTCAGTATGGGCCTCACACTGAATGGTTTGTATGATCCTTTTTTTCAATGTTACCTCACCACCCATAGGTGGTACAGTCTGGCTGTTTCTGTAAAACATACCATTAGCATAAATCTTACAAAGTATCACCTTCTCAGCACCCTTCTGATCTCATTACCTGTAGTGTTCATCCAGCATAGATATAAGATGCCTGCATTCTATACATGCTTCTTTTCAACCAGTTCTAAGGAACTACTTTGTTCAGCCCATGTTTTCCAGGTTGGTCACATGTGAGTGGTGTGGTTAGTGGAGGTAGGCTAGTGATGGGTTGAGGTGGATTTAACATAGAAACATTCATTTAAGATTCAGGAAGTCTTTTTTTTATTGTTTGGCATACTGAGTTGTTCCCTGGGATTAACTGCTACATGGTAAACAGGTTAATAGAATTAGGAGGTGTATTCAATTAACTTGTGTATTGAATTACTATCCCAGCAAATTGTCGTTATCTGTCGCCATGATTGGTTATCAATGGTGACTCCTTTCTGAGTGATAACTCACTGCGTCATCTTTCGCCACTGTGTGTCAGTCTCACATGGCATGACAATTTATCACAACAGTCACCAACATGATCTCACTCACTGCGTGAGTATGTGCCACCCCTTGTCATCCCTCACAAAGCATGGTGACTTATCACCACCATCGCCAACATGGATCTAACTCACTGCGTGAGTATGTGCCACTGCCTGTCAACTCTCACTCAGAATGGCGGCTTATCACAAGCATCGCCAACATGGATCTGACTCACTGTGTGATTATGTACCACTCCCATGCCACTGGCATCAACTCTCACACAAAATGGCGACTTATCACTACCATTGCCAACATTGGTCTCACTCAATGCGTGAACTTGTGTCACTCCATGTCAATGATCTCTAAGGATTGCATCATCTGTCACTCACTCTCACTCAGAATGGCAACTTATCACCACCATTGCCAGCCTTTGTCTCACTCAATGCGTGAATTTGTGTCACTCCAAGTCAATGCTCTCTGAGGATTGCATCATCCGTCACTCACTCTCACTCACAGTGGCAACTTATCACCACCATTGCCAAAGTTGTTGAGACAGCACCACTGTTCAACATGTAGCCTATCTAGGAAGTGTGGGCATGAAGTATAAGTCCCATACGTATCAAATGTGCTTTGTTTCACACTGATTTCCATGTAATACTTCAGAGTTGAATCAAACAAGATTATATAGAGAGAATATCAATTGAATTTAGATAGAGGTATCTCTAAAATGAAAGCAACTATCCATAAACACCTTTTCTCTGGTTACAGGAAAAATACATAGGGAAATATCAACATGAACACCTTGTCTGTGGTTAGAGGGAAGATACATATGGCAATACCTTCTCTGGCAAAACATACTTTTATCTGGCAGATGTGAGGCTGCATGATTACCAATGTCGATGATCATGAGCTTTTCATCTAACAAGGTGAGTGATCAACCGCCTTGCCATCCCTGGTGAGTTTGAGTCATCACGATCCTCGCCAACCGTGGTGAACATGCTCTATGGCATGGTGTGCGTTTCATCTAGCGAGGTGAGTGATCACTCGTGTCGCCATCCCTGGTGAGTGTGGGTGATCAAGATCCTCACCATCTGTGGTGAACCTGTGCTATCACGAGGTACTCGTTTTATCCAGCGAGGTGACTGATCACAATCTTTGCCATCCGTGGTGAATGTGCATTATGACGTGGTGTGCGTCTCATCTAGCCAAGTGAGTGATCGCTCATGTCGCCATCCCTGGTGAGGATGAGTGATCACTCATGTCGCCATCCCTGGTGAGGATGAGTGATCACTCATGTCGCCATCCCTGGTGAGGATGAGTGATCACAATCCTCGCCATCCCTGGTGAACATGTGCTATGACGAGGTGCGTGTTTCGTCTAGCGAGGTGAGTGATCACCCGCGTCGCCATCCCTGGTGAGTCTGAGTGATCACCATCCTCGCCATCTGAGGTGAGGCCATGTGATCACCACCATTGCTATTCCTGGTGATCTTTTGCTATAGCCACGTCGTGTTCCATCTAGCGACATGTGTGAGCCACTTCACACAGGTTGACAAGGAGTCACGACAATTTGCTGGGATGTTAAGGCTTGGCATTGCCCTTATGTGATATCAATCCTTGGTGAAATTAAAACTTCTACAAGCTGGACTAGAATCTTAAAATGCCTTGTGTACCATGTATACGGGGTAAGCTCTAGTGTATATTTGTCTAACGGACTGTATATGGAATAAAGGATCTTGGTGCCCAGTCACCTTATGCTGTGATGGGACATATGCCTGAACAGTTAAGAATAGGATAGAGAGGCTATATGTTTACACATGCTCCTATACATTAGGATGTATAATGGGGTATATAATGTTCACCGGATAAATGAATATCATCTATATAACCCTGTTCATGAGTTCCCTGAGTGGAAATAGACATCAATATAAACAGGGGCTGTACATTCCTGAGTCATGTAAAGGTAACGTTATGCTCTCTATAGCTGCTAGCCCCCCACATCAATAAATAACATATATGAAGACATTGATGTAGACTACCTGGACGGCTGAGCAGGTTTAATCAGCACTGAATATGAGCAGTGCTGAAAAAAAAAATTGTCATTATCACCTTTGTCAGAAAAATTGTTAATTGAAGTTTTTGAAAAAGTTTGGACGGACAGAGGCAGTCGGGTTTGTTACGAAATTAAAACTCATGACAGAAAGACAACAACAAAGTGGGTAAGGCTGAAGTTCTCTGCTTGTAAAAGCAGACATCATCAGTAGCTCTATTAATCTCTAGTTTTAATCTGCAATCAACTGCATCAATGAATCTGTTAGTGAAAAAAGTCCAGGATGAGAATTTGATAATCAAAAAGCATAAATCACGAGCCTCCCAAAGTCTGACATCTCCATCATGGTGATTTATGACATTCTATAGTTTAACTGATCCTAGAGTGAATTGCCCAAATAAAAGACAGCGCACTGCAGCACTAAGATACAGTTTTAGTAAAAACTGTTATAACCAATTTGTTAGTTGTGTACTATTTCTGAATATCATTTACATATTGAAAGAAGAAACAAACAAACAAAACAATTGCATCCCTTACCTTTTGTCAGATATAATATTCAGGATGACTGACTCTCATTAATCCATACTGCAATATAGGCCTATAGTTAATGTATAGCATCAATTATTCCTCGGAAACCCTTGGGGTTGCCGGGAATCATTGAGAAAATATTTGCGCTTCAGTTGGAAGAACAACATTCATGAATTTAAGGCCATGTCCTATGGCCTTGCATCTGCCCCACAAATTTTCACTAAACTCCTCACCCCAATCTTTGCGAAATTGAGGGAAGCCGGTCACGATGCTTCTCATACTTGGATGACTTCTTCATTCTGGCAGACTCTCAAGAAAAGTGCAAACACACTACTGAAGTGTTGGCACAAGAGCTAGACAAATTGGGTTTTGTGGTCCAAAAAAAATCAGTTTTTACCCCACTCAGGAAATCACCTTTCTAGGCTTTCTACTGAATTCACTGATCATGACAGTTACCCCTACCAGGGATAAAATTGACAAATTCAACAGGGTGGTAGCGGAAGTGTTATCCATACAAACGCCGACCATTCAACAGGTAGCTGGCATAGTAGGTCTTATGACTTCTAACTCACCTGGAGCACAATATGGGCCTGCCCATATCAAATGTATCAAGAGGGAAAAGAACATAGCTCTAAAAAAGTATGCCAGCAACTTTGATGCAACTATGTGCCTACATGAGGTGGGGCCTAGAGGTTATGGTGCCACTGCCCCCCCATAGCTTCAAAGAAAATAAGGAAAATAAGGTGCTGACACAGAATTATGCACAGATCCTTCTGATGGTGGTTGGGGGGCCCACAGGGGTCCAATACCTACAGGGTGGATGTGGAAACCTTTAGAAAGAATCCCACACACTAATCTGAAAGAACTGAGAGCCATCCTGCTAGGTCTCCAGGCCCTCGTCCCAGAAAAGGGCATTATGGTTAACCTCCGAACTGATGACACAACTGCCCTAGCCTACATACGAAAGATGGGTGGGGAGAAGTCAATAGAGTGTGATGAGATGGGAAAAGAAATCTGGGAATGGTGTGAAGAGAGAGATATGTGGCTACTTATAGCCCACATTCCAGGAGTCGAGAACATGTTAGCAGATTTCAAATCCCGCCACTTCTCAGATGACATTGAATGGGAGCTTCACGAAAATCTTTGCTAAACTATGTGCCAGACAAAGACCTATTTGCATCCCATACTAACAACAAATTAGATAAGTTTGTGTCCTGGAACCCTGAACCTAAGTCATCAGGAACAGAGTTCAACGATGATTTGTCATTTTAGGCTGTTCTTCATGCATGGTTGTCAGGCTGTCTCCCATGAGGCCATAGGCTGAGTGGAAGACAGTCTGACTACCACAAGTGACGAAACAACCTGAATTAACAAATCTGAGTTGAATCTGTGTTTATTTCATGTTTTGCAGGTAGAAGATCCCTCAAAAATAACTTTTGGTTGAGGGGTTTGAGGCTATTTTGATAATGTCATAGTGGAGAATGGGGCCATGAAGAAGGAGATCTTGTTTCTTCACGCCCTACTGTGGAATGGGTGTTCCCATAGAAATCTATAGTGACATTCTTGACATGAAATAAAGACTCTTTCTCTCTGACATGGACTAATTAGTATGCTTACATCTTCCCTCCTTTCAGTCTGGTTGGAAGAGTGGTACAACGCCTGATGCTACAACTATCAGACGCAGTACTGCTGATGCCGGATCAGCTCTCCTACCATCGTTTGAAAACAACTCTGTTGGTCAGCATAAAAATGTGTGTCTAGTTCTCAAGGGGGGCATCCTCCATTTCTCAAGTTGTCTCTACTAGAGGATTCATTTACAGAAGAAAGCAAACTAATTCCTCCCTCATTAACAACCAATGTGTAAATGTCAATTACTCTTCATCCCATGAGGTAGCTTAAAAAGAGAAACGTGACATGACACCTCCAGGTTGATGTTCTTCTGTTTTCATGATGTGCTGCAAAAACACTGATAAGTAACTTGTCAGTGCTGAATAAGGCCAATGTGCTGATTCACAGAAACATTATTGATAAGTTGTTGGTGAAATATTAAACTACATGATTTCTAGATGACATAGAACATTAAAATGCAATGTGGGCCTAAAACAGATAAAAAGAAACACACTATGCTGTATTGAGAGTGATGTTTTCCAGTTTCATCCTTTGTACAAGGAGAGTTCCCCAGCCATACTAACATGGTGAATAAGCCACCAACCTCTCGCCATGCTCAATTACCCCTTGTAGAAAAAAGTTATATCCTACACAATGTTTTCCTGATTGGCCACATGTGAGTGTTGAGGCTAGTAGAGGGGTATAAGTAGCAGCACACTGTCATAAATTGTACGTTTACTCAAACCAGACAGTGGCAGGGCCAGAGGTTACCTCCTACAAACATACCTCTACTATGTCACATAAAAACAAGCTGATGAGCGACCATCGTCTACCGAATAGAAAGAGGCACATCAACCATTTTGTGTGTGTATTGTAAAGTGGATCATTAATAGTTCCACTAAGAGCGCTACTTTTAGATGTATGGTATATTGTTAACTATCTACAGATGTAATCTCACTTATGCTTTATGGGGATACAAGTGACAAAATAGAAATGTAGATACCTTGTCTGCTTTGAGCATGAGCATGTTCTGGAAGTGGAGCTTTAGGATACATTGTTTTAAAAACTGTACTGTCAGACAAAACCATGCACAGACCAATTCAACAGAGATGACATTTCATTAAAGGTGACAAGTTGGTGAAAGTGAGGTTATGAGAAAATCACAGTGTAGAGTGATCAACAGTTCTGACTGTAGCTGCCCTTCATCAGGATAAATTTGCATGGTTAAAATCTCATATCGTCTGACCTGTCATGCTGTTCTATCTAATACCATATAGTTCCAGACTCCTTCTAACTGAATCCACTTTGACCTTATATTTTGTGTCCCATAAGGAACTTCTCTGAGACATGCTAAATTCCTGTATGGGAGAGGGGATCTACCTGTGTTAGGATGCCTGTCAAGGTAACACAAATTGTTAGATTAAGAGCTTGGAACCGTTTGTGACAAGGCTAGTCTGGTGTGTAGACATGCTTATAATCCTAAATTATAAACTCATGACATGTGTAATCCCTTGGTTAAGCTTCTGTGTGTGAATTAATGTTTGGCAGCACAGATCAACCAGACACCTCCAAATACCACTTTAGTACTAAGCCTTGGGTAAAATCTTCTCATAAAGGTCTATTTGGACTTGTCTGATGCAATATGTATATTTGTATACCACTTGGTCAAATGGGACATGAAATGAAACATTGCAAGCCTTCATCTATGGCATCCATAAGCCCTCTGGTGGCGATATAATGCTTATATAGATTTTGCATTTTTATATTTATAGGCACAAAAGTAAGTATTTCAACAATTGAGTTGTTGTGATTGGTCACATGTATTTGCAATCAATGTGCATTAAGTGAGTAGACAAATGGCAACCTGCATCTATGGTTTTTGATATTTCTCACTGTTTTTCTTTAGTGAACTATTGCGACAAAAATTTCGGGAATTTGATTCCTGCATAACAACCTGTAGCATAGTCCTCCCTGTGAAATGGCTATTTATATGAACATGTTTCCACATACATCAGGGTACCTTCTGGTAGCATTGATACCACAGATCGCTTATCCTTTCACATATCAGCCGCTATCTGGACAAAGTCAATAAGCAACATTCATGGTACAAACAGGAAAACTCAAATCTTGTTTACTGAGACAACTTTTTAATCCCTCGGAAACATTACATTAAGGAAGAATATGAATAATCAAAGAAGCAAACAACGGCTGCCTAGCGTCCAAGACAGCCAGGTCATGTCACTAATGACTTAGGTCTGTGATTGAGGCTTTTATCCTTGTGTGATGAGTTTCAATTAAAAGGGTACTTCTTCATGTTTTAGTGACGAGAGAATTACAATTTGGTTTTGGGGAATTAAAAGTTCTCTATTGGCTTATTTTGCAGTGTTTACAGGATGACAGGTGTAAAAAACTATTTCCAGTTGAAGACAAACATCCAAGAGTGAAGGAAAGTTAGTGTTATCATGCAATGACTTAGAACAAACATATTTTGATTTCTCAAATCCACAAAGTTCTGGAAGGAAATAAAGTTAAAGCTACTTCAGATAGGATGATTCAACCTCTGGATTTGTGTGCCTGGAGGGGAGGATTATCCATATATTAGAAGGATCCACCTTTCAGAATAGCCACAGAGAGTCAAAGAGAACTCCCCTTCATACCTGTTTGACTCCATATCCAATGCTAGCTTACATCTGATTAATATTGCAATTTCCTTTTAAAGGAACTAAAGATGAGGTTTGAGGTTTGAGGTGTTCAATTTGTAGTGGATATAGTCTTTTAAGTCTGCACATTACTTCAATACAATGGCTAAACTTGGCCATGTCAAATATTGGCTGCTTCTAAAAGGTTGCCGATAAAACACATCTAACATCAAATTCCATGTACCAGATGCATGACTATTACAGACTGTATAGAGAGGTAAAGTTTTTGCCCAGTCTTCTTCCTGTGTGAGGGGTAAATGTCCCAATAGGAAAGGATAGGGTAAAGTGGCTCTATCAGGAGGCAACACAAGGTATATTAAGGGCATAATACATGGCTAGGCTTCCACAAGGTCCTTTTATCCTCTGATGATCTAGGGGATAAAAGGACCAAGTGGAAGCATAGCCATGCACTATGGCGTTTATACTGATCAGGTTTTCACCATTAAATTAAATTATTTTTACCTTATAAAGCCATGAAAATCAATGTTATTTGTTACAAGTCGACATGAAGAGGCTGGTCCTGTGCCATATTGGTTCCTTGTCGAGTTACCGGAATGTGAGCATATATATTCTCCATTTACACTGTAAATACAGCAAAGCTGGAGCCTTTGACAAGAGAAGTGAACGTGAATACACATATATAAGTCGCGCTGGGCTAGAATCCATGATGGGCGGGACGCAATCACAACTTTGGCGAAAAAAAAGCGGTTCGATTTTGTTTGGAGGTATTATAGAGAATATAGGCAATAATTCTTCTAAATTATAAGGGTGAGTTGTGTATTTGACTTTCATTCGACTTAACATTCCCCACAATTGTTGAATAAGCCCAATTAAGTCTATTTATTTTATTTCGGGACATTTAATTTGGTGTCAACTCGCTGTCACTCGCCTCTGTCAACATCGGTGCCTTTAGTGCATGCTAAATACACCGCTTTATCAGGGTTCGGCACCAGAAATCAGTGCCTAAACTGGATAACCATGGTATAATTGCATATATTCATATCTGATATCTAGAAATCATTGCCAATATTGTTGGTGAGATCCCGGGGCAGCAGGAGGCAATACTTGACTCGAGTACAAGCTGTTCATTGCTGGGTCATGCAAAAGTAATGTCAGAATTCCCATAGCTGTTAGATCTATATGATACAAAAACGAAATTACTGCAAAATATGCATTAAGTCATTGCTGAGACATACTGGACAGCAGGAAACAATACATGAGTCATTCGGCATAAGAACCCATTGATTATATACAAAGCTCCATTTTCTATGAAATCTACTAGAGTGAGGACAGGTTCTCACAAAGACATTAATTACCTTTATGTTGACAGACTCTCTGTATTCCTCTTTTACTATCCGATAAAGCATTATACAGTCTTATGCTGAGCCTAGGACATTATTGGGTGTACAAGGAGCACATCGTGATCAGGAGTACAGGATTAGTGTCCACTGAGGCATGCACTGCCCATAACTGTATATTATACACACTCCAAAAATTAACTGTTGAATCTATCCGGAGGGTGTTGCTCCTTTTGTAAAAAGAGCTGTGAGTATGTGCCCTCTTTTCTAAACAAGTCGTGCACTACTTCACCAAAGTACTTGCACTCACCACATCAGTCTGAAGAGTCACCTGCCTTGTTTAAAACAGAGAGAGCTTCACTATCAGGTACCTACTCATGTCACACACTCTATAGTATATTATACTGACTGACTTCTCCCAACTAGGTACCTACTCAAATCCCCCTTTTTTAGCACCTTACTTGAATGACCACTTTTGAGCAACAAAAGGGACAGGTTATAGCTACATGAAAACAAAGGACTGGAAATAAGGGCATTTTTAGCCAGCTCTTTTACTATAGGAGCAACACCCTCCTGGTATCTTATTGAAACCAAACAGTGAACCCCTGCAATCATATTGCTGTGAAAGAGTATAATTTGCACAATGAAACCCCAGACGGCAGTATGGTGTTATCAGGAATTTCCATAAAAATAAAAACGGATCTTGGGCAACTTTGGGACAAGGATTTCACTGTCATTTTCACAATATTTCTTTTTACAGTTTTTAATAATATCTACACATATTCTTCCTCTGCATGTGTACCAGATCTAAGTGAGTAGCTTGTTATGGTTATTATAACCTCTCTCCACATACCTTTTAGGGACTGCAGGTCATTTATAAAGGAACACTATGGAAGAAATCAGCAATGATTCACCAACTTTGATTTAACAATTGAAATCCAACAAAACAACAACAAAAACACAACAACAAAACAATGAAGGATGTTATGAATGGCTCAAGTAGAAAAATGAAATTAAGACCCAGATGAAACCAGCATGCAAGGTCTCACATTTCTCCAATTAACACTAGTTATCTCCAATCAAAATTATTTATCAAATTTCTCTTTTTTGATTTATTATTTAAATTAAAAAAAAACAAAAAAAAAACACAAAAAAACACAATAACAACAATTGTTATGAATGACTGTGTTGAAAATGAAAGTAAGATGTTGATAAAACCATCATGCAAGGTCAAATAAAACCTTATGAATTACATGAGGTATCCCTGGGGGATGAGTAAAGATCCTTCTTTATATCCCTCTCCATCCATGTGTAGAATTGTGGTGAAGTGTATAAATGCATTCAGGTCAAACTGTGGCTTACACCATTTTGGTAGGGGTACTCCTCATCCATCATCCATATTTAAATAACCATTTGAAGTCAGACACAGAAAGAAAGAGAATATGATATCTCGGACAGGGAAACCTGGAGGGCTATTCTCAATCACCCATACTCAGCTACGGAGCACTTGTATTTCCTTGAATTTGCATTGTTAGTCCCTGTGTGTACACTGCAAAAATGGTGTTTAGAACCTAAACACAATTCTAAACATATTCTTGCAACGTTTTTGTAACCACATTAATTTCCTAAACATGTTTAGCCAAACAATGTGCTTAGCTCAAGTGTTAAGAAATCTAGGTGTTTAGGTTAAAAATTTGTGTTTAGATATCGATGAAATTTTGCGTTTAGATGTTTATGATTTTTTGTGTTTAGATGTCTAAGTTATTTGGTGGGAAGTAAGGGTTTGCAGACATGTATCCGTTAAAAAGAATAAAGGAATATCTTTTGTTTGTTTTCTCATTTACTGGAGGACATTAGCAGGTATTTGTACTGCAAAGTCTCAAAAGATGTCAGCCACAGCTATATACACATATATGTACACACTGCATTAGAATAGGAGACTTGAGAAAGTACAACAGGTTGGCAGGAAAGACATTGCTTTATACTTTACAAAATAACATGACATAGGTGTAAGTTATGGAGCTCATTGATTATTTTATGGTAATGATGGTGGTGTAAGTTGAATTTAGTTAATTTTCTATTGTTGTGTCTATTTTCATAACATTTAATTAAATGACATTATGATAAACAAGGAGTTTGGGGATATTTGTCACAACAAGTGATTATAACTTTGTGCAGATAGTCCATTCAGAGGTAGTGCTGCTACCTGATGTGGATTTGACATCCAAGTATCTAAACATATTGATGTTTAAATCTTAACACCTAATATTCAACTGTTTAAACTCTAAACGTTTGAACATGTTTAGCAAAAATGTTTATGTATTTAGAATAAAAGTGTTATTTTCCTAAATGTGTAGTCGATGATACACCTAACTGACGTATATGTTTAGGTTCTAAACATGTTTAGACCTAAACATGTTTAAAATCTAAACACCATTTTTGCAGTGTAGTATCATCATTTTGCCTAATGAAAACAATCCTGAAGTGGAGGGTGTTTGCTTAAGATCACCTTAAATAACCTACTTTACATCTTTCAGATGTATATTTACTTATTAATATGCATATCAACATTTCACCACATGGGGGGAAGGTAATCAAATTAAACCTAAGCTGTCACCATGATGTTTTATATGAATGGGAAAATATGAATATATGAAGGACTATCAGGGCCTAATACAACAGACAGACAGAGTAGCCCATATCAGCCAGACAAGATTGGTATTCTGAGTAGGCATCATTACAACACATGATAAGAAAGACACCTCATTGTTAAGGGGACCACTGACGGGCCTGACTGGGTCGGCCAATCATCTGTAGGAACGTCCTATCCAGTCGGTCAATATCAAACATGTTTGATGTGACAGATCGGATCGGATCGGTACTTCCTAGTTACTGATCGAGTCTGGCCCGTCTGCGGCCACTTCAGAGCTGTAATTATGCTGCTTATGTAAGTACAAGAGTAGGAGATACTAGACATAGAATGCAGCTTTCGCACAAGACGTTTCAACTTCTGGAAGGTCTTGCCAAAATTGGAAAAGATATTTTCACCGAAGCAGTACCTCACCTACTGTGCAATATTTTCTTTTCTAATTTGCTCCCCTTTCCTTTCTGTGTTGCCTAAAGGTAGTCACGGAGCAATATATGTGAGAAAGGTGTAATCCGACCAATAATAGGCAATGTAGTGAGTGAGTGAGTAATAGATGTTTAACGCCATTTCGACAGCTAAGGTCATATTCATGGCGAGAAAGACATTACACAGGTTCACAGGGGAATGTGTCAGTGCCAGCACATAAATGGGCTAGGGAAGGCAATGTAGTCCATCTTGAGAAAGCTAATTCGGTGAGTGTAACTTGAAGTGTGAAACAGAGAGTGTCCTTTTCAGCCCGAATATCGTGAGCAATTTGGTAATAGCCTCCTATAAAAATAAATGATTCCTGTGAGCTAAATCTGTTAACATATTTTATACCACTTCAGCTCATTCAATTCAATTTACACTTGGTTTCACTTCATTACCATTGCACTACATGCAACAAAGTACTTAGTAATACATCATCACAATGATACTTTATCACTTAGGGGTTGCACCCTTTGCCTTTAGCCGAGAGAGAGAGAGAGAGGGAGAGAGAGAGAGAGAGAGAGAGAGAGAGAGAGAGAGAGAGAGAGAGAGAGAGAGAGAGAAAGAAAATGACAGTGTTGTAAATCTACTGGGAATCCTACCGCTACACACCTTGATTGAGCAGACGATGAAAATATGCATTATAGACGGGTTACACACATATGTCCACAAAAAATAACTAATTACCAAGATCACTTTAGGTATACTATAATTGGCTAACAGTAAAGCTAAGTTAAGAACAAATAAATAAAGAGAAAGGGAATGGGAATCTGGTGTAACATGAAATGGAAGGTAAAGCACAAATGTCAAACTGCACATTTGCCAACAGAAATACACGTTTCAGGACTAACAAATAACTGTTGAAAATATGAGGGATCCTTTTAAGGTTGGTGAAAACACTTTAAGGCAACATAAAAGGGTGACAGACCAGTCACACTGTGGTAAAATGATAGTGAACTGCTTGTCATGACATTTTTGGCTACATTGTCTGTAAAAGATATCAAAAAGTGCTACTGCTAGAAGATCAGGAAAGGAAAACAGATTCAAACTTGATTAAGTGTCTAAGTTTCAGTCATCAGTTATCAGTTGTAAGATAGTGAAATGATAAGTGACATGAAAAGAATAACCCCCTATAGTCACTTTGTACCCTTCTTCTCCAATGACCCTCACAACAGCTAGAGGTCTTGCCAAAAAATCAGAACATAGCAAGCCAATCAATTCAAGCGAACGAAGAACACTTGTTATTTAGGCTCTTTGATCTGCCTTTTCTAGCTTCAGGTGTTCACTGATTGCAAAGGGAGGGTAGCCTAGATGAAATAAACCATGACTGACATCACCTGCTTCATGTGGACAAGACTACAGCAGATTTCTCATACCCTGCTTTGGATGCCAATGTTTTGAATGAGGAAACATAGAATCCCTGCATAGTGTGATATATGTATGTCAGACTAATTTCCCCCTTGATTTTAACCTACTGGTTTAGATGGTCTTTATATTATATTCATGGCCTCATGATGCACCTTATAGTCAAGGTTTTGATACTAAAGAACAGTACAAAATTATCAAAGGTCTGATCAAAAGAGGCAACTAATATGTAGGGCATGAACTCGGAGTCCATCTTATATGCCAGAAGCATATCATATATACAACAAGGACGTATGGCAGTGATATTGAGTCTACCCACAGGATTTTCCACAACTCTGTGAGTGCCGTTATGCAGCCCCTAAGGCCATGGTGCCTTTTCTACATCTGCCAGATCCATGTATAGGATTGTTATTTGACGGCATTATGCTTTACCACTAGAACCTATAGTACCATGAAGCATCCAAATGCCTCCTTTAGCTCGAGGTGCATGGACTGTAACATATGGGAAGAAGTTGGGAGCTACCTTTCCCACTGCCCAATACCCTTTAAAGGCTAACACTGTATTAATGCATCATGTTAACCCCATGGCACTGAATCCCTTCCAGTTGGCCTGCATGATGAAGTGCTGATATGCAGACTTGCCAGACCAGGCCAGAAGGCCATTTCATAACAGGCTACGACTGCCCACTTTCAAGTCGTAGTGGGAAGCCTTAACTTAGTGACAACACAGCCCAATAGTAATGGTCATGTAGTAACTGCAGCACTACGGCAGCCCTACCAAAAGTTATGTGATTGCTACATAAGGCCTGATCGTACAAAGCAGTCGTAGGGGCTTACCTACGATCACTGGCACTAACTTTTAGGTTGTGAAGTCGTAGTGGCTGTAAGCAGTCGTAGTGCCTTAAGAAATGGCCTCCAGCACTATATTGCAGAATCATGAGAATTATTCAGTCATGTATACACAGCTCCCAAAGGTTAAAATGTTTATTTGCCGGGCATTTGACAATTAGGCTATTAAAAACAGCACTATATTAATATCAGACAACATATTGGCCACTAATTGGTGTTCTCTACCCATATAAAGACAGCCCTATTACGGGACTTGATGGAAGAATGACCTAGGTTAAAGGTTTTCTTCCCATGGCCTAGAAAGACATTAGACTGTCTTTAGTTACAACCCTACAGCTGCACCTCCCGATACGCCCCAGGGCACATTTCAATTTTGTCTATGACAGCATCTTTCAAAATTTGTAAAGAAATCTGCTATGTGAAACTTGCCACAACCATTCTGTCAAGTCCACCTACATAAAACAACACTCTGTGTGGTTGGAACCTTCATTATAAACATCAGAATTTTCTCCAGAATTAAACCTCAATATCAGTTAAAGGATATGGCAAAAGGATAGCTACAGTTAGGTGGAAACACCACCTTTCCATTTTACATCATGGCCCGCACTGTTAAAGGCATAATCCCTGTCCCAAGGTCACCAGAGATCTGACATTATTTCCACAGAGATTCATTGTACCACTGTTTTAACACCTGGGGCTTCTTGTAAGAACTACATTAGTTCACTGCAGGATTGTGTCTCAGATCTTGGCTGAACAGCTGGTGAGGCATTGTAAGCATTTGGTAATGCTTCCTTTACACCATTTTAGGTTAAAAATAAGATAATCACTCACCATTTCTTGGCTACTCTACTTCTACTGAGTGACACTGTCAGCACACAGTAAAACATCAGAGCATCACCAGATGATCAGGCTGAGTATCAAATTATACTCATTTTATCGACCATTCCTGAGTCTGGATCCATCTTCAAGTGAGTAAGATTTTCTTTTGGTATGAAGAGTGGCTCATTTATGAATAGATGGTTTTGAGTTGCTAATGCTTTCACAATTAGAACAGGTCCTATATTTATTCTCAAGGTGATGACTGCAAATTGCAGTTTAACAATCTTGTGCAAAATAATGACAGCCCCAAAAAATCTTTGAATGTCAAACTTGCTTCCAAGCTGCCATTTTGTATTACAAGAGCAGCTTGACTAGTGTACTAAACACAAGAACAAGGGATGTGATAGAGAGTTGCTTAAAAAACACATTATTATAGACAAAGTTACGATATCTTAAGTGAAGGGTGATGGCATGTAGCTTTGAAGAATGCATACATGTATTCTCTTGTCTTCTACTGATATTTACAATGCTGTGCTTTTCATCCACCATACAGAGCCCAGACAAAACCAACAAAAGGTTTGGGTGAAAGGCACACTACACAGAAAACAAACAATGTTCAAAATCATAGTCAGATATTAATCAAACAGTCTAACTTTCTAATGAAAGTTAGTCAAAAGCATGTGTCTAAGTGTCCACGTTTTTCTTAGTCAAAAATGACTATCCCTTAGTCAAAGTGTCCAACTTGCCTTGGCTTGCCTGATTTTGATTTGGATTCATTGGTGGGTTTGACTAAGTACACAATCTAACACTTTTAGTCTAATTCAAATGCTGAGTGTAACTTCTGTATGAGATTCACACCTCACAAATCAGAGTCTCATCAATATGGAAGCATATGAAAAACCTCTTGTGTTTGTCATTCAAAACCCTTGCGCCAAGTTACTCTGGGGTTGCCACAAAGAAGCAGGTGCAATTATGGATATTACATTTATATAGATGACCACTGCCTAGTTTACATTACAACTTATCAGTCTATTTGGTATATTTTGCCAGGGCTAATATTTGATCGAATTTTGAAATCTTAAAATTACCCTTATTTTGACAACCATGGAACTATTCATGGTACACACCCACCAGAAAAATTCTGTTTTAAACCATACTGCCACCTGTTATGAAAAGGAAACACTGTGCAACTATCCCTTAGTCAAGCTTACAAAAGGATCTTAGTGAAAGTGGCTAAGATAAGTTACCTTGCCTGACACTCCCATCAGATACCCTGTTCAAGATTGTGCTTGGAGAGTGAGTTAGTCAATATGACTAACATAAGTTAGACATTTTTAGTCATACATAAGTCAGATGTACTAATTAATTATTTTGACTAAGTCTAACTTAGATTTTTTTTTCAGTGTATGTGTCACACACAAACAGTAAAACTTTGACAGAAGGCAAGGGATTAAAATGTATTGAATCAAACAGCATCTCTGGCTTTGTTACCCTCTCCGAGGGTAAGCATGTTGCACCATAGGCACTGTGGCTGTTTGCAGATTTAGCATAATAAGAAATTGCCTTATACACCACTCTTTGTGTGATCCTATACTGTCATAGCTTATTGTAGGACATTTGTGAGGGCTGAAAAAAAGAACTTGGAAACAGCTTACATTATTCAATATTTACACACTTTTCAGCAGTATAATAGGACCTCAGCAATGATTGCTTACAATGCCCACTCTAAATAGATATTGTTCCAATACAAAAGCATTCCTCTCCCAAGATTCCTGAACACCTTTTGGCGTATTGGTTCTCTCTTTATCTCTATGCATGGTGCCCATTCACCAGTAGAATAGTTATCAGTGATATATCACAATGTGCTGTCAGACACATATACACCGACTGCCCCTACCATCCCCACCACTTTCCAAGCTATCAACGTTATAGATGCCTGAGGTCTAGCTAGCATATAGGTACATGGATATGTTGTACAATTAATGTATTGTAGCAGGCTTATCGTGAATATAGAGGAAACAACCTGTCTCATCTTGATTTGGTAACATTGCACATTACAATGGCATGTTTTTGTTTGTCAGAAACACCATAAGGTTTTAGATTTGGCATTTTGTACACGCCACAGGTCCAGGACAGATCTAAAACAATAAGGACCCATTTCCTGTCACATGCAGTAATAAGATGATATGAATGATAGTATCGGTATAGGGCAAACTGGCATTGATCAGTATAACTTTCACAGATTGTGATGAACTCATTTTAAAACTACTTTTGTTTTGGAATTAACATTAACACATCATTAATAGGTTCAGCCATGAATGACAGGAGATTATTCATGATAATTGAAATCATAGATCTACTGGTACATTTGTGCCACCTACAAAATGGAGTCAAACCATCCAAATTTACTCTTTAATTGTAAAACCTTAACAAAAAGACAGGCCTGTTTTTGTGATGACTTGTTTTGGTAGTATTTTCATTGAATAAAAGATTCAGTCATACCTTCTAGCAAATCTGGTATTATAGTGGCAGGAAGGAGGACCCTCTGATACAGATTATGACATTACAGTTTACCAGATGCAGCCCATTATTGACTGTCATGGCTCTCTACAAATAGATGGTGCTTATATTACAAGTGTCCTTTGATCCTACTGCCATATTTCCTTTCAGGACTAGCACTACATAGTCCCAATGAGTTCCCTTACATAATTGGTAGTCACTTTGGACCAGTTAGACTTGCCAGCACTTTAATGTAGAATTAAACTGAGCATCTGCAGTGTAGTAACCATGTAGATTTGGGATGTGCATGGAATGTATCTTGAAAAATGATGCACTGACTAATGCTTTACAACATCAAAGAAAAGGGTCAAACCTCTGAAGATGAAACTAAGATTCCTCATCAGACACTAAGAACCTGCTCCCTCTGTGATCACAAGGGCAATTACACAGGTCACATGACAGATCTGGACTAATCAATGATGAGAGTGGAATGATTCTGATGTACTATTTCAGAGGCCTTCCTGACCAATGCTTCCTCATCCTAGTACCAATGGTGTATACTCTTTACTTACATTCATCTCCTTTTAGATTCTATCTATTAGTAAGAAGGCTTCAGCATGGGTCTCTAGATGGTTTGTGGTTGCATGTGAAAGACCCCTCTGATTGAGAAGTAAACATAGTCAGTGAGGTCACAGAATCCTGTAATTTCCTCACCTTGTGAACTACTGTAGTTTCCAGCTCTGTCTGAACCTTCAAAAGAGGTCTGCATCAGGGATGTCACCACAGTACAAACAACAGTTGACATAGGTGCTGGAATGAGTGCGCCTTTAATTCACAACATACTGTCAGGAGGCTATTGCGAAAAGAATCGGAACCGGATTCTCACTGACGTAACTCACCTTCCAGTTCCTGGATGTTCTGCTGCTCAGAACAAACTTCTTACCTTACACTCAGAATTAATCCTCTTAATGTGAGTCATACTGGGAAGCATTCCCCAATTCATGAAATCTTAAGAATCAATTATATAACCTATTACCTTGCTGCAAAACAGGAGAGAAGTCATTGCTTGGGGGTAGTCAGTTCCCATTTGGGAATAGCACCTCCGACAGAATTGAATTCCTGTCCTTTCGCAACACCCTCCAGGAACCTCTGTTACACCACTGCAAGGGTCGAGAAACTTCCCCTGTGAATGGAATTCCTGAACCTAGGAATTCTCCATCCTAGAAGTTCAATCCACTGAGAATTTCCCCTCCCTGTCCTATTTATTATAGTTAACACTTATGACAGCAGCAAAAACCCCATTTTCTGTATGATAGAAGGGCCAAGAATTCCAAACTGGGAAATTATGAGGTGAGGGACTGCTTATATTGGAGAATTTCCTTGTTGAGAAAGGGGTAGGGAGGTTCCTGACACCTCACCACACATGGGTCTTTAGGTGTGATAATTTAGCCGGAAAGGAGTAATTCAAACTGTAGACAGCTCATGTATATTTCTCCTTGATTACACAGCGCCATATTCTACCTCCTGACCCTGGTGCTGTGGTGCTAGACCATCTATACAGGCAGCATTTATTCTATCCTGAAAAAGGTGTGTATTGCACTAATGCCTTATGCCAATTGTTTAACATCAAGTAGTGATTGTAAGTCTACCATAGTGGCTGGATTAAGGTCCCTGACACTAATAGAATTTGATACCACGCTATCCCTCATTTTTACTGGTCCCTATTAACATCTGCTAAGTTGTTACCTATGATTATCTACTAGAGAGGAACATGTTTCAAATTGCAAAAGCTGTATGTTATTACCTCATGTAACATCCATTTTACACAGTAGAATTATACAAAGACATGAAATAATGGTTACGCTCTTTCCTATGTTCTGCCATGTGCATAAACACTGGTAAATCAAACACACCGTTACAAGTTTTTTGCCTGTAGAAACAGACAAAATCAGTAACTAAACTAATCTCTAGTTATACCTCTGCAGAAAGTTTAATCTGCAATCATCTGTATTAATGAATCTGTTATTGAAAAAAGCTCAGGATGAGAATTTAATAATCAAAAGGCAGCTTAAGTTTAACTATGCATCAATCAGAAGCCTCCCAAAGTCTGACAGCTCCATCATGGTGATTTATGACATTCTATAATTAAAGTGACCATAGAGTGAATTGCCAAAAAGGTGAAAATGCGCTGCAGCACTAAGATACAATTTTAGCAAAAAATGCTTTACCCAACTTGCTAGTCGTGTGCTATTTCTGAATATATCTTTTAAATATTGAAAAAAAACCAAGGCATCCCCTGCCTTTTTGTCAAGTATGATATTCATGTTCAGGATTACCAACTCTCATTAATACAGATTACAATATAGGCCTGTAATTGATGTTAGATTAGTTGGGTATAAATATTCAATGCTGGACTCAGCATTTAAGTGATAGGCATATTACATATAATGCCTTACCTGGCTGGCCGGGTGAAGGGGCTCAGAGCGATGTCTTGGCTATTCATGGTGGAACCACTGCAATAAGCTGCCCTGACATCTACATATATTGCACTCCTCAACTTGAGACTCCCTGTCTACCTGTGCCCTCGATACACATCCTCCCTTTCCTCCTGCTACTTTAGTGTAAGTTTAAATAACACCTACATGTTATCACACATATCTATACATAAGCAGTAAAGATTGAGGGATAGTTACTCCTCACTACGCGTTAGCTCTGTAGATAGCTGCTGTATTAAAGAAATACTGTACCAAAGAAACGGTGGTTTCTGAGAATCAGACCTCAGTCAAATACTGCAGTGATTCAACATGAACTAGAATTATGCCTACATGTAGGAGATTGAAATTAAAGATTGCACTTTCAATTAGCTAGGAAGTTTAACAAAGGGCACTTTCAATTAGCTAGGAAGTTTTATAAAAAGCACATAATGAAATACAATATTAAAACCACATCTGTGGGCACCAGGTTAAATTGCACTTATTTTTGTAAATGTAAATTTGTTCTCAATAAAGGACTTAAAAAAATATCCATCAGGTTTTGGAAAGTAATGACCACAGGAGGTTAATTCAAGAGACCCTACAATCAGTACCTCAGCGATGGTAGGAATTTTTCTGCCTTATCGATTTTAGTGGTGGTAAGGTGTAACTACATTGCTTTAACACAGCTAGCCTTATGTGATTTCTGGTGGTAGCCTCAGCCCGACTTACACTATCACAAGCAGAACACACTGTGCACAGTGACTAGAGAGCCAACATGAATGAATAGCTATGGAAACACCCCTTTCCACAACAGAGATTACACAAGCATTCCCCTTCCCTATATGAGCTTCTTATAGAGTATTAAGAGAGAGAGAAAAGGGAAGCATGACACCTAATGCATGAGTAGCCTTAAGTGCCCTCAGTGAACATCCTCCCTCCCCTATATATGTATGTATACAGCAGGCACATTCACTTATTCAGGAATAGTGCATGATCCACAGGACTTGCTGTGCCTGACTGGGCTACCACCACGAAAGTACTTAGGGTAGACTGACTAACAAGATCTGCCTATGCTACCATCACAGGGGTAGCGATGGCCGGATATTTTAAATTAACCTTCTGTTGTATCCAATGCTGCGCTGATAGAGTGGGATTGACAGGATATGGCACCTGACTTCAGACAAACAGCAGTGATACACAGCAGCTTTAAAGACCTTCAATCAATTTCAAGTGCACAGAAGGCAAACTCTCCGATTGTTGTTAACCTTTGGGGGTCATCAATAGAACAATGTTTACAGGGCCTGTTCTATTTTCAGTAGTACCAGCAGGAAATGAGGGCTCTACAAAGCTCCACACCAGTCAGCAGCAGGGTGCTCCACCTAGGCTAATTAGAGCTGTCAATGGGTGCCCTCTTTTCACGAGAAAATATGCTCTGCTTCACCATTCAACTTCCACTTATCGTATTAGTCTGAAAACGCACCTGCCTTACTTAAAAGTAATATGTATTGCACTATGTGGTACCTACTTCTGTTACACACTCCTGAAAGTACTCTCGTTTTGACTTCTTGTGTGCAAATTAGGACTACAAAGAAAGCGACTGCTGCAGGTGAGGCACTTCTGAGGCAAAACTAGATTTTCCCATAGGAGCAACACCCTCTTGGAGTGTCTGGCAACACCTGTACATACCAGCTAGTTCTGTTGTAATAGGTTGTATTATTCATTAAAGTTAAGCCTGTTATGGTTTTTTTGCACCAGTTACCATTCACCAGTCATTCATGGAGGTTTTCTGTATGAGTGAGTTTTCCCACAACAGAGAACTTAAACATATTTCCTCCGATATTACAAAATCAACTCATCTTTCTATCTAATCCAATTTAATTTTCTTATGGCTGAATATTTCATTTAGTGCAGATTTGATATGATTTCACATAAGGAGTTTAAAAGTTGTAGTTTGCCTACCTATGCCCTCATGACTGATGTCGAAAACAGCATAACATACCTGGAAAAGAGAGAAAAACCTGTGTAAATTGAAACAGCATGAGACAAAATTCACAAACTTGCTTCCCCAAAATGATTGTAGGATGCCTTTCATGCTAGCTAAGTTTTGCTTTTTTTACAAACTTCTTTATTATAGAGTTATAAAGATAGCAGTTGGTTACAACAGATTTTATGGATCATGAAGCTTTAAGGCCTAAAAGGAGGCGTTCACTGTAACCAGGTTTAATCATGATTTCAATATGACAGAAATCCATATTAAGTTGATAGAGACTCCCTGCTATCAAGAGTGGGCATACCCCATTTCTCATGTTGCCTCTACCACAGCTGAAGGTGCTGCCAATGATGCATCTTTATAGCAAGGTTTGCTCTGCCATTTACAGTGCCCAAACTCAATAGCTACAGAGGAAGTCCTCCATCTTTAATAACCAACATGTATTTTACAAGGGGCTTGTACGGGATATCTGTGGCAGTACTTAGTGGCAGTTACGCTGGAATGAGCACTTCAAAATTTGAGGTGCCCTTTTATAGTGGTTGACATGTGACCTACATTGACCAATGGTGGAGCAGCTCCTCCAGGGGAGTAGCAACCGAGTTGTTTACAGTTGTTATGGATACTGTGAGGGGTTAGCAACTGGGGAACTGTTGACCTTTGACCCTGGGGGGCATGAATGGGGTTTTAATGAGCGGTTTCACCAATGGGGATCCTCAGACTGCATTGTTTTGATTAACTTGAATAGAAGTAGGCAGGCCTAAATTTTTCTAAATTAATCGAGCAGTACCTACCACTTGGGTGGATCGGAAAGGGTGGATGGGATGTGTAAAAAAGATTTTTTGGGCCCCAATGGCACCTCCACATTTTTTAATAATTTTATTTCAAGGATTAGATTAGAAAATTGTGAAAAATATACATGTGGGTGTATAAAAAATAAAACAAACAGGGCGGTGATTTATTTCATTCCGAATAATTTTTGGAAAATTCTAAAATATTTCAAAATTTATTCTGGGAAATTTTTAGGTCTATTGTCTCCACCTTGGGGCGTGGGGGCATTAACATGTCAATTTTTCAAGACTCAAGGAGTAAGGCACCATTTAAAAGGAGAGGGCTGAGAGGTATTAGAGCCCATGTCAGGTGCAATTGTTCTGTACATGGCAACAGTTTCCTGTCAAATCAGTCCCTGTATGGATGATGTCACCTAGTGGAACAGGGGGTCTCTCACATTAAGGCCTTGGGGGGCATTAGCATGTAACCTCTGGATCCAATTAAATTCAATTAAATTCTGCAGATGCTTAGCCCTGGCAGAATTTGAGTTGGCATGGATAAAGTCCAAAACATGGATGGTCATGTCCTTGTGTTTGTCATCTTTACCCCTTTTGGAGCAGGAATTCATATGGCGTGACACCTCAAATGTGCCCAAAACACCGATGGTAACTGAATTGGGTATACATGTCTATCACAGGAATCTTTAGAGAAGCTATTGGTCAATTATCAAGGTAAAAACTATATAATGTTAAGATAAAAGAAAAACACACACAAGATTAAAACATGGTGTGGCCTGAAAAAGGTAAATGGAAACATGCATTTATTTACATGTATACATGGTGTTTTCCAGTTTCATCCTTTGTACAAGGAGAGTTCCTCAGCCATAGATACATGGTAAATGAGCCACCAACCTCTCGCCATGCTCAATTACCACTTGTAGAAAACTCTTATATCCTACACAATGTTTTCCTCATTGGTCACACGTGAGTGCTGAGGCTGGTAGACTGATGTAAGTAGCGGTATACTGTCGTAAATTGTATGTTTACTCAAACCAGACAACGGCAGGTCCAGAGGTTACCTCCTACAGTCATACCTCTACTATGTCACATAAAAACAAGCTGATGAGCAACTTCTGGTCTACTCCACTTATGCCACTTTAGTGCTAAGCCATGGGTAAGAGGCGTTTCTGCTGTATTGTGTGTGTATTGTAAGGTGGATCATTAACAGTACCACTAACAGCGCTACTTTTAGATGTATTGTATGTTGTTCCTTAATTTGCTGAAAGTGATTCCATCCTATATATAATAGAGCCAGTTTAGAGCATGCAGTTATATTGAAGCTTTAACTATATATAGATGTAATCTTACTTATACTTTATCGGGATACAAGTGACAAAGTAGGTACATAGATGACTTGTGACCATGATATTGTGGAAGTGCAGTTTTATGATAAATTCTTCTAAAACTGTATGTCACACTAAACCATACACAAACCATTTTAATTCAACAGTAATCAAACTTTCTTAAAGGTAACAAGTTAGTGAAAGTGAGGTTATGAGAAAATCACAGTGTAGACCGATCAACAGTTCTGACTGTGGCTGCTCTTCATCAAGAGAAATTTGCATGGTTTGAACCTCATATTGTCTGACCTGTCATGCTGTTCTATTTGGTAGTTCCAGACTTCTCCTAACTGAATCCACATTGACCTCATATTTGTGTCCCATTGGGTAACTTCTCTGAGACAAGCCAATTTCCTGTATTGGAGAGAGGATCTGTCTATTTGTCGGCATGCATGTCAAGGTAACGAAAAATGTTATATAAAAAGCATCCTTTTGTGACCAGGCTAGTCTGGCGTGGAATCCTACCTTACAAAATGACTATGACATCTGCAATCCCTGAGGTAAGCTACTGTGTGTGAATTTCTGTTTGGCAGCACAAATCAGCCAGGCACCTCCAAATGCCACTTTGAGAGTTTTACTAGTTTTTGTGGCAGCCAAATATGAGGACACAGTGGCAGTGATATATGAGGACGCTGTCATAGACCTTGAGGATGCCCCAGACACTAGTCATGTCTTTTATGTCATGGCTGATACAATTGTTACTATAGATTAGTACTAGAACCGCCGTTTTCAATGGGGTGCATTGAATACAATATGTCCGTATTCAATGGCTAATGATCATGTGATTCATGAATGATAAAATGAGTTGATTTGTATATATTAAGTCTAGATAACCTGTAGGCCATGACATAAATGCAAATGTCCACTCCCATGGAACATTTTTATATCGCATTCACCTCAGTGAGGCCTGTCCGCATGATCATGGACATTTGTCTATATGTTGCAGACCTGTGTTGATGAGACCTGTTCACATATCAAACACAATCTGGACAATGTCAACAGGAAACATTCAGAAAAATGGGACATCCACACTTTAAATCTTGTATACAGAGACAGGTTTTGAATCCCTTGGAGACATTACACTAAGGAAAGTCATGAATAAGCAAAGAAGCAAACAATGGCTACCTAGCAACCAAGACAGCCAGGTCATGTCACCAAGGACTTGGGTCTGTGTTTTAGGCTATTATCCCTGTGCTTTGAGTTTCAATTTAAAGGGTGCCTCTTCCTGTTTTAATAGGGGAAAGTGATTACAATTGGTTTTTTGGGGGAATATTAAAAGTTATCTATTGGCTTTTCTTTTTTTAAATTGTTTACAGTATGACAGGAATGAAAAAAAATCTAGCAGCAGTAAAACACAAACATTGGAAGTAAGAAATAAAGTAAGGGTAATCATGTCAGGGTGATAAGACTGCCCATAAGTAATTTTTCAAATCTGGATGAAATAAAGTTAAAGCTACTTCAGATAGGATGCTTCAGCCTCTGGGTTTTCTGTGCCTGGAGGGGAGGATTATCCATATATTAGAAGGATCTGCCTGTCATATCAGTCTAGCCACAGAAAGTCACAGATAACTCCCCTTGAGGTTTACTAGAGTCCATATCCAATGTTAATTTACATCTGATTTATGTTGCGTGTTCCTTTTAAAGGAACTAAAGAAAAGGTTTGATACAGACCTATAGATGTGTTCTTTCAGGTCCTCAATTCTTGTATCATTGCAAATCTATGTAGTGGACATAGTCTGTTAAGGTCTACAGAAGTCATAGATCCCATAGCTAAGCTAGTTCATTTAGATTTTGGCTACTTCTAGATGTGTCCTAAAACCTTTCTGACGGAAGAGATCTAACAATTACATATGCTGGATGCAAAATGTATTGAACAAGTAATCAATGGATAATTCATGATGAGTGTGTGTTAGTGAAGGCTAATTACACGAGGCCATAGGCCGAGTGTAATTAGCCTTTGCTAACACACACGAGTCATGAATTATCCATTGACTACTTATTTTATACCACAAAACCAATAAATAGTCAATAGAATACCAATAAATTCAAGTTGAAAACAAAAATTATTCCCCCTCCCCGGGACTCAAAGCCAGCCATAGTGTGTGTACACAGGTACATACACCTTGTCGCCCAGCAGCGGACAGCGACAGCACCCATCTCGACTTGGCTTGGCAGCAGCACACGGTGAAAAATAGTGGTTGTACATGACTGGTACACACACCTTGTCGCCCGTCGGCGGACAGAGACAGCGCACACAGTGAAAAAAAATGCGCCCGGACCGGGACTCGACCCACGTACCTCTAACGACGGAGCGCAATGCGCTAACCACTAGACCACCGCGTCTCCTCCTTCTGCGCCCTGCAGCCGTTGGCTAGATACTGTGCGTGACTGGCCTGGTTATAGGTCAAGGCTTTATATCATAGAAACATGGTTCTAACCAAGCTGCTCTCCTCAGTCCCTGTGGCGCAATGCATAGGGTGTTGGATTAGGGATCTGAGACTGCAGGTTCGAGCCCTGCCCAGGTCATAAGATTTTGTGGGTTTTAACATGTAACATATGACATGGAAGGACATGAGAGGTGGGTTATCAATGGATAACCGCACGCCTTCCAAAATTCATGCTACAGCATTCATGCTGTGCAATATCGACAGGTATGTGCATGGGAATATCCAGCAAAAAGCACTGAGTAACCCAGAAATCGTGGTATAAAAGGAGTTAACGGGTTCTTTCCCTGTCTTCTTTTTGTGTGAGGGATAAATTTGCAAATGGTAGGGTACAGTGGCTCTATAAAAGGAGGCAGGGTGAGGTATATTGGGATATATTCATATCTGATAAGCGGAAGTCATTGCTAATCTTGTTCAGACTGAGCAGCAAGAGGCAGCTCTTGAGTAGGAGCTGCTCATTGCTGGCTCATGTATAAATAAAGACGGAATCCCCACAATAGTTAAATCCGTGTAATGCAAATAAAAATTAATGCAAAAATGAGAAACTAAACACAGTCCCATGTGCATATAAATCTTTTAATTCTATGCAAAGCATTTGCACTGAGATCTCTACTAGTGGAGGGGATTTCCCAAAAGGTCATTACCTCTATGCTGACAGACTGTCTGTGTTCCTTTTTTGTTTTTCAATACAGCATCTTATATTCTCGTACTGAGTCTAGGAAATCATTGGATATGCAAGGAGCACATCAGGAGTATAGGTCTAGGGTCCACCGAAGCATGAAGCGCCCATAACTATATATCATATACACTCTAAAAAGTAACTGTTGAATCTACCGGGGATCTTATTAAAACTGTAATCATATTTCTGTGAAGTAGTGCAGCTTCTATAATGAAATTTACAAGGAATTTCAATGAGAATAAAGACAGATTTCAGCCAACCTTTGGACAAGGATTTCGCAATTATACTTTTTTTTATAGTAATATCTACACATTTTATTCCTATGTATGTGCACATCTAAGACAGCATCTTGTTATTACTTCCTCTCTCCACATACCTATCAGGGACTGAAGATCAACTATTAAGGACCATTATGGACAAAATCAGTAGGTACACATTGCCGACTACCATTTTGCTTCTTCCATCAAAAGTATACACCTTAATGGTTCATGACCCTTTATTGTTTTTTTTTACTTCATCCATGAGCTAATACAAAGAGCCAGCTTTCAATAATAGAGGTTGTGATCTTAGAATAAAGGTTCTAAGTTGAATCACAAATGGGATCACTTTGATGAAATTTGATGAAATCAAATTCAACTGCATAATCCGTGGTGGTGATCTCCGCATTTGTAACAGGATGACTGGAAAATTCCATCATCCTGAATATGTGGCCATAGAATAACTGAAACAAATTGGTACATGCTGGCCTCATAATCTTTTTATCAACCCTGGTTATCTCAGAACAAAATGTTATAAAACAATTCAACTTTAAAACGATTTGAATCTAACCAAAAAAATCAAAACAAAATGTTATGAATGAATGAGTTGAAAGATGAAAGTAAGATCCTGACAAAACCATCATAAGGTCAAATTAAACTGTTTGCATGACATGAGATATAGAGAGATGAATAAATACACTGGAATGACGGCCATGCTACGATACAGGTAATATTCCTCGAGATGATTCCAGGCCTGTAATCATTGAAGCCTTTATAAGGCTGAGATCATTGAGAGGAATGTTACCTGTATCGTAACAATTGCTGCCATTCTTGTACTTATTATTATATGGTCTCAAATTAGACAAAAACTTAAGTTTTAATAGCTACTGATCGAGAAATTTGTTCCTGTTTGTGTTGAAGCTACATGACAATCACACACCAGATCTTTGGTTTCTTTGTTGCTATCTGTACACTAAGAATCTGCTATAAGAGTATGCTCACCCTACACTAACCTAGCCTAATCTTTGGTTAGTTTCTACTAATGATGCAACACCTAAATGTCTGCTGGGAGAGTGAACAAGGAAGAACGTTCATATTGACGGGCCCAGCAATACGACGTCAGATATCCGCGCCAGCAGCAATATCACTGTCTGCCTTTGTTGTTACGTAATTTTTGCCGTTGCGTGTATTGCTGTTAAACCATCTAATAATAAATAGTCTTCTTTATATCCGTCTCCATCCATATGTAGGGGTGTGGTGAAGGGTACAGCTACATTCAGATCCCATTCAGAACTCTTGTTTTTAGAATCAGCTTTCGTAAGAGCCTTAACTTAATTCCTAACTTGATGTAATTCTTACAGCTTGCTTTGGAACACCTGTATTTTGTTAAATTTGCATTGTTAGTCCTTGTGTGTTGTCTCATTATTTTGCGTGATAAAAACAACCCACTTAGTCCCAAAGTAATCACATAACGCAATGGCAGATGTTTCTTCAAGATTAATATTAATTACTCTACTTCATGTCATTAAAAGTTTTATTTTCTCACATCATTAAACTGCATATTCTATCCACCCCTGTCATTAGCCCATGGGGGAAGGTAACCCAGATAGGCTATCATGATGAGGTTTTATATGATTGGGAATGTGTGTGGGACCATTAGACATTATTTCAACAGACAAACAGGTCACATCTCATACCACTGGGCATCATAACATCATACTACATTCTGTGAAATACCTGTTGAATCAAGATCCACATATAAGTGAACAATGAACCACCGTAATTGCATTGCACTGAAGCAGTGTAGTTTCTATAATAAAGCAGTACAGTAAAGGTGAATGATTTAGTTGGTAAAAAAACTTTATGCCTTGACACAGTATCCCCTAGTACCCTGAAGCATCCAAATGCGATGCAGGAACACGCTTGGAGATACCTTTCCTACTGCTCAAGTCCCTTTAAAGGCCAACAGTACATTCATGCATCCCTATAGGGGACTGAAGTGATTTCTGCGGGACTACGATCTTAGCCTTGAAGAGGGGCATTTTTCGATGTCACCGTGCCAGCCGAAAATAGGTCACAATGCTGAAGAGATAGGGGTGTTAACCTACTTACAGATTTCTCTAAAACTTCTGTTTAATTTTCAAAAAGGAGTCCAGGGTATTTAGTTGATATGTCAACACACATGATTCCAAGGAACCATCCCAGGACAAACAAAGAATAGAGCCTCCAAAATATTTAGAAAATCTTTCCACACTGTGACCTACTTCCTTCAGCACTGTGACCTACTTCTGTCTGGCACGGCCCGAGGCTATTTCCCCACCATCTTTGAATCTCACAGTATTTGCTTTGGACCCCTATGGGACAAATTCTCTTCTAGATGGTCTGTATGATGCTCCAATGAAGTGCCATGGTGCAAACTTGGCTGACCAGGTCAGCACTCCATTGCAGTACCATGGGCACGATGCACTCATGAACAGCTCACAAAGGTAAAAATGTTGACAATCAGACTACTAGAGACAACACTATAATCTTATCAGATAGAAGATGGGCCACCAATTGGTGATCTATACCCATATAAAAAACTGCCCTATTATGGGACTTGATTGAGGTCCTAGGTCAAAGGTCTTCTTTCCATGATCTGAAAACATTAAATTGCCCTCAGTGAAAAGAAATGAACCTACTAACAGGACATAACAGTCCCACAGCTGCATCACCCGAGACATCTCAGGGCACATTTCAGTATTGTCTATGACAACATGTGTCACCATTTGTAATGAAATTTGCTATGTGCCACCTGCCACAATCATTGTGCCAAATGGGGACCAATCTTAGGATTATGGCACATCTTGTATGATAGTCAAATTTATTGTCATGGAATTTTCTAAGTGCTTGCTCTATTAGAACAAGGCCAAGAGGTCTGTCGGTCTGTCTTTAAAGAACTGGGCCTCACCAAGGAATAAACCAAGGTTGGAACCTTCATTATAAAGATCAAAACCTCCAGAATTATAAGTAAGCATCATTTAAATCAGATATGGAAATAGAATGCTAGAGTTAGGCCTTCACTGTTAAAAACGTGTAATTGAAATAAAGGCGTGATCCTTGTCCCAAATTTATGAGAGATCTGTTGTTATTTTCACAGAGATTCCTTGTACCACCATACTGCCACCTTGGACTTTTTGAAAAAACTGCAATTATTTTCTGCAATACAATGGCGGTTCATTGTGTAGTTTCATGAGGACCCCAACAGTTCTTTACAGTTTTTTTTTAAACTGTGACTCAGATCTTAGCTTTGCAGTGGGTGGGTCAGTGTGAGGGTGTGGTAAAGCTTCCTATCCACCATTTCATGTTGAAAATAGATTCAACAGGATTCAGACAACTTATTTCTGGGCTATTCCACTGCCACAGAATGACACTGTCAACACACAGTAAACATAAGGTCAGAGTATCAGGATATCAGACCCAAGTATCACGTCATATTTATTTTATCGACAATACCTGGTATTTTTTTTTAAGTATGAAGAGTGGCTCATGTATGAGTGGATGGCATTGAGTTGCTAATGCTTTCACCATTGCTTAGTAAAAGTCGTCTGTATAATGCAGTATATATATTCCCAAGGTGATGACTGCAAATTGCAGTTTATCAATCCTGTGCAATATAAGGACAGCACCAAGTAATCTGTGAATGGGAAACTTGCTTCCAAGCTGCCATAGAAACTCATAACTTGTCTTGCAAGATACTTGTGTACCAAATACAGGGAAAAGTGATGTGATAGGAGCATGCCTCACAAACACACTATCATAAACAAAGCTCATATGACACCTGCTGTCCCTCAGCTAGGCACATAAAATATCTCTGGCGCAGGGTGATGGCATTCAGCTTTAAAAATGCATGTATTGTCTTGTGTTCTGTCAATATTTATGATGCTCTGCTTTTCACCCATCAAAAAGAGCCCTGACAAAACGAACAAAAGGTGCAGGTGAAGGGCACAGTGAGTGTCACACACAGGCAAACAGTGAAACATTGATGGAGGGCAGTTCAGAGAAAAAAGGGAATAAAATGAATTTATTCACACATGGTGAACAAAGTTCTGAAAGAGTTCTTTTAGCATGATAAATCAACAAACAATGGATGTCTTGACTGCAGGTTGTTACCCATGTAAAGCTGTTAATGCATAAATGCATCTGGTTCATCAATTGTACTGGTGCATAGGTAACTCGTTAGGGCTACGTTTGAGCATCCATTGGGTTGTACACTCTTATAGGGTAAGCATGTTATACCGATTAAGAATTGGTGTCCCATGCTAACCAATGTTGAAAATGCCCTTCTTGATGAGCTGTGTGGAATTTATGTGATGAAGCAAAAGTCCAGTTTGATCATGCCGGCTGTTTGCAGATCTAGCATGGAGATTGAAACCACTCTTTGTGTAATCCTAACTGTTATTGCTAATTGCTATATCTGCAAACAGGCAGTATGATCAAACTAGGATTTAGGTTATGCATGAATGTATCCTGCCGAGTTACTTGCCAGGGCTGTATTCATGCATCATCCCAGCAAATTGTTGTCATCTGTCGCCATGATTAGTCAACAACGGTGACTCCTTTTTGAGTGATAACTCATTCCGTCATCTTTTGCCACTGTGTGTTAGACTTACTTGGCAGATCAATTGCTATTCATGGTGATCTTGTGCTATAACGACGTCGTGTTCCATCTAGCGACATGTGTGAGCCACTTCACACAGGTTGAGGAGGACTCATGACAATTTGGTGGGATGGTAGCTGATGGGCGTGATGTAGCAATACACTGGAAACATGGAAGATCCAAAACCAATATGACGACTCTGTACTATCACTATTGTCATCCATGTTTTCAGTGTGTACTATCCGTCCCTACAGGGTTAGCTACTTAAACCATTTGAAGACTTGACCATGTAAGTTACCTCCCCTGACACCAATAACCTGCTCCTTCTGTGATCACGTGAGGAATTACACAGGTCACATGACAGCGCTGGACCAATCAATGTTGAGAGATAGTTCCAATGTACCATTACAGAAGTATTCCTAACCCCAGTAGATCCATGGTATACTCTCTGAACTTATATTTACAATCTCCTTTTTGATTATATTTATTAGTGAGAAGGGTTCAGCATGGGTATCTAGATGGTTTGCGGCATACTGTGACTAACACAGGTCTATGCCTGATCAGAAAGCATAGTCAGTGAGGTACCAGTATCCTGTAATTACCTCTCCTTGTGAACTACCATGCTGTAATTTTCAGCACTTCCTAAACCTTTGATTTGCAAGATATTGACAGGAATGTCTTTGACACTGCTACCAAGGTCAAAGGATTTCCCCTATGAAATGTCCCCACTTAGACTTAGACCACTGAGAATTCCCACTCCTATAGAATTCTCCCCTGGGAATTCCTCATTCTAGGAATTCACCCAAATGAGAATCCCCCCTGTCTGTTTTAGCTCACTGAAGAAACTGACAACCTTACAAAGCCCATTATTTGTGCTATAGAAAAGGCAAGAATTGGAAAGTTTTAAGTGGAGGGGCAACGTGGGAGAATTATGTTGTTGGCAGTTGGGAATGTTACAGACTCCTTTAGGTCTGACAAACTTAGCCAGAAGGGGGGTAATCTAAACTGTAGACAGCTCGTGCATATTTCTTCTTGATTACCCAGCATCATATTCTACCTCCTGACCCTGGTGCTGTGGTGCTAGCAGCATGGTCTTGTGTGTGATGAGGTATGAATGGACCAATACTGCTCCACCAGACATAAACCGTCTACACAGGCAGTGCTTAGTTATTCTACCCAGTAAAAGCTGTAAATTGCGCTTATTATGCATTATGTCCATTGGTCGGCATGAAGTATGAAAATGTGTGCATGTCTGCTATAATATAAGTGTTTCAATATCACACTTTTCCTGGTTCTTATTCAAGATTTGTATCTATTCAAGACCTAGTTTGAAGTGTATCTACCAACTTCAAGACCACAATGTCCTTTAGAAGCCATTACTTAACAGGCAACGACTGCTCACTTTCTAATCGTAAGAACTCTTATTTTAGTGTTATTACAGCCCAACAGTATTGGTCATGTAGTACCAGCAGCACCACGACTGCCCTACCACACTCTATGTGATTGCTACATAAATGCTGATCATACAGAGCAGTCGTAGGGCTTTACCTACGATCACTGGCACTAACTTTTAGGCTGTGCAATCGTAGTGGCTGCATGCAGTCGTAGTACCTTAAGAAATGGCCTTCAGGCCCTATCAATTGCACCTATTCAAGACTTAGTTTGAAGTGTATCTACCAACCTTAAGACCACAATGGCCTCCAGGCCCTAACAAGATTTGGACCGATTCAAGACTTAGTTTGAAATGTATCTACCAACCTTAAGACCATAATGTCCTCAGCATTGTGATTCATAAAAACGCACGATGTCTTCAAGGTAAAAGGACCAGAGAATTATGTAATCCATCGATACTGATAATTCATGGAATACACCTTTGGAACACACTATTTCATTCACAATAGTCATTCATTCAATCAATATTCTTTTAGGGCATGAAAGATTTAAAAGATTTGCATTTTCTGCAAATAATTCCAGAAATACTTTTAAAAAACAAGAGTTTCTAAATTCATCGTTTAATTCTAGATGGGTCATCACTTTTTACGAATTACCTTGCGGGCCTTATTGAAGGATGAGGCACTACAGTTTTTACAATTTATCCATCATGTCTACCCAATAGGGTTGATCTTTGAAGTTTGGCATTATGCACAAATCTAGGACAGGCAATTAGACGTGGGAGTCCAAGCGTTTTGCAAAATACTGGCAAAGAATTATGGACCATGAGGCATCATCTATGGTGCTTGGAGGGCCAAATATTACTTGTATGCTGTCTCTATTTCATGCTGCACCAGACATTTCTGAATAGGTAACATCAGGAACATGATGCATAAAGAAACAGACGATTTTTTTTCTTTGGCTGAAATGCATTCCAAAAGGAGACTTTATAAAGAAAGATGAAAAATAATGTAACGAGGGGATTCAGCCTAATTCCATTTCAATACAACTGTTCATGTTTCCACTGACAACACATTAGAAAAGGACCAGTACATCTTATCCATAGTGAACCACAGAGAAAGAAATGGTTTATCAGGATTATCCAGTATCGAGCCAAGTCCTATTACAAAATCATCTGCCACCTAGTGAGATGCAATGGCTGCCATACTGAGTTCGATCTATAATACCGCCCCAATCTATTTAAAGCACTTTGCTTTTATTTTTAGAAAACAGTAAGAAGTGCTGTCAGTACAAACCTAATTACTCTACAGTAAATAGCCCCGTCCCCAATACACGACAATGTGCTGTATATTTACAATTGGGGCTCAGAGTGTATGTTCCATTCACAGGGTGGGCTATAAGGACTGCTTGTCAAAAGACTGTGCATGGAATAAGGAAGGAATTCATGCCCAGTCCCATTTCTCGACAGTTAAGGATCGGGTAGAGAGACTATAATCATGATTACATATCCTCATTTATATTAGGAGGCGGGATTATTTGTATGCTTGTACATATTCTTGTCTGATGAAGGAAAGTCATTTGCAGTATGTCTCAGTCCCCTGGGCGGCTGTAAACAACTGTACGGCAGAAGCTGAGTATATAGGAACTGCACTGAAAACCTACGAGATCCAGAACTCGTCAATACTGACGACCTTAGGTCCTCAGGTTGACGATACCTAAATCTACAGCTTTAGGTCGTCATGGGGTCCTCATAGGTGACGACTTTACAGCCACAATGCCCTGCATAGAAATAACATGTTCATTGAGTTTGTTTTTGTAAATTATTTTGTACCCCCCTCCATGCAGCAGTCAGTGTTTATAAGGGGTATTTTGAATCTTACATAGTAATGTGATGGCACCATAGTCTACACGTATACATTCAATGAATAAGGACTAATACTATATAGATATATCCATAAGAGTGGTGTCATCACTGGAATGATCTAATTTCTTTGCTCTGTTTGTACTTACATTTTCCCATCGTTTTACTAATGCATCTGTATCAAATAATGCTTTTATTCTATTATTCATAGTATACTATACAATAAGTACAATATAGATATCAGCCTAATAACACTCCAGGGAATACCATATGTATGACTAAAATGCATAGTAGAGACATCTTCTGGCATACAGACAGACTAATAGTATGGCCAAAGTAGTCAGCATGACGACTTAGGGTAGTCATAATGGCCTGACCCTCTGACGACCCTAAACTTGTCATATATGACGACTTTCCAATTGCGGCATGTTTTCAGTGTGTACATTCCCAGGTCATGTAGAAGTAAAGCTCTCTATGGCTGGGAGATCCTGATATGAATACAGAACATACATAATGCCATTGATGTAGACCAGAACAGCCTTCAAACCTTAGACCCTAGTAGGATACGTACAATTGCGGTAAGGATTGCCAGAGCGCAAGCTGTTAGTTCACTACCATGTTCCTTAATGTGCAATTGCATAAAAAACGAAAAATACATTGCACAAATTCCTCGGTTGGAAAAGTAGACATCATCAACAACCGTTTTAATCATCATTAATCCCTCTACACTCTGTAAAGTTTTAATCTGCAATCATCTTCATCATTGAATCCATCAGTAAAAAAGATTATTTAAGTTCAAGATGAGAATTTAATGATTGAAAGTCAGTTTAAGTAGGATTGTGGAACTGCAATGTCAATCAGACGTAAGTCCCAAAGTCTGATAGCTCCATCGTGATGATCTCTGACATTCTATAATCAAACTGACCATGGGGAAAGGTGCCTAACAGAGACACGAGAAGTATAAAAGGTTTTGGAATTTATTTTAGCCCAGACTGTTATCAAGAAGGTTAGATACTGTATTACCCTTGCTGTTATAACTAACATGCCAGAGTTTGTGCGCTATTACTTTATACAATATAGTTACACATTACAAAAAGAAATGAAGGAGGCACTCACACATAAGCCAACATATCACCTGTACTCTTTGTACCTATTCTTCTCTACTACCTCTCTTTCAGAGATGGAAACACATTCAATTGTCACACATATCTGCATATGTATAATAGTAATTGTTTGGTGCTAGTCTTCCTCATCAGATGTTGGTTCTGGTAAATAGTTACTGCAATAATGCTATCTTGTGACAATGAAAGGGTGGTCACTGGGACTAAGTCCAACCCTGTCATCATAGCAAAACAGAGATTCAGCAAAGGAAAAAGAGAGAGACAAAATACAACTAAGATAATTCATGTACACCTATGTGTACTCACTAGAACTTGACCATTTTCTTTATAACATAAGCAGTGGCCCTGCGATCAGCAGACTGCACACCTTTGCCAATTGTAGAAAACAGCATAATATAGCATAATAGAGGGAAGAGAAACAAGCATACATCTTGCTTCCCTAAATGGTCATAGGGGGCTGTGCAATACTACTCATGAAGCCTGGCTATAAAAAAGTTGCTTATAATGAAACTATTTTCCAAAACTTTTGAACTAATGTAAATGTTTGCTGAAGACAAGAGGCTTATTGTACCAAGATCTTATTTCATAAAGTGAGTCAAATAAAAAAACGGAACACACAGGATGTGAAATGTGAAAGTGGGAGATTCCCATTGTGTTATTATCTGCATGTCCTATAAGAAATTGAGCCAGGAGAATATGAGTTAGTACACTGTTAAAAACGAATTTTGAAATAAGTGTGAAATCCTTGTCCATCGCTATTTTTACACTGCTATCTGGGGCTTCATTATAGAAACTACACTATTTCACTACGTTATGATTATGGTGGTTCACTGTTCAGTTTTTCGAAGAGACCTTGTTAATTCAACACTTATTTCTTGACAGCATAGTGAAATGGTGGCTGAGGAAGAAAACACAGACAGTGCCCCTACAGCTGTTTATTACAACGTCTAAGAAAACTGACTGCTGAAGAAGAACTTGTTTGTTTTTGATCTCTATTATTTTGCATCCTTCAATACTTCAGGTGTCTCCTCCACAACTACAGATGCTGCCTCCGGATACTACTTCATAAGAAGGTTTGTTCTGCCATTTACATCTTCCAAACTCAATAATGACAATGGGATTCTTCTATTTTCTTTTTAAACAACAAACATGTGCTTTGTATCTTCTGCTGTCAAGTACAATTTCCCGTTTCCTTCAGCCCACTAAGCACTTTAGGAATGGCCTTAGGGTCATTTCCCACCACCATTTGTAAGTATTGTTGGTAGAAAACCTTACAAATGAACCAATTCATTATGTATAGTGCACTGCACCAGTCTGCAGTTGGTCAGTAGCCCACACTGTTGTATTAGTGGTGCAACAGGCTATATTTCTATTTGTCCTAAAATTAAATATGCACAAGCTCAACTATGTCCTGTATGCTAATATTATATAAAATTTATCCATATTTGAGACCATTATAACATCTAAATATCTGTTTCTGATCCGTAACAGAAGAGCTGCTGTCAGCAGACTGATGGATAAGCGGTATGTGGTGGGTCGGTCAGCTGATAGGATGTACATATTTGGTGATGGAAAAATCACCCAAGAGAAAGGCCGGCATGATTCCTACAGCCTCATGTTTCTCTTTCGTCCTGACCTTTTGAGAAAGCACTCATGGGTTTCTTGCTAATTAACAAAATGAGATAAGCAATCCTTTGTGAAAAGTAGTCCTGATGGTTCATCTTCACTCATGAGTTGTGAGGACCTTGGATGGGATATGAACTTTTCCAATGTAGACCCCTTTACAGCAATATTGAGGCATTCATCTACAAAGATTTTCCCAGTTCGGTTGTATGGTGATGGTGATACAAATGTCAAAACACAAACATAGTTGTCCTAATTTGACACATGAAGGGTGTGAATATAGGCAAGGATGTCTTGAATCGCTGCTGACAATTGGTTCCAGTTGACAGCATATATTTAACTTAGCCCTCGATCGGCCTCCTAAAAGTCCTTCCTGGTCAAGGAAAAGGTGAATGATGGCATTTGCCCATGTCAGTATGCCTTTGGAGGTCTACAGAAAAAAAAAGGTTGATTCCCAGCTGTAGACAGCCTGCCTTATAATGGGCAAATGGATGTCTTTTCAGCTATGTAATCTGTGCTATCAGCTGACATTGACATCAAACTGTCAAAGATGGTGTAAACATCAAATCGTGTAATGACAAAGTCTACAGGCAATATTCAAGGCGCAATTCCCAAACAGGAAAACGTGACATCCACAATTCAAATCTTGTATACAGGAACATGTTTAGAATTCCTCAGAGACATTACACTCAAGAAATACATGAATGAGCATAGAAGCAAAGAATGGTTGCCTAGCAACCAAGTCAGTTGTATCATGTCACTAAGGACTTGGGTGTGTCTCTAAGGTCATCATCCTTGTATGCAGAGTTTTAATTCAAAGGGCAAATTTCCCTTTTTTAAGTACAGAAAGAAAATACAATTTTGTTTTATAAAGTTTAAAGGTTCTCAAGTGACTTGTCAGTTCAATATTTACAGTGTGAGAAGAATGGCTTGATTATCCTTAGTAAAATACAAACATCCAAGTGAAAAGTGAGTGGCTCCAAAGCGATGGGCTAGCAAATCCTCCTGACAATCGAAATAGAAAAGCACTATTCATCAACACTTTCACTGCAGGTTATTTCAAAATGGTGGCAAAATAACACTGTTATAAATAACGGCCTGGTGATGCCTGACCTTGCTTCACTTAGCTATTCTTTGTAAACCTTACATTTTGTCCAAATGTTTAGAAAATTTCTACACAGTGACCTATGGTTGAAAGTTTGCCATCTTCTCCACATAGAGTATATCCCTTTCTTTTAGATACTTTAGAGCGACTAGGGATTAAATATGACTTGAAATGGGAGGTTTAGGCATTTGATTTTCTTAGGCAACATGTTTTAACCATTGAGATTGCAAGGGCTTTCCTAGATATCCCCCCCCCTCCCCTGATTGAGAGCCCACAGAAAAAAAGGACTGTTATGGGGCTTTAACCAGGGATAATCAAGGGCAACATCTGTCTGTGGTCCTTGCCACATTTTTCTAATCACAGTCAGCTTTAGACTACCTGTGTCTATATGATACCAGCCTTTGTTTACAGTTTCATTATTTAACTAGATTAAAGGTAATTAGAATCATCATTGACAGGTGTTCCTCCACTTTACGTCATCCAATTGTATATATTCTGAACACCCACCCGGTCTACTCCATGAGGGAAGGCAATCAAAATGATAATAAGCTGTCACTTTTATGTTTTACACAAAGAGGATTATGTAAAGGATAACTGGGGGTCCTTTCAGCAGACATGTTGAAATATTGCTCTTCATTTTGTCACCATTTGATCAATGATGCCAATTTGAATGTTGTTTTAATATGGTCGAAAATCATAGAAAGTTGGCAGATGGGGCCTCCCGTGGAGTTTGGGGGCCGGAGATTAAACCCTGGAGTATCTGAAAGATATTTTTTGTGGATAATGTATAGGTGTTGGGGTAACTACCCACGAAATATTTTCAGTTAAATATGAAATCCGTTGCTGTGGCAACACCCTGAACATCTCTACTCTGGAAGACCCAGGAAAGCTGTCTTGCCGAATGACATTAGGGGGGTATTTTCCCTTAAGCCATGCAAAATTAATTCTTTATGTATTTGGTCAACTTTTATGTTAACTTTTGTTGACTACTGGGTCTAAGGATAGGATTCAGAGAGCTGCAGCTAAAAGACTTGGACTTTTGTCCTACACTTGAATCCTTTTTCTTCAGGCCTGAAATGGCATTTTCACTGAATTCCTTGAAATTCCTGGTTCAGGAAATTTCAAAACTTGCTGGTATACATAAAAGTGACACAGTCTTAGGTAGTTACTTTTAATCATGTGGAAGACAATGCCCATCATGTGTACTTTCAGGTGGTATATAGGTTTAATGGGCCAAAAATATGTGAACACCTCACAATCAAGGTCCTCAGCATGGCATGTAACTCAAATGTCATTCGGGAAGACAGATTCCCAGAATTGTAATAAAAGCTTATCACAAAAACGTATATTCTAGGATAAGAAGATCACATCTGACATAAACACTGATACAATTTCCATAATCTACAGGTCAAAATGGTCCAGACCAGAGATTTCCATGGAAGTATGATGATAATTTCTCTAGGAAACCAAGCCCTCACCATGGCTGTACCTCAAATGTCATTCGGAAAGACAGATCCACAGATTCGCGATAAAGGTTTATCACAAGAACCTTCATTCTATGATAAGAATAATGCATTCTAGGATAAGAAGAAGGCATCTGACATCAATGCTAATACAATTTTTATAATCTACAGGTCAGAATGGTCGAGACTAGAGATTTCCATGGAGGTATGATGATAATATCTTTAGGAAATGAACCACTCAACATAGCATGTAACTAAAATGTCATTCGGCAAGACATGTCATTCGGCAAGACATTTTTTAGACTTTTCCCCCTGCTATTCCAAACCATGAGGGATAATTTATCTGTTTTACACTATGGCACTTAGATATATGTGGGGGGTAAATAACTGACATAGTTAATATAGTTAGATATGTAAACCCCAGCCAGGATGAGAAGGAATGTGCTATTTCGGGAAGACACCAAAAAAGGGCTGTCTGGCTGAAAGAATACTCATGGCCTGCTCACAGCCAAGATAATGGAGCAATTCCAATTATTTTTCCAGATTACTTTAGCATGGGACTAACTCTAAATGTTAGCACAGAAAATTAACCCATATACATTATAGATATTTTAGGAGAGGGTCATATGCCCTAAAATTTTCGCCCAGACAAACTGCTTTACAAAAAGTTAATTTCTCAAAAAACATAGACCAACTGCCCGTAGCAAGGCAATCTTAGGTCCAAAATTTCGGTTTCCCTTCAGATTTCAGTGGTAATAAATGGAAGGACCCATTCCTATTGTCAAATTTTTAAAAAATCATGAAAAATAACGGTTTTATTGATTTTCCCCTACAAAATTGGTCATTTTGGACCTATTTTAACCCCCTGGTGCCCAAAATATGCATATTGGACCATCAAAACCCATATGTAACATGAAGATCTCAAAGAGCCCTACATTTTGAGCCAAAAGAATTAGGTAGAAAACTAAAATCCTTAGTGTAGGAGCTGGAATACATCCAAATTTGTCATATGCAAACCTTCTATGATTTGTGAATGTTGACATGTCAACTCAGAATCACCCCTGACTATCGATCAACGTTTAAACAATGTTAAAACAACATTGAATCAACATAAAAGTACATAATTATGTTGAATCAGCACCAATGGTGAATCACAGTTGATTCGATACGTTGCGTCAACTTTCCAATTAGAATATATTTTAACCTTGAATCAACTTTTTATATAAAAACATTGCAAATATTGATCCAAAGCTAAATCAATATAAGTGTGTCCACAGGGTAATTATGGCAAAGCCCCAATACCAAACAATGTAGCAGAGAAACATCTAAGGGTGCTTTCTAGCAGCCTGTTGATTAGGGTTTAGGACCTTAAGGTCCTATAGTAATCTAACAGTCAATCATCTTTAACTATCCAACATGTAATATGTAGACCGTACCAGTTCTTTTGTACAATAGGGTGAGAGTGATTGATTAGGTGGGTGACAATGACAGTACTGTGATTGTTATAGATGAAGAAAATCTGTAGGACCCTTGTCAGACTGAAGATAAATGAAATTAAAGTGCTGCTTATCATTAAAAAGCCTTATTTGTAGAGTCATGGCCAGTAAGGAATATCAAAAAGAGGGTGCAACTAGATGAGTAAAGAATAGCCAAGTAAGTCCATAAAAGTCTGTCTCACTGTCAGTCATCTATATACATAGTGATTGAAATGTGTGTGTATATATATATATATATATATATATATATATATATATATATATATATATATATATATATATCATGACTACTTATGACTACTTATAAATATCATGACTACTTATGTATCAAATGGTAAAGGTGAACGATGATTAGTTTGAGCCGACCGTTTCTTCACGAGCGCTTCCTGCTAGTTTCACACGAGGCCATTAGGCTGAGTGCGGAGCGGGCAGGAAGCACGAGTGAAGAAACAGGAGGCTCAAACTAATCAGAGTTCATCTTTACATTTATGTCAAGGTGTTTGAGTGGAAAATCAATCGATATTTCATCAATAAGATTCAAATTAAACCCTTATTCACCTGTCGTCATTGCGAAATGCTGGCCGCCGCCATCTTCAATGTTTACGTTTCAAAAGAGCTGCGCATGGGCAATTGACCTATGACGTCATCGTGCGGATTTGGCACTGGTTATTCAATGCAGGGGTGCAATATGCAGTCTCAGTGCTTTGTCTATGGAGCATCCATATTCACCTTGACATAATAAGATATATTCAACTTGAATGATTGCAGCATGCCAGGTATTTACCACTTTAAAACTGCTAGTATGATCCTCGAGTAAAATGTGGCATATAAAACTTTGAAAATATACAGGATCCAAAACATATAACCAACCCTGAACCAATATGAAATAGGCTCAGTTGTAATACTCAAAAAAAAATCAAGACATGGATTATCATTGAGTTTAATGACATTTGATATCTACAAAATATCTCAAGTGATGCTCCTTCTGTCACTAAATTCCAGAATTGTACGAGGAGATGATCAGCAGCAAAGAAGTGAGTGACGGCCAAACAAACATCAGATGTAAGAAAAGGATACTCGAGGCTGCTTATAAAAGTTTTAATTGACCCTCACTACTGTAACACCTTTTCATCCTCTCATTTTGCAATCTCATCTTTTCAAGTATTGTTCACTACAGTTAAAGGCCATGCCCCTGGATAAGTTCAAGACAAGTCATGCCATTTGTCAGAAAAGGGAGTGCTTGCTCTGAGCCCTTCTCCTTCTACCATTCACATCTTCTGTCCATTGTCATTAACCACAAAGCTTGTTCTACTGTTTATGTTATAAACCAGCAATTCTAAATATTTCATGCACAAATCTACATACTCTAATATTATCATTCAGATGGCAAGTATTTTGCTACTTTCTAAATACACTCATGCTGCCTAAAGGGACATGGTGGCAAGTTTATCTGTCAGCTCCATGTAAAGGATGGTTATTTGAGGGCATGACACCTTAACACTAGCCCTTAGCACTGTGCCGCATCCAATTTCTGTTTTAGCTCAATCAGCAATGACTGTAGTATGCGGCGAACAGGCTTGATGCCACCTTTCCCACACTCTAAGAAATAACTGTTTGATGTACCAGAAGTTCTGAACAATGAACCACCATTATGTCATTGCAGTGAAGTAATGTAGTTATTTTCCTTGAAGCAGTACAGTACACACTGCGGTACAAGGTATCTGCATGAAAATAACAATGGATCTCTGTCAACCTGCGGACAAGGATTTTACTGTTATTCCAGTGAAATGTTTTTATAGGGCAGACCGTAAACTGTGATGCTCTTGACAATCAGGCTACAAAAGACAACACCTTAATTATATAAAATAGAAGATTGGCCCCTTAGTGGGGGTTCTTACCCATACAAAAGACTGCTTTATTGTCTGAGCAGATAGAAGATAAGCCTGGGGCTGAGGCTTTCCATGGCAGAAAAGCAAACAAGAAAGAAGCATTTCTGAGAATAGCCTTATGTTTAGGCAGATGAACGTACATACAACCAATAACAGCCCCACAGCTGCATGACCTAATACATTCCTGGGGGGGAGGGTTATTTCAGTATTACCAATGGCAGCATAGACCTTAAACCATGAAGAAGTCTGCTATGTACCTGCTATAGACATACATAGTACTGCCTAAAATGCTACATCTAATCTTCAAAATGCCTTCAGCTTCCAACAATGCATGAATGATTCAATTGTTATGATGCTGTACTTTTCAGCCATCAAGCAAAGCCCAGACAAACTCAAAAAAGGTTGTTGTTATCTGTATTTTTTTTTTAAATTGCCTTCTATGAATGTCTTCCTGTTTGCCTGTGCAAGGCACTAAGTTTACTTTTCACTGGCACCTTTTTTGAGTTTGTCTGCTTTCAATTTTAAACATCTGATGAGAGTTTATCTACTCTAAGGTTTGCTTTGGACAGAGTTATTTTTCAAAAATATTTTCTTGGATTATCTTATCTTTTAAGTACCAATGTAAGTATCTATCAGTACAATGTTCCGATGCTTATTCTAACCCCTACCACTCTCGAATGGCATAATGAAGCCCTATCTCTGACCTTTACCTCAGCACCAGATGTGTAGGTCACAGGTAAAAATGCAGTTAGACAGGGGCGTTGGAGAGTTATGTGAGAATTTAGGATATGTAAACTTCCCACCTTCACCCATAGTGATCGAGAGAATCATAACATACCTAGAAAAGAGAGAAGGCAGTATTAACATACCATAACCTTGAAGAATCTCTAAAATGAATTGATTGTTGGATGTGAGCTCTTTACAGATTCAAAATTGGCAAATGTATCTTCAACTTTGATGTCCCACTTTGGTTAGACGAGACTAAGCAGTTCTTCATCTTTAGATAAGATAACAATCTCTCACTGGCACAAAAATACCAATGAGTGGTTGCCAGAAGTGAACGTTATGACTTTGACAAGAGGTTGTTCGGTTCTGCAACAGACCACTGACTGTAGACTAATTGGTAAATAAACATCCACTATGTTTTGTATCAATCAACAACAGAATGTATAACTTATCACCCAGGTGTATTACTACGCTGTCTGTAAGTAGTCTGTCTGTAGGCAGGTAAGAGGGGAGTCTGTTCTTAAATACCACTGTCTGTTAGTGGAGACCTTCCTATGAAGTACTCCATAACACAATCCCACACACACAGACAGGATTTGAACTGTTAAAGGCACTCTGATTCAAGCAGCCAACTCCGCCAACCTTTGCACTGCAGCAACCTCACCAATACAGAGCTCCTTTACAGGCCGCTAATGCATTAACGCATCACACCCATTGGTCGCCATGATGCTTCAATGTAGCTCTGGACTCCAATCATACATGTATCATGCTGGCCCCACTGGGTTGATATAGTCCGGGAGGGTCAGCACGATGCAACAATTAGGTGCTGGCGAGAACTTCATTCGTGCAACACACCGACCAATGAACACCGACCAATGCGGCCATTAAAGGGTTAAATATTAAGTGAGCAAGACTGACAGAGTGTGCTCACTGCTTTGTTTTGATCAGATGGCCTTAATTGTTAACCAAGGGCTCTTAGCATTGTGTTTTCACATTAGAGACACACTACACATAGATATATTGCCATTGTTTGCTTTAGAGCAACTAATCTTTGGTCAGAAACACTCTCAAAGGTAGTTTGATCTTCAGAGGTCCTAATTTGCATTTCCGCTGCTGCATAAAGAGAGTAAAATTAAGGCCCCATCTTTCCATAATATTGCCTGGCAAAAGGTGCCTATGTACACACCAAATTTGGATTTATTCTGATTGGATCATTTCAGAAGAGTCACTTGTATTTTGTGAAATTTTGCTCTAGAAACCGAGAAACATTTTCCTATGAACCTAAAATATTCATGGATGTGAGATGAAAATATGTTGCTTCATTTACTTTTGAAATTGGATTTACAACCATGATCAGAATTCCAAGTTGATATCTGCTCAGCCCACCTATGTGTGAAGCTCTGTATGCGGCTGATATCACTATGGACAGAACTTATAACCATCATGCCATACTGTGACAGATCTCAGTATGGAAAGGATCAAAATCAATCAAAGAGCATTGTCTACTTTCATTTGCAAGGCCTTGCTACCCATAGTTAGCCATGACTAATGTAAGTTCTTATAGACTATTGCTGTCAAGGTTGTGTAAGTTCTGAAAGTCTATTGCTGTCTATGTACAGAAGCTAAAATAGACATATTTATCCCCCTTGTACCCTGAGGTGTTTTTAAGGCATTACATAATTGCACAGAGAAAAGAAGACTGATCGCTTTGACACATACTGCACAGGTTATGATTGTCTCCCACATGACATGCATGAAAGGCATGTTGAATGAGGTTGACACTCTCACATTTGGTTTGTCAACTCCACTTGACATGCGTAATGAAGACAGTTGTCATGGTGACATATGTGCCATGTCCCAATGACATGTGCTCTATGTGTCAATTCAAGTTGACATGGATATACATGTCATTTTGTCAGGAAAACCTTTTTCAGTGTGGATGAACAGATAGTTTCAATCTTGCAGATGGATCTGACAGATATATTGGTCTCCATGGCCCTGTAGGCATGAAGGGAGCATTGCGAAAGTAGTTCGTCATCAAATGAGTTACTCTGTCTGACTGACAATACCTACCCCAGCAGATATGTGCTGCATTTATAAGCTGATAACCATTGGGGTAAAGACTAGCTTTGTAGAAACAAAATGGGCAAATTGGTAGAATAATCTCTATATTCAGAATAATGGCACTGTCAGGGCCTAGTGGCCACTAGCGCTATATGTTACTGATATCACGCTCTGACGCGGCAGCCAAAAGTCGCTTGAAACGGCTGGACTGAAAAAACCTCAAACCATCATGATCTTTCCGTATCTAGAAATACTTATTAATTTTAATGTAAATCGATAGTAATCGTTGGCATTGAGAAGGCTCAATAAAAAAAATAGCATAAGCCGATTCCAAAGACCATTATATCGCTAGTTTTATATATGCAGGTTTGAGATTAGATTTGTTCAAATGAAATCAAGCCAGAAGCAAGATGGCGGAGAGCAAATTCTCAAGGCCGTTTGTAACAGACTTCCAGTAGAAGTTGCTCATTTAATTTTTCGAATTAAACAATCAATTCTTATCTGGGTGTAGGTTATTATCATGGAAATAACCTCGTAATGTTCAAATGTATTGGGGATGTCTCTAATATGCCAAAGTGGAATGTAAACAACCACATTTCTACTGCATGGACGTACGGCAGCCAACGTCACGTGAGCACAGTGCCTTCTGAATCCAGACGCTGTGAGGCACGGACGTAATACCCCTATTCACTATGTTTAATACCCATGCTGACCTTGCATGCACGGGCCAGTATCAGGTTACATATGTGCTATCTATATATATAAGCAAATGTCCATGACCATGGGATACTCCAGTTCCACCTCAGGGAATTACAATGTAAAAAGTCCCATGGAAGTGGACATTTGCATTTATGTCATAGCCTAGGGGGTTATTTTGCATATAAATAGAGAAAAATTAGCTAAGATCTGTTCAAAATCCAAGATGGCAGCCACCTATTGAATACTGACATATTGTATTCAATGCCCCCCATTGAATACGTAGGTTCTAGTACCAATCTATAGTGACGTTCATATCAGCCATGACTTAAGGGCCATTATCAGGTTAAATATGTGCTATCTATCACATCAGCTACATTAAGCAATATAAGCTCAGACTTTGGTCCTTTCTTTCTATGCTGTTGAAAGATGTCATTGGTTGAGCTTTGATAACAACACCTGTGACTACATCAGTGCTTCTGAATCTCAGCTACCCGGAAATCACATCTCTGTATTATGTGTCTCAAAGACTCTTACATACTCCTCATCAGGGGTAGACACTAAGGTTTTGGTACTTTGGCCATCCTTTCACTGATAAAATATCAAATTTAACCCAAGAAGAACGAAAAACTTGCCAAAGAAATCTATATATACAGCTTTCGGATTGAACCAGTTCTTCACTGGTAAAGGCAAGAAAAAAAAAGGAGATTCATGCCTACCTACTTGTATCTAAAAGCTTTGTCCTCTTAATAAGAAATGGACTTCATCTTTAGTGTGACTTCAGATGAGGCAGAGTAAGAGGGACCTTCTATGCCTATGTGCACTCATAAATGATTAAAGGAGTGAACATGTTTATCTATCCTCAATGCCAATCAGTAAATATCATTAATGATCCTGTTTGGGAACTATTCAATGTTTCTTTACTAACCCTGATTTCGAGGTATTTTGACTTGCCAACATTATTCCATTTTGTGTATAGTTTTCCTGATTCATGTGCAATTAATTAAGACCAAATTCTACTTTTCCATCTTTCTTACACAACAATTTGGAAATAGAGTTTCATTTAATGCAAAATTTAAATCTAATCGGGATTAAATTGAGTCTAGAGGGAACCACTGATTGCTTATTTAAAATAAGGGAGAACATCGGCACTGGCGATATTGGTTTTTTGGATCTTAGGTTTATATCAGATTATGTTCTCAATGTATTGTCTGTGGCAACATGAAAAAAGAAAATAGGCAATTGTGTCCTCATCGTATGATGACATCTGGCTTGACTATTGATTTGCCAGCATTCTATAATAGCCAGCAGGACAGCTACTCTGTCACAAGAGCTTTGGTCTGGTGACAGGATCATCCAGACCACCACCAGACTATACTATACCGCTATCAGACCACCACAGGCAGTTTTCAGCTAGTTCCGACCCACAACAGAAATATAGATGTAGACAGTATGTTATCAGCTCTTCCTTTCATCAGAATAGGCACAAAGGCATAAACTCTGATACAGATGTTCATCTGAGTGAGTTAAATTATAGAGGATGAAATGCCTACATTTACACCTTGACAGAGCAGCATCACATACCTAGAAAACACAGAAAGAGAGACAGATAGATAGATAGATAGATAGAGAGAGAGAGAGAGAGAGAGAGAGACATACAGAGACAGAGAGAGTGAGAGAGAGAGAGAGAGAGAGAGAGAGAGAGATAGAGAGAATTTAGATCACAATGAAGAAATAATATAACAAAAGATATCATTGTCTCCCAAGTAAAATTGCCCTAAAATAAAATCTTGAGTTTGAATGTGTGATGATAGTTGTTTTAATTTTAGCAAAGAACTAGTGCAAAACTTCAATGGAAACCTTTGGTAGACATACAGGGGCACTACATTCTACATATATCACCACCAGAATGTGCGACTCATGACCTATGTGTATGTCTACGCTGTATGTAACTATTCTGTCTGTAGGTGGGTAAGTGGTGAGTCTGTTCATATATCATTGCCTGTTTGTGACGCCTTCCCCATATTGCACTGCTAACACAATCATACACAGATACAGGTCTTAATTGGGCAAGACTGACAGAGTGTGCTCAGTGCTTTGTTTTGCTCTTCTTATTGTTGTCCTAAAGCTCTTGTGGGCTTCACATGAGCGACCAATTACAAGTAGAGGTATTGCCATTTTTGGCGTTTCTTTTCAGAAAGATTTCCCATGATAGTCTGATCTCTTAAAGCATTCAGGAATGCAGAGCTCCTAATTGGCACTTCCACTGCTGCCTATGAGTATGATTAAGAACCTATCCCCCTATAATTGAGTTTATAATATATCAAACCTGGATGTATGCTGATGGAATATTTCCAGGAGAGCCACTTGCATTTTGTACAAATTTACTCCTACAGCCCTCTTTTCTAAAATAAATGGGATAGACAGGTGATAGTTTAAGATTTCAAAGCATTTGTTTATTCATGTTTCATGTCATTCACAGTTTCATCACTCATGCCTTAAGTTTTGTAATCAACTTGATGATGTTTTTCAGTCATCTAAATTTATCTCTGCTCTACAGAAGCCGTGGAGGGCCACACCTTGAAAAAATTCAACTTGTATTTTTTTTATTCAAAATATGGAATCAACATAAAATGGAACATGAAAAACTTACTGTCAAGCCTGATATCTCGACCTGTCAAATGTCAAAGTAGATAAAAATTAGTTGTTACATTGGTGTACTTGGGTTAGACAATTTGGATTTGCAAGCTGTTGGACTTGCAAGCACACTCTGTGCCATTTACGAAGGGTAAGTTGAGAGAAAATTATGTCTATGTAGTGGAAAAGAAAATGGACAAATTTGAGCATATAACATTTGAATATTACTGATGGTCCATAAGAGTAGGACACCCATAAATTAATAATGGACATTGTACTCTCCTTGGGATGCTGTGGTAATCACTTATAAATACAACTGCTCATGGATTTTGTGGAAATGCAGTGATCTCCTATTCATTCCATCGGTGAATAGATATGTCATTCTTGAACATTGTAGATGAGAAATTGATTACTTATAGGGAACTTCAGGATATCCGGGTTTCAAACATAAATATCTGTGTCATCAATCAAAACCCTTCGAGGCACTTTTCTCAGAGTCTGACATATCTATTACAGTATTTTGCAAACTCATCAAAAATGTTAACCTGTGAGGAAAGAACAATCATATTGACTGTATGCCTGTACAAAGTTACATCCAATACAGGTCATCTATCCTCATTCATTTGGTCTGGATAAATTGTAATTTTTAAGCTTCTAATGAGGGTGTCATTTCTAGGTTGGGGGTAGGTTGTTGACTGAACGATTTAAGTGAAGGGAGAGTGGTTCATGTGATGGGAAGAGCAGTGATGAATGAGGGTCTGGTTTAAGTTAAAATAAAGGAAACAAAAATTTGGTTTGTGTTCATTTTTATGTGATCCTCTCAGGTTTTGAAACTGATAATGTGTGAAAGGTGATCTGAGAAGAAAGTATTCCTACACATCCCCTAAAGATGCTTTTCTCTAGATCATGAGGAGCATGGCATTATTCAGGATGGTACAACTGCACACAGACACTATGATTTAAAGCCCTTAAAATTAGATTGGGTGATTGTAGGAAGTGCCCTAGGACTGCCCTGTGCCGTTCGAACATGACATAGTAATCATATAATTGAGTTTGGCCAGGCAGTAACACCAGTGCAATCATAAGTGACCAGAAGATCTATAGTACTGCAATGGCATTAAAGGAAAGGATCCCACTATGGTCTGTACCATTTTGAAAAATGCCTTCCAGCATTGTCTGCAGGTTTAATAAGGAATTGAGTCAGTTGTGAGTGAACAAAATAATGAGTGACACAGATGACTCATGGCAAAAAACAAGGATATTCTAAGGGCTGCTCATAAGAGGTACAACTGACACTGATTGCAATCATTTCTTTTCTCTCTTTGCTTCCTCCCTTTCCAAGTAGTCTTCATCAGAGCTTAAGGCCTCACCCCAGAAGCAGAACAAGGCAATCAGGAATCCTATTTCAGGGTCGTATATTCAACTTTTTACATTTTTTATGTTACTGAGTGGTGACAATTGTATTATCTTGAAAGCGTTGCCTTTGTGGCATCTTTTCCTCGTTAAAAGACACTTCTTCTCAATGATTTTGCCATTAAATAAGATGTTCTATGGTTAAGAATTGTTTTTAATTATGGAGTTTACATCATGTTGTAGGGGCCGTCATTGTTATATATATACTGGTGCAGATCATCCGAGAGATGTGCTTGTGTGTTGCTTGTTCCTTCTATGCCAACTAGGTGTCGCTTCGCGATACCCGTTTGGTACAAAAGGGGGCAGCACCATGCCTCACATCCAGCTCCTACTAAGGAGCCGGACGATTGGCAGAAGGAGACTGGACCTCGTCCAGTCCACACGCATTACTTGACCTTCTCGGGAGAACAATAAAGGCCATCCGAGCCCAACCCGAACCTATCGTGTTGTGTGTTGCTTATAGTCACTAAGCGAGCCTAAGAGCCATCCAAATCAAAACGAACAAACCGTTACAATGTTTTCTATAATGTAGGCACTTCAACAAAAAAATTAAACTGAATACAGACAGATCCCTGTGACCGCATTTGATCGAGGCCATTGAGATATTTTTAAATCTTTTTAAATTTTGTTTATATCTTATATAAAAACAGAGATACAGGGCAAATAGTATGACAAATATTGAGGCAAGTACCACTATAGTAATGGTAGAAAATGTGTTATTATATCTGTGATGTGAGTTCAGTTGCATAGTGGGCCCAGTGTCTTGCAGCATGTACTGGTGACAATTTTCTCTGTTATTACTTGATATCTAAGGGCCTGGAAAGTAATGTTCTAGTGATCAGATCTAAATAAAATTTAGTTTTCCATGATTTTAAGAATATAAGCTTACAGTTGATATCTTTAATACATTTTCAAATTGATTCTAAGTAGTAGTAAAATGTTAATAAATAATCGTAACATGGCGGCTCTACACACAGCCATTTCTTTTCTATTGTTTCACATTTTGGTCCTCTCAAAACTATCATTGGGCAAAGTCATAAATACATGAAATTATACATGCTGCTAATTTATTATGCACTTTAACTGTGTCTGATATTAGGTTTTTCTGGTGTCTACAGTGGTTAATATGTTTTTCAAAGATTCAATATTACCTTCATACTGAAGTCATTGTAAAACGCTTAATAATTGGATTTTTTTTCCCCCAGATTTCGCTGGTGGGTACCTTGATATCTAAACTTTAAGGATAACTATTAAAATACTTGGAAAGTCCCCTAACAAAACCCTAAATTGGCGATATCGGCAAGGTTGCGATTATCAGCCGCACTCCCACCTGGCAGAAAGTGTCAACTCAGTGTGCCAGCTTTTCACACCCTCCACAGTGGCTTTATCAAAGTGCCTATATAATGACAACAACAAATATAGCCGGTGGAGCAGCAAGGTTTTTCTTTTCTTAAATGCACTTTAACCACTTCCAATAAATTGAGGATAGAGTATATATTGTGCCATTTTGTCCTGCTTTTATCTACAAAACTAGTATTTTCCCCAATGGTAATAAGCTTATAACTGCTGCACATATCTGCAGGGGTAGGTATGGTCAGTCAGACAGCACTGAAAACCCCACCGCTACTAGAAAGTCGTCATAGATGATGAGTTTAGGGTCGTCAGAGGGTCGTCAGGCTTTTATGACTAGCCCAAGTCTTCATACTGATCACCTAGGCTCTACTACTAGTTTTGGTGTTTGCCATAAGAGGTCCCTACTATGCATTTCTGCGATACTAATGATGTATACTGGGTTGTATATAGGCTCATAAAATGCAATGTTCTTATTGTATTGTTGCTATGACAAGTGAAATAATAAGTAGCATTTAATGAGGATTTTCTTGTAAAAGGATGGAAATGTTTAAATAGAAATGTAGGAAGAGAATAACACCTCTCTTATGGATAGTGCTGGAGTATAAGTCCTTATCTATATAGAGTCTATGACACAGTAGATGGGTGTACTCACACAGCACTACATAATGTTCAACTGACCCATGATAGTGGGTTCAGAAGAATAAACACTGATTGATGGGTGAGGGCATAGGATATATAGGTTACAGAAAGTAATCCCCCTCCCAAATAAAACCAATGCTATGTGTTAATTGTTAGAAACAATACTTCCGGGGTAGGATGTATGTAACTACTGCACAGGACAATATGGCTGTAAAGGGCACCCATAGTGATGAGTTTCAGTCATCAGTGACGACCCAAAGTCGTCACCTATGACTACCCCATGACAACCTAAAGCTGTAGATTTAGGTATCGTCAACCTGAGGACCCTAAAGTCGTCAGTATTGACGAGTTTTGGATCCTGTAGGTTTTCAGTGAGAGTAACCCATTTTATTTGGCATCCGCCTACTTTCACAAAGCTCCCTCTCTGCCTCCAGGGCCACAGATCCATCTGCAGAGTTGAATATCTCTGTTCCTACAATACACAATGCCTTAATAAGACCCCAGAGTACCAGGAGGCATCCATATTTTAGCCTACATATATGGACAGTCAGAGCCATAGTTTATAGGAAATTATAAATCTTGATACAATGGCTAGAAGCGTGTCCTTGTAAATATCGGCAGTAATTGCAGTACCAACTCACAAGTTTAAGAAAAATAAAAGGAAAGCTGTCGTAATGAATTTTTCCTTAGTGTACTGTTGGTTTCTTTACAATGCTGGGATAGAATAAGTAAATTTATATATGACAGAGGTCCAGTGAGTGATAGGATCAATGAGGACATAGATAAGGTTGGTAGTAAATTAAAGATAGGAGACAAAGACAAAAGGAGACAGGAGTTATGTACACTGTTAAAAATCTTCCTTAGAAAAAAGCGAAGAATCATTGGCAACAACGGGTGCCAATCTTTCATTGTCTTTTTAATGGTCACCGTTTTCTAAAAGTCACTGTAATTTTGACAGACTTTCACCGTTATTTCTAAACAATGACTCACCGTATTTTTGACAGACTTTCAACATTATTTCTAAACAATGACTAAGGGTAATTAATTACACATTGTTTAGGCTTAAATGTCATCCAAAATTGGCTTTTCATATGAATATTCAGCATATGATATGCCATTCTAAGGATTTCACTATAAATCCACAATGGAATTTATTATCTTCATACATGTTTTGGCTCCACATTCAATTCATCAGGATATCTTAGTGCCAGGACAACATAATCATTATGATCATGAATGAGTCTTTGGAAGACACATCATTTCATCGATAGAGTCACAATCTAAGAACATAGATTACCTCTGACTTGTGATATAGTTTAGGAACTACAGTGGTATGCCTATGTATCTTTTTCTATTCTCACTAAATGTGTGTCTAAGATACCTCTGCTAATCCCCTTTGCACCATTGAGATAGACTGTAGTTTCACAGATTTCTCATAATGAAAATAATAAAATATACTTGCAGTTTAATAACATGGTGCATGAATCAAAGTGAAAGCTCATTGAATTTTGTTACAGTTTGGTCTGTTTAATATCTATGACATTGTAGAAAGTTTTAAAGTAACCCTGATGCCATATAGTGGGAAGATATGAAACTTCTGAAAAGACAAAGATTCACTGTTAAAGAAATAACAGTGCTGTCCTCTAGTGTTTTACACAGATTCACTGCACCATCACTCAATCTAAGAGTGTTTCATTGCAATAGAAATAACAGTGAAAACCAGTAAAATTTAACAATGATTCTCTGTAAAATCTACGGAATTTTTTAACAGTGATATAGTAGGGGTCAGGGCAGTGATGGAGTGCAGGACCGGATGCACTTCAGGATGGCACTTCTCAAGTTTGCATGACCTGGTGGCTGGTGCTAAACCATTGGAAGTCACTTCTGTCAGAGGTGTACTTCCAAAAGTTGAAGGCACTCATCTTTGATAGTCTCTTCTCTATTGCATTGCCAAATGGGACTTCCCCAAAAAAGTGGTCCAGAAGTGGTTAGTAACAACCCGTCAACTGGAAGTTGCTTCCTACACTCTGCCACATAAGTATATAGGTGTGGGCAGTCTGGGAAGCACTCAGGTGTGACCACCTTTTGCAACACAGTTTGATTTGTGGGAAAGTGACTACTTCTGAACTGCAGTAATTCTGAGTGGTTAAGTAGAGGAGGGCTGTGGGAAGTGAGGTACTTACCCTGAAAAGCAACAACTCAATCTTTTCGCAACAGCTTCAAGAGCAATTCAAATTTAATGAACACACCCGTTCAGCAGAATTAGGGTCCAGGAAGGCATTTCTCGACATGGTACGACTGAAAACAACCACTACAAGTTGAAACCCTGAAATTTAGAGTGGATAATGAAAGGAAATGTGCTACAACTGCTCTGTATGATCATCACTGAATGTAGAGCTTGGTAGGGCAGTTGTACCTGTGCAATCATATGTGACCACTATACATAATTATGGCTGTTATGATAAAATTCAGTAAGGGATGGCACTACCATTCGAAGGAGTCCAGTCGCACCATCTTGAGAAATGCCTTTCAGTTGTGCAGAACATTTTAGCCTTCAGTCTTACCTCCAGAGACCTAGTTCTATTTTGGTGCAACTGTATCTTGAGGGCATTTCTCAATAATACTAATTAACAATATTGAGAAATGCCCTCTGCCCCGCACTGGCTGTATCTGTATAAACAATTGTTCCGAAAGTCATTAAGTAAGTGAGTGAGTACTAGAGCTTTAACGCCATTTCAAGCTAAGGTCATATTCATGGTGAGAACTACATTACGCAATATTATAGGAAAGTGTCTGTGCCCATGCGTATGTGCATCACACATATCTGAGGATGTAGACCATTTTCAGTGGGCTAGGGAAGCCCATCCATGTCATTGAAGGATGGCTGTCAGAGATGAATATCTGAATCTGAAATTAGGATCAAGATGGTGACTTTGGATCAAAGCCACAGAGGGTAAAACAGAGCAGTTTTTTGCTACAGATTGTGAATAGTTTTTATGCCCTTGACTTAGATGTGTCAACATTTTCTATATCCCCTTAGAAGAGGTTTATAATTTCGTTCATCCCTTTCTAAAATGTCCCAACCCTGATCTTTGATTACAAATAACAACACCCTAAATACATAGATGCCAGTTGCTAGTTTAGTTATATAGTGACGTATAACCTGGGACATAAACACCTAGCCACAACTGGAGCTGGTTACTGACACATGCTGCCTCTTACTCAACATATATCCCCTAGGTACCAGTGCACCAATTACAGCTGATGTCTCATTTAGATAAGGCTGCGTGTGTTGTACACACAGTCACGGCTTGCGGCACTTGGTGTGTAAATAGACCCCATGCTGTACACACTACCACCCACCGCTACTTCCCCGTCCACCTATAGTGCTACACACCCTACTCTCATCTAAAAAAACCTTAGGCTTCTGTCAATATCACTGATGATAACATACCGCATTAACCTGTATAAGCACCGGGGCACGCATTGATTTCAACCTGGCTCTACCCCCAGCTCTCATTCCAGACCTGCGCTCATTCTGGAATGAGGGTTCAAGTCTTAGATTATAGTGAATTTTCAAATTCCAATACCCATGTGCCCCCAGCCCTTATTCGAGACTCGCGTTTCTTCAAATACCCAGCACATATACAGGCCCACATGGTAGGCTGACAAGAAACTCACTATGTAGCACTCATAGTGACGGACATATGTACTTGCAGTGCTATGGCTAATCTACCAAATCCTATGTGTATGATTACATAGAGAGCAATCTTATGAAGGAATCTCTGACAACAACATGTGCTTCTATTTCAACATTTTTTCAAACCCTTTGAGGGGGAGGGGAAACTTTATCTGTTAACAGCAGAAAAGTCAGCATGTTACTATTGTAAGCTAAAAGAGCAAGGCAAGGGCTTATTCAAGTACATCTTGAACTGTTCAGAGTTATTACCTCTGGAGTCTTGTTGACACCAATGCTTATTCAAAACCCGGTGCTTAAACGTGACATTATGGTACGTATAATGGCAGTCCGTGCTGTTGCTCCCTCCATTGATAACATAAATGGGTCCACAACCACACAAGGAGCCCCTTCATCTATTATCTCCATGTGTCATATCTAGCTATGGGTATTTAGTGGATAATTGATGATAGCTTTATCATATAAAGTACATGCTAAAGAGATATTAACTCAGCGAGTAGCTAGTTGGTAATGCTGGCAGGTGTACTAGCACCTGGCTGTATATACATAATGAACATCAGGTGTACCACCCCTAGTGGCAGGGTGTGGTACTACTGCATACATTATAGGTGAGTATAGTATAGTGAGTGACAATGGATGTCATATGAATGGTATAATGTACAATATATTAATAGAGCAAAAGTGGTCGAGTTCTCTACTTATCACCTCTCCTTGGAAAAATTATTTTGAAATTATTGAAAAAAATAATACTAATGTGATGCTGTCAATTGCACCAAAAGCACATTTCAAAGATCAACTATCTTAGTTAACACATACTAGATTACATTACATGACTAATTAATTCAACTGTATTATGCACTGGTTTTTACAGAAGCAGCACTGATAAATTATTAATTGTCATTAAAATTTAATATCTAATGACTTATATACATCAATGGTTATTAAGTCAATAACCAATTACAAACAAATATCATATCCTGAAATAGGCGATTATAATTCCTATGATATTCAGTTCCAGAAGCGTATTGCATAATTTCATGACCATAGTTCAATATAAAATTAAGAATATCTGAGCCATAGAAATCAATGGCGCTTGCAGCGGTTGGTAAATCGAGGTCTAGATACGGCAGTGTATCGATCGCTACAAGGTCAAATACATAACTATGAAGGAATTCAAACCTAATCATATTATTTGTGAATTCTTTTAGATCATGCCCTGTAACTTTAAATTGTACATGGACGTCAGTGCCTGTGGCCAAATTTTCAAAATATGAAGACAAATTAGAATTTAAATGTGTGTATCGTACACAATCTTTATCTGGATTATTTAATCGATGGATAGAAGCTGTAATATTTCTAATGGCATTTGCCATATGGAGTCGGAATTTTGAATAATCCATGATTTATTTCATTAAATTTTAACACACAAATGTAAAACGAGAACCTATTATAAGTTATTAAATCCTAAGGTGGTCATTGTTATCGACACAGTCTTCAATGTCTGAATAATACATTCTAATCTCATGTCCATGACCAAAAGCAAATCCGAGAAACATGGAACTATAATGATCAATCATATTAACAGCTGTAGGTTGATTATAGCTGATCAAATGCAGTCATGCCTTTATGTCCTCGTTCTTCTTCTAGCATAACTACTTCTGACTCTGACACAGTGACTGCGAAATGACTATTAAAGTTATCGTTTAGTTATGTGTATTCGATTATTATGTTATCTGAATCGATCATTCTCTGTACATTTGGTGAACTATTGATGACAGAATTTGCAATATTCTGTCGAAAATCCGAGAAATCCATCGCTTGGATATCAGGGTCAGCAGGAAACTTACTATATCTAGGCGAGAAAGTTGTTGAGAAATGCCTGTCATTAGATAGCATGTATCTAGCATTATTCTGCAATTTAGTGTCACCTAAAACATTAAAATTGTGTGTCATTGTAGGCACTTCAAAGATTAGAGCCCTGTAGATGTCAAAATCAAATTTATCTACAGCCGTTGGAACTTTAATTTTGATGCTAATATTGTCAACTTCGAGACTGAAACCCTTGACAATCTATGAATGATAATAATAGTTGGCATTTTCATGAGCCAACTTTAAAGTGAAATTTCTGAACAAATTTTTTTTCCAATCATCTAAGACGATATGTAGCTTATGAATTGGAATTATCTCATGACTCAGTTTTTTCATAGTGAGCTGATCTAGGCCATACAGTTGGTGCAATAGGTACTGTGTTTTGATAATTTTCCAAAGACAACACTCATAGGCCATATAATGTTGCAATTCTGAATAGACATTCACTGAAAATTGTTTGACACGACTAATGTTCTCCTCCTGATAATTAAATACTCTCTCAGTTTCCTGAGTTTGAATTTTGACTAGATTCACCAGTTTATGTTGAGAATAGGCAAGTTTGGCAAGCAAAATATTCATTTCAATTCTTTTTATAATGTTTATCATCATGAGTTGTAGCGTCTACAATTCCTAACGCTTCCCTCAATTTGTGCATTTCGTTTCCTGTACTTATACCCAACAGAGCTTTCCACAATTAATAATAATGCATGTTTATGTCTTTTATAGACGAATTTTGATTTAATGATGGATATCACAGTGCCAATCTCGCCTTTCAGCAAATCTAGGAGATCACTGAGAGATAAATTAAGGCTCTCAGTGCATGTGTGCTTTGGTGAGTCCAAAGTAATGGTCTCGGTCACGTTGAAATCAATGTAACCTCTTATCAAAGGTTTCGATAGACGATAAGGTTCAAATAAGACATAATTGTGTCTCAGAATTGGGGTATGGACTGTGTCGCCTGTCCATGGATGAGTGTGAGTGAATGAAGCTGTGACGCTGCTTATATGCTTAAATAACCAGTGTGCTTAATGTGGGCGGTTGACTAATGGGTGGTAATTACCAAGAACGCCACTGGTCACAAGTGCACGTCGCACGGGGCCTGAGGGGCACATGGGTTTATGGACAGTTTTATGACCCCAGGGGGCGTGGCTGAAATGAGACGGTGATCAAGGGCCCCCTGCTGGCCACAGGAGTCAGCAAGGAGGGTGATGGAGCCCTCGATCCCCTCCAAATGAAATAAAATGCAAACTCACCAAATCAATGATTTAAATTTCCCATAGTAATACAGATTCAGATTTTATGATTTCTGTGCACATCATAAAAGATTTTGATATACAAATATGAGGATGTGTCATAGTTGGTTTTGATTGATTGTTGTTTTGTTGCTAGTAATAATACATTTTCAAAATCACAGATTTCGTCTGTGACTTTGAAATAATTATAACAGTGGGCCAAATTAATAATAAAACTACATGCTGCACCCTATAGGTTAATTAATATAAAGACATGCCAAGCCTGGAACCATCGACTTCCTATGGTAATATCGGAGTGCACGATGGAGATCATCATTACGGGATGGAAGGACTTATTTATTATATTGTAAGTTGAGTATGGAGTCTCTGACAATGGAAATGTGTATCGTCTCATTCATGTATTGTTCACCATGAAACATCAATTGTTAAGCCTATGCAATGAAGATATATATAAAATTATATCTATGGGTTCTTGAGTTATCTCTTCATCAATGTCATCGAGAATCATCATATTAAAAGGATGTCTAGACCCGACAATAGTGCAGTAAGAAAATAAATAAAATCAGATGAAATGATTGTAAGCATGGTAGCCAATTATAAATCAATCTCAGTTTTATCTGAGACGTGTGCACTTGTACACATGGCGCCCTATTACGAGATTATCGTCCACATGTCACTAAGTGTATAACACACAGCTTAACGCGCGCGTTTGTTAAATCCCCTGATGCTCATATTGTATTCACAATGAGTGTGTTTACACTCGCACCCTATGGTGGTTAATGCATCCTACAGACGCCATTAAAAGACGCTACCACAACAATCACATACTACCATTGTATACAAGTGAGCCATTAAGGTGATAAATACACAACACCTGTCTCTAACACCTAAAAGGACCAGGACAAACCCACCTGTGTCGGTGTCACCTCTAAGTGCACACACAAAGTTGGCATTTTGTTTTCGGTCACTGATTGATATGTCAATGCACTAAATACTACAAAGCAATATACTGACTTACTGAATCAAAACTATACAGATCAGACAAACACAGTTTGTGTTTCAAGTGGGCCATAAAACATCTGGCGTTTGAATCTGATCTCAGTATCTATCTTTTTGAAGTTCACTCTCTTTAATCTTTCTACATGCACTGATTGCTTAATGGTTACATCATCAGAGAGTCTTCTGATACTGTAAAGGGTGATGGCAGTTCAACAATATATGGTCCAACATATAAAGGTTTTAATTTCTTACTAGTTCCTTTAACTTGTCCAAATTTATTTTTTACATAGACTAACTGACCACATTGAAAATCAGGAAATTTCTTGCCTTTATCCCATCTAGACTTCATTTTCTTTTGGGAATGTTTGAAATTCTTATCAACTTCCTCAATTAAATCATCTTGGGTTTTAATGATCTTTAATAAATGACTCTGAACAGGTGCCAGATCAGCATCAATATCAGTGATTGATTTCACTGATGGAAGTCATGCATTTTGCCTGTAGATCAATAATTATCTATGGTTTGCATTTTATCAGTGAATGTTCTTAGTGATGGAACCACTGATTGATTTGCACATTCTACCAATCCCTGGCTCCTTGATTGATATGGTGATCTGTGTCTCTGATCAATTGTAAATTTGTGACATGCAAATGCAAAAATACCCCTAAATGGAGGTCAACAACTCAGGGCAACAAGAGCTGCATGATCAGTCAAAACTGTGAATTTTTATCCAATGACATAATATTCAAACTTCATTAATGCAAAATTAATTCCCACTAATTCTTGGTCTGTAACACTATAATTTCTTTCTGCTTTGGATAATTTCTTCCAGCAAATGCCACTGGTAGGAGATTATTTTGGCAGTCAATTTGTGAAATACATGCACCGACAGCAATTTTTGAACTGTCTGTCACAATGATGAATGGTTTAGAAAAATTTGGATATTTCAAAACATTATCATCGGTGATGGACTTTTTGATTTTATCAAATGCTTGCTGATGTGTTGCTGTCCAACTGAATTTAATTTCTTTCTTTGTCAGCCCATATAATGGCTGCATAGTCATTGCAAAATTTGGAATGAATGCCTGATAATAAGTTGCTAACCCATTGAAAGACTTTACTTGCTTTGGTGTTTTAGGAAATAAGGGCTTTATGGAGCTTTATGTGGCCACACATGTAATTTTGTTCTTCATTTCCCTTCTTTTATAATGATCAAATAACAATAAAAATACTGTCATTCCCTTAACGTCGCCTCAAGCAGATTATGCAGCAAAACATAAGCAGTAGATTATATAACTTTGACCATTGTAGAAAGTAGCATCATGTGAGGGAGAGAGCCAAGCATACATGAAGAAAATTCATAAAATTGCTTCACAAAACAGTTGTAAAATGCTGTACCACTTCTGATGAAGCTTGGTCATTTTCCAATACTTTTCAACTAATGTAAATATTTGCCAAGGCTAGGGTCAAATAAAATGAGGGAGCACCCAGCATATGAAATGTAAAAGAAGTGGTAAAGTGATTCAGATTGTGTTATTGTCTGGTTCAATAAGGAGCCAGGAGATTATCAGGTGGTACATGGTAAGCAAAATGTCATGGAAATGAAGGCAAAGTCCTTGTCCCAAAGAGATATGTCATTGTTTTCACATAGATACCTTGTACCACTGTACTGCCATCCCAGGTTTCATTGTAGAAACTACACTACTTCACTGCAATAGGAATACCGTGGTTCACTGTCAGTTTAACCAGGTGCCCATGTAGATTCAAGACATCTGTGTAGTAAAATGGTGGCTGAAGAAGAATGACAAAAACACAGATGGTGGTCTCACAGCTGTTTATTACAGTGTCTATGAACAGGGACTACAGGAGAAGATCTTGTTTGTTTTTAATTTCAATTGTTTTGCATCCTCCAATACGTAAGTTGTCTCCACCACAGCTACAGACCCTGCCCCAGGAGACTGCTTCATAAGAAGGTTTGTTCTGCCGTTTACATCTTCCAAGGTAAATAATTACAATGAGATTCTTCCTTCTCCTTTGAACAATCATTTCCTGCTACCATTTGTAAGTGGCATTATATCTGGAGACTAGTCAGGAGCCAATAATGTTGTATGTATACATGATAAACAGGCAGAACTATTTGGATTAATTTGTGATAATACAAGTTCATCCTTCTATTGCATACTGATTGAATCTTACAATATAAGCAAGGCTCCCAATCCACAGACTCTTTTTGATCTAGATACAGTAGTGAAGGCAAAGGGCATTAAGATAGCAGCTTTAAATACCCGCAGTATCAAAGCACAAAATAGGCTAACATATATAAATGAATTTTTAACAGACTTTGACTATATATGCATATGTGAATCATGGCTACACGACGGTGATACTGATGGCAGTATACAAATTTATGATCATACCGCCTTTAGATTGGACAGATCGTCCCATGCTGGAGGCCTAATATGCTATGTCAAGAATGATTTAGCCCCGTTTACCACCTTTAGAAATGACTTAAGCGTAATTGATGATAATGCTGAGTTACTCACCACCACTACGGCTAAACCTAATAACAAAATTGTGACTATTGTCACATGCTACAGGCCCCCCAAAGCCAATCTGACATTATTCACCACCGCTCTTGATGGGGTCCTTGGTCAGGACTCCATTATTAGGAATGAAATCCATGTTGTGAGAGACTGCAATGTGGATTTTGTTCACAGAGAAAGTAGGAAAAGTAGAAAAATCTTCACTATGCTGAGAAATCATAACTTAAGGCTAAATACGGGCATCTCTCGCTTACATGAGAAAGGTGCAACGTACATTGATCATATTTATTCAAATAGTAATAAAGCAGCTCTACAAGGGACTCTTAATTTTTACATTTCTGACCACATCCCTGTTTTTATAGTGCTAAAACACATATATAAAGACACATAAAACCTTTGAAACTATCATGAGTAGAACTTATAAGCATTATAATAAACCCATTATTGAGGAGTATATTCACTCAATTGACTGGCATGACTATGAGCAAACAGACAATCCTATTATACAATGGGACATGTTGGAAAACTACCTCCGCTCTTTCTTACACAAAAACTGTCCTATCAAAACTTTTACTATTCGCACAGACATGCCGCGTTGGTTTACCAACGATATCCTCGGGCTAATCAGACAAAAGAAAGAAGCTTACCGAAAAGCTCACAGGGCCCCCTGGACTGAAAATCCCGACTACACCATGGCCAACATACTCCGCAATAGGGTTGCTAGTGACATTAGAAAAGAGAGTAGAAGGAGGGTTTTAACGGCCCTAAATAAGCATCAAGACAACCCTAAAAAATTCTGGGAACTCATCATGGAAGACATATAGGCCACAGGGTGAGCCACCAAATTATGAAGTTTCGTTCCAACAAGAGGGGGAGTACAAATTTTTTGTGGTTTTGTATAGGTAATGACCCTAGGAATCATATATCAAAAGTTCTCCGCTAACCTCCCTGCAGTTTTTGCGTAGGTCAAGGTCAAAGGTCGAGAATTTCCCTATTTATTCCTATATAAATCTGTAAAACCCAAGAATTAATTGTATGTTGTCTATGGACTAGGCTAAAAGGCTAGAGGAGGGTATTATGGTTTAGTCTAAACCAGAAAATCATGCTGATTTCAAATATAATTGATATATTAGTGTGAGTATAATAGAAGTACCCGAAAAATGGGGTTTAAAAATAAAAATATTATTGAAAAATATGTTAAAATATCAAAAATCAGTAAAACATGAAATAAACCCTCAATAATCCACCTAACACTTAAATGAGTTAGATGGTGGGTGAGGAGCATAGTAAGCATGACCTAATTAGGTTATTAAGCCTTGACCTACTTAATTAGGTCAAAGGTCACAGACACAATATCTGTCATATCTCTGGTTCTAGGAGTGCTTTCCGCACAATTTTAAGTTCTAAATAGGGATTTCTGACATAGAGGAATAGATTGGACTAGGTTTAAACCTACTAGGATGCATTTTCAAGTCTCAAAATCTGAAATCAATATTGAATGTCTGTGAATACAGATGTGTGGTCAGAATGATTTAAACATGCAGATAACATCACAGGTAATATTGTAATATCCCATTTGTGATGGGTAGAGGGCCTAAAATAATCATATGTAGGCTGGTAAGTGTTTAATAAGGTTGCAATAATTAGATTGTTAGGCCTTGACCTATATCTAATTAGGTCAACGGGCACAAGAAACATGTTTGCAAATATCTCTGGTTCTAGCAGAGCTTTTCACACGGTTTTAAGCTCTAAATAGGGGTTTCTGATATAGAGGAATCCATTGGAACTTGTTTGAACCTGCTAGGATGTGCTGTCATGTGCATAAATCAGAAATCAATAATTTTCCCACCTTTTGAAGAAGCTAAAAGCTAGTACATGAAACCTGGAGGGTAAGTACTAGGGAGGGGCACTCGATTCACCTTTGATGGGGGTGTACAGCCTGGCCTGTGACAAACAAATCCATGGTGATAGTGGTTTTGGGATAAAGGTGACCCTTAATCCTGAGGTACACCTATGATCAGAAGGGTTTACTTCAAAAGGGATAGATTTTCATGAAAACTAGAACCTAAATGAGATGGATTGTCATCAAAAAGTGGCCTTGTCAGCTGCACACACCTGTCTCTGACATATAGTGAGTGCCTCTGTTTTTTTGTGCTGTTCTACAAGGTTTTTTTTCAGTACTAAGGTATTTCTTATGCTGGACTAGCATGACATTTGCACCTGGGGATCTTGGAATCCCTCCCCCCCCCCTTATAGCAGTGTATGCTGGTAAAGGAGTCTTGGAAAAGTTTGAGAGAAATCCCTTCCTGCACCTAAAAGGTGCACCAGGGGTCCACTTTTTAGTTCAAACAGAGCTGTATACACAATGTATAACAACAGGATAACTCCTTAAGAGGGGGTGCCTTAACGATTTACCCCTTATGCTCCCCCACAAGTGGCCATTCCACTCCTTATAATAGGTCAGCCCACCCCAGCCCCTATCCTTGCATTATTTTGGGCAAGACCAAGCCTATACAAGTGATTCAACAGAGTTACATGATCAATACAACAGGGGGCACTACCAACGAAAATTGAGGCTGAAATTACTTATGTCAATTAAGATCATTGCATACATATGTAGCACTACTTGGATGGCACAATTTGCCTTCTTTCTCATTCATTCGCATGTATATGGTTGGAGACACAGTTGAATATAATTCCATGTTTAGGGCTCACATAGACAACAGTGCATTCTAGGAGGTTAAAACATACACCAATAAATTCCCCTATGTCAGAAACCTGTATTTAGAACTTAAAATTGTGTAGAAAGCTCTCCTAGAACCAGAGATATCGGCAAATATGGTTCTTGTGCCCTTTGACCTATTAAATTAGATATAGATCAAGGCCTAACAATCTAATTATTGCAACCTGATTAAACACTTACCAGCCTACATATGATTATTGTGGGCCCCTCTACCCATCACAAATGGGATATTACAATATTACCTGTGATGTTATCTGTTTAAATCATTATGACCACACATCTGTATTCACACAGACATTCAATATTGATTTCAGATTTTGAGACTTGAAAATGCATCCTAGTAGGTTTAAACCTAGTCCGATGTTTTCCTCTATGTCAGAAATCCCTATTTAGAACTTAAAATTGTGCGGAAAGCCCTCTTAGAACCAGAGATATGGCAGATATTGTGTCTGTGACCTTTGACCTAATTAAGTAGGTCAAGGCTTAATAACCTAATTAGGTCATGCTTACTATGCTCCTCACCCACCATCTAACTCATTTAAGTGTTAGGTGGATTATTGAGGGTTTATTTCATGTTTTACTGATTTTTGATATTTTAACATATTTTTCAATAATATTTTTATTTTTAAACCCCATTTTTCGGGTACTTCTATTATACTCACACCAATATATCAATTATATTTGAAATCAGCATAATTTTTTGATTTAGACTAAACCATAATACCCTCCTCTAGCCTTTTAGCCTAGTCCATAGACAACATACAATTAATTACTGGGTTTTACAGATTTATATAGGAATAAAGAGGGAAATTCTTGACCTTTGACCTTGACCTACGCAAAAACTGCAGGGAGGTGAGCGGAGAACTTTTGATATATGATTCCTAGGGTCATTACCTATACAAAACCACAAAAATTTTGTACTCCCCCTCTTGTTGGAACGAAACTTATTTTCTAAGGACATTATTGGGGCTCACCCTGTGGCCTAATACTCCTACAAAACTCAATTCTTGAGGGTGAGTTCCTCTTTAGACAGGTAACTCGTAATGATGTAATTAAATTTACCAAACTTATTGACAGAAATAAAACATCTGGCCTTATTTATGTTAACTCTAACATTTTGAAAGATTTCCTCCTCCTCATTCTAGATCAACTGAAATCACTCTTAGACAATAGCCTCACTATAGGCTCCTTCCCTGAAAAGTGGGCAAAGGGAACCATAATACCATTCCCCAAGAAAGGAGATCTCTCCAAACTCAGCAATTGGAGGCCCATCACGCTTTTACCTGCCATTAGTAAAATAATGGAAAGAGTGGTTCACTCGCAGCTCATTGACCACATGATGGAACATAGCTTACTATCCAAACATCAATATGGTTTCACCCTGGGCCACTCCACCGCTGATGCCATTAATGAGGTAACCTCTGGAATCTATAGAGCTATTAATATGGGAAATTTGTCCTCATGTCTATTTATCGACATGAGGAAAGCCTTTGACATGGTCCACCACGGCAGATTATTACATAAAATAGCACTTTTGGGAGCAAACAGATCTGTACTTAGATGGTTCAAAAGCTATCTAGAAAATAGACAGCATAGCACTAGAGCTGATAATAAGACCTCCCCTCCCACCTTAGTAAAGTATGGAGTACCCCAAGGGTCAATTTTAGGCCCCCTCCTTTTTTACTATTTATATCAACGAACTCCCTGACATAGTACAAAATTCCAGAATTATCCTATATGCAGATGATGCAGTCATGATAACGGAAGGTAAAAAACCACAGGACTTAGCCTAAATTGCCCAACCTGATGTAGATAGAATATCTGACTGGTGTGACCTAAATAGGCTTACCATCAACTCTGACAAAACCTTTCAAGCCACAAAAACCCTACTAGTCACTAATCCTACTCTGCAAATAGGTGGCAAACCCATCGCCATACAAAGAACGCTTAATTACCTTGTGTCACTCTAGATGAGAACATGACCTTATCTCAACAAATAGGCAATATAAGAAAGACTAGTGGATATAGGCTCTATCAGGCACACAGAGTCAGGCATCTTGTAAACCAAGCCCAATCCCTGACCATCTATAAGCATTGTATCCTTCCAACTCTTGAATACTGTAGTTTTTTACTAGATAGTGCCAGTTGCACTAATCCAAACCTTACAAAACAAGGGCCTTAGAGGGCCTTAGAGATTGCCTGGGCATCCGGGACCCACCAGAGATAAGTATCGATGAATTACACCAGAGATGTAACTTCCAAACCCTAGCACAGAGAAGAGACCTATAGCTCTTATTGTTTATTTATAAACTAGCCAAAATCCCTGATAAGATATTGACCCCGGAGAACATTAGAACTAGAGGTGACACCAAAGTCAAATTAAAAAAAAAAACGACCTAAACTTCAATTAGTCAAAAAATCACCACTCTACAGAGGCCTTGTTCTTTGTTTCATGTGTTTTCAGCTATATAATCTGTGCTATCAGCTAGTATTGATATCAAAGATGGTGTGAATATCAAATTGTGTAAGGACAAAGTTAACAGGAAACTTTTAAGGCGCAATCCCCAGACATTCCCAAACAGAAATATGTGATATCCACAATTCAAATCTCTTGAATTCCTTATAGACAATACAATTCAGAAAAGGAAATATGAATAAGCAAAGAAGCAAACAATGGTTGCCTAGCAACCAAGGCAGTCATGTCATGTCCCTTAGGACTTGGGTGTGCCCCTGAGGTTATCATCCTTGTGTGCAGAGTTTCAATTTAAGGAGTGAATTACCCTGTTTCGACAAGGAAAGACAAAACAATTTCTTTTTGCGATTTTAAAGGCTCTCAAGTGACTTGTTATCAGTGTTTACAGTATGGGAAAAACGACTTTACCAACCTAAGTAAAAACACTAGTTTAACATCCAAGTGAGAAGTGAGCAGCTCCAAAAAGTTGAGCGGTGGACCATCAAATCTTCCTGACAATAGAAATAGAATTAGAATGGCACTATTCATGAAGGGACTGGTGATTCATGTCCCTACTTCACTTTGCTTTTCTTATCAGCCCTTACATTATGTTACAATCTCTAGATGAGTTCTACTATAGATTTGCTCTTGAGAACCTTTCAATTTCATGTTTACATCTGAAGTGTCACTGTTCTTTTCCCTTTATTTTAGGAGGCAGTAAAACAGATTTGATACAAATCTGCATCAAGGTGTACAGGGAATATAACAATGCCATGGAATATCCTTTTTGATTTTGCTCATAATTTTTGCATCCCTTGACCTAAGTAAATGTTCATCCTCAAGCACCTATTTCCTATAAAGTTTTATCACCCTGGACCCTTTTTAACCAGTGGGCCAACATGTGACATGTAGACTGTACCAGCTCCATTGTAAAATATGCAAAGGGTGATTGATTATGTTGGGAAGAATGAAAGCCCACTGATTCTTCTGTTAACATAGAAAAGTTGTTATGGCAGGTAAAACAATAATTATCTGTCTAGACGTCAGTCACACCAGCTATAAGATGAGTTCAACTTAAGTGACAGGAGCAGGCCAGGTATATTACCAACTGCCAATACTCATAATCTTCCAGTAAATTGGGCCAGACAAATTAGTGAAATGACTCAAACTCTAAAAACATTGTATTTTATACAGCAGGTCATATACATACATTCATACTACTGGACAAAGTGAAAATGAGGTTATCAAACAAGATGCATAACTTATTTATATAACATATCCTGAACTCATGTAAAGCGGTATCAATTTTACTTGTAATTCCCAAAAAATATTGCAATAAGTGTATCATTGAGTGTAATACCATTTGACATTACCTCGTGTGACCGAATGCAGGAATCACGCTGAGAGAGGATCACTTGTGAGACAGCAAAACAGCGAGTGACAGTTAAAGATGCATCTGAGAAAAAGAAGAGGGTTCTTGAGGCTCTTTATAAAAGCTTCAATTAACACTAATTACTGTAACACGCTTTTCATCTTTTCATTTTGCAATCTCCTCATTTCAAGTAGTCTTCACCACATGCCGTAGGACAAGTTCAAGACAAGTCACGCCATTAGTCAGAAAATTGATGCTTGCCCCAAGGCTTTCTGATTCTACCATTCACAACGTCTGTCCATTGCCATTACCCACAAAGCTCATTCTTCTGTTTATCTTATAAATCGGCAATTCTAATAACTTGATGTACAAATCTGCAGACCCCAGTATTGTCATTCAGATTCCAAGTGCTTCAATACTTTCTAAATACTCTTATACTGCCTGCAGGGCCACAGTGGCTTTTACATCTGTCAGGTCCATGTAAAGGAAGGTTATTTGAGTTCATGATACTTCAATACGAGCCCCTAAGCACTGTGGAGTATCCAATTCCTCTTTGAGCTCACACAGAAAACAAAACTGCAGTCGACCTATGTAGGAACAGACTTGAAGCCACATATCCCACAGTCTAATAAAAACATTGTTGAATCTATCAGGGATCCACATAAAGCTGGACAATGGGCCAGCATGATTGCATCACAGTCAAGTACTGTAGTTCCTTTTTCTATTGAAGCAGTACAGTACACACTGTGGTACAAGTTTTCTGCATTTCAAAATCAACCCGGAAAACATTCATGGAAGGTACTTGCCAGAAAAGATTACACAATGTAGAGGGGCTCTGTTACATTACCCTTAACAAAAATATAAACCAACAAATAAGGCAAATTCGTAAATCACTATAACTGCAAAGAACAACTACTATTTAAAAACCTCAAAATTATGTAATTCCTCAACCTGCTCTGTACGATCAGCACCTATACAGCAATAACATAGTGTTTAGTAGGGGAGTTGTACCATTAAAATCATTAGTAAATACATAAGCAAATGTCCACGACTCGGTGAGGCCTGTCCACATTCAACAGCGCCTATAAGGTGGCATTGAATACGGACAGTCTCACCTAGATGAATATGTTGCAAAAATGTTCCTTGGGAGTGGACATTTGCATTTATTTCATGGCCTGTAGGGTAAAAATGCTTTTAGATAAAGAAAAACAGCTCAGCTCCATTCAAAATCCAAGATAGCGACCCCATTGAATACAAGCATATTGTATTTCATGACCCCCATGGAATACAGTTGTTCTAGTACTAATCTATAGTAACAATCATATCTGCCTTGACATACAAGGTGTAGGGCTTTATTGGCTCTCACTACTATTTGAAATTGCAGTACTTGCCCTCGAGACTCTAGATTTGGAGTGTGGGATTAATGTTGCAGAAATAAAGCTGCAGATGCAATAAGCTGGATTTACATTTTCTAGTACTTTTAAATTTTGAAACATCTCATTGGAACATATTTACTCCAAATGTGTTTGGACTTTAGACAGAGTTATTCTTCCTAAATATTTTCTTGGATTGTCCCATTCCAGTATGGTCCCACTCTCTCAGCATAATGAAGCCCCATCTCCCACCTTTAAAACAGCACAAGATGTGGAGCTTCACAGATCAAAGCGTTGTTCCTGTAAGCTACTTGTTAACATTCGAAGATTTAGACCAGGAGGGTGTTGCTCCTATAGTAAAAGGAAGAGCTGGCTAAAAATGCCCTCGTTTCCAGTCCTTTCTTTTCATGTAGCTATAACTTGTCCCTTTTGTCGCTCACAAGTGGTCATTCAAGTACGGTGCTAAAAACGGGGGATTTGAGCAGGTACCTTGTTGGGAGAAGTCAGTCATATATAATAAACTGTAGAGTGTGTGACATGAGTAGGTACCTGGTAGTGCAGCTCTCTCTATTTTAAACAAGGCGGGTGACTTTTCAAACTAATGTGGTGAGCGCAAGTTGAATGCTGAAGCAGTGCCCGACTTGTTTAGAAAAGAGGTCACATGCTTACAGCTCTTTTTACAATAGGAGCAACACCCTCCAGGCATGCAGTCTGCACAACCAGATCTTTTGCCTGTACCATAATTCCTCACGTGTAAGACACATCTCATATGGGAGGATTGACACCCCCTGCATCCTATAGGTTTTAACCCAATTCAGGGTGCGTCTTATAGGCAATGACACTATAGGACAATACCAGAGTGACCAAAATTTGACCCCTGTTGGGTGTTTCACAAGGCAAAGATAATAATAGTCATAACTTTTCTGTTTCTATGACTGGAGGGGGCTGGTTGTAAAGTTATGACCGTTATTATCTCCAGTCAGTCATAAGTAGGATATGACTGGTCATAACTATCTGTTTCACAAGGAGATATAACTGGTTTGTGACTGGAGTCATAACTTTTTAGAACCCATCATATGACTGCTTTTGGTGTTTCTAGGGGTCAAAACATGTGGAGGTATTTGATGGCCACATTTATCAAAAATGTATGCAAATATATTTTTTCTAAATACCATCATGTTGTACATGGTTCCTACATGTAATGAGCATTTTCTGGTTAAATTTGACATGTTTTCTGAATGTTAAAACATGATTTAACTGCACATGGATACCTGCTAAAATTATGACTGCTCTTAAATTGATCATAAGTTTTCCTATGATTAAGTTGTACAACTGAGACTTGAAGACAGGTCACAAACAGCTGACACATAGTTACTACTTCTGTAGTATACCATCTAGCCACCAGAATCATCAGGGCTATTATGCCCTGCTCATTTAAACATGTAAACCCCCTCCCCCCTGGTCAAGGTCTAAAAAAAGCACCCTCCCTGTTGTAAATTACTCACAGGTCTTTGAAACCATATTTTTGCATTGATGCATCGTGCCCATTGGTCGGCATGATGCATTTAGCCTAATCCATGAATGCAGCCTTGGCAAGTAACTCGCCAGGGCTACATTCAAGCATCATAAAGACCCTACAGGGTTGACACAAAAACTACTGTAGGGTCGACATGATGCTCCTGTTAGGTAGAGCAGGTGCGTAGGAAAAGGGCCTATATAAAAATATAGCAGGCCCCCCAACCAAGACCCCTAGGCCCCCCCAATGAGATTTTGCTTCCTACGCCCCTGTAGAGTGAGCAGAGGGCTCGGCCTAGTGGCAGGCACTGGGTATGTGATCATACATAGGGCCCTACTGTAAATCCTCATGTATAGGATGCCATTCATGTATAGGACGCACCCTAAATGAGGCTAAATCCTATAGCACTCATCTGGGGTCAGATTTTGGTCACTTGAGCACTGTTATATAGAGTAAGATCCTCGCCTATAGGACACACCATGAGTTCAGGTAAATCTATATAGGACACATCTTCTAAAGGCTATTCTTATGTAAAAGCCACGGCCTATACATTTATGGTAGATTTATGGAGGATTTATGGTAATAACTATGAATTATTTATGACCGGTTGTAACTTTTTGGGATTTACACTCTTCCAAATGACATCAGAGGGGTAATTTCCCCTGTTCAGAATGAAGTCAGAGGGGTATATTCCCAGTTTTACACTGGTTTTCTGCCTCCTATAACTGAAACTATAACTTTTTACGATGATAAACTTACAACTGTAACTTGCAACTGAACCAGTCATAAGTATGTAGTTACAACTGATAAGTGTTTCTAAATAGGCAGCAAAATATGACTAGTCATAAAAAAAATATGACTAAAGATAATAAAGCCCTTCTAGAAACACCATCAGTCATAAGCCTATGACCACTCTTAAATTTAAAATAATATTTTCCTATGACTGGTAACAAGTATGGACACCTTGTGAAACACCCAACAGGTGCATCGTATGAGATTCAACCGAAGTTATACTCCTATACATGCGGGTCATCTTATACTAAGCTAATAGATCATGGATGTTGGAGCCCTAGGGGAGTCTATGCTGGATATACCCGAGCCGCGGAGCGGCGAGGGTATATCCAGCATAGACTCCCCGTGGGCTCCAACATCCATGAACTAATAGGTTTATACCACCATTTCCTCCATTTTGTATCAATTTCTTACCTCAAATCCAAAGAATATAGCCAGGAGAAGACATTTTGTAAAAGCAAGCGACACGGCCCGTGTCCGCTCTGCGCGAAGCCATGATTGTTTTTGTTCCTTGCCGGGAGGGGTACCGCCGTGTTCACACTCACTTTTCGTATGGAATCCAACCATGACACGTCTTCAAATTAATACATACATATCCTTAGACATTCTAGATGAGTACTCCATGCTAAATATGTCCGATATATTCGAAATAAATAAGAATCCATTGATTTTTCCATCGTAAGCGAGTCGCGGTCTGCCATTCCCAACCGCCTCCTTGTTCGGCGAAAGTGTGTCAGTGGCCCGGATGTGGATATAGGTCATCCGCTCGTCGTGCAAGGAAGACGCCGAAAATTTCGGACCGTGTTGGAAAATCAATGGATTCTTATTTATATTGAAGAAAATGGAGACAATTAGCACGCATTCCTCGTCTATGGATCGAATACTTCTTGGGATTTTAATATTATAACATGTCATGGTTGGATTCCATACGAAAAGTGAGTGTGAACATTCGGTACCTCTCCGGTCAAGGTCTTATTTATATTCGCATTTGATTTCAACACCGTTCAGTGTGGCGCAATGGCTAAGGCCTTCGCCTACCACCACTGCGGGCGGGGTTCAATCCTGATACGAGTTTGGACGATTTTTCACATTGAAACAATGGCGAGGCTAAATTTCTATGTCCGCCAGCGTCTCCAAAAATATTCTAAGTCCAACTTAACCCCGAAAAAGTATATACCAAAAATTTCAAAAATGCACATGGGTGGTATATGCAGAATATACCACGTATATATCGCATGTAAAACCACCGGAAGTTCCGAAATCGTGGTATAAACAGTATTTACAGTAGTTAAAATGTATTTTTAAACGGAATAGAAAGCAGCCAGCTTGCTTCATATTAGTGATGATTTAGTGCTATCAGACCACCACCATAATCTTTGTACAGTCAAAGTACAGTGGCTCATTGTAGCCTGCTTGGTACAGACGGCTTTCTTACATGTGTCTTACAGGTGATGCATTAAAGGAAAAAAGCAAGTGTTTTACAGAGTTCCAATCACTCCTCTAAATATAATGGTGTTCCATTACTCCAATGACTTTGTTAGGGAAAGGAATTTCTTAATTTTGTGAATGGGAATTACATCATCAATGCAATAAGCAGATTAAAGGCATCTGGGGTTTTGGACAAAAACACCTATATCATCAATCATAGAGGAGGACCTCCTTGTAACAGCTGACAACTCCATTATGATGTTTGTATGACATTGTGAGATGGAGTTAAACTTTGCAATGCTGTATTTTAAAGACCCATGAAGAACGAAGATTATTTATGACAGAAAGATTGGGTTACATTAGAGTTAAGGAGATATAAATCGCCTACCTTCACCTATAGATAGAGCAGCATAACATACCTAGAAAAGAGAGAAGACAGTATTTAGATATCTTGGTGAATAATCAGTAACACGAAAAGATTGTTTGGTGTGAGCTTTTCAAAATTGGCACATCTATCTGTGATGTCCTATATTAATTTATATATATATATATATTTATATATATATATATATATTTATAAATATATATATATATACTTATATATATATATATATTTATAAATATATATATATACTTATATATATATATATATATATATATGGAACTATATACACTCGTGTATATTTATATAATTAGCCGCGGACGGTTAGGGACTACTTTCAGCTTGTAAGGATACCAATGATGTCATAGTGTGACGTCATGGTCAACAACTCCACTGGTATAAAAGGGGGCGGGTTCAAGCTAACCATCAATTGGCTCGTATTCACCTGTACAGGTAACACCATGCTGGGTGTTCCCTGAAATTTTAATGGTTTTCTTGATTGATATTTGATTTTTCGAATCAAGATTGGGAGAAAATCAACTAGAGGTGCCAAAGCGGCTATTGCTTCTAAAAAATCGGCTAAATCGGCAAAGAAAACGGTGGAATCGGTCAATTCAGGATTTGCGAGTGAGCTAGATTCTTCTGGGGTGGATCAGAGATCCATCTCACCCAACCACGCTAAGGGTTTAGGAGGGGAACAGCTCATTGACCAGGCGGAGAGACTGGAGTCGTTGGAAGACGAATTGTGCAGTATCAAAGGCTTGCTGCAGGAGCTGGTGGCTGGAAAGGACCAGAAAGACGAGACGAAATCTACCAAGGGGGCGTGGCAGCATGCACGTGCGAATGTTTGTCAATGACCAGTGATGTCATATCATCGAGAGCGCAGCCGCGTATCCAGGCAGCGGTCTCCGAGCGTCCTTAGCGACGGTTCTAAGTGGGACGATGTCTGGCATCGTGGTCGTCGCAGAAGATCGTTTTCCGCTCATCACAGACCTCGGTTGTCGTCAAGAGGGTCGTCAATGGATTCCTCTGCATCCAAGCTTCACACCAATACCAAATGTGGTGAGTTTGACCATGAAATATATGTAAAAAAACGGGAAAAGATCGACACCGTTGAGAAATTGATGCTAGTCAACTTGAATTTTGTCTTGGATTATTACAAAGATAACAGTGATGTAGAAGGCATGTTAAAACATCTCCAAGTTCTGGTTGAAAAAGCTGGGACAAGAATGTATACAGTAGCAGCCCTATTAGCCTACGACAAATTAGTTAGGACCAGGGCAAATAAGGATGGGATAGAAGCTTTTGGGGTGATAGACAACTCTGACATTCTTAGACACTTATCATATGATGGTACTGTTAAGGCACAGAAGGCATACGCCACCAAGACTAGGAATGGTATCAAACAAAAAATCTTAAACAACTCTTGCTATGCTTTTAACAGAGCAGAAGGTTGTGTAAGGGACCCCTGTAAGTATAAACATGTTTGCAGTGGTTGCAGTTCCTCTGGACATGGTAAAACTGAATGCCAAAAATCCAGGAATGAATAGGAAACTGCAGGTGGTCGATGTCCCATAACTGGTAATGATTTTTGTTTGATGCCTGACCAAGTTATGGTAGGTGTGATAGATGTCGACTTGCCTTCACAAACTCCAGTACAGGAGGTGAATGATACGGAGATGATTAGGGATTGTGTTTCCTCGACTGAGTCCGTAGCGGAACAAAATATTCTCCAAGAATTTAATTCTTTAGGAAATGATATAGATGTTACTTGTAATAGTCTAATACAGGCTGGTAATGAACCCCTTTTTACTGTTAGTGTCGCAGATTTGCCCAGCATCAGGGTATATGACGATTGTATAAAAGGTGTATGTATGTGTGTTCATTACATTGGTGGTGAGAGAGCTCAAATTTTATTATGTAGAGTAGCTTCTTTCCTTCAACAAAACGGTCTTATTGATATTAATGGCACAGAGGCTGATTTTCTATGGCATGGTATTGTTCAAGGGTTTAAAATTGTGGATCCGGACTGTCAAACTACGTATGATTGTAAAAATTATAAGTCAATCCTCGAGGGGAGGTTCTATAATGAATATTGTGGTATATTGTTAGACGAGTTGGAAGTGGGTCTAGTCTCAAAGAGTGATAGTAAACCTCATTGTATCCATGCCCTGGGGGGGTGTAGAAAAATCAAATGGCAAGTTAAGACCCATAACTGACTGCAGTATGCCTGATAAAATATCTATTAACAATTTTATGGGTACCACTAGCTCGACTTTTTCCTATAATAATATTAGCACGGTGACTGCTCAATTAGATAGGAATGATTTCATGAGTGTGGTAGACTTAAAGTCAGCGTATAGATCTATAAATGTGTATGCACCTTACACGACCATGCAAGGTTTCAGATGGGATTTTGGGCATGGTGAGGATTATTATGTGAGCAATAGGTTAACTTTTGGTCCGAAAGTGCTCCGTATATTTTTAATAGAATCTCCGATTTTATTGTGGAGGTAGCAAAATTCTACGGTGTAGAAAGAATTGTAAATTATCTAGACGATTTTATAATAATTGCTGATACTCATGACAAACGTTTACGTCAAAGAAATATCCTCATGGAATGCATGCAATATATGGGGTTTGTGGTATCGAGAGAAAAAGTAAGGGAACCTTCACAAACCTGTAAATTTCTGGGTATTAATATAGACTCTGTTAATCTGGAATTATCTCTACCAGAGGATAAGGTGACAAAAATGAGAAATATTTTAATGGAGAATATTAACAAGAAATTTATTTCCAAGAAGAATCTTGAAAGGATAGGTGGCCTGATGTCGTTCTGCTCGTAGGTGGTTAAGGGTGGTAGAACCTTTAGCAGAAGAATTTTTGATCTCTGCACTCGGGCCAGGCCAGGGGGTTACATTAAGGTATCAGCATGTACTTGACAGGATATGCAGTGGTGGCTTGATTTTTGTAAAGTTTTCAACTGTAAGAGGTTATTCCTGAAGGATTCGGTAGATGTACCTATGTACTCCGATTCTTCCGTTTCGGAGCTTGGATGGGTGGAGATTTTTTATACGATGACTGGACATCTCATGATAAATTCAACCTAGGTTCAGGCCATTTTTCTCCCCCTCCTATATTGGATAATTTGAAAAATCATCATCGAAATATCAATGTGTATGAATTGTATCCTGTTATGATGGGCCTAAAGCGCTGGATTTCTGATCATACAGATAAGAGAAAACATTGTATAACAGATAACATGCAAGTGCTAGCTGTGATTAATACAGGCAGGTCTAGGAACAAACTTTGTATGGAATGGCTAAGAGAAATTTTTTGGCTTTGTTTCATTAATAATGTGGAGGTATATGCGACCTATATTAAGTCAGAGGACAACGTCCTGGCCGACCAATTATCTAGACTTGCTTATAAGGGTATGCGGAGCAAATGTATAGCCTCTCTCCATGATAATAATATGTGTTGCTTCAATTCCAGAGTGAGAGAGATTACTAAACAGAAAAAGGTTACTTTTAGCCCAGGGTGTGTCAGAAAATACGAGGAGGACAAGGAACCAACAACTTAGAAGGTATAAAAAATTTTGTAAAAATGTTTGTTTACAAACTTTTCCTTGTTCTCCCTCTCAAGGTTCCATATATGCAGTTTACCTATCTGATTTTATGAAGCCATCATCTGTAAAAAATTATTTGTCTGCGGTTTGGTATTTTCAAAAACTTAAAGGCTATTCTGATTATAGTAGTAACTTCATGTTAAAAAAGACCCTTGATGGCATTGACAGGCTCTCTACCTGTTCAACCAAAGTTATTCATTATTATACCCCTAAAGACATGTTGAGGTTAAGATCATTCTTGGATCTAACCAACATGGCAGACTTTAAATTTTGGGTGGCAATTTTAACATGCTACAGGGGTGTGTTACGTGTGGGGCATGTGGTTGGGTCTCCACATTCCTTACAGGTTGGTGATATTAAATTTCATCGTAGTTATTTGTCTATGTGTATCAGGACGTCTAAAATCGATCAGCTTGGTACAGACTCCTTTAATATCTATTTGTCAAAAAATGTTAATTCACCACTATGTCCTTATCTAGGCTTGAAAAAGTTGTGCTTGGTGGGGGTAATAGAGAGTGTCTGTTTGTATCCAGTGGTATTCCCCTTCAGTACCAGTATGTCAACTCCAGGTTAAAATCTTTATCCTTTCAAGCTGGTATCGAAGGCTGTGTATCTACCCATTCTTTAAGGCACGGTGGTGCTACGTTGTTAAAGGACTCTGGTCTAAGTATAGAGTCTATTAAAAAGAGAGTTAATTGGAAATCCGACTCAGTGTTTAATTATCTACATAATTACAAGGATGAACTATTGGAGTTGGATAGAGTGTGTCAATCTCATTTGCAATGCTGATTGATATGTGTTTTCACATGTGTTTGCCGTGTTTTTGTGTGTTTTTGGCATGTATGGGGCTGATAGCCCCAAGGTCAGTAACCCACCAAACTCATGTGTTCTGTCATAGGTCATTTATTACATGTTATATATTTATTAATACATTCATTACCGGTATACCCTGGTATCTATTATTATCCTATCCATGTATTACCGGTATTATTACTCCCTGGTAGGGAGATAACTTATGGAACTATATACACTCGTGTATATTTATATAATTAGCTGCGGATGGTTAGGGACTACTTTCAGCTCGTAAGGATACCAATGATGTCATAGTGTGACATCATGGTTAACAACTCCACTGGTATAAAAGGGGGTGGGTTCAAGCTAACCGTCAATTGGCTCGTATTCACCTGTACAGGTAACACCATGCTGGGTGTTCCCTGAAATTTTAAATTTTTACTATTGTTGTTACTATTGTTATTACTATTGTTATTCTATACTATTGTGATTATATTACACTTTTACTGACTGTGCTTATTGTCAACTGAGTATTATAGTTGTTTTAATAAAGGCATGTATGGTGCTGATAGCCCCAAGGTCAGTAACCCACCAAACTCATGTGTTCTGTCATAGGTCATTTATTACATGTTATATATTTATTAATACATTCATTACCGGTATCTATTATTATCCTATCCATGTATTACCGGTATTATTACTCCCTGGTAGCGAGATAACTTATATATATATATATATATATATATATATATATATATATATATATATATATATATATATATATATGGAAACAACTGATCCCTTCTCATTTGTCCATAGTAGAAAATCATATGATATATGAAACCAAATACATTTAAAACAAATCACCTATCTGGAAATAACATGCAAAATTCTTAGCAAAATTAGAAGTGATGAATAACAGGACGTTAAACATAAACATAAAGATTACATATGAAGAGGAAAATAAAAAGAGGAGAGAATTAAGATGGTATCGACTCTATTCATGAAATTTAACTGCAAAAAGACAGAAATAAACAGTTAACTGGTTGTTTGAGTATCTAAAGTACAAAAAAAAATGATGATCCTGAAGTCATTGAATGCAGGATCAATTCAGAATTCTGAGGGAAGATTATCAATAACAATAAAACCTTGACAGGCTATTTTTTTTTTACAACTTCTATGAAAATAATTGCATTTTTTTAATCTGCAATTTTATGAGTCCTCCACTTCTCAAGTTGTCTTCACAGTTGGATGTCTTGCCCCGGGAGCAAAACAAGTCAATTTACTCAATTTGAAATAAAAAAGGGTGCTTTCCTGAAGGGCCACTGGTGTAAGAGTTGATCATGTCCATTGGTCAACATAATGCAGCAATGAAGTGTTCCTAGACATGACAAGAGGTTTCACAAGTTCCTATAGACCATGGCTATTGCTGCCATGTCTATAGGCTAAATACATATAACGGATGTGCTTTGGGGGCATTTAGGAAAAATAACCTAGTGTACAATGAAGATAATCTGCCCCTCATTGCCTACATTTCTCATTCACCATCAATGTAAGAAATATTATGCAGAATAAATAACCGTCCAGTATAGAGTATCTCATATTATTACATGATATCTGTGATTTTGGGTGCTTTTTCTGGATATTCCCATTCTGATAGCTGTCGATATTGCAGGCCATGGATATCAGGCACACCTTACATGTCATATGGGGCCCACACAAACTGGATGATATCAACGATCACCATGATCGCACAACCATACACTGAGGAGCTGACCAGTGGCTGATTTAGAGGGGGGCACGGGGGTGCGCCCCCCTTCTTTTTGCCAGTACTTAACCTTACATGTCATATGTCACATGTTAAAACATGTTAAATTTCAATGCCAGAGGAAGAGTATACATATTGATGCTGTCTTTAATCATTTTTGTTGTCCCATTTCATTTTTATGTCAGTTATAAGTTAACATCCTAGTTATCCTTCGCTTTGCCCATTATTTCCAGAATCGTTTGGGGACACCTATTCCGTAGAGTCTTAGTGTGTACCTGAGATATATATTTATTTTCTTCCTGATGGATGGTGAGACCTCGCTGCAAACAGACTGTGAACATTACTTCCTGCAGACATCTGCGGGGACTTTCTGGCTAGCATTCACCATTGTGATACCACTATACACTACCCTTAATACCCATCCTGCTCATGCCAGTATCAAGCTACATATGTGCTCCCTATCACATCTTCTACATGGAGGAATACAAGCCCAGCCATTGGAGTTTTCTATCCATGTTTTGAAAAGATGTCCTTGGTTGAACTTTGATAACAAAACCTGTGATTACATCAGTGCTTCGGCCCCTCAATCTCAGCTACCCTGTAGAGGGTGTTGCCCATAGGAGAAAAGGTAGTTTTGGCTAAGAGGTGCCTCCAGCGACCACTTTGTTTTCAGTCCTGACATTTTCTTTTCATTTTGCACAGAACTTCTTATGTCAGTAAGGTACAACTACCTTTCAATCAAGATGATAGCTACTCAAAACAGGAGCACTGAAGAGAGAGTCACAGAGTAATGTTCCTGCACGTGCAAAGCATACTATCTTCAAACAAAACAGGTGGCTTTTCAGCGTAATGTGGTGAGTACATCGTGAGAGGGTACATACTTAGTGCTGTCTTTAGCTTGTGTGCACCAGCCTCCTGCATTACAGGTCATGTCTGCTTAGGCACTCCTAAATATTCCTCATCAGGGGTAGACACTAATATATTGGTACTTTGGCAGCTGGGGTCATCACGGCTGAGTCCATGCATCGTGATGCGCAAAGGGCACCTTGCATTGATATAGGGGGACAAAGGGTGTAGCAGACTATTGATATAGGTTGCCAGCCTTAAAGGGTCCTTAATAGGACGTTTTTCCTTGCACCATCAGGTCGATTACAATGCAGCTATCAATATTTGATGCTTAGGGGTTTGTTTACACAAATATGACAGGTAGTCCATTGATTATAATAGCACAATGACTAAAAATAGAATAATAGAGAAATGATTGGTGGATGTTTGAGAAGAGATAAAACCAGACGGGAGCTTATTTATGTATGTCTTGTCAAACAAGGAACTTATGAATAGCTGATTTGAAGCGTCTTAATGTTGGTTCTCGCTGTATTGCAACTGGTAGGGAGTCCCATATGGTCACGCCTCTGTAATAAAGCGAGCGCTGATAAAAACTTGATTTAGCCCTTCTCCTGGCAAACTTAATTTTATGGTCCCCTCTGGTTCTGACCTCAGGTTGTTGTAATGCCTCACTTCTATTTGACTTCTTCCACATAATACTTGCTTAGTACACCTGCGCTCGGTTTTGTAGCCTCTGCAATTTTACTAGCTCAGTGTTGATAGCACTTTCAGTAATAAAAGAACAATATTCAACTACAGGCATTATCTTTCTTATCTTTCTCAGCTTATATAGCTTATTACCAAGGCTCTTCTTAACCCTCCCTATATGGGCCATGATATTGAGTTCTACTCCAAGGTAGTTATAACTAGTACATATGGGCAGGTGATTCTGACCAATGTGAACATTTAGTTTGGGTAACCTGTTTAGTTTGTTGCCAGGGCCAAGGTACATTACCATTGATTTGGTCGCATTTATGGTCATAAAATTACTATTACACCATTGGGAGACACACTCGAGATCGCTCTGTAACTTATTCACCGCTATATCACTGTCAACATCTGAGGCATACAATACAAGATCATCAGCGTACATAACGTATTTCCAACTTAATATGGCATTACTGATATCATTAATAAACAACACAAACAACATTGGGCCTAATATTGACCCTTTGGGGACATAAAAGCCTACCCCCGACTGAAGTGACCGACCTCCATTGGCTATAGTCTGATGAGATCGATCTGTGCGCTTAGTAGTCAGTAAGCCATATTTTCAGTTTTCCGTGAATATTGAGCCTGTATATTTCAAGAATTAGTGTGTCATGGTAGACGCAATCAAATGCCTTCATGAAATTAATAAAACAACAGGCAGTAATTTTCCTGTCATCCCTTGCATCATACAAGTCTTTGACCACAGAAAAAACAGAGTCACATGTTCCCTTGCCAAACTGAGTCGGCGATAGGATCTGATTCTCCTCCATATGCTCTGATAGAATCTTATGAACTATTTTTTCTAACAACTTCCCTGGCAATGGCAGCAAAAATATGGGATGCAAATTTTTAATGCACTTCAGATTACCCTTCTTTGGAATGGGGACTAATAATCCACATGACCATGAGGCAGGAAAAATGCTTTGAGTGATAGAACAGGCAAAAATGTGTAGTAATTTCTCTGGCAAGACCAATAAAAAATCCTTAAGAACCTTGCTGTTTATTCCCTCTAATCCACTAGACTTGTCTATATGTATCTTCTTTATCAATTGGGTGGCAATGTCCAGGTTTATGAAGGCGTTTAGATCAATGTCATCAGCTAGTCCTACATATACAGGGTAGGGCAAGTCCATACCAATGGGTGGCATTTTGGAAAACAAATCAAGTCCAATATTAGCAAAATAATCATTAATGTACTGTACTGTATGGTCCACAGGTGTATCTCACGCTAGAAACGATGGGGGTCATCTTTATGCTCTTCTAACATCCTCAAGACAAAATGACTTTGTGAATACAGTAATTGTCGATGATTTCTGTTATGCATAGTGCGGACCATTTTTAGGGTTGCCCTGTCCTTGGTTATCTGTAATTCTCTGATTAGCTGCTGGCACTCTTTAATAAGTTCAATGGTTTCTTTAGAAACCCAAGGCTTGGGATCCTTCATAATTCTAAATATTCTCACCGGGCAGCTAGTATCCACGTATTCAATTAAATTATTATACAGAAACAACCATTGCTCATCAGGGTCATTTGTGCTATAGAACTCATACCACTCCAGGTCCTGCATGTATTCAAAAAGATCAAACTTATCATAACTCTAATATGACCTGCCTTCAAAAGCAAGGGAGCAGTGTTTCTCTAGAGGTTTTTTTGCGACATGCAAAAAATGCATAATGATCTGCCACCATGCAACCTAAAACCCCCTGGTGACTGACAACATCACAGTTTGTTAGTATATTGTCTATGCATGTACCTCCATTATCTTTTTTATTAGGCCAAGTAATGTCTTCAATGAGCCGTTTCAAGCTGTGTTCCCTGCATAGACCAAAAAGTCCCCTAGACCCTGCTGTATTTCTCTCCCTAATATTAATATTATAGTTTCCCATTACCCATAGTTCATGTTTATATCTATCCACACTTCTTAAGATAATCCCTAGTTTTTCAATGAAAAGGTCAACATCTTTATTTGGTGGCCTACAGATGTTTTTAGCATAAGCATGGCTTTATAAGTTGGCCTGTTGAATTCAATGGCTTGTACCTCAATGCAGGGATCCATAATCTGTAATTCTGGCATAAAACGACAATAGCGGCTATGTACATTACTCACATAAGTTAGTAAACCCCCCCCCTGTAGTGTAATTGCGGTCAAGGTGGTAGATGCTCTTACCACCCCAGTATACCAGTACATTGTCACTACCGGCTGGACCCATGATTCACATACACATAAAAAGTCTGTGTCCAGACTAAGTTTCAGATCAAGGAGCTTTTTAGTATTACGTACATTACAACTAACTAGCACTAGTCCTTTCAGTTTATTTAGGTAATCCTGTGTCCTCACCAATAATCCTCTGCGCTGATGGTCAATCATTTTGGTTAATCACTGCAGGGGACAAAATGATTTACCCTGAGTTTTAATACTAGGGGCGTATCAATTGGTAGTGGCCAAGGGAGTATTCTCAGACCTTGGTCAATACCAAGGGGGGGGGGCGAAACTCAAGACTGTTACAGGGGGCTCCAATAATACTGTATATTGCAGCGAATATTGGCTTGCAGAGGTATTCAGTGTCATGCGTGGAATGTGAACCTGCCATTTTGATGGCAATAATTGATGACTGATAGCTGACTAGGAATTGTCGACGTTCTCTGCACATGTACTCAAAGAGTCACTTATAATGTATAATCAAGGCTGCACTATTAATGCTTACCATTATTGCATCAATCAAATATAACCAAATAGCTTAAACTAAATTAAAGAAAATAGAAATAATACATATACAACATCAATCTCTCTTGCGCGTTCTCACAATATGTGACAGGTAATATGGGAACAGCTGATAATATACATAAACTCGGCTGGATGGAGGAGCTCTTGTCTCTTTTTCTTCCTCCATGACTGAACAACCATATCAGAGTTTAAGTTGAGTCGGGGGAGAGGGACCTTCTATGCCAATCAGTAGATATATTATTGAAAACATGGAGCATGTTTTTCTATCCCCAATGCCAATGGGTGAATGTCACCGATTATTCAGTTAGGGATTTACCCGATAAGATGTGCATGTTTCCAATGTTTCTTTACCAACCCTGGTTGGAAAGTTTTTCCACTTGCCAAGATAACCATTGTGTGCAAGAGAAATCAAATGTTCCCTAATTGTTCCAAATCCAAATTCAGAGACTACAAAAGCCATGGTGGAAGTGGGTTTATTTTGGATTTAGATATTGTCTTGATAGTGGTGAGAAGAATGAGACTAGACATATTTGTCTTTATTGTATCATGACATCTGAGAGTACCTACTATAGAAACTATTGATTTGCCGGCAATTCTATGATATCAAGCAGGGCAGCTACTCTGTCTGTTGCCAGAGTATTGTATGTTTTGCCAGATATCATCCAGACCACCACTAGACTATGGTGCCACTATCAGACCACCACAGGCAGTCATCGGCCAGTTGCGACCTGTCACAGAGACAAAGGCAGGGGCAGGATGTTATCTGTGTTTCTTTTTTCTTTCCTCAGAATGGACAGGAGGGTATCATAAGCATTATAAAAGTTGTTATTTGCCTACCTTTACCCCTGGAGGGAGCAGCATTACATACCTAGAAAACAGAGAGAGAATACATTTAGATTTCATAATCAAGAAATAATATAAGAAAAAGAAAATGTCTCCCGATTAAAATTGCCCGAATACAAAAGCTAAAGTTTCAATGTGTGATGTTTGCAGTTTTACTTGTAGCAAAGAACTAGTGCAAACATATATGCACAGGAATATGTAAATATCACCAAAAGAATGTGTGAGTAATCACCTAGGTGTACTACTATATGAGTTGTCTGTAGGTAGTCTGTCTGTAGGCAGGTAAGGGGGCAGTCTGTTCTAATATCCAACTGCCTCTTAGTGTCGCCTTTCCCATTTATGTCATGGCTGATACGAACGTCACTATAGATTAGTACTAGAATCGCCGTATTCAATGGGGGGCATTGAATACAATGTGTCCGTATTCAATGGGTGTCCGCCATCTTGGATTTTGAACAGATCTGAGCTGTTTTTCTTTATTTAAAAGCAAAATAACCCCCTAGGCCATGACATAAATGCAAATGTCCACTTCCATGGGATTTTTTACATCGTATTCCCCTCTGTGGGACTGGTCGCATCCCACTCAGCCATATAATGGCTTCGTGGGATACGCCAGTCCCACCTCGGGGAATACGATGTAAAAATATCCCATGGTCGTGGACATTTGCTTATATATCAATGCAAACACAATCCCACACACTTTAAAAAATAACAGTTGAATCTACCAAAGATCAAACTGAAGAGTGACCCAATATATTCTTTACAAGAACCCACAGATGGCAGTACTGTTGTACAAGGAATATAGGAAAATAAGGAAAGTGAGAATGGATCTATTTGGGATGAGTATTCTGTCGTTATTTCAGTGACCATGTTTTTACAGTGCACAGATAAAAGTCTTAAGTGGACAATACTGACAGATTGGGCTCAGTGCTTTGCTTTTCTTATTGTTGTCGAACAGCTCTTCCAATTGTGCGTTTCACATGAGCAACCAATTAAAGTAGAGGTATTGTTTGCATTTGTGCATCTAATCCCTTTTCAGAAACATTTGATCATTCATTTGGTATAGCTATTGTGATTTTTAAGCACTTAATAAGGGTGTCATTTCTAGGTTGGGGGTAGGTTGTGGCTTAAAGGATCTAAGTGAAGGGAGAATGGTTCATTTGATGGGAAGTACAGTGATGAATGAGGGTCTGGTTTCAATTAAATAGATCATGTGATCCTCTTCTGTTTTGAAACTGATAATGTGTGAAATGCGATCTGGTTCTGCCACAGGTCTAAGAGATTTGATTAACTATTCAAGATCAGGAGAAGCCTCAAACAATGGTATTTGATTACCCACAGAGGATGTAGATCAGCTCAAGGTAGAAGTTTCTCACAAGAACAGCGATCAGTGCAACAATTTCATTGACCATGTTTCACAACATTAGCCTCAGTCTTCTATGGTACAAAGTAACTAGAAAGTAATCTAACACTTTATTTGTAGCTCACTTCCTCTAAATCATGAGCAACAGAGCAATTTTCCAAGACGGTACGACTGCACACAGGCACTGTGATTTGAAAGCCTTAAAATTATTGTGGATGATCATAGGAAGTGCCCTTCGACTGCCCTATACCTTCAGACCTAATGTAGTAATTACATAGATTTTGGTAGGGCAGTCATACCAGTGCAATCATAAGTGACCACTAGATCGGTAGTCCTGCAATAGCATTAGAGATTTGAATGGGTCTAGTTGTACCATCTTGAAAAATGCCTTCCAACTGTAGACATTAAAAGCCTTCGTAAAGATTGTGATGGGGCGTTTTTGATGTCAGCAAAATAAGTAATGTGATTCCTCTTGTGTATTTGTCTGCAGGTTCAATACAGAATTGAGCCTGGAGATGATTAGTTGTTAGAGAAAGAAATGATGAGTGATTACAACAGAAGACTTATGGAGAAAAAGGATTTTCCGAGGGCTGCTCATAATGGTACAATGGACACTGATTGAAGTCATTTCTTATTTTTTTTTATCATTTTTACATCCTGCTCTGTTCAAGTAGTCCTCATCACAACTCACCCCAGGGCCAGAACAGGGCAAAAGGACTGCTTTTTCTTAAAGCCTTTTAGATTTTTTGTGTCACTGAGTGGAGAGCAATTGTATCATCATTTCCTCATTAAAAGAGGCTTCATCTTAGTGGTTTTAAGATGGAATAAAAATCTTCTATGGTTAAAAATCTTGGATTTTACATAATGTTTTCTATACTAACATTACTTGATAAACGCAGCTGGTGGAGAAAAAGTTCTAGCTTTTACATATTGTAACCACTTTCAATAAATTGAGGATAGAGGATATTGTACCAATTTGCACATCTTTTATAGATGTACAAAGCTTGTATTTTCCCCAATGCTAATCAGCATAAATAACTGCTGCACATATCTGCAGGGGTAGGTATTATCAGACAGACAGAGTAACTCATTTGGCATCTGGCTACTTTGCAGGGTAGGCATGATGCACCAATGAGATTGATGCAAAAATACATCAGCTAACCCTAATTTTTTAAGGAGGTTATCTTTCCCAATTCTAAGACTCATTAATGGGTACTTCTTTGACTACAAAATGGACTCTGAGGCATAATTTTCACCTTCTCCAACCCCATCTTTTCATTTTGTAGATTTGGTGGGAAATGCTGAGATAAACTGTGGCATAAAGGGTAAAAATCAGCCTAACAGTATTGATAGTAATCACAGTATACCGAGGTTGCAGGTTCCTTAATATGGGGCACCATTGCTTGATTTGGTACCCTGCAAGATAGGCACTGACAGGAGTCAGCATTGTGGGTACCAGGGGCATGTTGCCTTTATGCTAAAAAGAGCTGGGACTAGGTGCCTAGAAAGTCATGTTCTGCTTCACCAGCTAACTTCAACTCACCACATGAGTCTGAAAAGTCCCCTTCGTCGCTTAGAAGTAGTTCGCCATGCACCACTAGCAGTTATAGTTGTAGTTAGGTACCTAATCGTGTCCCACTCTGGGCCTTTGGATGCCTCTGTTCTATAATTAACCACTAAAGCATGAAAGGTGTAATGCAAACAGAGGCACTCACACCCTTTCTAGGACTGGACTGGCATGACCATGTGTGTGCGACAAAACATAAAGGTTAGGACTACAAGGAAAGAGAGCAATATTATGAAGGAATCTCTGACAATAACATGCGCTTCTATTTGATAATTTTTTCAAACCCTCCGTTGGGGAAGGGAAACTTTATCTGTTAACAGCAGAAATGTCAGCATGTTACTATAAGCTAAAGGAGCAAGACAATGGCTTATTTCCGAACTCGCTTACCACTGGAGCCTTGTTGACGCCAATGCTTATTCAAAACCCAGTGCTTAAACGTGACATTATGGTATGTATAATGGCAGTCTGTGCTGTTGCTCCCTCCATTGATAACATAAATGGGTCCACGACCAGACAAGGAGCCCCTTCATCTATTATCTCCATACAACTACAGGTTAGCCATAATTAACCCGCGGTAGTACTCTAGCAGAGCAAAAGAGACTGAGCGTCACCTCAGGTTTAGTCCGAGCATCTGCTTGACTGTCACCCCAGAAACAGACTGAGTACCAAATCATCATTGAGTCAAATCATACTAATTTTGACGACATATCTAGTGCAACAATAGGATGTCAGTTATACGTGAGGGTTGTTTATCTTGTTTATAGAGCTATAGATTCCGATAAACAAAATACTGAAATACTGGAGTAAAACACCCTATTTCTTCAATTTTGTTTCAATCTTTTGAGAAAATAACCAACAATATAAGTACATCATGCCATAGGTCACTTCATACAAGCATCGTGCACTCCATTGAAGCATCGTGCCACCACTCTGGTGGTGTATCAACCACATAGGGTCAATGGGCATGATGCATTAATGAATTAGCTGCCCTTACGGAGTGAAGCTTCAAATGAAACATTCAATACTGTATCTCCTTGTATGGCATACATGTGATACATAAGCAAATATCCACTCCCGTGAATAATTTCGCATTTATGCCATGGCCCTTAGGGATGAATTTGCTTTAAAATAAAGAAACACAACCATATTTACTTATTTTCAATGCGTCTAGTCATCTCGGTTTGTTTTGATCCGCCATGACACCTTGCTCGAGGAAGTAGATCATGTGATACGGAGCTAGCCACTGCACCATGTTTTTTAACATGGTGCTTATATTTAGATATACCCTAAACAAGTCATAACATAATATTATTTAACTAGTTCAATCATTCTTCTACCGTAAAACTTCTAATAACCATACCTAAATACGAAACCTAGCTCTGTATATATTTCAAAATGGTGCAGATGAATATGTGAGGATCGTATTCCACCCCCCATTGAATACGACGTAAGTAGTACTAATCTATAGTGTTGTCAATATTAGCCATGGCATACATGAATAGATGAATAAAAAGAAGATACTGTAATGGCCTGTGTACAGTGGCATAGTCCATTCGTTGGGGCTAAAAATAATCAATCTTCTTACAAATGAACCATGATATTCACAGAGACCGCCTCATGAGATAACCCTGAATCAGCCCAATTTTCGTGAATCTTTACTTTTATCTCATGTTGTTTTTGACATATGTCACAAATTTAATTTTTCTGGCTCAAAATAATGATTTTATTGGCCTTTAATGATGAAGGAACTGGCCATGAATAGAGGATAGGGTTATTGCATGGGGGATGCAATACGGGGCTCCTTGGTTAAACCTGTGGTGGTCCCGAGTCATCCTCGAGGTACCTTTGTGGTCCTCGTGGGCGACTTCGAGAGCACCTCTCTTACCCGACGCCTGGGGGCGCTGGAGTCCAGCGCCACGTCACCACATGGTCACATGGCCCTCGACTCTGGTGTATATAAGGCAGTTGTACGGCCTTCCTCAGGGTCAGTCCAGTCATGATGGACCATCGTGAGCGATGGTCGGCGGCTGCCCGACTACCATGTTATAATACTTCTCTGTGCTGTTGCACGGAGAAGGTATATGTGGCTTGTTAAACATAGACACTATAAGGCTGTGCTAGTCGTCTAGTGTCGAAAGTCCTTAGTAGTTCAAACACTACTACCTTAAACTGTCATCGAGAACGGCTGATGCCTATGCGTTATTGACAATAAAGTTTTAACTGGAACCTGAATAGTTGTTCTTCGTTGTCTATCGAAAGATTCGATTAGCATCGAGGGGTAGAACACTACACTGGTGCCGTGACCAGTTGTTAACTTTAGTCCGCATAGGTACTGCGAGCTTAAGTTCAACATGCAGGGCCACTTGGATGAAGGTGATGACCCCGATCACCAACATCAAGCGGCTGCGGGTCCGTTAGTGGATACGAACGATCCACTAATTAGTGGTGGTTTGAACCACTCACTGATCATAGGTCCATCGACTGACCCGCTGGGCCTGTATCAAAGGAGTCGACTACTCAATTGGCAAGTTTCAACTCAACTCTCTCAAGCTGCTGAGAATTTCCTAAGGACACAGAGTTTGTCCTATGTGGAAAGGACAGCATCGCCCGTGGGAACTCCAATGGGCCTTGGTAGTTGGTCTTGCGAGGGTCCTTCTACCGTTTCTATACCAGGAAGTATAGACAGCAGAAAGGGACTCACCGAAGAGTTGTTGTGGGAGCAAGAATGCCAACTATGACAAGGTCGTTATCAGTTGGATACTCTCATGAGTAACACCATGAAAGCTCAGGAGAAGAGTGTAGAAATAGAGCTGAGATTGGAGCAGCTTAGGCAGCAAGCGCTGGAGACTTCAAACAAAACTCAGATCGCTAATAGAGAGCTTGATGATCTTCAAGAGAAGGTCAAACAACTCTCAAGCGAGAAAGAGTCTTTGCTTGCTACAAAGTCTGAGATCGAGCGTAGTCGATTGACAGCTGCAGAGTGTCAATCGCTAAAAGCGAAGATAGAATACCTTGCAACAAGCCACCAAGAATGCGTTGAGAAAGCTCGAAACAATTTTTCGGGATGCCCAACACGAACAGACGTCCCTCAAACATAAGTTGAAAATACAGGAAGTAGAGAAGACTATGTTGGAGGAACGACTGCAAGAGTTGAAGCATGAGCTGAGTCAAAAATCAGCGGAGCATTCTGAAGAAGTAGCTGGTCACCTGAATGCTTATGAATAGCAGGTCGAACAGTTACTTTAGGAACGTGAATCGTTACTCTGTCAGATGCAAGCTGACGAGGATGCTCGAGCCAGGGATGAGGCAGTAATGCGTTGTTGCTGTGAGGAGCGCATCGTGCACGCAGATAAGTTGGCTGAATATCAGATTTTGATGGAACGAAAAGCAAGGCAAAAGCAAGGCATGAAGGCATTAAAACCATACAATCTGAAACCTTAGTAGCTCAGTCTCTGAAGGATCAGAAAGATTCGTGTACTTTGGGGGCCATGCGTGGAGAAAACGACAAACTCCGACGAGAGATGGCGTCTTGTAGAGAGGCTGATGAAGCCAGGGTCAATCAAGAAGTTTGTGATGAACTCGCACTTGAAGAATGTCTGCAGGAGCAAACAGACATGAAAGTGCGAGCCGCTAGATCTCGAGAGAAGCAACAAAGTAGTGAATGCAGCACTGCTAGGGTTGCTACTTCGGGGGATCTAGTCGAGAATCCTGACTACAGGGAGTGGCTTAACCGGGCCATGATGGAGGTTAAGCAACTCTTCGCCTTAAAAGCGCAACGAGATCTCTGGAAAGCAGAACGTAGCTGACTGGAATTCCTTGTAGCGGAATTGAGGCAGGCGGGACGTTCGAAACAACAGTTGGAAATCAATTGAATGGTGGGGGTTATCGACGCTATCTCGAGAGTAGGATCGAGATCACGTCGGACCCAACCCATTCCTTCGATGCCGCGCACCGATGGTCTAAGTGATGTGATCGGACAGTTTTCGACTCCCATCACTACACAACAACATGTTGATCCTCCATGTGTAGAGATATCAGGTTCGAGGCGTCACATATGAGTGAAGCCGAGACTAATAATACCTGGGGGATGAATCATAGTTATGCAGATACCACTATGAGAAAGATGGGGATGGACCATCAGATACCTAGAAGAGGTACGACATTCGCTCTTGATCAGGTCAGAAGATCAAGTAGAATGTTTGAAAATACCTCTATCGGGCACGAACCTGCCTGAACTAGGTCAGTCGAGTGTCCCGCATTTACGTGGAAGGATGATTGGCTCCGTTGGTACCATGGATTCAATCATGTCCGTCGAGTAAATGTATGGACCTCGAGTATGGCATTAGCTCAACTCCTCATGCTACTCCAGAATGGCCCCGCAGCTGATACTGTGTGGTTATGGGAGGAGCATGGTGACCGGACCCTCGAAGGGCTGGTAGACATGGTAACTGAAGCCATGACCTAGAGCCTGCAAGATCCCATTATCACTATGGAGAAGAGATGCCAGGGCAAGAACGGAAGCATTAGAGCTTATGGCTTTGCTTTAAGACAACTTGCCGGCGATGCCTACCCAGGTGTGGACTTCTCGGTTGAATGGCTAATAACCAAAGTCAACCAGTTGTTTAGGAGGATTATATGACACTGATTTGCAACAAGACGTGTTACGAGAATGGCGCACTTACATGTCCCTCAAGGATATCATGGACTTGGCGGATGAGTTGTTGAGGAAACGACAACTACTGCCAAAGTTAGTGAATCCTACTTTGACAAACGCAATGTCAGCACTGGCCGACAGCATTTTGGTCAACGAGGAACAGGGTGAAGTGTCCTCATACTCGAAGCCCATAGCGGGGAGTAAGGCTAAGAAAAGCTAGAAACCAGCTGGCAAATCAAAGGCGTTGAATAAGGCCTCCAAACCCAAGGTACAGGAACAGACCTTCTCACTGAGTCAATTGCAGAATTTACTCAGGGTGATCGAGGGAGGGAATGTCCCTGCTACTAACTCGGAGAAGCCGAGTACCCCTCCGTCCAACGCCAAGTGTTGGAATTGTAAGAGGCAATGGCATTTTGCAAGAACATGCCCTGAGCCTATTAAAGGTCTACCACCTGACGCGACGGAAAACTGAGGCGGGCAGCTCGACGTGGCAATCGAGCTGCCCGACCATCGAAAAGCCAAGGTATCAGCATCTCTGGCAGTCCTGATCAAACAACAGTAGATTCGAAGGAACTAGGTAAGGTCCCGGTAGGGCCGTCCAAGCCCTCTACCAAAGAACAAGGCACTGGCAGCCCAAACTACGAGGTCGAGGGTTCGACTGAATCGAAAGTGAAAGTCGATGCCGGGAGAGAAGCCCTGGTGTGGCAGCTGGCCAGAGTCTGCGCAACAGAGCTTCCTTCGGATGATCTCTGTCTCTCTCCCTGCGTCTGGAGCCAAAATGGTCGATTGGTTCTACCTCTGAAGGTCAAATCAAGCTACTATGTGTTTAGCCCTATAGTAGCTGATGTGGCAGACGATGGTATTCTGGGACTGGACTTTGCGGCTTTGTATGGCATGATCCTTAACCCGAGATCGGGTCAATTGGTCATGACAGAGCCGAAAGAAGAGCACCATCAGTGCAAACTGAAAAGAATATCATCGATTGCCTCAGTAGCACAGACCACTAGGATACCAGCTAGACATCGATGTCTTGTTAAATCCGAGGGTCTGGAAAGAGATCGACAGGGCATAGTCGAACCCGATCTGAGAACTCTGAGAAGTTTTGGGTTGGTTGGTGAGGCTGCCCTTGTCAGCAATGTCCATTAAACAGTGTTTCCCGTCTGTAATCCACTGAATCAAGACATTGTCCTGGAGAAAGGCCAGGTGGTTGGTACCGTGTACACAATATGCAGATTTCTCTTCGCCAGAGGTAGGATCTGTAATGATGCGTGTCGAGCAAGAAGCTGCAGACGTTGAGACAGCATAAATTGCGAGCACCCACACTGGGGAGCTCCCTACCTGGCTATTGGATATGTATGGTGATACCCGCTTGACCCAACCAGAAGAAAGACTGAAGCTGTCCGCCTTACTGCGTAAGCACGTGGATGTCTTTAAGAGTCCAGATGAACCGTTAGGGCGTGCCAATCAATATCTGCATAACATCGAAACTGGTGATGCACAACCTATCCGAGTCCCTTATAGGAGGATTTCTCTCAGCAAGAAAGCTGTAGCGGATGAGCAACTAAAAGAGATGTTGGATACGGGGGTGGTTAGGCCAAGTACTAGTCCCTGGTCCAGTCCTGTCCAGATGGTGATAAAGAAGGATGGGACCATGAGATTCTGCATAGATTATTGATGTCTGAATGGAGTGACTAAGAAAAATGCTTATCCTCTCCCACGCATCGACGAATGCTTGGATGCCTTGGGAGGAAACAAGTGGTTTAGGTGTCTCCATCTCCAATCTGGGTATTGGCAGATCAGGATGAACCCTGACGATGTCGAGAAAAACACTTTTTCCTACCAGAGGGGGCTCTATGAATTTGATCGAATGGCGTTTGGTTTGTGTAACGCTCCCGCCACATTCGAGCGGATGATGGAGATATTGAGAGGTTTATTAGGGAAGATTTGCCTAGTTTACCTCGATGATATCATGGTCTTCGGCAAAACGACGGATGAAGCAATGGCAAATCTGGCAGAAGTTTTCAACAGGATTCACGCATGGGGACTGAAGTTGAAACCTAAAAAGTGTCAGCTTTTTAGGACTTCAGTCAAGTACCTAGGCCAAATCATGTCTGAACAGGGTATAGAAGCTAACCCGGGGAAAATTAGTGACGTAATGACTTGGGCTAGGCCCACCACAGTAAAGGAAATTTGATCCTTCATTGGCTTTTGTTCCTACTACCGGGAGTTCATCCCAGAGTTTGCTGAACTAGTGGGTCCCTTGCAGGACTTTGTGGTCCAGAAACCTAAAGGTAGTAGAGATCTTTACGAGGCATTCGCATTCGCATGGACAGAAAGGGCTGAACATGCTTTTGTCGAGTTAAAACGAAGTTTCAAGGAGACTCCTGTGCTTCGATTCCCCACACCCGACGGTCGTTTGATCTTAGACACTGATGCTAGCAACACGGCGATTGGAGCTGTTCTATCCCAGATACAGGACGGGATGGAGGTCCCAATCTCCTTTGCTAGTAACACTCTGAGTAAAACACAACGAAACTACTGCACAACCAAAAGAGAACTATTGGCAGTCGTCGTGTACACCAGGAAGTTTAGGCATTACCTCTACTTCACCATCCGCACCGATCATTCCTCTTTGAAATGGCTCCTGAATTTCAAAGAAGCTGAAGGAATGATGGGTAGGTGGCTGGCACATCTTTCGGAGTTCGGTCTCGAAAACATCGCACATCGAAGTGGTGCCAAGCATCTGAATGCAGATGGCCTAAGTCATATCCCTGTACGACTGTGCCAAAGGTCAGATTGCACAGACTGTGGCAGTCACAACACTGTTTTGGCAGTAGACAGTAGGGTGGGTGCTGCATTTTGGTCTCTCGATGAACTCATTGATGCTCAGAAAGTGGACGCTGATGTCAGGCGAGTTGCCGAATGGCTAGTTAAGTGGGCTAAACCCACTAGGCCTCAGGCATCAATCGAGAGCACCGAGGTATGGAAATTAATAGGGCAATGGCCCCTCTTAACTTTCCGTGAAGGCTTGCTCTGTCGCTGGAAGGTCAAGGCGGGTTGTGCAAGACGCACGATCCAAGTAGTGGTACCATGCCAACTGAGGCGTGAGGTACTCTCGTTTTGCCACCGACATCGAACAGAGGCACATTTCTCGAAAAGGTGAAGCAGAGATATTACTGGCCAGGAATGGGGAAGGAAATAGGTTGTTGGGTTCGACATTGTCCTACCTGTTGCTTGGTGAAGCCCGGTGAGGGCATGGGTAAATCTCCCTTACACCAAGAGTCGTTCGGGGTGAGGTTCGGGAGGATAGCTATGGATATCATCTCGGGTTTTGCACCCACACCAAACAAGAATACTTGCATGTTAGTAATCCAGAATTAGTTCAACAAGTATGTTCGTGCTATTCCCTTACCAAATCACACAGCAGACACCTGTGCAGAAGCCTTCGTGGACGAAAGGGTCTTGACCTTTGGCATCCCGTTGCTCCTGCATTCCGACAAAGGGCGAGAATTTACGTCTCATCTCTTCTCTGAAATGTGTGAATATTTGACGATTGTAAAACAAAGAACCAATCCATACTGGCCACAGAGTGATGGCCAGGTGGAGAGGTTCAACAGAACATTGATTCAGAGTCTGACTATGTTGGTTGACAAGCATATGGACGACTGGGACGAACAGGCTAAATATGTTGTGTCCGCATATAACAGCTCTGAACATAGTTCTACTGGATGCAGTCCAAATATGATGGTATTCGGGGAAGAAATTCTCATGCCAGCTGATGTAATTTTCGGCTCAATCGAGAACCCACTCGAGGTGCCTTGTTCCGTTACTTTCATGGAACAGCTTCCAGATCGGTTGAGAGAAAGTTATAGCATGGCAAGAGAGAATTTAGGTAAATCTGCGGAACGCCAGAAGGTCGGGTATGACTATGGGCTGAAGCAGAGAAGGTACTCAGTTGGGGAACAGGTGGTGAGGTACCACACCCCCCAGGCAGCTATGAAGCTGGCCCCCAACTGGGACGGGCCGTTCGTAGTGGATTCTGTCCTCTCTGAGTCGACACTATTCCTTTGATAGTCTCGTGGTCGGTTGCAAAAGAGTAATGTTGATAGAGTACGCCGGTGGTTGGGCATAGAACTATCACAAACTGTCGAGTTGTTGCAACCATAACTTGAAGATGATTCACCTTCTCGTGGGGCCACGAAAAGGGCTAAGTCTGTTTCTGAAAAGGTTGAAATAGAGATCGAAAAGTCACGACCTGGAGTTCAGTCTAAAAAACAAACTAAGCAGGGTCATCAAAAACGACAGGACAGAGCTCGAAAACTGAGCGAGGTGGAGGTGTTGGACGCTAGTAAACTATCAAAGCAATGCCGTGGTCAACCGGCTCGTCGAGATAAGTCGAAAGCGTCTAAACCTCCTTTGAAGGGACGTCGGAAGCTTGACCCCCCCATCGAAGGTGCAAATGACTGAACAAACTTCACATCGAATTGTTTCGATTGAAGTCCAAGATCAGTCACTCCAGACTGGACCTATGACTCGAGCAAGGCTCAAGCGCCAAGGCTCATCAAAGGGACGATCGACAAGTGTCGAGGATAAAACAAAACCTAGAGCAAACACTCCGGGCCCTTCATCCATGCCACCACAAGTGATGGAAGGCCGACACTGACGGAAACGGGCTAACAACCCGAAGACGGTGAGCCAGGAGGGGGTAACAAAAACCCGCCCCGAGACTCAACACTTGTTCCTACAGATGGGGTTAAAATCAGGAAAAGTCCTAGATTAAACCCAACTCAGTAATCGATGGATCGCACAATTCTAAACAGCGGATTTACCAACCTGTTTTTAATGAAATTAAATAATGAGTGCCATTCTTGGGTAAATCTGTCTGTCTGTGGATCGAAACACCTCTAGATCCTTTGATGCTGCGATCAGTCTGAGAACGGTTCGAGGCCCGTAGAACATTTTTCCTCTGAGTCCATCGTTCAAGAAGAACCATGGGGTCCTCTTCCGACGAGCAGTCCGGGTACAGCTCTTCGGCGAGTCACCAGTCTCAGAAGAAGAAGAAGAGGAAGAAATCCGAGAGGACTCGACCCGAGCAGGAGCTCAAGTCAACCTCGGCCAAGAGTGCAGCTCTTCTGAAGCAGATCGAGGATGCACAAAAGGCCTTGGCTAAGTCCCAAGAGAAAGAGAAGGAGCTTCACTGGAAGGCCAAAGAGGCCTTGAAGCAGCAGAAGCACGACTTGGAAGCCGCAGCTGCTGCAGCCTCGAGAGACTCCTCCCCTTATGAGATGGAGGTCGACGAGCCGTCGACTCCAGCTACATCGAAAAGATTAAGAAAACTCCAGAATCGAAGGCACCAAAAGGGAACTTGAAAGACTTCAAGATCCCGAAGGTGCCCAAGAAGGAGGGTGGAAAAAAGAAATCCGCAGCCAAGAAGGATCCGATTCGCGAGAAGAGCAGTGAGTCCACTGCTCCCCCAAGCCTGGAACCGAGCCAACGGAGGTCGAGGCAGGTGCCGTGGAGAGCACCATAGCCTCGCCCCCGGACCCGGCCAAGGCTGTGAGTGAGTGGAAGCGACTGTCAGGAATCACTGCCAAGTGACGCACAGAGTACATCGATGACAGACCCTTGACTAAACTTCAGGATTACCGCAAGAATGGTCAAGTGGTACTCCCCAGCCTCGTTGGAAAGGACGGAAGCGATGACGAGGAATGGTATTCGGATGATACACGTGCCATTGATTGGTATGTCTCGATGATCGAGAACATCACGAATGCCTCAGACTCGTCGGGGGTGTCGCTGCCCAAAAGACAGCGGATTGGCTTTGCTTGGCCCATCTTCAATCCAGGGCAGCAGTGTGCTTTTGAGAACTGTACATGTAAAGGGTTTCCCCCTTGCGTGTATGTGACCGATGGCAGGTATACTCGACATTTGGTGGAAGAGCATCGAGCCATCTGTCCATAGTTCTGGTGTGTTAAGGTGGAAAAGACCATTCCATGTTACCAGGACCCTGATTACCCGACCTCTCCTCCTTTCGTGACTGCACGAAGGGGCTTGATGGCGTGTCATCTTAAGTCTTATAAGCAGCCCAACAAGTACAATGCTGAGGGCGCCATACAGCTAGTGGAGACACTAGTTAGTAAATGTGAGCGGAACGAGAAAACAGGCGTGCCGACTAGACATTGGATGTGGATGGCACCCGCCCCTTTGTCTACGAAGCGTCTGTATATCAGACTGGAGCTCATGCCTGCTTTCTACGGTGCCTACCCAGAGTTCAGGGTAGAGCAACGAAAGAAGCGGGAGGCAAGTCGTCCTCGAGACCCAGCACCAACAGCCTCTATGAGTGGGAACAAGAAGGCGTCGAACGTGGAGTCCCCAAGTCGTTCGTGGAGCGATGTAAAGGACTGCTACAGATGACAGGTAGCCCTGCTATCGACCACTTCAGTGAGGCATTTCGTGAGGAAGCAAATGCCTACTTGTTCGGCCTGTTTGATAGAACAAACACGGCCATTCGTAACTTAGGGAAGAGGCGCATCAGACCATGCAGATGAAGATGGACTCTTGTCTGACGCGACTCAATAACTTCAGGTCACAAGCTCAATATGATATCACCAAGAGGGATGCTATCATAGAAAGCTGGGAGGAAAAGGATCGCAAATTCTTTAGAGTCTTCAGGGTCCAGCTATTGGAATGGATGAAGGACAAACACCATGATGTCAGGACCTTGAAGCCTGTTCGCACTGAGCCCTCTCGCGAAGCGCAGAGGTACTTAGTTGTAGGTGGGGTCGTCCCTGATGTCAGGACGCTGGCAGCACAGGCTAATCCTCTGAGACAGCTATCTCCGAGGATAGACAGTCTGAGCTCGGCTATGACCATGTTGGGTCGAGAGCGGGTGATGCAGGGTAAGCCTGACACCCCTGGACGGTCTCTCGGCACTTCCGTCTACCAACCAGCACCTGTGCCTTTCTCATCGGCTCCCTAATCGCATTTTCGGGAGCCCCTGAGCCTGCTCCACCAGCTGTTCAGAGGGTGGTGTCGCTGAGGATCCATCCAGATCTTCAAGGCATCAAACGTTTGTGTACAGCAGGAGTAGCCTTCTGCCGGACCATTCGGCGTCCACCAGTGCAGTAGTACCTTCAGAGGTGGAACAGTCGATTGAAGTAGATGGGGAGGTTGATGTCACCAGCCACTCTCCGGAGGCTCCCTTGGACCAGGGAGACCAAGACGATCATGATGACCGAGAGAGTGACGATGGCAATGAGAGCGACTCTCCAGACTCGACAGTCTTCCACTCAGATGCTGAGGGAGACTCTCGAGATGCACCCGAGACCTCTAACGAGGCTTGGGGGACGACAATTAACCGCGAGGCTCCATTGCCCGAGTCACCCACATTTCCCGGCCAGCTAGTCGCCAGTGCATCACACAACGATGATCGCACTGTGGTGAGCAGGTGGAAATCGCCGCTGCTACCGGGTCCATCTCTGAGGGGCAGTAGTATGATACTACTGTTCCCTCCCCTAGCTCGGACCGCTGACATCAAACTGAGTCTTCGATGTCAGCATGGAACCCCCAGGAACTTGTTCCTGGACGACGGTGTACCCTCCACGAGTGAGGGTACCTTTCCTGTCCCCGGACCTCCCTGCGTAGCTGTGTGGATCCGACGCCACCCTGGTTCTAGGAACCCAGTGGTGCCACACATCCTCGGCTGCACGGTCGAAGGACCATCATAGTTGTACTGTACACTATGGATGGGCTTCCTACGCTGGAAGGAGCTTCTCAACAAGACAGGGAGGAAACGACACGACCCTGGTTACCATACCCGGTCATGCCTCCCTCGGATTGGCCAGGAACCGGTCATGAAGCAGTGTCGTTGACACTGGTCTCCAACGTTGGATGGAGCAGCACCCCTAAATTAACTGTGATAATTTTTTTTCTACAGTACAGTAGAAAATATATATTTTTCTAATTTATCTCTACTGTGCTCGTCCACTAAGTCGTCGGGTGCAGTACCTTAATTATTACTTTTTGTTTAGACTGATCCGGGATCTCTGAATTTTTTTCAGAGACTTCATTTCAGTCTAGGGGGTGGGTGGTGTGGTGGTCCCGAGTCATCCTTGAGGTACCTTCGTGGTCCTCGTGGGCGACGTCAAGAGCACCTCTCTTAGCCGATGCCTGGGGGCGCTGGAGTCCAGTGCCACGTCACCACATGGTCACGTGGCCCTCGACTCTGGTGTATATAAGGCCGTTGTACGGCCTACCTCGGGGTCAGTCCAGTCGTGACGGGCCATCGTGAGAGATGGTCGGCGGCTGCCCGACTACCATGTTATAATATTTCTCTGTGCTGTTGCACGGAGAAGGTATATGTGGCTTGTTAAACATAGACACTAGAAGGCTGTGCTAGTCTTTTAGTGTCAAAAGTGCTTAGTAGTTCAAACACTACTACCTGTAAACTGTCATCTAGAACGGCTGATGCCTATGCGTTATTGACAATAAAGTTTTAACTGGAACCTGAATAGTTGTTCTTCGTTGTCTATCGAATGATTTGATTAGCATCGAGGGGTAAAACACTACAAACCTATGGAGCTTCAGTATTCAACTTGAGATAAACTGTAAAGCCTAGACCTGGATCCATAACACCCACTATTTGCCTGTGTAGTGGCAATTCCTGAGATGGCATTTATATACAACCAACACATTCATATAATGTTATAAGTGCCTGGAACATATTTGAGCATATTTGTCAGCTTGCAGCTACATGCCCATTTTTGCAACAATAGGGTATTTCACACCCGATGTAATATGATGCAGCACCCCCATTTACACTACCTATGCTATCCATGTGTCGAATTACACACTGCCGAGGTGACATCAGGCTCAAGAGCAGGACAGGCATTACTCCCCACCCACTCATCTCTACCATGCCATGCCATCCTTGACTGCTGCATTCAGAAGCATACTGTAAAACCTAGACTTTAATTTGGGAATTTGAAACTAAAATGAGTTCAGTGTCTACCCCAGGGGTATGTTTCAGAATGCCAAACGATTTGGTGCAATGATAGGTGTGAACAGTAACAGAATGTAAAATAGCGTATACAATCGTCATACATTTCAGATTCACAATGGTAAATCGTTGGAATTAATTGTAGCATGGTATGTACTATTTAACTTGAGTTGAATCATAGTTATGTGTCATTTTTGTAGGATTCTTCTCTTTCATTGTACAGGATATAACATTTCCTTTCAAAATGAAATGGTTTGAAGGCTTATCACTTACCTTTTATAAACCCTACTATATAAATTCTATATCTAAACAATTTCATACCATATCAAACGATTGCTATTGGTATGAGAACCACATGAACGATTTACCTCAGAATCTAAATCACATTGTCCAACGATCACTTTGTATGATTCAGTCTCTAGGAAACACCTGGCTATTGTCTAGATGCTAAATATCCTGTGAGAATCTGAAATCACTGATTGTAGGGCTATTTATCGTTAATCGTTCTGAAACATACTCCTGGTTTATGACAGGGCATGTTTTGATATACACTATTGCTCAGTGTCAGGGTCTCAGATAAGGGTCTGTCTGCTGTGGGTAAAGGGTAATTCTTAATCCCTAAAAACTGTACCTCAAATTAGTGTCAGTCTCATATGGACTCCAGGGTTAGAGGGGTAATGAAATTCATAAGCCCTGAAACATTAAAATGGGCTGCCATAAGAGTAATAAAATACGGAGAAAACGGTGCAAGTCAGGCCCTAAAATTGGCTTATTGCATTTTCTTAAAGTCCACTCCTGATTTTTGACTGATGTCAGCTTACAAGTAAAGGTTTACGGTATCGCGCTCTCAAAACCCCAGCCACCAAATGAGGCATTGCGCCCACATGCCGAAACTTTGCAATCAAAATATTTGAGTTGAGGCAGTTTGTGGTCCACTCACAGCTGATGATGATCCCCCACAGGGTGTTTATGTTTACATTCATAACATTTGAATTTCCCCTTCAATATTTGAGCTCCTGTTTACACCAGATGGTAAACTGTGCATCTTTGCCATTTGTTGGATACCTATGACATTAATATGCAGCTAGAGATTCTGCTCTGTAAGCATTTAGAGAAGCTCATGTAGCTTTGACTTTGAATACAGGGAAAATATCTGAACATGAGAAATGAACAGTGCTAGGTTTAACAATAAACATAAAAATATTGGCCTAGACAAATAAATTAGAAAAAAGAGACTGTGTGAAATACAGAGATACATTTTTTATTTTATGTGAATAACTTCTTCCCGTAGAGATAGCATTGCGCGGCCGATCCGCACACCCCGAGTGGCGTAACGTGTGCCGATCCACCACAGCGGCCGATCCACCACTGCAGCCTCGTTCTGGGTGCATGTAAACATTCAAAATGGCGGACCGCCGCTCGTACGGGGCAATACGGTAACAGATTTTGTTAATTTTCAGTTAATTAAAGACTCTAAAAACATAAAATAAATATAGAACTAAACTCCCCTGGTGTCCTCGGTGGCCAATCCACCCCTCGATCCACCCCTCGGGATTCACCCCTCGGGAGACAACTCCCTCGTGGTGGATCGGCCACCTTGTACACCACGGTCGTTTAGTTCTATCTATATATTCAACTGACACAACTCAGTGCCATGAATCCTAATTAGCACTGAAAAGTAAGAGTGGTTTATCGATAGGAAAATACTTCCACTGAAGGCTAACTCCACTACGAGTTAGCTATTTAATGGGGCTAAATCCCGATGGTATTAATGGTCTCAGCCTCCAGCTATTTACCAGTTATAGATGGGCCTTCTCTCCCCTTAAGTTCTCTACTCCAACCACTTCTGGGTCTTTCCCCCATTTTTCTTTCACCTCATCTAGTCTTTCTTTGATCTCTTCTTTGGTTTTGTTTTCATTTCCTTAATTCTGACTGCATTTCTGCCCTGCGAACACATTACTTAGTGTTCAGCAGGTATTTTTATGTAGGGTGGGTTACAAACTAAGCCCACTCAAACTGATTAGTTTAGCTCCCAGGTCACCATTCAGGTCCTACCGAGTCATTGATTTCTGCTATCTTTAAACAGCCCCTTATCTTGAAAGCAGCCTGGCTGCCCTTTGCTACTCTGTAGTAATAGCCTTTTAACCCTTACTCCTGACACACGAATTCTTAACCCTCTAAGTGCCACTAATGAAGGAGTGCATCATGCCAACACTCCAGGAGTGTATCGACCAACCATGATGCATGAATGTAGCCCTGGAGGCTGTTGCGAAAAGACTGAGCGTTACTCAGGGTAGGTACCTCGCTTCCCACGTCCCTTCTCTACATAACCACTCTGGAGGGTGTTGCTCTTATTATAAAGAGCTGTGAGTATGTGCCCTCTTTTCTAAACAAGTCGTGCACTGCTTTACCATTCAACTTGCACTCATCACGTTAGTATGAAAAGTCACCTGCCTTGTTAAAATAGAGAGAGCTGCACTACCAGGTACCTACTGATGTCACATGCTCTATAGTTTATTATACTGATTGACTTCTCCCAACTGGGTACCTACTCAAATCCCCCTTTTTTAGCACCATACTTAAATGACCACTTGTGAGCAACAAAAGGGACAAGTTATAGCTACATAAAAAGAGAGGACTGGAAACAAGGGCATTTTGAGCCAGCTCTTCCTTTTAGTATAGGAGCAACACCCTCCAGTATCACTTCCAACACTGTAGTCCAGAAGTAGTCACTTTCCCACAAAGCAAACTGTGTTGCGAAAAGTGGTCACACCTGAGGGCTTCCCAGAGTGCCCACACCTACATACTTATGTGACAAAGCGTAGAAAGTAATTTCCAGTTGAGGGGATGTTAGTAACCACTTATGGACCAGTGCCATTTGGCAATGCAATAGAGAAGAGACCACCAAAGATGAGTGCCTTCCATTTTTGGAAGTACACCTCCGACAGAGGTGACTTCCAAGGGTTTAGCAACAGCCACCTGGTAAACTACTGGCCAAGGCTGCATTTGTCCACCATGGACAGGACTGGAAACAAGGGCATTCTTAGCCAGCTCTTTCTTTTACTATAGGAGCAACACCCTCCTGAACTCTTCATTTGTGTTGCTACAGAATGTCTACTTGGTCCTCGTTAGTGAGGCTTGATTTCGTCACTTCAGTCACTGTGCTCTCACATTGCCCTAGCTGACCTCCTCAGGACTCTTTGTTGGTCTCACACTGCTCCTTTTTGTGTGGGTAGATCAAGGCATATTGAATGATGCTGATCTTTGATATGCACTATCTTGACAAATAAAACCATAGTACAAAGCGTTCTGTTACTGAAAGAAGATCTTGCTTGTTTGAGGCCAGGAAGGCATTTCAGAAGACGGTACGATAGAGCCACACCAATTTGAAACATAGAGAAAGTTATCGTATATAATGCCCTGCGACTGCTCTATATGATCAGCACTTGATATAGTAATTACACAGGGTTTGGTAAGGCAGTTCTACCAGTGCAATCATTACTGGCCACTAGATACAGGCCTTTAATGGCATTAGTGTGACGGATTCTGCTATGATTTGAACGGGTCTAATCGTACCATCTTGAGAAATGCCTCCCTGAGTTAACGTACATAATGAATATTCCAACAGACAAATGACTATGGGGCAGATGTGGACTTTAATTCTTATGGCGTATTTATGGTATTTGTTAGAGAGACAGAAACAAGGCCAGTCAGAAAGAAGAGCACATTCTAGGGGCAGACAATAAGTCATCAGCCGGCATCCTTCATAACCCGCGCATGCCTCTTCCTGGCTCCATGGCAGGGTAAGTATATAACGGTGACATAAGGATGCAAATCCTCTGCCTCTAACCATGCTTTGCAGTTTCAAGTAGGAATTAAGGTAAGTTATACGGAGGTCTGTCAATATCATTCGGGGTGTCTCGAGTCCTTTATGTCACCAATCATGTAACCCCCGGGCATTTCTCAACATGGTACGACTAAGCACAGCCTCTACAATACCAGACCCTCAAAATTAGAGTGGGTGATAGTAGGTTACCTTCTATGACTGCTCTGTAAAATCAGATTTCGCCCCATTCATACAGTATTTAACACATGCATCGAACTTCTACAGTCAAAATATTTGACAGCTCTCAATTTGTAGACTGTATGAGCTGATGCAAACTTGTGTGTTTGTAGCCGCATTCGTAACTATTAAATTAAGCTTATAATATTTGTCACCCATTACTATATCTTAAGTATGTGTTACTCAATGTAAGTTCATTCTTATGCATTAACTCTGTACTAAGAATTCTACCACACTCCCCATCCTTTTTAGTATGTGGAAGGACTTATTGGATCTGATGGCTTTCTACCCATGAACCAACACTATAGGACTATCAAAACAAGAGTAGCAAAAATGAAATTGCCTTTGCCTCACAATGTCTTCTACAATACATCAATTCCAATACTATTATCTTTTTTCTCCCCATGGATCTAATATGTAACAGAATGACATAGATTGATTGTGCACTTGCATCGATGCATCATGAAATCTCTACGTCAACACACTCTGGTAGGGGGGGGGGGGTCAGGGTGGTTCAATGAAATGCCAGGGGGCTGTGTACAAATGATGTCATACAGGAGGGGGGGAGGTGGGTTAGGCCCGGCATGATGGGATTAATTTTCCATATATCTCCAGCATTGCAAAATTGGCAAAAAACATGACAATGGGGGAGAGAGGGGGTCAACAAGAAAAATGTGGCAAGGACCACTGATAGGAGTTGCCACTCCATCGCTAGCCACTGCGGGTGACGTCACTGAGGCAGCATGACGTCACCTATAATGTCATAGGTGACAGGGAGAAAACCGAAAACATTATGGAGTTGCTTTGCTACGGTCGCTACGCTCCAGGCTGCTGACGCGGCTTGCAACTCCAAAAAATGGACCAAAAAAGCATGACTTCATTTGTACACAGCCCCCAGTCATTCTACTCACCACTGGTGCATCATGATGACCACTGGACCAGTGCATCATGAAGACCACTGGTGCATCATAAAGACCACTGGTGCATCATGATGACCACTGGTGCATCATGATGACCACCGGTGCATCATGATGACCACTGGTGCATCATGATGACCACTGGGCATCATGATGACCACTGGTGCATCATGATGACCACCGGGTATCATGATGACCACTGGTGCATTATGATGACCACTGGTGCATCATGATGAACACCGGGTATCATGATGACCACCGGGCATCATGATGACCACTGGTGCATTATGATGACCACTGGTGCATCATGATGACCACCGGGTATCATGATGACCACTGGTGCATCATGAAGACCACTGGTGCATCATGATGACCACTGGTGCATCATGATGACCACTGGTGCATCATGATGACCACTGGTGCATCATGATGACCACCGGGTATCATGATGACCACTGGTGCATCATGATGACCACTGGTGCATCATGATGACCACTGGTGCATCATGATGACCACTGGTGCATTATGATGACCACCGGGCATCATGATGACCACTGGTGCATTATGATGACCACTGGTGCATCATGATGACCACCGGGCATCATGAAGACCACTGGTGCATCATGAAGACCACTGGTGCATCATGATGACCACTGGTGCATCATGATGACCACTGGTGCATCATGAAGACCACTGGTGCATCATGATGACCACTGGTGCATCATGATTACCACTGGGCACTGGTGCATCATGATGACCACTGGTGCATCATGAAGACCACCGGGCATCATGATGACCACTGGTGCATCATGATGACCACTGGTGCATCATGATGACCACCGGGCATCATGATGACCACTGGTGCATCATGATGACCACCGGGCATCATGATGACCACTGGTGCATCATGATGACCACTGGTGCATCATGATGACCACTGGTGCATCATGATGACCACCGGGTATCATGATGACCACCGGGCATCATGATGACCACCGGGTATCATGATGACCACCGGGCATCATGATGACCACCGGGTATCATGATGACCACCGGGCATCATGATGACCACTGGTGCATCATGCCGACCACTGGTGCATCATGATGACCACTGGTGCATCATGATGACCACTGGTGCATCATGATGACCACTGGTGCATCATGATGACCACTGGTGCATCATGAAGACCACTGGTGCATCATGATGACAACTGGTGCATCATGAAGACCACTGGTGCATCATGAAGACCACTGGTGCATCATGATGACCACTGGTGCATCATGAAGACCACTGGTGCATCATGATGACCACTGGTGCATCATGAAGACCACTGGTGCATCATGATGACCACTGGTGCATCATGATGACCACTGGTGCATCATGATGACCACTGGTGCATCATGAAGACCACTGGTGCATCATGATGACCACTGGTGCATCATGATGACCACTGGTGCATCATGATGACCACTGGTGCATCATGATGACCACCGGTGCATCATGCTGACCACCGGTGCATCATGCTGACCACCGGTGCATCATGATGACCACTGGTGCATCATGATGACCACCGGGCATCATGATGACCACCGGGCATCATGATGACCACCGGGCATCATGATGACCACCGGGTATCATGATGCATCCTCCATCAGGGGCCCTTAAAGGGATAACCGAAAGCACCATAGCCACCAATACTGACGTCTACATCTAGCCTTACTAAGCCCTCTTTTATCTAAAGCCCTATTGATTCAGTGAATGGGTCCTTTTCACCTAGAAATCGCCAAAGCCTAGACTCACCACAATGCTGCTTACTTGAGCAAGTGTTACAGTGAATTGATGTTACTAGACTGGAATCACAAGCTTTGAGGCAAATCACTTCACCATTCAGACCTGTTATTCAGACTTGTAGTGCCTTTACTTTGGAGCCACCCTTTTTATCTTCCAAGCCTCCTGGCTACCCCAGGCCTCGATCCTCCAGGCCTTGTAGTGGGTCTGGAGGATTTCCTATTAAAGCACTTCAATGCCTCCTCTAAAATGATCCAGTATCCTGGATCATTTTCTCATAACATAGTGGCCTCACTGATTGGTGCATTCCCTCATGTGATAGTGAACATTTATGAATGAAGCTTTTTCCTCTCTGACTGTACCTGTTGCAAATTTATCACCAGAACCAGCAGGCTCAATGCACCTACAAAACGTAGGCTTGGCCTGGGATTGAACTTACAACCCTTGCATTTGGAAACCTCTGCTCTCCCAACTGAGCTAACCAGGCAGTCAATGTGTAAGCAGCCAAAGGAATGTCATATTCTCTTAGCTGTAGGTGCAAAGTGTCCTGTAATGAAAATGACATGATGGCCTTTTAACAGATTGATCTACACCAGAATCTGTAGTACAGTGGTACCAAGTTAGCATGGCATGTGGAGGGTCAAGAATTCATGGCTTAAGCATGGCTCATTTCTATCAATGTTTTTCATGTATATCACACAGGTAGATTTTTGCTAGTAATTACTAAATGCCTAAATGTTCACATACCAAACAAAACTATGTAGTTGCCGCTTGATTCTATGTATATATACCTGTCTTCATTAACTATACAGGAATCATGTCATGTGTTTACTGGGGTTAGGATATAGCATAGGTAAGTTTTTAACACCTGCTTCAAGCTGTTGCAACATCAGTGTATCTATAACAAGTCTCCCATACTGTATATAGTCCCGGGGGGACTTCAATTTATTTTCAAATTGGGAGTGTGGCTGAACCCATGACAACCCTTACCCTTGCTAGGGCACTCGGTCGCAGGGTTTTTCTTCGAAAGCCACTCTAGGCTAGGGCACTTATGACACAATAATGCTAGATTTATTTCAAAATGTCTTAAATTTACACTGACTGGGCAATAGGTTGAATTTGGTTCATGCTATTTTCATGAAAACTGTGCTGGTCTCCATAAAAGTTTTGAAATTTCCCTTGTAAATCTGGGTATTTTGCTGAAAGTTGACCCTTGCTAGGGACTTTGTGGCTGAAACAGGAGGCTTGCTAGGGACATTTGTGGCTGACACAGGAGAATTGTTACAGCCTTTTCCTTGAAAAGGAACCCTTGCCAGCCGCACATGTGTGTATACATTACATAGAGAGTGCCCCCTGGGTATAAAGTACAGTCTGGGCAAGTCAGAGACTGGACTGCCCGGAATTCTTGCATATATGACACTCCTCACGTATAGAATGCAGCCTGAGGCTAAATCCTTATGATATAAGATCAAGCTTGGCAAACCTACCAAATAGGTTAATGATTTATTAACTAAACTCTGGTAGTCAGATAGAAACATCTATTCTGTGGTCATCTAGACAGGTAAAATACCCAAGGATGCACCTGCTTCATTGTGGGAAACCCAGAGTTACTTATGTGAGACATGTCACATGCTTCCTAGATGATGAGAATGATTTAGTGTTTACATCACTATAAACCAAAAGTATAAGATTCCGTACTTGGTCAAAATCATTAAGAAATCTTAGTCAAAATCAAGCAAAGCAAGCCGAGTTGGGCTCTTTAAGTAATGTTTATTCATATTTGACAAAGAAAAAACTTAGGCACATGCTTTTGTCTACAATGTGACTAAGATTTTAATATTTCTTCTGTGAATATGACTTGAAATTTGGATATTTTCTCCACCCACTGTTCCATTTTTTTCATATATAAAAATACCCCGTCCCCACCCCTCTCCCCCCAAAAAAAAAAAAAACACAGTGTGCTTGGGGTGTGGTTTGTCTCTCTACCTATATTATTTGTGAGCAGTAGCCAGGAGATGGGCTTCCTTAGCCCACTTAAAAGGGTCTATATCTCGTCTTTCCTATCCATTTGGGATGTGTGTGGTGCACATATGTGTGGAAACTGACACATTCCTCTGTTAAATGGTGTAATGTAATTCTCGCCATGAATATGACATTAGCTGTTGAAATGGCGTTAAACCTCTATTACTCACTCACTCAATCAGTAGCCAGGAGAGGATGCTGTTGAGTCCGATGTTAAAGAGGAGGTGTCGCCATAGGCTGCAATGCTATTGGAGGTTTGGATGCCAGGGGGGACCTCATTCTATACCTCACCCATTAATTCACTGACTAAATCTCATTGTTTCCGACCTCACCTACTAATTTTCTGATTCATCTCATTATGTTCAACCTGGCCAATTAATTTCCTGACTTCATCTCAATATTTCCTACACCTCCTATTAATTTCTTGAAATCCTTAGATTATTTTTGACCTAAGCTAATAATTTCCTAACTTTATATGTCGAAGGAAGGGTCGTTGTAATGTTACAGTTGGTATTTTTTTAGAAACATTAATGATAGTTATTAATAATGGTAAAGGTAAAGAACGACAGTAAATCAATGGCTCTTTAATTATGTAACACTTTCTTTTTATTGTTATGGGATAACGACGATTTTAGGGATAAAAAAATAACGACTTTTTATTGTGTATCAATAAATGTCATTATCAAGATTTTTAAGAAAAAACACCTGATTGTGTAATGACCCCCAGATGAGTGATTATTTAAATGTTGAAATACATAGTGTACCCAGGGATATCTCGGCACTTAACAGAGGAACTATACTATGTATCATAAAAGTGCTGTTGCAGTTCTCACTATATTCTATTAATAATATAGTATAAATCAGGTTTGGGTTTGTCTATTAATTATTCATTGCACTAAGTAAAGCTAGTGATTGATCTTGGTACATAGTTGATAATAGACATATACAAATACTGCTTTACAACATTCTTGTATAAATATTATCCAAAATGTAGTAGTACTCACAAAGTAGGATAACAGATATAGGTCAATGATGTCCCTTTACAGCTGTTTCTTCATTATACCTTGCATTATGGTGTAGAACGCATCTGCACATACATAATAGATAATAAGAAATATGCTCTCAAAAGACAATCTACTCATATACCATCGGTTTTAAGCAGTCACTTAGATTAATTTGATAAATTCTTCATAAGTGTCAGCGTTCTGTGTTCTAATACTCAGAGCCTCCAAGAGGATATTTCCCCTGTAGGTTGGACTTTTCAAAAAAATATCTTTCTTACTCTTGGTATCTTCATTCTAATTTGGTCATTGTTCCTCAATACCCTGTGATGTTTTGTATACTAGTCCAAGTAGTTGTTCGTCCCTTGATTTGTTCAGGTTTGTGAGATTGCATCTGGAGTGTAGATCATCGACACTCATGTCTCTCGGGTCCATAACACCCTCTATGATGCGGAGCGCATTGTTTTGCGGTGTTTGGATTTTTCTAACTGCCCACGCTGGTCCTTAATCAATGACGCATCCACAGTAGTCGAAAACTGGTCTCTCGATTTGTTTGTAGACCTTTAGGGTTCTCTCATGGTTTGTTCTTGCTTTCATCCTGAGTTATTGAGAGAGACGTAGTTTCTCTGGAATTAGTAAGGGTTTTCTCCAGTTCAGTTCTGGTTTTGACAGCGCCCATTAGCTCTAACAGCCTATTCAGGCGTGCATAGGTGTCTTTGTCCTTGTTTGCCATTTTTAAAATTTGAATGGGCTGCATGGTCGCTCATTTCTGTTCTGTGCAATTTACAATTCCGATTGCTCGCTGGTGACTTGTAAATTACTGCAATAAAAGGTTTGTACCCCCTTGAAGTTGAATAGAGCAAATGAGCTTTATCTTGCAATGGGAGGTTGAGAAACAACCTATATCCTGGGTGGTCTTGCCAAAAGATAATGAGGAAGAACCTGTGTAAATATTCTCTGAAAGAGCTGAGGGACATGTACAACGTTACCTCATTTTCACAGTATTGCCAAGTAATTTAGTATCAGAATTGATGAATGGAACAAACAAATCTTTTGTTCCTCATTTCCTTTCTGGCAAGACACTCCAGAGACCTTGTGCTCTGTAGGACTGGGCGATGTGGGTACAACTTAATGAGCCTTGGATTCTACAGGGGGGAAGTTTGGCTAGCTTGGTTTGAATAATGTCTCTGATAATTATAATACATAGAATATTCAATAGACATTGGGGTGGGCAGGGCACTATGCGTAGCGGGTTAAATTGAGCAGATCAAGCCTCACTAACAAGACCACAGTAAACATTCTGAGTGCCACAAGTGAGGTAATCAGGGAGGGAAGCTTGGGAGGGCGTTTCTCAAGATGGTACGACTAGATGACTTCAAGTCGTAGTAGGAAGCCATCACATAAACTGTATTGGTGACTAATCATTTCACTATAGTAAGGTTGTCTATGTAAATACTACATGAACTGCTGATCATACAGAGCAGTCGTATTACCTACTGTAATTTTGAGTAGTAGTGGAAGCATTGTCCATAGTAAAACGACCTTTGCATCATGCCGACCACTGGTGCATCATGATGACCACCGGGCATCATGATGACCACTGGTGCATCATGATGACCACTGGTGCATCATGATGACCACTGGTGCATCATGATGACCACTGGTGCATCATGATGACCACTGGTGCATCATGATGACCACTGGTGCATCATGAAGACCACTGGTGCATCATGATGACCACTGGTGCATCATGAAGACCACTGGTGCATCATGAAGACCACTGGTGCATCATGATGACCACTGGTGCATCATGAAGACCACTGGTGCATCATGATGACCACTGGTGCATCATGATGACCACTGGTGCATCATGAAGACCACTGGTGCATCATGATGACCACTGGTGCATCATGATGACCACTGGTGCATCATGATGACCACCGGTGCATCATGCTGACCACCGGTGCATCATGCTGACCACTGGTGCATCATGATGACCACCGGGCATCATGATAACCACCGGGCATCATGATGACCACCGGGTATCATGATGCATCCTCCATCAGGGGCCCTTAAAGGGATAACCGAAAGCACCATAGCCACCAATACTGACGTCTACATCTAGCCTTACTAAGCCCTCTTTTATCTAAAGCCCTATTGATTCAGTGAATGGGTCCTTTTCACCTAGAAATCGCCAAAGCCTAGACTCACCACAATGCTGCTTACTTGAGCAAGTGTTACAGTGAATTGATGTTACTAGACTGGAATCACAAGCTTTGAGGCAAATCACTTCACCATTCAGACCTGTTATTCAGACTTGTAGTGCCTTTACTTTGGAGCCACCCTTTTTATCTTCCAAGCCTCCTGGCTACCCCAGGCCTCGATCCTCCAGGCCTTGTAGTGGGTCTGGAGGATTTCCTATTAAAGCACTTCAATGCCTCCTCTAAAATGATCCAGTATCCTGGATCATTTTCTCATAACATAGTGGCCTCACTGATTGGTGCATTCCCTCATGTGATAGTGAACATTTATGAATGAAGCTTTTTCCTCTCTGACTGTACCTGTTGCAAATTTATCACCAGAACCAGCAGGCTCAATGCACCTACAAAACGTAGGCTTGGCCTGGGATTGAACTTACAACCCTTGCATTTGGAAACCTCTGCTCTCCCAACTGAGCTAACCAGGCAGTCAATGTGTAAGCAGCCAAAGGAATGTCATATTCTCTTAGCTGTAGGTGCAAAGTGTCCTGTAATGAAAATGACATGATGGCCTTTTAACAGATTGATCTACACCAGAATCTGTAGTACAGTGGTACCAAGTTAGCATGGCATGTGGAGGGTCAAGAATTCATGGCTTAAGCATGGCTCATTTCTATCAATGTTTTTCATGTATATCACACAGGTAGATTTTTGCTAGTAATTACTAAATGCCTAAATGTTCACATACCAAACAAAACTATGTAGTTGCCGCTTGATTCTATGTATATATACCTGTCTTCATTAACTATACAGGAATCATGTCATGTGTTTACTGGGGTTAGGATATAGCATAGGTAAGTTTTTAACACCTGCTTCAAGCTGTTGCAACATCAGTGTATCTATAACAAGTCTCCCATACTGTATATAGTCCCGGGGGGACTTCAATTTATTTTCAAATTGGGAGTGTGGCTGAACCCATGACAACCCTTACCCTTGCTAGGGCACTCGGTCGCAGGGTTTTTCTTCGAAAGCCACTCTAGGCTAGGGCACTTATGACACAATAATGCTAGATTTATTTCAAAATGTCTTAAATTTACACTGACTGGGCAATAGGTTGAATTTGGTTCATGCTATTTTCATGAAAACTGTGCTGGTCTCCATAAAAGTTTTGAAATTTCCCTTGTAAATCTGGGTATTTTGCTGAAAGTTGACCCTTGCTAGGGACTTTGTGGCTGAAACAGGAGGCTTGCTAGGGACATTTGTGGCTGACACAGGAGAATTGTTACAGCCTTTTCCTTGAAAAGGAACCCTTGCCAGCCGCACATGTGTGTATACATTACATAGAGAGTGCCCCCTGGGTATAAAGTACAGTCTGGGCAAGTCAGAGACTGGACTGCCCGGAATTCTTGCATATATGACACTCCTCACGTATAGAATGCAGCCTGAGGCTAAATCCTTATGATATAAGATCAAGCTTGGCAAACCTACCAAATAGGTTAATGATTTATTAACTAAACTCTGGTAGTCAGATAGAAACATCTATTCTGTGGTCATCTAGACAGGTAAAATACCCAAGGATGCACCTGCTTCATTGTGGGAAACCCAGAGTTACTTATGTGAGACATGTCACATGCTTCCTAGATGATGAGAATGATTTAGTGTTTACATCACTATAAACCAAAAGTATAAGATTCCGTACTTGGTCAAAATCATTAAGAAATCTTAGTCAAAATCAAGCAAAGCAAGCCGAGTTGGGCTCTTTAAGTAATGTTTATTCATATTTGACAAAGAAAAAACTTAGGCACATGCTTTTGTCTACAATGTGACTAAGATTTTAATATTTCTTCTGTGAATATGACTTGAAATTTGGATATTTTCTCCACCCACTGTTCCATTTTTTTCATATATAAAAATACCCCGTCCCCACCCCTCTCCCCCCAAAAAAAAAAAAAACACAGTGTGCTTGGGGTGTGGTTTGTCTCTCTACCTATATTATTTGTGAGCAGTAGCCAGGAGATGGGCTTCCTTAGCCCACTTAAAAGGGTCTATATCTCGTCTTTCCTATCCATTTGGGATGTGTGTGGTGCACATATGTGTGGAAACTGACACATTCCTCTGTTAAATGGTGTAATGTAATTCTCGCCATGAATATGACATTAGCTGTTGAAATGGCTTTAAACCTCTATTACTCACTCACTCAATCAGTAGCCAGGAGAGGATGCTGTTGAGTCCGATGTTAAAGAGGAGGTGTCGCCATAGGCTGCAATGCTATTGGAGGTTTGGATGCCAGGGGGGACCTCATTCTATACCTCACCCATTAATTCACTGACTAAATCTCATTGTTTCCGACCTCACCTACTAATTTTCTGATTCATCTCATTATGTTCAACCTGGCCAATTAATTTCCTGACTTCATCTCAATATTTCCTACACCTCCTATTAATTTCTTGAAATCCTTAGATTATTTTTGACCTAAGCTAATAATTTCCTAACTTTATATGTCGAAGGAAGGGTCGTTGTAATGTTACAGTTGGTATTTTTTTAGAAACATTAATGATAGTTATTAATAATGGTAAAGGTAAAGAACGACAGTAAATCAATGGCTCTTTAATTATGTAACACTTTCTTTTTATTGTTATGGGATAACGACGATTTTAGGGATAAAAAAATAACGACTTTTTATTGTGTATCAATAAATGTCATTATCAAGATTTTTAAGAAAAAACACCTGATTGTGTAATGACCCCCAGATGAGTGATTATTTAAATGTTGAAATACATAGTGTACCCAGGGATATCTCGGCACTTAACAGAGGAACTATACTATGTATCATAAAAGTGCTGTTGCAGTTCTCACTATATTCTATTAATAATATAGTATAAATCAGGTTTGGGTTTGTCTATTAATTATTCATTGCACTAAGTAAAGCTAGTGATTGATCTTGGTACATAGTTGATAATAGACATATACAAATACTGCTTTACAACATTCTTGTATAAATATTATCCAAAATGTAGTAGTACTCACAAAGTAGGATAACAGATATAGGTCAATGATGTCCCTTTACAGCTGTTTCTTCATTATACCTTGCATTATGGTGTAGAACGCATCTGCACATACATAATAGATAATAAGAAATATGCTCTCAAAAGACAATCTACTCATATACCATCGGTTTTAAGCAGTCACTTAGATTAATTTGATAAATTCTTCATAAGTGTCAGCGTTCTGTGTTCTAATACTCAGAGCCTCCAAGAGGATATTTCCCCTGTAGGTTGGACTTTTCAAAAAAATATCTTTCTTACTCTTGGTATCTTCATTCTAATTTGGTCATTGTTCCTCAATACCCTGTGATGTTTTGTATACTAGTCCAAGTAGTTGTTCGTCCCTTGATTTGTTCAGGTTTGTGAGATTGCATCTGGAGTGTAGATCATCGACACTCATGTCTCTCGGGTCCATAACACCCTCTATGATGCGGAGCGCATTGTTTTGCGGTGTTTGGATTTTTCTAACTGCCCACGCTGGTCCTTAATCAATGACGCATCCACAGTAGTCGAAAACTGGTCTCTCGATTTGTTTGTAGACTTTTAGGGTTCTCTCATGGTTTGTTCTTGCTTTCATCCTGAGTTATTGAGAGAGACGTAGTTTCTCTGGAATTAGTAAGGGTTTTCTCCAGTTCAGTTCTGGTTTTGACAGCGCCCATTAGCTCTAACAGCCTATTCAGGCGTGCATAGGTGTCTTTGTCCTTGTTTGCCATTTTTAAAATTTGAATGGGCTGCATGGTCGCTCATTTCTGTTCTGTGCAATTTACAATTCCGATTGCTCGCTGGTGACTTGTAAATTACTGCAATAAAAGGTTTGTACCCCCTTGAAGTTGAATAGAGCAAATGAGCTTTATCTTGCAATGGGAGGTTGAGAAACAACCTATATCCTGGGTGGTCTTGCCAAAAGATAATGAGGAAGAACCTGTGTAAATATTCTCTGAAAGAGCTGAGGGACATGTACAACGTTACCTCATTTTCACAGTATTGCCAAGTAATTTAGTATCAGAATTGATGAATGGAACAAACAAATCTTTTGTTCCTCATTTCCTTTCTGGCAAGACACTCCAGAGACCTTGTGCTCTGTAGGACTGGGCGATGTGGGTACAACTTAATGAGCCTTGGATTCTACAGGGGGGAAGTTTGGCTAGCTTGGTTTGAATAATGTCTCTGATAATTATAATACATAGAATATTCAATAGACATTGGGGTGGGCAGGGCACTATGCGTAGCGGGTTAAATTGAGCAGATCAAGCCTCACTAACAAGACCACAGTAAACATTCTGAGTGCCACAAGTGAGGTAATCAGGGAGGGAAGCTTGGGAGGGCGTTTCTCAAGATGGTACGACTAGATGACTTCAAGTCGTAGTAGGAAGCCATCACATAAACTGTATTGGTGACTAATCATTTCACTATAGTAAGGTTGTCTATGTAAATACTACATGAACTGCTGATCATACAGAGCAGTCGTATTACCTACTGTAATTTTGAGTAGTAGTGGAAGCATTGTCCATAGTAAAACGACCTTTGCATCATGCCGACCACTGGTGCATCATGATGACCACCGGGCATCATGATGACCACTGGTGCATCATGATGACCACTGGTGCATCATGATGACCACTGGTGCATCATGATGACCACTGGTGCATCATGATGACCACTGGTGCATCATGATGACCACTGGTGCATCATGAAGACCACTGGTGCATCATGATGACCACTGGTGCATCATGAAGACCACTGGTGCATCATGAAGACCACTGGTGCATCATGATGACCACTGGTGCATCATGAAGACCACTGGTGCATCATGATGACCACTGGTGCATCATGATGACCACTGGTGCATCATGAAGACCACTGGTGCATCATGATGACCACTGGTGCATCATGATGACCACTGGTGCATCATGAAGACCACTGGTGCATCATGATGACCACTGGTGCATCATGATGACCACTGGTGCATCATGATGACCACCGGTGCATCATGCTGACCACCGGTGCATCATGCTGACCACCGGTGCATCATGATGACCACCGGGCATCATGATAACCACCGGGCATCATGATGACCACCGGGTATCATGATGCATCCTCCATCAGGGGCCCTTAAAGGGATAACCGAAAGCACCATAGCCACCAATACTGACGTCTACATCTAGCCTTACTAAGCCCTCTTTTATCTAAAGCCCTATTGATTCAGTGAATGGGTCCTTTTCACCTAGAAATCGCCAAAGCCTAGACTCACCACAATGCTGCTTACTTGAGCAAGTGTTACAGTGAATTGATGTTACTAGACTGGAATCACAAGCTTTGAGGCAAATCACTTCACCATTCAGACCTGTTATTCAGACTTGTAGTGCCTTTACTTTGGAGCCACCCTTTTTATCTTCCAAGCCTCCTGGCTACCCCAGGCCTCGATCCTCCAGGCCTTGTAGTGGGTCTGGAGGATTTCCTATTAAAGCACTTCAATGCCTCCTCTAAAATGATCCAGTATCCTGGATCATTTTCTCATAACATAGTGGCCTCACTGATTGGTGCATTCCCTCATGTGATAGTGAACATTTATGAATGAAGCTTTTTCCTCTCTGACTGTACCTGTTGCAAATTTATCACCAGAACCAGCAGGCTCAATGCACCTACAAAACGTAGGCTTGGCCTGGGATTGAACTTACAACCCTTGCATTTGGAAACCTCTGCTCTCCCAACTGAGCTAACCAGGCAGTCAATGTGTAAGCAGCCAAAGGAATGTCATATTCTCTTAGCTGTAGGTGCAAAGTGTCCTGTAATGAAAATGACATGATGGCCTTTTAACAGATTGATCTACACCAGAATCTGTAGTACAGTGGTACCAAGTTAGCATGGCATGTGGAGGGTCAAGAATTCATGGCTTAAGCATGGCTCATTTCTATCAATGTTTTTCATGTATATCACACAGGTAGATTTTTGCTAGTAATTACTAAATGCCTAAATGTTCACATACCAAACAAAACTATGTAGTTGCCGCTTGATTCTATGTATATATACCTGTCTTCATTAACTATACAGGAATCATGTCATGTGTTTACTGGGGTTAGGATATAGCATAGGTAAGTTTTTAACACCTGCTTCAAGCTGTTGCAACATCAGTGTATCTATAACAAGTCTCCCATACTGTATATAGTCCCGGGGGGACTTCAATTTATTTTCAAATTGGGAGTGTGGCTGAACCCATGACAACCCTTACCCTTGCTAGGGCACTCGGTCGCAGGGTTTTTCTTCGAAAGCCACTCTAGGCTAGGGCACTTATGACACAATAATGCTAGATTTATTTCAAAATGTCTTAAATTTACACTGACTGGGCAATAGGTTGAATTTGGTTCATGCTATTTTCATGAAAACTGTGCTGGTCTCCATAAAAGTTTTGAAATTTCCCTTGTAAATCTGGGTATTTTGCTGAAAGTTGACCCTTGCTAGGGACTTTGTGGCTGAAACAGGAGGCTTGCTAGGGACATTTGTGGCTGACACAGGAGAATTGTTACAGCCTTTTCCTTGAAAAGGAACCCTTGCCAGCCGCACATGTGTGTATACATTACATAGAGAGTGCCCCCTGGGTATAAAGTACAGTCTGGGCAAGTCAGAGACTGGACTACCCGGAATTCTTGCATATATGACACTCCTCACGTATAGAATGCAGCCTGAGGCTAAATCCTTATGATATAAGATCAAGCTTGGCAAACCTACCAAATAGGTTAATGATTTATTAACTAAACGCTGGTAGTCAGATAGAAACATCTATTCTGTGGTCATCTAGACAGGTAAAATACCCAAGGATGCACCTGCTTCATTGTGGGAAACCCAGAGTTACTTATGTGAGACATGTCACATGCTTCCTAGATGATGAGAATGATTTAGTGTTTACATCACTATAAACCAAAAGTATAAGATTCCGTACTTGGTCAAAATCATTAAGAAATCTTGGTCAAAATCAAGCAAAGCAAGCCGAGTTGGGCTCTTTAAGTAATGTTTATTCATATTTGACAAAGAAAAAACTTAGGCACATGCTTTTGTCTACAATGTGACTAAGATTTTAATATTTCTTCTGTGAATATGACTTGAAATTTGGATATTTTCTCCACCCACTGTTCCATTTTTTTCATATATAAAAATACCCCGTCCCCACCCCTCTCCCCCCCAAAAAAAAAAAAAACACAGTGTGCTTGGGGTGTGGTTTGTCTCTCTACCTATATTATTTGTGAGCAGTAGCCAGGAGATGGGCTTCCTTAGCCCGCTTAAAAGGGTCTATATCTCGTCTTTCCTATCCATTTGGGATGTGTGTGGTGCACATATGTGTGGAAACTGACACATTCCTCTGTTAAATGGTGTAATGTAATTCTCGCCATGAATATGACATTAGCTGTTGAAATGGCGTTAAACCTCTATTACTCACTCACTCAATCAGTAGCCAGGAGAGGATGCTGTTGAGTCCGATGTTAAAGAGGAGGTGTCGCCATAGGCTGCAATGCTATTGGAGGTTTGGATGCCAGGGGGGACCTCATTCTATACCTCACCCATTAATTCACTGACTAAATCTCATTGTTTCCGACCTCACCTACTAATTTTCTGATTCATCTCATTATGTTCAACCTGGCCAATTAATTTCCTGACTTCATCTCAATATTTCCTACACCTCCTATTAATTTCTTGAAATCCTTAGATTATTTTTGACCTAAGCTAATAATTTCCTAACTTTATATGTCGAAGGAAGGGTCGTTGTAATGTTACAGTTGGTATTTTTTTAGAAACATTAATGATAGTTATTAATAATGGTAAAGGTAAAGAACGACACTAAATCAATGGCTCTTTAATTATGTAACACTTTCTTTTTATTGTTATGGGATAACGACGATTTTAGGGATAAAAAAATAACGACTTTTTATTGTGTATCAATAAATGTCATTATCAAGATTTTTAAGAAAAAACACCTGATTGTGTAATGACCCCCAGATGAGTGATTATTTAAATGTTGAAATACATAGTGTACCCAGGGATATCTCGGCACTTAACAGAGGAACTATACTATGTATCATAAAAGTGCTGTTGCAGTTCTCACTATATTCTATTAATAATATAGTATAAATCAGGTTTGGGTTTGTCTATTAATTATTCATTGCACTAAGTAAAGCTAGTGATTGATCTTGGTACATAGTTGATAATAGACATATACAAATACTGCTTTACAACATTCTTGTATAAATATTATCCAAAATGTAGTAGTACTCACAAAGTAGGATAACAGATATAGGTCAATGATGTCCCTTTACAGCTGTTTCTTCATTATACCTTGCATTATGGTGTAGAACGCATCTGCACATACATAATAGATAATAAGAAATATGCTCTCAAAAGACAATCTACTCATATACCATCGGTTTTAAGCAGTCACTTAGATTAATTTGATAAATTCTTCATAAGTGTCAGCGTTCTGTGTTCTAATACTCAGAGCCTCCAAGAGGATAATTCCCCTGTAGGTTGGACTTTTCAAAAAAATATCTTTCTTTACTCTTGGTATCTTCATTCTAATTTGGTCATTGTTCCTCAATACCCTGTGATGTTTTGTATACTAGTCCAAGTAGTTGTTCGTCCCTTGATTTGTTCAGGTTTGTGAGATTGCATCTGGAGTGTAGATCATCGACACTCATGTCTCTCGGGTCCATAACACCCTCTATGATGCGGAGCGCATTGTTTTGCGGTGTTTGGATTTTTCTAACTGCCCACGCTGGTCCTTAATCAATGACGCATCCACAGTAGTCGAAAACTGGTCTCTCGATTTGTTTGTAGACCTTTAGGGTTCTCTCATGGTTTGTTCTTGCTTTCATCCTGAGTTATTGAGAGAGACGTAGTTTCTCTGGAATTAGTAAGGGTTTTCTCCAGTTCAGTTCTGGTTTTGACAGCGCCCATTAGCTCTAACAGCCTATTCAGGCGTGCATAGGTGTCTTTGTCCTTGTTTGCCATTTTTAAAATTTGAATGGGCTGCATGGTCGCTCATTTCTGTTCTGTGCAATTTACAATTCCGATTGCTCGCTGGTGACTTGTAAATTACTGCAATAAAAGGTTTGTACCCCCTTGAAGTTGAATAGAGCAAATGAGCTTTATCTTGCAATGGGAGGTTGAGAAACAACCTATATCCTGGGTGGTCTTGCCAAAAGATAATGAGGAAGAACCTGTGTAAATATTCTCTGAAAGAGCTGAGGGACATGTACAACGTTACCTCATTTTCACAGTATTGCCAAGTAATTTAGTATCAGAATTGATGAATGGAACAAACAAATCTTTTGTTCCTCATTTCCTTTCTGGCAAGACACTCCAGAGACCTTGTGCTCTGTAGGACTGGGCGATGTGGGTACAACTTAATGAGCCTTGGATTCTACAGGGGGGAAGTTTGGCTAGCTTGGTTTGAATAATGTCTCTGATAATTATAATACATAGAATATTCAATAGACATTGGGGTGGGCAGGGCACTATGCGTAGCGGGTTAAATTGAGCAGATCAAGCCTCACTAACAAGACCACAGTAAACATTCTGAGTGCCACAAGTGAGGTAATCAGGGAGGGAAGCTTGGGAGGGCGTTTCTCAAGATGGTACGACTAGATGACTTCAAGTCGTAGTAGGAAGCCATCACATAAACTGTATTGGTGACTAATCATTTCACTATAGTAAGGTTGTCTATGTAAATACTACATGAACTGCTGATCATACAGAGCAGTCGTATTACCTACTGTAATTTTGAGTAGTAGTGGAAGCATTGTCCATAGTAAAACGACCTTTGGAAATGCCCTTTGCACTTTGATTGCACTATAGAAACACACTCTAAGAAATAACTGTTGAACTAACCAGGAATCCTCATAAAACTGAACAGAGAACTGACCACTGTGATCACATTGCCGTAAGGCAGTGTAGTTTTTTGCAATAACGCCCTAGATGGCAGTCCAGTGGCAAAAATAATAATGAATCTCTGGCAATTCCGGGACAAGGAATTCATCGTTATTTCAATGTTTTTTTGTTCTTAATAGCGAGTCTTGAGTCATTGTTTATATATATATATATATATATATATATATATATATATATATATATATATATTGAGAAAGCTTGTGGTAAGGGATAATGTGTGAAAATGCAGGGGGTAGACAGATTTAGTTTACTGACAAATAGTACTGAGTAAATAAGATTGTAGGTAATCGTGTGGAACAGGATCAATTGTATTGTTGTATTCTGCCTTAAACTGTTCAATCTCTACAAGATTCATCCATGGTTCTATTATAAACTGCACTATAATACCTGCTATGAAGCCAATAAAAAAGATTGGCTCTGTAACGGTGGTAACAGAAAAAAATACTCAAATAACTGCACACATAAAGAGGGAAATATTGAGTTTGATCTACATCTACAACTATGCTATGCTCACACTTAGTAGTGATAGTCTATGGGGCTACAGGTGTGTTGCTATCGACCGTGGTGTTACGTTTGGAATTCATGAAATAGTCAACTGCATGGTCTATGTATTAAGGGCATATATAACAAATAGAGATGCACTAGGTGATTCTAAGGGCAGATAAGAAGCACGAGGCCGTAGGCCGAGTGTCTTCTTATCTAGCCCCTAGAATCACCGTGTGCATCTCTATTTGTTATATATGGTGTTTATACCAGGGTTTCCACCATAAAATTAAGTAAATACCTTAGAAATTGAAGAAATAAAAATCCAAGCGATCGTCTTGTTCAAGTTCCTCCGCCATATTGGTTTCTCGGCCAGACGACAGGTCTACCTGGATGCAAAGTGTTTTGTTGATGTGTGTCCTAGGGGCATTTTTATAGAAGAACCGCTGCTAAGTAGCGCATACACCATGCAGAATGGCTTCAGACCATAGGCCAACGTGACAATGTGTGTTTCGCCACAGTAAACAATCCATCAGCTACACAGTCAACACGACGGCGAAAAATTCACTCGATTCGATTTTTATATCATCAATCCTATTAAATATACATGTCAAAACATGGCAAATTAAAGGTAGGTGATAGAATATAATGTCTAAATTCATCCTCTATACGCATTAAGCTTGTAATGCTATGGTTTTTTTTAATATCGAATTAAATTGTTTGCTGTCAACTTGCTGTCATGTCATCTCAATCCAAGTGTCAACATGGGTTCATTTAGCAAGTACTATTTGAACTTCAATATCCGCTTCAGGCACTGTAAAATCATTCAAGAACGTGATAACCATGGTATAAACTATGATAGAATTAGCCTGTCCATACTAATAAGGTTCAAGTTGTACTAATACCTGGGGAGACCTCCGCCCTATACATTCTACTACCTGCTGTCTGCTACCCTTTTTGATTCACTTCAGAATGCAATAGCTCATCTGAGGCTTCTCTCGAATTAGTAAGGTTTTTTTCCAGCTCAGTTCTGGTTCTGACAGCGCCCATTAGCTCGGGCAGCCTATTCAGGCGTGCATAGGTGTCTTTGTCCTTGTTTGCCATTTTTGAAATTTGAATGGGCTGCATGGTCGCTCAATTCTGTTCTGTGCAATTTATAATTGGATTGCTTGCTGGTGAAAATCGACATAAAGTACAGAGGTAACACGGCAAGTCAACCATGATCTGCCATGTTACATGCTAGCATTTACGTCTTATTTCCTCTGTGCATGAGCATGCATTTTGGATATAAGCAAAGGTTCACGAGTATTAAGTCTGTGGAAGCGTTATCTCATGTCCAGAATCGCACAACATCCGCAGCAACAATACTACTCCTTTGCATTTATTTCATGGTTTGATATAGAAATACAATATAAATTACCGAAATTGAAGTATGTAACTCGCCGTTAGACTTTTTAACATCACCATTTTGAAATTATGATGTTATCAAAAGGATCATGTGACCAAGCTGTGTAATATGCACCCTACGTATTACATGGACGAGGAGATGCCAAGACTCTATTCCCTTCTTTTGGTCTACAGCTCAATCACTGACTTACAGTGCATGTAGGTCTGTGAGCATCTAGAATTCTTCATCTGACAGTCAGCAGCAGATTTTATTTCATGCTTGATCAACACTAACATAGGATGAGACCAGACTCTATATCTGCATTCTCACTGGGCTTTATTATGCTATTTACATGATTTTACCATAAGGAGTGGGTCCTTAGATATTTATATTTTGAACACTTTAGGTCCAATATTAACTTGTATGTGCTGACATGAGTTAGCGCCCTGGGAGTGGTTTATAGAGACGTGGCTTATAGGTGGCTTACAGTTGAAGGTATGGCTTTTATACACTTCCGACTTATACGAGTGATTTACCGGTATCTAGGATAACATATTATTCAAATAGCAGCCGATTGTTGTAAAATTTCAACCCTTTCAGTTTGACATGAGCAAAAATAAACTTATCGATGGCAGCTTGAAGTACTCATCCATCCTGGTAATGTTATGTTATCGTCTTTTGGACCCAACAGAGTAAGGGTTCGAGCGGCTATATATATATATGATGATATTGACATGATGTGCCGACACATGTCAATACACGGGTTTACAGTGGTAAAGCCATTGATTAATAGGCTTGTAGAGCTCCGGTGGTTATTATTTCACTGCCTGATGTCAATACTTATGACTCACTCATTTTTGTTTTTATTTAGGATTGTTGATGTTATGTTTAGTGTCAGAGTTGCTGCTAGGACAGTTCCTCTTATCTATCAAAGATCTCTTAGAGAGCGAATTCCTATACCTTATATTTCATAAGCTAAAACTCTCTTGTGCCTATTGGGCTATCTACTGCATTTATGTGAGGTCGATAGGCACCACTTGTCGTCATTTGGGGTGGGAGGGGCCCCAGAATAAATATAGTAGGACATGTTAAAGTTTTTTTTAAGCCCCCAGTTAAGCCCCCAGAAATGACCAAACATGATTCTCACCATATAGGGGCTATGAAAGGATGATAGTTGAACAACAGTTGAACATGTAATAACATTTATTAACTGCTTAACATTTCTTCATTATTATTATTATTATTATTATTATTATTATTATTATTATTATTATTATTATTATTATTATTATTACTACTATTATTATTATCATTATTACCCCTCTCTTAATGATTAATACATACAAGGGGTGTGTACAAGGTACAACGTACAAGGGGTGTGTGACACCGTTAACACCAAAGAAATGACCACAATGCACGGGTGTGAGACGATTCGCCTGCAGCAGCTAATATATAAGAAAAAGGTGGACGGTTATTTCAAGTGGTTAGGACCGTTCGGGCGTCAGACGATTCGCCTGCAGCAGCAAATGTATGGGAAAAAGGTGGACGGTTTTAACCAAAGGTTGGGACCGTTCAGGCGTGAGACGATTCTCCTGTTGTAGAAGCATATATATATACAACTTAATACAAAATTTCATCCATCCTGAGCGTTCCTTCATAAGTCTCCACCAGTCCCCTGGCCGCACCACACAAATGGGGAAGCCGGACCTACCTGTCCACCAGGGAATACAAGTGGAGGCTTATGGAGAAATACTCAGGATGGATGAGAGCGAGACACACAAGTACACAAGGATGATAGATTTGAGTACAGCGGGCTCTACTTCTTCCGAGATGACCTGCAGAGAGGGACTTGTACTTGCTTGTTTGTCTTGGTCTTGGTGGAGGTTGACTTCGATCTAACTAGCTGAGTGAGGGGGACATCATCTTCGTCACTGTCAGCAGCAAGTCACGCCTTCATCTCAGACAGAGGAACGTCATCGTCCATGTTTGCCTTCAGGGTGGCAAGAGGGGTGTCTTCCTCAGAGTCTTCAGAGTTAGGGAGATGGGCTAGAGGAAGCTCATCCTTAGTGTCATAGCCCGAGTCCTCCTCAAAGTCAAACTCTGCATCGGAGTCCTCCCAGACATCCTCCTCTTCTTTAGACACAACCTTTGTTTTGTACCATCCGGCACACCCCGGCACAAGCTGTCCAGTGCTAATGCAACAAGCCCTGTAACATGAGGTGTGCCGGACATAGATGGCACCTTGGAACGCATACGCTTGGTGCATTTGCATTAGCCCTGCCACACCTGGACTATCCCAGTCCTCCACCTCTTGGGTCGACTGAATTACCTCTTTGGATGTGACCTGCACAAATTTAACCTTAGTTGCTGGTGCCACTTTCTCAACGAAGTTATCTGCAGATTGGATTATCTGGTTTGTTTTGACGATGCGGTCAGCCAGGCGCTTCATCGCACCTCTGACCCCGTCGCACGGACCTTTCCCATGCCCAGCCTCGAGCCAATTCCAGGCAGCAACAAGGCCGAAGGTGCTGGAGAACCGTAACAGCATCTGAATGACATGCCTGTTACGGTATTGTGACGAGGGACTGTCCGTACAAAAATGGATGGAGGTGACATATGAGAATGATGACTTAATGTCTTCAATCAGTTTCTGGATGAAGATGAAGGTAGTGGGGAACGAGTGTGAGGTGACTGATGTCACTCCCACATAGGTGCCCGTGATGAGGAGGCCTTCTGGTGATCGGATTTTAACCACCATAGGATGTATGGTGATTTGATCTTTGGAGTAGTAGGCAGAGGTGATTTCACGGAGATAGGAACAGTTCCAATTCTCAGCGTAGTCCATCAGTATAATAGCATGGCCCACTGGCAGATTTTCCTCCAGCCTCTTCATCTCACAGTACTGCTCCTCGACTCGGCCACAATGTGCCCGGAAGCCTGGCAGGGCAGCAAGAAGACCCTTATGAACTCGGCCTTGGGTTCTGACTTGGTGACTAGTTTAGTGTGATGGACTTCCTTGGTCACAATTTTCTTGTCAACTATGCTCTCCACCTTCTTGCTCACCCGTTCCCATTGCTTGTATGAGACCATCTCCTTGTTCATCTTTTGAAGCTCCACCTCTATGGCCTCATCAGTATAGTTGTTTGTCATGGCAGTGGTGCTCTTCGGTAGGGTTGGAACAGCGTCCATCATAAGTGACATATTTGCATGTGCCTTGCACAAACAGACGCTGCGTTTTAGGAAGTGATTGAGTTTGATGTACCATGGTCTGGCTCTCCTGAAGGTGGAATACTCTATGGTCATGTTCTCAAATTCTGAGCAGTACTTCCTATGTAGATTAATTAAGGTATCTCCAAGAGCGTAACGCTGCTGATTTTTGGTTTGGTGTCTTTTGTCTCATGAGCATTTTTGATCAGTCCTATGTAAAGGCCCCAGGGTGCATCAAAGCATCATGTCAGTTGGTAGAATTAATAAATAAAATCAATTACAAAATATAATCCTGTTAGCCCATTCATTACTCTCTTAATATCCTACATTAACAAAGCACTGCCAAATTTCTGCATTTTAGGAATGCATAATTTCACAATGTATTTTAAAATTCATTTGGAATTACTCAACCACCTGTAAAACAAATTTAATCCTGTACAGTCAGAATAATTTTCAGCTTAGTTTTTAAGGTATATAATTGCACATTCAGAGAATATTTCATCGTCAGCAATAGTGAAACTGAAGGCAAAGAGCTGAGTTTAGAGAAATATAGACAACAGTGGGAAAAATTAGGATTTGTACAATTGCAGGTGTATATAATGCAGAAATAGACATATCTAGTGGCAGAAACCCTGAATTTGCATCCTTTGATGAACCTGCTTTGGCTGAGGGCAGAGCAGGTTTTCATCATCCTATAAACCCTTACTGCCGATACAATGAGAAGGATCCATATATGGACCTTGAGGGAAACAGATTGGAGAAATCACTGAGCACCAGAAAATTAAACATAATTTAGGTCCTGGCCACTCACCTGCTGATAGACACAGCATGGTCAGACCCAATATATCATGGACTGAGTTTCTGTGGATTTCTACCGTAAAGAGAGAAAACCTCCAATAGATGGCTGTTAAACTGAGGTTCACTGGCTGCTGCAGTAGCTAAAGCTGCTTACCTGCAGTTATTATTAAGAAAGGTTATCATATGAGTACCCATGAGAAGGCTGCAGTTCTCATTTCAACATCATTTTTAGAGTGTAGCTCTGATACTGACAAGTACATCATTTCCATTACGCCCATAAAGGTTCATATTTCTTGTTGAAACCATATGTGTATATCAAACCCATTATATATCAATGTCACCAGAATAGGAAAAAAGGGGGAAAGGGGGGAGTGGGGTTGGCCTCACCCAGCAAGAGGACGGTCCCTTATATATGCATATAAAAAGGAAATTAATTATCATGGTGCTTCCTCAGACCTTACACGTATTTGCTTTCTTTTGCCTCTGAATGACTGACTGGGTGCTGATTAGTCACTCTGGGGAACTGCATTGATGTATTATGAATAATAATAATAATAATAATAATAATAATAATAATAATAATAATAATAATAATAATAATAATAATAATAATAATAATAATAATAATAATAATAATAATAATAATAATAATAATAATAATAATAATAATAATATCTTTTTTTGACAACAGAGGCTGACATGTGTTTATGCCATCAAATATTGCCTTGAGTTTAACCCTTTAATGCGTTAAGGGATATATAGTGCACACATTGATCATATTCATTCGTTGTCAATGTGATCCCAGCATTAGCACAAGGTGTCATATAGTGTATGTGTAATTGGTCTGTGGGTACCATTACATGTCTTCACACTGGCTGACAGGTGGAAGTTGTTCCGTTCATTGCCCTATATGGACTGCTGTGGGATGTTCTCTGGCCGGCCCGTGTCAATATCCATACCTCATGTAGATAGGCAAAGCTGTGGTTAAAGTGACAATGGTATAAGCAGTAGAAGGCCATGGTCGGATTCTATTCTTCATTATAGCATGGTTATCGAGTTTCGGCACTGATTTGAGTGCTAAAAGTGGATAAAACGAGTTCCCATATATCGGTATAAAGAACAGGTATCCATGCCTAACCATGGTAGATTCACTTAAATGAGGCTCATTCTGCATAGCAGACCACCTTCTTTGCAGTCCTGACTTTTAATCATGTTTCTCAAAAGTGCTTAGAATTGAGGTTTCAGAAACTCTTGATATTGAGAGGTCACTTTACAGAAGTGCCTTCCCATAAATGAATAGATACTCAAGATAACAGACAGACAGTAAGAAAGTTGAAGGGTGTAACAGAACATGACCTATCAAAGTGAGTGCATACCTACTTAGTTATCTTTTTAGCTTATTTGCAATACCCTCCTGGACCTTGAGTTTTGACCATTAGAGTGGCCACTGTTTTATTTCAAGAAGCTGACCCGTTTATTACCGTTAAGGTATACTTACACTCCTACACAAACCTCACCACTCACACATGGCCAACTTGGAAAACATTGTGAGGAAAATAACAGTAACATGACAAGAAACATAAAAGTATAGCAAGGAAATTTTGAATATCCTCCAAAACAACCATGTGCTTTCAGAGGGTTGAGTGGCATAATTGTTGCGATTCATTGAGATTTTGCTCAAAAAGGGTCTTGCACCCCTCCACCTTCAAGAGGGGTAGAAATAAAGTCCACCTCCCATTGAGGGGTTGCCCATCATGTGATATTGCCCTCCTCCCTTCATATATAAAGTTGAATGAAGGTGTATGAGAGCATTACCACCTTATTCTGCATTATCCTCACCTTACATTGGCAGGTAGACAGGATAGCACATCAATCTGAAAACCCTCTGTTACCTTTCCATTATGTACCATTCTATGTTGCAGCTAAATTATTGCACACATGCTTCTTAATCCAATTGCTGATAGATCATGCCTGTTCCAAACTATACCAGAGAGGGGCTCTGTGGCTTTATGTAATGCTTTATGCAGCACTTGATGCTGACATACTGAGTCACTCGGGGATCACTTCTTTGAAGCATTATATTCGTCTGCTATCTTGAAGGATAGTCATGACACTGGAGAGTTCATCATTTGCCCTATACTCATATTTCTAGTTGTCACTATAGGTATGCATCAAGCCTATTATAATTAAGCACCACCAGTATAGGAGAAAAGGGATTAGAAGGTGGGGGAAATTCATTGCCCCAGCAACAGGAAGGTCCCTCATATATGCGTATAAAATATAAAGTAAACTTGTCACGGTGCCTCCTCGGACCTTACACTGTAAAAAATAA